>OX467090.1:28227372-29462372 GCA_950106755.1 Climacium dendroides
CATGGCCGTTTAAAGTCCTCAGAGCGGCATGTACTAAGTCTTCGAGGTACTAGATGACTTTATCTTCGCTCTGCACGTAATACCAAGCTGGTACACCTTTATCAGCTATTGGAGGTTCGCCCCCTAGATACTTCCTCCACTTGGTGATAACATCATCCATCCGTTTATCGAAAGCCCGAGCAATCTCTTCCATCTTATGCCCTGTCATTGCTTTCGTGTTCAAGTCCAACATGCAACAAACCTTAGCTGCTTCTTCCAACTTCGCTAAGATGCGGGCCCGCCCGACCAAATCGGAATTGTACCCCTCGTACTGCTTTGTGACTCTAGGATCAGACTCCACTTCCACAAAAGGGTCATTTGGCCCTTCTTTCTTCCATTCCTTATCAGGAAATCGGAAGAATTTTTGGTGCTACGTACTCCAATGCCCTCCCATGCTACAACAAAACATTTCTCTTGCATCGTTATCCGGGATCCCAAAGGCACGCAAATCCACTTCCAAGTCCCGCGTCATCCAGAAGTACTCATCCTTGTCTTGAGGATCCATGTATAATAAATGCATCCCTTCGTTTGGTAGCCATACCATTGGTTTTCCCCAATGCAAATGATTTTGGAATTTGTGTGGTGCTTGGTCTAGTGGAAGGTTCCATCGGTTGAATTCATGACCTGATGCCATAGAATGCAATATTCCTAGCATTTCATAAAACCTTGCATTCAAAGGAGTACGACAGTTGGGGCAACAGGCGGAATATTGTGCTGCTATTTGGATGCAAAGAATATGAAAAGAGTGGCCACATTGACCCAAAGTTAGACCTCCTTCAGGCCCAAAACGATATTGGCAAAGAGAACACTTTTCCTTCATCAAAGGAACATTGGGATCACTTCCAGGTATAAGCTGCTTCTCATGTTGAACAATATGAGCAGACAATGTGTTGTAAGGAACCCATCCTTCTTCCGCTTCCAACGCCCAATTGATGTTGTCTGATTCATAGGTTCTCCCGTGATTCAACCGCTCGAACATTCTATCCATGTTTCCCCAAACTGTAATGCACACTTCGGGATCCTTTAATTCTGCGTCGAACTTCTCTTTCAAACGCAGGTGAGAAGACTACACATTGCTCAACGATTCGTCCGACTGCATTGCATACTTCAAGAGCCCCCTCATGGGTTGAGAGCATAAACCGGATTGTTGTTGTAGGTGCCTTGCCCACAGCACCCACCGTAGATCCCCGGTCTTCATTGGAAGGATGTCGTGTAGTATTTGTACGTGTTCCATTCTCTGTAGTGAAGACTCCGCATCATTCTTTGCTTGAATTGCCAAGTCCAATTATTGCCTTATTTTTTGAACTTCATGATTCACCGTTTGCGTGCAAGCAACTTCTAATGAGAGTGGAGGCACAACTTTAGGGCTCTCAATGGCCATAACGACTTCTACAGTCTCGTCCACAACTTTGCCCTTGTCAAGAGGAAGCGAAAGTTGATCGCTTTCTTGAGTTGGTTGACTTGCCTCCAAGAGGCTTGCTCCGTCCCTGCAATGTTCAGATGACTTGTCATTTTGTAATGTCTTCAACATCTCCCGATGCCATTGTAAATTGTCCTCAGATGTTTTCAATTGCAAAACCAACTTCTGGTTTTGGGACTCCAACGTCCCATTCGAGAGCTTTAAAGTCTCAACTTCTTTTTGAAGACTAAAACACATATCTCTCAAGGCTTCATGGTCTTTATCCCAAAACACCATAGAGCAATGCTTATCCAATTTGTCGAACTTGACCTTCAGGCGATCATGATCTTCTTTGTCATAATTGACCTTCATGAGCTCCTCGTTTTGTGTTTGAAGCTCAACCACAGCCTTGAGATTTTCCACCTTCTCTTCTTGGAGCTTATTTGCAAATTCAATGAATTTTTTAAAGGCCACGGCACCCTCCAGTATCTCTGGTGTCATGCTCATAAATTCTTCAGCTATTTGTATGAGGGCAGGTGTCATAACAGCTACAAGTTTAGCTGTACATGATAGAGAGTAGGCAGTCTTGAACAGTTCGCCGAACTTCCATACTCGGTTGCACGGGGTTGAGGTTTGCCCTTCATCTATCGTGCCTCCTTCATTTGTTGTACCCTCTTCATTTGCAGAAGGATGAACTTCTTCTTGAACTTCAAAAGTCTTCCATTTAAGAGAACATTGTAGTAAGTGCTCTATTTCTTGTAGTGGAGGCATCATCGATAAAGTCTTTAGATCCTCTGGATCCAAGAACGCTAGGATTGGATTCTCCTCTGTCTTTGGGGTCTCTTCGCCATTGTTAAGAACGCCCAGTTCCCGAGAGTCCATTTCTGCCTTCTGTAAGTTCTCATCATTCATGTTTTGGAAAGGTGGCACTTCATGCATTGGACTCCAAACTGGACTTGGACTTCTGTTAATTTCTTCATCTGTAGTCCTGGCACTGATGTCCATAAGGGCATCACTGTCTAGAAGACGAGTGATTCTAGCAGTTGCCCTGTCCATCTTTTCTGAGGAAACCTCTTCTTTGTACTCCAATGTCTTCAACGTCGATCCTTGTTTTGATGGATGAGATGGCACCTTGAAAATACCAGGTTCTCCCTTCGCGCTTGATGCAATTGGTAAAGGGCTCAGAAACATCGGTAGAGTGTCAAGCACGACTCGTTCCGCACCCTTCGAAGAAGACACTAAAGCTTTTGTAGTATTACATACGGTATCCGGTTCTAGCGTCATACTTCCTCCTCCATTACCTTCTGTATTTTCCACTTCGGGTTGAAGTGAAATGTCAGCTTGATTTGTAAGATCCGCTGATGTGGCATTCATTTTGCTACTTTCAAGGGGGCGCTCCTCCTTGTTTTCCCCTTTGTCTTTCATGTTCTGCACTTTGTTTTGAATAGAAACACGTTTTTCTTCCGTATTGTGCTGTAGAGTAGCATTGCCTTCAACCATTTGAAGAAGTTGTCCCTTTGAAACAAACGTATCGGGAATATTTTTCTGGCCATCAGGAAGCACAAGTGGTGTTTCTACTGTTCCGGGGTACGTACTCCAATCCACCTTGCGAGCCAACTTCAATTCTGTATACACCATGCTTGCTATGGTGTAGTTAATTCTACCCTTGCTCATCGATTTGTCCCCGAAGAGAGCCCGCCACACCTCTACGGAACGATGGACAAAATGAGGGCTGAGACAACTTGCGGGTTTAAAAGAAAACTCCCAAGTCTGACCAGCATGTAATTCTTGAGGCCACAACTTCCCAATGTGATACATCTTCACATATTTCTTGCACAACTTGGAAGTCCAGTATTCATCGACCACCTTCTCCCACTCAGGCTCTGCTAAAATGTTCTCATCCTTTAAAATGTCAAGACGGAGCTCGTGACGAGCTCCTTTTTGTTTTGATCTCTTGCTGCTTTCACCTTTAATGCCGCCCTTTTCTTCCATAGCTACTTGATGCCTTGATCCTTCTCTTCAACCGTGTGTAAATGACCGATTCAAAACCCCTCCGGTGTAATCAAAGATGTATGACCCCAACTCTCTATCACATAGGAGCAACTAGCGCAGTGAAGCAACAGTAGCACATCCGATGTGGTGTTGTTTCCCAAGGAGGAGAGTTGAAGTGAGGGAAAATGCCTTGGCCGTCCCTTCATATAGCCGTTCGCGCCCAAACCTAAAACTTGTCTTTCCGAATCTACCCCGGACGACGCGAACCACCCCGAACCTGCGGACGGCGTTCAATCAGACGGTCCGTTCGCTCCCGAACCTGCGAATTGGCGGTCCGCCCGACCACTGCGACGTCGGTCCGCCCGACCGCTCCGTCGGCCACCCTCCCGATCGCTGCGACGTCACGCCCGACCGCTCCACCGGCCGCCCAACCGCTCCCACGACCGTCCGACCAACCGCTGGACGCCGACCGACCACAGTCCGGCCGCGTCCATGACGCCTGGACGACGGACGTCCGGACGTCCGGATTTTGGACGTGATTTCGTGATGGACGTACGTCCGAGACAACCCTGATAACTAGATTACGAAAGTAGAAGAAAACAAGTGTTAAGTACTACAACAAAATTCTCAATCAAAGACACAATTCACTAAAAATTGGGCATAACATGTACATTTCAATAAAACTTAGTCTAAGAAAATGAATTTTATGATAAAAACATAATATATATATATATATTCAAATAAATAAATAATTACTTGCAACATGTTTTTCTTCACTACATGTATATGCAATACAAAAAATTCATGATGGACATGGTGGGCCACGTACAATACTACTGGTCATAAAAAAAATGAAGCCCATACTACATAATTATATCCTGAGTGCCATTAAAATATGACTACATAGGAAATTAAACATTTCACAATTACTTCAACACACTATTATCTTCTTCGGCATCACGAGATGTCCCCTCCCTCGCCATGAGTCTTCTACTTGTTCGACGAGGCACCGGTTGCGGACTATTTCCATGGCTGCTCCCTCCGCGGCTAGCTTGTACCTGCATGTCAACCCTCTCAAATTGTCGTTTGGTTTCCGAAGAGTGGTCATCCTCCTCTTCAATCTTCTGTTTATTCTTCTTCTTCGGAGACAGTTCCACTTCATGGGCCTTCAAAGCCCTCACAGCACAATCTATATCATTCATTAGTTGTTTTATCATTTCATCCTCGCTTTTCATCATCCAAGCTTGTTCGCCTCCCTCTCCTAGATACTTCCTCCACTTGGTTATAATGTCCTTCATGTTCATGTCAAATGCCCTTGCAACGTCTTTCATCTTATGCTCTGTAGATGATTTACCGTTTAGGTCCACCACAGAACGAACTCTTGCTGCTTCTTCCAACTTCGACAAAATGAGGGCCCGCCCTATCAAATCCGTATTGTAGCCCGCAAATTGCTTTATGACTTTTGGATCACGCTCAACCTCCACCAAGAGGTCATTTGGACCCTCTCTCTTCCATTCCTTCTCGGGAATTCGAAAGAATTTTTGGTGCTGTGTGCTCCAATGTCCGCCCATGCTGCGACAGAACAACTCTCGAGCCTCGCTGTTTTTAATCTCGAAGGCACGCAACTCAACCTCTACGTCAGACGTCATCCAAAAGAATTTATCTTTGGTGGAAAATGGGCCATCGCATAGCTCATATATTTGTGATCGAGCATCCCACTTCATTGGTTTCCCCCAATGCAAATAGTTCTAAAATTTGTATGGCTCTTGGTCAAGTGGAAGGTTCCATCGATTGTATTCGTGCCCCGTAGGCATACGGTACAAAATCCCTAGCATTTCATACAACCTTGGACTCAGAGGAATACGGCATTCAAGACAACGGCGTTGAAATTCCGCCGATCTTTGAATGCAAAACACATGGAATGTATGGCGACATTGTCCCAATGCTATAGCTCCTTCGGGCCCAAAACAACCTTGGCAAAGATAATAGTGACCCTCCAAGATGGGAGTATTTGGAAATCTTCCTAGCACAAGCTCCTTCTCGTGTTGCTGGAAGTGAGCTGACAACGTGCCATAAGGGACCCATCCTTCCTCTGCTTCCAAAGTCCAATCAATGTTCTCCGTATCATAGGTCTTTCCATGGTTTAGCCGCTCATACATCCTATTCATGTTCCCCCAAACCGTAAGTCTTAAATCAGGGTCCTTTCTTTCCTCCTCTAACTTCTCCACAAAACGCTCATAAGAACTCTTGACATTCTCGTATGCTGTGTCTGATTGCAATGCATACCTCAAGAGCCCGTTCATGAGTCTAGATGATACTAAGGAATGATCTTGTAGTTGCCACATCCGGATGATACTGAGGAATGATCTTGGAGTTCATGGCCTTCAAATTATCATTCGTTCGCTTCAAAGTCTTGTTATCTTTCTTGACACTCTCATAGTCATTACCTAAGGGCTTCAAGTTTGGGGTCGACCTCCAATACAACGTATTGTATTTGCTCTCCAATATCTCATACTTTGCCTTGAGGTCATCATGATCTTCTTTGGAATAACGCACCTCCTTCAACTCCAAATTCTGCTGTTCCAAAAAATTTTTATACTTAAGGTCTTCCAACTTCTCGTCTTGTAGTTTGTCCGCAAACTCGACAAACTTTCTGAAAGCCAAAGCACTATGAAGAACGGATGGTGTCATTTTTGTAAATGTATCAGTTATTTGCGCAAGAGCAAGCGTCAATACAGCCACAACTCTAGTTGTACATGATAGAAAATACACCGTTCTAAATATCTCGCCAAATTCTGCTGTTGAATTGCCTGAAGTGGAGCTGCGTCCTTCATTTGTAGTGCCACCTTCATTAGGATTTCCTCCTACATTTGCAGGGCCACCTTCGTTTATAGTGCTCCCTTCATTTCTGCCATTTCTTGTTTCTCGGTGAATTTCAAATCGATTCCATCGGAGGGAATACTGCAACAAGTTTTCCATCTCTTCTAGTGGAGACATCTTTTGTAGAGTCTTGAGATCCTCTAGGCCCAACAAAGCTAGCAACGGATGATCTTGGATAATCGAGGTCTAATCGTTGTTGTTCATAGGAGCCTCGTCCTGAAAGTCCATCCTTACATCTGTCGGTTGAATTGGATGCTCTTCATTTTGGTTTGGTGAAGTCCGAATTGCATTTTCAGGTCTGGAAAGTAGGCTTGGTTTTTTCCTTGATTTAGGAGACGGAGGGACATAGAACATGATGTCTTGTGCTGTGTCTGCTAAAAACCGGTCAATACAAGCATGAGCCTCCTTCACGTCTTGAATGTCTTCTCTATCTTCAATGTCTTTTATAGGATCCTCTTCTTGGTGCTTCTGTGACATCGATGTAGATCCATGTTCTGTTGGCCGAGGGAGCTTCATTGCAACGTTGCTTTCTAGCACCCCTTCTAATATGTTTTGTGTAGGGTTCAAATTCGTCGGTGGAGTCAAAAAGACCTCTCCCTCCACATTGTCCACAAGACAAGTGCTTCCTTTTGTGGGGTCCCCCATACAAGCCGGTTCTACCGCCATTTTCTTTCCATTTAGCACTTCTGTACGACGCACTTGGATTTCAAAAGGGATCTGAATTGATTCCACAGCATCCTCTAATGCTTTCTTTTTTTTCACTTGCTTCAGAAAGTTGCGCCTTCGGAACAAACATATCAGGGATATGTTTCTGATGTCTGCCAATCGCAAGTAGCAATGTCGCTACCGTAGGATACGTATTCCAATCCACCTGACGGCCCAGTATGATTTCAGCGTAAACCATGCTTGCCAAGCTATAGTTAATTTTGCCCTTGCTCATAGTCTTCTCCGGAAATAGGGCCTTCCACACCTCCATCGAACGGTGCACAAAATGATCATTGAGGCAATTCAATGGTTTAAAACAATATTTTCAAGTGTGAAGAGGGTGACACTCTCGAGGCCACAACTTCCCAATGTGATACATTTTCACGTATTTGCGGCACAATTTAGAGGTCCAATACTCCACATCCTCTTTTTCCCAACCTGTCTCAGCCTTAATGTTGACGTCATCCAAAATGTCAAACCGTAGCTCATGACCAACGCCCTTCGGTTTTGACTTCTTCTTGCCTTCAGTTGTAGCACTACTTGCCCCCGCCATGACTGCTTGAGTGTCGAGTATTCACTTGCAATTTTAGAATGGAAATTTCCAATATATAATCCCTATTCTCTCAAAATATATAATGTACTTCACTGTCTCCAAACGTATGTAAGTAACCAAGGACCAAAATCCAATGTAGTATGATCAAAATATGACCCCCACTCTTCACCACATAGGAGCAACTAGCGCATCAAGCAATAGTAGCACATCCGACATGGCAATGATTCCCAAATGGAAGAGTGAAAGTGAGGAAATGTGTGTTGGCCGTCCGCCAATATACCTGTCCGCTCCCAGACCTAAAAGAGGCCCGGGATCGGACCTGTCCCGGACCACGCGGACAGGAGGACGAAGCTGCCCCGTCCGCCGCTGAAGCGGACAGCCAGCCCGGCCATCCAGGTCCGCCCGGCGGACGGGCGGACGAAGCGGCCGGCCAGCCCGGTCCAGGTCCGCCCAAAGGGCGGACGAAGCTATCCCATTCGCCGCCGAAGCGGCCGGCGTCCAGGTCTGCCCGTTGGACGGGCGGTCAAAGCTGCCCCGTCCGCCGCCGAAGCGGACGACCTGACTGCGTCCGACCGCCCTGTCCGCCCCGTCCACCTAGCCCGTCGCCTATTATTTCGAGGCGTCCAATTTTTTTCCAATTTGGCATGAAACCTAGGATTCTTCTTGTCCGCCTTTACTTACTGTCAGTTTTTTTGGGTCAATTAAAGTTTCAGCATCCTATGCTTTTGTCATTAACCTAGAAAATAAGAAATAGACAAGTTATAATCAGATTTTAAATAATCATTTAGAATTCTTTGAAGTTTACAGTGAGACCCTAAACCCTAGAACCCTAGAACCCTCAATTCTTAGTCTCCTACATTTCAGATTATGCCATTGTTTTGAGCAAATTGTAAATTTGTAATATTCATTTGAAATTGTATGCATACAAATTTTAACTAGACATAAAGGATATTATTTTTTTATTTATTTTTTCATCATGTAGGATATTTCAAAGGGAAAGAAAAAAACAAGAACATGATCAATATTAGTGATGAAGTGAAACGTTATAATTTACAATTGACCAAATTGAGATGGTACTACAATCACAACAATTACTTCAAGGGGTTTGGTTTTGGTTTTGGTTTTGAACCTCATGGACAATTTCCATTGACTTCAAGGTGTTTTGTACATATGGACTTATAGAGAAGCCAAAAATGTATATAACTTATGCATGTCACACACTGCAACGCCATGTTTGTACTGTATTTTGTAATGCCCTTTTTTGATTAGGATTGTTTTAAAAGTAAGGGTATACAAAGAGTGTAAGACTTCACAACATTTCTGAAATTAGTAGAATTGTAAAATCCTTACTCATTGTGAAAAGTGTTATAATCTTCTAATCCATAAAAGATATGTTTTTGTGTGTGTTTTTTTGTTTTTTGTTTTGTTTTGTTATATATATATATATATTTATTTAATTTAATTTTTTCTTGGAGAATTTGCAACGTGAAGCAATAAAAAAAATTTAGTTTCTACTTGTATAAGTTCTTCTTTTATCTAAGGTTGGGTTTATACTGTGCCTAAGGCCAGATGAAAGTCTAGCTGGATTTGCCTTCGATCCATTCTTCAATCCGGCCCCAATTTTTTCCATCCGGCCCTACTTATTAATCTAAAGTCTAAACCCCTTGGGCCGGATTTCCAATTCATGTGCTCTTCAATTTTATCAAGGCTCAATTAAAAAACGTCAATAAAAATATGCATGTTTATCTTTTATTTCTTTTTTAATTAAAAACAAAGATTTTTTTCTTTTGTTTCATTTTTCATTTTGTTTCTATACATTTTATTTCTAAAATACAAAAAGAAGTTTATTTATTTATTACTTATAATAAAATAAAAATTTAATATTTTGATTTTCCTCTTATATAGAATATGCATTTGTAATCAACATGTTTAATGTTAAAACATAGATACTTTATTGTAGTCACTTAGATGATTTTCCTTTAAAATTAAATAAAGTAAATCCATAAGGGAGTTGCTCGAAGAACACCCGTGCTCTAAGAGTGATCATGACGGAGAGGTACATTTTGCTTTAGTGAATGTACTAGCACATTTTAGGACATGGTCACTTTTAATGACCGTTGCCTTTCAACTTAAAAAAATTCATAACTAATTACAGAAAGATTTAAAAAATATGAAGGAAATCAAGTCACCAAAAAAATATGAGGATAAAGGGCCTAACGTGCATTTCAAAATCTACTCTACAATTTTTTAAATGAATCTTTAATGTGGTATTTTCTCCAAGAGTTAGTGTATTTGAGGCTCATTTTCAAAAGCCCTCAACACTATGAAAGTCAAGTTTGTGATGGAAACTTTTGTATAAAATCTTGAATAAGAAAATCATAATCAATCATTTAGAAAATTGGATTTTTGATGCTAAAGTTAGATTTAGAATAGACTTATTTATATATATATATATATATATATATATATATATATATATATATAAACTACTAAGAATAGCAACTTGGTTAAGTATTATTAGACTTAAAAATCTCTATTCTCATAGATAATTTTCTTTCTTATTTAGTATTTAGGAAGCTTTAATTCATTTAATTAGGATTTGTTATGAGATTTCAATTTGTTTTCATCAATTCTTTTTGAGATTTCAACTTATGTCCTGTTATAAATTCTGAAAATTTCACTACATGCCATATTTATTTTATTTTTTAATTAATTTTTAACGAATCTGACTCGACCATAGGGTATTCCAAGTGATGAACTTCAATGTGTATAAGAATGGCCCGTTCGCCATCCGTTCATCCGTCGTCCACCTGTTCGCCCGTCCACCGTCTGCTAGCCGTCCGCTATCTGTCCAACAGTCCGCCGCCCGCTGTTCGTCCGCCACGCGGTCAGAGCGTCCGTCCGCGGGTTCCGTCTGATGCAGTCATTCGCAGTTCGTCGAGGCCGTGCGATTGGACGCGCCGGGGCATATTGCCCGTCCGATCTGGCGGTTGTCCCGTCCGCCCGTCGGATTTGGGCAGTGATGTTAGCATCAGCGGACGGTATAAAGAGGGGCGCGGATGGCCCATTCCGCGCAGTTGTTTCCCTTGCGGAGTGGGCAGATCCAGCGCCAATTGGTATCTGTGAGCCCCTTCCGACTTGGAGCGTGAACAACTGTGAATGAATTAACTTAATTTTTTGTAATCTCTTCATCACCTTCTCAATTATAGAAATTGTAAAATTCTCACTCAAACATTGCATTTGGTGCCGAAAAGAAGGATGACCATGGCTCCAAAAGGATTTCCCAATCTGCTCAAGAAGAGTACAAAGGGAAAATCACAAGACATGGATTGGGACGCCTACTTCAACCACTTTTGTGTGGCTGAAGAGGGATGGCAATACGAACCCAAAGCAGTATGGACTTGCACAATGTGCCGAGAGTATGTGAAAATGTCACACATTGCGAAACTCTGGCCAGCAGATGACACGGCTGTCTTAGAGAGACAAGTGAGATGTTGGGAAGGTCCTATGAATACTTGCAAGAGTGAACATTTCAAGCAAAGATACGAGGAGATTTTGGCATCTTGCGATCTAGGTGCTTCCAAACCAAATATCATGAATAATTCCACCATGGCAATGATTTGGGCGGAGATTGTACTCCAGAAAGATGTGGATTGGCGTACGGTGCCTGCAAAGGACAAGAAGACCAAATTGAGCTGTGACAAAGCGGTGATAGACACCAATTGGGTTGGCCCAAGCGATTGCATGCCGGAGTGGTCTAATCGGGGTCAATTTGGATTTCCTCCGGAACCATTGCTAGATGTAGAGGACAGTGATGATGATGACGAAGAAGACTTACCACCTCTACCTCCACTTCCACAAAGGCACGAATGTCGAGAAGAGCGCGAAGACTTGGACTTCCAAAATCAATTGCGAGAGGCAACAAGAAATAGTATTGTGGATCAAGGTTGCCCGCGTCAACAACGGTCACCACCTCGTCATGATCGTGATGTGCGTTGCCTACAATATGGAGGAAGAAGTTCACATTTTAGCCCTGACCCCCACGATGACTTCCAAAACATATGAGGAAGCTATGGAAGCACAAGGTTCACGGACTACGGTGGATCTCAATATGGTGGGTCGCAATTCTATCCGGGGACGGGAGGGATGGACTCATATGGGCCTCGCGAAAGCTCATACTACACCGGCTCAAGCGAACGAGGGCCAAGAGGGTCCGAGGCAAATGCATCACCTCCTCCACCTCCACCATTTGGAGGTCCATACTTCTCCGATTATGGACAAGGAGGAGGGTCTGGTGGATATGGGCGATCTAGTGGCTTCGGTCCCACAGCCCAAGGTCAAAATGACGATAGTAGTTTGGATTCAGAATAGAGTATAATGTAGTTTAACTATTTAAGGGTAGAGTAGAAGATATCTTTTGACTTATTCGAAGGTTATGGATTTACTATTATTGTTTAAATATATTTTGGTGACCACTTTTGTGACCATTAGTGGTTTAGGATGTCACTATTTAAAACTTTGAACATGCACATCTATTGAACATGTTTAGTTGTAATACCAAAAATCTCATCTTGGAAATGCTTGACAATGTTTTTTCTTTTTGAGATTTAGTACAAAAGTACCGAATGCAATGTTGACTTTCTGTATTCTTTACCTGCTCTTGGAAGTTGGAAATGAGATTGAAATACAATTAGTTCTGGAGAATAAATTAGAATCCAAATTCATTTGGAAGAATTGTATAATAGTATTGTGGATTTTGATTAGCCCTAATGTAATTGAGCTTATACACATTAAGCCTTTCAATTTTTCGTGTCACAAAGTTCATAGGTTTGACTTGCAAGAAATATTTGAACTCTTTTTTGCAATTTGAACACCCTCGTAGGTAAACATTATAATTTTTAACTCCATAAGGGATATTGTTGTGCTTTCTTTTTTTCCATAATGTCTAGCATGTCTAGTTTGAATTTGTACGGTTAAAAACTTGAAATTCCAAGAAAATGATAAATGTAATGAAAATATTGACATTTCTTCAGAAGTAAAAATTTCAAGAAATTGAAGGAAGTTGAGAAGAAGCCTTGGGTCTATTTTTTTAATTATTAGGCATTGAAATGCCCAAATGCCCAATTCCTCCCAAACAAGAAAACCTACATGAAGCTTATTGAATGAAAAGGGGGAAAAATCACCCTAAAAATGTGACGGTAGAAACGAAGTGGACGATCTAAAAATTGCCCCCTTTGGCCCGTCCGATCACGCAGACTGTCCGTCCGCCCGATCGGACGGGCCAAAGGGGGCAAACAGCCACCCTGTCTGCTCGATCGGACGGCTCTGTCCGACCGTGCGGACCGGACAAGGCGTCCGCCAACCTTAAACCGTCCAATCGGACGGCCAGGAAGAGGCGGACGGCCAGTCCGTTCGCCCAATCGGATGGACCCGACGGGGCGGCCGATCGGCCGTCCACCCAATCGGCCGGCCTCCGTCCGTTGTAGGACGGGAATGACGCCGTCCGCCTCATATAAGAGAAGCGGACAGACCGTCCGCTCTCACTTTTGCCTTCCCCCTTGCATGCAAGAGAGAGCGGAGAGCTTGGTGGTTTGACCTCCATTGGCTCCTTTTTTTGGGTGGGTAAGAGTCTAATATTTGGGGTAACTCTTGCCAAATTTTTTTAAAAACTTTGACGTTCATCATTCTACCGGTTTATCAACATGCCAACGGTGAAGAAGGCTTCCAAGGAGCCGAAGGGAAAAGAAGAAGCGCCCTCTATTTAGTGGACAAGGGAGAATCCCTCAGAGAGTTGCAAAACATTCTTAATCGAATTGATTGTGAAGTTTTATGAGACAGAGACTACAGTGTCTCTTGACACTAAATATGTGCGATATAAAGAAGACTGCATCGAGAAATTCTTTGTGGATATGAGGTAGAGGATGTTGGACGCCTCGGACGTACCGCAGTGGATTTATGAAACGGATAAGAAGAATTTCCCCAAATTTCTTGACAGCAAGATGCATGATGCATTATGGAATGCCTCGGTTATTTTGGATAAATATTGGAGGAAGAAACGCGAAAATGATGAAGCCTTTGAGCATGTCATTATGAAAGCGGATTTATTCACCAAAAGGTGCCAACCATTTAGGAGGAGGCAGAATAGAGTAGGGTCAATTGGTTGGTAGATGAGCAAGCCTAAAATGGACTAAGCACAAAATACACGTCGCCTTCTAATAGCCCTTCCAAAAACGGCCACGGTGATTTCCGTAAATAACAAAATCATGCGGGGTGGCTATGCTACAATTCGGAGAGTGCGAATAGAAGGATGTGCGGAGATTCATCCATCATGGGAGTTTGCAGCAAAGATGTCTCTTCAAGAAGGTGAACGACCTGCTTTTGCAAAGATGGAACACAATACTGAGATTATGGCAGTGAGGATTCCGTATGCTGGAGTGATACAATTTTTTGCAGTACACTCCAAAAAGAATGAAGGATACTCATTCTGGTGGAATGGCGGTACATTGCGTGAAATGATGCGTCGGGATGACGACTATCCAGACAACATAGTCCTTTGAATGCTGTATGAGCCGCGTATAATAGAAGAAGAAATCATTGCTACTAAAAATCTGAAGCGATTTAGAGCTAAACGCGTGGAGCTTGCATGGGCATTACTGCACATCATGAATGCGGTGCACACCGTTGGACATCTCCACAACGACATTTCTCTGGACAACATTATATTTCACTTTCCTGAAGATGAGTCCCGGGTTTACATTGGAGTTTGCAATTGGGGGATGACTACAGTGATGAGCGAGCCTATGAAGTCGTTGTATACATTCACATCAACAGCTGAAAAGGACGAAGCTATAAAGATGAGGTGGTGGGTGGATCCCACTATTACCTATATACACGAAAGAGATGCAGATGTGTAAAACATCCCTTCTCTTTCCATGCAATCCAAGCAATATGCTGTTGTTAAATTAGCTGAACAGATCAGTAGGCAGTGCATGTCGGAGGCGTATCACAAATTGCAGTGTGAATCAAGTAGCTCACATGTGAAGTACCTCCATCCACAATTTGCACAGGTGTTTGATACTTACTTGAAGCACATTCAAAACAAAGAAAGTACTTTGGTGCAAGTCATCTTCCGTTTTAGTACTTCAGTCAACTAGCCTATTCCGGATGAACACTTCCGTGGTTCATATTGAAGTTCAAGAATAGTTTATATAACTATATAGACTGGTAGTATGCATAGATGCTAAGTATTATGTATGCGAATTACATAGTTGTATAGCATATGTGTACCATTTTGATTTTTTAAGACCAATGAATGCCAATGTAGTTGGACTTTTATGTGCCTTTGTAATTGGCGAGGATATTTTAATTGATAATGATTTTTAAAGTGTATGAATTGTCCATTTGTCCCTATCTTTTGTCATTGTTGGTTTGCAATTTTGCATAGAAAAGTCTAAAACCCTGCAATTACGGAAATTGTGATTTTTTAAGTTGGTATTGGCAAGATTGGGAAGTTTTTGTTTTAAATTGTATGGTCTTCCAATTGTTCAATTTGCCATGTATGGTTGAAGATATTTAATTGGACAATGTATTATGTATAATTATAAATTGTCTTCTAGATTCTAGAAGCATGGTTTTTTGTTTGGTATCAATGGTATGTTGTTAATTTTTTTAATGCAATGGGTTTGTCAGCTTCATTAAGATGTTAAAAACTAGGGGAGGACACTCCCCGCGCTTTACAAAGTGACCTGCGGCGAAAAATAGGGTGGATTTAATTCATCATAGGTAAAATTTATAAAGATTTTACATTTAAAGAAGGGGACTTAAAAAGTGACATATCTTTTATAAGTAAAATAGATACCCGAAAATTATGGTCCATTAATTATTTTTTAAATGTAAAATAGGGGCCAAAGAATAGGATCCAAGGAATTCTATTTACTAGGTTCAGTTATGGTTATGCTACAGTACTAGTAAGATACAAGTACTATACAAATCTGAAGTATAACTACAACATATCTTGTAGTCAGTCGATGAATGGGGTAGTTTCCATCTGTTCTGTCTGTTAAGTTTAACGACTACTGCTAGGGTTTAGGCGCGAACGATAATTTCGAGGTTGGGAGGGAGGCGCGGCAGCGTGTGTTCACGAATTTGTTTGCAAATCTGGGTGCGGTTGAGGGTTAATCACGCGATGAGTTCTCCAGCTTCTTGAGTGACGGCAGCGTATGTTCACGAATTTGTTTGCAATCTGGGTGCGGTTGAGGGTTAATCGCGCGATCAGGGGGGCAGCTTGTTGAGGGACGGCAGCGTGTGTTCACGAATTTGTTTGCAATCTAGGTGCGGTTTAGGGTTAATCGCGCGATGAGTTCTGCTGCTTGTTGAGGGACGGCAGCGTGGAGATGGTGTTTCCGATTCGCGCGATCAGTTCTTCGGCTGAACCGTGGAGGCTGCTCTTGGGGATGGCATGCGCTTGGTTGTGGGTGCGCGATCAGATTGGTGGTGGGCTTAGGGTGAGGAGGTGAACGAAGGGGTCGGCGATTCCTTGTGCGGGGGCGCTTGCTTGTGTGTGCGCGATCAGTTGTTTGTGCCCGATCAGTTGTTTGTGCGCGACCAGTTGTTTGTGCGCGACCAATTGTTTGTGCGCAATCAGTTGTGGAATTCTGTTTTGGGGTCAGCGGCGTGACAAAGGTGTTCCCGATTCCTGGTGCGGGGTTTGCTTTTGAGGGGTGCGCGATCACCGATTCCTGGTGCGGGGTTTGTTTTTGCAGGGTGCGCGATCACCGATTCCTGGTGCGGGATTTTGCTTTTGCGGGGTGCGCGATCAGTTCTGCCTGGTGCGGGGTTTTGCTTTTGCGGGGTGCGCGATCAGTTCTGCCTGGTGCGGGGTTTGCTCTTGCGGTGTGCGCGATTAGTTCTGTCTGGTGCGGGGTTTGCTTTTGCGGGGTGCGCGATCAGTTCTGCTGGGGTGTGCAAGGTTCACCAACGTGGAGGATGGTGTTCGGGATTGTTTTAGCTTGCTTGTTTGTGCGCGATCAATTGTGGTGGTGTGTTCAGGTCAGCGGCGTCACGGAGTGCGGGTGTTGTTCGTGTGTTCGTTTGTGCGGGTGTGTTTGTTTGTGCGGGTGTATTTTCTGCTAGTGTGTTCACGACGGTGCTAGGGAATCTTCGGGCGGGGGTTCTGTACGCCTGCGATTTGTTCTGGACTCGTGTTCACGGCACGGCAGCGTGACGAAGGTATTTGCTCTTGCTTGTGGAGGGGTTGTTTGGGTTTAGGGTTGTTTGCAGCGGTACTTGTTGAACGAGATGGCAACTTGTATCAAGCTATGGACGATGGAGGAAGACTTCGGTGTTGCAACTCTGTACAGCAAAGTGAAGGTTTCAGCCGATGAAACCTACGCGCCTTTGAGGCTGCGTTTGGAGGACAAAGCGGCGCTCGAATGGCCATTCGAATTCTGGGACAACGATGATCAAATCAAAGTTCCGCAGAGGATGGAATCCTTCAGCGACATGCCTGGACATGTTTATGTGTTGCCCCTGCGTGCTGCGGGCGAAGATAGATCTTCCAAGCGACAACGCGTGGATGATGCCGATGCGGGTATCGACGCGCTCCCTGAAGACGGAAACTGCGTGGACATCCGCGAAGAATCTGAAGAACTTGCTGTCCCAGATGTGGATCCTACTGGGAACTCGAGGGCTACTGTGACATCGGGAGTCACTGAGTCTTTGGAGCACCAGCTAAATTCTACTCTTATTGGCGAGGACATCTGGAAGCGGTATCTCGAACAGTTGGAGAGGACGAAGCGGGAATTGCAAAGCGCCTCTTTAGAAGACAATCGGTGGTTTTTGAGGACCATTGACATCAATGGACTCGGGGTTGTGAAGATTTTCTGCTGTGAATGCAAAAAGGATGTTGGAGGGGGGAGCGGTAAGCATGAGAAGAGCAACATTCAGAATCTTTTTAACAATTTCAGAACCAAGCACTTGCTCAGCAACAGCCATGTGAAGAACTGGTGTGCGGTGAATGGAGTGCCATATGCTGATCACCCACAGTCCGCTGCTCCGAAGGGTACGACCGTGACATTGACTCCCGAAATGCACGAGACGCTGATACAAGAAGGTATTGCGGTGATGGATGATGCACAATGCGCTTGTTCACATGTGTGGTAAATGTGGCAGTGTGGATGATGCACAAGTGAAGGAGGAGTTGTGGAAGATCGCATGAATTGCATGGACCGTGAGGATTGGTGGAGTCACTGAACATGGCTGTGGGCACAAACCAGTTGAAGTGCTTCTTCAAGTGCAACTGGTTGGCCCTAAACCAAATGCTATTCCTTATGCAATTTTTTTGAATGCATGTGCACATCTTGGGGCCTTGTAGAGTTGAAAGTAGAGCTGAAAGGAGGACTTCAGTCACATTTGTGTGTGAGGGATGCACTTGTTCACATGTATTGGAAGTGTGGCATCTTTTTTGATGCATGACTGTTTTCTGAGAGGCTGCTGGTTTTGTCAATCTGACTTGTGATTTATGGGGTGCAGTGTAATCACTTGGAATGTGATGATTGGTGGATTTGCAGAACATGGTTGTAGGAGTGAAGGAGCTGATCACTTCTCCAATTGGTTTGGGGTGACTATGAGTCTCATGTACAAGTAGACATTTGTGTCATAGACTCTAAATTTTTTTTCACATGTGTTGGATGGCTTAGAACTGCAGCTTGTTGCTATAGTTCTTGTAAATGATTTGTAATGTTTGTGTTTTTTAACACCTTTAGTACATTAAACTCTTTCATTACTTTTTCATTTATAATGTTTGTGTTTTTTAACACATTTTGTACATTAAACTCTTTCATTACTTTGTCATTTGTAATGTCTTGCTTTTATTTAGCATTTGTGCATGTATTTGTCTTCAAGTATGCATTCTAATGTAAACACATCCATTTTTTGCCTTAAAGTTGAATCTTGTGGGTGTACAGGGCATATCTTGTCACTTTAATTCTCATTACTTGTTAAATTAGTTTTGTTCTTTATAAAGAAAATAGCCTCCAATAAATTCAGCCTATGTACGTATTATAAGTAAAGATAGGCATGATAATATGGGCTCTAGGGGGGTTTATAAGTAATTATAGGGGCCTGAAAATTCAAAAAAATAAATAAATACCCCCCCTAAAAATACCCCAACGCCGCACGTGGTACCCAGAAAATACGAAGAGTGTCCTCCCTGGGGTTAAAAAAAATAGTAATTACCCCCTAAATGCTTGAGGCACTAAAATATTAAATATGGTGTTTGCAAAACTTTGAAGTTTAGTAAAACCTAACTATTTTTCATCATTTTAGTAAGCTAATAATTTTGGGAGATTCTTTTTGTAGTCTACTTTTGGCTCCAGAAGTCCGATCTTGCAATTAAAGGACAATGATTTTTCTAAAAGAGATTTTATGCAAGGGTACCTTGTGCAACAACGACGCTAGCGTTCGAGCGTGGAGCAGTGAGCTTGTGAACTATGAGCATGAATCCTGTGAGCAGTGAGCACCAAAAGCTTATTTTTGGAAAAAAATTTCATCCAATTTTTTTTTCATCCAAAAACTTACTATATATAGTAATTTTGTGACCTATAACCGTGGACCCTATAACCGTGGTTCCTCATTCAATTTTGGGTTTGGGTTTTGGAATGTCCATGAATTTTTTGGTAGTCCATTTAGGCTTTCAAGTTTTGGGCAAAGTTCAAACACTTCTGTAGGTTCTAAAGCAAAAAACATGCCAACCTCTTCATGTATATTGAACTTATATTACTTTGCCTATAGCCAATTGCATTTATTTAACTCACTTGAATGAATCAGGATAATTGTGGCTTTCAGATATCCCATATCAATTGGGATTTCTAAATTCTAACATGCAATAGGAGAAATGGGCACATGCTAGATTGCTGAAGAACGGATAAAGAGGGATTAGAAAAAACTTGGAGAAGAGTTTTAAAAATTGAAGACAAGAAATAAGGTTGCTTGAAAAATAATTAAAGAAAAAAAATAATGAGAGAAAAAAAAAAAGGAAAAAGATAATGAAAGAAAGAAAACATTATAAAAAAAAATAAAAAAATAAAACACAGACAACATCAAAAAAATATGGAAGAAGGTATAATTTAAAGAACTCTATATTCATACAAAATGGGTTGAGAATTGCAAAAGGGTAGAAAATGAAGCAAACACAAATGAGTTACTTCTCCAAGTGTTTCCTATTACAGTAAGATATGACGTGGAAGCTCGTACATATGCATTCTAACCATGTATTATATTTTTTACTTATGACAGAAGCTCTTATACTTAGTGACATCAAATACTTCTTTTACTTCATGTGCTTCAAATGCCTTTGAATTGAAAAAAAGCAATATGAATGAAGTACATTCAGAAGAAGACTACATGCCTATTTTGGAAGTATGATGATCCCTGCACTAAGTAGTATTAGTTTCAGTTCATTGAAGCTGTAGGTAGGTACATGAATGAATTTGTGATCATGAATGTTCATCTTACAGAAGTACCTGTACAAATAGTACAAGTGTTTACAGTTCACGTATTGTTGCCGCCCTCCAATGGCAGATATAGCCATATTCACAAAGTCCGGACATGTACATGCAGGAAACTGGCCCATCGTGATTCGATAGACGTGCTTGCTAGGGTGAGCTTCAGTCTCCAACACCACTATTGCACCAAGTCCTAGAAACGGAAGAAGGATCACTCCTAGAATTTGCCCTTTGACATTTCGAGCACTCTCCCATTTGTTTTGTTGTTGCACAGTTGGGGCATTTGAAAGCCGCCTAATGGCTCGGTTGTTCCTCACTGTTGGATAAGCATCTGGGTTTGATGGACAAGGTTGGTCAAAAATGACAGGCTCAAAAATGTGCAACATATTGAAGACCTCACGTGCCGATAGTGAAGGGCGCTCTTGGAGTTGGAAACCTGCGTGATGGAGCAACAAAGTTTCTTCTTGATTGAGGTTAGTTCCATTGAGAACTGGCCAAACATCGGGTATCTGAGGCCAATCAATGACCCATTTCCGCTTGGTTCCTTTCACACATCGCTCAATGTCATCCCAACAAAACCAGAAGTCTACCAACACCTCACGCTTAGTCCCATATTCTTCTTTCCTACCACGATAAGTTGGAGCTGGGTTTCCCTTTTTCCCCTTTGCAATCTTGGAGATACACTTGGTGTTCGACGTCCGTTGTTGAGCTGAACATCTAGCATTTGATTTGTGGCTAATCCTTGCAATGTGCCACTTGGATGTGTCACAGTCACTTTCGAATGCTACTGTCACATAATGTGAGGGATTCTCTTGTCTCCGTTCTACATTGCCCTGTAATGACTCTTCTAATGTCTTTGTAGACCTCGTCCGCACACGGGGTTGAGAAAAGTTGACTTTATCTGGTCTATGTGAATCTCCAGCATCACCTATAGGTACATCAAGCCTCCTCTTTGTGCTCCCAAATACTTCTTCTCCTTCCAAATGTGGTACTCGAGTTCCCACGCCATGTGCTTCCGGCAATGTGTTCAATGCCTCTGCAATTTTCTTAGGACATCCGGTACGTCTTGCAGCTCTCAACTTCAATTCTTCCTTGGATGGTCCAGATCCAGATGCATGGCCTTTTAGATAAGCCCTATAATTTATCATTTGCATCCAAGCACGAATACTGTCATCACAAGTGGCGTCAAACAAATTGTTTGCTCGTTTCCCCGACATTTGAAGCCACTTGTTATGAACCGTTTCTGACAAATTACAAAAAGGCATGTTTGTCATCTCTTCCAAGATGAGGCCCTACAAATCCAACCATAATAAGGCATGAGAGAAGAAAGAGATACATGTTTTTGGTCCTAATTCGTTTGATTTTCTTCCTATAATGTCAAGTGATGTACAACTCAGTTTGATGTGAAGATGAATCAAAGCCATTAATATGTATAATTCTAAAAATGGTGAATACAAGGCTTCTTTACATTGGATGAAAAACATACAAAAAAAGTATCTTATGTTAGGCCTTTCAAGTATCAGATAAGTAGAAGGTGAAAGAAATGTGAGTAGTAGGAGGAAGAACATTTACTAGAAGGTATCGTCCACTTTCGAATTCCTCTTTTTAATAGTCATTTTGAAGAGTATGCAAGATCCTTTTCAAAACCAACAACATTTTTACTTACCATTGTCATGAAGCCTCCCCATTGTAAATATCGAAAATGCCAAAATGCTAGCCAGTGGTCCAAGTGATGCAATGAGTCTGGACTTGCCGCTTCTGATGACAACCACCACGACTGGATGGCAAGATATCGTGTTTCTGCTTCATCCACTGTCTTGGACTCCTTGTACTACTTACATAGTGCAATGTGTTGAAATTGATACGCTTGCTTAATGTGCTTCTGTGTATGTTTATGCAGAGAATTATTCCAATGTAGTAAACATGTCCTCTCACGATTCTCCATTACCTCATGAGCAGAACCATTGCCGTAGACAATGCGAACCGCATTCCAATTGGCCATAGCATTGTCCGCCATGAAACCCTTGAAGTTTGGCTTCTCTGTTCCATGTTTGGACATGACAGCATTCAATGACCTCCAAAATTGCACTTGGACTTCAGTATCCTTAGACTGCATGTCGCAGACTGCAATAGTCATTACCTTCTTGTACTGGGAGTCGTACACGTGGCAGGCCATTGTGGTCTAGTCCTTCACGCGCTTCACGTGGTCGAACATCATCCACACATTCTGTAGATCACCTCTTGCTTGCATGCGCCTTATCAGGTCCACTCCACTCCCAGGTCCTTCGGTGAACATTTTGAAGATGTACACCTTCTCTTTGCCTTGTCCTGGGAAGACACTGTCGTGTATGAACTCGAACTTCGATTCCCTCTTCATGGTCATTATGTTGTCAATGACCCCTCCTCGATTGTTAGAGCGGAAAGAGGAGATAACATTCCTTATACTAGGACTACTTAGCAACTGGAAGCGGTCCATGACCTCTTCCATTTCTTCCCCCTTCAAGATTTGCTTCTCTCCTTCTCCGTGGTGAAAGAGGTGGTTTGTAAGGAAGTCTTTGCTCGCGGACAACGCGATGGCGGAGTTGGTGGCTGTAGGGGTTTTGGCAACTTGCTCTGCAATGAGTTTACTAATTTCCTTGGCCGAGTCTCTATACACGCCCTTTGCTACTGGGTGAGTGTGGTATCCTAAGTGAACGGCGGCCCTGGTCATATTTGGATTGTTACAATAGCAATAGTAAATGCGTGCATCGCAAGTACTAAGGCATGTAGGAATAGTTTTGCAGACCTTGCAAAGTAGTTTGCAATCTTTTGGCGGAATGTTTCCTACTACGAAAGGAAATATTGTAGAGCCACTCCACTCTGTTTCGTTCTTCCTAGTAGCCCTTGTGAAGTATTCACAGTCAACATTCTCACAAATAAGATGACCGGCGCAGAAAGACTTACGGAACTTCAGGTTGTCCGAGTTCTGGATGTTGGTGGTCGTCAGCTTGCACCAAGGGTGTCCGTCGTAGTGCTTGTCCATTCCTTCTAGGTTTTTAGCGGATGATGAGGATGAAGAAGGTCGGCACGGAGGTAGTTCGAAGATGGCATCTCCGTTGTATGTCGGAGGTAGGAATTGCACTTGTTGGTGCCTCACAGCGTTCATGTCCAATGTGGACAACTCGTTTCTGGAACGATGAAGATTTGAAAGTCCCTTCAAGCATTCCATAATACTTTTGTGATCGGCAGGATTTGGGTGAAGCCTTTCTTTTAGGAAGCTAGGGTGGACGGCAGTACTAGACGAAGTTCTCTGTGAAGATTCTACACTTTTGTGATTGATTGACACCCTTTGGATAGTCGATGGCTTTCGTGTAAGGGTCAAGGTTGGAGACTCTCCTTTTGATTCACTGGACAATTCAACTATAGTATCCAATTGCTCTAGTTTCACCACTACGGGGGCTGCTCTTCTAGAAAATACTTGTGGACTATCAAGAATAGGACTTTCAGTATCCATCTCTACAATGATAGGCTTGTTGACTGTTGAATCCCCTGATTGGCGACTTCCTACCTCAGTGGACAAGGCTAGCATGTGTAAAGGGAGACCGTATGCCCTATAATTTCCGGACCCTAGGTACCAATAGTAGCCATCACTTGAAGCGGACTTGACAATTGGAATAGACTGTTGTATTTCACCGGATTCAGAGTGCTTCTCTTCTTCTACGTAGATGGACGACTCAACAAACTTGAAGCGTACATGAAGCAAGTGGTTGGACATAGTGGCACATCCCCGTTCGTCTAATGGAAATACTATAGGAACCTCATGACCATCTGCTCGAATACTAGCCATCCTTCTACCAAGAGACGATTCAATGGGACGAATTTTAGGAATGGCTCCGCAGTCTATGCTGTGACCATCCACACTTCTGTATTAGTATTCTCATACCATTTACTGTTTAATGCTAATTCAATGTTATCGCCTGACTAGGCAGCAAGAGATTTCTCAAGCTGCGGATGCTGCACTGAGAAAGTACATTGACACTACACCAGAAGAGGAGAGGACCCCAGAAGAAGTCGCGCATGCCATGAGGTCCGGAGCAAACGAGAGAACCAAAATTTTAATGGTCAAAATGGGGAAGTTGCTGGTAGTGGCTCAACCATCTCATGGGCCAGGCTTCTTATAGGAGGTCAGTCAATATCCTAAATCTTGCACGACTATAGTTTCCTTTACTTTGTTTTCAAACACCAAGAGTTTTTGAATGTGTTGCTGTCATAGGTGGAGAGGCATTGGAGCACCAATGAAGTGCCGGAGATGACATTGGAGAAGTTGCAAATGGTGGCCACGTGCAACATGGCACCCGCACACAAGATCAAAATCTTGAAGTGGTGGAACTCCTCTGCTCCATCTCGCGAAGCAAGGAAGTTCCCACCAAAACCCGTCTCCGAAAATTTCTTGCCCCATTTTCTTGCCAAATGCGTCTGGTATGCGGGTTTAAGGAAACTGTTTCCTGTAGGCAAGTAACTTTAGCTGGCGGTGGTTCGTATTGAAATTGTAATTCACAAGTTCAGAATCGCACCACGAACGTCTTCAATTGTACATTTTTAACGTGCATTGTACTCTACAGATCGAAGATGCAGTAGTCGAGTATTTTGACTTAGTGGTGAAGCAAGACAACATTAGTATCAACTACAACATCCCAATGCAACCACAATACTTGGTAGAGTACATTGAAGAGTGGAGGCGCACAATTTGGGAGCATGGGTTTCTCAATTATTTCAAAGGGCACAGTTACTTCAAAAAAGGGGACTCATTCATGGCTCACGAGGTGTCAGCGGCTGTTGTGCACAGAGTTCTGTACCGGTGAGTTCCACTATCTGAATAGTGGGATATGTCTCATAACTTGGAGGACAGTAAGTTATCGTTCTAATCACTATACTATTTCAAGTCAATTACAATGAGGTTTATAATGTTGACTTCTATTCAAACTCCTTATTTTAAAAGCCTTCGGAATTGAATTGTATATCCGATCCTCTTCTCTTCTCACCTGTAGACCCTCATATTGGCAATGCATTTACTTGTCACAAGTTTGTCGGTCTCACCATCCGGGATTGCTCACAGAAATATGTTGTACGGCTTCCATGCTCATCATACTCATTCTTCTTAATACAAAATCATACTTGTGCTGTAGATATTTCAAATTTGAACTTGAAGGAAAAGGAGCCATCGACTATTCAGACCTTCCTCCCTTCCTATCATCATATTTGGATCGCACGTCTAAAGCTTGTATGTTCACCGCACACCAGCTCCGCACCTACACCACAGCTCATCTCAGTGGTGGAGGATGGTACTTGGATTGTGTCATTGAATTCACTCCTCCTTCTGAGGTTGAATTCAGGAGGTCTTTGGATGGAAAAGGGGTCCTGGACTTAGAGATCAATGAATTTGCAAGCCTTGATGACAAAGCGAGGAACAAGGCCATCACTAGGAGGGATTTTCTTGACCGGAAGAAAGAGGCGCGGGTCCAACTCTAGCTTGAAACGAAGGAGATGAAGGCGTCCAAGATTGCTGACAAAAAAGTGGCAAAAGAAAAGGAAGACAAGGGTAAAGGCAAGGGCAAGGGAAAAAAGAAGGAAGATGCGGGAGGCGAAGTGGTACCATCTTCCACCGTAATTGAAGGTGCACAGGCGCAAAGTGCAATACAGAAGAAGGCTACTCTGTTGCAGCTCACTGAGGAAGTTATCACTCGTATGACACAAGCCATGGTCATTACAGAAGGTGATGTCACCAAGACGGAGGATTTGATCCTCAACATCTCCATCGAAGTCTTGGCAAAGGACATGGTTGAGGATAAGCCCACCTGGTACAACGAGGTCTTACACTTTTTGAAAAAGGTATCCATTTGCATCTTCGTACTCAAAAGCGCAATTTGTGCTTTCATGTCACATGAATGTTGTCTATGCTTATTTTTAACTTCTTCATGTTCTACATGTTTGTAGATGGTGGCCGGAAAGACTCGCATGTTTGAGGGAGTGCCAAATGCTCGACCGGGGATGGATGTCATATTCATTGATTGTCCGGAGAACTTACCCATGCCATAGCTCTCTAAACCGGCCCATGAGGTGCCAATATGGAACGCAGATGTTGATGATGAAGCTTTGCAATTGGCATGTAGCTTCGCCGCAGAGCATCTATAAGATGATGGGTGCATCATTCTATTTCACTCCTACAGCATCAAGTCCAAGGAGAACATTGCTGGGGTATGTGAGGCATACGATTTGCTGATGAAAAAGGACTGGATGGGGATGAACCGCATGCACATCACCTCGGCTATAGACAACACAAAGACGGTAATTTCATAGAATTTTTTTGATTTTTATGAACAAGGCGTAATGCACTACATTCAATGCATTCTTACATACATTTGCTATGGACGTTGCAGACACAGAAGTTTGGAATCACCCTCCTCGTGAAGGACCTCGGCTCCAAAGGAAAATCCAAATTTTCCTTCAAAAAGACTAACACCATGATGAAGGCTGGTGTGGACTTGGCTATCGATGACATGGTGATGAATTACACCCATGCAGATGACGTGGCTATGAATGGAAACAAACCATGGCGAGGCGGACGCGAAAAAGATCCAAGGCTCTTCACTATCTTCTTATAAGCGACAAGCGTTCTAGGAGACTTGATTTTGGATTGTACCGCATCTACAGGTAACAACTCAATTCAAAAATTTACTCCTCCAAATGTGTTCTTCCAATTCTTTCATGGAACTAACTCATTTTGATTTCATTGCCTCTAGGTGCATGCATTATGGCTTGCCGTGGTACCGGCCGCCACATTGTGGCTTTGGAAGGGAATCAAGACATTTATGATGCCATTCTGGAACCCATGAAGAAGTCACCAACACCCATAGTGGCAATACCAACTGCAGCACCGATAGTTCACGTTTCACAAGATCCGGAGTAAGTCGACATTTTCTTCAATCTTTGCTTGGGTGAGGACTTTCACGTTCTACAATATTGACAATATGTCTTCTTCTGTTGCAGAGATAGGAGATTGATGCCACGGAATGCCACCCTATCCCAACAAAGTCTTCTCATCAGTCCGGAGAAGCCTTTTGAGCTTCCAATTTATGCCAAGCAGATGGCGAGTGCCTTTGTGGAGTTTGGTTGCTCCAAACCAAAACACCGTAAAGACACTTATGCTCTAAATGTCTTACAATATTTAGACGTTTCTGCATCCGAAGGTAGAGAGTCCTCTAAGTCATCTACGAGTTCTAGTTCTTTAATGGAGTCCTAAACGACTTGCCTTCATGAGATTGATAAATCTCTTTAATGGGTCAAACTATTCTATGTTGATTTTTATTGTGGTTGGACTTGTGTGTTGCATGGCTAATTCTTCAATGTGTTCAATTTTCTTACATGTCTTGTTCTTGCTTCATTTTCTTTAATTCACAGTATCTTGTCTTTGCCCAAAAAAAAGACTAAAAAATAAAAGCATCACCCTAAACCGACTCTCAAAAATAGATCTCACATTAACCACTCTATACACGGCACAATATCCACGATCATAGGTCACCTCTACAAGTTTATAAATTTTTTCAATTATTTTTTCCACGCTCACAAGCTCACAAGCTCGCCAAATAGCAACCCTGCCTTGTGCAATCTTGACTTTTCTTTTGTGTTAAGAGCTTTTGGAAATGAGCCTCAAATACAGTAGATCTTGGAGGAAAATTCACATTGGAAATTCATATTAAAAAATTATAGAGTAAATTTTGTAAAGCCGTAAATTGATTGGGGTAGTGCAAGTTTGGCCCATTAACCTCATATTCTTTGGATCCCCAACATTTTAGATTTGCCTTGCAAAAAAAGCTTCAATTTTTTTTTGCAATTTTAACAGCATCATAGTCAAATGTTATAATCTTTCACTCTACAAGTGATATTGTTGTGCTTTCTTTTCCTATGCAATCTCTAACAAGTCTAGTTTGAATTTGTATGGTTACAATTCCAAAAAAAATTGATACATCTTACCAAAATGTGGGCTCTTTGTTCAATTTAGAGCAAATTAGAGGAATTTGAAATTTGAAAACAAGGCTTAGGCATGTAGGGGTTACAACATCCTATGGTTATTTGGATGATTGAATTTGTTTGAACCATCAACCATTGTTTTCTTTGGGCCAATTGAAGGCCCAAATGCCTAAAAAAAAAATGGACTGCACCAAATCTATAGGTTAAATTTGAAGAAAAATTGGATGATAATGCCAAATTGCTCGAATTTGAAAGAAAAAAAATTGGATGAAATTGCGCACATCAAATGTAACTCATCTAAATATGTGGATGAAAAGATAGTTCTATCCAAAATAAAAATGAATACTAAAATATTTAGTAACATTATTTTGTTGTATATTGCCACTTTAGCAATTCTCCAAAAATTGGAAAATAACCCATGGTTTCATCCTTACACCAAAGTTTATCCCATTTTTCGCCCGATGCCTCGATCGGACGACCCCACACCGACCCGCCTTCCCGTCTACCCCGTCCGCCTCCCGTCCGTCCTCCCCATCTGCCCTCCCGTCCGCCCCGTCCGCCTCCCCGTTCGCCCCGTTCGCCCCGTCCGCCTTCCCGTCCGCCCCGTTTGCCCCGTCCACCTTCCCGTCTGCCCCGTCTGAATCCCCGTCTGCCTTCCCGTCTGCCCCGTCCGCCTCCCCGTTCGCCCCGTCCGCCTTCCCGTCCGCCCCGTTTGCCCCGTCCACCTTCCCGTCTGCCCCGTCCGAATCCCCGTCTGCCTTCCCGTCCGCCCATCCGCGCATCCGCTGGACGGGGACGGTCAGAACGTCCTATGTCGGCGGACGCGGACGCTGGACGTCCAGGTAACCCTGCTAGTAGCCTCTCAGATACCCCTTTCACCTAAGGCTGTATCCTATACGTAGGCTATACCGGCATCCGAGCAGTATTACACTAACACTACTGCCGGAACCATCCGGTTGATCTCCCCCTCAAGTTAGTACATCTAGATACTTTCACGAAATCGACTCTTGCTACACAAGGTAAGTTCTCAGTTCCGGAAATGCAAGAACGGACCCACACCTCCCACAAACATAGACCGCATACAAGAAAGATAAGAGAATGGATACTCCAAACACTTAGAATTAAGCTCAGAAAAAGGTACAATGCTGAAACTATGAGATGGCTGTGAATGACCAGAAAGGCCATCAAAACTCCTACTTGTACTAAGACTAACATCATCCTAAAAATCCTACAAAACATTCCTACTGGCCCGCTAGATTTTTGGAAAATCCTAGATCCTATAAATCCGGCTTTGACGGCCGGACTCCGAATCTTCCTAAATTTCCGGATCTTCCGGAAATTCCGGATCCATTCCGGATCTATCCCGGAAATTCCTAAAATTCCGGATCCGCCCTTTCCGCTTCTAGTCAGAGTCGTCCTCGTTGCCGCCCGGTATGAGGCTTCTGTCCCGAATCATTTTCCGGATTCCAGATCTTCATCCGGATCCTATCCAGATCCTAGACATTTACGGATTCTGGATCCATTAGTTTCGGAATAGTTCCGGATTGATTCCGGACTTAGTTCTGATACTACAAAAAGTCTTTTGAAAATACTTTTTAGACAACTCTCCAAGCTCTGGTTTCCGGTTAGGACGGAAAGTGCAAATTTCCTCCTTAACCATTTTACTGCAATTAAGAGCCCCTTCAGTTGTTAATCCATAACTCTAGTACATTCTCTATTTCTACCCCACCGAATAAAGAATATACTATGAATGGATTTCTTACTTCAAATTCTATTTGAAATAAAATCTACCAGAGATTTCTAAGAGCTGAAAAAGGCAGGAAAACAAAGATGCAAGAAAGTAAGAATGCAACTTTGCCTTCCACTGGCTATAGTCTTATTCTTATTCTGGTCAGACGGATGAACGGTCGGACGAGAATACGGGATAGCTTTTGGCGGCAAAACCTAATTCAAGTACGGATCCGGTTTCCGGCTTTTAGGGCCGGCACTGTCATCCAATTTCTAGAACTTTCTAGGGTTCCGGAATTAGGTTTTTAGACCTAATGAAATTTTTCCGGATCCGGAAATCTGGTATTCCTAAGTTTCCCTAACTTCCTTGGAGAACTCAAAAACTTTCCTTTTTAAGGGAGCAATTTTTGAAATTTCCCGTCAAATGCTACTGTTTTGGGTCTAGCATGTGGGATCACATTCCCACAAATACAAAGGGAAAATCACAAGACATGGATTGGAATGCCTATTTCAACCACTTTTGTGTGGCTGAAGAGGGATGGCAATACGAGCCCAAAGCAGTATGGACTTGTACAACGTGTCCAGGGTTGTCTATCCGGACGTGACGTGGGCTTTTTACGTCGTAATGTCACGTCACGTCCGTCGTGACACGTCATGAATCCTAACATCCCTAACCCTAAAGTGACATCCCTAACCCTAACCCTAAAATTTCAGAAAATTTTGAGCTTTGGTTTCATTTTTTTTCTACAAATATAAATAGAATATCAATTGTACTATTACTATTGAAACATATTAGTCTAATGTACAACCTTCTATGTAAAGAGTTTTGCAAAATTCCTTAAAATTTTTTTAATATTTCATCATGACGTCGTTTGAGTAAAACGTCACGTCACGTCCGTCCATCACGTCCGTCCAGACGTGACGTGACACGGACAACCCTGAACGTGTCGAGAGTATGTAAAAATGTCACACATTGTGAAACTCTGGCCAGCAGATAACACGACTATGTTAGAGAGACAAGTGAGACGGTGGGAAGGTCCCATGAACACTTACAAAAGTGAACATTTCAAGCAGAGATACGAGGAGATTTGGGCATCTTGCGGTCTAGGTGCTTCCAAACCAAATATCATGAACTATTCCACCATGGCAATGATTTGGGCGGAGATTGTACTCCAGAAAGACGTGGATTGGCGTACGGTGCTTGCAAAGGACAAGAAGACCAAATTGAGCTGTGACAAAGCGGTGATAGACACCAATTGGGTTGGCCCAAGCGATTTCATGCCAGAGTGGTCTAATCGGGGTCAATTTGGATTTCCTCCGGAACCATTGCCAGATGCAAAGGACAATGATGATGATGACGAAGAAGACTTACCACCTCCACTTCCACAAAGGCACGAACATCGAAAAGAGCGCGAAGACTTGGACTTCCAAAATCAATTGCAAGAGGCAACAAGAAATAGTATTGTAGATCAAGGTCACCCGCGTCAACAACAGTCACCACCTCATCATGATCGTGATATGCGTTGCCCGCAATATGGAGGAGGAAGTTCACGTTTTAGCCTTGACCCCCACAATGACTTCCAAAACATACGAGGAAGCCATGGAAGCACAAGGTACACGGACTACGGTGGGTCTTAATATGGTGGGTCGCAATTCTATCCGGGGACGGGAGGGCCGGACTCATATGGGCCTCGCGGAAGCTCATACTACATCGGCTCAAGCGAACGAGGGCCAAGAGGATCCGAGGCAAATACATCACCTCCTCCACCTCCACCATTTGGAAGTCCATACTTCTCCGATTACGGACAAGAAGGAGGGTCTGGCGGATATGGGCAATCTGGTGGCTTCGGTCCCACACCTCAAGGTCAAAATGACGATAGTAGTTCGGATTCAGAATAGAGTATAATGTAATTTAACTATTTAAGGGTAGTAGAAGATGTTTTTTGACTTATTCGGAGGTTATGAATTTACTATTATTGTTTAAATGTATTTTGTGACCACTTTTGTGACCATCATTGGTCAATGATGTCACTATTTAAAACTTTAAACATGCACATGTATTGAAAACAACATGTATGGAAAACCCCTTCTATATAAAAATACAAGAGATGTATGCTATTTTTTGTATTCTTTACCTGCTCTTGGAAGTTGGAAATGAGATTGAAATACAATTAGTCTTGGGGAAAAAATTATAATCCAAATTCATTTGGAAGAATTTTATAATGGTATTGTGGATTTTGATTAGCCCTAATGTAATTGGGCTTATACACATTAAGCCTTCCAATTTTTTGTGTCACAAAGTTCATAGGTTAGACTTGCAAAAAATATTTGAACTTTTTTTTGCAATTTGAACACCTTCATAGGTAAACATTATAATTTTTAACTCCATAAGGGATATTGTTGTGCTTTCTTTTCTTCCATGATCTCTAGCATGTTTAGTTTGAATTTGTATGGTTAAAATTCCAAGAAAATGATAAATGTAATGAAAATATTGGCATTTCTAAGCCAATAAAAATTTCAAGAAATTTAAGGAAGTTGAGAAGAAGCCTTGGGTCTATTTTTTTAATTATTGGGCATTGAAATGCCCAAATTCCCAATTCCTCCCAAACAAGAAGACCTACATGAAGCCTATTGAATGAAAAGGGGCAAAAAACACTCTAAAAATGAGACGGTAGAGATGAAACGGCGATCTAAAAACCGCCCCCTCTGGACCGTCCAATCACGCGAAAGACTGTCCGTCCGCCCGATCGGACGGCCACGAAGAGGCGGATGGCCAGTCCGTGCGCCCGATCAGACGGCCTCCGTCCGTTGGAGGACGGGAATGAGGCCGTCCGCCTCATATAAGAGAAGCGGACGGACCGTCCATTCTCACTTTTGCCTTCCCCCTTGCATGCAAGAGAGAGCAGAGAGCTTGGTGGCTTGGCCTCCATTGGCTCCTTTCTTTGGGAAGGTAAGAGTCTAATATTTGGGGTAATTCTTGCCAAATTTTTTTTAAAACTTTGACGTTCATCATTCTACCGGTTTATCAACATGCCAAGAGCGAAGAAGGCTTCCAAGGAGCCGAAGGGAAAAGAAGAAGCGCCCTCTATTCAGTGGACAAGGGAGAATCCCTCGGAGAGTTGCAAAGCGTTTTTAATCGAATTGATTGTGAAGTTTTATGAGACAGAGACTACAGTGTCTCTTGACACTAAATATGTGCAATATAAAGAGGACTACATCGAGAAATTCTTCGTGGATATGAAGCAGAGGATGTTGGACGCCTTGCACGTATTGCAGTGGATTCAGGAATAGGAGAAGAAGAATTTCCCCAAATTTCTTGACAGCAAGGTGCATGATGCATTATGGAATGCTTCGGTCATTTTGGATAAATATTGGAAAAAGAAACGCGAAAGTGATGAAGCCTTTGAGCATGTCATTATGCAAGGTTGCTATTTTGTGAGCCTGCGAGCCTATGAGCGTGAAGCTGTGAGCCTGTGAGCATATGACTGTACATTTTTTTTATTTTAAAATTTAGAAGGTACCTATGACCGTGGATTTAGGTGGTTTTTATTTTTTTATTTTTTAAATAAATAGAATATCCTACAATCGTGGATTCTTCAATAATGATTTAATGCAAAATGAAAAGAAGAAATAGTAATTAATTAATTTTTTTTTATAAACCACTCAAATCATTTGTAGTGGAATTTGTTGCCAACTTCTTTGATATGATTAGGGTTTAGGGTTTAAAGAAAAATAACATAATCCATGGACATAACTTGTGTAGTGCATTTTATCCATTTCTAAGTTCCTACCCTGAATTCATTCATTTTTCACATTGAAATGATGTCCTCTATATGTTTGTCCAAGCTAAAGAGGAGCAACTTATTAAATGAAATAGTAAATAGATTATATGAAGTAAAATATAGATGATCTTCTAACCATTTTTGATCGTTTTTATTTTTAGGGTGAGAAGACCACTTCACATTATCACAATAGGCAGATATAATGATTACTATATCATACATAACTTTTATATTTATTTATGGACTTATTTTCAGAACAAATAGAAAGAAACCATTGAGAAAAAACATGGAAACCAAGTAGAAGGCAGCTAAACCAACAAAGGCTGGCTAGACAATGAAGAGTTTAGGGTAGAAAACAGAAGCCAAGAGAAACATAAGCCTAGATGAAAAGGCAAAAGAGAGGACCCCTCTTATTAATCCTGTAATCAAAAACTAAAGATGTGAACCAAATAATAACTTGTACATTTTAAATTCTAAAAGAAGCAAACATCTAAAGAAGTTAAGGTAATAGAATACTGATGGTTTAAGAACCAAAAACAACATATAATATTAGATAAAATGAAATCCATTAAGTGTAATGTAACAAACAAAGGAATTAGAAAGAAGATGTAGACATAGACTGAGAATGGCCACTACTATCAGCCGACGATGTCTCTGTATCTGATTCTAAAGCTTCCACATCCACAAACTTTAAAACTTTTGGATCCATAGAAGTAGAGTTCTTCCGTGCAGGAATGTCTTTTTCAAATGCTAAAGTAGAAGCTATAGCCTCTGCATAAGACGGCAATATGTATGACTTCTCCGGGCTTGGGAAAAAAGAAGGCAAAGTGAAAAAAGGGCGCTGAGTTGCCTTGTTTGAAATCATGCTGCACAAATCAAAGAAGTATTAGAACGTAATTATAAATCACTTTGATGATAAATCATATGTATAAGGTGAATGTAAAAGAAAAATGGGTATAGGGTTAGAGTTACACATGTAATACTAAAAAATAATGTTAACCGGTAGACTTACTCACATGTGAAACGAGATTTCTTGACAATGCGTAGGACTTGAACTTCCACTGCATCTTCATCGGCGTCAAGCAAAAGGACTGTTGAGGATGGTTTAGTAACCTCTGTAATTGGGCGAATCATAGGAGCCAAAACCGCATCAAATAGGGTTTTGTCGGACTCAAGTGCAATTATGTGCCTACACAAGTTCCTGCACGCGTGGATTGAAGCCCCTGGTATCAAATACAACACAAATACAATAAGTAAGAAGACATTGGCAAGCATAAGAGAGAAGTGAAAATTAAAAACAAGCATCATTGAAGTCACTTGATAATACCTGTTGCAACAGTGCAATCCATAACAATGTCATTTAAAAATGAGCATCGTTGGATTAGCATTTGCAATAATCGAGGGTCTTTTTCTCTCGCCCCTCTCTAAGGCTTGGAGTTGCAATCCATTGTCATAGTCTCCAAGTTCGTGAAATTCTGAAGGATATCATTAGCTGCCACATCCAAATTTAGTTTTGTTAAATTTGGCGGGCATGGCTGGAATTGAAACTTAGAAGGCTGAATACCGGGCAATTTCCTGACAAGCAACATAATTCCGAACTGCTGTGTCTGCAAAAAAGAAGATGTATAGGATTTAGTTAAATCAAAGAAGACTATGACATTCAAGGAATATAGGTATGATTTTATATAATCAAACAATGCATTACAATCGAAAGTACAATACTAAACTATGCAAATTCTATGTTTGACAATAAAACACCTTTAAAAAATTATAAAAATCCAGAAGTGAAATGACAAAGGAATTTACCGTTCTCCCTAGACTGACAGGTGACGCCAAATGCAAAGCATTTGTTCCCCACCAATCTTTCATCGGCTTGAAAGAGTAGGTAACACCGTATTGCACAATGGTAGCCTTCGTTATCGCCCTCAAAGGATATATAATAATAACCGCTCCATCGTCATGAGTATGGCCGTCACTGAATTCAAAAAACAACTGTAGCCACTCTGGATCTTCCGCATTCCACTTAGGAATGCTGGTTTCAGATAAAGACAAACCAGGGACAGGCAAACCCTCGGGCATGTCTCCAATAATAAGGTCGACTCGTGGGGAATCACTCTTCTTTCCTTTGAAGAGATGTTCTTTTTCACCCTTATGCTGCAATATACATGTAACGATAAGTATTAAAAAAAAAATTTATTAAATGTCAATAAAATATATTGATCAAAGAATTCAAAGCAAGTAAAGAAACTGACCTTGTCCAGGAATTTTATAATGTCGTGGTACACCTCGGGAAGAGGATCATCTAGAATAGTTTCCAAAGAATGATTCAAAATCAACTCAGACAAGGAAATCTCTAAGTCCTGTAAGAACTCAGAGGTGGATGGGCTGTGTAGCATGCCTTCTTCGCTAAGTGATGCGAAGTCTACATCACGTTTGGTGAAGCGGGAAAATGACCCTTGATGCTGAGAAACCTCGTCTTTTGTAGATGAAAGTGGAACTTCATCATTGGTCTTCCTCTTCCTACCCTTCTTTGGTGTCGATGCCTCTTTGGTCTCCTTCGAAGCCTTCTTTGATAGTTTCTCCTTGGCTTTGTTCACTGCCTCGGCATTCTTCAAGGCAATTCTTTTGTCAGCTTCTTCCCGCTTCTTCAGTGCTTTAGCTCTTTCTTACTCGTCAAGACCAGCAAAATTGTTGATCTCTTCTTCACGACTGTGGGAATCAATAGACCGTTTCAACTCCTCTTCAGACTTAGGTGTAAACTCCGGGGGGCAATCCAAGTACCAAGCACCTGTCTTGAGGTGTGTACTTGTCCACCATTGCAATTGAGACTGGGAAAACATACAATGTTCAGAATTAATATCCACCCATGTTGACAGAAAAAGGGGTAAATTGCGCTTTGCAATGGCCCCATTTTCCAACAACTCATACTTGAAATACCGGTAGATACAGAAAAAAATTTAATCAAAATAATGAAAACATTCCAGCTGTATTCAATTCAATTCACAAAATGAAGATTATGGAACGCATGCAATCGAATTCTTACCAGAAAAGGACACGTTTCAATATTAAATCAGTGCCATTGCGCTTTTTGAAGTCATCTGACTTCTTGAAACCTTCTTGGCCTCTGAAATGAGACAGAAATGCTTTGTCCCAAACTCAAATCCACCATCCCTCAAGATAATCAGAAAAAATGGCCGGTTTTTTGGGTGAATCCATAACCACCGGCAATCGGTCCTTCTTGGCAATGTCCTCAAACATTTCGGAACCAATTTCTTCAATCTATGGAATGAAGAGAGTTTAGATATGCCAAAGGAAATATATAAAGATGATAAAAAAACATCCATCACTTCAATGAAGAAGAGTGGAATTTGAGAAAACATTAAACTGTATAAAATTACTTACCCAAGCATACCAACAAGCTTTCATTAGGAAGGCCTTCAAATCATTCTCACCAACCGGCTTCAGTGGAAACCATAAAGCCTCCCGTGTTTCATTAGAACAATTCCACCATCGAAGCCACCTCACTTTATATTGATTGCTCACATTCGAAGTTGCAATCAATTGCAACTTCTCAAGCGTCATCTCTAGACTGATGTTCTGTGTATAGTGTCTCTCAATCTACATCGCAGAAAAGAGAGAAGTTAAAATAAATCCATTAAACTTAAGCAATAAATATTGATTCTAATATTCGACTCGGTCTAGAAATTCATACCTCCTTAAGGAAATCAAGACCGAACTGGGGATTAGCAACTGCAGTCAACTTATTCAGCTTCTGCTGCAACTTGGACGTTGTTTCCTTGGTAGCCGATTTCATCACAACCAGAATGCTTTCCGGAGATTGGTCTTCTGCTGCAGTTTCTTCTTTGAATTTTCGGACTGCCAAATCAGCTGCTGCAGCAATCTCATACTACCCACCACAAAGAAATTAGCAAATTTGCTTCAAAATCAAGAAAAATGAAAGAAGTACATGGAAAAGTTGAATGAGATATTTTACCCGAAAAATAAATGAAGTGAACACCTCAACCGACATCGTATACCAACTCTTTCGAATGCTAGTAGTGCATTGTGCCATCTCAAATTCACTCAAATGTTCTGCAAATTTGTCCAACGGAAGAACTCCATATTTTTGGATACGATACAACGTGTGTACTAAATTCGTTTTGATAAACGAATTTTCGGTATGCCTGCGAATCAAAAAGAAGATGATAAGTAAAATTAAGATATAAAAATTCATAAAAATCGAAATCAAACAAAATTGAACAATGGATGCACTTACTGGTTTATATCATGCATTGCATGCATGACTTCACCAATCCTCCCCTTCGTCTCCAAAACTATGGAATCAACCGAGATATGCCAATCTCGATCGGTTGAATGATATTTCGAAATGTAGGATGACCACGCCATCAACTTGTGATTTCCATCACAAACAAAGAATTTGGAGTTCTGAAAGTTCTCGAAGCCTGGTGTTGCATTGAGAATGGAATTAAAGATGTCATTCTCCTCATTCCATAGTGGCCCCCATGCCTCCTTGTCAGCATCAGATACCACCTGAATATCGCCTTGCTCGTTAGTAAGAGACACATAAAACACATTGGAACCATCTCGGTACCCATGCACAAACTCCTGTTCTAATCGGGTGAGGTCACATTGAAGTGCAGGTCGAATCATGGGCATACTGACAAGGCGGCATAGGGGAATTCGGAGCCGAGATATTGAATTCGGTTTCAGTCTTAAAGCCGAAATTGAGGCCACTGAGTTCACTTTCTGAGACTTTCGAAAGGCATCTTCAGTAGTGAAGTCTGTTTCGGCAATCTCCTTATTCTGCACTGAAGATGTCCTTTCTGTATCTAAATCTCCACCAGTGTGCTCCTCTTCAACACCAACACATTGTGAGCTGGGAGATTTATCTTCCACAACCTGTAAAACACAAAATATAAATTCATTAATTCAATAAAGCAATTCATAAATTGGTAATAAAAAAAATAGGTAATATCCAAACATCCACGTCATGAGAATGAAGTAGCCCTAATTGTATTGAGAACAAGCCCTCAGAGTCCACAGTCCCGATCACTAAGGCGGCCTCGGCGCCGAGGCATAACTTTTTGGGGTTCGAGATTCTAAAACCATTTCCTGAACTGGATTCTTGAGGGCTGCCTAAAATCAATTTGGCATCCGGCGTACAGTAACTGAAGCAGCCGTCTCGCTTCAACAACTTCAGTCACAGGTCACCTCGGCGCCGAGGCGGAATTCTCGTAGCAGTGACTATCCCGAACCTCAGCTACAAGTCGACTTGCGGTTTGTTGAAGATAGCGATTTCTACTCCCTCGGCGCTGAGACCACTTCCCATGTCCCATTTCAAAGCCCTGTGCTTGATCACAAATTCAGAATGCTCAAGAACGTGAATGTATGAAAATCGATGGAGTCCCTATGCATTTGCATGAACTGATCATATGCTTCCTGTCCACATCCGCGTTCGGCAATCCAAGCAATCATCACATTATACGGAAACACCTCCCGATCCTACATCCGGTCCAAAACTAGCCGAGTATGAACCAAACTGCCCACATGCAAATCCAACTCAAGTCCCGTTTGGTGGACATGCCTGTGATAAGTCCTTCACCCACTCCAAACCGCCGGCGCAGGAACATGTATTCAGAATGCTTGCATAAGTGAATGCATCGGGTTCGAGGCCTTCCTTTTGCATTTGCATAAACAGTTCATACGCCTCTTACAAACATGCGTATTCGACAAGTCCACTAATTCTCACGATCCACGTGATTACATCACGATCATGCATCCGCTCGAAAACTAGCTGAGCAGCATTCAAACTGCCACACATTCCATGCAAATGGAGGAGTGCATTGCCCACACGCAAATCGGACTCAAGTCCCGCATGGATACTATGCCTGTCAACATCCTTCATCTAGTCGAAAGCCCTTGTGCAAGAGCGTGGATTTAGATTGCTCGCAAAGGTGACTACATCTTGATCCAGGCCTTTTGCATAACGGTTCATAAACTACCTGCCCGAATCCATGCTCTGCAAGTCCCCGAAAAATTAGGATATTTGAGAGCACGTCCTATTCCTTCATTTGGTCATAAACTCGCCAAGCATCGATCAAACTGCCACACATTTCATACATGTGGACAAGAGCAGTGCCACACGCAACTTTAAATGAAGTCCAACATGGGCTCCATCATCCACTTCGAATTCCCCGCGTTACACATTGATTCCTAATGCTTGCATATGTTTCGACATTCCCTACATTTGCTTCAACAGTTCATATGCCCCTGTGCCATAGCCGAGTTTGGCAGGTGCACCAAATCATCACGGTCCACACATCGTAATCTGATCAGAACCACGATTGGAGGACAGTCCTTTGAAATTCCTTCAACCTAATCCGTCCCTGACGCGTGCTTGAAGTGTCGATCGACTGGAGCCTTCGAGCTGCCTCAGCACCGAGGAAGGCTTTCGTCTGTTGAACAAAACTTGGAATCACAGGTTGCCTCGGCGCCGAGGAAGACTTCCAGATCCCATAAAGTTAAAGAAACCACACCGTGCGCTTAGTCCACCGAACAGGGACGACTTATAGCCGGTGAAACTCACATTGAGGAGGCCCTCCAAATTGCCTCGGTGCCGAGGAAGACTGCCGGATCGCATAAAATTAAAAAAACAAAAACGTGCGCTTGGTCGGACAGCCGAAGTCCACCGATCAGGGACGACTTATAGCCGGTGAAACTCGCATTGAGGAGGCCCTCCACATTGCCTCGGCACCGAGGAAGTCTTCTGGATCCCATGAAATTTTGAAACCACACCCTAAACCTTGGTTGGGAAGCTGAAGTCTACCGAACAGGGACAAATTAAATCCAGTAAAACTGACACTGAAGAGTCCCTCCGAACTGCCTCGGCGCTGAGGATGCAAACCTGATGTCTCATGAATTTCTGAGACCAAACCCTAAACTTAGGTCGGGAAGTTGAAGTCCACCAAACAGGGACAAATCGTAGCCGATGAAACTCACTTTCAGGAGGCCCTCTGAACTGCCTCGGCGCTGAGGAAGACTTCCGGATCGCATATAATTAAAAAAACCACATCGTACGCTTGGTCGGGCAGTTGAAGTCCACCGAATAGGGTCGAATTATAGTCGGTGAAACTCACATTGAGGAGGCCCTCCACATTGCCTCGGCTCTGAGGAAGACTGCCGGATCCCATGAAATTTTGAAACCACACCCTAAACCTTGGTCGGGCAGCTGAAGTACATCAAACAGGGACAAATTAAATCCAGTAAAATTGACACTGAAGAGCCCCTCCGAACTGCCTCGGCGCCAAGGATGCAAACCTGATGTCTCATGAATTTTTGAGACCAAACCCTAAACTTAGGTTGGGCAGCTGAAGTCCACCGAACAGGGACAAATCGTAGCCGATGAAACTCACTTTCAAGAGGCCCTCTAAACTGCCTCGGCACCGAGGAAATCTCCTGGATCCCATGAAATTCTGAAACCACTAGTTTTGATTCTTGACTAGTTCTTGCGGTCACTACAAAATGGCCAGTTATATGCATGTTGACCTAAAAAGAGTGGGAGGAAATTGCAAACCTGATGCCCCGTGGGGAGATTGGAGACCAGGAGATCTCCATGTACGGGGTCTTCAGTACTTTCGCTTCCATCTGCAATGCCTCTTGTCTCTCCAGGAGCCGCTCTCCTCGTCGCTGGCCTTCTTGCCATCATCCTATCACCCTACACAGATACCCTAAACCCCACGTTATTTCTTGTCTGAGGGAATCGCAGCAAGTGGAAATGTGAATGAGCAGCAATCAGAATGAACAAATTTCAAATAGGATGCCAAACGGGGACTTGTCCACTATCAGAGCTCACAGATTCAAAACCGAAAAGCATCAACCAGTTCACTTTGGCATGAGGCTGAAGTGCCGCAATGCAGGTTCACCACTACTTGTTTAGCCGACAGACGTGCTCCGAGCCAGAGGCGGGATTCCTTACGTCTGTATATTCTCCCGTACATACTGAAATGGTATTTGTACAAGTATGACAAAATTCCCGTTAATATTCAAGCAGGTCAGGCTTGCGTTTATATTCAAGCAGTATGTGTTATGCGATAGGCACATTCAGATTAGGCAATGCTATTTGTTTATTATTGGAAGGTAAGAGTTGCATTACAAAATCTTTCGACCTTCATTTTCTTTCCTATTTATGAAGTCTTGTATTAATACCTAAAATGTCATAAATAATGCATTTAAACTGTTGTAGTTCGTTTCTTGAAACTAGGAATACTATGCTATACTTTCAATATTTCTGATGTCTTACATAATGTAAGGCACATTCCTACAAATTCGTATCTAGCCATTTGGTACAATCTAGATTTTAACTGCACTAGTTGATTTCTGAATACTAAGCAATTATTCTCTAGAATATAATATTTGAAATAAAAAGCATTCCGTGAGAAACTTACACTTGAAATCGGGTTATATCCCTGAGTGGATAAGTCCTTCAAGTTCACCTTCACGTTCAAATCCTCCTGTAAGTTTCCTTTAATTCTATCATAAACATCTCTCTTGAGATAATTGAAGATGCAAGTGGGATTTGATGGTGTTACCTTTTGCCCTAAACCAATCTTCTCTCGTACCGCCTGTGCCCATTGCAACTCTTTACGGGATGAAAAGAAAAGCTTTTTTCTCTTTCTCCGCTTTCCCAACATATATTGAGGACTACTTATACTTATAACCTTTTCAACACGCATGAGACTAGCAGATTATAATACAGAGGATTTCTACAAAGTGGGTAGGAGTAGGAGAAAAAAATGAAGTTAACATTCTAATTAGCACTAGTCACTCATTCTAAAGCATGACCTAAATACCTAATTCTTCTACGTAATGCTTTCACGAGAATGGATAAACCTTATATCTTTACATCATCTTATAGTGAATCCAAACATCTTTTCAGTTGGTGTTCAAATTTCAAATTTGAAAGTTTTCTACACTAATCGTTAAACTACTATCTCTAAATATTTGTCAGATCCTATCTATAAAATACTCCATAACGGCATAGAGTATAGAAAAATATATTGTTTGAAATGTATTGTGTATCCAGTACATTTTGATTTTATAGATATGGTAGATAACCTCTACAATTTGAATCAAATGTTATATCTTCTAATTTATGATGCAAGTTTGGGCTTTCTAAATATTTTTTATGCTTTTAATAAATTAATGTATGTCCACCAAGTAGCCGTTTTAATGCCCCTCTTAAATGAGTCATTAGTGAAAGTATACGTTGAGATTAGTTGAAATTTAAGGTACAAGACTTCCTACAAGGACAAGAGTGGGAGTTATTAACAACAGCATATACATAATATTTGCACAATCTTAATGGATCCAAGATCTATAACAATGAAATCTTATTACTTGAATTATATTACACTTGACTTTATGAGTTCGCTCAGAGATACGGCTCTCTCTCAACGATTTTACTTAGCCATAATATTTAAATAAAATATATTCATACATTAAATAGAAGTTCAAATTCATTCAATCCATCTCTAATCTCTACTGACTACCTCTTGTAAGCGTCTCATTGTTGTTGTGCTTTCTTTTTCACTCAATGGCCTCCATTCGAGCGGACGGCCATGAGATTCCACTAGTTCTTCCTCTTGGGCCCGAAGGATATGCTGTATTGTCTTTACACCTTCTTCATGTGCGATTTGGTTTTGTCGAATCTAGTATATATGTTGAAGAAGAAGTCATGTCTGAGGATGGGCGCTTGAAGGAGTATATACATATGTTAAAATTAGAACTCCAAACCGATCATGTTTGGCACCTTCGGCAAGGTCGCTATAGAGCTTATGGATTGCTGTCTCCTGTTCTCAATGCTACTACTCAAATATTACCTCGCCAGTCGGACCCCTCTATTGTGAATATGCCTCCTGCTCGACACACCAGTAGTATTTCTGCGGATCGTGATCATGTTTTAAATGCTAGTACACCTATTCTACTTATGCGTGTAAAGCAAGAAGTGAATGGCCCCATTATAGATCTCTCTAGTGAATCTGAGGGAGAGTCTCCGAGCCAGCCAAATATTCAGGCAGCTGTGCTTGTTAGAGTCCCTAATGATGTCTTCAAGACATCTTTCGGTATATACCAAACGCCAGCAAGTAGTCCTTCTTTGTCTATGCATTCTCGCCCGCCAACATATCCAAATAGTACAACCTCGGTTAGTATTGTTGGTTGCTTGCGTAAACTGGCAACCATTCGTAAGTCTAGGAACGAAATTGCTGCTTTGAACTACAGTTCCTTGGTCCACCACAAAGTGCAGTATCTGCCCGTCGAATTCAATGGGGATTTGATATTTGAGTTGCCTTCCCTTCGTGTCTCGTCTTCATCATCTTCTGGTGGAAATCTACAGGGGATGGATAAAAAATACAATGGTCATGCTTGGTGTCGGACCATGACATCCAATATCCACAATGAAGATGGTTTGAAGTTTAGAAAATCCTCTTGTGTAGGCCATCTCATTTGTAAAAATTTTGAGTGTGACTATTTGAAGCGATTCTTGAAGCCCAATGAGACGGAGTGGTGTGGTTATACTCCCACCCCGTTCTATGTTGGCACTAATCCTCCGAAGGATTCATGTCTCTTGTGCAAGATATGCAAGAGTTCACCCGATTGTATTAGTACTTGTGATACTAGAATCTATTACATCCACGGTGATACTACTTTCATGACCCAAGCATGCATTCACTTAAGTAATCATATGCATCTTGTAGCTTCTGGAACATGTAGAGAGGCTGTAGATACTATTTCAGGTCTCATTGCATGTGAGGTGGCCAAAACTCCGACTGCAACCAACTCAGCCATTGCCTTGGCAGCAAGTAAGCATTTTCTAGACAACCACCTTATACACAATGGTGAAGGCCCTGTGGAGATGTTGCAAGGAAAATCGTTAGAGGATGTTATGGATAGGTTTCAGAGACTGAGTTCACCTAATATCCGAAACATTATTACTTCGTTTCGTAGCACTGGGAAAAATGGGGTTATAGATAGCATCATGAACATGAAACGGAATTTGAAGTTCGAATACATTCATGATAGTGTGTTCCCTGGACAAGGAAAGGAGAAGGTATACTTATTCAAAATGTTGGTAGAAGGACCTGGTAGTGGAGTGGATTTGGTAAGGCGCATGCAACCGGGTGGAGACTTGGAAAATGCATGGCTCATGTTCGACCACGTCAAGCGTGTGAAGGATTGGACAACCATGGCGTGCCACGTTTATGACACAAATTGCAGAAAGGTGATGACAATTGCTGTCTGTGACATGCAATCTGAGGACACCGAGATTCAAACTATTATGTGGAGGTTATTAAATGATGTCATGAAACGGAATGGTATATCAAATCCGAACTTCAAGGGCTTCATGGCCGATAGTGCACAAGCCAATTGGAATGTTGTTCGCATCGTATATGGTTCAGGGGATTCCAAAATAGAGATGGTGAACTGTGAGCGAACTTGTTTGTTGCATTGGAGTACGTCACTGCATCGCCATACACAGAAGCTCATCAAACCAGATTTACAACACCAACATACTCGTCTTTGCAAGCAATATAAAGATTCCAAGACTATGGAGGAAGCGGAGATGCGATATCTAGTGATTCGTTGTTGGTGGCTTTCATCCGGAGCAGCCTCAGAAGATGGTTTGCGTGAATTGGAATTGTGGCTTGCGTTCTGGCACTTCCGATATCGCCAATGGGGTGGCTTCATGCAAATGGTATTTTCATCAGTTCTTATTTTTAGTATTATATATACCGTTCAAGTTCACTTACATTTTATATTGCCTTCTCCAAAGGTGAACTTGTTTTTTTTTTCTTGCATAAAGAACTATCAAGGAAAGATGAAATTCTGATTTGTATATAGAGTAAGTGTCGTGACCCTCAGGAACGAGGTCGAATTCTCGCCTTGGCGCCGAGGTGAGATTTTACCTACGAATCAAATGAAGTTTATGGTGGTTAGCTTGTATTGAAAGTGCGTCATTAATTTGTTGTGGGATTCCTTTTTGACTTTGAATGCACATTTTATTTTCTCCAGGATTTGAATCTCGAAGAGATGGCAGACATGCCATCATGCAACTTATCCGAAACAATTCATAATAGATGGTTGCAACAATCGGGTAATCGAGGTAATGGTTTGTTTGCTGCTACCTGTGATGATTGCATTCGAGCCTTCATACAGATGACAAATTATCGAGCTTTCTTAAACAGCACAACATCAAGGTCGGGGCCATCAAAAGAGGAGTTGAAATTAAGAGATGCGAGACGCAGCGGGGACCCAAAGAAGATTGCAGAGGCGATAAATGCTCTCCCTTACCTCAGTGACGTTGGAACCCGTATTCCACATTTGGAAGGCGAAGAGGTGTTTGGTAGTAGTAAATACAAGCTTGATGTCCCTATTGGTTCTGATGGTGATTCTCATCGTCCAGACAAGGTCAACTTCTCTCAGCCAAGAGTGCAAAGGTGATCTACTTCTACACCTACTGTTCTCTTCAATAAACTTGGCATGGCAGCTTCCTCTACACCTGCACCACATGTCGCAACTGCAATGGAAAGTGATTGTGACATTTCACAATGGCATATTGCCAGACTATCCCATAAATCTAGCTGCAAATGTCATGCCCAACAAAGAGGTACGAATATCCATTGTGTTGCCAAAATAGCTAAGGGTTCTAAAAGCACTCCAACTCCAACGTATCGTGGTCGCAAGAAACAATATGGTGGAAACAAGGAGATCGTCACTGACTTTTGGTTTTGTTCTGACGATATTGAACGATGTGTACGAGGCTCTAAACGTGTTTGGGTAATTGACTGGCCTCAAGTACTAGACGTCTGGCCTGTCCTAACTGATACCAACTTAACCCGCCAAGAAACCCTACTACTGCAAGAAGCCGGCTTTCAACTCCAAGAACGACCTCCTATGTCACCTCGTCGTTTATTTACAATGTCAAATGTTTTCATAGCAGTTTATTACGATCAACCTAGCCCTGTGAATGCGGATACATATCCATCAATCCGAAGGAGCAAGGCAATTCGACGTATTGCAAACGCTCCGACTATAGAGCATCGCAATAATTGGGAGAGTGCTGGTAATGTTAAAGGAATGATTTTGGGAGTAACCATGCTCCCCTTTCCCGGACTTGGAGCCATAATCTCCCTTCAATCTGGAATAGAGCCCACACAGACGGTTTATAGAATCACACTTGGCATGTACTCCGAGTGTACTTGTCCCAATTTTGTAGACATGGCTGTTTCAGCAATTGGAGGCCGACATCAATATGTCAATTGCAAGCACCTTTACTACTTATTTTGTTACTTTTGCAAAATGAATCCTATAGATGATAAGTTCATACATTCTCCAAGTTTCAGTTTCAATGAAGTGAAGCTTCTTCTCATTAGGGCTGGTATAATCAAGACTTCGATTGAGAATCTTGAACGTGTCTAGAAGCCACAGAGTGTTTCAGTAATTGACATTTGAGAGTGAAAGAGTTTAGACTGTAGTTAAATATGTAGCTGAAGGAGTATTTTTATTTTCAATTGGCCAAATATTGTATTTGCCAACATATTTAATATACCCTATTTTCACTTTCCATTTGAATTTACTGTACTTCCTTTTTTTTCTATTATATATTCTTTTGACATCTTAAAAACTAACTGGAACCAAAAATTCTCCAAAAACTGTACGTTACCTAAAATTATAGGTCTACAGTCCTAGTTTCCACGATAATGGGTCCTCATTCATTGTTCCACGGTAATAGGTGATTTGATTTACTTAAAATAAAATAAAATAAATTACAAATTTTATTTTTAGAATTTTTTTTTATTTTAATAAAATAATAATAATTTTCGCTGTCAATGCTCACATAATCTTGCTTACTGCTTATATAACCCTTCTCGCAGCTCACAAGCTCGAGCTCGCAGGCTCACAATCTAGCACCGCTGTGTCATTATGAAAGCAGATTTGTTCGCCAAAAGGTGCCAACCATTTAGGAAGAGGCAGAATAGAGCAGGGTCAATTGGTTGGTGGATGAGCAAGTCTAGAATGGACCAAGCACAAAATACACGTCGCCTTCTAATAGCCCTTCCAAAAACAGCCACGGTGATTCCTGTAAATAACAAAATCATGCGGGGTGGCTATGCTACAATTCGGAGAGTGCGAATAGAAGGATGTGCGGAGATTCATCCATCATGGGAGTTTGCAGCAAAGATGTCTCTCCAAGAAGGTCAACGACCTGATTTCAGGGTTACATGGACGTCCGGACAGACGTTCAGCGTCTACGTCCGCCGGTTCCCGAATGTCCGCCGACATAGGACGTTCTGACCGTCCATCGGACGGGGAGGCGGACGGGGCGGACAGGAGGCGGACAGGAGGGCGGACGGGGAGCCGGACGGGAGGGCGGACGGGGAGCTGGATGGGAGGGCGGACGGGCAGGGCGGACGGGGAGCTGGACGGGAGGGTGGACGGAGAGGGCGGACGGGGAGGTGGACGAAAGCCGGACGGGAGGGCGGATCAGGAGGCAGACGGGGCAAACGGGTCGGTGTGGGGTCGTCCGATCGGGGCATCTGGTGGAAAATGGGGTAAACTTCCGTGTAGGGATGAAACCATGGGTTATTTTCCAATTTTTGGAGAATTGCTAAAGTGGCAATATATGACAAAATAATATTACTAAATTTTTTAGTATTCATTTATATTTTGGATAGAATTATCTTTTCATCCACATATTTAGATGAGTTACATTTGATGTGCGCAATTTCATTCAATTTTTTTTCTTTCAAATTCGAGCAATTTGGCATTATCATCCAATTTGTCTTCAAATTTAACCTATAGATTTGGTGCAGTTCATTTTTTTTTAGGCATTTGGGCCTTCAATTGGCCCAAGAAAACAATGGTTGATGGTTCAAACAAATTCAATCATCCAAATAACCATAGGATGTTGTAACCCCTACATGCCGAAGCCTTATTTTCAAATTTAAACTTCCTTTAATTTGCTCTAAATTGAACAAAGAGCCCACATTTTGGTAAGATGTATCAATTTTTTTGGAATTATAACCATACAAATTCAAACTAGACTTGTTAGAGATTGCATAGGAAAAGAAAGCACAACAATATCACTTGTACAGTGAAAGATTATAACATTTGACAATGATGCTGTTAAAATCACAAAAAAAAGTTGAAGCCTTTTTGGCAAGGCAAATCTAAAATGTTGGGGACCCAAAGAATATGAGGTTAATGGGCCAAACTTGCACTACCCCAATCAATTTACAGCTTTGCAAAATTTACTCTATAATTTTTTAATATGAATTTTCAATATGAATTTTCCTCCAAGATCTACTGTATTTGAGACTCATTTCCAAAAGCTCTTAACACAAAAGAAAAGTCAAGATTGCACAAGGTATTCTTGCATAATATCTCTTTCAGAAAAATCATTGTCCTTTAATTGCAAGATCGGACTTCTGGAGCCAAAAGTAGACTTCAAAAAGAATTTCCCAAAATTATTACCTCACTAAAATGATGAAAAATAGTTAGGTTTTATTGAACTTCTAAGTTTTGCAAACACCATATTTAATATTTTGGTACCTCAAGCATTTAGGGGGTAATTACTATTTTTTTTTAACATCTTAATGAAGCCGACAAACCCGTTGCATTCAAAAAATTAACAACACACCATTGATACCAAACAAAAAACCATGCTTCCAGAATCTAGAAGACAATTTACAATTATACATAATACATTGTCCAATTGAATATCTTCAACCATACATGGCAAATTGAACAATTGGAAGACCATACAATTTAAAACAAAAACTTCCCAATCTTGCAAATACCAACTTAAAAAATCACAATTTCCGTAATTGAAGGGTTTTAGACTTTTCTATGCAAAATTGCAAACCAACAATGACAAAAGATAGGGACAATTCACACACTTTAAAAATCATTATCAATTAAAATATCCTCGTCAATTACAAAGGCACAGAAAAGTCCAACTACATTGGCATTCATTGGTTTTAAAAAATCAAAATGGTGCACATATGCTATGCAACTATGTAATTCGCATACATACTACTTGGCATCTATGCATACTACCAGCCTATATACTTATATGAACTATTCTTGAATTTCAATATGAACCACGGAAGTGTTCATCCGGAATAGGCCAGTTGAATGAAGTACTAAAACGGAAGATGACTTGTGCCAAAGTACTCTCTTTGTTCTGATGCGCTTCAAGTAAGTATCAAACACCTATGCAAATTGTGGATGGAGGTACTTGACATGTGAGCTACTTGATTCACACTGCAACTTGTGATACACCTCCGACATGCACTGCCTACTGATCCGTTCAGCTAATTTAGCAACAACATATTGCTCGGATTGCATGGAAAGAGAAAGGATGTTTTGCACATCCACATCTCTTCTGTGTACATAAGTAATACTGGGATCCACCCACCACCTCCTCTTTATAGCTTCGTCCTTTCAGCTGTTGATGTGAATGTATACAACGACTTCATGGGCTCGCTCAACACTGTAGTCATCCCCCAATCACAAACTCCAATGTAAACCCGGGACTCATCTTCAGGAAAATAAAACATGATGTTGTCCAGAAAAATGTCGTTGTGGAGATGTCCAGCGGTGTGCACCGCATTCATGATGTGCAGTAATGCCCATGCAAGCTCCATGCGTTTAGCTTTAAATCGCTTCAGATTTTTAGCAACAATGATTTCTTCTTCTGTTATACGCGGCTCATATAGCACTCGAAGGGCTATATTGTCTGGATAGTCGTCATCCCGACGCATCATTTCACGCAATGTACCGTCGTTCCACCAGAATGAGTATCCTTCATTCTTTTTGGAATGCACTGCAAATAAACGTATCACTCCAACATGCGGAATCCTTACTGCCATAGTCTCAGTATTGTGTTCCATCTTTGCAAAAGCAGGTCGTTCACCTTCTTAGAGAGACATCTTTGCTGCAAACTCCTATGATGGATGAATCTCTGCACATCCTTCTATTCGCACTCTCCGAATTGTAGCATAGCCACCCCGCATGATTTTGTTATTTACGGGAATCACCATGGCCGCTTCCGGAAGGGCTATTAGAAGGCGACGTGTATTTTGTGCTTGGTCCATTCCAGGCTTGCTCATCCACCAACCAATTGAACCAGCTCTATTCTGCCTCTTCTTAAATGATTGGCACCTTTTGGTGAATAAATCCGCTTTCATAATGACATGCTCGAAGGCTTCATCATTTTCGCGTTTCTTCCTCCAATATTTATCCAAAATGACCGAAGCATTCCATAATGCATAATGCATCATGCACCTTGCTGTCAAGAAATTTGCGGAAATTCTTCTTCTCCGTTTCATCAATCCACTACGGTACGTGCAAAGCGTCCAACATCCTCTGCCTCATATCCACGAAGAATTTCTCGATGCAGTCCTCTTCATATCGCACATATTTAGTGTCAAGAGACACTATAGTCTTTGTCTCATAAAACTTCACAATCAATTCGATTAAGAATGCTTTGCAACTCTTCGAGGGATTCTCCCTTGTCCACTGAATAGAGGGGGCTTCTTCTTTTCCCTTCGGCTCCTTGGAAGCCTTCTTCGCCCTCGGCATGTTGATAACCCGGTAGAATGATGAACGTCAAAGTTTTATAAAAAATTTGGCAAGAGTTACCCCAAATATTCGACTCTTACCTACCCAAAGAAGGAACCATTGGAGGTCAAACCACCAGCTCTCCGCTCTCTCTTGCATGCAAGGGGGAAGGCAAAAGTGAGAGCGGACGGTCCGTCCACTTGTCTTATATGAGGCAGACGGCCTCATTCCAGTCCTACAGCGGACGGAGCCTGTCCGATCGGCCGCCCCGTCGGGTCCGTCCGATCGGGCGGACGGACTGGCCGTCCGATCGGACGCTCTAGGGTTGGCGGACGCCTCGTCCGGTCCGCACGGTCGAACAGAGGCCGTACGATCGGGCGGACGGGGTGGCCGTGCGCCCCCTCTGGCCCGTCCAATCGGGCGGACGGACAGTCTGCGTGATCGGACGGTCCAGAGGGGGCGATTTTTAGATTGTTCGCTTCATTTCTACCATCTCATTTTTAGGGTGATTTTTCCCCCTTTTCATTCAATAAGCTTCATGTAGGTCTTCTTGTTTGGGAGGAATTGGGCATTTGGGCATTTCAATGCCTAATAATTAAAAAAATAGACCTAAGGCTTCTTCTCAACTTCCTTCAATTTCTTGAAATTTTTACTTCTAAAGAAATGTCAATATTTTCATTACATTTATCATTTTCTTGGAATTTCAAGTTTTGAACCGTACAAATTCAAATTAGACATGCTAGACATTATGGAAAAAAAGAAAGCACAACAATATCCCTTATGGAGTTAAAAATTATAATGTTTACCTATGAGGGTGTTCAAATTGCAAAAAAGAGTTCAAATATTTTTTGCAAGTCAAACCTATGAACTTCATGACACAAAAAATTGGAAGGCTTAATGTGTATAAGCCCAATTACATTAGGGCTAATCAAAATCCACAATACTATTATACAATTCTTCCAAATGAATTTGGATTCTAATTTATTCTCCAGAACTAATTGCATTTCAATCTCATTTCCAACTTCCAAGAGCAGGTAAAGAATACAGAAAGTCAACATTGCATTCGGTACCCTTGCACTAAATCTAAAAAAGAAAAAACATTGTCAAGCATTTCTAAGAAGAGATTTTTGATACTACAACTAAACATGTTCAATAGATGTGCATGTTCAAAGTTTTAAATAGTGACATCATTGACCACTAATGGTCACAAAAGTGGTCACCAAAATATATTTAAACAATAATAGTAAATCCATAACCTCCGAATAAGTCAAAAGACATCTTCTACTCTACCCTTAAATAGTTAAACTACATTATACTCTATTCTGAATTCGAACTACTATCGTCATTTCGACCTTCGGGTGTGGGACCGAAGCCACCACATCGCCCATATTCGCCAGACCCTCCTCCTTGTCCGTAATCGGAGAAGTATGGACCCCCAAATGGTGGAGGTGGAGGAGGTGATGCATTTGCCTCGGCCCCTCTTGTCCCTCGTTCGCTTGAGCCGGTATAGTATGAGCTTCCACGAGGCCCATATGAGTCCGGCCCTCTCGTCCCCGGATAGAATTGCGACCCACCATATTGAGATCTACTGTAGTCCGTGAACCTTGTGCTTCCATGGCTTCCTCGTATGTTTTGGAAGTCATCGTGGGGGCCTGGGCTAAAATGCAAACTTCCTCCTCCATATTGCAAGCAACGCACATCACGATCATGATGAGGTGGTGACCGTTGTTGACGCGGGCAACCTTGATCCACAATACTATTTCTTGTTGCCTCTCGCAATTGATTTTGGAAGTCCAAGTCTTCGCGCTCTTCTCGACGTACGTGCCTTTGTGGAAGTGGAGGTGGAGGTGGTAAGTCTTCTTTGTCATCATCATCATTGTCCTTTGCATCTGGTAATGGTTCCGGAGGAAATCCAAATTGACCCCGATTAGACCACTCCGACATGCAATCGCTTGGGCCAACCCAATTGGTGTCTATCACCGCTTTGTCACAGCTCAATTTGGTCTTCTTGTCTTTTGCAGGCACCGTACGCCAATCCACATCTTTCTGGAGTACAATCTCCGCCCAAATCATTGCCATGGTGGAATAGTTCATGATATTTGGTTTGGAAGCACCTAGACCGCAAGATGCCCAAATCTCCTCGTATCTCTGCTTGAAATGTTCACTCTTGCAAGTGTTCATGGGACCTTCCCACCGTCTCACTTGTCTCTCTAATACAACCGTGTTATCTGCTGGCCAAAGTTTCGCAATGTGTGACATTTTCACATACTCTTGACACGTTGTGCAAGTCCATACTGCTTTGGATTCGTATTGCCATCCCTCTTCAGCCACACAAAAGTAGTTGAAGTAGGCGTCCCAATCCATGTCTTGTGATTTTCCCTTTGTATTCTTCTTCAACGGATTGGAAAATCCTTTTGGAGCCATGGTAATCCTTCTTTTCCGCACCGAATGCAATGTTTGAGTGAGAAGTTTACAATTTCTATAATTGAGAAGGTGATGAAGAGATTACAAAAGATTAAGTTAATTCATTCACAGTTGTTCACGCTCCAAGTCAGAAGGGGCTCACAGATATCAATTGGCGCTGGATCTGCCCACTTCGCAAGGGAAACAACTGCGCGGAATGGGCCGTCCGTGCCCCTCTCTATACCGTCCACCGATGCTGACATCACTGTCCAAATCCGACGGGCGGACGGGTTGACCGCCAGATCGGACGGGCAATATGTCCCGGCGCATCCAATTGCACGGCCTCGACGGACTGCGGACGACTGCATCGAACGGAGCCCGCGGACGGACGCTCTGACCGCGCGGCGGATGGACAGTGGGTGGCGGACTGTCAGACGGATAGCGGACGGACGGCGGACAGGTGGACGGCGGACGAGTGGACGGCGAACGGGCCGTTCTTATACACATTGAAGTTCATCACTTGGAATACCCTATGCTCGAGTCAGATTCGTTAAAAAATAAAATAAATATGGCATGTAGTGAAATTTTCAAAATTTATAATAGGACATAAGTTGAAATCTCAAAAAAAATTGATGAAAACAAATTGAAATCTCATAACAAATCTTAATTACATGAATTAAAGCTTCCTAAATACTAAATAAGAAAGAAAATTATCTATGAGAATAGAGATTCTAAATCTAATAATACTTAACCAAGTTGCTATTCTTAGTAGTATATATATATATATATATATATATATATATATATATATATATATATATATATATAAGTCTATTCTAAATCTAACTTTAGCATCAAAAATCCAATTTTCTAAATGATTGATTATGATTTTCTTATTCAAAATTTTGTACAAAAGTTTCCATCACAAACTTGACTTTCATAGTGTTGAGGGCTTTTGGAAATGAGCCTCAAATACACTAACTCTTGGAGAAAATACCACATTAAAGATTCATTTAAAAAATTGTAGAGTAGATTTTGAAATGCACGTTAGGCCCTTTATCCTCATATTTTTTTGGTGACTTGATTTCCTTCATATTTTTTAAATCTTTCTGTAATTAGTTATGAATTTTTTTAAGTTGAAAGGCAACGGTCATTAAAAGTGACCATGTCCTAAAATGTGCTAGTACATTCACTAAAGCAAAATGTACCTCTCCGTCATGATCACTCTTAGAGCACGGGTGTTCTTAGAGCAACTCCCTTATGGATTTACTTAATTTAATTTTAAAGGAAAATCATCTAAGTGACTACAATAAAGTACCTATGTTTTAGCATTAAACATGTTGATTACAAATGCATATTCTATATAAGAGGAAAACCAAAATATTAAATTTTTATTTTATTTTTAAGTAATAAATAAATAAACTTCTTTTTGTATTTTAGAAATAAAATGTATAGAAACAAAAAGAAAAATGAAAAAAAAGAAAAAAATCTTTGTTTTTAATTTTTTTAAAAAGAAAAGATAAACATGCATATTTTTATTGACGTTTTTTAATTGAGCCTTGATAAAATTGAAGAGCACATGAATTGAAAATCCGGCCCAAGGGGTTTAGACTTTAGATTAAGTAGGGCCGGATTGAAGAATGGATCGAAGGCAAATCCGGCCGGACTTTCATACGGCCTTAGGCACAGTATAAACCCAGCCTTAGATAGAAGAAGAACTTATACATTATACAAATAGAAACTAAATTTTTTTTATTGCTTCACGTTGCAAATTCTCCAAGAAAAAAAAAAAAATTTTAAAAAATTTAAAAAAAAAAAAAAAAAAAAAAAAAAAAAAAATATATATATATATATATATATATATATATATATATATATATATATATATATATATATATATATATATATATATATATATATATATATAACAAAACAAAACAAAAAACAAAAAAACACACACAAAAACATATCTTTTATGGATTAGAAGATTATAATGCTTTTCACAATGAGTAAGGATTTTACAGTTCTACTAATTTCAGAAATGTTGTAAAGTCTTACACTCTTTGTATACCCTTACTTTTAAAACAATCCTAATAAAAAAAGGGCATTACAAAATACAATACAAACATGGCGTTGCAGTGTGTGACATGCATAAGTTATATACATTTTTGGCTTCTCTATAAGTCCATATGTACAAAACACCTTGAAGTCAATGGAAATTGTCCATGAGGTTCAAAACTAGAACCAAAACCAAACCCCTTGAAGTAATTGTTGTGATTGTAGCACCATCTCAATTTGGTCAATTGGGAATTATAACGTTTCACTTCATCACTAATATTGATCATGTTCTTGTTTTTTTCTTTCCCTTTGAAATATCCTACATGATGAAAAAATAAATAAAAAAATAATATCCTTTATATCTAGTTAAAATTTGTATGCATACAATTTCAAATGAATATTACAAATTTACAATTTGCTCAAAACAATGGTGTAATCTGAAATGTAGGAGACTAAGAGTTGAGGGTTCTAGGGTTCTAGGGTTTAGAGTCTCACTGTAAACTTCAAAGAACTCTAAATGATTATTTAAAATCTGATTATAACTTGTCTATTTCTTATTTTCTGGGTTAATGAGAAAAGCATAGGATGCTGAAACTTTAATTGACCCAAAAAAACTGACAGTAAGTAAAGGTGGACGAGAATAATCCTAGGTTTCATGCCAAATTGGAAAAAATTTGGACGCCTCGAAATAATAGGCGATGGACTAGGCGGACGGGGCGGTCGGACGCAGTCGGGTCGTCTTTTCGGCGGCGGACAGGGCAGCTCCGTCCGCCCGTCCGCCGGCTCGGGCCACGTCCATGTGGTTCGGGATAGGTCCGGTCCTAGGCCTCTTTTAGGTCTGGGAGTGGACGGGTATATTGGCGGACGGCCAACACACATTTCCTCACTTTCACTCTTCTATTTGGGAATCACTACCATGTCGGATGTGCTACTATTGCTTCACGCGCTAGTTGCTCCTATGTGGTGAAGAGTGGGGGTCATATTTTGATCATACTACATTGGATTTTGGTCCTTGGTTACTTACATACGTTTGGAGACAGTGAAGCACATTATATATTTTGAGAGAACGGGGATTATATATTGGAAATTTCCATTCTAAAATTGCAAGTGAATAATCGCCACTCAAGCAGTCATGGCGGGGGCATATATATTTTGAGAGAACGGGGATTATATATTGGAAATTTCCATTCTAAAATTGCAAGTGAATACTCGACACTCAAGCAGTTATGGCGGGGGCAAGTAGTGCTGCAACTGAAGGCAAGAAGAAGTCAAAACCGAAGGGCATTGGTCATGAGCTACGGTTTGACATTTTGGATGACGTCAACATCAAGGCTGAGACGGGTTGGGAAAAAGAGGATGTGGAGTATTGGACCTCTAAATTGTGCCGCAAATACATGAAAATGTATCATATTGGGAAGTTGTGGCCTCGAGAGTGTCACCCTCTTCACACCCGTGAATATTGTTTTAAACCATTGAATTGCCTCAATGATCATTTTGTGCACCATTCGATGGAGGTGTGGAAGGCCTTATTTCTGGAGAAGGCTATGAATAAGGGCAAAATTAACTACAGCTTCGCAGGTATGGTTTACGCTAAACTCATACTGGGCCATCAAGTGGATTGGAGTACGTATCCTACGGTAGCGACATTGCTACTTGCGATTGGCAGACATCAGAAACATATCCCTGATATGTTTGTTCCGAAGGCGCAACTTCTTGAAGCAAGTGAAAAAAAGAAAGCATTAGAAGATGCTGTGGAATCAATTCAGATCCCTCTTGAAATCCAAGTGCGTCGTACGAAAGTGCTGAATGGAAAGAAAATGGCAGTAGAACCGGCTTGTATGAGGGACCCCACAAAAGGAAGCACTTGTCTTGTGGACAATGTGGAAGGAGAGGTGTTTTTGACTCCACCGACGGATTTGAACCCTACTCAAAACGTGTTAGAAGGGGTGCCAGAAAGCAACGTTGCAATGAAGCTCCCTCGGCCAACAGAACATGGATCTACATCGATGTCATAAAAGCACCAAGAAGAGGATCCTATAAAAGACATTGAAGATAGAGAAGACATTCAAGACGTGAAGGAGGCTCACGCTTGTATTGACCGGTTTTTAGCAGACACAGCACAAGACATCATGTTCTATGTCCCTCCGTCTCCTAAATCAAGGAAAAAACCAAGCCTACTGTCCAGACCTGAAAATGCAATTCGGACTTCACCAAACCAAAATGAAGAGCATCCAATTCAACCGACAGATGTAAGGATGGAATCTCAAGATGAGGCTGTTGTAAACAACGACAAAGAGACCTCGATTATCCAAGATCATCCGTTGCTAGCTTTGTTGGGCCCAGAGGATCTCAAGACTCTACAAAAGATGCCTCCACTAGAAGAGATGGAAAACTTATTGCAGTGTTCCCTCCGATGGAATCAATTTGAAATTCAGAAAGAAGCAACAAATGGCGGAAATGAAGGGAGCACTATAAACGAAGGTGGCCCTAAGCATGTAGGAGGAAATCCTAATGAAGGTGGCACTACAAATGAAGGACGCAACTCCACTTCAGGCAATTCAACATCAAGATTTGGCGAGATATTTAGAACGGCGTATTCTCTATCATGTACAGCTAGAGTTGTGGCTGTATTGACGCCTGCTCTTGCGTAAATAACTGATACATTTACGAAAATGACACCATCCGTTCTTCATGGTGCTTTGGCTTTCAGAAAGTTTGTCGAGTTTGCGGACAAACTACAAGACGAGAAGTTGGAAGACCTTAAGCAAAAAAAAAATTTGGAATAGCAGAATTTGGAGTTGAAGGAGGTGCGTTACTCCAAAGAAGATCATGATGACCTCAAGGCAAAGTATGAGATATTGGAGAGCAAATACAACACGTTGTATTGGAGGCCGACCCCAAACTTGAAGCCCTTGGGTAATGCCTATGAGAGTGTCAAGAAAAATAACAAGACTTTGAAGCGAACGAATGACAATTTGAAGGCCATGAATGAGAATCTCAAGGCTATGAATGAGAAGTTGGTGTTGGAGTTGAAGACATGCAAAGAGATGTTAGAAGAGCATCGCAAAACATTGTGGACATTACAGAATGAGAAGGCAAGTCAACAATCACCTGGCGGAATAGGGCTATTAGAGGCAAGTGAACCAACACAAGAGAGCGATCAACTATCTCTTCCTCTTGACGAGGGCAAAGCTGAGGATGGGACCGTAGAACTCCGACAGCGCATTCCGAGTCCTAAATCCATAGTTTTTTCCTCATTTGAAGATGCTTCCATGCAGTCACAAAATCCGGAAGTTGAAGAGTTAAGGCATCAATTGGACTTGGTAGTTCGAGGAAAGAATGAGGCCGAATCAACAATGAAACGAATGATGGAAGTAGGGGTACTAAGTGAAATCCTTCCAAAGGAAAATGCGGATTTACGGTGGATGATGTGGGCGCGACAACTACAAGATCATTCCTCAGTATCATCCGGACTCATGAACGGGCTCTTGAGGTATGCATTGCAATCAGACACAACATACGAGAATGTCAACAGTTCTTATGAGCGTTTTGTAGAGAAGTTGGAGGAGGAAAGAAAGGACCCTGATTTAAAACTTACGGTTTGGGGGAACATGGATAGGATGTATGAGCAGCTAAACCACGGAAAGACCTATGATACGGAGAACATTGATTGGACTTTGGAAGCGGAGGAAGGATGGGTCCCTTATGGCACGTTGTCAGCTCACTTCCAGCAACACGAGAAGGAGCTTGTGCTAGGAAGTTTTCCAAATACTCCCATCTTGGAGGGTCACTATTATCTTTGCCAAGGTTGTTTTGGGCCCGAAGGAGCTATAGCATTGGGACAATGTCGCCATACATTCCATGTGTTTTGCATTCAAAGATCGGCGGAATTTCAACGCCGTTGTCCTGAATGCCGTATTCCTTTGAGTCCAAGGTTGTATGAAATACTAAGGATTTTGTACCGTATGCCTACGGGGCACGAATACAATCGATGGAACCTTCCACTTGACCAAGAGCCATACAAATTTTAGAACTATTTGCATTGGGGGAAACCAATGAAGTAGGATGCTCGATCACAAATATATGAGCTATGCGATGGCCCATTTTCCACCAAAGATAAATTCTTTTGGATGATGTCTGACGTGGAGGTTGAGTTGCGTGCCTTCGAGATTAAAAACAGCGAGGCTCGAGAGTTGTTCTGTCGCAGCATGGGCGGACATTGGAGCACACAGCACCAAAAGTTCTTTCGAATTCCCGAAAAGGAATGGAAGAGAGAGGGTCCAAATGACCTCTTGGTGGAGGTTGAACGTGATCCAAAAGTCATAAAGCAATTTGAGGGATACAATACGGATTTGATAGGGCGGGCCCTCATTTTGTCGAAGTTGGAAGAAGTAGCAAGAGTTCGTTCTGTGGTGGACCTAAACGGTAAATCATCTACAGAGCATAAGGTAGAAGACGTTGCAAGGGCATTTGACATGAACATGAAGGACATTATAACCAAGTGGAGGAAGTATCTAGGAGAGGGAGGCGAACAAGCTTGGATGATGAAAAGCGAGGATGAAATGATAAAACAACTGATGGATGACATAGATTGTGCTGTGAGGGCTTTGAGGGCCCACGAAGTGGAGCTGTCTCCGAAGAAGAAGAATAAACGGAAGATTGAAAAGGAGGATGACCACTCTCCGGAAACCAAACGACAATTTGAGAGGGTTGACATGCAGGTACAAGCTAGCCGTGGAGGGAGCAGCCATGGAAATAGTCCGCAACCGGTGCCTCGTCGAACAAGTAGAAGACTCATGGCGAGGGAGGGGACATCTCGTGATGCCGAAGAAGATAATAGTGTGTTGAAGTAATTGTGAAATGTTTAATTTCCTATGTAGTCGTATTTTAATGGCACTTAGGATATAATTATGTAGTGTGGGCTTCATTTTTTTTATGACTAGTAGTATTGTACGTGGCCCACCATGTCCATCATGAATTTTTTGTATTGCATATACATGTAGTGAAGAAAAACATGTTGCAAGTAATTATTTATTTATTTGAATATATATATAAATATATATATTATGTTTTTATCATAAAATTCATTTTCTTGGACTAAGTTTTATTGAAATGTGCATGTTATGCCCAATTTTTAGTGAATTGTGTCTTTGATTGAGAATTTTGTTGTAGTACTTAACACTTGTTTTCTACTACTTTCGTAATCTAGTTATCCCTAGGATGGAATGCAACCAATTGAACCAAGAGCCCAAAAGTTCGAAGTAAAGAAGTAACTAAGTAAAATTGACCACCCTAAAAGGCTAAAACCGCCCTATCCGCACGACCGCCAGTCTGACCCGTCCAATCCGCCCGCCCGATCCGTCCGACCCATCCGCCCCGTCCTACCGTCCGTCCGCCTTAACCGCCCCAACTGACCATCCGTCCGCCCTGTCCGCCCACCCCGTCCGCTGTCGTGTTGTAAATAGGTGTGGTGTTTAAAAACTACCAAAAGAACTCTTTAGAACGTCAATGGAGTATAAGGATTAAGTTAGAAAAGGTGGGGTCGTGGAGAAATCCACGGTTTGGGTTTTGTACTACATCTTGTCGCTTAGCTCAGGGGAAGTAGGAGGCTGGCTGGCTGGTTATTTCCTGCCTTCACTAGCGGTGCCAAGTTGCCGCTGCTCAGATTGATTCAACGGGCCCGATGGTATTCGAACCCGGAACCAGTCGACAACTAACGGGGACTTCAACAACCAACCAAGTCCGCAACTTGGCGTTGATTGTTAGCCCCACAACGGTTTTATACCGTTGATGGTTGCATCGTGTGGTATCAGATGAACGAAGCAGTGTACCTTGATCCATTTCTACATAGGTTTTCTTTTGAGACAAAAACATATACCTATAAATATTTGACTTGGGATTGGTTAGTTGGAATTAGCTTCTCAATGAAGCTATTAGTTTTGTATAAAGGGAATGGGTTACATTCCTTGGTTTAGAAGAACTTGTTTAGGCTTCGATTTTGGATTCAGTTATTTGTAGTGATGGATTCGCAGAATCTTGAGGATTGGGAGCTACCATTATCTCAACCGCTGTTTGATTCTGATTTGCCTTCTACTTCAAGACGTCGTTCACGCGATGAAGTTGAGCCTTCTGAGCGTTGTGTTCAACCGCGAACAGATCCAGACCCAAGTAATTTTCAATTTGCAGCTGCAAGTATTCAACTTGATACCAGGGCCTTGGTTATTGTTTTGGAGGCTGAATCTACGCTTTCTGGAGATCATCAAATGATATTTGAAGGACGTTTTGAGAATAACGCTGAAAGGCAGATGGTTAGTCGCATTTCAAGTGAGGTTGGGCATCGCCTTTGGCTTCAAGGGCAACTCAGTCATTTGAGCAGTCAACGGAGGGCTAGTTTCATTTCCGAAGTAGTTCTTCAAATCCTTGAGTTTTTACATGTTTAGTCATTTATTTCCTCTTAAAATACCTTTAAGAGCGGTTGATTTGTATTCCAATGTTTTTTTATGTTGAGTTTAGAGGAACCTTAACTTGTTCTAAAGTTCCTACAATAAGTTGTGAGAAGGGTTTTTTTTTCCTACTTGGTTTTTCCCTTCTAGTTGAATTTCTAAGATTTTAGTAAATGAATAGAAGATGTAGTGGAGATAAGAGGGAGTAGTACCTCAACCAATGGGCTTCTAGATGCCTTATGGGTCAAGTCATGGGCTGATGTGGTCCTTAGGAGAGGAGATAAGGAAGGAGGGAGCTTCCTCCTCCGTCTCTTCTTTTTTTTGTGTGTTGTTATGGGAAAAGAAAAAAGTTTTTGCATACTGTGATTTTCGAGCGACTAAGGCTTTGTGTAGGAGACGAATTTTGATTTGAGATTTGGCAGAGTTGCACATCTTGTTCTTGCGCTTCTTTTGGCACTAGTTTCACTTGATTTGGAGTTGTTATGAGAAAGTTATGAGTAAAAGAGTGAGGGAAGGTCTGCTGCTATCCGATTAGAGAAGTGGAGACTTCGAGCCTCTCCTGCAGACTCAATATTTCTTGTATTCAAGTGAAATTTAGAGTAAGTGTAGGTCTTATTGTTATCTTTTCAAAAAGCTATCACACTTGTAAATTGAGTTTGTGAAACAAAAGATATAGACGGAAATGTGAAGGAGTGATAGGAAGAAGGAGATGAAGTTAGAGACCGCTTCTACAAACTTTAGCTTTGAATTTGGAATGTCATAGAACTTAGGTAGGGTGGAATTTGGAATTGAAAATTTGGTGTAGAGTTTTAAGGCAAGTTAGGATTCCAACCTTTCAAGTTTCAAGAGTTTTAGAGTATTATTGAACATTTTGTGGCCGAAACTAGCACATGCACATTCAGCTGCCAAGCAAATTTGAAGTGCCTAAGTTTGGGGTGCTATAGAAGGAGGAGTATTTGGAATTTTGAGTTCAGTTTTGGAGGAGATCTTTATGATACTTTAAGCTTTTCAAAGACTCAAATATCAAACAATTTGGAGCGTTTTTGAGCATTTTATGTCTTACAAGGTGTATGCATGTTCGGTTGCCAAGGGATTTTGGAGCACCAACTTTGAAAGACTATAACTTATGACTTGTAAGTTCGATTCTGTTGAAATTTGGAGGAAGAGTAGATGGTGTTGTTAGCTTTTCAAAAACTTATAACACACTTCATTTGAGATTATGATGTGTTTGGAGCATCTATTTTAGTGTTGCTGCCTTCTTCAAGAGGTTTCAAGGCTTGCGGTTTTGATTCCTACTTCATTTAGAACCACACAAACACTTGTATTAGTATTTATACGGTGTTTATACGGTATACTTTATACGTATTCTACATATTTATATACACATATTTATACGTATATACGTACACGAATTTTATGCGTATTTTATACTTGTATTGTACGACTATACGTACACGACTTTTATACATATTGTATATTTGGTATAAAGACGTTTGTATTTGAATACAAGTATTTCTACCTGTACTTGTATACATACTCTTGCGTATTCAAGTTGTTCTTTTACCTTGATGGTTCATCCATTTATTTACGGACAGCTTTAGTTCCCTCCACTTGAAGTATTATCTTCTATTGTATTCTCTTAGTTTGGTGTTATAAATCAAAGACCTGACTTTGTTTTCACTTGCTCCCAAACCTAATCACTTCTAGTTGCAGCAAAAAACCCTGTGTTTCCCCTAAGCAAACTCTTATTACCCGACATTTGGTGCTTCCACTGAGAGAGCTAAGGGGCTACTAGTTTTGGTTTTGGTAATGGAAGAGAGTGGAGGAGGTTCTGGTCCTGGACCTGGTGGTACCAGGAATGATATGGAGAGGGTGCTTGGTGCTCTTGAGATGTTCATGGAGCATCAAAGAGTACAACCCATTGATACTTATGGGTCTACCAAGGCTCTCAAGGGCGTTGTTGATAAGATTGGGAGGTTTGATGGGAAAGATATTACGAAGTTTTTAAAGGTGTATCTATGTGAGATGGAGGTGCATCTGGTTTCCGAAAACCGGATGATTCAGACTTTTGGTCTTGCTGTTGTGCCGGAGATTCGTGAGAGAATTCGAGAGATTATATTGGATGGTGCTGTTGAGACATGGACTATTTTTGAAGAAAGATTGAGGGATGAGTTTTTTGAAGAGGATTCTGAAAGGATGACTAAAAGATCCTTTTTAGACTGGGTGGAAGGGCAACCTGGTAAAGATATGGGCCCAAATGAATTGCTTCGGGACTTCGAGAAGAAATATAATCAACTACCTATGGCAGAGAAGCACCTTCTAGATGCCAGGAAGGCAGAGCTGTTTCTTCAAGCAGCTGATGATCTCTTGGAAGACAGACTTCTTATTCTTCTTGGAGATCGGACTACTGAAGGAGGTTTTACAAATGATTGGAGGAGGGTTGAAGAGACTGTTGGTCTATTAGCCAAGCAACGACGAGTGAAAGGGAGAGGTTCTACTTTACAAGTGGTGCAGTCACCTCACACAGTCACGAAGGAACGTAAGGTATCATTTGCGCCATCAAACTCTCCATCTACTCTAAAGTCTATAAAACCAGTAAGTGAGGAAACCCTTGAAGAGCTTATCAAGGGTTTCAAAGAACTCAAGGTGGAAGTGACTGAGTTGAGAAAGGCACAAGCTTCTGGTTCTTCTCCTTCATCTGATAGTGGGAGGAAATATGTGAAGAGGTGTGTATTTTGCGATCATGTGATCAAAGAAGGTGAAGAGCACAGACTTCGTGATTGCAAGGAGCTTGATGAGACTATTAAGAAGGGAATTGTGTATTTCAAAGATGGCAAGCTTCATGATGCGGCAGTGGATTTACCTTTGTCTACTAACTTTGGCAAAGGAGGTATGAAGAAGCTTTTGGAAGATAAGGTGGGAAAATCTAGTACTTTGCTCGCAGAAGAGGCAACGAGTTACAGTATTGGAATTGATCGTTGTCTGGCGGTTAATGCTTCTAAAATTATGGATGTAGAGATAATGAAAAGAGGAGCACATGCTATTAGGAGAGCCACTGGGTGGGAAGACTTAGTTGATGCCACTAGTATTAGAGCGTTTTTGGGCGAAGTACAAGGTGACAATGAACAACATGAAGTCTCAGTTGAAGAGAAGAGAGGGAGGGTTGGTGAGGATAATAATGAGGAGCCATCGTCTAAAAGAAGACCTCAAGGGCAAGCTAAGGCTCCTGTAGAAGAGAGGCGTAAGGTTACTACACGGGCAAAGACACCTAACCATGCCTTTATACATCCTGGAGATGCACCGCTTCCTGATAGTAATTGGGGTCAGTCAAGTGGCAAGGAGAAGGAAAGAGAGAAGGAGACTTCTATCAAGACCAAGGCAAAGGGACCTGCTTATAAGCTCCAATCTGATATTGAAACTTCTATTGATTTAAAGGGAGTTTTGGAGGAGAGAATTCTTGATGCAAAAATTGAGTTTACACTCAGAGAAGCTCTTGGTATTGCAAAGAAGGATTTTCATGAGTTGATTATTGATATTATCAAGAGGAAGAGGCAAATGACGGCTGAGACAGTTATGGTGGAGGCTTTGGATACGCATGTCACTGAAGAAGAAGAAACGGAGATTGGAGAAGTATTTGCTCTGATGGTTGAATCAAACAAGGAGGAGCAAGATGTTGTATTTAATGGAAGAGAGGAAGTGGAAGAAGGTCTTGATCTGACTCTTGATGAACATGAGATTTTGCATATATTTATTAATGATTGTGCAAGTGAAATGGAAGGAGGTGTTGTTGCGGCAAAGAATCTTGTAGTGAATGATGGTACTATGGCCAAGAGTTTAGAAGGGGTGAGCAACTTTGAGACCAAGGTTGGGTCAATGGAGCGTATTATAAAAACGGAAGAGATGAAAGATAATATGGTCTCAATGGTGTTGTGCGAAGAGAGACTTCAAATGGAGGCCAATACCTTTGATTGTGCCATTGATTCATCAATGGACAGGGAGGATGGGGAAAAGTCAGAATTCTTTCAACCATTTTGGGCAAGGGCTACTACAGAAACGCGGGTGAGGCTTGGAGACCATGACGAATTAATTTTGGCCCTTGTAGACCATGGTTCAGAGATTAATATTATGTCTCGACAGGTCTATGAGAAGGGCAAATGGCCAATTGATATCCATCATGGTTGGGTGATGAGAGCGGCCAATAACGGTCGCAGTCAGTTATACGGAGCTTGTCCGTCAATTCGTGCTAGGATTGGAGATGTGGAAGTGGAGCAGAATTTCTTTGTATCAAATCAAGGAGCATATCCAGTTATACTAGGCCAACCATATATTACCGCCTCAAGAATGGAGACCAAAGTATTGGATGATGGATCTCATTATGCACGAATTCGAAGTCTTGATGGTAAAAAGTCTGTTCAATTCTTGACAGTGAAGCCTGAGAATGAAAGGCATCGACTTCAACTCAGAGAAGGGCCACTGAAATTTTGCTCTCATGACTTTGAGGATTTCTAGAGAGCACGCGCGGAGTATGGGGGTCCGCGGGTGCACATGAATCTAGAAGTCTAAAATTCCCCGGTGTACATACTATTGAGAGTGGAATTTTGGGTATGACAGAGTGTGGGTTTGTGCGGTTTGTGTGTGTTGGAGATTTAGACCGTGTATATAAGAAGGTTGTGAGAAAAATGGAGAATAATTTGAGGAGTATGAACTTACTTTTGGACGAAGAAAGCATTCATGGAGTCTATGAAGAGAAAGGTATGACGGATAATGTAATGCAATTTTTGAAGACGTTGGAAATGTATGGAATGGAGGATGATACTATTGACGTTGTAATCAGCATACATTCGCAAACATTATATGATGAAATCTTCAAGGCGATGTCATTATTTGATGAATGTGGGAGCTATGGATTGAGAAAGGAAGTTGCTGTATATACAAAGTACAAAACAGTGGCGAAGAAGGTGAAGCCAGTAGCGACACAATTACCATCGGATATTGATAAGCATATTAGACAAGCGGAGAAGGAGCCAAGTCTTAGAGGTTTGAAGAAGATTGGTCATGTATTTACGAAGGAAACATTAGCAAGTCTCAAGATTGGAGGAGATGGATTTTTATTGGAGTTGGAGAGAAAGAAATTTCGAGACATGCTTTCTACTCATGGAAAGGCATTTGCTTCTTCATCAGATGAGATCGGATGTGTGCATCCAAGTGTGGTTGCACCAATGGTTATATTCACAGTTCCGCATGTGCCATGGGATTTGAAACCTATACCGGTTCCACGAGCTTTGCTCCCCAAGTTGATTGAATTATTGAAAGAGAAGGTGCGCATGGGGATACTGGAGCCTTCGATGGCTCCATATTCTAATCGATGGTTTACTGTGCCTAAAAAGTCTGGAGCATTGCGATTTATTCAAGATATGCAGCCAGCTAACAAGGTAACTATACGAAACAAAGGATCGGGGCCTATTGTTGATGAAGTAGCAGAAGCGTTTGCGGGGCATGCTATTTACTCTATTGGAGATTTGTATTCGGGTTATGATCAATTCCAACTTGCATTTGAGAGTAGGGATTTGACAACTATGAAAACTCCACTTGGGTTGGTTAGAATGTGTACATTGCCTCAAGGTGCTACCAATTCGGTAGCACATATGCAGAATGCTATGAATCAAATTTTGAAGGAGTTTGTACCACACAAAACTATACCGTTTGTAGATGACATTCCTATTAAAGGATGTGAAGAAGCAAACAGAGATTGTAGTATTCAAAATGATGGGTGTAGAACATTTGTGAGTGAGCACATTAGAGATGTAGACAACATCTTGAGCAGATTAGAAGAGGTGAATCTAACTCTTTCTATTGAAAAATCTAGATTTGGAACCAATGAGATTTTGGTTGTTGGACACCAATGTGGATGGTATGGGAGGAAACCTAACCCTGAGAAAGTAGATGCTATTGGCAAGATGAAGGCTTGTAGCAATACTACTGAAGTAAGGAGGTTTCTAGGAGCATGTGTCTTTTATCAGATTTGGATTCCACATTTTGCTCATATATCAGAAGCCCTTTATAAGCTATTGAGAAAAAAGAACAAGTTTGTTTGGAAACATGAGCAAGATTTGGCAATGAAAGAATTGAAGAACATCTTGCAGTCGCCGCCAATTTTGAAGCAGGTTGAATATGAAAGTGGAAGACCGGTGATTGTAACAGTTGACACAAGTCCAATAGCTATAGGGTGGGCTGTTGGCCAAGATGATGCAGAAGGAAATCGATTTGCTATCCGGTTTGGAGCAAGGATACTTACTGAGCGTCAAAGAGCTTATCCACAAGTTAAGAGGGAGCTTTGGGGTGTGCTTACAGCTTTGAAAGCAGAAAGAAATTATATCATTGGTGCTGATGTTGTGTTGGAGACGGACTGTTTACCTCTTTTGGGTATGATTTCTAATTGCAATTCACCAGATATTGCAATGCTTCGATGGATAGCGTACATCAAGTCATTGAATCCAATTTTAAAGCACATTACGGGCAAGATGAACCCTGTGGCGGATATGTTGTCAAGAGCCAAATACTTTGATGAAGAAGAAATAATGAGCTACGAAAAAGATGAAGATATTGAAGATGAAGGTTATGTATTGGCTACAGACATACAGAGTGGGGTTAATGAAGCATTGCCATTCAGAGAAGAGCTTTACAACGGAAGATTAAGGGATATTGGATTCTATATAAGTACTTTGGAGAGGCAAGAAGGATGGACAGACAAAGCTTTCAAAGACATCAGACATCAATCTTATGGGTATCTTTTGCAAGATGGTTTTTTATGGAAGAAGGCAAAGAGAACTGATGGGTTGCCATTAAGAGTGATTGATGATTTTGAAACTAAAAACCAAGTGCTTCGAGAGTTTCATGATGCTCTTTGGGCTGGTCATAGAGGAATTTGGGCCACTTATACCAAAATCAAAGAGCGGTATTGGTGGAAGGGTTTATATAAAGATGTGGAGGAGTTTGTTGCTTCATGTGTTACATGTCAACTTCAATCAAAGATTCGATATAGAGATGAGTTACATCCTACTTATCCTCCTTCTATCCATTTTCAGTGGGTGATTGATTTGGTTATAATGCCACCTGGAGTTTGGGGTATGAGATATCTTGTTTTGGCAAGGGAAGAGCTTTCAAATTTTGTTGAAGGAAGAGCGTTGAGAACCAAAACCACTGAAGCGGTTTGCCGGTTTATACTTGAAGATATTTTCAGTCGATATGGGAGTATTGGTCAAATGAGAGCTGATAGAGGAGAATTGGATGTTGTTGAAGCGCGAAATTTTTTTGAGAGATATGGAGTGAAGTTGAGATTAACAACTGCTTACAATCCCGAGGCCAATGGCAAGAGTGAAAGGGGTCATCCCCCTATTATTCATGCATTGGTTAAGGCTTGTAAAGGGAAGGCCAATATATGGCCTAAACTACTTCCGTTTTCTTTGTGGGCTGATAGAACCACTCATAGTACAGTTACAGGTTATATGCCCATTGAACTTATGCATGGACACAAGCCTATAATGCCTGGAGAAGAGTCTATTCCAACTTGGGTGTTTCTATCTTGGGAGGATAATATTACAAGAGAGAGATTATTGGAGATCCGTATTCAACAGCTTGGAAGATTGCCAGAGGATATGGAGATTGCACTTGAGAGACTCAAAGTTACTAGGCTTGGGAATAAAGAAAGATTTGATAAAACTCATCGCTTAAGAATAAAGGAGATTGAAGAAGGAGATTGGGTATTGATGTTCGATAGTACATTGGAGAATCAACATAGTACGGTGAAGAAGTTTTCACGAAGATGGTTTGGGCCTTACGTTGTTATGAAGAAGAATGGAAACGCCACTTATACACTCCGTGAGCTAGACGGGACTATGTTGAGAATTCCAGTAGCAGGTAAACGAATCAAAGCATTTCGAAGGAGAGATGGAAGATTTGATTCAAATGACTTGCATTTGATTTTCAATCCACAAATGGCACAAGAAGAAATTGGAGATGATGATGATGTTTATCTTGGGGATGATCATAGATAACCTTGGCACATACCAGAGGATGTGCAGGTTTAGAAGGGGTGAATGTCGTGTTGTAAATAGGTGTGGTGTTTAAAAACTACCAAAAGAACTCTTTAGAACGTCAATGGAGTATAAGGATTAAGTTAGAAAAGGTGGGGTCGTGGAGAAATCCACGGTTTGGGTTTTGTACTACATCTTGTCGCTTAGCTCAGGGGAAGTAGGAGGCTGGCTGGCTGGTTATTTCCTGCCTTCACTAGCGGTGCCAAGTTGCCGCTGCTCAGATTGATTCAACGGGCCCGATGGTATTCGAACCCGGAACCAGTCGACAACTAACGGGGACTTCAACAACCAACCAAGTCCGCAACTTGGCGTTGATTGTTAGCCCCACAACGGTTTTATACCGTTGATGGTTGCATCGTGTGGTATCAGATGAACGAAGCAGTGTACCTTGATCCATTTCTACATAGGTTTTCTTTTGAGACAAAAACATATACCTATAAATATTTGACTTGGGATTGGTTAGTTGGAATTAGCTTCTCAATGAAGCTATTAGTTTTGTATAAAGGGAATGGGTTACATTCCTTGGTTTAGAAGAACTTGTTTAGGCTTCGATTTTGGATTCAGTTATTTGTAGTGATGGATTCGCAGAATCTTGAGGATTGGGAGCTACCATTATCTCAACCGCTGTTTGATTCTGATTTGCCTTCTACTTCAAGACGTCGTTCACGCGATGAAGTTGAGCCTTCTGAGCGTTGTGTTCAACCGCGAACAGATCCAGACCCAAGTAATTTTCAATTTGCAGCTGCAAGTATTCAACTTGATACCAGGGCCTTGGTTATTGTTTTGGAGGCTGAATCTACGCTTTCTGGAGATCATCAAATGATATTTGAAGGACGTTTTGAGAATAACGCTGAAAGGCAGATGGTTAGTCGCATTTCAAGTGAGGTTGGGCATCGCCTTTGGCTTCAAGGGCAACTCAGTCATTTGAGCAGTCAACGGAGGGCTAGTTTCATTTCCGAAGTAGTTCTTCAAATCCTTGAGTTTTTACATGTTTAGTCATTTATTTCCTCTTAAAATACCTTTAAGAGCGGTTGATTTGTATTCCAATGTTTTTTTATGTTGAGTTTAGAGGAACCTTAACTTGTTCTAAAGTTCCTACAATAAGTTGTGAGAAGGGTTTTTTTTTCCTACTTGGTTTTTCCCTTCTAGTTGAATTTCTAAGATTTTAGTAAATGAATAGAAGATGTAGTGGAGATAAGAGGGAGTAGTACCTCAACCAATGGGCTTCTAGATGCCTTATGGGTCAAGTCATGGGCTGATGTGGTCCTTAGGAGAGGAGATAAGGAAGGAGGGAGCTTCCTCCTCCGTCTCTTCTTTTTTTTGTGTGTTGTTATGGGAAAAGAAAAAAGTTTTTGCATACTGTGATTTTCGAGCGACTAAGGCTTTGTGTAGGAGACGAATTTTGATTTGAGATTTGGCAGAGTTGCACATCTTGTTCTTGCGCTTCTTTTGGCACTAGTTTCACTTGATTTGGAGTTGTTATGAGAAAGTTATGAGTAAAAGAGTGAGGGAAGGTCTGCTGCTATCCGATTAGAGAAGTGGAGACTTCGAGCCTCTCCTGCAGACTCAATATTTCTTGTATTCAAGTGAAATTTAGAGTAAGTGTAGGTCTTATTGTTATCTTTTCAAAAAGCTATCACACTTGTAAATTGAGTTTGTGAAACAAAAGATATAGACGGAAATGTGAAGGAGTGATAGGAAGAAGGAGATGAAGTTAGAGACCGCTTCTACAAACTTTAGCTTTGAATTTGGAATGTCATAGAACTTAGGTAGGGTGGAATTTGGAATTGAAAATTTGGTGTAGAGTTTTAAGGCAAGTTAGGATTCCAACCTTTCAAGTTTCAAGAGTTTTAGAGTATTATTGAACATTTTGTGGCCGAAACTAGCACATGCACATTCAGCTGCCAAGCAAATTTGAAGTGCCTAAGTTTGGGGTGCTATAGAAGGAGGAGTATTTGGAATTTTGAGTTCAGTTTTGGAGGAGATCTTTATGATACTTTAAGCTTTTCAAAGACTCAAATATCAAACAATTTGGAGCGTTTTTGAGCATTTTATGTCTTACAAGGTGTATGCATGTTCGGTTGCCAAGGGATTTTGGAGCACCAACTTTGAAAGACTATAACTTATGACTTGTAAGTTCGATTCTGTTGAAATTTGGAGGAAGAGTAGATGGTGTTGTTAGCTTTTCAAAAACTTATAACACACTTCATTTGAGATTATGATGTGTTTGGAGCATCTATTTTAGTGTTGCTGCCTTCTTCAAGAGGTTTCAAGGCTTGCGGTTTTGATTCCTACTTCATTTAGAACCACACAAACACTTGTATTAGTATTTATACGGTGTTTATACGGTATACTTTATACGTATTCTACATATTTATATACACATATTTATACGTATATACGTACACGAATTTTATGCGTATTTTATACTTGTATTGTACGACTATACGTACACGACTTTTATACATATTGTATATTTGGTATAAAGACGTTTGTATTTGAATACAAGTATTTCTACCTGTACTTGTATACATACTCTTGCGTATTCAAGTTGTTCTTTTACCTTGATGGTTCATCCATTTATTTACGGACAGCTTTAGTTCCCTCCACTTGAAGTATTATCTTCTATTGTATTCTCTTAGTTTGGTGTTATAAATCAAAGACCTGACTTTGTTTTCACTTGCTCCCAAACCTAATCACTTCTAGTTGCAGCAAAAAACCCTGTGTTTCCCCTAAGCAAACTCTTATTACCCGACATTTGGTGCTTCCACTGAGAGAGCTAAGGGGCTACTAGTTTTGGTTTTGGTAATGGAAGAGAGTGGAGGAGGTTCTGGTCCTGGACCTGGTGGTACCAGGAATGATATGGAGAGGGTGCTTGGTGCTCTTGAGATGTTCATGGAGCATCAAAGAGTACAACCCATTGATACTTATGGGTCTACCAAGGCTCTCAAGGGCGTTGTTGATAAGATTGGGAGGTTTGATGGGAAAGATATTACGAAGTTTTTAAAGGTGTATCTATGTGAGATGGAGGTGCATCTGGTTTCCGAAAACCGGATGATTCAGACTTTTGGTCTTGCTGTTGTGCCGGAGATTCGTGAGAGAATTCGAGAGATTATATTGGATGGTGCTGTTGAGACATGGACTATTTTTGAAGAAAGATTGAGGGATGAGTTTTTTGAAGAGGATTCTGAAAGGATGACTAAAAGATCCTTTTTAGACTGGGTGGAAGGGCAACCTGGTAAAGATATGGGCCCAAATGAATTGCTTCGGGACTTCGAGAAGAAATATAATCAACTACCTATGGCAGAGAAGCACCTTCTAGATGCCAGGAAGGCAGAGCTGTTTCTTCAAGCAGCTGATGATCTCTTGGAAGACAGACTTCTTATTCTTCTTGGAGATCGGACTACTGAAGGAGGTTTTACAAATGATTGGAGGAGGGTTGAAGAGACTGTTGGTCTATTAGCCAAGCAACGACGAGTGAAAGGGAGAGGTTCTACTTTACAAGTGGTGCAGTCACCTCACACAGTCACGAAGGAACGTAAGGTATCATTTGCGCCATCAAACTCTCCATCTACTCTAAAGTCTATAAAACCAGTAAGTGAGGAAACCCTTGAAGAGCTTATCAAGGGTTTCAAAGAACTCAAGGTGGAAGTGACTGAGTTGAGAAAGGCACAAGCTTCTGGTTCTTCTCCTTCATCTGATAGTGGGAGGAAATATGTGAAGAGGTGTGTATTTTGCGATCATGTGATCAAAGAAGGTGAAGAGCACAGACTTCGTGATTGCAAGGAGCTTGATGAGACTATTAAGAAGGGAATTGTGTATTTCAAAGATGGCAAGCTTCATGATGCGGCAGTGGATTTACCTTTGTCTACTAACTTTGGCAAAGGAGGTATGAAGAAGCTTTTGGAAGATAAGGTGGGAAAATCTAGTACTTTGCTCGCAGAAGAGGCAACGAGTTACAGTATTGGAATTGATCGTTGTCTGGCGGTTAATGCTTCTAAAATTATGGATGTAGAGATAATGAAAAGAGGAGCACATGCTATTAGGAGAGCCACTGGGTGGGAAGACTTAGTTGATGCCACTAGTATTAGAGCGTTTTTGGGCGAAGTACAAGGTGACAATGAACAACATGAAGTCTCAGTTGAAGAGAAGAGAGGGAGGGTTGGTGAGGATAATAATGAGGAGCCATCGTCTAAAAGAAGACCTCAAGGGCAAGCTAAGGCTCCTGTAGAAGAGAGGCGTAAGGTTACTACACGGGCAAAGACACCTAACCATGCCTTTATACATCCTGGAGATGCACCGCTTCCTGATAGTAATTGGGGTCAGTTAAGTGGCAAGGAGAAGGAAAGAGAGAAGGAGACTTCTATCAAGACCAAGGCAAAGGGACCTGCTTATAAGCTCCAATCTGATATTGAAACTTCTATTGATTTAAAGGGAGTTTTGGAGGAGAGAATTCTTGATGCAAAAATTGAGTTTACACTCAGAGAAGCTCTTGGTATTGCAAAGAAGGATTTTCATGAGTTGATTATTGATATTATCAAGAGGAAGAGGCAAATGACGGCTGAGACAGTTATGGTGGAGGCTTTGGATACGCATGTCACTGAAGAAGAAGAAACGGAGATTGGAGAAGTATTTGCTCTGATGGTTGAATCAAACAAGGAGGAGCAAGATGTTGTATTTAATGGAAGAGAGGAAGTGGAAGAAGGTCTTGATCTGACTCTTGATGAACATGAGATTTTGCATATATTTATTAATGATTGTGCAAGTGAAATGGAAGGAGGTGTTGTTGCGGCAAAGAATCTTGTAGTGAATGATGGTACTATGGCCAAGAGTTTAGAAGGGGTGAGCAACTTTGAGACCAAGGTTGGGTCAATGGAGCGTATTATAAAAACGGAAGAGATGAAAGATAATATGGTCTCAATGGTGTTGTGCGAAGAGAGACTTCAAATGGAGGCCAATACCTTTGATTGTGCCATTGATTCATCAATGGACAGGGAGGATGGGGAAAAGTCAGAATTCTTTCAACCATTTTGGGCAAGGGCTACTACAGAAACGCGGGTGAGGCTTGGAGACCATGACGAATTAATTTTGGCCCTTGTAGACCATGGTTCAGAGATTAATATTATGTCTCGACAGGTCTATGAGAAGGGCAAATGGCCAATTGATATCCATCATGGTTGGGTGATGAGAGCGGCCAATAACGGTCGCAGTCAGTTATACGGAGCTTGTCCGTCAATTCGTGCTAGGATTGGAGATGTGGAAGTGGAGCAGAATTTCTTTGTATCAAATCAAGGAGCATATCCAGTTATACTAGGCCAACCATATATTACCGCCTCAAGAATGGAGACCAAAGTATTGGATGATGGATCTCATTATGCACGAATTCGAAGTCTTGATGGTAAAAAGTCTGTTCAATTCTTGACAGTGAAGCCTGAGAATGAAAGGCATCGACTTCAACTCAGAGAAGGGCCACTGAAATTTTGCTCTCATGACTTTGAGGATTTCTAGAGAGCACGCGCGGAGTATGGGGGTCCGCGGGTGCACATGAATCTAGAAGTCTAAAATTCCCCGGTGTACATACTATTGAGAGTGGAATTTTGGGTATGACAGAGTGTGGGTTTGTGCGGTTTGTGTGTGTTGGAGATTTAGACCGTGTATATAAGAAGGTTGTGAGAAAAATGGAGAATAATTTGAGGAGTATGAACTTACTTTTGGACGAAGAAAGCATTCATGGAGTCTATGAAGAGAAAGGTATGACGGATAATGTAATGCAATTTTTGAAGACGTTGGAAATGTATGGAATGGAGGATGATACTATTGACGTTGTAATCAGCATACATTCGCAAACATTATATGATGAAATCTTCAAGGCGATGTCATTATTTGATGAATGTGGGAGCTATGGATTGAGAAAGGAAGTTGCTGTATATACAAAGTACAAAACAGTGGCGAAGAAGGTGAAGCCAGTAGCGACACAATTACCATCGGATATTGATAAGCATATTAGACAAGCGGAGAAGGAGCCAAGTCTTAGAGGTTTGAAGAAGATTGGTCATGTATTTACGAAGGAAACATTAGCAAGTCTCAAGATTGGAGGAGATGGATTTTTATTGGAGTTGGAGAGAAAGAAATTTCGAGACATGCTTTCTACTCATGGAAAGGCATTTGCTTCTTCATCAGATGAGATCGGATGTGTGCATCCAAGTGTGGTTGCACCAATGGTTATATTCACAGTTCCGCATGTGCCATGGGATTTGAAACCTATACCGGTTCCACGAGCTTTGCTCCCCAAGTTGATTGAATTATTGAAAGAGAAGGTGCGCATGGGGATACTGGAGCCTTCGATGGCTCCATATTCTAATCGATGGTTTACTGTGCCTAAAAAGTCTGGAGCATTGCGATTTATTCAAGATATGCAGCCAGCTAACAAGGTAACTATACGAAACAAAGGATCGGGGCCTATTGTTGATGAAGTAGCAGAAGCGTTTGCGGGGCATGCTATTTACTCTATTGGAGATTTGTATTCGGGTTATGATCAATTCCAACTTGCATTTGAGAGTAGGGATTTGACAACTATGAAAACTCCACTTGGGTTGGTTAGAATGTGTACATTGCCTCAAGGTGCTACCAATTCGGTAGCACATATGCAGAATGCTATGAATCAAATTTTGAAGGAGTTTGTACCACACAAAACTATACCGTTTGTAGATGACATTCCTATTAAAGGATGTGAAGAAGCAAACAGAGATTGTAGTATTCAAAATGATGGGTGTAGAACATTTGTGAGTGAGCACATTAGAGATGTAGACAACATCTTGAGCAGATTAGAAGAGGTGAATCTAACTCTTTCTATTGAAAAATCTAGATTTGGAACCAATGAGATTTTGGTTGTTGGACACCAATGTGGATGGTATGGGAGGAAACCTAACCCTGAGAAAGTAGATGCTATTGGCAAGATGAAGGCTTGTAGCAATACTACTGAAGTAAGGAGGTTTCTAGGAGCATGTGTCTTTTATCAGATTTGGATTCCACATTTTGCTCATATATCAGAAGCCCTTTATAAGCTATTGAGAAAAAAGAACAAGTTTGTTTGGAAACATGAGCAAGATTTGGCAATGAAAGAATTGAAGAACATCTTGCAGTCGCCGCCAATTTTGAAGCAGGTTGAATATGAAAGTGGAAGACCGGTGATTGTAACAGTTGACACAAGTCCAATAGCTATAGGGTGGGCTGTTGGCCAAGATGATGCAGAAGGAAATCGATTTGCTATCCGGTTTGGAGCAAGGATACTTACTGAGCGTCAAAGAGCTTATCCACAAGTTAAGAGGGAGCTTTGGGGTGTGCTTACAGCTTTGAAAGCAGAAAGAAATTATATCATTGGTGCTGATGTTGTGTTGGAGACGGACTGTTTACCTCTTTTGGGTATGATTTCTAATTGCAATTCACCAGATATTGCAATGCTTCGATGGATAGCGTACATCAAGTCATTGAATCCAATTTTAAAGCACATTACGGGCAAGATGAACCCTGTGGCGGATATGTTGTCAAGAGCCAAATACTTTGATGAAGAAGAAATAATGAGCTACGAAAAAGATGAAGATATTGAAGATGAAGGTTATGTATTGGCTACAGACATACAGAGTGGGGTTAATGAAGCATTGCCATTCAGAGAAGAGCTTTACAACGGAAGATTAAGGGATATTGGATTCTATATAAGTACTTTGGAGAGGCAAGAAGGATGGACAGACAAAGCTTTCAAAGACATCAGACATCAATCTTATGGGTATCTTTTGCAAGATGGTTTTTTATGGAAGAAGGCAAAGAGAACTGATGGGTTGCCATTAAGAGTGATTGATGATTTTGAAACTAAAAACCAAGTGCTTCGAGAGTTTCATGATGCTCTTTGGGCTGGTCATAGAGGAATTTGGGCCACTTATACCAAAATCAAAGAGCGGTATTGGTGGAAGGGTTTATATAAAGATGTGGAGGAGTTTGTTGCTTCATGTGTTACATGTCAACTTCAATCAAAGATTCGATATAGAGATGAGTTACATCCTACTTATCCTCCTTCTATCCATTTTCAGTGGGTGATTGATTTGGTTATAATGCCACCTGGAGTTTGGGGTATGAGATATCTTGTTTTGGCAAGGGAAGAGCTTTCAAATTTTGTTGAAGGAAGAGCGTTGAGAACCAAAACCACTGAAGCGGTTTGCCGGTTTATACTTGAAGATATTTTCAGTCGATATGGGAGTATTGGTCAAATGAGAGCTGATAGAGGAGAATTGGATGTTGTTGAAGCGCGAAATTTTTTTGAGAGATATGGAGTGAAGTTGAGATTAACAACTGCTTACAATCCCGAGGCCAATGGCAAGAGTGAAAGGGGTCATCCCCCTATTATTCATGCATTGGTTAAGGCTTGTAAAGGGAAGGCCAATATATGGCCTAAACTACTTCCGTTTTCTTTGTGGGCTGATAGAACCACTCATAGTACAGTTACAGGTTATATGCCCATTGAACTTATGCATGGACACAAGCCTATAATGCCTGGAGAAGAGTCTATTCCAACTTGGGTGTTTCTATCTTGGGAGGATAATATTACAAGAGAGAGATTATTGGAGATCCGTATTCAACAGCTTGGAAGATTGCCAGAGGATATGGAGATTGCACTTGAGAGACTCAAAGTTACTAGGCTTGGGAATAAAGAAAGATTTGATAAAACTCATCGCTTAAGAATAAAGGAGATTGAAGAAGGAGATTGGGTATTGATGTTCGATAGTACATTGGAGAATCAACATAGTACGGTGAAGAAGTTTTCACGAAGATGGTTTGGGCCTTACGTTGTTATGAAGAAGAATGGAAACGCCACTTATACACTCCGTGAGCTAGACGGGACTATGTTGAGAATTCCAGTAGCAGGTAAACGAATCAAAGCATTTCGAAGGAGAGATGGAAGATTTGATTCAAATGACTTGCATTTGATTTTCAATCCACAAATGGCACAAGAAGAAATTGGAGATGATGATGATGTTTATCTTGGGGATGATCATAGATAACCTTGGCACATACCAGAGGATGTGCAGGTTTAGAAGGGGTGAATGTCGTGTTGTAAATAGGTGTGGTGTTTAAAAACTACCAAAAGAACTCTTTAGAACGTCAATGGAGTATAAGGATTAAGTTAGAAAAGGTGGGGTCGTGGAGAAATCCACGGTTTGGGTTTTGTACTACATCTTGTCGCTTAGCTCAGGGGAAGTAGGAGGCTGGCTGGCTGGTTATTTCCTGCCTTCACTAGCGGTGCCAAGTTGCCGCTGCTCAGATTGATTCAACGGGCCCGATGGTATTCGAACCCGGAACCAGTCGACAACTAACGGGGACTTCAACAACCAACCAAGTCCGCAACTTGGCGTTGATTGTTAGCCCCACAACGGTTTTATACCGTTGATGGTTGCATCGTGTGGTATCAGATGAACGAAGCAGTGTACCTTGATCCATTTCTACATAGGTTTTCTTTTGAGACAAAAACATATACCTATAAATATTTGACTTGGGATTGGTTAGTTGGAATTAGCTTCTCAATGAAGCTATTAGTTTTGTATAAAGGGAATGGGTTACATTCCTTGGTTTAGAAGAACTTGTTTAGGCTTCGATTTTGGATTCAGTTATTTGTAGTGATGGATTCGCAGAATCTTGAGGATTGGGAGCTACCATTATCTCAACCGCTGTTTGATTCTGATTTGCCTTCTACTTCAAGACGTCGTTCACGCGATGAAGTTGAGCCTTCTGAGCGTTGTGTTCAACCGCGAACAGATCCAGACCCAAGTAATTTTCAATTTGCAGCTGCAAGTATTCAACTTGATACCAGGGCCTTGGTTATTGTTTTGGAGGCTGAATCTACGCTTTCTGGAGATCATCAAATGATATTTGAAGGACGTTTTGAGAATAACGCTGAAAGGCAGATGGTTAGTCGCATTTCAAGTGAGGTTGGGCATCGCCTTTGGCTTCAAGGGCAACTCAGTCATTTGAGCAGTCAACGGAGGGCTAGTTTCATTTCCGAAGTAGTTCTTCAAATCCTTGAGTTTTTACATGTTTAGTCATTTATTTCCTCTTAAAATACCTTTAAGAGCGGTTGATTTGTATTCCAATGTTTTTTTATGTTGAGTTTAGAGGAACCTTAACTTGTTCTAAAGTTCCTACAATAAGTTGTGAGAAGGGTTTTTTTTTCCTACTTGGTTTTTCCCTTCTAGTTGAATTTCTAAGATTTTAGTAAATGAATAGAAGATGTAGTGGAGATAAGAGGGAGTAGTACCTCAACCAATGGGCTTCTAGATGCCTTATGGGTCAAGTCATGGGCTGATGTGGTCCTTAGGAGAGGAGATAAGGAAGGAGGGAGCTTCCTCCTCCGTCTCTTCTTTTTTTTGTGTGTTGTTATGGGAAAAGAAAAAAGTTTTTGCATACTGTGATTTTCGAGCGACTAAGGCTTTGTGTAGGAGACGAATTTTGATTTGAGATTTGGCAGAGTTGCACATCTTGTTCTTGCGCTTCTTTTGGCACTAGTTTCACTTGATTTGGAGTTGTTATGAGAAAGTTATGAGTAAAAGAGTGAGGGAAGGTCTGCTGCTATCCGATTAGAGAAGTGGAGACTTCGAGCCTCTCCTGCAGACTCAATATTTCTTGTATTCAAGTGAAATTTAGAGTAAGTGTAGGTCTTATTGTTATCTTTTCAAAAAGCTATCACACTTGTAAATTGAGTTTGTGAAACAAAAGATATAGACGGAAATGTGAAGGAGTGATAGGAAGAAGGAGATGAAGTTAGAGACCGCTTCTACAAACTTTAGCTTTGAATTTGGAATGTCATAGAACTTAGGTAGGGTGGAATTTGGAATTGAAAATTTGGTGTAGAGTTTTAAGGCAAGTTAGGATTCCAACCTTTCAAGTTTCAAGAGTTTTAGAGTATTATTGAACATTTTGTGGCCGAAACTAGCACATGCACATTCAGCTGCCAAGCAAATTTGAAGTGCCTAAGTTTGGGGTGCTATAGAAGGAGGAGTATTTGGAATTTTGAGTTCAGTTTTGGAGGAGATCTTTATGATACTTTAAGCTTTTCAAAGACTCAAATATCAAACAATTTGGAGCGTTTTTGAGCATTTTATGTCTTACAAGGTGTATGCATGTTCGGTTGCCAAGGGATTTTGGAGCACCAACTTTGAAAGACTATAACTTATGACTTGTAAGTTCGATTCTGTTGAAATTTGGAGGAAGAGTAGATGGTGTTGTTAGCTTTTCAAAAACTTATAACACACTTCATTTGAGATTATGATGTGTTTGGAGCATCTATTTTAGTGTTGCTGCCTTCTTCAAGAGGTTTCAAGGCTTGCGGTTTTGATTCCTACTTCATTTAGAACCACACAAACACTTGTATTAGTATTTATACGGTGTTTATACGGTATACTTTATACGTATTCTACATATTTATATACACATATTTATACGTATATACGTACACGAATTTTATGCGTATTTTATACTTGTATTGTACGACTATACGTACACGACTTTTATACATATTGTATATTTGGTATAAAGACGTTTGTATTTGAATACAAGTATTTCTACCTGTACTTGTATACATACTCTTGCGTATTCAAGTTGTTCTTTTACCTTGATGGTTCATCCATTTATTTACGGACAGCTTTAGTTCCCTCCACTTGAAGTATTATCTTCTATTGTATTCTCTTAGTTTGGTGTTATAAATCAAAGACCTGACTTTGTTTTCACTTGCTCCCAAACCTAATCACTTCTAGTTGCAGCAAAAAACCCTGTGTTTCCCCTAAGCAAACTCTTATTACCCGACACCGCCCACCCCGTCCGCAGGGTTTTCTGACCGTTGGCAACGGTTACTTCTAAGGCATAAAACATTCAACAAGTTAGGAGTATAAGAGCAAGGAAGAAGGCATTTACAAGCACTTCTGAGAAATTGAACGCTAAGATTTCCAAGGGCTAGGAGCTGCAATCTTTGTGTCCCTTGCTTGGTAATGCATAGTTCAGTGGACAGGGGGGCTTTGATTTCCAAGGCTTTGCTTACAGACTATATTTGATACATGTGACATGGTGATTTGAACCTAAACATTTGGAACTGAAGACAAGATTGGAACTTGAACTTGGACTTGAACTTGAACGGAGCTTTCCACAATGAGTAAGGATTTTTCCGGTTGGTATGTTGTTCCATCAAGCGGTAAAGTGCAGTGCAAGGCATGTGACTTGGTGTTTGCAAATTGGAAGTGTCGCATGTTGAGCCACCTTGGATATGAAGGCAAAGACGGTGTTCGCGATAGGGGGGTAAGCATATGTCCAAAATTGACTTCGTCAATTCGAACTCTTTTTGCCGGTTGTAATGGGTTATTTCCACGAAGATCGGCCCTTGACAATGTAGATGGTGAAAACATAGGGAGGGTTGCAAGCAATGCCTCAAATGGAAGAGATTTTTCACGTTCAACACAAGAGGACTCGTGTGCAGCGCCGTCTGAAATTCATCGTGCGTCTTCAAGGGTACATCAAAGTGTGGAAACATCAAGTGAACAATGTCCAACTCCACCCTCTTCCATCAATCGGCCCCGAAGACAAAGTCGGCTAGTAGATGGGTTTGAACAAGCTGATAGACGCAATTTGAATGCGTTGTGGGCCAATTTCTTCTATTCAGCCAACATACCATTTGCGGTAGCTCGAAGTGAGGCCTTCAAAGAAGCAGTGAAGAAAACAGCTGAGTTTGGTAAGCCATACAGCCCACCATCGTACGACGCTCTACGAACCAAATTACTAGAAGAAGCGAAAGAAGATGTCAAGCTAAAGTTGCAGAAGAGGACTGAGGATAGTATCAAAAAGTTTGGAGCAACCTTGTCTATTGATGGATGGAGTTCGATTACAAATTGGCCATTGGTGAATTGTAGGCTTGTATCTTCTGCAGGGGAGCAATTTTTGGGATCGGTGGATACAAGTGGGTTCATAAAAAACGCAGAGTACTTGACCTCTATTTTGGACAAATTCATACAGGAGGTGGGTCCGCATAATGTGGTGCAAATAACAACGGACAATGCTCCTGTAAACCCTCAAGCATGTAGAATCATAAAAGACAAATATCCTCACATTTCTTTTCAAGGTTGTGTGGTACACGCCTTGAATTTGTTGCTAAAAGATTGGGGGAAGGAAGCATGGGTGGCGGATGTCGTGGCCAAAGCTCGTATGGTTCTTATGTTTTTTAGAAAGCGGCACATGCCGCTTGCAATATTTCGTTCATACGAAAAAGAGCACAGCTTATTGATGCCAGGCGAAACAAGATTTGCTTCAAATTTCATTGCGCTTGAACGCTTGTTGAAAGTGAAGGGAGCACTTCAACAAAGTGTGACAAATCCGCGTTGGGAACAATATGTGAGGACATTGGATGACAAGAAAAAGAAGAACCGTACAAAGTCTCGGTGTACAAAGAAGATAATAAACAGTGAGCATTTCTGGAGGCGTTGCACGAATTTTGTACAGTTGATGGGCGTTGTTGTGTATGGCCTTCATGATTTAGATGCAAAGACGCCATGTTCAGGGAAAGTTTTGCATATTATGAGGAAGATACGGTCGCATGTGGGAGGGTTAGAAAATCCACCTTTTTTATTGAGCCTCGAATTTGCCAAACCATTGAAGGAGGCGTTCAACGCTAGATGGGAAATGGTAGAGACCGATCTCCAATATGTAGGAGCTCTTTTGAATCCCTATCTTTTGCACGATAAAGAACTAGCCGACGATTCAAAGGCTACCGAGGCATGCAAGCGTGTTCTCATGCGAATATATAAACCTACAGACTACGCGGACGTCGTCAAGGAATTCATGGCGTTTCGACATAGGGAGCCTCCTTTCCACAACATGTTGGATCCAAGTGAACAAAAATTATCGGCACACGCTTGGTGGGAATTGAAGGCGCATGTGGGAAACTCATTGCTCCAATTGCAAGGAGAATATTGGACCAACCGATATCTTCATCTTCATGTGAACGGAATTGGAGTAGCTATTCTTTTGTTCACAACAAATCTCAGAACAAGTTGAGAACAAAGAGAGCTGCGGATTTGGTGTATGTGTACACTAATTCAAGAGTGTTGGCCGCATCCAAGAAGAGGGATGAGAAGAAGTGGTACCTTGAAAATGTAGATTCAAAAGAATCGGAGGGACCAAACGAATATGACGAGAGCAGCAAAGATGAAGAGGAAGGTGTTCGTGTGGACGGGAATGAAGCACATGGACAAGAAGCAAATTGGGACGACCCAATATTCAATAAAGAAGAAGATTTTGATGGCAACACATACAATTTTGGAGGTGAACCGTTTGGAAGAGTAAATATGGATGATGATGACATGGGCAACAATAACCGAGACGAGTACGACTTTCCAATGGACGATAATGATTGTGGAAACGACGAAGGCGTACCTTCCATAGCAAGGTTTGTAGATGGAAACCGATTTCTAAGTAGTGACAAGGTCCTCAATCTAAACGAAGAGGACGCAAATGTCCAAGTCCTGGCTTCTAATGGAACCATAGCATCCAATGCTGGAACTTCCGAAATAGATGAAGTGATTGGAAGCGGTAGGTCTCCATCCATAGTGGTGGGCCAACTAGAAAAGAATGACAACGTTGAGGACCGTGAGCAAATGAATGTGGGCAAGATAAGTGTGGAGTCTCTAGGAGGATTGGCAAGCAAAAGCAACGGGGAACCAAGTAGCCTAAACCATGAAGCGAGTGGGACACAAGACAATGTACGTTCGCATTTGATAGAATGTGGAAGTCCGAACTTGCTTCACAGTGGCCAAGGCACAAAGGAAAACATGACAAGTTTTGTACGTCCACCGCGTAGCATTCCTCCAATAGGTGCATGCTCACTATTTAATAGTGTAAGCACTACTTTGGTGGGTTCAGGAAGTTCTCAACGTCCGACACGAGCTTCCATCATTTCGAAAGAAATAGAACGTATCAAAAATCGAAGATTGCAGATTTCTTCATTCACCGATGACGAGGAAGATGAGACGTTGGCTTCAATGTTAAAGAAGCAAGGAAACCGCCTACCAGTATCTTCAACAAGGCTAGCGGACCCGACACTAGAATCTTCAAATGCTATAGAGGCATTCACTGAAGAAGGGAGAAAGGCAGGGATGGCAATGATGATGGAAGAACCCTTTAAAACAAAGAACAAACGAGTAATGGAGGCGTTTGCTATCTCTCCAACGAAGAAAGTGAATGCAGGAAAACTCCCCCTTGATAAGCATCCGTCTATTCCAGAACTTCCGTTGAGAAAAGGAAAAGCGGTTGATCGCCTCCGTGAACGTGTAGGGAAAACCTTGATGAAAGCAAAGAACGAGCAAATGATGGGCAAGCCTAAGAAAGCTCGTGTATCTTCAACAGTACAAGATAAAAGAGGGGAAACTCAAACACTTTCATCAGACGATGAAGAGAATACCATGAGTGATGAAGATGATGGATTCCAATCAAGAGAGTACAGTAGCGGGGCAGAGGTGAAAGGAGATAGTGATTACCACCCCTAGGCATTCAAATTTAGAAAGGATTTGAATGAAGAACATTTACAGAACTTGGTGTTCAAATGCTTACGATTTAGAGAGATGAATAGCTAAGATTTATTAGTTCTCGAAGCATTTCATAGTAGTACAAGGTTGCCAAATTATCTTGAAAAAATTAATGAAACTCTCATTTTTGGGGGATTTTGTCCCAAGTGATATTGAAGAAATCTTCATTGTGTTATTTTTTGTTCTCAATTTCAAGTGTGTAGCACGTAAAAATTTCTGAAGCGCCAAAACTTACAAATATGTAAGAAGAACCCTAAAACAAACTGAAAATCATGCAAAATCTCAAAATGCAAAGTTACAAACCCTCACTCTCTCAGTTGGTCACTCCCAGACTCCCTAAACCCCTTGGCCCTTGAATCGCTCGCTCGTCCGCTCGTCCACCAATCCGTCCGCTCGCTCGTCCGCCCGTTTGCCCATCCGTCCGCTGGCCCGTCCGCCCGTCCGCCAATAAAAACGGCCGTCTGTCCGCCCGCCCGTCCACCAGTCTGATCGGCCCGTCCACTAATCCGTCCGCAGGACGGCGACCGAGGACCGTCCGTCTACGTCCGCAGGGTTCGAACGTGCGGATGTCAGGACGTCCGATTTTGGACGCAATTTTGCCGCGGACGCACGTCCACGACAACCCTACCTGATTTTGCGAAGATGGAACACAATACTGAGACCATGGCAGTGAGGATTCCACATGCTGTAGTGATACGATTTTTTGCAATGCACTCCAAATAGAATGAAGGATATTCATTCTGGTGGAACGGTGGTACATTGCGTGAAATGATGCGTCGGGATGACGACTATCCAGACAACATAGCCCTTCGAGTGATGTATGAGCCGCATATAACAGAAGAAGAAATTATTACTGCTAAAACTCTGAAGCGATTTAGAGCTAAACGCGTGGAGCTTGCATGGGCATTACTGCACATCATGAATGCGGTGCACACCGCTGGACATCTCTACAACAACATTTCTCCTGACAACATCATGTTTCATTTTCCTAAAGATGAGTCCCGGGTTTACATTGGAGTTTGTAATTGGGGGATGACTACAGTGATGAGCGAGCCCATGAAGTCGTTGTATACATTCACATCAACAACTGAAAAGGACGAAGCTATAAAGATGAGGTGGTGGGTGGATCCTACTATTACCTATGTACACGGAAAAGATGCGGATGTGCAAAACATCCCTTCTCTTTCCATGCAATTCGAGCAATATGTTGTTACTAAATTAGCTGAACGGATCAGTAGGCAATGCATGTCAGAGGCGTATCACAAGTTGCAGTGTGAATTAAGTAGCTCACATGTGAAGTACCTCTATCCACAATTTGCACAGGTGTTTGATACTTACTTGAAGCGCATTCAGAACAAAGAAAGTACTTTGGTACAAGTCATCTTTCGTTTTAGTACTTCATTCAACTAGCCTATTCCGGATGAACACTTCCGTGGTTCATATTGAAGTTCAAGAATAGTTTATATAACTATATAGGCTGGTAGTATGCATAGATGCCAAGTAGTATGTGTGCGAATTACATAGTTGCATAAATGTGTACCATTTTGATTTTTTAAGACCAATGAATGCCAATGTAGTTGGACTTTTCTGTGCCTTTGTAATTGGCAAGGATGTTTTAATTGATAATGATTTTCAAAGTGTATGAATTGTCAATATCTTTTGTCATTGTTGGTTTGCAATTTTGCATAGAAAAGTCTAAAACCCTGCAATTACGGAAATTGTGATTTTTTAAGTTGGTATTGGCAAGATTGGGAAGTTTTTGTTTTAAATTGTATGGTCTTCGAATTGTTCAATTTGCCATGTATGGTTGAAGATATTTAATTGGACAATGTATTATGTATAATTGTAAATTGTCTTCTAGATTCTAGAAGCATGGTTTTTTGTTTGGTATGTTGTTAATTTTTTTAATGCAATGGGTTTGTCAGCTTCATGAAGATGTTAAAAAAAAATAGTAATTATCCCCTAAATGCTTGAGGCACTAAAATATTAAATATGGTGTTTGCAAAACTTTGAAGTTTAGTAAAACCTAACTATTTTTCATCATTTTAGTAAGCTAATAATTTTGGGAAATTCTTTTTGAAGTCTACTTTTGGCTCCAGAATTCCAATCTTGAAAGTAAATTACAATGATTTTTCTAAAAGAGATTTTATGCAAGGGTACCTTGTGCAATCTTGACTTTCTTTTTGTGTTAAGAGCTCTTGGAAATGAGCCTCAACTATAGTAGATCTTCGAGGAAAATTCATATTGAAAATTCATATTAAAAAATTATAGAGTAAATTTTGTAAAGCCATAAATTGATTGGGGTAGTGCAAGTTAGGCCCATTAACCTCATATTCTTTGGGTCCCCAACATTTTAGATTTGCCTTGCCAAAAAGTCCTCAACTTTTTTTTGCGATTTTAACAGCATCATAATCAAATGTTATAATCTTTCACCCTATAAGTGATATTGTTGTGCTTTCTTTTCCTATGCAATCTCTAACAAGTCTAGTTTGAATTTGTATGGTTACAATTCAAAAAAAATTGATACATCTTATCAAAATGTGGGCTCTTTATTCAATTTAGAGCAAATTAGAGGAAGTTGAAATTTGAAAACAAGGCTTGGGCATGTAGGGGTTACAACATCCTATGGTTATTTGGATGATTGGATTTGTTTGAACCATTGTTTTTTTTTGGGCAATTGAAGCCCCAAAAAATAGGAAAGGGAATGGTGGAACCAAAAACAAATGGCATTGACTTGAAATGAAAGTGTTTAAGGAGTTGATGAAGCCAAAAAAAATGGCATGGAGATGGGATGCAAGAGTTTTAGGAATGAAGCAGAAACAAAAAAAAAGAGGAAAGAGAATGATGGAACAAAAAAATAATGGCTTTGAGTTGGGGTGGGAGAACTTTAGGAAATCAGCAAAAATAAAATAGGAAAGGAGATGATTCAAGTCCAAATAAAAGAACTATAAATTGGGATGGGAGAGTTTTAGGAATGATCCAAAAAATTTGGGAAAGGAATGATAGAACCAAAACAGAACATTTGGCTTTGAATTGGGATGAAAGAGTTTTAGAAATGAAGCCCTAAAAAAAAGGAAAGGTAATGAATTTAGGGAAAAAAAAGGAAATATGAATTGGGATGGGAGAGTTTTAGGAACAAAATAGAAAAAAGAATTATTCAACCAAAAGAAAAAAAATTAACTACAAGTTGGAATGGGAGAGTTTTAGGATTGAAGCAAAAAAAATAGGAGAGAGAATGATCCAACCTAAAATGAATGGCATAGAGTTGGGATGAGAGAGCTTTCCTATTTCATGGAAAAAATAGGAAAGGGAATGATGGAACAAATAAAAAATGGCATTGACTTAGGATGGAAGAGTTTTAGGAATATAGCCAACAAAAATAGGACAGGGAATGATTCACCAAAAAAAAGAATGACAATGAGTTGGAATAAAAGAATTTTAGGATTGGAGTAAAAAAATAGAAAAGTTTTTCTAATTAATGAAGCAAGAAAAATAGAAAAATAATGATTTTATCGAGTACAATACATTTTTAAAATATTGCCCAAACATTTCCAAAATATTTCCTCAAAGTGTCCTAACCATTTCCTAAATCAAAGAATTTAGAGTCTTTATTTTACACCCTAAAGTATATGTTGGTTCAAAGTAGTTTGAAGTGTTAGAAAAAGTAAGCAGAAACATTTTCTACCACAACGATGGGGACATGCTCTTCCATGAAGTTTCTTCCAGTCTTAATCCATGGAGCTCTTAATTTGGCCTCTTGCTTTCATTGACTTGTTGGAATCCAAAACAAGTTGTTGAGGCTGAAATTAATGGTTCCTCCACTCCAAAAATAGGACGGATTGAAGGATGTCAAGCCCAAGCACATTTCAAAGTCATGCCTCATGTGCTAGACAACCACGTCCACGCCCTAGAGTCCGCGCCCTAACTTCAAGTCTGCGCCCTGACTTCAAGTCCACGCCCTAACTTCAAGTCCATACCCTGAAGTCCACGCCTTGACTTGAAGTCCATACCCTGAAGTTCATGCCCTGACTTGAAGTCCATACCCTGAAGTCCACGCCCTGACTTGAAGTCCAGGCCCTGAAGTCCACGCCTTGACTTCAAGTCCACGCCCTGACTTTAACTCCACACCATGGAGTCTGTAATTCAACTGCGCTCTCTCAAGTTCCTCCGCCTTTGTGAATTGTCCGCTCTGGAGTCTGCGCCCTACATCCGCGCCCTAACACAGCCCATTCAGCGAAAACATATGTTCAAATTTGCCATTTTGTCTCCCCACGAATATGAGAAATCTAAAACAAGGTGTGTCAGCATTTAATGTTTCCCTTTTTCCATGAAAAGGAGGGACACCATCTTCCAAGACCATTAAATAGGAAGGAGGGATCCCATGCCGAAGGTCAACCTACTTTTCAGTGCATCTCCATGTGCACACCCTCATTTCTGTAATGGTGTCACATCCTAGAGTCCGCGCCTTGAAGTCCGCGCCTTGTTCTGGAGTCCGTGCTTTGAAGTCCACGCCCTATGATGACGTCCACGCCCTGAAGTCCCCGCCTTGAAGTCCGCGCCCTACCTTCCTGTATCCGCCCTAATGTCAGGGATTCAAGTGTGCGTTGTGAACGTCCTTCAGAAATTCTCAGATTGTGCGTCTGTGCCCTATTGGCACGCACAACGGTGAAGTCCACACCCCTGCATTCCCTAAGTATATATAGAAAAGGAAGACCCAGCATTCCCCACATTTGTCACCTGGCCTCTATCTCTTGGACTTCAGTTCATTTTGAACTCCTTGTGAGTCTATTTGGGTGGCAGATGGCCCTAGTTTACTACTGAGGTGATGTCAAAATCAGTTCAAGCAGTGGATTAGCGTTAACTGCTGTTACTAATACTTTGTTCGGTATATCTTTGGTCTTTTTAACTTTAATACAAAGGAGGAGGAAGACATTTGTGAACGGCTGAACACAATGGCAAGTCAAAGGAAGTAGACCAAGGAATGGAAACCGTAGCTAAACTTTGCGGAGAATGGGACGAAGGTGACTTGTGTTTTTTGTGTTGGGACCTTCAGTTACAAATGTGAGCGTGCTTTTGCACATTTCGGATATGGCTGAAAATTGGAGAGGTCAATTTGTCGAAGTATACCTCGTGCAGTGCGCCATAGATTTGCCAATTGTACAGGTTTTGTCCCGCTACGAATGGATCCCGGGGACATGTATGAAGGAGAACCAATTCAAAGTGCGCCATCTAGAACAACTCCACTTGCAAGTTCAAGTGAAGCCACAAAAAATGAGGTGATAGGTAGGGTCAATGGTGGGAGAGCGGAAGAAGGGGCAAACGTTTCAAAAGGAAATGAAACCCTACAAACGTCCAATAGCCTTGTTGCATCAAATTCTACGAGATCTGGATCATTACGTCAGCAACGCATGGTGGACGCATTCAACATTGCAAAGAGGAAGGAGTTGGATGAGAAATGGGCAAGTTTTTTCTATGAAGCGAATGTGCCATTTAATGTGGCAAGGCATCCAGCCTTCTTTGAGGCTGTGAGGGAAACTTCATTGGCAAGGTTTGAATATAGTCCACCTTCTTACCATCAGTTTAGGACTAATTCAATTGAATCGAGGAGGTTGCAAATCGAGAAGCAGATTGAAGAGAAGGTTGGTTTTGCTGTGAAGCACTATGGGGTGACGATATGCAGCGATGGTTGGGATGATGTCAATCGGAGGCCTCTCATGAATGTGATGATGTCATGCCTCGCAGGTGATGTATTTTGAGGATCAATTGATACTACCTCACAAAAGAAAACCATGCGCTACATAGCGGACCAAATGAAAATGTACATTGAGAAGGTGGGTTCCAAATATGTGACACAAGTGTGCACAGATAATGCAGCAAACATGCTTAGGGCATTGCAAGACATCACTCGAACATACCCGCACATTTTTGCGCAAGGCTACATGGCACATGCACTAGATCTCATGTTGGAAGATTGGGCCAAAATCCAAGAATTTGCTGATTTGATTGTCAGGGTAAAAAGATTGTACCAATACATTCGAAACCATCATGCGACCATGTCGGTTTTCCGTGAGTTGAGTCCGAATCTGCAACTCGTAGTGCCTACTGAAACCCGCTTTGCTTGTAATTTCTTCATGTTGCAGTGCCTAGTGAGACTCAAAGCAGTCTTGGAGCGGTTGAATAACCACCCGCGTGTTCTAAATTACTTTGATACCTTATGAAACGAACAAAATGGACCGCAGTCAGCTACCGCTGCACGTAATGTCAGAAGCACCATTCAAGATGTGGCCTTTTGGCAACGATGTGTGAATTACGTGTACATGACTGAAGACGTATTGAAGGCTTTGCATGTGTTTGATGGACGAGAACCAGCCATGGGTCGGGCGTGGCTCGTAATGCACAATTTGCGAGGGCACGTGTATTCTTTAAGAGAACCACCTTTCAACTTACGTGATGACATAGTAGTCACTTTGGAAGAATCTTTCAATGAAAGGTGGGAGATGGCTTTTGAAGATACACACTACGATGTGGCCCTTTTGAATCCATACCTCTTGGATAATGTGGTGCTCAGGGTGGATGGAATTGCCCTATGTGCATTGTACAAAGTCATCCGCAAGATGGTAGATTTAGTGGGTGTGGATTTCGATGATATGTTGGCGGAATTAACACAATTTGAGGAAGGTACTGGACCGTACAGTGCAGCTGAGACACTCAACATCCGTGTGACACAAATGCTTCCCCACCAATGGTGGCACAAGGTTGGAGATCGGGCTCTTTCTAAAATTGTCGTGCATCTTTTATCCCTCACATGTTCCGCAAGCTCTTGTGAAAGGAATTGGAGTAACTATTCCTTTGTTTACAATAAGGTCCGAAGTCGATTAGCCCCTGAAAAGGCAGAGTCATTGGTATATATTTATATCAATAGCCGTGTACTTCAGCAGCGACCAGGAGCCGATCTAGTTTGTTGGTATGATGCAAATATATACTCAGAGGATTCCGATCCAGATGCCTTTAGTCCAATCCCAGTGAATTGTGGGAATCCGGAAACGGATCGAGGATACAAGAATTAGGTGAGGAAAATAGAGAAAAATCAAAAAAATTATAGATAGAACAAAGTTTTTGTATGAGATAACCCAAAATAGGAAATAAGCGTTCCGGCAAAACCCGTAAACGGAACTTATCCGGATCCGGAATCCGGATTGACCCAGAACGCAGGAACCTACCATATAGACCTCATAGCTACAGGAGTAGGATACTGTTAGTACAACGGACTTGTAGCCGTTGTCTTGATTTCCGTAGGGAGACGGTTTAGTATTTAAGCTATTTGCCGAGGGTTTTCTTCTTCAGCTTCCTGTTTTGTTTTTCTAAGACTGTCCGTGTGAGTAGTTGAGAGAAAGAGTGGTGAATTAGCGACTGAATTAGGGTTACTCTTCTCTCGTTCTTACTTAGGTCTTATGGCATCCGGACCAGTATGAAAGGTAGCGGTATCTGCCCGGATTATCTCTCCGACCATTCCGGACAACTCGGAGCTACACAAGCAGTTATAGGAAGATTTGACTAAGTTAGGGTGTGTCGGTCTATTACATCGACCATGGAACCTTAAGAGTGAGGATATGATCCAGGAGCTACTCCATGGTGCTCCGAATCAGTGTGAGCTCACTCTAAGAGGACAGCCAGTCACATGGACTGAAGACATCTGGGCGGATGTCTATCAATTCCGAAAGAGCGGAAACGGGTTAGCGTCAAGGACGGACCGTTTTATAGCCGGAAAGTTCATAGGGTCTGCAAACCCTAAGGACGGATTCGCTATTAGCGAATGCAAGGACGAGAGACATAGGCGGATACTTGAATTCCTTATCCCCATCCTGTACCTGGAGAAACCTATACGGGTTACCATTACAGTGGCCAATACTATTTTCGGGGCTATGGATCGAGTGGTGCACTGGGGTAGAGTCATAGCTGGGATAGTTGCTAAATTAGCAGATCATGTAACCCGAGCAAAGGCAAGTCCAGTTAGCACCTACTAGTTCCATTTGTACCATCAGTAGGAACTTTTGAGCGCAGTGAAAGTAATCCAGTATGAAACCGGAAAGGCAATTCTGTCATACAGACTTTCAGAGGAGGAAGCTGAAGATCTAGTCGAGTTGGAACCGGAAGAATTTCCCAAGGAACCTTTGACCGATCCGAGGAACAAGAAGAGGAAGTCAACCGATCCAGGGTCGCGATCCAAACCACCAGCAGTGGAGAGGGGGGAGTCAAGTAAAGGACCAGAAGAGGAAACTGAATCAACATTTTTCAATGTTGGGTTCGAATGGATACGCGAGGCTAAGATACTCCACGATAGCCTGGTAGATCTGGTGATAAACACTGCGGAAGTTTTGAAGGTAGAACTAGATCAGATTGTGGAAGTCGTCAAGTGACTGCCCAAGCCGGAAGATCTAAAGAGAAGGGAGGACCGGATTCAAGAGTTGGAGGTGGAACAGAACCAACTCCAGGCCCGGTTGAATTGGGCGGAAGGAGAGATGGCAACTTCGAAGGAGAAAGAAAAGGAGACTCTTGTTCTTGTCAAGAACCTATCCGAAGCAATCGACATCAAGGCTGACGTCATCACGAAAGCGGCTTTGTTTGACTCGAAGATGATTTTGAAAGGCCACATCACCGGGACCAAGATAGTGACCATTCTCATGGACTTCACTGCTAAGATAGAGCGAGTTTTGGGGGAGCTCCGGCAGCTACTGGCAGCCATCGATCCGAATTAGATGATGGATTTCTCAACCTTTCTGGAACTTCCTTTTGTTTCGGGTACTCCAGGGAAGCCAGTAGCGAATCGTGCAACTCGAATGGAGGGATTGAGGGGGATACTTACACCAGTTGAGCCTACCTCTAGCAAGATGCGGATGACGCAGCTAAATTTGAGGCCAGCTTCGGAACTGGAACCTGAGTCCAGTATGAAATCAGTTCCGTTACCACCCAAAGTCTCGACTCCGGAAATTCCCAAGGCACAAACGGTACCAAACCTTTTGAGGGGATCGTTTAGAGTTCCAAAACAACAAGTTAAGGGAGACCTCATTAACCGGATCGGTGGTATGACCAATCCGGCCCAGACGAATCCAGAAGGGTTCTCGCACATGCAAGAGACTACACCGGAAAAAAGAAGCGAACCCGCAACATTGGAGGAGACACCGCCAGAGAAGGAGAAGGAAGTTCAAGTCATTGAAGATTCCGAGGAAGAGAGTGCGTACTCCACTTCCGGAACTGAAGGGGACAGCGATCCGTCTCCCGCAACGTGCCATATCCAGACTCGAGCAACAACGAAGACAACTCCAGTCAAGAGTATGAAGGGGACGCTAACCAGTCAAGCGGGCAGCCGCTTGAAGAAGGGACGGAAGGCAAGACATTAGAATTCGTAGGAAAAGCAGTATCGGATCCGGAATGGGTTTCCGAGCGTGGACCCAGTTCCGGAATCATAGGCGTATAGTTTGGGAAATCCGGCAATCTCGGACGGCAGTAACTCGCCGTTCCGGATATTTCGGAAATTCAGTGATTAGTAGCCTGAATTTCCGGGGTTTTCCTGTCAAGCTTTTAGGAGTTGACTTTGGATTTTCAGTTAGTATTTTAAAGGTAGACAAGTTAGTTGTTTGCCATTCCATCCCAATTCCATCTTAGTACTTTCACGTATGTATTTCAATTTTCTTTCTTAATCTAAGTCAATTAAGGTGCCTCTAACTGTACTTTGCTTAACAGAGTGGTTTGGCCAAGTGTATGCGGTTGTGTCATATCCTTATACTGGAGTAAGAAAGGAGAGGGAGAGGAGGAATCCAGATCTTGGGCCACAGATCTCTTGGGTGTTAAGCTAGTCAGGAGGGATGCAAGCTGAGTAAGGGAGTGTGAGCGTTACATGCCTTTAAATTGCCGGAACGGCGATCCGGGTAAGAAGGTAGAGGTCCCTGCGAATCCGAAACCAGGAATTTCTGTGCGGAGATAAGCGACCGCCAGAGGAAAGGAACTCCCACTACTCCGGAAGGTCTACCAACCTCCACCTCAGTACGTTGTCTTCTCCTTGAAAATCTACTCCCTTGGGTTTATGAGTTCGGATCCGTCGTTGTAGTACGAGAGGTGTGAGAATTTCTTTGTGTGACCTGTTTCCGGATCAACCAATCCGGAAACTGTAAGAGAATACTCCTCCCTTCTCCTACAACTGTGTTGTCTTGAGTAGGTTGTTAATTAGGATTTGGAAGAAGAGAAGTTAGTTATACAAGTGGTGAGTCCCCACCCCTTTCTAGGTCAAGGGCGAACCCTCTGAGGGTAAAACAGAGGCAACAAAAACCAGTAACGGAAGAGAGACGGAACTAAGCTCCAGAGGTAGTCCGGATCCGGAACAGAATCCGGAATTACTAAGATTCCGGAACGAGGTAAGGAAGTGTAACAAGGGGGATTGAGTGAGTAGTCACGATCCGAATACTTCTAATTCAACCGATATCATACTAGAGTTCCATGGAACGATAATTCGTGTCAAGTTGCAACAATTTGTTGTTGTAAGGATACTTACGACTAACTGCGTGCACGACATGAATGAACGCAATCGGGAATTCGACGCAATGCAAGCAGAGGAAGAAGAAGAGGTTGATGGAGAAGCCAATCTAAACCCTCAAAAGTATCCGGCAAACCCAGATCTTTGGAAGCGAGGAGCCGATCACCTCGAGGAAGTGAGGAACTACTATGGAGATGATGACGATGGAGAGGAGGAACTCCTTCATGGTCATTGGGGTCCTTTGGGGCCACCTATTCCACCCAATCCACGTCGCCATCCTTCACCTCCACTTCCTCAAAATGAAGGGAATGCTGAAGTCCAAGCTTTGTCGTCTTCTTTAGAGACCGACAATCCAAATGACGATAACATTGATGATGGTATTTCCCATAACAACAACGACAATGATGACAACCTCCCTCCAAGAAATGGTGGTGGAAATGGAAATGCCGGTGGAAATGGAAATGGTGGTGGAAATGGAAATGGTGGTGGAAATGAAGATGGCGACGGAAACAGGGGGAGGAATGCAAATCCAAATCGTGGAGGATCTTCTTACAATCGAGATGGCAATATAGGGCCTACGAGAGTGAGGCCATCAACTCGTAACATTAGAGCTATTCAAGGACACCATAACAGAAACGTTAGAAATGCAAGAGTGGCACGCCCTATTGCAAGAAATCAACCGGATGGTAATGTGAGAAGGCCTTTTGATCTAGAGCGTGTAGACCCTGATGATGTTTTTGCATTTGTGGACCCTACAGAAGACCTAGTCCGTGTACCCGCTCCAATTGTGGGCCATCCTGCTATTTCAGACCAAGGTACACAAACACCACATTCCGTAGACCCATCTTCAATAACAACTTCCAATGCCATCCAAAGACCTTCTCAAGAAGGGTTAGGCTCAGTGGAGAATGTTCATTTGACTCCTCAAAACGTTTCATGTCGTACTACTGGTGGTAGATCACCTATAGCTCCTCGGCCCCTCGTTCGTCATGAAGTAGGGCAATATCAACAAGGCCGTGGAAGGGCTAGAGGCCGTGGAGGGACTAGAGGCTGTGGACGAACAGAAGGTCAACAAATTGGAGAAGCATCATCATCAAGGCCTACTAATCGTCCACTTCTTGGAATTGGGGCAAGAGATCCAAATAGGGTGGTAGAACCGTTCCTAAGTACATACATACCAGGACCTAGTGGATCAACCTCGGCATTTGTTGTTCCAACAATTACAATTACAGGTGGGCCCACTATAAATTCAGATGCAGAAGACCCCCACACACAACGACATAAGAAGTTGAAGCGCAAACGTAGTCAAGGTCAAACTATTGTAGAACTTTGAAATGAAAACTCGAAAGTTGAAGGACATTGGACCATAGACAGTGGTGAAGCAGAAGATGAATATGATAGCAACGAAGATGCCTATGACGAGGCACCTGAGGATGATGATGTTGTCATTCGAGATGCTAATGCAACGGATCCAAGTGCCCAAGAAGTTCGTAGATCAAGTCGTTTAAATAATTGAGGTTATAGAGTTGCATCGATGGTAGATCTCGAGTCTTTAAGAGTTGAAGAGAATTGTAGCAATTGGAAGAAAGATGGACGAGAAGCCAAAGGATTGTCTTAGATAATCTATGAGAAAGTGGGTGTATTTTGGAAGTATAGATTCATTGTATTGTTATTGTACTTCGCAATGCATGAATTTTATAAATAGTTTTGGTTATTACAAACATTGCAGCCTACTATTATTTTTTTTGTATTTTTGTATTTGACGTGCATGTTGGAAACATTAGTGAGTGCAATCATGTAAAATATATTGCAGTTACTGGTTCTTTTAAATGCAGTGGGGTCATTATCTTGTTCAAAAAAAAATATGTATATATATTATATATATTGTAGAATACATAAATAAAATCCACCATTACCTGATTACCCGTCCGCGCCCTGTTTGTGACGTTCAGGTTCGCGCCCTCACACTCACGGTGAAGTCCGCGCCCTAACTGTACGAGTCTGCACCCTAACGCTGAAGTCCGCGCCCTGATGCTGAAGTCCACGCCCTGATTGCACAAGTCCGCGCCTTGACGCTCACGCTGAAGTCCGCACCCTCACTACACAAGTCCGCGCCTTGACGCTCACGCTAAAGTCCGTGCCCTGACTTCACGAATCCACGCCTTGATGGTGGCACGATGACGTTTGCACCCACACATGACGTCCACACCCTGGATTCGTTGTTTGAGGTGACATGTCATTCAAAAAAATTCCACAACTTTGAAAAATTAAAGCCGTCCAGTTGGTTTAGACCGTCCGTCCGTCCGATTCAGTTTGCCCGTCCGTCCGGGACGTCCGACGACCCTAACTCGCCCGTTATGACAACCCTGGTATGCTTTAAGAAGCACGCATGTACAAACTCCACATGCTCGGATGGACATTTCAATCAACATACAACTATTTCACCTGACGTCATTTAAGACACCTGGATGTCCACAAGGATGTCTCAGAAGACATCCTAAAATGCTAGGCAAACCAGGCAAGTGGCCCCCAAAAATGCCACGTCAACATCCGCAGATACCACGTCAGCCAATTCCATCAACACTGACATGGCATGCCACGTCAATTACACGTCAAATGCCACATCATAGACGGGCAATGAATGAAAAAAATGACACTCTGGCTTTCCCGTGCCTAGGTGGTAGCCACATGTCAACTTATAAAGTTACCCATTAACCGATGTTTTTTTAGACATCACGATGTTGGGCCTACAAATCTAATGTAACGTACCATGTTTTTGGCATGTCCACAGCAGCACGATGTAATTGGACATCAATCCAAACATAGAAGACGTCATGTGCGATGTCTGGGTGTCTAAATTGCGATGTCGCGGCAAACACAATTTTTTTATAGTGAGTCCTCGCCTTACAACGTCCAAGCATTAACATCCACATCCCAGTCCCAAAACGTCCTCGCTGAACTACGTCCGCGCCCGATCAACACCGTGTCCGCCTACGCAGGTATGTCCGCGTCCATGCGTTCTACGTCTCCGCCCGTAATTGTCCTCGTCCATACAACTACGTCTCCGCATGGCGTATCTGCCCGTGCCCAATGTCCACGCCTTGATTGAAATGTGGATGGCCACGTCACGTACTTGCAGTCAAGCTCAGGAAAAATTTGGATTTGGGACAAAATTTATTGCCCAAACTCCAAAATGGTGTCTGTCCCATCCATCCGTGCCGTCTGATTTGTCCGTCCATCCGAGACGTCTGATGACACTAACCCGCCTGATGTAACAACTTGGGACGAATTGTTGAGGAAGAACAACAAAACTCACTGATATGAATTTTTGAAGCCACACCTCCACAAAGAACATCAAAGATGCAAACAACAACACAAAGGGTTTTGGAAGATGGTTCTTCATATACAAAGTGGCAATGTACAATTGTGTCTAGTTGAGGGACTATGTTTTAGAATTGGAAATTTTTTTTGTAGACTCTAAGAAGCATGGGTTGCTTACTTAGCGATATTTGTACAAACCACTATACTTATAATAATAGATACAAATATTTTTCCTTTTGCTTTGTACACCTTCCAAAAGATTGTCGCACTATACACTACTACATTATATTGATATTTGTCAAACACAGATCCAAAAATGATCATACAAGTCTGGTCATCCAAACATGTATTCGTCATGACTCACAAACCAAGTGGAATCCATCCATTCAAGAGGGGAAGAGACAAAAGTAATCCATTCAATCAACTAAGATCTTAAAATATTGAGCATTCTGAGAATTATTCACAAAGGAATTTCACTAATTGCACCTTAGCCATTGTCTCGTACAATTTCAAATACTCAAAAATTCTTGTACAAATCCTACTCTAAAATTCTCGTACAATTCCTATTCAAAAATTCATACCCTCATGTTCAACGCAAACATTAGCCGCACACCACTATATACTACATTCAACTAGCTGCGTACCAAAACTCCTATCCGCCATTTTAACGGAATTTGGAAGCACCTCCACGTCAAAATGGCACATGGAATACCGCAATTTTAACGAAATCGGTGTTAAAGGCTAAAAAATACAATATTAGTTAATCACAAAATACTTTAAAAGTTGGTTTAATCTAAGAATTAATCCCTAAAGTCCCAAGACCATTTTTCTGTCAAAAACCACTAAAAACTATCACTTCTACTATATTCACCTACAAAATAAAAATAAAATATAATTTTAGAATTTAATTGTAGGAACTTGTTCTACACTTATCTTGTAGTAAAAATTTTGTAGTTTTTGACTTTATAGATTGAATGCTTTCATTGCCCGCAAAATAAAAAGTTCTATAACTTTCACATCACTAATCCAAATGGTATGAATCAAAGCTTTCTATTTACACAAAAATATACACTACAAGAAGAAGAAGAAGAAAAAAATTTCAAATTTTTGTGGATTTTTTTTTTGCATGGTCTCCCCCCTTTTAAGATTATTATGGCATAACTTTTGCTACAGGGCACCAATTGAAATAGAAATTATATTCTCAGAAAGCTAATAAATTTTTCTATTTTATGAGAAATTTTCAAAAGTTTCCAATAAAATTTGAGATTATAGGAACTAGCCTAAAAGTAACCCATTTTGTTCCTTGTAGGGACAATGGGACTTTAGGAGTTAAACCCTAACAAATATCCAAAATTGAGTGAATTGTTTGTTAAGTAACTTTTTTTTGGTGATTTATCTCTAAAATCAACTTGGCCCAAACGTTACCAATAAAGAATTATTCGTGTTTTAGAGGTAGTATTTTGTCAACTCTATTTGAACCAAGGCCAAGGGATTCACCAAGTATTTTTTCTATAGTAAACTATGTAATACAAATAGTAAATGAATTTAGTTAAAAAATATTTCAAATACTGAGTGTCTTCATCTTATAGTCAACTTTTACTTGTTGTAGAAGTTGTATGAAATCAAACACAAAGAAGAGCTCATAATTATACAAGCCCATGGGAAATTGAAGTACATGGACAATGAAGTTTTACTTCAATTGAATTGTACTAATTTTTCCTTTTTAGTGTGTTGCATCACTTTGTGTTGCCAATAGACATTGTTATAAACTAGAGCCACAAGTGCAAAGTATATATAGCCAAAGGCAAATCCACATTATAATTGGGCATAAATGAACAACAATCCAATCACCCCTAGTTGAATAAAGCATCCTAGCTAAGTTAAATGCCATGACAACTCAACTAGCAAGAAAAAGTCAAATCATAAAATTTCCATTGCATTCACTATACAATCAGCATGTTGAAGAAGATAAGCAATAGGTCTCCCCCATTTGAGGGCTTAAATCAATCATAAGTGAAGGAAGAAGTTAGGTGCATTCACGCCTCATTCTTAAATCACTTCCAACATTGTAATTGAATCCTACAAAATCTCTATCTAAGCTTCAATATCAAGAGCCACCACTCATACTTCAACATGTTTCTATACAATTGAGTGATAAAACTTTGATATTATTCATGTAGAGAAAAAATATTCTTTCTATTGATATTTTTTCAAAGAATTTGATGTAAGAATCAAATTATAGTGATCTTTAAAAGTGTAATGAGTATGTAAAATTACATCAATAATTAGAATTATTATATGAAATAATTTTGATTATGTAAAAAAAATACATTACAATGAAAACCAATGTTTCATAATTTAAATTTAACTTGAAAATGCACCAAAGCTAATTTGTGGCATTTCAATGACTTTAGAATGGTACAAGTGATGATTGCAAATCATTTTAATTTTTATTCAATAATTGTTTTGAAATTTGTTTAAATGGTTGTTAGAGATTACTTCATTGAGGTATTGATGATTTATATAAGAAGAAGCTTTAAAAATGGATTAAAAAAAATCCTATTTTATTAGATTTTGGAAATCTACATATAAATCTTTGATTCAGATTTGAAATTTTTCTACAAAAATGATATTTTTTGACATTAAACTCAACTAAATTTTATAAAACTGAAATTGAATATTTTATTGCAATTTGAATTTTGGATATATTTCCACCAATAAACATCTATTTATTTTTATTTATAGATTTCTATTAAATACTTTATTTACACCATGATGTTCTTCACTACAAATTACACTAATATATTAAAAAAATAGATTTAAAAAATAATAATATTTCATATGTTTATTTTTCACTTTTTCTTTAAAGATATTCAATAATTTCAATTTTTATTTTTAAAATCTTAAAATTTTGTGGTGCAAAGAAAACATGTGTTATTCATTTCTAAAGAATAACACAAAATAGTCCATTTATAAATAGTCACAAAATGAGAAAATTCATAATGAAGGATTTTTTTAGTTCTATTGATTCTATGATTATAGGACTATCCCTCAAGATAACCTTTGAAGGATGCAAAATTAAAAAATGCACCTATTAGCCCACACTTTGATAAGTCCCTTGTTATAGGGGGCTATGTCTTCAAGGGCTAAGACCATTTTGTAAAATAGAAACTTTCATAAAAAAACACAATTTTGTATAATTTAGATTATAACACATATGACTTGCAATTACAATACTTCATTAAATAATTCAATGAATATAATTAGCAAATAGTTTACTCTAAAAGCTTTAACCTTGTAAAAACACTAGATAACAAGGAATCCTTTTCAAATGTATTCCATTCTCCATTCAAATACACTGTCCACGTGTCCACCTGATCTTTCCAAGCTGATGTAAACTGTTGGAATTTTTTTAAAAGGACTCTTTCCTTCCAGCTACTAGCGCCTGGCAGTACACTAAGAATTAGCTCTGTAGCATTGGCACACTTTTCTAGTAAGGTACCTACTCAAGCTTCCTCACATGTACCTTCTGCAGGTGCAAAGCCTCCTCCTGTACGGTCCAGGGCCGATTGTGTAAGTTCCTGGCTTCGATTAAAATCTTACAACTTCTGATGAGTCTTCAAGTCGGCATCTCCTACTTCCTCTTCATCATCCTTATCCTCATCCTCGTCGCCATCAGAACCACCTTCAAGTTCAGAATCGTCCTCCTCATCGGCATCTGTATCTTCGTCATCCTCGTCCTTAATACTAGGCTTCTTCACAGCACCACCGCCTCCGTGCAACTGGAACCATGATCAATGTGAAAAACGGAATGCTAACTCTGCAGGTCATGAGAGGGTTCATTTACAAACTCGCTCCCACGTCGCGCACTGACATCGCGCAACAAGAAGACTTTAAAAGACATGCAGACAGCAACCACATCATTCGCGATGCCTCAGTTGAGAAAGGGGTATTTGATTCTCTTAAAGCATGTGCCTAAACTGTTGCTCAACATACCGTCCTAAGTAGAGTCCTTCTATCTCGTTCTCGCATTTTTTTGAGGGCCTGCACAATTTCCAACCACAATGAATGTATTGCACGATTCTCATCGGCAAACAACTGATAGAGCTAACACTCAAAAGTAAATAAACTTCACAAGAATGCATAATAAGACCTCCTCAAGTTGCTTTCGCTCCTCTTCCTCAGCATCAACGTTGCTGAAACCGTAGTCAAGGTCACCAGTCAGAACTATTAAATGACGAATTGGAAAGTTACAGCCAAGTTAGTTAAACCATGAATAGCATAAAAGCCTATATGAGACAACCTTTCAATAAAGCACTAGGAAATGATATGCATTTAACATAAGGTCAGACTTTGCTTGACGGTTTAATTCTTTACAGACGTTGAATGACATGAAATCTCTTCAGTAACCAACTCCATGCAACGAATAAGACCTAGAGTAAATACCTTCCAACAATAGTTTCGGCTGGGCGACAGCATTTAGCACAGACATTCCTGTTTTTTGAGCATGCTGCAAACAATAATGTAAACATTAGCAACCTATCTAAGCTGTTTCTAACAAAATTAGTCGATAGGTCAAGAAAAAGTTCATATACTTCTGTCAATGATTCAGTTACCAGGCAAGGGGATTTCAAAATATGAAACAAAGGAACTCCAAATGACTACCTGTGCAGATTGTATGGTGAGCTTGTCTTACTGCTCGCTTTCCGCAATCATTACTGTTAATGAAACACACAGAAATCAAATTCATGGTCGATGAATAATTTGAACAAACATTGTACTCAACTCTTTGATCAACAGTTACCGCTAGATGCGTGCAGAATACTCTCAGGATCAAAAGTGATTCTTCACCCGCATCCACTGAACATGGATGTGGAAACTGACGAAAATAGCAACTATGCAGGAATGATACTTGATATATTCAAAAAGGATATGTTAGAATTACAAGTTTCACTCACAGTCTACTTCCATTAATTTTACAAAATGGCCTGCCAAATAGAGGATGCTAATATCACTCACCACTTGCCTGCCTCGACTAGTGCCTTGTACTTGCCATACCTAGGCATCACAATTACCATTATCAGAGCCTGAAGAGCTTCAGAAAATATCAAGCGATCAAAAGATAAAGCATGCTTTCGCGTATCACATTGGACGAGGTTAAAACCGGAATCCAGCCCAAAACCCTGACGTCCACAGTCAGACTGAGTTGCCCATAATCAACTAGCTCAAACCAGGGCAATTCATATCATCTACAGGTCCTGAAGTAACATTACTTGCGTCGCCATTCTATCTGTTGCTTGCAACGAGGGCATACTCCAGTGATAGCAGGAAATGGACGTTGTTTGCTTCCTACCTCCTGAAAAAACAAAACCAGTGGCAGTCATCAGTCTCCCAACTTGATTTCCATTACAACCCACAATTCCTTGCGGTAGAGCGTCAACCACAATTAAGGTCGACGAGCGACGTCAAACACGTTTAAATATATCCACACACAGTAGGTCCAACGGTAGAGCACAATTTATCGCCTAGACTCTAAACCCCAAATCAGAATTCGGAACAATGGGTGAGAATCTCGTATCCAAGGCGCTTCTCAATTCCAACGCCCATGTCAACCTAACAACACATGAGCTCAGGATAGTGTAAAACCAAGAATCAAGTAACAACTGCCCACGCACCGTTTCGTTCTTCTTGACCCCTGCGTTCGGTTTCCAAACCACCCTGCATAGTAACCGCACCCAAATCGATGAATCATGCAACCGTAAATCGTAAGTAACTATCCACAGAAATCCGGCTCCGTTGACAAGAGGCAAGCAGACAGAATCGGAAACAGCATCAAACCCTAAACCCTAAGAACCCAGGATTGGACTGTAGAAAACCCTAAATAAAGCGAATGAAAGGTGAAAGTCAGGAATTCTACTTGTTTTGATGCTTTGGCGGCCCCCGGGGAACCCCTCCTTTGCAAGTAGACATCCTGTTGAACACAAAACTTTCACAGCTGCGGAGCAGCAAAATCCTGTCAAGAAGCGTGGAATGCCAGGCAGGGATCAGTTCACACACACTGTAGGTCGCTCTGCCTCATGCGCCAGCCCTCTCCAACGGAACCGGAACCCTGGAATGAAGCCCCCCTTGCACCAGCGGATGACCTGCACCTTATTATTGTCTAGCACGTCTGCTCTCCGCCTTCCTTCCCCGAAGTCACTAGACGACTAACAGATTGAGACTCAAATTTCATCCTCACTAGAGTGCCCTATGGTGTTGCCACAATTAAAACAAAAGTAAAAGTAATTTTCTAATTTTTTTAGAACCAAAAACAACTCAAAAATCTATAACTTTTTCACTGTGAGTTAGAATGTCACAAAACCAAGCCTATGCACCCCTCCTCGCCAAGAGCTTTTCGACGATACCAAAATTGTGACCAAAATATAAGAAAGTAATTTTCTAATTTTTAGAACTAAAAATAACTCAAAAATGCATAACTCTCACACCGCACGTCCAAAAGCCACGAAATCAAGCCAGTGCACCCCTCCTCACTGAGGGCTTTCCGATGGTACCAAACACACGACCGAGGGGATGCATGGTCTGAGAGATCTCAATGTGACAAACAAAACAAAACAAACAAAACTAAACAAACTAAACTAAACAAACAAAACAAACAAAACAAACATCCTATCTTAATAGAAGAAATTACTGTTTGGATGAAAGTCATCTTAATCTGTGTAGATACCTTATCAAATTGTTGTCCCATGTAATCGTTGGATTTGGTGTTACTGGTGTACATATTTTTCTAAGATTACAAATGTGGAAGTATATCAAGTGGTTGACAAAGCCTAAATTGCATTGACTCTAGTTCAAAAGTGGATTTACAAAAATGAGGTCATAGATTGAACAAATACAAAAATTTCAAAAAATCATTGTGTGAAGGGAACCTCATTTCAAATCCATTCCAACAAATTGCACTCAAAAAATGATAATATTTTATTTGTAATCAAAATTTGAAATAATTTTGAAATTTTCCTTTAAAATTTTAAAACTTATATTGATTATAGCATTCATAAATCTAATTATATGAATGGAATCTATATTAATTCAAAATCTATAATTTTAATTTGTATATAAATTCTAAAATATTCTTCAAAATAGTAATTTATCATGATTGTTCTCAAATCATGAATTCCAGAAAAGACTTTGGATGTTTAAAGGTTAAGTTACCTATTAACCCCTAAATGCCTTAGGCACCAAATTTTGGTGTCAACAACAATTTGAAGTTAAATAAAACCTTATCAAATAGCTATCTTTAGTATTATAAATTTCTATAGTGGTTTTTTGAAGTCTAGTTTTAGCATCAAAATTTTAATTTAGAAAAATGAATGATTATGATTTTTCTATTCAAGATTTGTGCAAGGGTCTTCATTGCAAATCTTAATTTTCTAGTACTAAGGGCTCTTGGAAATGAGCCTTAAGTATACTAAATCTTGGAGAATATTCACAATAAAAACTTATTTTAAAAAATTGTAGAATAGATTTTGAGAAGTTGTAAATTGATTGGAATTATGTATATTAAGTCTTTTAATCTCATATTTTTTGATGACCAATTTTTTAGATTTGACATGTGAAGAGGATTGAACACTTCAAATGACTTTCACAATTTTAACACTCTCATGATCAAATACTATAATCATTCAATCCATAAATGATATTGTTGTATTTTCTATTTCTAGATGATCTCAAACATGTCTAGTTTGAATTTGTACAATTATAATTTTGAAAAATTCATAAAACTTATCAAAAAGTTGGCTTTTATTCAATTTTAAGCAAATTCCAATAAGCTCAAAAAAATCTTAGGCATTTAAGAGTTAAAATTCCTTGTGTATTGGCCTTTTAAATACAAGCATTAAGAGCATCTCCTACAACCTTCTTAAGTGGAATCCATTGAATGCACTACAAGAAAACCTGTCCAAAATGACAGAAATTCGTCCTAATTGACAAAAATCAGCCCCTCCTAATCTACAGAAAATTGACAGATTTTTGTCAATTAGGACAAAAAACTGTCCAAAATGACAGAAATTCGTCCTAATTGACAAAAATCTGTCAATTTTCTGTAGATTAGGAGGGGCTGATTTTTGTCAATTAGGACGCGTTTCTCTGGTAGTGATGGGTTTCCAAGAGAAGAGTGGTCAAGTCCTACCACCTTCTTAGTTTGAACTTGCTAGATGGGCTTCCAAGTGAAGAATGGCAAAGTTAAGAATTTGGTGGTAGAGAAGGGCTATAAAATCTTGTGCGTCTTAGGGCAAAAAGGATAGCAAAAGATTTTTTGGCAACTAGTGGTAGGTGATTCAAAGGTGTGCAAGTTGATCCAAAGTCACCATAGTTCAAAGAAACTACTATAGAAAGCTGCACCCTTTAGAGGTTGTTGCAAACATAGAGAGCCTCTTGCAAAGCCTTCTTTCACAAGTAATCTCCTTCAAAACTCTAATTTTTTAATCTAAATTGTACAAAAATCTAAAAGTCATTCATGCATACACAAACCAACATCCATAAGTCTTACATAGTATAGAAAATATATGTACAAATTCTAAAAAAAAATTGCTATGAAAAAACCATGTTTTAAGTGATGTTTTATAATTTTGCATGACAAATTTTAAGTGACATCCAATAGTACAACTAGTGTTTTTATGCCAATAATTATGTACAACATAACATTTAAATGTTGTTTTATTGGACATCACATAAAATTATAAAACATCACATAAAACACAAGTTTTTTATACTAATGTTTACTCTCCCACTAGAGAGTTGCAAAATATTCAGTAACTAATGTGACCAATGCCCTAGCTACATATTAACACATTAATCACAACATACCAAATCCTCCACAATGTTTACCTTTTGATTCACAAAATTGACCTCTTCCACAATGCTTTCTTCTTCATTCACTTACTTTTTGATTCACAATTTGATTGCAACTTCAATGCTAATGTTTATGTCACCACTTTGGCCCTAGACTAGTCAAAACATGGAATCCAATGACAAAAAGAAGATGTGAAGGTCTTTTGTCTAAACCAAAATTCTATTGGAATAGAGGACAAATCTATAGGCTCTATGCCTCTACAAGTGCAACTACAATTTCATTTGGGATTGAATTTCACCCAATTGATCTAACAATTTCAAAAATCCATTGGCATCAGCATTCACTACAAGAAAACCTGTCCGAATTGACAGAAAGTCGTCCTAATTGACAGAAATCAGCCCCTCCTAATTGACAAAAAATTGACAGATTTTTGTCAATTTGGACAATTTTCTGTCAATTCGGACAATTTTTTGTCGTAATTGACAGAAACTTGTCAAATTTCTGTCAATTAGGAGGGGCTGATTTCTGTCAATTAGGATGCCTTTTTCTTGTAGTGATTGTAATGGTTAAAATGAAATTCTCTCAAGGTGAAAGTAATAGGGCGTGTGGGGTTAATAAATTTCCTATGGTTTAGAACAAAAGGGTTAGCAAAGACTTATCACAATGACAATTGGCAAATGACTTAGGGCCATTGAGGATTTCATGGAGCCACTCATGATAGGGGGAGGCTATTGTAGAGAGCCACATCCAACATTGGTTGTAGATAGAAAACTTATTGCAAGTGGTCTTTTTCGAAGATCTACTTTTTAATCAGTACTCATTGTAGGACTCTATGGATTTTGAACCAATGGAAACAAATGATAGAGAAGCAATTGTGGGTTGCTCACAAGGATGATGATTAGAAAGACACAATCAATTGTTTTATTTGGTAGATCAATTGCATCAAAACCTTGAGGTTGATGTTGAAGTTGTAAAGGGGAAGCATAGATATTGTATACAAATTAAAAGAAGTTGGCTATTGGGATGTAAATTTTTTTATTATAAAAAATTTAGTACATTTAAAAGTTAAGGAAGATCCAACACATTATGACTAATGTGATTAATAATCAACATTAGTTCCTTTAGTTACAATATACTAAATCTTCTATAATTTTTTGGTGGGGGGATAAATTTTTTCAAGATTTGCACATAATTTCTATACTAGATAAGATACCTAATTCTAGTTTGTGTCAGTAAAGGATACTTTTGGATTTTTTTTTATAATTTTTGGATTGTTTTTATTTTCAACACAATTGAGACTTGTATTCATTGTAGTTATGGACAATATGCTTCCAAAGATTTTCATCTCTTTGGCCAATACCAACCTTAGGTTTACTGCAAAATATATAAAAAAGAACAATACAATTGAACCTCTTCATCTTTGACATAGTTCTTGCCCTTCTATGCACACATTGTGCCTATCACTTTAATTAGTGAGATACTAGAAAAAGAGTTTAAAGGTGGTGGATTGGCCATAGAAAAAACTTGCGGCTTTTATGTTGGCATTGTCATCACCACAATGGCCTTTGATTGGTCAAAACAAAGAATCTATTAAACAAAAGGGGCTATAAAAATCTCATGTACAAACTAAAACTTTGCCAAGTGAGAGGGTGAGTCTATATACCCCACATCTCTATATGTGTGAATACAATACCATTGGTGATTGGATTTCACCAAGCCATTGAGGCCATCTTACAAATTTGCTAGCACGGTTGTTTTTATGGTTGACAAGAGATGTTCTAAAGTAGGAGGAAGAGAAACCATTCATTTAAAGTATATTGGCTAAGTGTCTCTTCTATGATGATCAAAACATTTTCTAACAAATTTTTAGGGAAAGAAGAGAGGGATACACATTCATTACAATTTGATTTGTAATTTTTAGACCTAAATTGAATTAGATATGATTTTCTACAACTTGTAGCAAATAAGGTGCTATTGAAGGCCATAGGTACTACCATTAAATGTCAAAAAAAAATTCCATTAATAGTGCAAATGGTGTAATTCTTTAGGATGGCACAAAATTTCCTACCACTTATAACTCTTCAATATTTACAACCAAGTTTTATCTATTTCTAAACCAAAATCAATCTCCAACCACTTATAAAATTGTGCAATGGTAATCTCAAATTGGCACCAACTCATCACTAGATAGTTTTTCATTCCTACAATAAGAATTTATGGTTTAATAATAGGCAATAATTTTTAGAGTTTAGGCAAGATATGAACTAACTACCTTAGTAGAATGGTGTTCATGGAACATCAAGCTCTAATACTATAGCTTGGTGCTTCAACAACATCATTTTGATACTCCAATGACCACTGCAAGTTTTATATCACTATATAGCAAAATAATGTGAACACTTGCTCCAACTTCCTTCAGCCTAAATAATTCTCTACTATTAGATTGAAAATGGAATTAGCTGAAGGACCTAAGTTGTCATCAATATGTTTTTTGGGGGGAGAAATGAGATAGTATTTATTTAGAGTCATCGAATCTCAATAGGAAGAAATGTGGCCCCTCTTGAGTATTGTCGATCTTTTGAAAAATCTATAGCTATTAATGTCAACCATTGCTTAGAATGATCAATGTTGTTGAATTGGAAATTAAGATTTTTAGCAAAATGATGCAAACACCTACCTTACCCTCCTACCTTCTTTTGGCCTAAATAATTCCATGCCTTCATATTGAAAATGGAATTAATAGATGGACCCAAATTGTTGTCATTATGTTTTTTTGGAGGAAATGGGATAGTGTTTAGTTAGACCATTGGATTTCTGTAGGAGAAAATGAAGAACCTTGTGAATGACATCAATCTTCCGAAAAATCTAGAATTGTTGATGGAGTTGTCATCTAGGGTGATCAACACCATTGAATTGGGGGTTAGGGATTTTAATATTTATGTTGGAATTGTTATACAACGAATTCAAATAATTTTGGGAGGCACTGCACTAGTTTTGTGAGGCATTGAGAATCATGAAGAGACGATAAACAAGAGCAGAAGGCATGTTTTAATGAAATATGTAAAAACCTTAGATTCAATCCAATTTAATTTTAGAAATTTAAAATAGGTATTGTGTTCTATTCATGAGGAAATGAGAATTCAAAGTTGGTGCGCCGATAAATTTGTTTGTTCTTGCCTCAATTGAATGATTATTGATTGATTGGTATTGATTTACCATTTCAATTGATGATTATTTTTTATGGTAGTTGATTGTTGTTTTATACAATTGACTGAATGATCATTATTATGTTACACAATTGAATGAATCCTATGTTTTGAAATTTTGTTCTATTGTTTTGAATACCCAATATTTGATGAATGTTGGTTCAAATAGACCTACAATTAGAGTAGTTTTGTCACGCCCCTATCTACTTGGGGTGCCCAATGTACCTAAGTGCGCAAGGGGGGACCTTGGGAGTGACTTCCCAAGCCTTGCAATAGACTAGGTAGGGAGAATGGAGAGACTCCCGATCAAACAGGGCGCAATGGCGCCCTGGTTTTGAAGTGAACATGAAAGTGTCACACATGCTTGAAAAGCTCTTGACAATACGCTTCTAATGGCACAAAGAACACGCAATTCGGAGTTGGGAGCTAAAAGTTATGGCCGCTCAAAGTTGACTGGGTCCTAGTGGCGCCGCGACACTTGAGGGCTAGGTGTGAGGGGTTCTCAATGAATCCCACAACAAAGTATGGCATGTGGCATATCATTGGAAAGTTAGGAACACAAGGAACCTAGAATGACAAGCATTACGAGGTTCTAAAACATGAGTCAAAAGTTATGGCTAGAAGAAGAGCCATGGTGAAAGCGTGACGCCTCCTCCGGTGCATCCGAATCTTTAGAGGGCCAGAACTTTGTGAGAACTTGTCCAAATGAGACGAGTGAGCAATCCATCGGCATCTACTCGTTGCGTAAATGTCTAAAATGGGCTTGCATGTTGGATTTGAATCTTGGAGCGCAAAGTTACGCCGGTTGGAAGTTCGGGAGTCCAAACGGTGACGTAATTTGGCGATTTGGGATGGAAGTGGGTGGTCTTCCACAACCCAAAGTTATCCAAGGACTTCCTTCGACTTAGGACGGGGGGTCTGCCGAATACCATAGAGAGTACTATAGGAGGGGTTGGTCTCCCTCTTCACTCCCTCTTGAAGCCTTGGTGAGTCCTGGTGACTCATGGTTGGTAGTGGTGACTTCACCACCACTTCAAGGCACCATGGGATACTTGTGTGTGTCCCGTAGCATCGGTTGGGTGGAGTCCCGTTCCTTGCTAGGCCTCCTTAGATGTGTCCTGAGTTGTGAGTGCCGGTTACCTCTAGTGAATGAGTAGCAAATGCAAAAAGGGCTAGCATGGAGTGGGGTGACACTCAAGGGCGGTTAGGACCATGGTGAGTAGTGCCACCATGGGTCCTTGCACATTAAGGTGGAAGTTCCGCCCCATGTTACTAAGTGACATGCCCGGTGTCACGATGGAAGTGTGTATTAGTAGTCCCGGTGACTAGGACTTGGCAAATGAGTTGGAAATGGGGACTAATATTGTGGATGCTTGGCATGTGCAGTGTTAGGCAGTTGGTGACCAAGTGACGCTGTAAGTGGACTGGGGTGAATCTAGTGAGCTGTTGGGAGCTGGTAGATGTCGTTTGGGTCGCGACAAATTTGAAGTAGGTGATTGAATAGAAGTGATTTCAATAATTTTCAAATATGTTTGTCATATGTGCAGTGTAGGTGTAAATATCTTTACCACACAAAATGTGATAAGATGACATAAGTTATCGTCCCAGGGAATTCTAGTATGTTGTTTTGTACTCAAGTATCCGGATTAATGTAATTGAAAGAACTTAGCCTTAAAAACAATCCATCGTTTACTTCTCACTCACTTTCCGAATTCTCAAACTATCTGGAACACAACTCGGATCCAGTTCGATCCGGAATCCAGATAAATCAATCCGTCTCGGATTTCTATACCTTTGTTTTATCTTCAGAGGGTCCTCTATTGATCTTTAGAAAGATAGGGACTTACCACTCATATTCCTCACACTCTCTCTACTCTCTTCAAAAGAAAACAAAATACCTAGAATATACACTATTCCTAGGGGGTGGCTTTCCTCACAACTTTCCGGATTAGTGTGTAGATCATACTAAATAGCGCCGGATCCCCTAGTACTACAACGACCTAGAAGTTAAAAGGTTTCCGGATCTCGGGTTCTAGCCTTGCTCATGTGGTTGGCAGACCTTTCGATAGGTGGAAATATTCTACTGGCGATTGGTGATCTCCGCACGGAATCCTCCTTGGACTTCCGGGCTCGCATTCCACACCTGTAGTGATTAGTCGGACCAGTATTCCTCCAGTTAACCCTTAATTCTCACTAAAGGCCCACTTAGAGTAAACCGCTCCGGAATCGTTCCCACAGAGACTCGAGGTTCACGGATTCTGGGCTAACTTGATCCAAGCTTCCCACTCTCTCTCCTACTTTCTAATCCAGACCAGAAGTCCGATCCGGCTATAAGTGCCGGATGGATTCCGGACAAATTCGGAAACCGTCTAGTTGCCCCTTCCGGGATCCCTAGGTTTAGGTGACAAGTGGTCAGATCCACCGTCCGGATGTTTACCGTGTCCGGAAACACACACTCTCTCTTTCTCTCAATCTCTAATATTAATGTTAACTTAACTCTTAGGGACTGGAAGTATCCTACTATTCCGTCACCTTACAAATCTGGAATACTTATCGGACCAGGTCACGTAGGGACGGTCAAGGACTACAACGAATTCTAGCATCAACCCAACACTGAACCTCCCATCAATTGGGTGGATATCCTCGCACTCTCTTAGACGCTACGCCAGGGCTTTAACTCCGTCTATGGGGAATTTCGGTATCTGGAATTTGGGCACGTCTTACAAACTCCTGTTTACGAAAGCTGCTAGCAGCCTCTTAGATATCCTCACACCTAAGGCCATATCCTACCCTTAAGCTATACCGGCATCCAAGCAGGTAGTACACTAACACTACTGTCGGAACAATCCGTCCGATCTCCCCTATCAATCCAGTGACGTCTGAAACCATTCACAAAGTCGACTCTTGCTAACCAAGGTAAATTCTCAGCATCTGGAAAAGGCACGAATGGACCCACACCCCCACAAGCATGCACCGAATACAAGAAATAAGGGAATGAAAAGCCTCCAAACACTTAAATTAAGTTCAAAAGGTACAAGCTGAAAATAATGGGACGGATGTGAATGACTACAAAGGTCTGTCAAAACTGACTTATACTACAACTAACATCATCCTAAAAATCCCACAAAACATTCCTACTGGTCCACTAGATTTCCGGTAATCTACTAGATCCTATATTTTCGGCTTTGACGTCTAGACTCCGGTACTATCACAAGTATGTACAACATTACTCCCTATCCCCCCGTATCCTTATCCTTGGGAGGAATAAGGTCCTTTAATGAGTCAAGATTTATCTACTTCCGGCTACTCCCTGGAGAAAACAAATCAGGGCCCCTTGCTCCCCAACTTGGGCCTCCCACGATATTGGTGCCTCTGTCTATACTCCGGCTTCCGACTATTGGAACTTCCAGACTTCCCTGGGAATCCTTCCGGGTCTGTATGTGGCGGGGAGAAGACTGTATCGACTGAGTCTCCAGAGTCTCCAGAGGAGTACTCGTAAGGTCAATAATCGGGGTCTCCGAGAGGAGGTCTTCACTGCCCTTAGGTACTACGGCACCCCAATCCACTCCTTCTAGTCTCCCCGGTGGTGGTACAAGTTCCGGAACAGGTGATACCACCGGCAATACTTCTGTAACAACAGGTTCTGGAACATTACCTTCCGGAACCGTCAAGGCATGTACAGGAGAGGAAGGAGGAGGAGTTATCGGATTTGGCTCCGCTAGGGCCAAATACTCCACCATGTCTCGCATCTTGGCTCGCGATGCGTCCATCCGTCTTGCTTGCTCCAGTAAACACTTGATAATGGGTACCCGACTCAAGCTTGCGGCTATGTTGAAGTTGGCCTCGAACAACCGGGCTTTGTTGATGTAGTCTGCCGAAACTTCCAAGGAACTCCGGAGCCGGATCACACCCCGACACAATGCCTCTATCTGCCGGCGGTGCTCTTTCCCCACAACTCTGGCTATCTTTTGGGTTGTTTGCAGCTCACTCTCTAACCTGACACAATTAGACTCCAACTTCTGGGCTCGTTCCAACAAAGTCCGTTTTTTCACTCGTAAAACGTCTGCCTCCGTCACCAACTTCTTTTGCTCCTTTATCAGGAGAGCGTTTTGTTTCTCCGCCGCCACCAAAGCGTCTGTCCTCCGGAAGATGGTGTTCCGATCGGTCAGTGCCATCTTCTGGCACACCCGCTTGAGGGTCTCCTCGTAGTTTTGGAGAACCTTCATGAAATCGTCAGCCCGCCATATGATGTGTTGGGCCAGTTCCAAAATATCTTCCATGGGTGACCCTCCTAGTTGGAATTTGGTCCTCTCTTCATCCTCTGTAGGTTTGGTCCGAGAGGGACCGGCCTCTATCTGAGGGGGACCAGCTTCCGGCTGAGAAGGTCCGGACTCTTGTAGAGAAGGTCTGGTCTCTTGTAGAGAAGGTCCGGCTTTTTCCTTCTTCTTTGGAGCGCTCTCCCCCAGTGGCTCTGGCGCAGGAGGATTGTCACGCCCCTATCTACTTGGGGTGCCCAATGTACCTAAGTGCGCAAGGGGGACCTTGGGAGTGACTTCCCAAGCCTTACAATAGACTAGGTAGGGAGAATGGAGAGACTTCCGATCAAATAGGGCGCAATGGCGCCTTGGTTTTGAAGAGGACATGAGAGTGTCATACATACTTGGAAAGCTCTTGACAATACGCTTCTAATGGCGCAAAGAACACGCAATTCGGAGTTGGAAGCTAAAAGTTATGGCCGCTCAAAATTGACTTCGTCCCGGTGGCGCCGGGTCACTTGAGGGCTAGGTGTGAGGGGTTCTCAATGAACCTCACAAGAAAGTATGGCATGTGGCATATCATTGGAAAGCTAGGAACACAAGGAACCTAGTATGACAAGCATTACGAGGTTCTAAAACATGAGTCAAAAGTTATGGCCAAAAGAAGAGCCGTGGTGAAGGCGTGATGCCTCCCCCGGTGCTTTCAAATCTTTAGAGGGCCATAACTTTGCGAGAACTTGTCCAAATGAGACGAGTGAGCAGTCCATTGGCATTTAATCGTCGCGTAGATGTTTAAAATGGGCTCGTCTGTTGGATTTGGAGCTCGGAGCACAAAGTTACGCCGGTTGGAAGTTCGGGAGTCCAAACGGTGACGTAACTTGGCGATTTGGGATGGAAGTGGGTGATCTTCCACAACCCAAGGTTATCCAAGGACTTCCTTTGACCTAGGAGGGGGGGTCTGCCGAATACCACAAAGAGTACTATAGGAGGGGTTGGTCTCCCTCTTCACTCCCTCTTGAAACCTTGGTGAGTCCCGGTGACTCATGGTTGGTGGTGGTGACTTCACCACCACTTCAAGGCACCATGAGACACTTGTGTGTGTCCTGTGGCATCGGTTGGGTGGAGTCCCGCCCTTTGCTAGGCCTCCTAAGATGTGTCTCGAGTTGTGAGCGCCAATTACCTCTAGTGAATGAGTAACAAATACAAAATGGGCTAGCATGGAGTGGAGTGACACTCAAGGGCGGTTAGGACCATGGTGAGTAGTGCCACCATGGGTCCTTGTATATTAAGGTGGAAGTTCCGCCCCATGTTACTAAGTGACATGCCTGGTGTCGCGATGGGAGTGTGTACTAGTAGTCCCGGTGACTGAGACTTGGCAATTTGAGTTGGAAATGGGGACTAACACTGTGGGTGCTTGGCATGTGCAGTGTTAGGTAGTTGGTGACGAAGTGATGCTGTAAGTGGGTTGGAGTGAACCTAGTGAGCTGCTGGAAGTTGTTAGGTGTCATTTGGGTCGCGACAAGGATCTTTTGTTGGCATTGTCGGTGGAGCTACTTGCCGTCAGGGCTTCTTCGTCAGAGGAGTGGCCGGCTCATCGTCTTTCGTCTCTTTGTCATCCGATCCTTTTTGGAGAGAAGGTTCTTCTCCTCCGTACTTTTAGAGCTGAATCAACTCCGATTAGCGTCCTCCTCGTTTAACTTGAGTAACGAGTGGAGGGAATACAGGTAGGAGACATAAGCCGGAAGGGGACTCCCATCCTTCTTTCCCTGCTTGAAGGAAAGTACAAGGTCCCCTACCAATTCGAAGATGACGAAGGCCCAATCCATCATCAGTTTCCCTTGAAGACTCCCTAAGATGGTGGAAGCCACCTTGGCCACCATTCGCCTTGGCTTGGTCGGGTGAAGGATAGGGTTAAGAAACGCTACCACATCTCGATATTCCGGCTTCACTAGGTCTGAAACTTGGTGACCATCCTTCGGGTTTGTTGGCACCCGGAACTCGCCTTCTATGCACTCCTAGTTCTTTTCCAAGACTTTGTCCAGCGCCACCTGGAACCCGTAGACAGCTCTCCACTTGTTGACCGTCCATAGTTCCGACTTTACTCGGAAGGTGGTATCCAAGATACCACTTTCTGGTCGAAGCAAATCTGCCACCAAACTCTCCTCACGGATGCCCTAGGGGACATCCATCAAACCCTCACACCCCATGTTGGTGAGGTTCTGTCGCAGGTGTTCCAACCGAATCTCATCTGTGGGAATTTTCAGCACCACTCGCATTAATGGAATTGCCTTTGGCCGGGGCAGTGGTGTTGGAATCGCTTCATCTGAGTCCTCTAGCAGCTCCCTTAGTTTGTGCCGGCTTGCTCTGGAAGACATCGTTCTTACAAGGGACCTTGCACAATCTCTCCCTATCCCTCTTGCTCACAAAAGATCACTCTGGAACACCCTACACGATCGCAACTCACACAGTCCCTCAATCTACCAGAAATTTCTAAAAGCTGAAAAGGCGGAAAACACAGATGTAAGAAAATAAGAAGGCAATCGTGCCTTTCACTGGCTACAGTCCTCTTCTTATACTAGCCAGACAGATGGACGGTTGGATGAGAGTACGGGATAGGTTTTGGCGGCAAAAACCTAATCCTCGTACGGATCCGGTTTTCGGTTTTTAGGGCCGGCGCCGTCATCCGATTTCCGGAACTTTCTAGGGTTCCAGAATTAGTTTTTTATACCTAATGGAATTTTTTCGAATCCGGAGTTCCGGTATTCCTGAAATCTTTCTAATCTCCTATGGGAACTCAAAATCTTCCCTTTTAAAGGAATAAATTTTGAAATTTCTTGTCAAACACTAGTGTTCTGGGTCTAGCATATGGGATCACATTCCCACATTATCCCTTCCTCACCCGTGAACGTCCTCGTGAACTCCTACGAGGATTAATCTGGTAGGTAGAGTTTAACATGTGATCCATTCGTCTGGGTGTTTAGAACACTATATTCAATATTTTGAGAGGTTTGGAGTTTCTCAAAATAATATAGTCCATTTAGACCCTAAATAATGAATTATAATGTTCCACAGTTTAGGCTAAATTTTCTAGTTGTAATTTGCAATTTCCATTAAAATGAGAGTCTTTTGAGTGATCGTCTGTTCAAACACATATAATTTGGTTTAGAGTAAATGTTCTGATTAATATAAATAAAGATTGTGTTATTTTTTGAACACCAAGTCATGAGCTTCGCAGTCGGTTGTAAGGGGTTGTTCATCTCATTGAAGCGGTCCGAGTTTGATTCCCGTCAAGGACATATGAGTGCATGAGAGAAAAAACATGACTTGGTGCTGCTAAGTGAGCTTTGCAGGCAGGAAAATTATAACAACCAACCGGCCCCCTACCTAGAATGTGACAAGTGCTTTACATGTTGACCAAATAAATAGTGGATATTTTCACTACATTTTGCTCCCCAATAGCAATGTAATTTCAAATTAAATGTACTCAATGATAAACACAAAATAAAATGAAGTAAAAAATAGATAAAACAAAGTTGAAGAATACAAAATAAAGAATATTGAACAGAAAAAACATTGTTTTGTAAATACAAAACATACACTTCAACACATTTATGCAATACCAAGTAATGAAATACAAACAATCAAATCAAACCTACACCATCTACTCTAATATATGAATTCCATTCATTTTATAAAACATGACGATGGAAACAACATATTTATAAAACTTGCAATATACATCAATACATAGCTACAAATATCAAGTATATAATGCAAGGCTTCGATTGATGATGTCAATTTGAGCAGCTGGAATCTTGGTCATGCATTGACGAGTATCCTTCCGAATGTTAGGTTTCCACGCTGTCATAAGAGCATTTGTATGCTCCCAAAGTGGCGGTTCAGTTTCATCCACTTTCCAACGTAGACCTCTTTGACTATCCCATCCAGTGTAGAAGTCTTGAATATCTTCATCTCTCGATGTTGAACGGAAGTACTGAATGAGTATACAATTAGGTTTCTCCGGATTACAATTTGGATCAGACAATGCCCTTGCAATCCAAATAGGATGACTATCACCTTCTGCGGGTCGAACTGCAACAAAATATCCTTCAAAGAGATCTTGACCCACCCTGAAGGATGGCTGTGGATGACCTCTCAAAGGGCCTACGTATGCATCATTTTCTCCGAACTCTTCATGATCCTCGCCGTCTTCATCTAATTCATCCACCCGAGTTGCTTGAACATGGCTAGTTGGCCAGAAACCATCTTTTAAAACAGAAGATGAAGGTAGTGGTTCTAGCAATGCTATCTTGACGCCACGCCAATAGTACACTACATGCTCATAACGTCTTTGGTACTCCCTAATGTGATCTTGATTGCACAAATTCTCCCAGTACTTTACAAATCTGGATATGCCCTTCAAGATGTCCTCCGTGCCTTTCATTGGACTTGGCAAAACTGCTTCTGGTACTCCATGTGGCCACAAACTTTGTCCTTCCGAGTCCTCCTTCCACAATTTCATTCCATTACTAGCCCCCTTTGGTAACCAATCAACATTAGTGCACAACATCTTATACTTCATAACTGGACATCCAGTAGAGTCCAAGTAAAACTTGACTTGTTGTGGCTTTGTATGACCAACCATGATGTCATTGCCGTCTAAAACACTGCTTGCTATGAAACCTTTGAAATCTGGCACCTCCTCTATGAGGTGAGGGATTGTTGGAATGGATTCCACATCCATAAACGACTTCATAAGTGCAGGAATTGTAAGGAAGTTTTCCTTCTTCAAAAGCATACTCCATTTTCCAAAGAGTGCATCAATGTCGTCATGAGTATGACCCACGATCATGAAGTTCACGTACACTTCACGAAAGATCTTGTTTGCAACAAGTAGAGACCAATAACAAAAAACAAATCTGTTTTTGTTGTCTCCGGTGGCATTATCCATCTACACATTCAGAATTGGAGGTAGTAGCATCTTTGGACATAAGGTTTCCGGTGGTGGAGGTAGCGACACTTTACACACTTCGGCATCCTTGAGAATTGCCTTGAACAAATTTGTGGATCCTGACCCCGTAAACAATTGCCGAGAAGATGATTTCGGTGGTAATTCCAAATCTCGCAACAACTTCGCCATGGAGCCAATAGTGTAGTTGGAGTCATGGGGAAACATATCCAAGCCATAATGCGCGTATCGAACATCACCATGACCGTGGGCAATCATGCCAGTCATCGAAACGGGCAACTTCGTGAGTCCATCAAGTTCTTTAGTCTTATGAGAAAAGACTAGAGAAGCAATTTTGGCATGGTCCATCTTGTCATGCATGATTGTCAAACATTCGTGTGGAAACTCGTGCGAGCGGTAATGATTGATGTAATACATTTCCCTATGTGCCCGAGCAATAGCTAAATGCTTGTCAAGCCTCTTTGACCATATCAAAGCACTTTGAGATCCAACAATACAACTTCTTTGTAGCTCTTGTAATTTGTCACACATTGAACACCGAGCGAAATTATCACCAGGTTTCTTCACCTCAAACTCGAAGAACTTGGAAGACCTGATCTTGCTTAAGTTCGAAGTTGAAACCTCGGATAATCCGAACGCTGCATTGACGTCGTTGATTTCCTTCATCTTACCCTTCCACTGAAAAATTGTCGCAACATAGGGTAAATGAAAATCCCTATTATACTCACAAAAGCCTCTTTAAAGCATAATAAAGTGACTCTAAAGATCGAATCCAAGAGACTCTGTAAAGTGTTTCGTATTACTAGGTGATTGGAGGAAAGTTTCCTAATTCCATTATTCTTCTTTATACCTTTCTCACCCTTTTTCCCAAATACTGGATGATTTCCTAATCCTCCTATAAACTAATCCGGTCCAGACTAATACTGATCCGAATCAAATTTGATCAACAACCTACAAGAACCAACTCGGAATTCACACTTCCGACCGGATCTTGTACTACTTTAATCGAGGACTTCTTTTCCTCAACTTCTATTCCGGTTTTGTTTAGCCTTTGTCGGCACCTCAGAGGGATCTGTCACTTATTTTCAGAGAGGTAGACACTCCTCTCCTTCCAGATTTTATAGTGATGGAAAGTTCACTAAGCCAATTTATCCTCCTATCCTAACAAGATCCGGTTTGATCTTTCACAGCAAACTGGAGGTAATCTTAGCCCGTAGGTCATACAAAGATCCCCCGTACGACCCTCACTTACTACAATGACCTTATTCCCTTTTGCAATCCGTGCGAAACTAAGGTGGCTACAAGTGCGTCTGCCCGTACCATCATAATCTAACGTTCTTCCGTTTACTTCTTCAGATGGTGAGACCTCTCAAGTGTTCAGAGGCTAATCCAGACATTCCATCTAGCAACTCTAGCACAGTTTGAGGATCCTTTCTTTTACTGCCTAGCCTAGCACTGGTTATCTCATCTGGAATTATAAACTTTAAATCTATTCATGTGTCTTGACTCACTCCCAACACTTACAACTTGTTCACATGCACCTGCAATCAGAAGAAGACAACAAGGGGAGAAGATCCTCTCACACTCTGCTCCTCTATACTCAATCTCTCTGTCCCTTATTCGGCCAATCTTTAGGAAGACAAGGAAAACAATAGACAATACACAAGAGACAGCATATGCAAGGAAAAACTCCCAGTCTTAGTCTTGAGACTTGAATTATATACAAAATTTTCAAAAAGGTCTCCCCGGAAATCCGACACTTATTCGGCCGAGATTTTCGGATTTGAACTTTTCCTAACTTCCCGAAACGAGGTCCGGTCTAACAAAATTTCCTACCTTCTAATTTTTAACTACCTATCCCTTTTGAGGGGGTCCACCACTATCTAGAGTAGCCATGGGGGAGAGTTCACTCAAATTTCTACTTTTATCTCCCCCTTTTGGAACTCACTCCGGCTTTACAGGAGAAGTTATTCATGTCCTTGTTCGTGGGGCTTCTGAAGTAGAAGTCCTTCCAGCCTTCTTCTCCTTCGATATTGGAGTTTCAAACTTCCCCTCCAATATCTCTACCTCATCGAACTCATCCGGGATTGAAATCCCAGATAAAGAGACTAATCCACTCTGAAATTTCTAGACGCTATCCTCTAAACCCTTTGCGTCTTTCTGGAATTCCTTCATTGCCTCTTCTAATTCCCCGGCGAAGTCAGCCAAGATGCGAGCGATAACGGGTACCTAAAGGTTTCGGATCCTTATGTATCCCCTCATCAAACAATTTGGCCTTCGCCATTACCTCACTGGATGCCCCTACTACTGTTGTCATCCGGTTGATTGCAGCCCTGGTCTCCTCCTGTAGGGACATTGCAGCCTTTACTTGGTCGCCACAGGCATCCAAGTCCTTCCGATAGCTTTGGATTTCTCCTCGCAACCGGACCACCTGCTTATCTGTCTCCCGCTGGTTGATATTCTGCTTCAGCAACCTATCCTCTAACTCCTTCACTTCGTCCGGATTGCTGATGCAGTTCGCCACAGCTTCCGGTAGAGAACTGGTTGGAGCGCTCCCTACCTTACGAAGTGTCATGATCTTCACTTCCCAATCTGCTCTCTTTGTTATTGAGAATCCGGATTAGGTCGTCGTATGGACCCATCAGGTTCATCAACTGGGACGATGGAATGGATTTTGGTTTGACCGTTTCCACCGGCTTCTACTTCTTCGGGATGACCGGTACCACTATTTCCGGTCCCTTGTCCTTCCGAAGCCCTGAAGGAGACCCCCTCAGACTCGGCGTCCTCTTCATCCTTCGGTTGAGGGGAACGTCCTCTTCCTCCTCTTCTTCTTCCCAATTCCTCTTCTTAGGATTCTCACCCTTCTCCTCCGGTTCCGGGCTATCCGGTTCCGTCTCAGATTCTTCATCCGATCCACCGCACGTCCGGAGAGCCATCTGTGCCCTCCACTCCTTGTTCTCCTCCGATGTCAGGAGACTCTGATTCTTGTATAGGTGGAAAAGGTAGGGGCTTACCGGAGTAGCCTTACTCTTTCCCACATTGGAGACTAAGACACTCACCATCGTTTGAATGAATGCTGCCCAATCCATTCGCTTCTCTCCGCTCAGGGCTCCAAAGATCGCGTTTCTGAGTGTGGAAGTCACCCGGGTAGGTTTTTCCGGATGTAGAATCGGGACCAGGAACTCCAGTAGTCGCTTGTGCCGCACATTGACGCAGTCTTCGATTGCGTACCCGTCCTTGGAGTTAGCTGCTCCCCGGAACTTCCCACGCACGAAATCTCCCTTTCGGTTGGCTTGTTCCGCGCCGCCTTCTTCCAGCTTGTAAACTTTTCGCTAGATCTCCCTAGTGTACATGGGCGGAACCGGCCGGATAGTGTTGTCGAATTGGTTAGGGGCTCCTTCGATGAACTCCCTCACTATTGCCTCGTTCCGAAACCCCCAGGGTTTCCCCAGGAACCCTACGCAACCCATGGCGGAGAGGTCATCCATCAATTCGACTCTCTCCCGCTCACTACTGGGCTCTAAAGGAGCCACTTTCCTTATTCTAATTTCTATCCTCTGAGCGCTCGTTGGTCCCTAATTTCGACTGCGCTTTAACTGCGGCATCCGTCTTTCTTTTAAATCACTACCTCCCTTCTCTCCTAGCTACACGTCCCGTTTCCTCACACACACTCCTCCGCCTCAAATCACTCACTGCACCAGTATCGCGGTGCTCCCTTTTTGTCGCAATCTAACCTTTTGATTTTTCTTTCTATCGTGTTCTGTAACACGGAATCCGGATTGAGTACACCCGGATTAGCATGAAAAAAGGAAAGAAAAGCCAAGGGTTAGAAAGACTAGAAACATAAGCCCTAAATGAATTAGATTAAGGAGCGGAATGGATATTGGAAACATATCCGGTCTAAATCCCTAATCGGAGGAACGGATCCAGAATAAGCGTCCGGAAAATCGGAGAAAAGTAATGATGAGGTTTTTGGGGTATAAGAGGGACTATTTTAGGGTTTGTCTGTCATTTGCACTTGGGAGCACCAACGTACTTGGCACGTTCTCAGTGCTTTGAGTTGTGTCTGCAAATTGCGTGTGTTTTTGTGTGAATTGTGCAAAGTCTAAAAATTGTGAGTGAGCACAGTTGTTTTCTTTACACGGGCGCAAAGATTAGACTAGAATCGAGTGCATGAGCAAGGCGGAAATTGAGAAAGAGAAAGAGAGAGAGGAAGAGAGTACGACAACACTTGTGCATTGAGTAATTCAGCCAAGGAGAGAAGAGAGTGAGTGAGGAAACGGGGCGTGCGGCAAGGAGAGAAGACAGGAAGTGAATTAAAAGAGAGACGGATGCCACAGTTAAAGCGTAGTCAAAATCAAGGACCAGCGAGCGCTCAAAGGATAGAAATTAGAATAAGGAAAGTGGCTTCTTTAGAGCCCAGTAGTGAGCAGGAGAGAGTCGAATTGATGGAGGACCTCTCAACCATGGATTGCGCAGGGTTTCAGAGCGAGACGATAGTGAGGGAGCTCATCGAAGGAGCCCCTAATCAATTTGACAACACTATCCGACCAGTTCCGCCTATGTGGACCAGAGAGATCTGGCGGAAAGTTTACGAGCTGGAGGAAGGCGGCGCGGAACAGGCCAGCAAGAAGGGAGACTTCATGTGTAGGAAGTTCCGGGGAGCAACTAACCCCAAGGACAGGTACGCAATCGAAGACTGCGTCAATGTGCAGCACTACTGGAGTTCCTGGTCCCGATTTTACATCCGAAAAAACCTACCCGGGTGACTTCCACGCTCGAAAACGCGATCTTTGGAGCCCTGAGCAGAGAGAAGCGGATGGATTGGGCGACATTCATTCAAACGATGGTGAATGTCTTAGTCTCTAATGTGGGAAAGAGTAGAGCTACTCCGGTAAGCCCCTACCTTTTCTACCTGTACAAGAATTAGAGTCTTCTCACAGCGGAGGAGAACAAGGAGTAGAGAGCGCAGATGGCTCTTCGAACGTGTGGAGGATCGGATGAAGAATCCGAGACGGAACCAAATAGCCCGGAACCGGAGGAGAAGGGTGAGAACCCTAACAAGAGGAATTGGAAAGAAGAGGAAGAGGAGGAAGAGGACGTTCCTCTCCATCGAAGGATGAAAAGGACGTCCAATCTGAGGGGGTCCCCTTCGGGACTTCGGAAGGAAAAGGGACCGGAAGCAGTGGAACCGGTCATCTCGAAGAAGTAGGAGCCGGTGGAAGCGGTCAGACCGAAACCCGTTCCATTGTCCTAATTGTTGGACCTGATAAGTCCATACAACGACCTAATCCGGATTCTCAGTACAGTGAGAGTGGATTGGGAAGTGAAGACCACGACGTTGCGTGAAGTGGCGGATTTGGTAGGAAGTACTCCGACCAGTTTCCTAACGAAAGTCGCTGTGGCGAACTACATCAACAATCCGGACAAAGTGAAGTAGTTGGAGGATAGGTTGTTGAAGCAGAACATCAACCAGCGGGAGACAGATGAGCAGGTGGTCCGATTGCGAGAAGAAATCCAAAACTACTGGAGGGATTTGGATGCTGGTTGCGAATAAGTGAAGGCTGCAATGACTCTGCAGGAGGAGACCAAGGCTGCGATCAACCGGATGATGACAGTAGTAGGGGCATCCGGTGAGGTAATGGCGAACGCCAAATTGTTTGATGAGGGGATACATAAGGATCCGAAACCTTCAGGTACCCGCATCGCTTGCATCTTGGCTGATTTTGCCGAAGTGTTAGAGGAGGCCATGTAGGAATTCCGGAAAGACGCCAAAGGGTTGGAGGATAGCGTCCGGAAATTCCAGAGTGGGTTAGTCTCTTTATCCAAGATTTCAATCCCGGATGAGTTCGATGAGGTAGAGATATTGGAGGGGAAGTTTGAAACTCCAATATCGAAGGAGAAGGAGGCTGGAAGAACTTCTACTTCAGAAGCCCCACGGACAAGGACAGGAATAACTTCTCCTATAGAACCGGAGTGAATTCTGGAAGGGGGAGATAAAAGTAGAAATTTGAGTGAGCTCTCCCCCATAGCTACTCCAGGTAGTGGTGGACCCCCTCAGGAGGGATAGGTAGCTAGAAATTAGAGAATAGAAAATTTTGTTAGACCGGACCTCGTTCCGGAAAGTTAGGAAAAGTTCAGATCCGAAAATCTCGACCGGATCAGTGCCGGATTTCCGGGGAGACCTTTTTGTAAATTTTGTATATAATTCAAGTCTCAAGACTAAAACTGGGAGCTTTTCCTTCTTGCATATGTTGTCTCTTGTGTATTGTCTATTGTTTTTCTTGTCTTCCCAAAGATTGGCCAGATAAAGAAGGGAGAGATTGAGTATAGATGAGCAAAGTGTGAGAAGATCTTTTTCCCTTGTTGTCTTCTTGTGATTGCAGGTGCATGTGAACAAGTTATAAGTGTTGGGAGTGAGTCAAGACACCTTAGTAGATTTAAAGTTTATAATTCCGGGTGAGATAACCAGTGCTAGGCTAGGCAGTGAGAGAAAGGATCCTCAAACTATGCTAGAGCTGCTAGATGGAATGTCTGGACTAGCCTCTGAACACTTGAGAGGTCTCACCATCTGAAGAAGTAAACAGAAGAACGTTAGATTATGCTGGTACGGGCAGACGCACTTGTAGCCACCTTAATTTTGCACGGATTGCAAAAGATAGTAAGGTCGTTGTAGTAAGTGAAGGTCGTACGGGGGATCTTTGTGTGACCTATAGGCTGAGATTACCTCCAGTTTGCTGTGAAAGATGAAACCGGATCCTGTTAAGATAAGAGAATAGATTGGGTCAGTGAATTTTCCATCACTGTAAAAACCGGAAAGAGGGGAGTGTCTACCTCTCTGAAAATAAGTGACAGATCCCTCTGAGGTGCCGACAAAGGCTAAACAGAACCGGAATAGAACCCGAGGAAAGGAAGCCCTCGATTAAAGTAGTGTGAGATCTGGTTGGAAATGTGAATTCCTGGTTGGTTCTTGAAGGTTGTCAATTAAGTTTGATTCGGGTCAGTGTTAGTCTGGACCGGATTAGTTTATAAGAATATTAGGAAATCATCCGTTATTTTGGGAAAAAGGTGAGAGAGGTAGAATCAAGAATAATGGAATTAAGAAACTTTCCTCAAATCACCTAGTAACATGAAACACTTCACAGAGTCTTTTGGGTTCGATCTTTAGAGTCACTTTATTATGCTTTAAAGAGATTTTTGTGAGCATAATAGGGGATTTCACTTATCCTATGCTACGACATGGCAAAAATCTGGCGCCGCTGCCGGGGACTCTAAAGTTGTTAGTGTTACCTCAAATCGGAAACGAAGCGAAGTTAGTAATTAGTAAACCCTCTGTTGATTTTTTAGGAACCGGAGAGTTAGTTGTTGTAGTAACCAGAATCCTAACTAATGAAAAGGGTAGTAGTATTGGGAAGGAAGTGAGAGCGAATCAGGAGAAACCAGCAAGCCAAAGAATCGTTGAGACCGGATCTTAGTCATTAGGAAACAACGGACCGTGAAGATAATCCGGTGTTGGTGGGAAGACTTGACGAAGTGGATCCTAGGTCTGTTCTTACTCCTCCAAGTTCGAAGCCAGATCTAGGATCGGAAGGAGAAGAAAATCCTTTCCAGGAAAGGGAGTGCTATATGGCTCGCCTGAAATATAAACACTTTAAAGGGGACGGAGATCAAGACGCGGATGAGTGGATGTGCGAGTTTGAAGCAACCACAGTAGCAAATCAGGACAATGAAGCGGCCAAACAACGTATTTTTCAAGGCCTGTTGAAGGGAGAGGCGCTGCAGTGGTACCAAGATATTCCAGATCCTATTCGAAATAACTGGGACCAGCTTCGAACGGAGTTTCTTCAAGCATTTCGAGAAACAGGAGGAGAAGCCAGAGCTCTCGGGAGGCTAAGTACGATGACTATGAAGTCATCCGAATCTGTACGGAAGTATGGACACCGAGTAAAGGCTCTAATCCAAAAGCTAACCACGGAAATTGCTCCTAGTTTGCAGGTAGAATGGTATGTGGCTGGACTACCGGAGTTTATGGGGTTCCTAATCCGGCAGGCTAGACCAAGGACACTCCGAGAAGCAATTGATGCTGCTACCAATTATGAAAATTCGGCGCAGTCCCTTTGGAAGTCATTGAGGAGAAGCGAAAGGACAGACAAGGAAAAGAAGAAGAAACGTGATCGAAGATCGAAGAACCAAAAGAGAATTCCTGATTCGGATAGTAGTTCCGAGAACTCTGAATCTGAGGAGTTGGATTCCAACTCCTTGGACTCTGACACGGAAAGGAGTGTTTCGCCTCCAAGAAGATCATTGAAATCGAAGGGGATGCGTGAGAAGGCGATGGTCAGAGTCAAGACGGAGGATCCGGATTCTAAGAAGATGATGAAAAGTATTCAGCAGTCTTTGGAGTCCATCAAAGTAAATTGGATCGTTCCTACTTCCAGAGCGAATGTGTGGTGCGGAAGATGTGGAGAACCGGGCCACTATCCTAGTGAGTGTCAGCGAACCACTCACAAGGTAGTACATTACGTATACTCGGAGGAGGAGGAAACCTACTACACTGTAGGGAATGACGAGGGAGAAGAAGTTTATCAAGTGCAGTCGCCATATGGAAGAGGAAAAGGAATTACGGTTCCGATACGGTCCAACCCATTGAACCGGAATTTCCTACTTGGACCAAGCCAAAGATTGATGATGCATCAACCTATCCAAACTTCAAGTTATCTAGGTAGGCAAGTTGTGATTTGTTATAGTTGTGGAGAACCGAGTCATTATGCAAATGCATGCCCTAATCAGGGACAAGCATCAGGAGCACCTCGAGTTCTCCCATGCCAAAATTGTCAGGAGTATGGACACTTGGAAGTTAAATGTCTACACCCTGTACGAGTTAGGCCGATTTACAAGCAAGTTCAGATACTACCCAGAGAGCAGATAGCACTTAATTACGATCATTCAGAAGGGATTGAGAAACCAGAGAAATGACGGTGCGAGGTGGAGCTGCCAGGAGAGAAGGAAGTAAACCGGGTAACTACTCGCAATTCCACCAAAGCACAACTGGAGCGGCCAACTAGGAACCGGAAAGGAAGAAAAAAACACAGAAGGAAGTCGGGGTCTAGTGATGACTCTGATTTACCTCCTGCATTGATGAAACCAGAAGAAGAGGCAGACCACTTCGAGGAAGGGGTCGCAGTTCACCGGATCCCTAGGGACATCAGCACTGAAGTACAGGAGGAAATTTCCAAGGCGAATGTTCCACCAGTCTGGAAATCAATTACTTTTGACGATACTCCTGTGGTTATTAACCCAAGTATACAAGGACATGAATATGACATTGTTCAGGATATTAAGAATCAGATGGCCAATGTCACGATTGGAGAACTTCTTCATAATAATGTCAATTATCAAAAGATGATTCGAGAAGCGTGGACCAGGAAGCGCAGAAGGAGAGTGAAGTTACCATCGATAGCTGTTAACTTTACTCGACCGGAAGATTCCGAAGCTCCTGAGATCATAGTAGAAATTGACGGGTGTTCAATTCCTAGTGTTCCAATCGATGGAGGATCGGGAGTGAACCTGATGTTGGAAGAAATAGCATTCGACTTAGGATTCACATCCTTTGAAGCAACGGAGCAAGTCTTACGGATGGCAGATCAGTCTAGAGTGCATCCGATTGGAAGACTTTCTCAAGTCCCGACCCGGATTGGAGGAAAAGATTATCTATTGAATTACGTTATTATTCGGATACAAAAGGGAAGGCCTTTTCCAATGTTATTGGGGAGACCTTGGCTGTATATTGCTAGAGTACTTGTAGATTGGGGAGCTAAGGAAGTCATAGTTGGATAACCTGCAGTTCGAATTCCTTGGGCGATAGAGAAACACTTGGGAGAAACAAGTGAATCAAACGGATATACTTCGGATTGGACAGATCCGGAAAAATCCGATTTCCCCCTAAGTTATTTTATAGATGCCTTTGAGCAAGAGTCCAAAGAGAATTTTGGATTCCCCAATGTAGTCCAAGAACTTACTCCAACAACACGTTCTGTAGTCCTAGATGATAGATCTTTAGGAGAGTCAAATGTTCCACTCATAGCAAAATCGATAGATCGCCAGATCAGGGAAGGAAACCTCCCACCAAACTGGACTGAAGCAGGTAAGATAGGATGGAGTGAGTTATTCGCTGAATCTGAGGAAACCCATCCAGAGAAGATCAAATCTGTGGTTTCACCTACAGATTATCAGAAGGTGGAAGTCAAGCCGGATAAAAGCTTTTTCTTGAGCAAGTTTTTAGAAGAATCAAAGAAATCCGAAAACGCCGAACTTTTGAAGGAGTATCTGGATGTATTCGCATGGAAACCATCTAACTTGATTGGGATTCCATCTCACTTGGGAGAACACCATATAGACTTGACGGAAGGATTTAGCCTTGTCCGACAACGACAATATCGGCTCAACCCCAGGTATTCATTGATGGCTAAAGAGGAGATCGATTGACTATTGGAAGCAGAATTTATCTATCCGGTTATCAATTCCGAATGGGTATCTCCTATTGTGGTAGTACCAAAGAAGATAGGAGCAAATGGAAAAGTGAAAATCCGAGTTTGTCGAGACTTCCGGAAGCTAAACGCCGCCACCAAGAAGGATTATTTTCCTCTTCCATTTACAAATGTTATTCTAGACCATGTTTCCGGTCATGAATGTTATAGTTTTTTGGATGGATTCTCTGGGTATAATCAGGTTTTCATCCGATGGTGTGATTAGTTGAAAACCACGTTCACAACGGAATGGGGCATGTATGCTTTCATACGGATGCCATTCGGATTATGCAATGCGTCAGGAACCTTTCAGAGATTGATGATGGATATTTTCGAAGGCTTCTTGAGACATTTCCTTGAAGTCTTCATTGATGACTTTGCGGTTTTTTGTAACCGGATGAGTCATCTGGATTGTTTACGAAAGACATTTCAGAAATGTCGAGATACCAATTTAAAACTCCATCCAGGGAAATGCTTCTTTGGAATGAGTTCAGGTATCTTGCTTGGACATATTGTGAGCCAAGCTGGATTGCAAGTAGACATAGACAAAGTAAGAATGATCTTGTCTTTGTTACCTCCAACCAATGTAAGGGAGGTTCGCGGATTTCTTGGTTGTGTAGGATACTATCGAAGATTTATCAACGGATATGCCAAGAAAGCCATCCCCTTTACCGAACTACTTAAGACGGACACGGAATTTAATTGGACCGGAAGGCGACAATTGGCATTTGAAGACCTGAAGAGTGAAGACTCAACTTTCCAAAGCACCCATATTTTCTGTTCCAAATTGGGAGAAGGAATTTCACGTAACTATTGATGCATCTGGATGGTGTCTCGGAGCAATCTTATGGCAGTCAGATCTGGAAGGACGTAAGAGACCTATTTACTACGCCAGTCGACAGATGAGTCCAGCGGAGCGGAATTACACCACAATAGAACGAGAAGCATTAGCCGTTGTATATTCCTGTAAGAAGTTCCGACATTACTTACTCGGGTACAAGGTAATCTTTCATACAGATCATGATTCTTTGAAGTATTTAGTGAACAAATCCGATCTGTCAAGACGTATAGCTAGATGGATCTTGCTATTACAAGAATTTCACCATGAAATTGTAGTGAAATACGGTAAAGCAAACTCCAATGCAGATTATCTCTCCAGATGTGAGTGCCCATTTGGTCACTCATGGTTCAGAATTGTTTTTTTTGGATTTTATAAAATTTTGAGTGTAGTTTTATATACAAAAAGCCCCCAAAAGAGTGAATAATCAAAACGGAGATGTCACATACTAATATGACCATTGGTCCTAATTGAGGCATTTCTTGTTATTTGTAACTAAATCCTACATGTAGATAGGGTAGAAACCCAGAAATTGTACAAAATAACCATGTTTAGTAGAAATTGCCCAACTTATCTAAACCTGCCTTTCAGTGACAGATCCTAATCAAATTGGTCCAAGGGAACTATGTAAAAACCTTAGTATAGATTCCCAAAGAGAGGTTTCAATTTTCCCATTCCATTGGCAAAATAGTAGAAACTCCAATTGTTAGTCTACAGGTGAAGAAAACTCAAGACGAATCATAGGAGGGCATCTACAACTTAAGTACGGTAGTTCAAATTGGAAACCATGCCGGGAGTCCAATGGAGCAATCGGCTCACCAAGATTCCTTTCTATTTGGAAGATTCCTTTTTTACCGGAAATTAAAGGAGATAGTAGGATTTGATTTTCCTTCCTTAGATGTGCAAAACGGGAATATGAGTTTGCACATCCTTGTGGAACTCCATGAGAGGTTCCATGAAAATTCTTGTTTTTTTTTTATCTTCAAAAGATCTTTTTTCCGGGTGATCAACTGTTGGAATTAATGATGGGAAATTCCTAATTACCCAAGCAACGGTAAAATCTCACTAAAAATTAGGATAGCTTCTTTTATGTTAATAACAAGCTCCAATAAGTTTCGTGGCATTCCGATAGTCAGAAGATGCAAAACCATCAAGATCCTCCAAAATTGGCAAATTTAAAGATTAATCGTGGAGTTGACCGGCATACGGGGAGCATACGGAATCGGATTAAGGTCAAAGCAGGGTTTTTTCTTACTCCCTTACACCTACTAAAGAGCCTAGGCTAGTTACTTTTCTTAGAAAAGTTGATCTCCAAAAGTTGGATTTTTATCCAATTTTGGTCTTCTAGTTAGCACTAGAAATCTTTGGGATTTTGACGTAGGAAAAAGGGGAGGGAGGTTCTTTCGGACAAAAAATGGCCTTCTAAAGCCAATGGCGCAATCCGTTTGTGATTTGGAGCATTTCTCCAAAAGTTAGGAATTTGGACCAGAGTAAAAGTGAAAATTGGGCAAATTAGATGAAAATCTTAATTGGTAAGATTACCTTGTAGGAAATGAGAGGAGGGGTGTGCCCTTGCGAGAGTATATAAGGGCACCCATTCTCCTCTCAAAACACCCCTTAGGTTCATTTTGAACCGCCTTGTTTTCATTTGGGTCCATTTAGTTGGATTTTGGCCATTTAGGCCACGTTGCCAAGTTTCCTTGTTTTTGGAGCATTTCAAGCTCCTTTGTTGTTGTTTTTGGAGCTCTCTTGAAGGACTTGGGGTCCCTTCAAGCTTAGCTATCTTCTTGTGATATTTCTTGTGGGTTATTTGAAGCTTGGGTGATGTTTTGTGAAAGTTCTTGTATTTTGTTGACGTTTTGTAGGTGTTTTGAACTACCTTTGTACTAATCCTAGAGTCTCCTTTCCCTATGACTGGCGATGCTGCTTGGAAAAACTCTCTAGCGTTGTTTAAGTTATTTTAGCACTAACATGTGGTAGCTTATCGTTTACTAACAAATCATTTCCCTTGTGGTTGTTCATATTCTCCTTGTTTCTTGTATCACGGCGAAGCTTTGACTTCGTGTGTTTTAAAGTCAGGAGTTTTGTTTAGGGATTTTGTTAAAACACGGCGGAGCCTTGACTTTGATTAAAAGAAAATTATAGAATTTTTAGTGATTTCCCAAAAGACGGCGAAGCTTTGACTTTGATTAAAAGAAAATTATAGAATTTTTAGTGATTTCCCAAAAGACAGCGAAGCTTTGACTTTTATTAGAAGAAAATTATAGAATTTTTAGTGATTTCCCAAGAGACGGCAAAGCTTTGAACCTCTCCTTTCTTTTGATCATTCCTATGTAGTTAGGCCTTTTGGCCTTAGTTTGGTCAAGTTGTCATTTTTAATATGAGTCTTTCTTTAGGGCTGAGACCAAGGGTGTAGTCAGGCCGCTAAGAAGAAGGGTCAGTACAAATTGAAGTTCAAAATCTCATAGTAGAGGTCAAGAGCTTTCCAGAAACATAAAATACAAAGAAATCTGAGCTAAAATGAGTAAGATATAAGTGGATGAAGTTTCAGACACTAATTAGGACTCAAAACTTCATCCATGCATAACTTCTACTAGAAAAGTCCGATTTGCAAGTTCTACATCAACTTAGAAAGCTAATTTTAGCCTCTACAAGGAAAACATATTAGAAGTCTAAAAATAGTAAGCTGTCAAAAGTCAGACCGAGAGCTAAGGCATTTGATAAGGAAATTAGAAGGGAAGAAGGATAGATTAGGGAAGTGTGATTAGCAAGGAAGAATGCAAAACAAAGTTCTATCTCACCACTCTTTCAACTCTTCTAGCTTAGACTAAGTTTGAGTTCAAAAACTCAATAGGAATGATAGTTGTGAATTGAAGACCAAATTGTTAGATTGTTATAGTTGAAGTTGAAGAAGGAGAAATCTCAAGTATCTAGAACAACCAATAGGATTGAGACACGAAAGGTGGACCATGTGAAATGTCGCAAGGTGTCATTAGGCAAGCAAAAAATGGAAAAGTAGTGGTTAGGAAGTCAAGAGCTTTCTAAACCAACCATTAAAAAAGTATAGTATAAAATCCCAAATAGAAGAAAGGAGGAATAGTAGCTAGAATTTAGTTGCAAATTTGTATTAAAAGTCTACTTTCAAGCGGTGAGCATAAATTACCGAGCAACGGAACCATAGAGGAAAATGGAGATCTTGGAAGACTCATCTACAATGTCCAAGACGGCTTACAAAGTGAGGTAAGATTCTAAATACCCAAATATCTATTAAATTACAAAGTAGATAGTTTTAAATACCTTAGCCGAACTAACCTTTCAAGTCAGAATATTAAAACTAAATTTTCTCCAAGTTTTAGATTCAGATTGTGATACCTTTAGTTTAGAGGTTTCCAAAAATATCTCATACTTAGAAATCCAATGAAAAATGAGAAAGATAGAGATGGATGAAGTTTAGGGGTCAAAATGAATGAAAGTTAGATAAATCATCCAAAGTCAACCATATTAGAAAGTCAAATATTATTTAGAGTTCAGAGACCAAAAGTCAAATCTCAAGTAAAATTATAAGGTAGATTAGTAGAAATCAATAGATGAAGTTTGATGAACCAATTAGTGGTCAAACTTCATCCTTCCATAACTATTGTTAAAAAGCTCAGATGAGGTCGAGTTTTATATTTTTAGAAATGGCATAACATGTTCTATCACTTAAAAATGATAAATCTATACTGAATTCATTTTGAATAAAAACCACATTGGCTTAGTTAGTTGAGATAAAAGGGTAAAACTTATAGTTATTTAGAATTTCTTGTTGTTTTATTTATTTTTCTCATGTAGGAGTTAGAAAAGATCCATTGCTTGGAAGGCACAATGGATTGACGCTAGGCACCCTCAGGACAAAACTTACAAAACAATACAAAGAACCTGGTTGTGCAATGCTAGTTTACCATGAGTGGATAAAAAAGTGCTCACACCAGGTAAAGAGGAAAAGAATCCGTAGCGGATCTATCCGCTGAATTTCCGGATGAGTTTTTAAATTGGACAGATACCCCAGTTTCCACAGACGAGTCAAAGTCTCTGTTGTCAGATATCTTCCAACTCAATGATGGGATTGTTTCGGAGTATCAGGATATCATAGACTATGTGAGAGAATCTAGATATCCTGAACCGATGAACCGAGAGGAGAAAGAGATTTTTCAAAGAAAGGTCGCACCCTATAGACTTATAAGAGGGCTACTTTTTAAGTTGGGGGTAGATGATGTTTTGAGGAGATGTTTAGAGGATGCAGAACAGAAGAAAGTCATCCGAGCTCTACATGTTGGGAATTCAGGTGGACACTTTGCTTTGGTGAGTACAGTTAACCGTATTCGTACTGCAAGATACTGGTGGCCACGCTTACATAAAGATGTCCGAAATTTTGTTAAGAGCTATGATCAATGTCAGCGGACTGGAGTTCCATCTTTCCGAAATCACTGGCTGCTAACTCCTATCATTCCTTTAGCTCCTTTTGAGAAATGGGGGATCGATTTTATTGGACCCATCTTTCCGGTTAGTACAAGAAGGAAAAGGTACATTATATTGGCTACGGACTATGCAACCAAATGGATAGAGGCTCGAGCCACATGAAGAAATGACGTTGAGACTTCCGCTAACTTTCTTTTTGAAGAAATTCTTATGAGGTTTGGCCATCTACTCGAATTGGTTAGCGACCGGGGAACCCATTTCCTAAACGATGTCATCATCGACTTAACAACGAAGTATTTTATCAAGCACCGGAAGACCACTCCTTATAATCCAAAAGCAAATGGATTAACCGAGCGAGCGAATGGGATTATTGATAAGATTCTGAACAAGATGGTTTCCGCGCATAAGACAGATTGGGATCGGAAACTACCTTTGGTAGTCCATGCGTACAACACTACAAAGAAAACAACCACGAGACAAATGCCGTATTTTTTAGTTTTTGGACAAGAAGCAGTCCATGGGATCGAATTAGAAGTGGAAACATTCCGAGTCATGGCAGTACGACATGGAAGGTCAAGACCGGATATTCATCCAAGACTGATTGCAATTGAAGAACTAGAAGAGATCCGAGAACTAGCCTTGGACCGGACAAGGGAAGTCCAGATGAGGAGGAAGATGACGCATGACCGGAAGATCCCGATTGACCACGGAATAAGGAAAGGAGAGCTGGTACTACTTTATGACAATAGACATAAAGATTTTCCAGATAAACTACACACCCGATATGTGGGACCTTATAGGGTCAATGAAGTCTTCCTGAATGGATCTCTGCAACTAGAGGATCTTCAAAGATACTGACTCGATACCCGTGTGAATGGATCAAGGGTGAAGAAGTACACAGAAGCCATTTCTTCCGGAGAATCCTCTACCTGATGTTCGCGGGGATGCTCACAAATGACGAAGGGGTAATGTCGCAATCTAACTTTTTGATTTTTCTGTAACACGGAATCCGGATTGAGTAGACCTAGATTAGGATGAAAAAGGAAAGAAAAGCCAAGGGTTAGAAAGACTAGAAACATAAGCCCTGAATGAACCAAATTAAGGAGCGGAACAGATATCGGAAACGTATCCGGTCTAATTCCCTAATCGAAGGAACGGATCTAGAATTCGCGTTCTGAAAATCAGAAAAAGTAATGATGAGGTTTTTGGGGTATAGAAGGGACTGTTTTAGGGTTTGTCTGTCATTTGCACCTGGGAGCACCAGCGTACTTGGCGCGCTCTCAGTGCTTTGAGTTGTGTCTACAAATTTGTGACAACTCATACTTTTGTTTTTTTTCGGATACCTTTTGAGTGGAACGGAAACTAGAAACAAGTATCTGGATCTAGTTAAAGGGAGGGAGATAAATCAAAAATAGTCACAAGAGAACCTTACGGAACTAATTCGGTTCTAGGTAGAAGTGAACCGGATTGGATTCCCAACCGGAAAGGAATTCCAACCGGATTCTCCTTGACCGGATTGGAGAGAACCAGATGACAAGGATTGGACCGGATGTCCAACCTGTCATAATGACCAGTCTAGGGCATCAGGATTATATAAGGCCTGACCCTGCGCATTTTCAGGTCTCTGGTTTTCATGTGTTGTCATTTCCTGTCTTAGCGCCTGAGCCTTTCCGTTTACGGCGACGAGGAGCGGAGGATACGAGAGATCCTGGTAGTGAGTGGGAGGTGTGAGACGGAGAGATCGCCTCCAGGCACGAGTGGGTGAGACGGGAGCGTGAGCGGATACGGAACATTGAGAGGCTCAGAGTGTGAGTGCGTAAGAAGGTTAGTTTGCAGGTGGAGCGGAGAGTGTGAGCGCTTCCTCGTTAGGTCAGGAGAGAGTGAATCCGAGTAGAGCCGCCCTCATGCCGTGGCTGAACCGGAAGAGACTAGGCTCTAGTACCCCACCCCCGAGTGAAGTAAAGTTGAGGAAAGTGGTTTCGGTCATGCCGACTAAGGAACCGGAACAAGGAGAACTCAGGGAGGACTTAGCATCCATGGGTTGTCAGGGATTAGCCTTGAAACCTTGGGGTTTCAAGGATGAGAGAATGATTAGGGAGATTCTGAGTGGCGTATCGAACGAGTTCGATAACACCCTGAGAGGGAATCCGGTTCAATGGCCCGAGGATTTATGGCGAGCCGTCTACGGAATCCGGACGGGAGGATTCGGGCTTGCCAACCGAAAGGATGATTACATCCAGAGCAAGTTCGGAAGTGTCGTGAACCCGAAGGATGGCTACGCGGTAGAAGATTGTATCGATGACCGGGAGCGTCGCTTGTTGCAGTTCCTTGTTCCGGTCTTGCATTCGGAAAAGCCGACCAGGGTGACCATCACCTTGGGTAACACCATCTTCGGAGCGTTGTGAGGAAACTGGAAAGTAGACTGGGGTCGGATCTTCTTTGATCTGGTGTCCCAACTTACTACGAGAGTGGGAAAAAGTAGGGCCACCCCACTGTGCCCTTACGTGTACCACCTCTACTAGCAACAGGAACTGCTGACGAAAGTGGAGATGAAGGTTTGGAAGGCCCAGGAGTGGACCATGAAGTATGGTGAATCCGAGTCTGACCAGGAAGCGGATTCCGGGAACGAAATCGAGGAGGAGGAGGAAGAAGAAGAGGAAGAGGAGGAACCGCATTTCACCTCCAAAAGGCAGAAAACCACGCCGACCCAAAGTCGAAGAACGCCTCCGGTTCAACCCCGACCGTCCAAGACGGATGTGCCAGCCGAACCGGATGTGCTATCCAGATCGGGAACCGAAGATCCGTTCGACGAGTTGGTTGGGATCCTCTACGGAATCCGGGCGGATTGGGAAATCAAGAAACGGACGATCAGGAAGATCGCGGAATTGATTGGAGCGGAACCGGACAATCAACTACCACTCCAGATAGTTGAGTGTGTCATCAATCTGGATGAGCTCCGGAAGATGAAGGAGGAAAGCAAACGGCAGCATGATGAGGTTGACACCTTCAAAGCTGAGCTTTTTGCCTTGCTCGAGAACGCCAACGCGACAAGGGAGATGGCGGAGGAAATGAAGAAGCTGGCCGCGGAGGTGAAGGACGTGCTCGGAGGACCCGGAGCCGCGATCACCAAGGCGCACTTGTTCGAGGAGGAGGTGCACAAGGAAAAGAAGATATCCGGAGCAAGGGTGGTGCACATCCTCACCGATTTTGAGGAGCAGATGGAGAAGCTCCTGTCCAAGGCACGGGAGTCAGCGGACCGGATCGTGGAGAACAGCTAGAAGATGACAGAGATTCCGGTCCGGCTCTCTAAACTTTCACTTTCGGACTTGTTTCCGGAAGAGGCAGCTCAGGAACCGGGGAAGGACAAGACGCCCCAGTCAAGCAGGGCACATAAGAAGACGTCCTCGACCGGACCGCAGCCGATCGATTTAGACTCCCCGGAAATTGATGAAGATCGCCCAGCTCCAACTCCGGATGGAGAACGGAACCGGAATCTAACTGAAGTGTTTGAGTAGTTGGAGAGACTTGACGAGAGTCCTACCATCGGATCTCGAGTATACGAGGCAGAATAGGAAGTGTTGTAAAAATAGGAGTTATAAAGCAGGAACCGGATTGATAGAGTATGAACCGGAATAGAATCCGGTTAGGATAAGGTGGGACCGGATTGTCAACACCTTCAGAGGCGGAAATCGTATATTCACTTTTTGCTTTTTGCTTTTTGTATATAAAACAATCTCTAAGGTAGAGACTGGGAGAATTCTTTTGGCATTTCTTTGTGTACCTTCCATTGATCCGGATTTATGTATTTCTCCCGAGTATTGACAGAAGTACACGGTGTTGGAGTAAGAGGATATGTATGAGTGTGTTGGTAGAGCTCTTCCTTTGATGTGTCCTTTCCAGTTCTAAGTACATGTGAGTGGGTCATCAAGAGTTAGGAGTGGATTTCAGATCCTCAGCATCTGCAGAAGCTTTGCATTCCGGGTAAGAAAGCCGTTGATTAGGCTAGGCGGATAGGGAGGGATTCCTTAGTTGCGCTAGAACTCCTAGGTGGAAAATCCGGTTGAGTACTCTGACTCCTATGAGGTCTTACCACTGTTGTTGGTAAACGGAAGAGCTTGATAGAGGTTGGAACGGAAGGGTGCACTTGTAACCACCTAATTCCGTACAGAACGGATTCAGCATCAAGGTCGTTGTAGTATGAGAGAATCGTACGGGGGGTCTTTGTGTGACCTGTGATCTAGATTGCCATCCGGATTACTGTGAAGGACCAAACCGGATTCGAGTTAGTTAGGGGATTAGCGGATAGGAGAGTGGGTCTTCAGCCACTATAAGTCACGAAAGGAGTGGTGGACCTACCACTTTCAAAAGCAAGCGGCGAACCCTCTGATGGTAAAACAGAGGCAAAACTAAACCGGATTTAGGAAGGGTGGACCGGAACGGATCCGCTCAGTAGTACACTTGGGACCGGAAATTGCATGGTCAGGAATTGGAAAGTGAGTCAATAAACCGGAAAACTAGTGAAACCGGAAGTAGGATAAAATCTGGTTGTAGTCTTCCGGTTGGTTTTGGATGTTCCGGTTTTAGAGGTAGAACCGGAATTTAGAATTTAAGCGTTAATTGGGTTTAGCTCCTTGTTAGGGTTAGCTACTTTACAAGATCTTGTGAGTTCGATCTTTAGGGTCATTTTGTTATGCTCTAGAGTGATTTTTGTGAGTATAATAGGGAAATTGCTTACTCTGTGCTGCGACAAAATTGCGTGTGTTTTTGTGTGAATTGTATAAAGTTTGAGAGTTGTGAATAAGCACGTTTGTTTTCTTTCCACGGGCGCAGAGATAAGACTAGAATCAAGTGCATGAGCAAGGCGGAAATTGAGAAAGAGAGAGAGAGAGGAAGGGAATACCGCAGCACTTGTGCATTGAGTAATTCAGCCCAAGTCGAGGGGAGAGTGTGTGGCTAGGAAAGAAGAAAGGTAGTGAGCTAAAAGAGAGACGGATGCTGCGGTTAAAGCGTAGTCGAAATCAAGGACCAGCAAGCGTTCAGAGGATAGAAATTAGAGTAAGGAAAGTAGTGAGCGGGAGAGAGTTGAATTGATGGAGGACCTCTCAGCCATGGATTGCGCGGGATTCCTAGGGAAACTCTGGGGATTTCGGAGCGAGGCGATAGTGAGGGAGCTCATCGAAGGAGCCCCTAACCAATTCGACAACACTATCCGGCCGGTTCCGCCCATGTGGACCAGAGAGATCTGGCGGAAAGTTTACGAGCTGGAGGAAGGCGGCGCGGAACAAGCCAACAAGAAGGGAGACTTCATGCGTAGGAAGTTCCGGGGAGCAACTAACCCCAAGGACAGATACGCAATCGAAGACTGCGTCAATGTGCAGCACTACTGGAGTTCCTGGTCTCGATTTTACATCCGAAAAAACCTACCCGGGTGACTTCCACGCTCGGAAACGCGATCTTTGGGGCCCTGAGCGGAGAGAAGCGGATGGATTGGGCGACATTCATTCAAACGATGGTGAATGTCTTAGTCTCTAATGTGGGAAAGAGTAGAGCTACTCCGGTAAGCCCCTACCTTTTCCACCTGTACAAGAATCAGAGTCTTCTCACAGCGGAGGAGAACAAGGAGTGGAGAGCGCAGATGGCTCTTCGGACGTGTGGAGGATCGGATGAAGAATCCGAGACGGAACCGGATAGCCCGGAACCGGAGGAGAAGGGTGAGAACCCTAACAAGAGGAATTGGAAAGAAGAGGAAGAGGAGGAAGAGGAGGAAGAGGAGGAAGAGGAGGAAGAGGATGTTCCTCTCCACCAAAGGATGAAAAGGACGCCCAGTCTAAGGGGGTCCCCTTCGGGACTTCGGAAGGAAAAGGGACCGGAAGTAGTGGAACCGGTCATCTCAAAGAAGCAGAAGCCGGTGGAAGCGGTCAAACTGAAACCCGTTCCAATTGTTGGACCTGATAAGTCCATACAACGACCTAATCCGGATTCTCAGTACAGTGAGAGCGGATTGGGAAGTGAAGACCATGACGTTGCGTGAAATGACGGATTTGGTAGGAAGTACTCCGACCAGTTCCCTAACGGAAGTCGCCGTGGCGAACTACATCAACAATCCGGACAAAGTGAAGTAGTTGGAGGATAGGTTGCTGAAGCAGAATATCAACCAGCGGGAGACAGACGAGCAGATGGTCCGGTTCTGAGGAGAAATCCAAAACTACTGGAGGGACTTGGATGCTGGTCGCAAACAAGTGAAGGCTGCAATGACTCTGCAGGAGGAGACCAGGGCTACAATCAACCGGATGATGATAGTAGTAGGGGCATCCGGTGAGATAATGGCGAACGCCAAATTGTTTGATGAGGGGATACATAAGGATCCGAAACCTTCGGGTACCCATATCGCTCGGATCTTGGCTGACTTCGCTAGGGAATTAGAAGAGGCAATGAAGGAATTCCGATAGGACACAAAGGAATTAGAGGATAGCGTCCGAAAATTCCAGAGTGGGTTAGTCTCTTTATCCGAGATTTCAATCCCGGATGAGTTCGATGAGGTAGAGATATTGGAGGGGAAGTTTGAAACTCCAATATCGAAGGAGAAGGAGGCTGGAAGAACTTCTACTTCAGAAGCCCCACGGACAAGGACAGGAATAACTTCTCCTGTAGAACCGGAGTGAATTCCGGAAGGGGGAGATAAAAGTAGAAATTTGAGTGAGCTCTCCCCCATAGCTACTCTAGATAGTGGTGGACCCCCTCAAGAGGGATAGGTAGCTAGAAATTAGAGAATAGAAAATTTTGTTAGACCGGACCTCGTTCCGGGAAGTTAGGAAAAGTTCAAATCCGAAAATCTCGATCGGATCAGTGCCGGATTTCCGGGGAGACCTTTTTGTAAATTTTGTATATAATTCAAGTCTCAAGACTAAAACTAGGAGCTTTTCCTTCTTGCATATGCTGTCTCTTGTGTATTGTCTATTGTTTTTCTTGTCTTCCCAAAGATTGGCCAGATAAAGAAGGGAGAGATTGAGTATAGATGAGCAGAGTGTGAGAAGATCTTTTCCCCTTGTTGTCTTCTTGTGATTGCAGGTGCATGTGAACAAGTTGTAAGTGTTGGGAGTGAGTCAAGACACCTTAGTAGATTTAAAGTTTATAATTCTGGGTGAGATAACCAGTGCTAGGCTAGGCAGTTAGAGAAAGGATCCTCAAACTATGCTAGAGCTGCTAGATGGAATGTCTGGACTAGCCTCTGAACACTTGAGAGGTCTCACCATCTGAAGAAGTAAACAGAAGAACGTTAGATTATGCTGGTACGGGCAGACGCACTTGTAGCTACCTTAATTTCGCACAGATTGCAAAAGGGAATAAGGTCGTTGTAGTAAGTGTGAATTCCTGGTTGGTTCTTGAAGATTGTCAATTAAGTTTGATTCGGGTCAGTGTTAGTCTGGACCGGATTAGTTTATAAGAATATTAGGAAATCATCCGGTATTTTGGGAAAAAGGTGAGAGAGGTATAATCAAGAATAATGGAATTAGAAAACTTTCCTCAAATCACCTAGTAACACGAAACACTTCACAGAGTCTTTTGGATTCGATCTTTAGAATCACTTTATTATGATTTAAAGAGATTTTTGTGAGCATAATAGGGAATTTCACTTACCTTGTTGTAGGAGCACGGAAATCCAGTCTTTAGGTTTAGAAGGGAAATAAGGGGAATAGAGCTCTTTTTACTCCCTATTTTTTTTGTTTTTCTTTAGAAAAGTAAACCGTAAGTAGTTAGGGACCAGATATTAGAATAGGGTTACTTTAGAATAGATAATAGTATTAACAGAAGTAACCGGAAACTGGAAACCGAAAATCCAAAAACGGCATAGATAGGTCAGGAGTAGGTCAGAGTGATTTTCATTAGAAACCAGAAACCGGAATAAAATAGAAGACCGGAGACCGGAATAAAATAGAAGACCGGAGACCGGAAACGGAAGACAGGCAATCCGGGTGTAACGAATGCCTACCTAGTTCTAGACCATACTTGAGAGCGGGTCTATTTTAGGGAAAACGGTCACCTGTAACAGCCCGGATGAGTGAAGCCCTAGAAATAGGAGGGGCAGGTGGCTCAGACCTCCTTTTGCACGGAAGCTACCTTGAAAAGAGATTGGTGAGGAGCATTTGAGGTGTACTTATATGTCAGCCAAAGAGAAGAAGTTACGGGCTCAGTTTACGGACCGGATTAAGGACAGACGGGTCTTGAGAGGAGAGTTCACTTAGAAGTTCATGTATGAGTGTGGAGTCAGGAGTGTACTGGTGAGACGACTTTTGAGGAGGGTCCTTGAGCGGAATTGGAAAACTAGAGTGCGAGTGATTGTGAGACCTCAAATAGTGATTCCAGTCATTGAGAGGGTTTGAGAGGGTTTGAGAGAACAGCCCACGATGGTGAGAGAAGAGGTGGCTATATCCTTGCGCATGGTGAAGCCGATGGTACCAACGGATCCACGAGAGAAAGCAGAGCTAGAAGAAGACCTCCGACAGATGGGGTGGAGGGATTTCTAGCCCGGCCATGGAATTTGGAAGACGAGGAGATCGTGAGGGAGGTAATCGGCGCGCCGCTAAGGAAGTGGAAGGGGACGCCAAAAAGCCGGCCTGAAGACTGGACTCCAACATTGTGGAGGGAGACGTACGATTTCAAGAAGACGGACAAGGGACCGGCTTCCCGGACGGATCGCTTCTACGTGGGTAAGTTCCAGAATCCCCCAACGAAGAAGGATGGTTTCCCTGTGGCAGAGTGCATAAATGGTAGGGAGAAACGTTTAATGAAGTACTTAGCAGCCATCTTTAGTCCAGAGCGACCAAACAGGATTACGGTCACCCTGACGAACACTATTTTCAGTGCACTATCGGGTGATCGGAAAGTAGATTGGGGCGTAGTGATGAGAGATCAGATCAAAAGATTGGTAGGAGGTATAGGGAAGTCTAAGCCTTCCCCTATAACCCCTCTTCTCTACCACTTATATCAAGCACATGGCTAGCTTACAAATAGAGAGATAGATTCATATGATACGGCCAGAGCCATGTCCGAATTCGATATAGAAGACCCGGATGAGGAAGCTGGGCAAGAAGAGGAAGATTCAGAGGCAGATACTATACCGGTTGAGGAAGTTAAGTCTAAGTGGAGGAGGTAGGACCGGATAGAAAAAGACTCAGAGATAGGAGAGGGTAGTAAGGGAATCGATCCGGTCTAGAACCAGGATCCCCTAGGTCGAATCGTGAGGGAACTCAGTGAGTTCAGGGCCAGTATAGGAAGAGCTAGGAAATCATTCAAGAACTGTGTCAACTGTTGAAGGTCAGTCAACCGCAGCAACTCGTTGCCCAACTAGATCGGAAGATGAAGAAAGCGGTGAAGAAAGAGCTGAGCGAAGCCGCGAGTAAGGTGGACCGGCTAACGAAGGAGTTGGAGGAGAAGAGAGAAGAAATGGACCAGCAGAAGAAATTCTCCAAGATAGCCGCAAAGAACCTTCAGGCGATCCGGGAGTTCATTGGCAATCCGGACGAAGTCATCAACAAAGCAATGTTGTTTGACGAGAAGGTGATGGAGATCAGAAAGCAAATTCCAGCCAACCTGATGATGGCGTTAGTGTCCTACCACCGCAAGATGGAGGCAATAGTGGAGCCACTACGCGAAGTGATGGAGGAGGTAGAAGAACGAAAAAAGCGGGAGCAGGGACCGGAAATGGAACCGGAACTCGCAATGTCCCTACAGGAGGAGACCAGGGCTGCAATCAACCGGATGACGACAGTAGTAGGGGCATCCGGTGAGGTAATGGCGAACGCCAAATTGTTTGATGAGGGGATACATAAGGATCCGAAACCTTCAGGTACCCGTATCACTTGCATCTTGGCTGACTTCGCTAGGGAATTAGAAGAAGCAATGAAGGAATTCCGGTAGGACACAAAGGGATTAGAGGATAGCGTTCGAAAATTCCAGAGTGGGTTAGTCTCTTTATCTAGGATTTCAATCCCGGATGAGTTCGATGAGGTAGAGATATTGGAGGGGAGGTTTGAAACTCCAATATCGAAGGAGATGGAGGCTGGAAGAATTTCTATTTTAGAAGCCCCACGGACAAGGACAGGAACAACTTCTCCCGTAGAACCGGAGCGAATTCTGGAAGGGGGAGATAAAAGTAGAAATTTGAGTGAGCTCTCCCCCATGGCTACTCCAGATAGTGGTGGACCCCCTCAGGAGGGATAGGTAGTTAAAAATTAGAAGGTAGGAAATTTTGTTAGACCGGACCTCGTTCCGGGAAGTTAGGAAAAGTTCAAATCCAAAAATCTCGACCGGATCAGTGCCGGATTTCCGAGGAGACCTTTTTGTAAATTCTATATATAATTCAAGTCTCAAGACTAAAACTGGGAGCTTTTCCTTCTTGCATATGTTGTCTCTTGTGTATTGTCTATTGTTTTCCTTATCTTCCCAAAGATTGGCCGGATAAGGGACAGAGAGATTGAGTATAGAGGAGAAGAGTGTGAGAGGATCTTCTCCCCTTGTTGTCTTCTTGTAATTGCAGGTGCATGTGAACAAGTTGTAAGTGTTGGGAGTGAATCAAGACACCTTAGTAGATTTAAAGTTTATAATTCCGGGTGAGATAACCAGTGCTAGGCTAGGCAGTAAGAGAAAGGATCCTCAAATTGTGCTAGAGCTGCTAGATGGAATGTTTGAATTAGCCTCTAAACACTTGAGAGGTCTCACCATCCGAAGAAGTAAACGGAAGAACTGAACACTTGAGAGGTCTTACCATCTGAAGAAGTAAATGGTAGAACGTTAGATTATGATGGTACGGGCAGACGCACTTGTAGCCACCTTAGTTTCGCACGGATTGCAAAAGGGAATAAGGTCGTTGTAGTAAGTGAGGGTCGTACGAGGGATCTTTGTGTGGCCTACAGGCTGAGATTACTTCCAGTTTGCTATGAAAGATCAAACCGGATCCTGTTAAGATAGGAGGATAGATTGGCTTAGTGAACTTTCCATCACTATAAAAAACGGAAAGAGAGGAGTGTCTACCTCTTTGAAAATAAGTGACAGATCCCTCTGAGGTGCCGACAAAGGCTAAACAGAACCGGAATAAAAGTTGAGGAAAGGAAGTCCTCGATTAAAGTAGTACAAGATCCGGTCGGAAGTGTGAATTCCGGGTTGGTTCTTGTAGGTTGTTGATCAAATTTGATTCGGATCAGTGTTAGTCTAGACCGGATTAGTTTATAGGAGGATTAGGAAATCATCCGGTATTTGGGAAAAAGAGTGAGAAAGGTATAAAGAAGAATAATGGAATTGAGAAACTTTTCTCAAATCACCTAATAACACGAAACACTTCATAGAGTCTCTTGGATTCGATCTTTAGAGTCACTTTATTATGCTTTAAAGAGGGTTTTGTGAGCATAATACGGAATTTCGTCTACCCTGTGCTACGACATGGCAAAAAGTTGGCGCCGCTGCCGGGGACTCTAAAGCTATTAGTGTTACCTCAAACCGGAAACAAAGCGAAGTCAGTAATTAGTAAACCCTCTGTTGATTTTCTAGGAACTGGAGAGTGAGTTGTTGTAGTAACCAGAATCCTTTCTAATGAAAAAGGCAATAGTGTTGGGAAGGAAGTGAGAGCGAATCAGGAGAAACCAGCAAGCCAAAGAATCGTCGAGACCGGATCTTAGTCATTAGGAAACAGCAGACCGTGAAGATAATCCGGTGTTGGTAGGGAGACCTGACGAAGTGGATCCTAGATTTGCTCTAACACCTCCAAATTCGGAGCCAGATCTAGAACCGAAAGGAGAAGAAAATCCGTTCCAGGAAAGGGAGTGCTATATGGCTTGCCTAAAGTATAAACGCTCTAAAGGGGACGGAGATCAAGATGCGAATGAGTGGATGTACGAGTTCGAAGGAACCGTAGTAGCAAATCAAGACAACGAAGCGGCCAAACAACGTATTTTTCAAGGCTTGTTGAAGGGAGAGGCACTGTAGTGGTACCAAGATATTCCGGATCCTATTCGAAATAATTGGGACTAGCTTCAAACAGAGTTTCTTCAAGCATTTCGAGAAACAGGAGGAGAAGCTAGAGCTCTTGGGAGGCTAAGTACGATGACTATGAGGTCATCCGAATCTATACGGAAGTATGGACACCGGGTAAAGGTTCTAATCCAAAAGCTAACCACGGAAATTGCTCCTAGTTTGCAGGTAGAATGGTATGTGGCTGGACTACCGGAGTCTATGGGGTTCCTAATCCGGCAGGCTAGACCAAGGACACTCCGAGAAGCGATTGATGTTGCTACCAATTATGAAAATTCGGCGCAGTCCCTTTGGAAGTCATTGAGGAGAAGTGAAAGGAGAGACAAGGGAAAGAAGAAGAAGCGTGATAGAAGGTCGAAGAACCAGAAGGGGATTCCTGAATCGGATAGTAGCTTCGAGAGCTCTGAATCTGATGAGTCGGATTCCAACTCCTCGAACTCCGACACGGAAAGGAGTGTTTCGCCTCCAAGAAGATCGTTGAAATCCAAGGGGATACGAGAGAAGGCAATGGTCAGAGTTAAGACGGAGGATCTGGATTCTAAGAAGATGATGAAAAGCATCCAGCAGTCTTTGGAGGCCATCAAAGTAAATCTCGAGGAGAATCGGAAGCCGAGACGGATTGTCTCTACTTCCAAAGCGAATGTGTGGTGCGGAAGATGTGGAGAACCAGGTCATTATCTTAGTGAGTGTCAGCGGACCACTCACAAGGCAGTATATTACGTATACCTGGAGGAGGAGGAAACCTACTACACTGTGGGAAATGACGATGAAAAGGAAGTTTACCAAGTGCAGTCGACGTACGGGAGAGGAAAAGAAATTGCGGTTCCGATACGGTCCAACCCATTGAACCGGAATTTCCTACTTGGACCAAGCCAAAGACTGATGATGCATCAACCTATCCAAACTTCAAGTTATCCAGGTAGGCAAGTTGTGATTTGTTATAGTTGTGGGAAACCGGGTCATTATGCAAATGCATGCCCTAATCAGGGACAAGCATTAGGAGCACCTCGGGTTCTCCCATGCTAAAATTGTCAGGAGTATGGACACTCGGAAGTTAAATGTCTACATCCTGTACGAGTTAGGTCGGTTTACAAACAAGTCCAGATACTACCCAGAGAGTAGATAACACTCAATTACAATCATTCAGAAGGGATTGAGAAACCAGAGAAATGACGGTGCGAGGTGGAGCTGCCAGGAGAGAAGGAAGTAAACCGGGTAACTACTCGCAGTTCCACCAAAGCACAACTGGAGCGGTCAACCAGGAACCGGAAAGGAAGAAAAAAATACAAAAGGAAATCGGGGTCTAGTGATGACTCTGATTTACCTCCTGCATTGAAGGAACCGGAAGAAGAGGCGGACCACTTTGAGGAAGGGGTCGCAGTTCACCGGATCCCTAGGGACATCAATGCTGAAGTACAGGAGGAAATTTCCAAGACAAATGTTCCACCAGTCCGGAAATCAGTTACTTTTTATGATACTCCAGTAGTCATCAATTTGGGTACACAAGGACATGAATATGACATTGTTCAGGATATTAAGAATCGGATGGCTAATGTCACGATTGGAGAACTCCTTCATGATAATATCAATTATCAGAAGATGATTCAAGAAGCATGGACTAGGAAATGCAGACAAAGAGTGAAGTTACCTTTGGTAGTTGTTAACTTTACTCGACCAGAAGATTCCGGAGCTCTTGAAATAATGGTAGAAATTGATGGGTGTTCAATTCCTAGTGTTCCGATCGATGGAGGATCGGGAGTGAACCTAATGTTAGAAGAAACAACATTCGATTTAGGATTCACATCCTTTGAAGCAACGGAGCAAGTCTTACGGATGGCAGATCAGTCTAGAGTACATCCGGTTGGAAGACTTTCTCAAGTCCCAACCCGAATTGGAAGAAAAGATTATCTATTGAATTACGTTATTATTCGGATACAGAAGGGAAGGCCTTTTCCAATGTTATTAGGGAGACCTTGGCTGTATATTGCTAGAGTACTTGTAGATTGGGGAGCTAAAGAAGTCATAGTTGGAAAACCTGCAGTTCGAATTCCTTGGGCGATAGAGAAACACTTGGGAGAAACAAGTGAATCAGACGGATATACTTCGGATTAGACAGATCTGGAAAAATCCGATTCCCCCCCAAGTTATTTTATAGATGCCTTTGAGCAAGAATCCGAAGAGAATTTTGGGTTCCCCAACGCAGTCCAAGAACTTACTCCAACAACAACACGTTCTATAGTTCCGGATGATAGATCTTTAGGAGAATCAAATGTTCCACTCACAACGGAATGGATAGATCGCCAGATCAGGGAAGGAAACATCCCACCAAACTGGACTGAAGCTGGTAAGGTAGGATGGAGCGAGTTATTCGCTGAACCTGAGGAAACCCATCCGGAGAAGATCAAATCTGTAGTTTCATCTACAGATCATCATGTCGTACGCGCAGTTAGCCGTAAATATCCTTACAACAACAAATTGTTGCAAGATGACACGAATTATCGTTCTAGGGAACTTCTAGTATGATATCGATTGAGTTAAAAGCATCCGGATTGTAACTACTCACTTAATCCCCCTTCTTTCACTTTTCCTACCTCACTCCGGAAACTTAGTACATTCTGAATTCCGTTCCGGATCCGGATACCTCCGGAACTTAGTTCCATCTCTCTTCCGTCTCTCTTCCGTCACTGGTTTTTGTTGCCTCTGTTTTACCCTCAGAGGGTCCGCCCTTGATCTAGAAAGGGGTGGGGACTCACCACTTGTACAATTTAACCTCTCTATACTCTAAATCTACTAAACAGCACACCCAAGACAACACAGTTGTAGGAGGAGGGAGGAGTATTCTCTCACAGTTTCCGGATTGGCCGATCCGGAATCAGGTCACACAGAGCAATTCTCACACCTCTCTTACTACAACGACGGATCCGAACTCATAGATCTAAAGGAATAGAATCTCAAGGAGAAGACAATGTACCAAGGGGGAGGTTGGTAGACCTTCCGAAGTAGCGGGAGTTCCTTTCCTTTGGCGGTTGCTTATCTCCGCACAGAACCCTCCTAGTTCTGGACTCGCAGGGACCTCTACCTTCTTACCCGGATTGCCGTTCCGGCAATTTAAAGGCACATCACACTTACACTCCCTTACTCAATTCGCATCTCTCCCACTCAGCTCAACACCAAGAGATCCGTAGCTTAAGATCCGGATTCCTCCTCTCCCTCCCTTCTCTTTCTCTAGTACAAGGATACACACACATGCATACACTCAGCCAAAAGACCTTGTCTAAGCAAAGTGTAGCTAGAAGTATCCTGGCTGACTTAGATTAAAAAAAGAAAATTGTAATACACACGTGAAAGTGCTAAAACGGAATGGAATAGGATGGAATGGCAGACAACTAACTTGCCTGCCCTTAAAATACTAACACAAAAACCCAAAGTCAACTCCTAAAAGCTTGAAAAGGAAACCCGGAAATCTAGGCAACCAATCTCTGAACCCCCCTAGGATATCCGGAAAGATTACTAACTATCGCCCGAAATTCCCGGATTTCCTTACTATCCGCCTAAGATTCCGGAAACCAGGCCCATGCTCGGAAACTCGATCCGGATCCTATACTTCTTTTCCTACGGATTCTAATGCTTTGGCTTCCGCCCTTTCTTTGAGCGTCTCCCTGCTTGATTGGTAGGTGTCCCTTTCATACTTTTAGCTGGCATAGTCTTCGATGTAGCTCGAGTTTGGATATGGCGCGTTGCGGGAGACGGATCGTTGTCGTCCTCAATTCCGGAAGTGGAATGGGCACTCTCCTCTTCCGAGTCTTCGATGACTTGAACTTCCTTCTCTTTTTCTAGCGGTGTATCCTCCAAGGTTGCAGGTTCGCTTCTCTTCTCCAGCGTGGTCTCTTGCATGTGTACAAATCCTTTCGGATTAGTCCGAGCCGGATTGGTCATTCCACCGATCTGTTTAATGAAGTCTCCTCTAACTTGCTATCCCGAAACCTTGAATGTTCCGATCATCAAATTCGGCATTGTTTGTGACTTGGGAACTTCCGGGGTTGAGAATTTGGGTGGTACCGGAACCAATTTCACGTTGGACTCAGGTTCCAGTTCCGAAGCTGGCCTCAAATTTAGCTCCGTCATCCGTATCTTGCTGGCGGAAGGCTCAGCTGGTGTGAGTATCCCCCTCAAACCCTCCATCCGAGTTGCACGATCCGCCACTGGTCTCCCTGGGGTACCCAAGACAAAAGGAAGTTCCGGAAAGGTGGAGAAATCCATCACCTGATTTGGGTCAATAGTCGCCAATAGCTGTTGGATCTCCTTCAAAACTTGCTCTATCCTCGCAATGAAGTCTACAAGGATAGTTACCACCTTGATTCCGGTAATGTGGCCTTCTGATATCAGCTTTGAGTTAAACAAGGCAGCCTTCGTGACAAGGTCGGCTTTGATGTTGACTGCTTCGGATAGATTCTTGACTAGAGCGAGAGCCTCCTTTTCTTTCTCCTTTAAAGCTGCCATTTCCCCTTCCACCCAATTCACTCGGGCCTGGACTTGGTTCCGTTCCGCCTCCAACTCCTAGATCTGCTCCTCCCTCTTCGTTAGATCTTCCGGCTTGGGCAATCGTTTGACAACTTCCACGATCTGATTCGGCTCCACTTTCAAAACTTCCGCGGTATCTATCACCAAATCCGCCAAACTATCGTGGAGTACCTTGGCCTCACGTATCCACTCAAGCCCCGCATTGAAAAATGCGGATTCCATTTCCACTTCACGTCCCTTGCTGGACTCCCCCCTCTCCATCACCTGTGGCTTGGATCGCGACCCCGGATCGGTTGATTTCCTCTTCTTGGTCCTCGGATCGGTCAAACGTTCCTCGGGAAGTTCTTCCGGATCAGACTCGACCGGATCTTCCGCCTCCTCCCCGGAAAGTCCGTATAACAAGATCGCCTTTCCGGTGTCATACTGAATTACTTCCGCTGCACTCAAAAGTTCCTGTTGATGGTATAGATGGAACAAGTAGGTGCTAACTGGACTCGCCTTTGCTCAAGTCACATGATCCGCTAACTTAGCCACGATTCTGGCTATGACTCTACCCTAGTGCACCACTCGGTTCTCCATAGCCCCGAAAATAGTATTGGCCACCGTAATGGTAACCCGTGTTGGCTTTTCCGGATACAAGATGGGAATGAGGAATTCTAGTATCCGCCTATGTCTCTCGTCCTTGCATTCGCTGATAGCGAATCCGTCCTTAGGGTTTGCAAACCCAGTGAACTTTCCAGCTACAAAACGGTCCGTCCTCGATGCTAACTCGTTCTCGCTCTTCCGGAACTGATAGACGTCCGCCAAGATGTCCTCGGTCCACGGGACTGGCCGCCCTTTCAATGTGAGCTCATACTGATTCGGAACACCGTGAAGTAGCTCCTGAATCATATCTTCACTCTCGAGGTTCCATGGTCGGTGTAGTAGACCGACACACCCTAACTTAGTTAAGTCCTCCTCTAACTGTTTGTGTAGTTTCGAGTTATCCGGAATGGCCGGAGAGATAACCTGAGCAGATACCGCTATCTTCCATACTGGTCCGAATGCCATAAGATCTAAGTCAAAACGAGGGAGAAATAACCCTGCTTCAGTCGCTAACTCACCACTCTTTCTTTCAACTACTCACACAGACAGTCTCAGAAAAAGCAAAACAAGAAAGTGAAGAGGAGAACCCTAGGCAAACAGCTTAAATACTAAATTGTCTTCTTACGAATTTCAAGATAACAACTACAGGTCCGTTGTACTAACGATATCCTACTTCCGTAGCTACGAGTCCTATATGGTAGGTTCCTGTGTTCCGGGTGAATCCGGATTCCGGATCCGGATAAGTTCCGGTTACAGGTTGTGCCGGAACGCTTATTTCCTAATTTAAGTTATCTTATCCAAAAATCACGTTCTAACTATAAAAAAATTTATTTTTTTCCATTTTTCGCACCTACTTCTTGTATTATCGATCCGTTTCTGGATTCCGGATTCCCACATATCAGAAGGTGGAAGTCAAGCCAGATAAAAGCTTTTTTTTTAGCAAGCTTTTAGGAGAATCAAAGAAATCCGAATACGTCGAACTTTTGAAGGAGTATCTAGATGTATTCGCATGGAAACCATCTGACTTGACTGGAATTCCATCTCACTTGGGAGAACACCATATAGACTTGACGGAAGGATTTAGCCCTATTTGCCAACGACAATATCGGCTCAACCCCAGGTATTCATTGATGGTCAAGGAGGACATCGATCGACTATTGGAAGCAGAATTTATCTATCCGGTTATCAATTCTGAATGGGTATCTCCTATTGTGGTAGTACCAAAGAAGATAGGAGCAAATGGAGAAGTGAAAATCCGAGTCTATCAAGACTTCCGGAAGCTAAACGCCGCCACCAAAAAGAATTATTTTCCTCTTCCATTTACAGATGTTATTCTAGACCATGTTTTTGGTCATGAATGTTATAGTTTCTTGGATGGATTCTCTGGGTATAATCAGGTTTTCATCCGATGGTGTGATCAGTTGAAAACCACGTTCACAACGGAATGGGGCACGTATGCTTTTACACGGATGCCATTCGGATTATGCAATGCGCCAAGAACCTTTCAGAGGTTGATGATGAATATTTTCAAGGACTTCTTGAGACATTTCCTTGAAGTCTTCATTGATGACTTCGCGGTTTTTAGTAACCAGATGAATCATTTGGGTTGTTTACGAAAGACGTTTCAAAAATGTCGAGATACCAATTTAAAACTCCATCCAGGGAAATGCTTCTTTGGAATGAGTTCAAGTATCTTGCTTGGACATATTGTGAGCCAAACCAGATTGTAGGTAGACATAGACAAAGTAAAAGTGATCTTGTCTTTGTTACCTCCAACCAATGTAAGGGAGGTTCGCGGATTTCTTGGTTGTGTAGGGTACTATCGAAGATTTATAGATGGTTACGCCAAGAAAGCCATCCCCCTTACCGAGCTACTCAAGACGGACACGGAATTTAGTTGGACCAAAAGGCGACAGTTGGCATTTGAAGACCTAAAGACTTAGCTTTCTAAGGCACCCATACTTTCTGTTCCAAATTGGGAGAAGGAATTTCACGTAACTATTGATGCATCTGGATGGTGTCTCGGAGCAATCTTATGGCAACCGGATCTAGAAGGACGTGAGAGACCTATTTACTATGCCAGTCGACAAATGAGTCCACCGGAGCGGAATTACACCACAACGAAACGAGAAGCATTGGCCGTTGTATATTCCTGTAAGAAGTTCCGACATTACTTACTCGGGTACAAGGTAATCTTTCATACAGATCATGATTCTTTGAAGTACTTAGTGAACAAACCCGATCTGTCAGGACATATAGCTAGATGGATCTTATTGCTACACGAATTTCACTATGAAATCATAGTGAAATCCGGTAAAGCAAATTCCAATGCAAATTATCTCTCCAGGTAAAGAGGAAAAGAATCCGTAGCGGATTTATCCGCTGAATTTCCGGATGAGTTTCCGGGTGAATTTTTTGGGGTAGTAACCTAGTTCCAACAGAGGAGTCTAAAGCTCTATTGTCAGATGTCTTCCAACTCAATGAAGGGATTGTTTCTGAGTACCAAGATATCATAGACTATTTGAGAAAGTCTAGATATCTTGAACCCATGACCCGAGAAGAGAAAGAGATTTTTCAAAGAAAGGTCGCACCCTATATACTTATAAGAGGGCTACTTTTTAAGTTAGGGGTAGATGACGTTCTGAGGAGATGTTTAGAGGATGCAGAACGGAAGAAAGTCATCCGGGCGCTGCATGCTGGAAATTCAAGTGGACACTTTGCTTTGGTAAGTACAATTAACCGTATCCGTACAGCTGGATACTGGTGGCCACGCTTACATAAAGATGTCCGAAATTTTGTTAAGAGCTGTGATCAATGTCAACGGACTGGAACTCCATCTTTCCGAAATCACTGGCCGCTAACTCCTATCATCCCATTAGCTCCTTTTGAGAAATGGAGGATCGATTTTATTGGACCCATTTTTTCGGTTAGTGCAAGACGGAAGAGGTACATTATATTGGCCACGGACTATGCAACCAAATGGGTAGAAGCTCGGGCCACATGAAGAAATGATGCTGAGACTTCCGCCAACTTTCTTTTTGAGGAGATTCTCATGAGATTTGGCCATCCGCTCAAGTTGGTTAGCGACCGGGGAACCCATTTCCTAAATGATGTCATCATCGACCTAACGACAAAGTATTTTATCAAGCACCGGAAGACCACTCTTTATAATCCGAAAGCGAACGGGTTAACCGAGCGGGCAAACGGAATTATTGGTAAGATTCTGAACAAGATGATTTCCGCGCACAAGACAAATTGGGATCGGAAACTACCTTCGGCAGTCCATGCGTACAACACTAAAGAGAAAACAACCACGGGACAAACACTGTATTTCTTAGTTTTTGGACAAGAAGCAATCCATGGAATCGAGTTAGAAGTGGAAACATTCCGAGTCATGGCAGCACAACATGGAAAGTCAAAACCGGATATTCATCCAAGACTGATTGCAATTGAAGAACTAGAAGAGATCCGAGAGCTAGCCTTGGACCGGACAAAGGAAGTTCAAGTGAGGAGGAAGATGACACATGACCGGAAGATCCCAATTGACTATGGAATCAAGAAAGGAGAGTTGGTACTACTTTATGACAACAGACATAAAGATTTTCCAGATAAACTACACACCCAATGGATGGGACCTCATAGGGTCAATGAAGTCTTTCTGAATGGATCTCTGCAACTAGAGGATCTTCAAGGATACTGGCTCAATGCCCGTGTGAATGGATCAAGGGTGAAGAAGTACACAGAAGCCATTTCTTCCGAAGAATCCTCTACCTGATGTTCGCGGGGACGCTCACAGATGAGGAAGGGGTAATGTCGCAACCTAACTTTTTGATTTTTCACTCTATCGTGTTCTGTGACACGGAATTCGGATTGAGTAGACCCGGATTGGCATGGAAGAGGAAAGAAAAGCCAAGAGTTAGAAAGACTAGAAACATAAGCCCTGAAGGAACTGGATTAAGGAGCGGAACGGATATCAGAAACAACTCCGGTCTAGTCCCCTAACCGGAGGAACGGATCCAGAATTCGCGTCCGGAAAAACAAAAAAACAAAAGTAATGATGAGATTTTCAAGATATAAAAGAGACTGTTTTAGGGTTTGTCTGTCATTTGCACCTGGGAGCACCAGCGTACTTGGCACGCTCTCAGTGCTTTGAGTTTGTGTCTGCAAATTGAGTGTGTTTTATGTGAATTGTGCAAAGTCTGAGAGTGGTGAGTGAGCGCATTTATTTTCCTTACACGGGCGTAGAGATTAGAAAAGAATTGAGCGCGTGAGCGAGGCGGAAATTGAGAGAGAGAGAAGGAAAGGGAGCACCGCGGTACTGGTGCAGTGAGCGATTCCAGGCGGAGGAGTGTGTGTGAGGAAACGAGACGTACGGCTAGGAGACAAGGGAGGTAGTGATTTAAAAGAGAGACGGATGCCGCAGCTAAAGCGCAGTCGAAATCAGGGACCAACGAGCGCTTAGAGGATAGAAATTAGAGTAAGGAAAGTGGCTCCTTTAGAGCCCAGTAGTGAGCGGGAGAGAGTCGAATTGATGGAGGACCTCTCCGCCATGGGTTGCGTAGGGTTCCTAGGGAAACTTGGGGGTTTCGGAACGAGGCAATAGTGAGGGAGCTCATCGAAGGAGCCCCTAATCAATTCGACAACACTATCCAGCCAGTTCCGCGCATGTGGACCAAGGAGATCTGGAGGAAAGTTTACGAGCTGGAGGAAGGCGGCACGGAACAGGCCAACCGGAAGGGAGATTTCACGCGTGGGAAGTTCCGGGGAGCAGCTAACCCCAAGGATGGGTACGCAATCGAAGACTGCGTCAATGTGCGACACAAGTGACTACTGGAGTTCCTGGTCCCGATTCTACATCCGGAAAAACCTACTCGGGTGACTTCCACGCTCGGAAACGCGACCTTTGGAGCCCTGAGCGGAGAGAAGCGAATGGATTGGGCGGCATTCATTCAAACGATGGTGAATGTCTTAGTCTCTAATGTGGGAAAGAGTAGGGCTACTTCGGTAAGCCCCTACCTTTTCCACCTGTACAAGAATTAGAGTCTTCTCACAGCGGAGGAGAACAAGGAGTGGAGAGCGCAGATGGCTCTCCGGACGTGCGAAGGATCGGATGAAGAATCCGAGACGGAACCGGAGGAGAAAGGTGAGAACCCTAAGAAGAAGAATTGGAAAGAAGAGGCGGAAGAGGACGTTCCCCTCAACCGAAAGATGAAAAGGAAGCCGAGTCTGAGAGGGTCTCCTTCGGGGCTTCGGGAAGACAAGGGACCGGAAATAGTGTTACCGGTCATCTCGAAGAAGCAGAAGCCGATGGAAACGGTCAGACCAAAACCCATTCCATCGTCCCAGTTGATGGACCTGACGGGTCCATACGACGATCTAATCCGGATTCTCAGTATAGTGAGAGCAGATTGGGAAGTGAAGACCATGACGCTTCGTAAGGTAGGGAGCGCTCCAACCAGTTCTCTGCCGAAAGCCGTAGCCAACGGCATCAGCAATCCGGATGAGGTGAAGGAGTTGGAGGATAGGTTGCTGAAGCAGAATATCAACCAGCAGGAAACAGATGAGCAGGTGGTCCGGTTGTGAGGAGAAATCCAAAGCTACCGGAAGGACTTGGATGCCTATCGCGACCAAGTAAAGGCCGCAATGTCCCTACAGGAGGAGACCAGGGCTGCAATCAACCCAATGACGACAATAGTAGGGGCATCCGGTGAGGTAATGGTGAAGGCCAAATTGTTTGATGAGGGGATACATAAGGATCCGAAACCTTCAGGTACCCGTATTGCTCGCATCTTGGCTGACTTCGCTAGGGAATTAGAAGAAGCAATGAAGAAATTCCGGTAGGACACAAAGGGTTTAGAGGATAGCGTCCGGAAATTCCAGAGTGGGTTAGTCTCTTTATCTAGGATTTCAATCCCGGATGAGTTCGATGAGGTAGAGATATTGGAGGGGAAGTTTGAAACTCCAATATCGAAGGAGAAAGAGGTTGGAAGGACTTCTACTTCAGAAGCCCCACGGACAAGGACAGGAACAACTTCTCCTGTAGAGCCAGAGCGAATTCCAGAAGGGGGAGATAAAAGTAGAAATTTGAGTGAGCTCTCCCCCATGGCTACTCCAGATAGTGGTGGACCCCCTCAGGAGGGATAGGTAGTTAAAAATTAGAAGGTAGGAAATTTTGTTAGACCAGACCTCGTTCCGGGAAGTTAGGAAAAGTTCAAATCCAAAAATCTCGACCGGATCAGTGTTGGATTTCCGGGGAGACCTTTTTGTAAATTCTGTATATAATTCAAGTCTCAAGACTAAAACTGGGAGCTTTTCCTTCTTGCATATGTTGTCTCTTGTGTATTGTTTATTGTTTTCCTTGTCTTCCCAAAGATTGGCCGGATAAGGGACAGAGAGATTAAGTATAGAGGAGAAGAGTGTGAGAGGATCTTCTCCCCTTGTTGTCTTCTTGTGATTGCAGGTGCATGTGAACAAGTTGTAAGTGTTGGAAGTGAGTCAAGACACCTTAGTAGATTTAAAGTTTATAATTCCGGGTGAGATAACCAGTGCTAGGCTAGGCAGTAAGAGAAAGGATCCTCAAATTGTGCTAGAGCTACTAGATGGAATGTCTAGATTAGCCTCTGAACACTTGAGAGGTCTCACCATCTGAAGAAGTAAATGGTAGAACGTTAGATTATGATGGTACGGGCAGACGCACTTGTAGCCACCTTAGTTTCGTACGGATTGCAAAAGGGAATAAGGTCATTGTAGTAAGTGAGGGTCGTATAGGGGATCTTTATGTGACCTACAGGCTGAGATTACTTCCAGTTTGCTGTGAAAGATCAAACCGGATCCTGTTAGGATAGGAGGATTAATTGGCTTAGTGAACTTTCCATCACTATAAAAACCGGAAAGAGAGGAGTGTCTACCTCTCTAAAAATAAGTAACAGATCCCTTTGAGGTGCCGACAAAGGCTAAACAGAACCGGAATAAAAGTTGAGGAAAAGAAATCCTCGATTAAAGTAGTACAAGATCCGGTCGGAAGTGTGAATTCCGGGTTGGTTCTTGTAGGTTGTTGATCAAATTTGATTCGGATCAGTGTTAGTCTAAACCGGATTAGTTTATAGGAGGATTAGGAAATCATCCAGTATTTGGGAAAAAGGGTGAGAAAGGTATAAAGAAGAATAATGGAATTGGGAAACTTTCCTCGAATCACCTAGTAATACGAAACACTTCACAGAGTCTCTTGGGTTCGATCTTTAGAGTCACTTTATTATGCTTTAAAGAGGGTTTTGTGAGCATAATAGGGAATTTCATTTACCCTATGCTACGGCACTTTGCTAGGCTTTTGAGCCTCATAATTCAAATCTTCTTTGCAAAGAAATTCTAAGGATTTCAAACTTGAAGAGAGCCTTATATGTGTAGGTAATTTGGGGAAATAAAAAAAATCACTTTTTTCAAAAACAAAAATTTGAAATTGATTTTCTAAAATTATATATACATAGAAAGCTTTGAATCATTCCATTTTGATCAATGAGTCAAATGTTATGAGGATTTTTTATTTGCAAGTAGTTATAAATTTTTTAATCTAAAATAAACTTTGAAGTCCTTTATCTTACTCAATTTTCAATATTTTTGGAAAACAATAAAATCATAGGATGTAGATTGATTATTACAACATTGCAACCAATAAAATTTGTATTTTTTTATTCCACAATTAATTTTTAACAATTTCATAATTTGAATCATTCTCTACTATATACTTACTATTTTTTTCCTATATATTGTACAATTCCAAATGATCTGAAATTTTTTAAGCATGTGGCCAACTTGTCTTGAAAAAAAAATCCAAAGAAGCACCACCACTTTGGACCTTTTTTCATAAAAAAGTGAGCTTGTGAAGTGTAGCTCCCAACTTTTCTTAGAGTAGAAGAAATGATTTTAGTGAATTTGAGTACTTATATATTGCATTCCATGTGGCAAAATTGTTTGAAATTTTTAGCACATGTTCTTAAGTCTACATACTTCAAGGTCCTATGGTTATATATGTCAAAAACAAATTTCAAAAATTTGGTACTTGTATTAAAAATGATAGTTTTTGAGTGTTTCCAGTAAAAACATAGTCATGGAACTTTAGGGGTTAAATGTCCAAATTTCTCAAATCCATTTTCCTTTGCAAGGAGCTTTAACCTTGCAAAAATAGGCCTATGACTACTTTTTCAAACTTCAAAGTTTTTGTCTCCATATATTTCCATTTTGCAATTATCTATAAATAAAAATTTTGTATTTATTTTTAAAAGATGTAATTATATATCTACCTTAAGAAATAGAAATTCCAGATTTTCAAATTACTATGAATTATTGATATTTTGAATTCATATCAAATTCAAAATATGCTAAGAAATTTTTCTATAGGTGTATACTATAATGTAGAAAATCTTAGCACAAAAGTTTATGCTATCATTATAAAATCATAAAAATTTCAACTTGAATTAGAAATTAGATTTGATAAGCTTCATTACATTTTTTGGAACTCAAATCCAAAAAGTATTATTCTTATGGCTTAAATTTAGATAAAGAGAATGAACAAAAGTTGACAAACTACACTACATGGTGATCTATGGAGTTGCCTTTTTCTTATGTAGGAAAGTCAAAGAGAGAGTATACAACATCTTTCATTGAATTTGGATTCAAGCAACATCCCCAATTTTTTTGATGAGAAATATTTTTTCCCATCTGTAAGGCCTTGTTGAAATCATTCAAAGGATAAAAAATGTCTTCTCAAGTGTTTCAAGGTAAATTGTTATGTGAATGTCAATTCCATTCACAAATTTTTATATTTTAGTAATGCACTTATTGCAACAACTTTTGGACATAGCCTCACAATTTTACCATTCAATTCTTTTTCCATCACTAGAGCAAAAGGTCCTTGCTATTTAATCATTAACCCTCAAAAGATGGAATTATGACTATATGGTCAAATTTAAAAGTCTCACTCTCAATATCCATTTTTTTTACTATTTATGAGTAAATTTAAAATTTTTTTTTTCAAAGATGAAATCAGACATCTAATATTCGTCATAAAATTTTCAATTTTTTGGTGAAAATTTCAAACAACCAAGAGTTTTTGAAGAAAAAAAATTAAGAAATTTCATATCAAATTCAAATCATGTTTGAAAATCTAAAATTTTTAGAATAGAAGTAAATTATAGTATAGAGCATTATATTAGAAAGAGCATTTCCATATCACTCGATCTTTAAAAAGTGTTGGTTTTAAATCCTCAAATTCTACTCCTTTCAAATGCTTATGTAAGTTGTTTTTTTCTAAATTCCAAATATAGTTAAATTCTACTTCAAAATCTTCATTTTCTTAGTCTTGTTCAAAAAATAAATTAAATTGTTTTGAATGTCAAATTTAAGTTTTAAGGGAAAAAAGTTCAAAGTATTGAAATACACTTATACAATGTACCATTTTTTGATACCCCATGTAAAATCCAAAAACAACTAAACTATCTTGAACTTCATTCTATGATGTGAATATAGCATCAATAAAATTGTACTAAAAAATTTATACCTTTAAGTTAGGTTGTTTGTATGGTTTTGTTTGTTATGTTGTGTGTGCCTGGTCATGTTCTTGATATCATCAAAAATCCCTTAGCAAGAAGGGGTGCGTTAGTTTTGTTTTATGTTGTTTGGACCTACCGTGTGAAAGTTATGGATTTTTGAATTATTTTTTATTTTAAAAAATTAAAAAATTACCTTTTATTTTGATTGTGGCAATGGCATGAGGCACACTAAAATAACTACACCTAAAATCACACAAATAAGCAATTCGTTGTGGTTCCCATTATGACATTGAAAAACTTTTTGTGGAGTCTTGTCGGAAGTCAAAAGGGGATTTTTGATTATCTTTTAATGCAGTTTTTGAACACCATATGAATAAACTATGGATTTTCAAAGTGATAAAAATAGATGTTTCTAAAACTGCACATAGACTTTCATAAAAAGTGGAAGTACATTCTAAACAAGAATTTAGACTGTGCGATTTAGACTGATTTAGTTGAAATGAAATTACCCATTCTTCAATATACTCAAAAGCCAATTTGACCATCCGAAGGACACAAAACGTCACCAGCGTCCTTCCAGGGTTAAGTTGTCTTCTCTCTTCACCATCGGCAGTTGCCGCAGCGCTCTCATGTGTTGCGTCCATCGGACGCTTCTCCTGCGGGCCATCGCGACGCCGCCATCGCGTGTTCCATGTGCCGCTATTATCTTCTCCGTCTCGTTTCCTTCTTGTATTCTAACTCGTGGTGTTTTTCTTGGTTGACATCTTCGTGCTGAAAATTTCTTCGCCGGTTTTCGTCACAAAACTGAATATTGATTGCTCTGCTCATCTAGTAGTTGCATCCTTCTTCCGCTACCGTTTTTTACCATGTCAGAATGGGGCAGCAAGCCCGGAAGCGGAGGTGCTGCCTCAGCTCAAAACGAGGCAATTGATCGACGAGAGCGGCTTCGGCGCTTGGCGTTAGAGACTATCGATCTTGCGAAGGACCCTTATTTTATGCGAAACCATCTTGGAAGGTATCTTTCTCTGCCTCATTTTCTCTGAGAGTTTGAGTTTTCAACAAGTGCTGACTTCTTAAGATGGCGGAATCCGAGGGTAAGGATGCAACGGATTTAGGGTTCGAATTTGTAGTTAGTATTTTAAATCTCGTTTTTTTTCTGTTTACGTGGGAATGTGGGCGTTCGGAACCGGACATCTTTTTTAATTTTAATTTTATTCTAGCTTTATATTTCTGCATGACATAGAGGTTTACGGAATTTTAACCAGTGAAGGAGACTTTTTACACTGAACTTCCTATTCCCTGCTCCCGCCATTACGGCTTAGTATATCACGTAGTTTTTTCAGACCTAATTATGGTTGAGCCATCGTGAGCAACTTCTAAAGGCTAAATTCATTATTTCGGTGCGCGATGACCATTCAAACGACCGTCCATACTTTCACATAGTCACTGAAGACTTTTGTTTAGTTCCATTTCCCTTTCGTTTGACTTTCTTGCTGCTTTGGATTTTGGCGAAACTAAATTCTCCTCTGAATGCAAGTCGTCGATTTTTGGTGCAGCTATGAATGTAAGTTGTGCTTGACACTTCATAACAACGAAGGGAATTACTTGGCTCACACTCAAGGCAAGCGCCATCAGACAAATTTGGCAAAACGTGCAGCTCGTGAAGCGAAAGATGCTCCTGCCCAGCCTCAGCCGAATAAACGAAAAATTAATCCTCGCAAAACAGGTGTAACAGCTACTGATGGCTCCTACATTACATTGTTTTTTCAAGTGTTGTGAGTGCACTACTTGTGATGTTCTCGTGCATTACGCTTCAAGTAGAGTACAAGTAATAGTGCGGATGAGTTCACTGACTTTATTAATCTGTTTTCAACAGTTAAAATTGGTCGCCCGGGATACAGAGTCACTAAGCAATTTGATCAAGAGACTAGACAGCGTTCCCTACTTTTTCAGGTATGGTTTATCTTAGTTTATATTTATTCGATGTATATGTTACGGGAACTCGTTTTTGATAGCTCTTTCTTGAGGGCAGCTGTGCGTGCGGTTGCTGAATGTGGCTTGGAACTAAGTGATAGTCGTTTCTGATAGATTGAGTACCCGGAAATTGAAGAGTACTCCAAGCCTCGCCACCGATTCATGTCATCTTATGAGCAGGTAATGCCCCGTATTTATCTGTGCGAATTTCTGGATTCAAAGCACACAATATTGTAATATAGCAATGCATTTTTTGTTCTCATTGTGTTGTTTGTCTGTAGTAATTAACCATTTTGCACCTTTGAATCCACTTCGTTTTTGAGAGCCTGTAGTGCTTGTGCGCGATTGCCTGGTTGACTTTTACATTAGGGGATTAAAATTGGTCTTGTACTATTTGCTCGTGTTCCTAATGAAAGAAAGCAATGGCTCAAACGCCTTTGTTCTTTGTTGCAGAGGGTGCAAGGTTGGGACAAACGTTACCAGTATCTTCTATTTGCTGCTGAACCGTATGAAATCATTTCTTTCAAGGTCAGTATTACCAGTCTTCGTACTGTGACTTTTGTAAACTGGAATGACTCTTGCGTGGTCTTGGCGAGTATTTAATTACGTTGCATGTATTTGTTGGAAATCTTGTATTTTATATAAGGTAACGTGCGCTGTAGCAGTATTCATTCTAATCAGTGTAATTGCACCCCTTTGAAAGACCAAATTCTGGGATAATTTGGAGTTGGTAAAATATTGTGACATGGTATGTGGCATTACTGGTGTTTAGTGTAAATTCTTACTTTTAGATCCTTTTCTTACTAACATCGTTCATATTATCACGTTGTATTGGAACCGTCTGTATTAGTAGATGGTGGGTTGGAGAATCTAAGGGGAGAATCTAATTGAATATATTTATGTTCCCATGAGTTTGATGCTATCCTGAAAGTGTGCTAAGTGGGAAGGTTGGGGTGTACATAAGAGATCGTATGTTTTGTAATAGTTGAAAGTATTGAATGTAAGAGAAATGGTACTATCTCACTAAAGAGCTCTTGACGTGTTTCCATCCTGCTTTGGTGCATCTCTTTTCAGGTTCCCAGTACCGAAATAGACAAAGTATCAAACAAATTCTTCACGCATTGGGATCCTGACACAAAAATGTTCACGGTGAGTATGCAAAGCAGCACTTTCTTTCTAATGCCGGGCTGATGTTGATCTGATGGATGCAGCGAGGTCAGACTGATATAGATTGACCGTTTGGTTGAATATCAGTCCGGTCTGCCGATACATGGACAGTGCCCCTAAACAATATGAATGGTTTGTGACAATTACTACAGATGATCTGCTTGTTTCTGTTATATCTTATCTTCTAACATTAGCTTTGTATGATGAACTACTTGCCTTTGTGATGAAGTTATGATGGTTGAAGTATTATGATGAAGATAACTGCTGTTGATTGCTTAAACTAATTGGAAGTTGGATTTTGTATTGGTAATATCTGTTTGGATGGATGCATTTCCAAGTCTTTCATACTGATTTTTTTTTAAAAAAATTTCTTCGTTATTTGCAGCTCCAGTTGTATTTCAAACCAAGACCCGCTGACCAGAAAGTTGGTCCTCCTTCTAGTGCAAATGGCCCGGCACCCCGTGGACCTCCTCCTGGTAGGTCTCTTCCTCCACATCTTATGGGAGGACCTATGTCTGGTCGTCCTTCGATTGTAGGCCCGCCCCAACGTGGCCTACCTCCCATGGGAGGACTTCTTCAACAGATGGGAGGACACCAACAGAACGTAAATGTCCCTCATCCTATAACTCCCCCCCACATGGGTCTCGGAGGACCGCAAATGGGTGCTCTACAAATGGGTGGCCCTCTTCTTGGTTTTACTTCTGGTTCCCGCCAAGGCATGCGTGGGCCTTCTTTACCAATGGGGGAGGTTCCACCCACCGGTTTTACTCAAGGACCTCCCCAGGGATTTCAATTGGGACCCGCAATGAATCAAGGTCTGATGGCCCCTAGACCTCCACCTCCCAACATGGGTCAGCATACGATGCATAGGACACCGCCTCCCCAGCAATGAAGTACTGTAGAGGTCAATGCTTTTGCATCAACCATGAAATGAAATGGTCTTTATCTTGAAGATTCCAGGTTGAAGATAGATTCCACTTTCTACATTCATCTCTGTATTTATTTTGCCTCCGCCATGTTCATTCTGTCGCTTCAAAATTAACTTAACCCTAAAGTCATCTTTTCTCTATTCGGTGCTTTCTCCGTAGATGCCACATGCTGGGCTCTTGAGGGTAATGGGTGGGTGGTGGGCTTGACCGGGGGATGCGCTCGTCCTGCTTTTTAAGAGCAGGTGGAGAGAAATTTCGTAGTGGCCGCTTGGCAAATTTCCCAAGTTGTGCAATAGAAACCCTTGGATGTTCATAGATTCTAACTGTCACTTTTTCGAGCCTCTATTTGTGGAAAATAACGAAGCACTTCATGACTAGATTTTCTCTTGTTGATTACTTAGCCCTGCCCCCACCTTGCAAAGAAAATTTTACGGATGGAAGTATCAGTGATCTTGCCTAAAGAATGCATTTTTTTCCGTTTGGCTGTTTGTGATTCGAGGGGTTTGGAGACCTCGGTTTTGGTTATTCTGGGTTAGGGTTTAGGGTTTAGGGTTTGCAATCGCTGACCCTATTTTGTGGCCTGGTTTACTAGTTAGATAGTTTGCATGCTCGTTTCATTGCATGCTCTGTAAGGTAATATTGATTGCCCTGTTCTGCCTCGGGTTGCATACAAATATCATTTCTGCAATTATTCAAGCGGTTGTAGATTCAAGTAGGGTGGATGCCCGTGTAGCATGGGCATGATGGTGAAACGGATTGGGCATGAAGGACGTACGGGTGAGGGATGGTAAGGCTTTGTGGAAGGACAAACAAATAATTGTTTAGTATATGACTTCTTGGATAGATGATTGTGAGGTGTTCTTGGATGGATTGTAGATGGATTGTCGGGTACATTTGTTAAAAATTTACTAGTGTATGTGGTATATCTTTGGTTGTCTTGGTTCTTGGTTCCATCTTTCATCTTGCAATCTGGATAGGATGCATTATATATAGTGAATTTATATATTGAATTATTATTCACCACTAGAATGAATTTATATTGAATTGTGTAATACATGTAATGAACTTTTAAATTATTAGTTATTTGTAATGAATTTAATGTGAATTTAAATTGAATTACAAAAATAAGATTCCTTTGATCAAAAGTATTGCATTATGTAATTCATGTCCTAGTCATGCTATGTGTATTGTTGTTGTGAATAGATAAATTTGAAAGTCTAAGTTTTCAACTTCAATAATATGATTTTATTATATTTAATAACATTACTATATAAAGACATTCAATGTGTTTTAGTAATAGAGGCATCTATATTAATATAGTCTTAGCAATAATAATATGGTATTTAAATATTTGCAACAATCTATATATACAATGAGAACTAAAATTTTAGAATTTGATCTATAAAAGTGAAGGATATCCTATGTTCAAGCTCAAGGCAAAGTTTACTTTGATAATAACATATAGTGAATGAAGACCCATTTGTAAGTCTATGTACAAGGGTTTGGCTATTTGTGAAGGACAACCTTCAAAGTGAGTGGTTGATGATTCTTTGTTGGACACAAGGCTAACCTTAATACATAGAAGGAAGAATAAAAAAAAATGAGCACTAATGAAATATAATTGATTGTGCCTTTTATTGATTTATCAAACACTCTAACTAAATAGAAGAAGCAATTTATTAAAATGAGAGTTTTGAGAGTCAATTTTATTGAGATCTTAATTTAGAACATAATAAGTATTCACAAAATTGAGACATTTATATGTCTAAGTACATACTTCCTTTGTCTCAAATTAAATCTAGGATTTTCAAATATACTTATTTCAAATTAAAATTGAATTTGGCTCTCTACAACTTGATAGGCTACAACTGAAGTTAGTTCAAATATCCTAAAGCAAAAGAATTCATAGATACCACACTCTAGAGACTATATAGCAATTCAATCATTGCAAAGAGAATCAAAACACCTTTAACAAACTGAAGGCAAAGAATTCAATAAAAAAACTAATCAAAAACTATTACTAACAGATCTCTTGTTGAGAATTTCTTGTTGAGAATTTCTTGGACTTGAATCACAAGACATTGTTGACACCAATGTTGCTTTGAGAATGATCAAAATTAAATCACTAAAGCCCTTTCAAAAAAGAAAAAAATTTGTCAATTTTGTCACCTATTTTAACATGTGTCACTTCACTATTGACTTCCATTCTTTCACATCTAGTGGGGTTTAGTAGAAGTTATGATAACTACACAATATCCTAAAAATGAGAACAATTTACCTATTAATCTAGCCATTTCTAAAGAACCTTGAATTTATTTCAAGACAAATGAAGTGTTACTTAAAAGAAATTTTAACATAAAAAATAGTAACAAGAATTTAGTTATACATGTTGCCCGAACGCACTGCATTTGGGCGAACACCACATATCGTTTTAACAAATATGGTACACCGTGTATCTTTTTTGGTCACGAATGCACGTAATCCAGACAGTGTGTACGTAAAAATAGCATACGGGGTCCGAATGGGGCGTTTGTTGGGCCTATCTTGGTTGATTTTTTGTCCTCTTTCCAACGGTATATTACTCGACTTCTCATTACTCAAAACGCAAAAGTTAGGAGTCCGCAGTCAGTTGCGAGGCATTTATACCCGTACGAAAATGGTACTTTATAAAATTAATATCTTGTCCATATAAGCTCATTTTATTTTACTTATTGCATAATCTTGTGTAATAAAGTACATTCCTTTTTTTTTGTTACCATCATATTCCATTGCTTATAAATCTCTTGTTTTTATTAATTTCCAAAAGTATCCAAGAAAATCACAATGTATAGTGATATTTTGGTCATTTCTAAAAATTAATAACTTCCTTATAACAATACTTTTGGAGGTTTTGATATTCTCGTGTAATAGATTTTGATATATTCTCACTCTAAGCATACAAATTGGATTATTATTGAAGTATGAACAATTATTTATTGAGGGTTAAAATAGGCCAATTTATTCTCCCTATCTTCTACCAAAAGCATAATATGAGGTTAACAGATGGGCTTGAATTTTTCAATTCTAACCATACAAAAGTTTAGACTACTTTTGTCTGGTATGCATGGAATTCATTGTTTTGTTTTGAATCACAATAGATTGAATGTTGTATTTTGGGCACATAGTCAAAAGTAGAAATTCAATTTGTTTCTCTAGAATCCATTTGTTTATGCAGAGGAAAGACTAGAAATGTCCCCAATCATGTTTTTTTCATCCCCACTATTTTTTTTTGATGTAAGAAAGTTATGTTTGCTCCTTTTTTTCTATTAGACTACATTTTATAGATAAATTTTGGAATACTTCCCACATTGAAATTTTGAAAATCAAAAACTACAACGAGTACATCAACTTGTTACTCTACAAGTCCTTAGCTTACAAAACATTGAGATTGGCTTCACGAAACCAAGAATTTTCCATTGGAAATTGGAAGAGAACACATTGTATCCCTTTAGTCCTTGAGGGATTCCAATTTTGAAAATGGTCAGTATCAATTGTTTAAATTTTAACCAATTGAAGTTGTTTCAAACCCACTCTCCATGAACCTAATCACGATTCGAGGTGTGGAAATAGATCTAATCCGATTTGTAATGAAAGAAAACTTTATTGGATCCTTTGTATATTGTTTTTACCAATAAAACCATATGTATTGGTAATCCCTATGAGACTTGTTAGACTATGTATGAGCAATTTTCTTGTAAAACAAATCTCATTGTTATTGCTCATTCTTGTAAAACAAAAATGGTATTTAATAGCATGTTTTTTTGGATACTTGTACAATTGTTGCTTGAACCTTATAGATTCTATATTTTGGATGACAAAAATGGTTGAAATTGTTTTCCAAGTGCCAGAGCTAACAATTTGAATTTGGTTCAATATTCCAACAAAGGTTGCCCTAATTAGAAAGGTGCTATGGTAGTTTATGGAATTTGGTGCATTGTGCTGCCTTTGTGGCAAACAAGCCTCCACTTTGGCTACCTTGGGAGGGAGTAGAATCCAACCAAAAAAATGAAAGGGAAGGATTTTGCAAGTTGTAGAGGATGATTGACCCAAGGAGATTACTTAGGGTGTCGGGTGTCCATTCAAACCCACACATGTTGCGATGGTAGACCTTGCATATTTTATCCTCAAATTTAAAAGAAAAAGGAGAGAAAAAAATGGGAATAGATTTTGCCATTGTAGAAGTTTATGTTTTGAATTATTGATATTTTATTTATTGATTAGAATTCATTATCCATTTTTGAAGAAATCCCCCCCACCATAGAGCTAAAAATAACTTCTACACCTTTGTTTTCTATAAAAAAAAGGTGGTCCAAAAAGTAAACAAGAAATTGCGGCACATCAACTTCCTTTGGAAGGTTTGTTTTCCTTGCGTCATCATGATGCAATGGTCATCTAGGTGAAACGTGTCTTCAACAATCGCTCAGGTTGAAAGACACGCCATTTCAGTTATTTTTTGACCCTCTTCTAGAAATCACTCCCTACATTGTTTGAATTGGGAGTTTTCAGCCATTGTGGAACTTGGGGCCATTAGTGAGCCAAGTTGGAAGTCATAGGTTGGGTTCGGACTCATCAAAAAATAAACAAAGGGCCCAAGAATCGCTCAGATGCATGTAGTTTGTTATAGATACACTAAGCGATCTTCCCGGGAGTGAAGAAGTTGGAGGGTACGGTTTATTCCAAAAGACGATATTAGTAGGGGCTGGGAAGGTAGGGTTCACTCCAAATGACGATTTAGGGTTAGAATTGAAAAAAGGGCTTGCGATTCCCACCTAGGGCCCACCATCACAGGGAATGTGATAAATCCATGGGCAAAGACTAGATGAATAATCAACCGGTTGCTACCAAATTGTACACGAACCAACATTCAACCAATATGGTGGGCCATACAGCTTGCCATGAAGGTGGAAGGATTTGAACTCAAGACCTCGAGGGTATTGAGCTAAGGTGCTAAACCACAAAACCACTTACATGGTAGTTGTTGAGGTGAATAGAAATTCATCTATTAATCCCTTTTCCAACATGTGGTCCTGATTTGAGGTAGCATTAGATGGTGGGAAGCATGTTACGCCATAATAATTGGTTTAGGTTTAGAATTGAAGAAAGGGCTTGCGGTTCCCACCTAGGGCCCACCATCACAAGGAATGTGATGTAAATCATCACACCACTTTACAAAGGGGCATACACCGTGTAACGTTTCCTTTGTTAATCTAGGTCGACTTTTGATATTTTGGTTTTTTTCCACCTATCTTGACTGATTTTTAATCTTCTTTCCAATGGTGTAAAGCACGCCTTCAAATTCCTCTTCAATCAAAAGTTATGGCCCTTTTTAGGCCGCAGTTTTGATAGGAAACCACAACTTCGGCGATTGATATCTCATGCAATTTTTGCCCAATTTGCCCAAGATTTGAGCACATCTGGACTAATTTTGCCTCTTCTTTCCATTGTTAGTAGGCTCAAGGGCTAATTCCTTGCCAAATAAAAGTTGAGTGGGTTTGAATGTCGCCATTTTCAAGGGGCAGCAACTTCTGCAATTCCTATCTTATGCAATTCTGGCCCAATTTGATCAATTTTTGAATGCATTTGGAGTGATTTTTCTTCTTCTATCCACCGGTATAAATTATGCCTTCTAATTCCTTTGCAATCAAAAGTTAGGGCGGTTTTTGGGTTTGGGAGTTCTCGGGCAGCCAACAATTCAGGGATTGATGGCCCTATTTCTTTTGGTTATATAAACAAGAACGGTGTGACCGTGAGGCTCTGTCCTAGGTGAACAAGAATTTGAAATGAATTGCTTTTTGGAATACAAATTAATACTAAAAAAATGAAATCAAACACATTTTTTATACATGCAATAGAATGTGAAGCAATGAAGAACATATTTATTTTTGTAATAATACATAAAAATCCTATTTTATACTAAAATAAACTATGTTGAATGTCTCTTTGATGCTGGAGCAATTATTCGTTTCAACTCTTCTAATTGATTTTTGGAAGATTCTACGACATAGATTTTGGATGTTTTCAAAGGTAGTTTTGACAGTATATTAGACACTTGATTTGTAGCACCTATTAAGACTAATGACTAGTTGTTGGGCATATAACTCTCAATGAGATACAATAGTTGCTTTCCCATGTTGTGATAAATCCATGTCTTCATCATCCAAAACAAATCGAAGTTGAGGGTCAACATTACTTGGAAAATTGGGTTTGTAATTAGTGTTTTCATTTGAAGATGAGATTATAAAAATAATTTCACCAATCATTTCAACATTGATTTTTGATTTTGTACTTGAATCAACAATTATTTGTTTTTTTATATTTTGAAGGAAACGATATACACCGTCAAATATTAAATGCAGAGTTTGAATATTTAACTTCAATTTTAATGATTTGGAATGGGCTTCAATAGGTAAAAGTAAAATTGCATTCCACCTCTTGTTTTTTTGAGTTCCCTTGGCCATATTATGACCAAAAGATTCATAATCGTAAGTAGTCTAGTTAGCCTTTTCTTTTGTTTTTCCTCCATATCTTGTATTGAAAATAAACAAAGCATCTTCATCAATAACTATTGCATCTTCTTGAAATGAGCCCAACTTTGCTGCTATTTCAATAGGTTTTGACCATTTCAAACCTTTGGAGTTTTTAATTATCTTAGTATATTTCCACGTCCATTGTTTGTGTGGTTTCGATGAATCCTTTTGGCTTAGATGATTTTTTTTGTAAAGGATAGAGATTTCTTTTGGAATTAGTTTCTCTAACTTCTTGAACTTGGAGAGGTCTTCTTTAGGTGATATATTAGCCTAATTTGCCTTGAAGTCTTTGTATCCATTGCTGACAAAAGATACAAGTTGGCCTTCAAAACCGTATTGAGATGTATCGTGAGAAAACATCATATCCTTAAGTAATTGATCATCTTTGTTTATCAACCATTTCAAAGCATTTGGTACTGTTGAAAGTGATTTCATTTTATTGGCCATATATGCAGCAATTTTGGATTGCAAAATATTTGCATCCACTCCATTTAAAAAACAACATTGAGGTTTATTGTACAAGCGGCTTAACTCCTTGTGTTGTTCTGTATTTAAATCCTCCATGGCTTCAACCATTTTATTGCGAAGGGTCTTTTGAAAAAATCTTGATTTTTATCATGTCTTTTTTTTTCATTTTCATTGAAGAATATATATTTTTTGTCATATGCTTCACACATTTTTAACAATTCATGAAAAGAAGCCTTATCTGGTAAAAATACATGGCATGTGTATTGATCTAAAGATTTCCAAAGGGTGCTTAATGTCTTGTCTTTTGTTTTGTCAGACTGCCGATGAAGAATGTAGATCATAACTTTGACTACATTCATACAATTGAAATCTTCTTCTCGATATTTTGGATTAGGACATGAATAATGTTCAAACACTTTTCTCATTTTTTGTAAATCTTCAAAAACAGTAGTATATTTATGTCATTTAAAATATTCTTCATTGCAATGGGAAGACATAGCTAAATATTTGGCAAATTTGTCACATAAAACTATAGTGGCTTGTCTTTTCTTGAATGTCTTTTCATATTCGAGTGTAGACATTTCACCTCGTTCATATTTAATTGCTATTTTTTTACAAGCCTTCAGTATGTGATGTCCATCAACAGGTTCCCATCTTACTGAAAACAAAAATGAGATTGTTGGTCTATTATCAATTGCACAATTAGGCTTTTTAAGTGCATTTTGAAATGTGTTATATGGTGAAAAAAGGTTGATGTCTTTTGATTCTTCATTCTAAATGCCAATGGGTTTTAATACAAGTGGAGATATTGCATTTGAATCACTTTGTAATAATTCATGAATTTTTTTTACATTGTCTATGTTGCATTCACGTTGATTTGTAAGTGTAGATGGTTCTAAAATATGATCAATACACACATCAAACTTATATTCACAACCAAATCTAAAACCACTTTCAAGCCCTTTGTATATATAGAATTCAATAATAAAATCATAGTTCTTAGTTTGATCAATCTTGGATTTTTTTCGAGGATTTGAACTTTTTGAAGGTGAATTAGTTTTTTTATTATTGGAAGATTTATCAATTTGTGGTTTCACCATGAGAATATAATGGTATTGTGCATATCCAATGCATATTGGATCATTTGTTGGTGGCACTCCATCAGAATAGACCCAAACTGGATTTTTTGTACCTATTTTTTTGAAACTTTTAATATTGTAAAGATGAAATGGCCGTTGTAACTATAGAGAAGTGAATTGCATGATACATCCATCTCCCCACAATCCATTGTGGTCATGATTAGACTTCGCCATCAATTCAATATATTTGTCGATAGTTGTATCTTTACTTGATTTGTGCAACTCAAAATTGTCCTTTATAACTCCAACCCATTTTTTCTTTTGTTGATGACCATCTGGAATGTATTCTTTTAATATATTTAATTGTTGCGTGGATTCGAAGATGATCCAAATAGTCAAATTGTTCTTTTGTAGAGATTTTGTTTCCATGGAGCATTATATGACTAACAGCATCAAATAAACAGTCTCCAACCCTATAATTATAATTTTGAACCAATTTTAAATGTAAAGGTTCATAGTATTTTGAATTTTTTTCATAATCTTTAGGTTCTAAAATTGCCATGATTGCAACGAAATACAAATCTAGTAATATAAATAATGCAATATTCTATGAGAGCATGAAAGTAATCTTCAAACTAGAAATGAAAAATATATTTGATAGAAATTCTATTTATACATGAAATATTCAAAAGATTTTTAGATAAAAGAAGGAAAAAATGTAAAAGAATAGATTAAATTTAAAATGTAAAATTTAAAAATAAAATAAAGTAATTATTGATCAAAATAATCTTTTCTTTGTTATGATTTTAAAAATAAATCGAACTAAGTTTACTTTTCCTTAAATCTATCAAGAAAACTAAGATTGTCCATAACTTTTTCATATTTAGTTCAAATAAAATGAACCAAAGCTTTATATTGATTCAAAACTAAAATCCTCTTGTTTGTCCTCACATTTGTTTGTCATGAAAATTGATTTGTATAAATTATTTTAACAATGGAGTAGAAATCTAGGAAAATTAAATATTAAAAATACAAAAAATATGAAATAAAATAAAATTTATGTATATACATAAATTATCTAATATAATATATTTTATTTAAAGAATAAATTTTGTTTATTGCATGTATAATTAGGCATCGTATTTGGAAGTTTAAATGCACAATATATTGGTTTATGACAACGACGCTAGCGTGCGAGCCTTGAGCGGCGAGCTTGTGAGCTGCGAGTGTAAGCCTTGCGAGCGTGGAGCCCCAAAAATTTTAAACACCCCCCCCCCACCCAAAAAAAAAAAGTTAAAAATTTTTGTTCTAAAAAAAGACTTGTACTTACTATTTTTAGTAAAATTTGGGACCTATGACCAAGCCACCTATGACCGTGAATTTAAAAAAAAAAAATTATTTCAATAATTTCCATTTGAAATGTGAAAATTTTCTTCAACATTAGTATACAGTTAGGCATGTACTTCCAACTCTATAATGCAACTATGTATGCAATCACCAATCATTTATAGGAAAAGATATAATTAGTTTAGCAAAGAACACTATAAAAAATATTTGATGGACATTACCTAGCCTCCACTATAGCTGCTCTAGAAGAACTCTTAAGACTTAGCTTAATATGGGAATTGCACCCAATGGCATAATTTGGGGCCTCACGGGATTCGAACCCGGGCCATCACATTTCAGTCTCATGGACCTCTCGCTAATATACTCCAACTTAATGGAGTGGTTACTCAATTGAAAAAAATAAATATAAAGCATAGAAGACGTCTTCCTAGAAAATGGGTAAGCAACCATAAAAGATAAATGACATGAAAGACAAAAGGAAAACAAAAGAAAGAAATGGGAAGTAAAATGTAAAAAGGAGGGTACTAAATTATACAAAATAGAAAAATAAAATGAAATACAAGTAACAGTGGAGGAAAAAAAATAGTATGGACTTAGGATAGGAAAAAAATAAAAAAACATACAATTGCATGACGAAACAAATGAAAGTCAATATGAAGAAGAATGGAAATACTAATGGAAAGCCAAGGTAAAAAAAGGGGAAAGACATGTGAAATACAATTCAAGAAGAGAAAAAGAAAGAAGAAGGAAAAGAAAATGTCATTCATATTCATATTTTCATAACTACATTACCTCTTTCAATTGTAGTTTTCAAGCTTCCATTTTTCTTTACTTCCCATCAATTCAATGGTATTTTAAATATATTAAAAAAATACCATTCAAATACATATGAAGTTTAATACGTGCCTACTGTGGCATAGTGATTATTCCTGCTCGAAGTAAAAGAAGTTTCAACTCATTAAAACTATAACTCGGTGCATGAATGAATTTGTCGTCATGGATGTCCATCTTGCAGAAATATCGATACAAGTAATATAGGTGCTTGCAATTCACATACTATTGACGTCCTCCAATAGCTGAAGTAGACATGTTCACAAAGTCTGGGCATGTGCAGGAAGGGAACATACCCACGGTTACTCGATACACATTTTTGTTCTGATCTATCCCAGTCTCCAGAGATATGATTGCTCCTAGTCCCGGGAAAGGAAGCAAGGTCACTCCCAAAATTTGACCTTTAACATTGCCTGCACTCTCCCACTTATTGCGTTGTTCTGCAGTTGGTGCATTTGCTATTCGCCGTATGGTTCGATTGTTCCTCACTGTAGGATACACATCTGCATTTGTTGGCGGGACTTCATCATACACAACACTTTAAAAAATCTTTGACATGCTGAACAAACGACGTGGCGACAATGTAGATTGTTCTTGCAACCGGAAGCCAACATGTTGCAACAATAAAGTCTCGTCTCGACTAAGGTTTGTTCCTGTCAAAATAGGCCAAATTTCTGGCACATCCGGCCAATCTATTACCCACTTACGCTTCGTACCCTTCACACATCGTTCAATATCATCTGCACAGAACCAAAAGTCTGCAAATACCTCTCATTTTGTTCCGTAATCTTCTTTTCTACCACGATAAGTTGGAGCTGCTGTTCCCTTTCGTCCTCTTGCAATTCAAGCAGTGCACTTCATATTTGACCCTCGCTGCTGAGCTTGACACTTAGCATTAGATTTGTGACTGATCCTTGCAATGTGCCACTTTGATGTGTCACAGTCACTTTCAAATGTAATTGTGACATGGTTATATCTATTTGACTCTGGTTCTTTTCCTTTGCCTTCCGAAGAGTTTATAGGAGGAATAGTGGACCTTGTTCGGACACGAGGTTGAGAGAAATTTACTTTGTCTAGTCGATGTGAGTCTCCTGCATCGCCAATTGGAACATCCAATTTCCTCTTCGTGCTCCCAAATATCTCTTCTCCTTCCAAATGTGGTATACGACTTCCAATTCCTTCAAACCCAGGTAGGGAATTTAATGCTTCTGCCATTTTCTTAGGGTCTCCACTTCGTCTTGCAGCTCTCAACTTCAACTCCCCTTTTGACGGACCGGATCCAGAGGCATGGCCTCTCAAATATGCACGGTAGTTTGTCGTTTGCATCCACGCACGGATGCTATCATCACATGTGGCATCAAACAAATTGTTTCCTCGGTTGCCAGACATTTGAAGCCATTTATTATGAACTGTCTCTGATAGATTGCACGAAGGCATATCTTCCATCTCTTCCAGATTCAAATCCTAGACATGCATCCAATAACCAAAATTACTTCTCATAATTACTTTCATTCATTCCACCTACAGAAAATACTGAAGACCATTAATTATGTGCATGTATAGTTCAAATGGCATAAAAGGCATTCCTAAATAATTAATTAGAAAACACATACTATTTATGCTGAAACAAAATAATACATCATCAATATACAATTCACTTTTTACGTCGAATATGACTAAAACTTGCTTGTACGGTAACAAATTTACATATAGAAAAGTTAATATTCTCTTACCATTTGCATGAAACCCCCCCATTGTTGGTATCTGAAATGCCAAAATGCCAACCAATGCTCCAAGTGATGAAGTGCATCTTCCGTGGCAGCACCTGATGATAACCACCATGAACGAATTGCTAGGTAACGTGTCTCTGCCTCCTCCATAGTTTTAGCATCTTTATATTGTTTGCAGAGTGTATTGTGCTGTTGTTGAAATACTTCCTTAATATGTTTCTGAGTATGTTTTTGGAGAGAAGTACTCCAATGTAGTAAGCATGTCCTCTCTCTATTCTCCATTTTCTCATTGGCACATCCACTTCCGTAGACAATTCGAACTGCATTCCAATTGGCCATAGCACTATCTGCCATGAACCCTTTGAAGTTTGGGTGATCTAGTCCATGTCTTGACATGACAACATTCAATGACCTCCAGAATTGCACTTGAATTTCCGTATCTTCTGACTGCATATCGCATGTTGCAATGGTCATTACCTTTTTGTACTCGGAATCGTACACGTGGCAAGCCATTGTAGTCCAGTCCTTCACACGCTTCACGTGGTCAAACATCATCCATGCATTCTGCAGATTCCCCCCTGGCTGCATGCGCTTCACCAAGTCTACTCCACTACCAGGTCCTTCGGTCAGCATCTTGAAAAGGTATATCTTCTCCTTTTCTTGACCAGGAAAAATGCTATCATGAATGAACTCAAACTTTGAGTCTCTCTTCATGGTCATAATGTTGTCTATGACTCCTCCTCTATTGTTTGAGCGAAATGAAGAAATCACATTCCGAATGTTTGGACTGCTCAAATACTAGAAACGATCCATCACTTCCTCCAATTCCTCCCCTTGCAACATCTTCTTCTCTCCATTTCCGTTGTGGAATAGATAGTTTGTAAGGAAGTCTTTGCTTGCTGATAGAGTAATGGCGGAGTTTGTGGCCGTTGGTGTTTTGGCCACTTGCTCTGCAATCAATTCACTAATCTTCTCTGCAGAATCTCTGTACATGCCTTTGGCAGTAGGGTGAGCATGATGTCCAAAATGAATAGCGGTCCTAGTCATTTTTGGATTCTCACTATAGCAGTAGTACATCCTAGCATCACAGGTGCTTAGACACGTAGGAGTTTTTCTACAGAGTTTGCAAACCAGAGTACAATCTTTAGGAGGAGTATCCCCTACTGTGAAAGCGAAGGTTGTCGCACTAGTCCACTCAGTTTCGTTGCGCTTTGAAGCCCTCTTCAGATAGTCACACTCTACATTTAGACAAACAAGATGACCAGCGCAGTATGACTTACGGAACTTCAACTTGTCGGAGTTGTGGATGTTTGTAGTCACCAACTTGCACCATGGGTGTCCATCATATCTTTTGTCCATTCCTTCCAAGTTCTTCGCCGCTGATGAAGAAGAAGATGAACGACATGGAGGCAACTCAAATATGACATTTCCATTGAACATGGGTGGAAGAAACTGTACGCAATGGTGCTTCATGCTGTTCAAGTCCATCGTTGACAATTCATTTCGTGAACGATGCATTCTGCCTAATCCCCTCAAAGACTCCATTATACTGACTCGGTTTTCTATATTTGGTGGCAATGGAGGACGGGATAGTTTAGTTTGACCTCCACTGTCTGATGGGTTGCTTGACACTGGCTTCACTGAAGCATTTCCCTGCCATGCAACTTCAATTTTGCATGCAGTTCTCCGGACTGTTAAGTCAGGGGACTCTCCTTCGGATTCACTAGACAACTCTATGATGGTATCTAACTTCTCAATTTTAACTGGGCGAAGACTTGAGTTATCAAAAAGGACTGGCAGAGCTTGACGACTAGGACTGCATGAAACCATATGAGCAACATATGGCATATCTACAGAAGAATTATCTGACTGCCTACTTCGAATTTCGGTTGATGCATTTACCATAGACAATGGTAGCCCATAAGCTCTATAGTTTCCAATAGGAAGATACCAACACTGACTTCCTTCCTCTATAGACTTCAATATTGGAATTGACTGTTGTACTTCTCCTGATTCAGACATTCTCTCTTCTTCTATATAGATGGACGACTCCACAAATCTAAAACGGACGTGTAAGAGATGGCTCAGAACTCTAGCGTGTCCACCTTCATCAACTGGAAACACTAGGGGAATGTCATGGCCATCTACACGAATGCAAGCCATGATACAATCTTCACTTGAAAACAATAGTGAAGATCAACTACAAATTTGTCTTTGGTGTTTTGAGTATGAATACTCACTCTCTTATAGTGCATTTTCATGCATATTGATTTTACTATACAACTAGTGAAAACTGAATAGGATACTAGGAAGTAGTTAAACTTCAAATTTACCGGACATTAACAACTGTCTTGCAACTTCTACAACATTCTCATAATAGGGCCCCACAGTTAAACATTTATTGATGTTCGCGGCTATACCTGGCACACTTACACTACGTATAGAAGAAGTACTTGCGCACCAATTTCAAAAAATAGAATAATTGGCAACTAAGCCTAGTACTCTAGTAGGCTCAGATTGTCTACAATAGAATTATTTGCGCAACAATTTCAAAAAATAGAATAATTGGCAACTAAGCCTAATACTCTAGTAGGCTCAGATTGTCTACAATAGAATTCTTTCTGCACCAATTATTTGAAAGTTGATAACATGACTACCACTGAGGTATACAGTACAAAAATATAATAGAATAACCTATTTTCCACATACAATAAAAAGGGATTGCATTGCAATTTTATGTACATAAATGAACACATCCATTTGTACTGTCTATGCTTCAGTAATTAGAACTGCTTTCAAAGCACTTCCTAAAGAAAGAAGATGGTTTATATATTCCCTCGGATTGCCTCATGGGGATTGCATATATATTCCTTCAAATTCCCTCATGGATGGCCCAAATGTCTACATTCATTACAATTGTGATGAATATGAAACTAACTTCTGATTGTGAGTTCTTGGCTAAACTTTATTTTTAATCCTATTTAACTTTCATAGTTTCTGGTAACTATAAATCATGCCCAATGTTATGGATATAGTACAATAAACAATGAAATAAGCCAATCAGCCTGCCTCTTTAATTAGGTTCCTTCATCATGGCAAGTTCCTTTATCATTCATTGGCTTCGGCATACGGTGGCACACACCATTTTATAATCCCAAGCCATTAACCTTACACAAATCCACATAACCCACATAGTTGCATCCTTGGACAGGAAATGAAAATATTTATCTAGTGTAGAATGTGAAGAGAGTATAGTGGTATCGTAAAACTTAATTTTTCTATTCACTGTAGCGAAAATGTAATTATTCGTATAGAGTACAAATTGAAGATAATAGTCAAAAGAGAACTAATTTAGCATAGCATTTCTGAACATTCTGTGAAATTAAGAATTAATCTTTCTATTCCATATTCGACAATAGTCATAATGAGTACTCTTCCATTTTGTATTCAACAAAATGCACTTAAAGTTTTTGGTTTCATGAAGTTTGGACCTGCATTAGAAAATTGATTGATTTCTAAGTATATTTTGAGTTGTGGCAACGGCACAGGGCACTCCAGTATTCTCATGATATAAGGTAGGTGGCTCTTAAACCGACCCTTAAAGAGGTCATTGCATTTTTGGGAAAGCTAAACAGCTCGAAACAATTTTCAGTGAATTGGCGTAGAAAAAAAAATTGAATTGACATCTAATCCCAGTCGTTTCATATTCTGTGGACCTTTGTGGAATTCGAATCCACTTGCAATTTCGACTCTAAATTTTTTGTTGACGGTCCTTGCAGCATTGTAAGCCCATGCACTGGAACGATTGCACAGTGCCCGAGAAGAGAATTTCACATAAATCCTGAAGTTCATGCATGAGACAGCGCAGTGTGAAGTTCGATGAATTGTCCCAAAATTCTGTGCATCGCTTCAGTCTATAGTCTCGTGAAAATTTCTACGTGACCTCACGACACCACAAAAGCAATCGGAACGGTTGGAATCCCAACTCACCATCGAGAACGAACTTCTTGAAATTCATGGGTCACCGTATTCATTGGATACGGTGCTGTAGAGGAAGAGCCCGAGGGCCGTTCAGGGGTTAAATTATTACTGTCAGCCTGTTTATCGAGGTATTTAACTTTCTCTCTCAATACTCTTCTACTGAGCAAGCTAGTTTCATGGAAATCAAGCAGGTTTTACGGTGCAGCCTTTTTGCGGTTGGTAGATTTTGACTGGGATTCTTTCGTAAACAGCCGAGTTCATCCAAATGCATGCACCGAATTCATAACCACAAACCAAATTTGATTGAGATTCTTCCGTGAACAGCCGAGCTTGCGCATGCAAATGAGCATTTACTTTAAATCAACATATTCTGAATTTCGGAAGAGCTTTTAGCTTTGCGCACGGCGCTCCCCAGCTTTGTCCGGGCACTAACGTTCCCACACCAAAATGCCCTCCACTGCTTGCGCAAACAGAGCCTTCTAAGGCTTCGTTTTCGAATCCATCGCGAGCAAGGCGTGCCATTAGCTGATAATTACATGATGAAAAATACAGAGCTGATTCGGCAAACCTGGACAAACGTCAAAAACTACAGCACCTGACAACGTCGCATGCATGACGTGCCATCTCAGGATCTGAATTCGCTAAAACTGAAGGCCATTGAAAATCCTTTTCCGACTGAACTACCTGTACTCCATGTGCATCATTATGAGTTTGGAATCTCCTGCCATATTGGAATGACGGACCGCATGTGGCCATGCTGACATTGAGGGAAGGAATGTTTTGAATTTGAAAAGCGTCTTCCGAGGTTCTTCCTGGGAATCTTCCGTAAGAACTTCCTTCCTCCAGCTTTGAATGACTGCAGTATAGAATTGCAGGGTCTCTCAGACATCCTCAACTGCTTGCTTTGTGCTTGACGTTCTCAACTGCTTGCTTAGTACTTGACGTTCTCTTCTTCGAGTCTCTGGACGGTCCACGAGTTTCCTGTAGTATCCCTGAAGTCCCTTTCGGTAAGTGTCTTCTCTCCTCTTACTGTAGTTTTCAGTTAATATTTCCCGTTCGTTTAAGCTTCATTGACTTGCTCTTGTATTCTAGCTGAACTTCTGTCGTCATGCAGGTGGCTTCGAACTTCGGCGGTATGCTCCATCCTTCGAGAATGCGGAACACTAGGAGACAGAAGCGGCTGTAGTCGAAAGAGGTGGAGCCGGCACCGACTTTAAATGACCTGCACAACAACCAGATTAGCATCGTCCTCCAATCGAGATGTCTGGCTCTCATTGCGAAAAATTTGAACTTTTTTCTACTCTGAAGATTCTAATATTTACAGCAGTTTTCCTTTTCATCTGGGTATACAGTTTGTCTGAGTAGTGACGATCAATGAGCATCTATGCCAGGCATAGCTGCTTTTCCATTTTTGATTGACCTTGAATTGAAGATCGCCCAGTCTCTGTTTCGTAGACGAATGCCTTCGATCGGTCATAACAAATTGATCATTAGAATGTAGTTGAATTTCATGAATCGCTAGTTCAGCAGTTGTCTCGTCTTCCACAATTGGATCAGCAATGTGAAATAGAGGTTCTGTCATAGACTCTAAAGTATTCTCCCGTCGCTGCGATCATGGAAGAGGTACGTGCATGAGGAGGTTCGCGATGAGGAGGTTCGGAAGTTCCGGAACATCCTGGGACTGGGAAGGCCAAAGTGACCTGTCTTGCTGGTCACTTTGGTGTCGTTGTGAGGATTCAACAGGGTCCTTCAACAGATTCAACAGAGCTACAGAGCTACTCCGCCATCGTGGTTTTCTTTTTCCATTCATCCAATCTTGTCCGTATGGTTCGATTGGGTACTGCAGTTAGGTACAGTACGCTTTGGTAGCAATACAGTAATGATGATAAATAGTGTTACGTATACTAATTGATTTAAAGAAGTCAACTATTGGACAAAATTATTTTACAAAATTACATTTAGTGTTACATATTATTTCATCAAATTACAATGAAAAAAATAAAAACCTAAAAATATGAATTAAGAAATGGTGAACAAAACACTAAATGCAAACCAATTGAAATTTTGAGTGGGTGTGGTAGAAATTCAAGTAAAACTATTAGTAACATAACACTAAATACCATCATTAGTGTAGTCGACGTGACTTTAAGTTCATTGAGAAATTCATGGTCAATGCAAACGCCGTGGACCAAAACGCACACGCCATGAAAAAGCAAGACCAAAACCAGGGGTAGCGTGAACTACACCAAGGAACCCTATCGGACCCGACAGGGTTCCTTGGGGTACCTCACGGTACTCCTATTTCTCGCCTTGCTAACCTAGTCTCCATGGTGAGGGACGCTCAATATGCACGTCAGTAGTGGGTTTACAGTACGTTTCAGCAGCCATGTTTGGGTGCATTAACTGGGAATGACCTCAAGTGATGTCTACATAATTTTGTTTTATGTTCAAGTGCATGAGTTCTATTTTTTTAATTGTTTCAATTCCTTGAGTTTCCTCCCTGTATGATTATAAGGAAGGGGTAGGCATATGTCATAAGAGGGCTTTCCCTGTTTTCGTGCAAATTACAGAATTTATAAATATTTGGTATTCCAGCTATGGGAATGCTGAAATGGAAGTCAAGTAAGTTTGAGATGTCAGTTTCTATTTTTAATATTGATTTTTTCTTCTTACTTTTTATTGATGTACTCTTAGTATTATTTTTTAAAAATTTATTCGATTGTAACTAACATTGGCCTACCTTATTATTAAAATGGTTTTGCAGATGAATACACATGAGAGTCTGAACGACCATGCCCTTTTACCAATACCTTCCAATATGGCAATCCATATTGCAGATGTTGCGGGAACTTCAGAACCTACGACTCCAGAAGATAGAAACATCAACATTGCTAGCCAGTCATTGCCTCATGAAGACACTGACTTGGTAAGCCTTGGAGACATTCTTGATGCTTGTGACCGAGCAGCTGATCAATTAGATGAACCTTGTTGCAGTAGGTTCAGTGATTCCAAAAGACGAAAACAAAAACAACCAGTGTTCTCTCCTGAGAATTCTGAGACTAAGTATAGTAGCTCTAATTGTCAAACATCAATCTCCATTTCTAGTCCACCAATTGAGGATATTAGAGATACTACTGGCAGCTCCGGATTGGGCAAGCACGATATTGTCCTCATCCACTTGAGTTCTGATTTAGATGCTAGTGTAGAAATTGATTGAGTTTGAAAGGAATAGAGTCAGTTGCAGTGTTGCAGCATTTGTATTACTTAGTCATTGGTGTTATTATGATACGGGCGATTATGTATTACTTGTACAATCCTTTGTATTGAGAATTTTCTTACCATCATAGTAAAGATTTGTTTTGCAAGTTGAACTTGGAACTTCTGGAGGACTTTCGTGTATTTCGTAATTGCTCTAAAAAATGTATATGATCTTGCAGATGGAGGAGTCACCAATTAATCTGTCACAGGCAGAGGAAGTTCATTCAACTCCACCTACCAGTGAAAGAGGTCAACCAGAAATTGGCACTAAGGAAGAAGGAGATGTTGAGGTGAATGATGTTGATGAAAAGGAGGAGAAGGAGTTGCTGGAAGATGAACTCCGACGGTTGCAGAAGGTAGACTCTGTGGCCACCATCGAGAGTTTGAGGATAAGGCCTCAGAAACACTCCCGAATGCGCATACCTTTGTGCAGATTGGTACCCATGCTAATGGTTAGGCCCACCCTCTCTTGTGATCTTGTAAAGCTTGAACAAGAGTTTGTTCATGGATATCGGGATGGAGCCGCAGTTTTTTATGTTTCCACAACTAATGAGGCGGGGGAGTCTTCTGAATTCTCGAGAGATGAAATGGATGTTTGGGATCCTTTGTGGAAATCAGAGAATGACATCTTCAATGAGTACTTAGATTAATTACCAGAGTTGAGGTACTTGAAGAACTCGAAGTTTTTTATCTGTGATGGAAATCACCGTCGCTTGGCGTAGATGAATCATTTCTCGAGGCTGCATGTGGCGGATCGAGCTTGGCACATTTCAGTAGACAACATCATTTTGGACACGAAAGGGAGAATAGAGCTTGTCATGCAGATTATGTATGACATCAATAAGTAAGTGTGTATCATATGATGTTGTTTGATTGAATTTAATCTTTGACTTTTATTATTTTGTTATTCAATTTATTCATATGTATGAAATGATTTTATAGCCTAATGTGAATTGTAGGTCAACGGAGGATTCCCATGTGAAGACCAATCTAGTTCATACTCTTTATCGTGTTCAGAAGTATGGGCTTCTTCCCATGGAGAAGTTCAATGAAATGTTGAGACCTTCTGAGAGGAAACGTTGTGGTACGCAATCAGTGAGAAAAACATGGTACTCAATGCCAATGGAGGTCTTCACGGCTTTTGTTTTTCGGGTAAGAGTGAGAATGTTCTAACTATTTTATATATCTTTTATTTTAGGTCATTACAATATAGGAAGGGCTGAAGAATGTGAAAATTTGCTGTAATTGAAATTGTGTTGATGTTATTTTTTAGCAAGAGATAGCTCAAGGAGCGGATGCCGCAGTACGGAAGTACAATGAAGTGACAGCATCTGAAGATAAAAGTGATCAAGGGGTGGCTAATGCCATGAGGGTTGGAGCTAAGGAGAAGGCGGCAAAGTTGTACGTGAAAATGGGAAAATTACTTGCGGTGGCAAATCCTACTCACGGTCCAAGATTTCTGGAAGAGGTGATGAAGATTTATGATGTAAAAAACAGTTGTTTTATTTTTTATTATTGTGATTTATTTAATGCTGAAATTTTTTTATTTCCTTGTGAAGGTTGAAAAGCATTGGACCACAAATGAGGTTCCTGAAATGACATTGGAAAAGCTACAAATGGTAGCCACTTGCAATACCTCTGCAATACAGAAGACAAAGTTGTTGAAGTGGTGGAACTCGTCCATGCCTTCACGGGATGCCAGATGTTTCCCTCCAAAGCCAGTTTCTGAAGATAAATTGGGGCCTTTCCTCAATAAATGGGTTTGGTGGGCAGGGGTAAGTGTTTGTATTTATGTAAATGATATTTCATATATATAATGACAAAATCATGAAGTACTACATTTTGCAGTTTTGGTTTTTCATGTATATGAAACGATAATGGAGTTGTACTGATAAGAATATAATGCAGATTGAGGATAGTGCGGTAGAGTACTTTGACAATGTAGTCAATAAAGATGGCCTAAAAATCAATATGGCATCCCCACTTCAACCGGAGTATCTTCTAGAGTATATAGAAGGATGGAGAAGGAAGATTTGGGATCAAGGTTTTGGCCCAGCTTTGAAGGGATCAAACCCTTTTAAGAAGTCGGAGACCTTCTCAAATTTTGATGGATCAAATGATGCTGTTCGTAGAGTTCTTTTCCGGTATGTTTATGTAAATATGAATTTTATGTTTCCTTACTTTCTTCGAAGGATGAGCATACGTAGTTATTTGTTCAGTGAATTTGTGTTATTTGTAACAAGGAATTCGGCTATATGATTGTTACTAATTATTTGAATGTTCTTATTGTAGGTATTTCAAGTACGAGCTTTTAGGGAAGAACGCCATACCTAGGGAGGATCTTCCTCCATTTCTAACCACATGGTTGGACCGGAGTTCTGAAGAGTGCATGTTCACGTCAAGCCAATTGAAGACATTCACAACGGCTCATTTGGGTGGTGGTGCGTGGTATCTAGATTGTCCGTTGACATTTACTCATCCATCGGAAGTAGAACTTCGGAAATCACTAGATGGTCTTCGCGTCATTGACTTGGAGGTTCCCGAATTCAACAACTACACTGATCAACAGAAGAAGAAAGCAATTGCAAGGAGAATGGTTGCTGACAAAAAGAAAGAGAACAAAGAGCAAGAGATTTGTGAGAACAAGGAGAAGAAAGAAGCGGAGCGTCTTATGAAGTTAGTAGAGAAGGAGAAGGAGAAAGAAGAGGGCAAGGGGAAAGGCAAAGGCAAGAAGAAAGAAGGCAATAAACAAGTGCCGGCGTCTTCAACGGTTGATCAGAACTCGCACATGCAAAGTGGATCCCAAAGTGGGTTGAAAAGGAAGGCGATACTTCCAGATTTCACAGAGGACATCGTAACACAAGGTACTCAAGCCATAGTTCTTGGTGATGATGCAGACGTCACTTCAGAGGAATTGATCTTGAACGTCTCTATAGTGGACGTGATGGATAACATGGAGTTCGAGGTGCCCAAGTGCTATACTGAAGTGACGACCTTTTTGAAGAAGGTAACCATGATGCTTTGTCTAGAACTATGAATCCTTTTTTTTGTGGACCTTTGGAAAAAAGTTGTATAAATAATTGATTGTTTGCATAAATTCGTTTCTGCAGTTGGCACCAGAGAAGTCCCGTATGTATGGAGGTAAAGTGAGTCAAGCACCTTTAGTGGACCTCATCTTCTTTGACTGCCAAGAGAATTTACCTGTCCCGGATGTATCTTCTCTAGAGAAAGCAATACCTTCATGGAATTCAGATCCAGAGTATGAAGCCATTCAATCGGCCTTCTTCTTTGCAGATATGCACTTACAAGACCATGGTTGCATGATAGTATTTCAGTTGTGGTGTGCCGATTCAAAGGGCATTATTGCAGGATTGTGCGAGTCTTATCCTTCACTGGTAATGAAGAAGGAATGGTTGGGTATCAATCGTATGCATTTAACTTCCACTATAAGAAATCAGTGTTTTTTTTAACAAGGGAAAAAATGTGCCGTCATGTCTAATTTAACAAGGACGATGCCTGTAGTGACGTCTAAAAAAATCCGTTTAAAAAAACGGGCCAAAAACGGGCCATGTTATGTGCTGAAACGTGCTTAAATTTTTTGTGACATCGAAAACAACAGGGTCACACAGGAGTTTCTGAGAGTACCATGTGGAGGGGTTTTGGCATCCACGTAGGATTTTTAACGATGGGCAGGGATACGTTGGACAACTTTTTCATCCAACGACGTTGTGATGTGTCCAATGACGTGGACCCCTGAATATCCGACGTGGAAAATAATTTACAGAGCACACAGCCTACGTGGCAGCTGACGTGGCACTCTTTTGCGGTACATGCCGGTGTTCTGTGTGATGTTCTCTGGGATGTCACATTTGACAGGAGGATGTTTTAAATGACATCAAAGTCAACGAGAATGTGCTTTAGGAAACGAGCTGGGTGGATAATATTGTGGAATTTATTCTTTGCTGAAATCGCAAACATCGTCCACATACACGTCTATTGTGACATTAAGTAGAGCAACCCGTGTACTGGGGTATGAATTGCTTTGCGCTCAGTGTTCCGTTCGACACGCACAATGACATCTGCAGTGTTTTCTTGAGCATTACAGAAGACATACAATGTGAGAGGAAGGATGTTTTCTCGAACGACATGAACAACGTGAATCATAAACCGCAACATCAAAGACGATGTCCTTTACAACCCATATACATGAGTGAATGGAAGATTGAGATATGCCATTAGAAGATGAATTATGTGTCTTTGTAAGAGATGTCCAAGCATAGAAGCCTGTGTTTTCAATGGCATTGGGATTATAAGGCCACTTGCCAACTTCTGCACAAAATAGCTATGCACATGCCTATAGTCCAGTACTACAAAGAAATCTACAACAACATTAAGTACAACACCTTTGGTGAAAACATGGTGCGTTCTACTCAATGTTCTAAATAACATGCTTGACCATCATATGCAACGTTCAATTGGACACGCTGTGGCAAACAAGGACTCACTTCTTCCGAGGTGCATCCGATTTCTTGACAACAACAGCCTGCATCGTACCACACCAAGTCAAAACCAACAGTACCTACTCATGCATGTTTATTTCTGAGACTCTTATACAGCCACAACAAATGTCAAGGAATGCTACACTTGCATTGTTCTTTTAAGTTGCATACAGAAACAATTGAAAGTATGGGTGAATGGAATGCAGCCTTCCTAACCTTTTTAGTGGGTTGGGTAGGTTTAGGAAGACCCACCGCTTTGGGAATTGTTGCCTTCGGTGTAGCCTTCGTGCCCTTCGCAGCTTGCGTGGTCCTCACAGCACGCCGAGGCTGGCTTGAGGACTCACCAAGGACTTCAATGTCTTCCTGCAACACCATCACACAATTATTATTCACTTCTGACATCCTCTAATCACCTACACTTCCTAGCCTTACCTGAGTACTATTGAGGTACTTGCTTTCCTGTAAGATGCACATAGTTATTGTAAAACATACCTGCGCATTCAATGGAATGGGGGACTGAAAGGAAACTTCGACTTCTGCTTACATTCTATTCTGATGTACTCGCTTTGAAAAGAACAAGCTGAGCCCTAGAGTGCATCAGCGTCTGCCACTAGTGATGTTCACTTCGATGTCCAATTTGACATGCACTTCTTAAAAAAATTGAAGCATTGCACAATAGCTAGCATGTAGCTAACACTGATGATACGATAGTACTTCACGTAAACTGGAAACAAGACAAATTGTAACATGCAACACCGCACTACCAATGTATTATTGTCGTGGCCTCACCTGCAGACTGAGGTTCAGGAGCAGAAGAAGTAGTGCCACTTGCTGTCATGTTGTTTGCTGTAGAAAGAAAGGCGACCATCGCACTTGCTACAGCTCTTTGCACCTGATAGAGAACATAATTTGAGTATTCTAAAATACTTTCTACAAAGCCCTGTGACATTAAAAAATAGAGATTGCAATAATATTTGGTACTACTGAAGCATATGTGCACATGAGACACGTTGTCCACCTTTGACGTGTGACCTATATTATACAGATGAAGGGCCTCATCTAGAAACCAACAACATATGTTTTACAAGTAGACAAACCTCAGTGTTAAAAGTGGTGACGCATGTCGAAGAGCTGTCAAAAACGCCTCTGCTTCTTGGTAGCCCTCTGCCAAGATAACACATTCAATGTGACGCTAAAGCTGAAAACCTTGTTCAATTATGGGACAGTGATTAGAGTATATTACAAACGTTAAAGTAACAACCCCCAGCACATAGAATATCTACAGCATCTGTGACAAAAGTCTGCACTCGACGCTCTCTAATAGCGCTGCCTCAACGGACAAATAAACTCATATCAAATGTGTTCGCAACTTGACATGCAGAAGCTATCCAATCAGATGTGGACACAACAAAACAGATTACTGGAAATGTGCAATTAGAGAGAGTTGAGAGTATACAAGACTAATTCAAACAACTAAATACGGTTGGGCAAAGAACTGGAATGCTAAGGTATCAGAAATAGAGGCCGTACTGAGCCGTTGCAGCAATGATCCTTTGTAACCAATGAATGTAATCGTCGGAATATGTCTTATGGAAACTTAGGAAGTTTTTATTAAGGAATAAACTCTCAACATTGCTCCATCAACTCACCAGAAACCCTAGAAGAAATTCCAAACTTCAACGATCGCAACAGCCTCACTGTTCCAAATCTCGGTGAAACGATTCCAAGGACAGTTACTAATCCAAAAGCAGAGCAAGTAACAAAACAAGGGACAACAACTGATTGCAATAGAGAGGATACAAATAGTCGAGAAATAATTAGCATCCTTGCTTCCCTCTTGCAATCGTAGCATCAAGCTCTGCTTCTTCACCTCATCCAACACCTGTCAAAAGTCCATCTCAAATTAGGTCAATCTCGGGTTTCTGGATGAAAGGTTGTGAATTGAAATCCTAGATACTGAAGTTACTATTATTTGTTAATTTGGGTGTTACTCAAACATCCCCAAAGGAGGACTGAAAGTACACCCTAATCAAATTTCATTCGGTTCTTTCAATTACTCCGACGTAAAAGCCCTTGATGAAATTCCAGTAGAATATGATTCCTCTACCTTAGAAACCTCAATTCAATTGCTTTTCCAAAAAGAACGCACCACAGGATTCTGAAAAGTTGTCAACTTCAGCAATACCGACTCCTCATTCTACCCTGTGGAAACACCAAAACTCTGAAACATCAGTCTGTAATTCCATCATTCATTAATTCATCTACTTTGGCAACACACACGAAAACTCTACCTGCGACAAAGACGACGAGCACGAAATTGTCGGCCTGAGCGCGCACGATGGCCTCGGATATGGAACCCTGGAAAACAGAGTCCCCGGGGGATCCGAGAGATCTTGGAGCCCGACAGCAGCCTCCATGCCAACGCAATGGGATGCAAGTGGAGCAGAGAACAGACGGCGGAGTGGAAGTGGGAAACGGGAGAAGTAAGATTTTGTGCAGGAAAGATGAAGCACGGCGAGTATCTTGAGCATCTTGGGGAGCACAACGACGAAGACGAAGAAGACAAAGAAGACAAAGACAAAGAGTCGAAAGCTTGGGGGCAAGCGAGACCTTCTGCCCAGGCTGCTGCCCATTAAAAGAATTCCAAAGGAAAAAATTTTGTTTGCTCTACAAAATTTTGCTTCAAATTTATTTTCACTACTCCGTATTATTTTCCCAATCTTGTTCCGTGGTGTCAATTTTGCTCTCTAATACATTCTAGAACATAAAGGCGATCTATAAAGTCTTGGGATGTAACCCTAAGGAACCCACATATATTGCACCAAAAATTGTCAAAATTTTTTCCACCTATTAGATCAAAAGTGCCGTAAAGCAAAAAAATAAATAAAATAATGAAAAATAAAATCAACCCCTCAAAATTGCACTAGTGTAATATGAAAATTTTTGAATTTTTTTTCACAAACATTGACCTTTTAGATTGCAAGATTATAGCATTTGAAGTGAGGAGGAAAAAGAATTGCAAACCCAATAAGTAGGCTCACCAAGACTTAGTTTGACTCTTCTTTGAATGAGAATTTTGTAAGAAAACATACTTGGGGGGAAGAAAAGACCAATATATTTCATATCATGTCATTGAATTCAACTTGTCAAATTTTATCCTTCTATGAGTTTCTTCCATTTTGCAATCCTCCTTTGTGCCATTTTCACGGAATAATCGCCATTTTCCTGAAATTTTTCATATTGGTGAATATTTGAGTGCTAATAGATACAAGTTATGGATTGTTAAAATGACATTATGACTCCACTCTATGGATCATTTTGTAAGAACCAACTTACCAAGATTTTTAAAGTAGAAACCCTAAATCCTAAAACCCAAACTCTAAAATCTAAAATCTAAACCATAAACTAATTTCTACATCAAAGAACCAACTTACCAAGATTTTTGAGATAAATTTCTACACAATAGCTAGCATGTAAAGCACTTCCTAATTTTTTCAAAATACTTTTATTTAGTAAATTAAATGCCGAAGCATAATGTTCTCACATATATTTTATTTTAAAAAAAATTCTTTTTAAGAAGTAGAAATGAAGAGGGTTTTGGTACTAGTGTTATAAGTTGTTTAGTGGCAAGGGGAACATAATGACCTTTGATCTAGGATTATTTCAAGCAATTCAAAGCAAAAGCGGAAAATGTCCAATGAGTTCTGCAACTACGCGCATGCCTTCGTCCTGAACAACGCAGCGTGCTTAGAACCATGGCGGGAGTGAGTGCTCTTTTCAGCCTTCTTTACATTGTTTCCCTGGAGTTTGCTATGAGATCATATTTGTACTTCTGTTATCTAGGGACCTGGACGGTAATGTGCACAATGTCGGAGATCATGTCTTGATAAACATTTATTGTAATGTTTCAGCCATACACGTATTCGTGTCAACGTCATTGTGAATATCTCTCTGAATGCATGAAACTTGCAGTCCACGTCGAATAGGACATATGGTACCTTCACAATCTTCTTCACTGCGCCCTGGCACTATAAGCGTCGTCTAACAATGCATGATCTGAATGCCTTGTAGGGAGTATGTGTTAGCGAGAGGCCAGATCTGGGAAGAAAGGGAGGCCTTTCGAAGACAATTTCGTCATCAATATCTGTCAATGCCAGTGTGGTATCCCAACAAGCTCTCCGATTTGCCTCCGTTTGCACTGTGGCTAAGTGAAAGAGTTCAGAGTTTGCAACATGCCGGTGAACATGTTGACCCCGATGTTGTAGAGTACGGGCAACCTCCAAAGCGGTATGCAGTCTCACATCGCCAAATGTATGCGTTTGGCATGCACCTCCGTGTTCATAGTGTAGAGAGGGTCCGTGTCACATGCGACTTCGCAATTGTAGCCTCATTCACTAAGCAACTGCGTTGGGGGCTTTACAATGGGCGACCCATAGAGAGAACCAATGAGTGCGTGGGGTATATTTAGGAGATATTGGAGTTGGACTACCGGAATCATTGCACGACAGTGTTGGTGTGCGATTGGGTTCGATCAAACGAAGATGCTCGATATGCAAACATCCGCAAAGACCAATATGGGTTTACAATAGTAAACTTCACTCGCATGGATGGCGGAGTCCACGCTGACTCTTTTGCTTTCCCATTGCATTGTCAACAAGTATTCTTCTCCGATGATCCGCACAGGCAAGGTTGGAAAATTGTGTGTCGCACAGATCTCAGAGGCAGACGTGGGCAGCTACAGGTGAACCAACCTATGCCTACCATAATTAATGTTGGCAGTGACACGGACTTCCTCGGTTTGCAACCTCAGTTGGTGGACGTGGAGCCTCAAAGGCAACTGGCTGAAGATGGTGGCACATACATTTGACCGTGGATGCGGTCTTGAAGTGAGTAGGAGAGAGATGGACGGCAGTAGGCAAATGGAGGCTCATCTGTTATGAAACGGTTGCTACACAGTCATTGTCAATGTTGACATTGCACATGATGTGCAAATGGATGTCAAGGAGAACGCCCACTCTAACACGCTTGTTGAAAAGGACGTTGGATATAACATTCCAGTGGACACATTTAAACCAAGGTGGCAGGCATGCTCGCTCGAATTGGGGCACCTTCCATTCTGAATGTTCTTTTCACTACAGTAAAAAAGTTTTTTGTTTCCTTCCCATGGAGTTCTAAGGTGAAAGTTGCATGGAGAATGTCTCAAACACCATATTTGCTGTTGTCTTCACCCTAGAGCAAGGTCTAGGTACTTGCATGTGCTAGCAGAAGACCTTCTCATAGATCTTAGGAAGATTGTTTAGTGGAGCATGGTGATGTAATGGAAGAAGTCGCCTATGCATTGAATAAAAGGATTATCAATGTCTTGTATAGAATGGAATGTCACATCCCATGTTCCGTAGTAGTGAGAGGAATTGTACTTGTAATTATTGTGTTCTACCATATTCTAAGAGTGGAAAATAGTAATGAATTAGATTGGGCTGAATACATAATGTGCTCTCTATTTTTTTGTAGGCAGAGATCTCCCCACCTAGAAGCCAATGGAATGAACTTGGCCGGAACCCCCCCATGTTGTCCCCATTTAATTTTCCTCCCAACTCCCTAAATCTGAAAAGCAATGGAAGGAATGCACTATGGGGTGAAAGCACACTACACTGAATACACGTTCGTCAAAAATCAAGAGTACTTTCAAGTGGACATGAAATACTTGAAGTATATAAAGTACCTTGGTGGAAGTACCATTAGAACTTAAAGAAACTTTAAATGGATGCTTGTAGATTCTTGCCATTACAAAGTAACATACTTATAGACAAGAGTTTCTTAATGAACATCTTCATTTGAACTTGAGTTTATTGGAAGTGCATTTTAGTGTGTTAACCCAATTTCTAGTTATTCATGTCACTTCAAACTTTAAGAAACTTATATGCAAATTCTACTTCCTACAATAATCTCACTATTGGGATTAGTGCAATTGAAAGCTATCCTAGAGGTACTAATAATGTAAATTTGCCTTGTATCTTGATCTTTCTTCTATTTAAGAATTTTTTTAAAATGAGAATGAAGTGCCACGTGGGAATTTTTTCCCTTAGATTCTCAACTCGATTTTCCAACATGAAGATTTAAAGTTCATAACTCTGTAGTACCCAAATTCTAGATTAAGATTAATATTCAAAGTCAAATATTTTAACTGTACAATACATTAAAAAATAATCGAAGCCAAAACAAACCCAGAAGTTCCTTGAAGTTCCTAGATTGTGGGAATTCGCCACATTAGCATTTTATGCAAACCATGCCATAGTACATAATATTAATTCATAATTTTTTTTAAATAAAATTGTAATTTAAAAAAAAAAATTAAAATTTGAAAACGAAGAGTGGAGATGAAGTTGAAAGTTTAAAACTACCCTAATCCATAAGTAATTCTTCACGAATAGAAGCAAGGAAAAAAGTCAAACAAATATTCAAAATTTTGGAGATTTAAGCAATAGCCATGCTACAGTATGTGAATGTAGTGCTTTACTCATCAAAAAATGAACGTAAATATTATTTTTTGTGTCTTTTTTCCTCCGCAAAAGATAATGCCCATCTGACTTCCACATTCCAATAGATATTGTAATTATAGTTCTACTATGACCAAGAAGCCCTTGCATAGTATATATATTCTATCTTTGTACAAACTATTGTGTTTTTTTTATCATTCATTTGGCCTGTACAAAGTCATTTGTAATTATTTTACAAACCTAACACGCTTTTATTGTTGGTAAAGTACTTTGTAGAAGATGGATGAAACACTAAATTGGATTAGAATGTGGTAGAATACCTTCTCTACATAAGTACCTACCAATTGGATCAATTGAAAAGTGAAAATAATGTTTATTTCATCTAAAAAAAGTACGTTATATAAATACATCTTGAAGAAGTACTTTTCTAACGTACTTTGTAGGGGGGCGTAATGTGCTTTCACCCTATGGAGACTGCAAGTCACTCCCAAATTGTTTGGGCCATCCCTAAACCCAGGTGGGAAAGCACTTCCTGGCACTCCCCACACGACCATTCACCCCAATTTTTGGGGGGGAACCCCCGAGCCTCAACCCAATGGAATGAACTTGGCCATAACCCCCCCATGTTCTCCCCATTTAAATTTTTTCCCAACTCTCTAAATCCAAAAAGCACTGGGAAGAATTCACTGTGGGGACTTCAAATTACTCCCAAATTGTTTGGGCCATCCATGAACCCCCAATGGAAAGCACTTCTTCGCACTTCCCGTACTACCATTCACCGCCATATTGGGGGGACCCCCAAGCCCCATCCCAATGGAATGAATTTGAACTGGACACCCCTATATTCTCCCCATTTAATTTTATCCCAACTCCGTAAATCCAAAAAACATTGGAAGGAATTCACTATGGGGACTGCAAGTCACTCTCCATTTTATGGGGCCTAATTTGCAATTTCAAAGCCAATGGAATAATGACACATTGATCCCAACACTTCCAAGTAATCCCCATTTTTTGTTCTCAAAACCTGTCTCCATATAATATTGCGTAACTTCACCTCTATGAGAAGGTTATTCCAATGAGTCTCCATTTTTATTTCCCATCTTTCATGTTTTAGGACCTAAAATATTTAATTCTGTACATCCTTTTTATTTTGGCATACCCTAGACTTGTAACACCAAAACACATTTGTTGAGTCATTACATGTGTCTATGTCACTTTCATCCTACCTTGTACCCATGACTTCACATCCTCCCAGAAAGCCTGAAATTTTACACCCTGGAGCTCTTTCCTGTACTGATCAGGTGTTTTCCCTGTAGGGCAGCACCCCCCCTTGCCCTCTCAGTGACAGCAGTGCACCTGCTCGCAGTGAAAGACGCACTAGTGGCTGACGTGGCCGATTCGTGTTTTTTTAGACGTCATCTGAAACGTCCTTTATTTTTTTGGACGTAGTGATAAACACGTCCGTTCAAAGTGACATCCCTATATTTCCTGACGTCTATTATGACGTTTCAGATGACATCACAAAAAATTGTCCCTGAACTACGCGTTCGTCCAAAAACGTAGTGACGTCAAAAGTAACGGTGATGTCACAGCGTAACGCAGAGAAAAACATGGGTTTCTTATAGTGTTCAGCTGTGGAGGACTCGGAAACGGTTAGTGTTTTTCAAATATTTTCATAATTTTAATGGAAACTGGCATTGACAGATGGTTGTATTCTTTTCTAAAACATAATTTTTTTGTGACTGTAGACTTTGAAGTTTGGAATCACTCTCTTGGTGAAGGACCTCGGTGATAAAGAGAACTCAGGGTTCTCTTTGAAGCGATCACAAGCAATGCAGAAGGCAAAAGTAGACCTACGCAAGGATGATACATTAATTAACTACACAACTGAAGAGAGCATGTTGGTCAATCCACTAACCAAAATTCCATGGCGAGGGCCTCGCGAAAAGGATGCTAGGTTCTTCCAATTCCTTATAGAGGGGACAACTGAAGAAGGCGACTTGGTTTTCGACTGCACAGCATCCACTGGTTAGTTTTCATTTTAGTAACTGGATTTTCATATATGTGTTCATATATTGATTCATTGATATGAATTGCATTTTGTAATTTGTAGGTGCATCAATTACAACATGTCACGGCACGGGACGACACATAGTGGCTTTAGAGGAAGACAACACTGTTTTTTACGGCGTCCTTGAACCTATGAAAAGGAACACTGAAGAAGATGTGATAATAACTGAAACGCAACTACCACTGCCGGCTGCATCTTCACAAGATCCGGACGCAATGATAGTGGTTCCTCGGAAATTTCCTCGCCGAACTAAACCTAGTAAGTAAGTTTTTCATATTTTTCAAGTGCTATTTGCCATCCTACTTCTTCTATTTCGTGACTTTAATATTCTATATGTTTTTTTTGTAGGCGTAAGAAACTAATGTCCACAGATGCATTGAGGAAGAGACGCAAACTAGTACTAAGTCCAGAGAAGCCTTTTGATCTCCCAGTTTATGCTGAGCAATTAGCATCAGCATTTGCAAACTTTGGTAGCTTAGAACCAAAACGTAGAAAAGATACCTATGCTCTTAATGTTCTGCAATTTATAGATGAATCGGCAGCAGAGGGGAAAGAGACTTCAGAGTCTGAGAGTAGCTTGGCATCTGCAACTCAGTCCACTACAACCTAGATTTATGAGATTGATATATCTCATGAGTCAAATTATTATGTATTCATTTACAGTATGATTTGATTTGATTGTGTGTTTTATGGCTACATCTTTAGTATGATTCATTCCCCTTCAATATTTTGCATTTTATGTTTTCTGTCAAAATTAACTCTTGAACGTCGGATACGGTCCCGTAGAAATCAATGATTCTGGAACCGTGTGACATCATTTACTTTAACAATACCAAAAATAATTATTGGGAGTCAAAGTATTGTAGAAAATCTCTCTTTCCCACCTTTAATTATGTGGATGAATAGTTGCAGTTACGTCCTACATATGAGATTATTTTGTCATTCATTAGACATTTGACGTCCTGTATGGCCTTTCTGGATTGAACACAATTGGTTGTTGCAATTTTTTATTTCATTTAAGTTTGTAAGTAAGTAAAATTTCAGAAGAATGAGCTCAAATCTTCACAAAAAAAAATACACTTACATCCACGGTCATAGGTCCCCCATATTTTTTTAATAAAAAATCTTTCCCGCTCATAGGCTCACAGGCTCATGGGCTCACGCTCACAAGCTCGCCTGCTAGCAACCCTGCTCAACGCTCAACGCTCATCGCTCTTTGCTCATACTTTAGCAACCCTGGGCACAAATCGGACATTATTCTAGAATATAATGCCCAGTAGCCACTAATTTTAACTTCCTTAATGAAAATGTGAGCATTCAGGTTAAAAATTTCATAAGAATGTCAATTCTGTATGTAAACACCCAATCCTTAAATTTAATTCTATGATTTCCAACAAGATTCCTAAACTCCAATAAATATAAATTCAGAATTTGTACTGTAAAATGTTATTTACTTATCTTCCTCAATTTTTTATGTGAATGCTCATTTTCAACATCCTTAATTTCATCTTTGTGAATGATAAAACTGTGAATCTGGATTCTTTGCAGTAAATTCATGCTACTTTTATAGAAGTAGGTCTTGTACCATTTTAGATTTCCTAAACCTTTTTATGATTGTTTCCTACTTTTTGAGCACGATTACTTGATTTAGAAGTTTCAATTTGAATTTGATAACTTTGTATGCAAACAAGTTTACTATGGTTGCCTTTTGATTTCATAGGTAAGTTTAACATTTGTTAAAATGAATCTAAAAATTATTTTTTAAGGACACGATTGAAGTAGTAGTTGATTTGTTTTTAATGATTGAAGTAGAAGTTGATGAAAATGAGGTATACAATTAAATTTCATAAAGAATCATAAGATAAGAACATTTGTTAGTATGAGTTGTATTTTCATAAATACAAAACTTGAAAGTATTTGACATATATTACAGTCAAAGAGTACAAAGGAAGTAGAAATTTTAAATTATATAACATTTATCATTATGTAACATTTATAATTTGTGCCAGAACATGGATCTACTATTCCTTGAACAAACACATTTTGTCTATTATTTCACAATAATGCTATTGTTATTTTAAAAAAATACATATTTTTATGGATTTACCCCTCCAAAAACAACTTAGAACGTTATGAATAAGTTTGGTCTTCAATGTGACATTGAATTGTATTTGTCTACACGTATGCCTTTAAAGCTCCCTAACCAAATATTTAAATTTTTTGGCATCTATTCAATTTGGTACGTCAAAAGAATTAGCTTAGTGCCGTGGATTTCACATGACATACCCTCAAGCTTGAAACCTGAAACCCTAAAAACCCTAATATCCTAAAACCTCAATGTGAACTTTGTGAAATGTAAAGTCTATTTAAGTATCTATTTATTAAGTATCTAAACTTTTAGAAGCAGAAACCTGAAATGCCATGAGTGTAAAGTGGAATTGGAGTTTAGTTCCATGGACTCCATGTAGAATACTATTTTGAGGCGGTCAATATTTATTGAATTAAAAACGAGAAGGAATTTCCCCAATTGCAGTCACTGTAGAAGGAGAAGAATGTACCAACTTTAGAAACAGTTGCCTGAGGGCATCTTCCTTGGTGAATAAAGTTGTCAGTCCAAATGACCCTTGACCATTTTTATCGAAGTGCGGAAAAGGCTAAAGAAATACAATAAGGCTACAAATAATAACTCCACTTGCTGTTCGTGACAGTCTCCCATTCGCAAGAAGACATGTCACCATATGAAAGTCAACGAGCAATAAAAACATATTTCTTAAAAGGCTGCTGAATCCGTAACATCCGTGAGGAATTTGATTCATTTCTCTTTTAGGATGCACCTGTAAGATTCCACCTACAAAGGCATGAGGAATCCCGGAGCACCAGAAATTAGAAACATGATGTTCAAATTGTTGGATTGGGTTGGCGCTTGTTTGTTCGCGCCAACAATCTGGGTTGCATCACCGAATTGCATGCACGTCCTTCCTCTTTCACCATTCTCTTCAATCGAATCGTCGCATGTTTGTTGTTTCTGCTCTTTGTGTGCACCTCGTTCACTTGCAGTATTCTCCTCCGTGTCATGCTCTAGAGTCCCGATTCGTGAACGCTTGCGTTTGTTTGGTTGTTATCCGCTGCTGTCGTAGCTCAAGAACTTCAACGCGAAACCTTGCCGGTAACGTACTTCTCCCTTCTACATCCGTTTCGCATACTTCCATTCTGAACGTAAACGCTTGTCAGGATACATTCCGTCAAATGCTTCAGAAGCACACTTGATTGCACAAGTCTTCATTTTTTCTAGATCGCATTTCACATTGCAGCAATTGTACTTGAATTTCATTTGCAACCATTGTGCTTGAATATCATCTCACAAGGTCTCTCCATCATGCACGTCTAATGGTGTTTGTTACTGGTTCCGTGAATTCCGGAATTACTAAAAATAGTAGTTTTGAGTTCAGCTTAGAAGTATGTATGGATTCTGATAAATACGGGATGTTCAGATGAATCATCACCGAAGTTATGACTAGCAGTTTAGCGCGACTCGCGCTAAATTACGTTTTTGAAATCTCATACATAGTTTAGCGCGTGCCGTGCTAATGTATATTTCTATTTTCTAATTCTAGACCACGGGATATGAAGTATAGAATAGTCGCACTACAGTTCAGCGCGACTTGCGCTAAACTGGGTTTCTATCTGATAAGCCTAAGCGAGGTAATTGATTTACGGAGTAACCCAACTATATTTCAGCGCGAGTCGCGCTAAAGTATGTTTGGGAAAAGTCCGTGAATTTCAGCGCGAGTCACGCTAAGATATTCCGTTTGATAATCCTGAACGGGGGATCAATATTCATTTTAGCGCGAGTCGCGCTAAAGTTTGCTCCCCTCTGGTCAATCTGAATTAGAAGATAGTCCTAGTCCACAGGATTCATGTACAGGGTAACTTAACTGCATTTTAACTTATGCCTAGACAATGCAGATTACAAACAATTACACGAATGAACAACTTTAGCGCGAGTCGCGCTAAACCATGATTCATGAATGAATAGAATTACAGTTTCCTACTATAGCAAAAGCGACACTAATAATTGTTTCCGTAGCACATTGACTTTAATAATGAAAAGTTATATTTTTATTTAGAATTACGCACTTGAACTTCAGAACTTATTCTTGTTTGTGATCTGTTCTTGATTTACAGAGAACATGGCCTCAAATTTTATACCAGATGACATCGTCGATTCATCGGATGATGAATTCCAGGCTCTTGAGAGTATGAATGTTGGTGTTCCAGAGTGTGAAAGGCTTCCTCGCCGAATGTGGAACACAAGGTGTGTTACCTTGTACAATGGCAATGGCGTGCTTGTTGGAGAAGGGACTTGTCATAGCGTGGACTCTCAACTCGTACTTGGTGCCAATGGACCACTTGGAGACACGCACGTGTCTGTACACATTTCAAAGTCATACTCTGAAGTGGTCATTCCTCGAGAACGAGTGTACTCTTTGGTAGCTTGGCCAATTGAGCTCGTCCATTGTCGTGGGGCGAGTCTGAAGGATCATGAAGCAAGGGACCATTTCAATCGTTCCCGAGAAGCGCTCTTGAACCCCCCTTCTTCTAAATCGGCGAGGCCCTATTCCAATACCGTCAGAAACCCGCCTTGTGAGATTGCGTTGAAAACAAAGGAGCTTCTTACTCAGGGGTCGATCAATGCGGTGTCAAGCAAATTGTGCTGCAGTCAGAATTGCATTCAACCGTTTCCTAGGGAGAAAATACGAGCCTTTCGAGAACGCATGTATCGAAATTCAACTTTCAAGCATAGAGCCTTCATGAAGACGGACGTGCACAGGCAGATCCATCGAGATGCACGCGAAAGGAGGATGGTAACAATTGAAGGAATAAATGTGTGTTTGCGCGCATGGATGCATATTGCGGGGGTCGCAGAGTCTACTTTCTATCGCTACCTCAATTACATGAAGGCTGATAGGGAAGCAAGGGATCACGGGAACATGGGATTGCTCAAGCCTCGAGAGTATACCAAATAAGCCACGGCTTCATTGAAGCGCATTCTCGACAAGGAAGCCGATTACATGCCACATCGCTCTTGAACATTGAAGGAAGGTGACAAGGTGGTGTCAAAGATTTTGCCGGCTTCTTTTCAGTGGAAGGACCGGTTGAAGAAAGTCAATGAAGCTAATGTGGCTTTTGGATTGAAAGAGATCTCAACTTCAAACTTGAGCAAGATAAGGTCGTCAAAGTTCCCGGAGTACGATGTGAAGAAGCCTGGGGACAATTTTGCAAGATGTGCTACTTGTGACAAGTATAATGAGCTCGTGAAGGGCGCTATCTCGGGATCTCATACCGCCTTGAAGTGGTCAAGGATGTTGGATAAGCATCTACTCACAACTCGTGCGCACAGAGATGTTTATTATATCAACCGGGATTGGTCGTTCAAGTTTCCGCATGAGTGCGTTACAATCATACATGACAAGATGGATCATGCCAAGACCGCTTCTCCCGTCTTTTCGCACAAGAGTAAAGAGCTTGACGGCTTGATGAAGCTACCCGTTTCAGTGACGGGTATGATTGCGCACGGTCATGGTGATGTGCGCTATGCGCATTATGGCTTAGAAGTCTTCACCCATGACTCCAACTATACCATTGGTTCAATGGCAAAGTTGTTGCGAGATCTGGAGTTGATGCCGAAGTCTTCTTCGCGAGAGTTGTTCAAGAATTCAAAGTCCACAAATCTCTTTAAGGTTGTGTTAGAGGGTGCAGCAATGTGCGGCGCATCTTTGCTGCCACCGCCAAGTAACTTAGCTCCGGCGGTGCCGCTGCCCCCTATCTTCAATGTTCAGATGGACAATGCAACTGGAGACAACAAGAATAGATATGTCTTCTGTTTTTGGTCTCTGCTTGTTGCAAAAAAGATCTTCCGGGAAGTTTATGTGAACTTCATGATTGTGGGTCATACGCATGATGACATCGATGCACTCTTCGGAAGATGGAGCATGGATTTGAAGAAGGAGAACTTCCCTACAGTTCCTGCGCTCATGAAGTCGTTCATGGACGTGGATTCCATTCCCACTATCCCTCACCTCATCGAAGAAGTGTCCGATTTCAAGGACTTCATAGCGGGTTCATTTGAAGATGGCAATGAGATCCTTGTTGGGCATACAAGACTGCAACAATTGAAGTTCTTCTTGGATTCCACGGGTTGCCTTGTCATGATGTACAAACTCTTGTGTCCTGATATTGATTGGCTAGGGAAAGATGGCAATGGCATCAAGTTGTGGAAAGAAGATGCTGAAGGAAGGAGTTTGTGGCCACGAGGTGTACCATTGCCCGTTCCGTTGAAGCCTATGAAAGACTTGGAGAACATCGTGAAAGGCATGTCGGGGTTTGTGAAGTATTGGGACAATTTGTGCAATGCGGACGTCACCGGGGAGTATTGGAGACGTTTTGAGCATGTGGTGAAGTATTGGCGTGGCGTGAAAGTAGCATTGATGGAACCGTTACCCACATTTCCAACTTTGAAGGACGATTTTTGGCCAAATACACGTGTTCAACCAAGTCGAGTGGATCAAATAGATGATGATGGAGAGGATCGTGAAGAATTTGGAGAAGATGAACCATACGTTGGGCCACTAAGTGGTCGTCCAAATCCATCTTTCAGAGTAGCACGAGACTTGTTTGAAGGCTATTTTGTTGCAGTTCGACCTGCTGAAGGTGACCTCCATCCTATTTGGATTGGAAGGGCATTGTCTAATCCAAACTGCGATCCAGAGAATCCGAACTGCGTTCTTATTCAATATTTTTGTCTGACATCAAGGAATCAAGATGTCCAAGACTTCTATACCGGTTGGGACAACGAAAGAGGTCTACTTTGGAAGGTTGATGAAACTAAAGGTCCAATGTGGCAGCACATGGATGCTCTTATGACAGTGTGGAAGTCGAGGATCCAAAAGGACACTGTGGAGTGTATGATCAAGATCCTGGCTATACAAATCGAAGTCATCAACGAAAGTCTGGCTTTGTATAATTGAGAAGCCATAAGTAACCACATATCTATATAATTATGTGGCATGTTTTGTTTTATATTTAACATCCTTATATTGTGTGTAATGGATGGAAATTATAGAAAGCCTAGGTTTCAATTATTGTGGTTTGGGTTTAGTGTTTGGTATGACCTCTATGTTTTGAATTGGATTTTAGTGTTTGGTATGACCTCTATGTTTTGGAAATGTACATCTTGTTTTTCATAAACAAGAGCACTCTATTTTCATTTTGATATATATATTATTTTATTTATTTGAATTGACTATATTTTTCCCCCATCATTTTCACTTGTTTTTTTTTGCATAGTCGTGTTTTACACTTTCATTTTTATGCACTCATTTTACTCTCATTTTAATGGAAATTGTGCCTTCATACAAAAAAATTTGTATTTGTCAACTTTAGTTGTTTGGAGCAAATCCATTCTTATAACTATCAAAATGGACAATATTATTTTGGGATACCCCAATACTCCCATTTTTTGGAATATATCGTTTTATCCGGATCCGGAACGGAATCCGGAATGTACTAAGTTTCCGAAGTGAGGTAGGAAAAGTGAAAGAAGGGGGATTAAGTGAGTAGTCACAATCCGGATGCTTCTAACTCAATCGATATCATACTAGAAGTTCCCTGGAACGATAATTCGTGTCATCTTGCAGCAATTTGTTGTTGTAAGGATACTTACGGCTAACTACGCGTATGACACTTTTGGTGCCGCTGCCGGGGAACTACTGAAAAAAAACTTATCGATAGAGTGGAAGATAGGAAAAGGTAGTTCAAGACGGTAAGCTAGGACTCAACCATTCGCCAGATTGTAGACTAAGTTAATGAGGGTCAAATAAACAAGAACTTGATTCTAACTTCATGAGTAGGCGTCAAAGAAGAAATACAGCTTTACGTCGGACGGAACGTCAAGAGGAAGTAAATAGGCGAATAGTGGTGCACAGGTTACCAGCGTCACAATCTGCAGAGGATTTGGTTATAATTCCTATTAGGCCGGAAGTACTTCCGGAACGTTCCCAAAGCCCTGAAGCAGTTGAGGAGCCAAAAGTAGAACCTGTTACCTCTGAAGAAGAGCGGTTCTCTGACGAATCAGATACCATGGTAACCACCACGCGTCTCCGTTACAGTAGGTTCCGGGGAGACGGAAGTAAGGATATAGATGACTGGATGGGGGAATTTGAAGCTACTACTATAGCTAATCAAGAAGATGCCGCTTCTAGACAGAGAATCTTTCAGGGACTACTAAAAGGTGAAGCCCTTAGATGGTATCAGGATGTTCCAGAAGGTATCCGGAACAACTGGGACCGTCTGACGGAACTCTTCCTGCGGACTTTTAGAGAAGTAGGAGGAGAAGCTAGAGCATTGGGAAGACTTAGTAAAGTATCCATGAGGCCCAATTAGTCGGTCCGAAAATATGGTCAGAGGGTGAAAGACCTGATAAAAAAACTAACCACGGACGTAGCCTCGAGTATACAAGTGGAATGGTATGTGGCAGGTTTTCCAAAGGAAATGGGTTTTCAGATCCGACAATCCCGACCCGCAACGCTAAGAGAAGCCATGGAGTCAGCCCAAAATTATGAGAATTCAGCTCAATCGTTACGACGGTCCATTAAGAAGAGCGAGAAAAGAGAAAAAGGGAAGAGTAAAAAGTACGAGAAGAAGATGAAACGAAGAGGGAGGTATTCGGATTCCGACACCTCAAGTTCTAGAACCGGAACGGATGAGTCATCCGACAGCGCCTACAGCTCTAATAGTGAGACAGAGACTTCTAGTAGCAGAAGAGTTGCACGAGGCAAGAACGAGAAGGTTAACAGAAAAACTGTCAAAGTGAAAGTGGAGGAAGACGATTCCAAGAAACTGATGAAGAGCATCCAAGAATCGTTAGAGGCAATCAAGGTCAACCTGGCTGATAACCGGATGCCCCGAGGATTGTACCGACTTCCCGAGCTAATGTATGGTGCGCAAGGTGTGGAAGACCCGGTCATTATGCAAGCGAATGCCCTCAAGGACACCAGAAGCAGATCCATTTTGTGGACAAAGAAGGAGCATACTACACACTTTCGGAACCGGAAGGATGTGAAGATCCGGTGAATCCAGTATTCCAGATCCAAACCGGATACGGAAGAGGGAAAGCACCTCAGCAGTTGGTCCGCACCAGTTTGCATACACATCCATCGACTGGATCTAGTCAAGGTACTTATTCCACTTCTAGATTCCCACCCGGATGTTGTTTTGTATGTGGAAGTCCCCAACATTATGCCAATAGCTGTCCCCATAAAGGGCAGGGGCAAGGGGCCCCACTAGCTTTACCATGCCAGAATTGCCTAGAATATGGACATGGAATGAATGAGTGTCCCAGACCGCAACAGATCCGTACTATTTACAAACATGTAGAAGTCCCACCTTGTGATCAAACCGGACTCAATTACGGATCCACTGCCGGAATTGAGAATACGGAAAAATGACAACCAAAGGTGGAACTTCCAAAAGTTTTAGAAGGACTCGTTCATCGAGTATCAACTCGAAGTTCCACTGAAGACCAAAGGAATAGGCATAGAACTGGAAGGCAGAAACGGAAAGAAAAGCCTAAGGTTAGCACTCCCATTCCGGAATCCGATCCGAGTGATTCTGATCACTTAGAAGAGACGGATCCCATTGGACCCACAGTAGAAGTAGAAAAAGGGGTCGGACCTCGTCCGATTCCCATTGATATTAGTTCGGAAGTCCGACAGAATCTAGACAATGTCAATATAGTTCCGGATCTCAGAAAGAAGAAGGTTACGTTTGAAGACGTTCCGGTTCTGATTAATCCGATACCAAACTTAGACACGTACGATATCGTACAAGATATCAAAGATCAGAAGGCTAGTGTCACCTTTGGGCAACTCCTTCATAATAATGCAAATTATCAGAAATTGATCCGAGACGCTTGGACAAAGAAAAGAACCAAACGACTCAAACTTCCGTTAATCGTAGTCAACTTCTCCCAGATTGAAGACTTTGGAGCGTCGGAGTTGGAAGTCGAGGTGGGAGGATGTATTGTCACCCGGGTTCTAGTTGATGGCGGATCGGGAGTCAACCTTATGTTGGAAGACACCGCCTTTGATCTAGGGTACACGACATTCCAAGAAACCGACCAAGTCTTGAGGATGGTAGATCAATCCAGAGTGTATCCGGTAGGAAGGCTGGCCCAGATTCCAACCCGGATCGGAAAAGAGACCTATCTGCTAAATTATGTAGTCATCAGAGTATCTAAAGGAAGGCCTTTTCCCATGCTACTAGGAAGACCATGGTTATATGCAGTAAGAGTGTTGGTTGACTGGGGAACCAAGGAATTTGTGGTGGGGAAACCTGTCGTACGAATACCTTGGAAACATGTTGATCACTTGGGAGAGACCAATGAGTCTGACGGATATACTACGGATTGGTCCGATCAGGAGAACTCTGATTCCGTGACTAGTTACTTCACGTCTGTTACGGAACCAGATTTTGAATTTCCGGAACCCATCCTGGAAATTGCAACGGAAGAAACCGAAACTCAAACACCAACAATACCGGAAGATCAATCATTAGGAGAGATGAGTGTTCCGTTATCATACGAATGGATCAAACGACAGCTCAATGAAGAGAATCTTCTGACGGTAGGACTGGGTCAAACAAATCAAGAATCCATCTGGAGCGAGTTACGGAACAAGGAAGATGGACCAGAGCCGGAAAGGAGGAAGCCTATAGTAAGCCCAGTGGAGTATGAGGAGGTGAGTGTTACTCCGGGAAAAACTTTCTTTGTCAACAAAGCCATGTCTGCTCCGGAGAAAGCGAAATACAAGAAGCTTCTAGAAGATTATCTCAATGTCTTTGCTTGGGCACCCTCCGATCTCAGTGGGATACCAACAGAACTAGGAGAACACCGGATCGACCTTATCGATGGAGTGGTTCCGGTACGCCAGCGACAGCACCGGTTAAACCCGAGATACTCTTTGATGGTAAAGGAGGAAATTGACGCTTTGTTAGAAGCGGGGTTTATTTACCCAGTCCTCAACTCAGAATGGGTTTCACCCATTGTTGTCGTTCCAAAGAAACCAGGTCCAAGAGGAAAAATCAAGATCTGGGTATGCCAAGACTTCCGGAAATTAAATGATGCAATCCGGAAAGACTACTTTCCGCTTCCTTTTACGGACATCATTCTTAATCAAGTTTCCGGAAATGAGTGTTACAGCTTCCTCGATGGCTTTTCCGGATACAACCAGGTCTTCATCCGGTTATTAGACTAGCTGAAGACAACCTTCACGACGGAATGGAGAACCTTTGCATTCACCCGAATGCCTTTCGGATTATACAATGCACCCGGAACTTTCCAACGACTTATGATGGACATATTCCAAGACTTTCTACGCCACTTCCTAGAGGTATTCATCGATGACTTTGCTGTATACAGTTCCAAAGATGCACACCTGGAATACCTGCAAAGAACCTTTTAGAGATGTAGGGAGACGAATCTCAAACTGCACCCCGGAAAGTGCTTTTTCGGAATGGAATCCGCAATCCTCTTAGGACATGTGGTTAGTCAGAAAGGGTTAGAGGTAGACCTAGACAAGGTCAAAGCCATACTCACCCTTTCCGCCCCAACCTGTGTACGAGAGATCCGAGGATTCCTTGGATGTTTAGGGTATTATCAGAGATTCATAGACGGATATGCCCGGAAAGCTACTCCACTTACGAAACTGCTAAAGAGGGATACCGAGTATTTGTGGAGTATAGAACGACAAGAAGCTTTTGAGACTTTGAAGTCAGCACTAGTCAAGGCCCCTATTTTATCTTCACCAGATTGGACCAAGAAATTTCATGTTACTCTAGATGCTTCCGGATGGTGTTTAGGAGCAATCCTTTGGCAATACGACAGTCACCAAAGAGAATGGCCCATTTACTACTCCAGCAAACAAATGAGTTTGGCAGAAAGGAAGTACACCACCACGGAAAGGGAGGCACTAGCAGTGGTCTATGCATGCAAGAAGTTCCGACATTACCTGCTTGGATATCGAGTGATATTCCACACGGATCATGATTCGCTCAAGTATCTGGTAAACAAACCTGACCTTTCCGGAAGAATAGCAAGATGGGTGTTATTACTCCAACAATTCAATTATGAGGTGAAAGTGAAATCTGGGAAGTCAAATGCAAATGCAGACTACCTCTCTAGATTTCGAGGACCGACTTCACTCGAGGATAATTCCACAGAATTCCCGGATGACTTTCTGGAAATTCCGGAAGAATCCATGTTCTACCTTCAGGAAGGAACTCGATCAGATTACCAGGACATCATCGACTTCCTTGTAGACGGAAGATACCCAGAGGGATTAAACAGGGAGGAGAAAATCATGTTCCACAATAAGGTTGGCCCTTACTCACTGATTAAGGGAACCTTATTCAAAATGGGAGCGGATGATCAACTAAGGCAATGCGTGGAAACTAAAGACCAGAAGAAGATAATGCGAGCCTTGCATTCCGGACCTTCTAGGGGACATTTTGCAGCTATCACCACAGTGAACCGGATCCGAGCAGCCGGATATTGGTGGCCATATCTAATCCGAGACGTCAAGAAGCATGTGGAGAGCTGGAACCAGTGTCAACGGATAGGGGCCCCTTCCTTCCAGAACCATTGGCCACTCGTTCCAATCATATCTATTGCCCCATTTGAGAAATGGGGAATAGATTTCATAGGTCCCATTTCTCCAGTGACGGCTAGAAGAAAGAAGTATATCATCTTAGCGACGGATTATGCCACCAAATGGGTGGAAGCACGGGCTACCTGAAATAATTCCGCCCAGACTGTAGCATCGTTCCTATTCACGGAAATTCTGATGAGGTTTGGACACCCACTAGAGTTAGTCAGTGATCGAGGACTCCATTTCCTGAATGATACCATTCAGAATATTACCAAGAGGTATCTGATCACCTACCGGAAGACCACTCCTTATAACCCAAGGGCCAACGGTTTGACGAAACGAGCCAATGGAATAGTAGAAAAGGTTTTGAATAAAACCATCTCTAAGCACAAGACGGATTGGGATTTGAAACTTCCATCGGCAGTCCATGCATATAACACCTCACAGAAGACTACCACTGGGAGAAGTCCATTCTTTCTTGTATTTGGACAGGAGACCACCCATGGGATTGAATTAGAGGTGGAATCACATCGAGTAATGACAACCCGGAACGCTATCTGGACCGGCGATCCGGACATCTAGTTGATGGCTATTGAAGACTTGGAGGAAATAAGATTGGTGGCCCTCGATCACACGAGGAGAGTACAAGAAAGAAGAAAGGCAGATCATGATAAGAAATTACCAACCAATCACGGGATCAAGGAAGGGGAGTTAGTTTTATTGTATGATAGTCGTTACCGGGTTTTTCCAGGAAAACTTCACACCAGATGGATGGGCCCATATAGAGTGCGACAATTATTCTCTAATGGATCCATTCAACTAGAAGACCTTCAAGGGGTTTGGATGGACACAAGGGTGAATAAATCCCGGGTCAAAACATATGCATAGGAGTCGGATTCCCAAGACGAAGCTAAGGATGTTCGCGGGGACTCTCACAGTTGAAAAAGGGGTAATGTGGGAATCCGGAATCCGGAAACGGATCGATAATATAAGAAGTAGGTGCGAAAAATGGAAAAAAATCAAAAAATTTATAGTTAGAACGTGATTTTTGGATAAGATAACTTAAATTAGGAAATAAGCGTTCCGGCACAACCCGTAACTGGAACTTATCCGGATCCGGAATCCGGATTCACCCGGAACATAGGACCCTACCGTATAGGTCTCGTAGCTACAGAAGTAGGATACCGTTAGTACAACGGACCTGTAGCCGTTATCTTGAAATTCGTAAGAAGACGGTTTAGTATTTAAGCTGTTTGCCTAGGGTTCTCCTCTTTACTTTCCTATTTTGCTTTTTTTGAGACTGTCCGTGTGAGTAGTTGAGAGAAAGAGTGGTGAGTTAGCGACTAAAGTAGGGTTACTTCCCCCTCGTTTTTTCTTAGATCTTATGGCATCCGGACTAGTACGGAAGATAGCGGTATCTCTCCAGCCATTCCGGATAATTCGGAACTACACAAACAGTTAAAGGAGGACTTAACTAAGTTAGGGTGTGTCGGTCTACTACACCGACCATGGAACCTCGAGGGTGAAGATATGATTCAGGAGCTACTTCACGGTGTTCCGAATCAGTATGAGCTCACATTGAGAGGGCGGCCAGTCCCGTGGACCGAGGACATCTAGGCGGACGTCTATCAGTTTCGGAAGAGCGGGAACGGGTTAGCATCGAGGACGGGCCATTTTATAGCTGGAAAGTTCACTGGGTCTGCAAACCCTAAGGACGGATTCGCTATTAGCGAATGTAAGGACGAGAGACATAGGCGGATACTAGAATTCCTCATTCCCATCTTGTATCCGGAAAAGCCAACACGGGTTACCATTACGGTGGCCAATACTATTTTCGGGGCTATGGAGAACCGAGTGGTGCACTGGGGTAGAGTCATAGCTGGAATCGTGGCTAAGTTAGCGGATCATGTGACCCGAGCAAAGGCGAGTCCGGTTAGTACCTACTTGTTCCATCTATACCATCAACAGGAACTTTTGAGTGCAGCGGAAGTAATTCAGTATGACACCGGAAAGGCGATCCTGTCATACGGACTTTCCGGGGAGGAGGCGAAAGATCCGGTCGAGTCTGATCCGGAGGAACTTCCCGGGGAACGTTTGACCAATCCGAGGACCAAGAAGAGGAAATCAACCGATCCGGGGTCGCGATCCAAGCCACCGGCGATGGAGAGGGGGGAGTCCAGCAAGGGACCTGAAGTGGAAACGGAATCCGCATTTTTCAATGCGGGGCTTGAGTGGATACGTGAGGCCAAGGTGCTCTATGATATTCTGGCAGATTTGGTGATAGATACCGCGGAAGTTCTGAAGGTGGAGCTGGATGAGATCGTGGAAGCCGTCAAACGATTGTCCAAGCCGGAAGATCTAACGAAGAGGGAGGAGCAGATCCAGGAGTTGGAGTCGAAACGGAACCAACTCCAGGCCCAAGTGAATTGGGCGGAAGGGGAAATGGCAGCTTCAAAAGAGAAAGAAAAAGAGGCTCTCGCTTTGGTCAAGAATCTATCCGAAGCAGTCAACATCAAAGCTGACCTCGTCACGAAGGCTGCCTTGTTTAACTCAAAGCTGATATCAGAAGGCCACATTATCGGAACTAAGGTGGTAACTATCCTTGTAGACTTCACTGTGAGGATAGAGCGAGTTTTGAAGGAGATCCAACAGCTATTGGCGACTATCGACCCAAATCAGGTGATGGATTTCTCCACTTTTCCGGAACTTCTTTTTGTCTCGGGTACCCCAGGGAGACCAGTGGCGGATCGTGCAACCCGGATGGAGGGTTTGAGGGGGATACTCACACTAGCCGAGCCTTCCACCAACAAGATACGGATGACGGAGCTGAATTTGAGGCCAACTTCGAAACCGGAACCTGAGTCCAGCGTGAAATCGGTTCCAGTACCACCCAAATTCTCAACCCCGGAAGTTCCCAAGTCACAAACAATACCGAATTTGATGACCGGAACATTCAAGGTTCCGGAACAGCAAGTCAGAGGAGACCTCATTAATCGGATCGGTGGAATGACCAATCCGGCTCGGACTAATCCGAAAGGATTTGTACACATGCAAGAGACCACGCCGGAAAAGGGAAGCGAACCTGCAATCTTGGAGGATACACCGCCAGAAAAAGAGAAGGAAGTTCAAGTCATTGAAGATTCGGAGGAGGAGAGTGCCCATTCCACTTCCGGAACTGAAGACGACAGTGATCCGTCTCCAGCAATGCGCCATATCCAAACTCGAGCTACATCGAAGACTACACCAACTAAAAGTACGAAAGGGACACCTACCAGTCAAGTAGGGAGCCACTCAAAGAAAGGGCGGAAGCCAAAGCATTAGAATCCGTAGGAAAAGAAGTATAGGATCCGGATCGAGTTTCCGAGCATGTGCCCAGGTTCCGGAATCTTAGGCGGATAGTAAGGAAATCCGGTAATTTCGGGCGATAGTTAGTAATCTTTCCGGGTATCCCGGGGGGTTCAGTGATTGGTTGCTTGGATTTCCGGGTTTCCTTTTCAGGCTGTTAGGAGTTGACTTTGGAGGTTTTGTGTTAGTATTTTAAGGGCAGGCAAGTTAGTTGTCTGCCATTCCATCCTACTCCATTCCGTTTTAGCGCTTTCACGTGTGTATTACAATTTTCTTTTGTTAATCTAAGTCAACTAGGATACCTCTAGTTGCACTTTGCTTAGACAGGGTCTTTTGGCTGAGTGTATGCATGTGTGTGTATACTTGTACTAGAAAAAGAGAAGGGAGGGAGAGGAGGAATCCGGATCTTGAGCTACGGATCTCTTGGTGTTGAGTTGAGTGGGAGAGATGCGAGCTGAGTAAAGGAGTGTAAGTGTGATGTGCCTTTAAATTGCCGGAACGGCAATCCGGGTAAAAAGGTAGAGGTCCCTGCGAGTCCAGAACTAGGAGGGTTCTGTGCGGAGATAAGCAACCGCCAAAGGAAAGGAACTCCCGCTACTTCGGAAGGTCTACCAACCTCCTCTTTGGTACATTGTCTTTTCCTTGAGATTCTATTCCTTTGGATCTATGAGTTTGGATCTGTCGTTGTAGTAAGAGAAGTGTGAGAATTGCTCTGTATGACCTGATTCCGGATCGGCCAATCCGGAAACTGTGAGAGAATACTCCTCCCTCCTCCTACAACTGTGTTGTCTTGGGTGTGCTATTTAGTAGATTTAGAGTATAGAGAGGTTAAATTGTACAAGTGGTGAGTCCCCACCCCTTTCTAGATCAAGAGCGGACCCTTTGAGGGTAAAACAGAGGCAACCAAAACCAGTGACAGAAGAGAGATGGAACTAAGTTCTAGAGTTATCCGGATCCGGAACGGAATCCGGAATGTACTAAGTTTCCGGAGTGAGGTAGGAAAAATGAAAGAAGGGGGATTAAGTGAGTAGTTACAATCCGGATGCTTCTAACTCAATCGATATCAGACTAGAAGTTCCCTGGAATGATAATTCGTGTCATCTTGCAGCAATTTGTTGTTGTAAGGATACTTACGGCTAACTGCGCGTACGACAATGGAATTGGAGTTGTACTTTGAAGCTCAAAGAGCACCTGAAGAAGACAAGATCACCATCGCGGTGACCTTTCTCAAGGATCATGTTTTGTTTTGGTGGATTCACTTTCGTGGGGAAAGTCCTGAGGTGGTGAACAACTTGACTTGGGCTGGTTTCAAGAAACGCATTAGCGACCGCTTCACCCCGAAATACCAAGACATTCGTGATGGAATGGCACTTGTAAGACTCAAGCAAACAGGGAGTCTTAGGGGGTATGTGCGGGAGTTTAATGCACACTTGAATGTGCTTCCAAGGCTAGATGAACTAGCCAAGAAAATCATTTTCTTCAATGGGTTGCAAAGTTGGACAGAACATGCATTGTTTAGAATGTCCCAACTTCCAAAGACTTGTGCGGAGTTATTGAAGCTGGCTGAAAGGATTGGTGATGATGAGGGCCAAAACAAGAAGGCTAAAGATAGGCCTTCAACAGGTGAGTCAAGCAAACACTCTAAGCGCAAGTTGAGGCGTCATGTTTGGATGAAGAGCAAGCATGGTGGGGATGGAGCCAAGTCAAGTGGGCCAAAAGAAGGACAAGCTAAGGGCATTAACAAAGGGGGTGACAAAACCAAAAGGGATGTGAGCCAAATGACTTGTTACAATTGTGGAGAGAAGGGCCACTTGTCCCGGGGTTGCACCAAACCTAAGGTGAGTGTTCAAAATGCACGCTCTCACATTGGAGAGCATGTTCTTCAAGGTGGCTTCTTGGCTAAGGCAAATCAACCCAAGTTGAGTCCTGGCTTATTGTTCTTAAAAGGATCCATAAGTAAGCATGATGTTTCACTCCTGGTGGATACAGGTGCAACTCACTCATTCGTGAGCCCAAGACTTGCTAAAGAGTTGGGCTTACAAATCAAGGAGTCTTGCAAGCCCATCAAAGTGCAGTTTGCCAAGGGCAAGCCGTACAAGACAAGTAAGGTGGCAACAAACGTGGAAGTGAAGTGTGGGGAGTTCACCTTTGTGGAGGACTTCACGGTGTGTGATATGGATGGGGTAGACCTCATCCTAGGAAATACTTTCCTAGATACTTATGAAGTAGACATAAGAAGGCGGCCATCTTTGAAGGTGGTTGCCAATGTAGATGGCAAAGAGATGGAGTTAGAAATAACTAAGTCACCCAAGATGTTGGGGACTCAAGTCCATCTAGTAGTTTTGGAAGAACTTAGTGATACTAAGTTCTTGATTGTTATGCGTGCTGGTGTGGTTGGAGAGGAAAAGAAGTTGGCTAATAGGGCCAATTCCCCTCCAAAGTGTGTAACAAGTGTAATCCATAAGTTTATGGATGTTTTGACAACAGAGTTGCTTGATGCCTTGCCTCCTAAAAGAGAAGTGGATCACAAAATTGAGGTGGTGCTTGGATCACAACCACCATCCAAGGCACCTTACCGATTGAATCAAAGGGAGCTGAAAGAGTTGAAACACCAACTCAATGAGCTCTTGGCTAAAGGATACATTCGCAAGAGCAAGTCACCTTATGGAGCGCCAGTCTTGTTTGTGGACAAGAAGGATGGAAAACTTCGCATGTGTATTGATTATAGGGCACTCAATAAGATCACTATTAAGAACAACTACCCTTTACCTCGAATTGATGATCTCTTTGATAGGTTGGCAGGGGCGGTGTACTTTAGCCGCATTGATTTGAAGTCAAGCTACTACCAAATTCGAATTGCACTTGGAGACATTGAAAAGACGGCATGTAGGACCCGATATGGATCCTATGAGTTTTTGGTGATGCCTTTTAGTCTATGCAATGCCCCTTCAACATTCACCACCCTTATGAACATCGTGTTCCATCAAGAGATGGATGAATTTGTCATTGTCTACATTGATGACATCTTGGTGTACTCCAAGACGGCGGAGGAGCATGCCAAGCACCTTGAGATTGTGTTGGGAAGGCTTAGGGAACACAAATTGTATGCAAATGGGGAGAAAAGTGAGTTTGGCTTGATGGAGATTGACTTCTTGGGCCACATGTTGTCTGGATCGAGGATCAAGCCGGATACAAAGAAGGTAGAAGCAATCAAGGAGTGGAAACCACCTACCACCCAAAAAGGTGTAAGGTCATTTCTTGGACTTGCCAATTATTATAGGAGGTTCATTAGAGACTTCTCTAAGATTGCCAAACCTTTGTCTGACTTGTTGAAAAAGAACCAAGCCATAGTGTGGTCCAAGCCATGTGAGCAAGCTTTTAAAGAGCTCAAGGCCAAACTTTCTTCTCATCCAGTGTTGAAGTTTCCTGAGTTTGATCAACCTTTTGAGGTACACACGGATGCAAGTGATTTTGCAATTAGAGGAGTGTTGATGCAAGGTGGGAGGCCCATTGCTTTTGAAAGCAAGAAGTTAGATGGGACCCAAACCAAGTAGTCAACACATGAAAAGGAGATGTTTGCAGTGGTACATTGTTTGAAGACATGGCAACATTACCTTGGTCTTCATCAAACCAAGGTGTTCACCGATAATGTGTCGTTGAAGTATTTTGAAAGCCAAGCTAGAGTGACAGCCAAGCAGTTGAGGTGGTATGACACCTTGGCTCTTATGAATGTGGACTTGATTCACAAACCGGGCAAAGAAAATGTAGTGCCCGATGCCCTTAGAACACAATATTCAATATTTTGAGAGGTTTAGGGCCTCTCATAATAATATTTTCCATTTAGGCCCTAAAAAGTGAATTATAATGTTAACTAGTTTAAGTGGGCAAACACTAACTTTGCTAGTTGTAATACACAATTTCCATTAAAATGAGAGTCTTTTCAGTGATGGACTATTGAAATACATGAAGTTTGTTTTAGGGTATATGTTCTGATTTATATAAGTGAAGAGAATGACATCTTTTGAACACCAAGTCATAAGCTCCGCGGTTGGTTGTAAGGGGTTGTTCATCTCATTGAAGCGGTCCAGGTTCGATTTCCATTGGGTTTGTATGAACGCATGAGAGAAAAAACATGACTTGGTGCTATTAAGTGAGCTTTGCCGGCAGGAAAGTTGTAACAACCAACCGACCTCCTACCCAGAATGTAACAAGTGCTTTACATGTTAACCAAATAAATAGTGGATATATCCACTACATTTTTTTCTCCAATAGCAATGTAATTTCAAATAAAATATATTTAGTGATGCACAAATAAGAAAATGAATTAAAAAATAGAGAAAATATAGCTCAAGAATTAAAAAAATATATATATTAAAGACTATATTTAAAATCCATTGTTTTGTAAACACAAAACATACACTTGAAAACAATCATGCAGTATCAAACACTAAAATAAAATCAATCAACGGAAACCTATATCCTCTAAAAAAAATTGAAACGACTATCATCTATTATAATATTAAGGGTCCAATGCTTATGCAATGAAAAACAACTTCATATAAGATGTAGAAATAAAACAATACCCTCCATATGAATGTCATAGTTAAAATGCATCCAATGTATGTACATGATTTCTCCATATCATGTATATGAAGCCAAACTCTGGTTGATAATTTCGATTTGAACTGTAGGGATCTTGATTCTGCATTGGCGAGTACCTCTTCTGTTTTGAGACTTCCATGTTGTAATTAAAGCGTTTGTGGTCTCCCACGCAGGTTCTTCGGTTTCATCAACCCTCCAAAGCAAACCTCTATCACTATCCCATCCTTCATAGAAGTCTTGAACTTCTTAATTGCGTGATGTTGGCCGAAAGTATTGAATGTGCACACAGTTTGGTTTCTCGGGGTTAGAGTTTGGATCAGACAATGCTCTGGCAATCCAAACTGGTCTGCTATCACCGTCTGCAGGGCGAACTGCAACAAAATACCCTTCGTATAGATCTTGAGCCACCCTAAAGGATGGTTGTGGACGATCCCTCAAGGGCCCAACATAAGGTTCATCCTCTCCATGCTCTTCGAGATCTTCACCATCTTCGTCTAAATGATCAGCTTCTGTCACTTGAATACGAGTAGTTGGCCAGAAACCGTCTTTTAGAGCACTAGAAGTAGGAAGTGGCTCTTGAAGAGCTGCCTTTACACCATGCCAATAGCGCACCACATTCTCATAGCGCCTACGATGTTCTCTACTCACGTCTGCTCTACACAAGTCGTCCCAATAGTTTATGAATCCTGATAAACCTTTGACAATGTCATTAACACCTTTCATTGTGTTGAGTGGCTGGCCGTCCGTCCACTTTGACCGCCCCGACCGACCATCTGTCCACCCTGTCCGCCCACCCCGTCCGCCGGGTTTTCTGATCGTTGGCAACGGTTACTTCTAAAGCATAAAACATTCAACAAGTTAGGAGTATAAGAGCAAGGAAGAAGGCATTTACAAGCACTTCTGAGAAACTGAACGCTAAGATTTCCAAGGGCTAGGAGCTGCAATCTTTGTGTCCCTTGCTTGGTAATACATAGTTTAGTGGACAGGGGGGCTTTGGTTTCCAAGGCTTTGCTTACAGACTATATTTGATACATGTGACATGGTGATTTGAACCTAAACATTTGGAATTGAAAGCAAGATTGGAACTTGAACTTGGACTTAAACTTGAACAGAGCTTTCCACAATGAGTAAGGATTTTTCCGGTTGGTATGTTGTTCCATCAAGCGGTAAAGTGCAATGCAAGGCATGTGACTTGGTGTTTGCAAATCGAAAGTGTCGCATGTTGAGCCACCTTGGATATGAAGGCAAAGACGGTGTTCGCAACAGGGGGGTAAGCATATGTCCAAAATTGACTTCGTCAATTCGAACTCTTTTTGCCGGTTGTAATGGGTTATTTCCACGAAGATCGGCCCTTGACAATGTAGATGGTGAAAACATAGGGAGGGTTGCAAGCAATGCCTCAAATGGAAGAGATTTTTCACGTTCAACACAAGAGGACTCGTGTGCAGCGCCGTCTGAAATTCATTGTGCGTCTTCAAGGGTACATCAATGTGTGGAAACATCAAGTGAACAATGTCCAACTCCACCTTCTTCCATCAATCGGCCCCGAAGACAAAGTCGGCTAGTAGATGGGTTTGAACAAGCTGATAGACACAATTTGAATGCGTTGTGGGCCAATTTCTTCTATTCAGCCAACATACCATTTGCGGTAGCTTGAAGTGAGGCCTTCAAAGAAGCAGTGAAGAAAATAGCTGAGTTTGATAAGCCATACAGCCCACCATCGTACGACGCTCTACGAACCAAATTACTAGAAGAAGCGAAAGAAGATGTCAAGCTAAAGTTGCAGAAGAGGACTGAGGATAGTATCAAAAAGTTTGGAGCAACCTTGTCTATTGATGGATGGAGTTCGGTTACAAATCGGCCATTGGTGAATTGCATACTTGTATCTTCTGCAGAGGAGCAATTTTTGGGATCGGTGGACACAAGTAGATTCGTAAAAAATGCAGAGTACTTGGCCTCTATTTTGGACAAATTCATACAAGAGGTGGGTCCGCATAATGTGGTGCAAATAACAACGGACAATGCTCCTGTAAACCCTCGAGCATGTAGAATCATAAAAGACAAATATCCTCACATTTCTTTTCAAGGTTGTGTGGTGCACGCCTTGAATTTGTTGCTAAAAGATTGGAGGAAGGAAGCATGGGTGGCGGATGTCGTGGCCAAAGCTCATATGGTTCTTACGTTTTTTAGAAAGCAGCACATGCCGCTTGCAATATTTCGTTCATACGAAAAAGAGCACAGCTTATTGATGCTAGGCGAAACAAGATTTGCTTCAAATTTCATTGCGCTTGAACACTTGTTGAAAGTGAAGGGAGCACTTCAACAGAGTGTGACAGATCCGCGTTGGGAACAATATGTGAGGACGTTGGACGACAAGAAAAAGAAGAACCGTACAAAGTCTCGGTGTACAAAGAAGATAATAAACAGTGAGCATTTCTGGAGGCGTTGCACGAATTTTGTGCAGTTGATGGGCGTTGTTGTGTATGGCCTTCGTGATTTAGATGCAAAGACGCCATGTTCAGGGAAAGTTTTGCATATTATGAGGAAGATACTGTCGCATGTGGGGGGGTAGAAAATCCGCCTTTTCTATTGAGCCCCAAATTTGCCAAACCATTGAAGGAGGCATTCAACGCTAGATGGGAAATGGTAGAGACCGATCTCTAATATGCAAGAGCTCTTTTGAATCCCTATCTTTTGCACGATAAAGAACTAGCCGACGATTCAGAGGCCACCGAGGCATGCAAGCGTGTTTTCATACGAATATGTAAACCTACAGACTACGCGGACGTCGTCAAGGAATTCATGGCGTTTCGACATAGGGAGCCTCCCTTCCACAACATGTTGGATCCAAATGAACAAAAATTATCGGCACACGCTTGGTGGGATTTTGAAGGCGCATGTGGGAAGCTTATTGCTCCAATTGCAAGGAGAATATTGGGCCAACCGGTATCTTCATCTTCATGTGAACGGAATTGGAGTAGCTATTCTTTTGTTCACAACAAATCTCGGAACAAGTTGAGAACAAAGAGAGCTGCGGATTTGGTGTATGTGTACACTAATTCAAGAGTGTTGGCCGCATCCAAAGAGAGGGATGAGAAGAAGTGGTACCTTGAAAATGTAGATTCAGAAGAATCGGAGGGGCCAAACGAAGATGACGAGAGCATCGAAGATGAAGAAGAAGGTGTTCGTGTGGACGGGAATGAAGCACATGGACAAGAAGCAAATTGGTACGACCCAATATTCAATGAAGAAGAAGATTTGGATGACAACACATACAATTTTGGAGGTGAACCGTTTGGAAGAGTAAATATGGATGATGATGACATGGGCAACAATAACCGAGACGAGTACGACTTTCCAATGGACGATAATGATTGTGGAAACGACGAAGGCGTACCTTCCATAGCAAGGTTTGTAGATGGAAACCGATTTCTAAGTAGTGACAAGGTCCTCAATCTAAACGAAGAGGACGCAAATGTCCAAGTCCTGGCTTCTAATGGAACCATAGCATCCAATGCTGGAACTTCCGAAATAGATGAAGTGATTGGAAGCGGTAGGTCTCCATCCATAGTGGTAGGCCAACTAGAAAAGAATGACAACGTTGAGGACCGCAAACAAATGAATGTGGACAAGATAAGCGTGGAGTCTCTAAGAGGATTGGCAAGCAAAAGAAACGAGAAACCAAGTAGCCTAAACCATGAAGGGAGTGGGACACAAGACAATGTACGTTCGCGTTTGATAGAATGTGGAAGTCCAAACTTGCTTCACAGTGGCCAAGGCACAAAGGAAAACATGACAAGTTTTGTACGTCCACCGCGTAGCATTCCTCCAATAGGTGCACGCTCACTATTTAATAGTATAAGCACTACTTTGTTGGGTTCAGGAAGTTCTCAACGTCCGACATGAGCTTCCATCATTTCGAAAGAAATAGAACGTACCGAAAATCGAAGATTGCAAATTTCTTCATTCACCGATGACGAGGAAGATGAGACGTTGGCCTCAATGTTAAAGAAGCAAGGAAACCGCCTACCAGTATCTTCAACAAGGCTAGCGGACCCGACACTAGAATCTTCAAATGCTATAGAGGCATTCACTGAAGAAGGGAGAAAGGCAGGGATGGCAATGATGATGGAAGAACCCTTTAAAACAAAGAACAAACGAGTAATGGAGGCGTTTGCTATCTCTCCAACGAAGAAAGTGAATGCAGGAAAATCCCCCCTTGATAAGTGTCCGTCTATTCCAGAACTTCCGTTGAGAAAAGGAAAAGCGGTTGATCGCCTCCGTGAACGTGTAGGGAAAACCTTGATGAAAGCAAAGAACGAGCAAATGATGGGCAAGCCTAAGAAAGCTCGTGTATCTTCAACAATACAAGAGAAAAGAGGGGGAACTCAAACACTTTCATCAGACAATGAAGAAAACACCATGAGTGATGAAGATGATGGATTCCAATCAAGAGAGCACAGTAGCGGGGCAGAGGTGAAAGGAGATAGTGATTACCACCCCTAGGCATTCAAATTTAGAAAGGATTTGAATGAAGAACATTTACAGAACTTGGTGCTCAAATGCTTACGATTTAGAGAGATGAATAGCTAAGATTTATTAGTTCTCGGAGCATTTCATAGTAGTACAAGGTTGCCAAATTATCTTGAAAAAATTAATGAAACTATCATTTTTAGGGGATTTTGTCCCAAGTGATATTGAAGAAATCTTCATTGTGTTATTTTTTGTTCTCAATTTCAAGTGTGTATCACGTAAAAATTTCTAAAGCACCAAAACTCACAAATATGTAAGAAGAACCCTAAAACAAACTGAAAATCATGCAAAATTGCAAAATGCAAAGTTTCAAACCCTCACTCTCTCAGTCGGTCACTCCCAGACTTCCTAAACCCCTTGGCCCTTGAATCGTTCGCGCGTCCGCCCGTCCGCCTGCCCGTCCGCCCGACCACCCATCCGTCCGTTCGCTCGTCCGCCAATAAAAACGGCTGTCCGTCGGCCCGCCCGTCCGCCTGCAAGACGGCGACCGAGGACCGTCCGTCTGCGTCCGCAGGGTTCGGACATGCGGACGTCAGGACGTCCGATTTTGGACGCAATTTCACCGTGGACGCACGTCCACGACAACCCTGGGCTCGACTCATATAAGGGGACCACCGCCAGTAGATAGCGGCATTGTGTCAAGGTGTGGTCCGGCTCCGGAATTCCTTGGAAATATTGCATCAACAAAGCCTAGCTGTTCGAAGCCAACCTCGACGCAGTCGCCAGCTCGAGTCGGGTACACATCATCAAGTGCTTGTTGGAGCAGGCGAGACGGATGGACGCATCCCGGGCAGATATGTAGGAGATGATGGAGTATCTGGCTCCCGCTGAGTCAGATACGGTAACTCTTTCTTCCCCCTCCGCGCAAACTTTGGTGGGTACGAAAGGTAATAATCCAGAACCCATCGTTACTGAAGTATCACCGGTGGTATTGGTTGGTCCAGAACTTTCACCACCACCCAAAAGGCCAAAAGGAGTGGACTGGGGCGCCGTGGTGCCCTAAAAAAGCGAAGATCTCCTTCCAGTGACCCTGACCATTGACTTGATGGGTGCTTCTCCGGAAATTCACATTGGCCGGACGGTACAGTCTTCTCCTCGTCATAAGAAGACCCAGAAGGATTCTCGGGGAAGTCCGAACGTTTCGATAGTTGGGACCCGGAGTGTAGACCGGGACACCAACATCGTGGAGGTCCCAAGATGGGGACAAAGGGGTCCGAACCTATTTTCTCCAGGGAGTATCCGGAAGGAGATCAATCTGGATGAGTTGTAGGACCTTACTACTCCCCTAGATCAGGAACCCAAGGAATAGAGTGCAGTAGTGTAGAGTAGCGATAATACCAGAGTCCGGCCGTCAAAAGCCGGAAAAATAGGATCTAGGATTTACCGGAAATCTAGCGAACCAGTAGGAATGTTTTGTGGGATTTTTAGGATGATGTTAGTTTTAGTTTAAGTAGGGTTTTTTATGGCCTTTCTGGTCATTCACATCCGTCCCATAGTTTCAACTTGTATCTTTTTGAGCTTAATCCAAGTGTTTGGAAGTGTCCATTCTCTTATTTTGTTGTATTTAGTACATATTTGTGGGGGGTGGGGGTCCATTTGTGCTTTTCCGGATGCTGAGAACTTACCTTGAGTAGCAAGAGTCGACTTCGTGAGTGGTTTCCGGGCGTAACTAACTTGATGGGGAGATCGGCCAGATGGTTCCGATAGTAGTGTTAGTGTACTACCGCCCGGATGCCGGTATAGCCTGCGAGTAGCATACGGCCTTATGTGAAAGGGTATCTGAGAGGCTGCTAACAACTTCCGTGTATGGAAGTTTTGCAAGACGTGCCCAAATTCCAGATCGCCGGAATTCCCCGTAGAACAGAGTTAAAGCCCCGGCGCAAGCCCAAAAGAGTACGAGGAGATCCACCTAGTCGACGGGAGGCTCGGTGTCCGGTTAAGGTTCAAATGTCGTTGTAGTCCTTGACCATCTCTGCGTGACCTAGTCCGGTAAGCATTCCGGATCTGTGAGGTGACGGAACAGGAGGACACTTCCGGTCCCTAAAAAGGTAGGTTAGTATTAGTATTAGGGATAGAGAAAAAAAAAGAGCGTGTTTCCGGACACAGTAAACATCCGGACGGTAGATCTGGCCACTCGTCACCCAAACCCAGGGATCTCAGAAGGGGCGACTGAATGGTTTCCGGACTTTTCCTGAACCAACCCGGCACTAGTGGCCGGACCGGACCTATAGTCCGGATTAGTAGGAAGGAGAGAAAGTGAATGCTTAGGTCGAAGTTATCCTATGAATCTGTAAACCTCAAGTCCTCGTGGGAAGGATTCCAGAGCGGTTTACTCTAAGTGGGCCTTTGGTGCGAATTAAAGGCTAACTGGAGGAATACTGGTCCAACTAATTGCTTCACAAATGGAAAAGGACGCTCCGAACCGGAAAGAAGAAGTTGGACCTTCTCAGCCAGAAGCCGGTCCCTCTCAGACAGAGGCCGGTCCCTCCCGGACCAAACCTACAGAGATAGAGGAGGAAGAGAGGACCAAGCTCCGACTAGGGGGATCGCCCTTTGAAGATATTTCGGAACTGGCCCAGTACATCGTGTGGTAGGTTGACGATCTCATGAAGATTCTCCAAAACTATGAGGAGACCTTCAAACGGGTGTGTTGGAAGATGGCACTGACCGACCGAAATGCCATCTTCTGGAGGACGGACGCCTTAGTGACGGCGGAGAAACAAAACACCATTCTAATCGAGGAACAAAAGAAGTCGGTGACGGAGGCAGGCGCTTTATAAGTGGAGAACCGGACTTTGTTGGAATGAGTCCAAGAGTCGGAGTCTACTTGTATCCGGTTAGAGAAGGAGCTGCAAACGGCCCAAGAGAAGGCCAAAGTTGTGGAGGAAGAGCACCACTGGCAGATGGAGGCACTATACCGGAGTGTGACCCAACTCCGGAGTTCCTTGGAGATCCCAACAAACTACATCAACAAGGCCTAGTTGTTCGAAGCTAACTTCGACGTAGCCACAAGCTCCAACCGGGTGCCCATTGTCAAGTGTCTACTGGAGCAGGCGAAACAGATGGACGCATCGCGAGCAGAGATGCGGGAATTAGTGGAGTATTTGGCAGAGCCAAATCCGGTAGATCCTCCTCCTTCCTCTCCCATACATACCTTGACAGTTCCAGAAGAAAATAATATTCCAGAATTTGTTGTTACAGAAGTGTCGCTGGTGGTACCGTCTGTTCCGGAACTTTCACCACCACCGGAGAGACCATAAGGAGTGGATTGGAGTGTCGTTGTACCTAAAGGCAGTGAGGTTGTCCTCTAAGAAAATCTGATCATTAACCTTATAGGTACTCCTCCGGAGTCAAAAGGGACTCGGTTTGTTCAGTCTTCTTCCCACCACAAAAGTACCCAGAAAGATTCCCGAAGAAGTCCGGAAGTTCCGATAGTCGGAACCTGGAGTGCAAACAGAGGAACCGGTATCGCAGGAGGGCCAAGTTGGGGAGCAAGAGGCCCTGATGTGTTTCCTCTGGGGAGTATCCGGAAGGATATATATCAGGATCTGATAAAAGAAATTATGCCTCCTGAGGATAAGGATGCAGGAGAATAGGAGTTAGTTTTTGTACATACTTGTGATAGTATCGGAGTTTGGCCACCAAGCCGGAAAAATAAGATCTAGTGGATTACTAGAAATCTAGCGGACCAGTAGGAATGTTTTGTGGGATTTTGAAAATTATGTTAGGTTTAGTATAAGTTAGATTTTGGTGGACCTTTGTAGTCATTCACACCCACTCATCATAGTGTTTTCAGTCTGTACCTTTTTTGAGCTTAATTCAAAGAGTTTGGAGGCTTTCCATTCTCTTCCTTCTTGTACTTGGTGCATACTTGTGTGGGTGTGGGTCCATTCGTGCCTTTTTCAGATGCTGAGAACTTACCTTGATTAGCAAAAGTCAACTTTGTGAGTGGTTTTCGGATGTCACTGGATTGATGGGGAGATCGACTGGATTGTTCCAGCGGTAGTGTTAGTGTGTTGCCTGCTTGGATGCCGGTATAGCCTGAAGGAAGGATACAGCCTTGTGTAGGAGGGTGTCTGAGAGGCTACTAGCAGATTCCGTGTATGAGAGTTTGCAAGACGTACCCGAATTCCGGATACCGTAATTTCCCCATAGACGGAGTCAAAGCCCGGTGTAACACCCCAAAGAGTGCGAGGATATCCACCCGGTTGATAGAAGGCTCAATGTTGGATTGATGCTAAAATGTCGTTGTAGTCCTTGACCGTCCCTGTGTAACCTGGTCCAGTAAGTATTCCGGATTTGTGAGGTGACGGAACAACAGGATACTTCCGGTCCCTGTAGTCCAATTAGTATTAGCAGAGAGAGAGAGAGGGAGAAAGTCAGTGTTTCTGGATATGGTAAACATTCGGACGATGGATCTGGCCACTCATCACTAAAACCCAAGGATCCCGGAAGGGGCAACTAAACAGTTTCCGGACTTTTCTGGAACCCTTCCGGCACTAGTAGCCGGACCGGACCTCTGGTCCGGATTAGAAAGTAGGAGAGAAAGAGAAAGCTTAGATCTAAAGGAGCCTATAGTTCCGTAAACCTCGAGTCCTCGTAGGAACGATTCCGGAGCGGTTTACTCTAAGTTGGTCTTTAGTGGGAATTAAGGGCTAATTGGATGAATACCGGTCTGACTAATCACTATAGATTTACAAGTTCTTCTTTTAAATTCTTTTTTTACGGTTGCCAATGTTAGTAACAATTGAATCAAATTTCTAATGCATTTTAATGTATGTGTATTTTTTACCATATTCACAATTGCATGTATTTCATTTATCATTCATTAAATTTCTATTGTTTATTTCATTATATGCATATTTATTAAATAAATTATATGAACATTTTAATAATTTTTGTTGCAATATTTATTGAAATTCTTGCTCTGCATTCTATCTAATACATAAAAATATTAATGAAATTTTTATGATGAATGTGTCGCATAGGATTCATGGAAAAATTAATTTTAAGAGAATCCTATTGCTTTCCCACACTTTTTCAATTGAAATGGGTTTCAAAAAAAATACTCTAGAAATGATGCTATATTTAACCCTAAACCAAACGAATAAATTGTATGGGTTTGACGTTGAAGCATGTCGAAAAACATAACATACAAGTTGTAAAACTTCGAAATAATTATAATTCATGGAAAAATTAATTTTAAGAGAACCCTATTGCTTTCCCACACTATTTCAATTGAAATGGGTTTCAAAAAACATACTCTAGGAATGATGTTGTATTTAATAGAAACCAAACCAATAAATTATATCGGTTTTGATGAAGCATGTCCGAAAACATAACATACAAGTTGCAAAACTTTGAAATAATTAGGATTTATGGAAAAATTAATTTTGCAAACATTGCAAAAAGAAACTGAAAGCACATGCAGTATAATTCCTGTGTACAAAAATCTTGAATTCACTTCTAAATTAAATATTTGTTGAATATTTCAAAAACATGATATGGAATGATTTAGTAAACTACAAAAATACCTAAACCGTAGACCCTAAATCCTAAAGACCCTAAATTCTAAAATCCCTAAACCCTAAATCGTAAAACCCTTATAGATAAAATCAGATGCAAACAATTGGGTAGTGTAGAAGGTTGTGTTTGTCTAAATTTACAAAAACAAATTGACTTCCAGAAATTGAAAAAGAAAAAAAGACAATGAAAGACTTCTTGCCTTCTTTATATTAGAAATAGAATCTACAAATTATTGCTTAATGGTGCAATAAAGCAACCTCATAAGTACTCAATAGCTATCAATGGCTATTTTTGTCATTAATAGTGTAGGCAGGAATCAAGACCCGAAGGAATTTGCGGAAGGAGTTCGGGACTTTCAAATTCCTTCCTATAGCTCCCGCCTTCTAATTCGCGCCCATACATTGCCGCCAAAATTGTTTTGAATGTCGTTGTGTCCGCGTGCATTAGGTCACTCTCTTTCTCCGTCGTGAATGTGTGGACATTCATGCAAGATTTCACTTCTCTCATGTCAGTACTCAACTCTATCAACTTCTATACTTCTACTATTTGGAATGTCGAACTATTGTGCTTAGAGGATCTTGGTGAACGCACTTGTTGCCTTCGGTATGTCTTCAAGTTAGAAGCCTTTAGCATCTTCAAATATTTTCATTCAATGGACTGTACATAGTTACTTTGTCAGCACATAGTAGTTTTGTGAGTGTGCATAATATTTCTTCCAGCATTGCCATCTATTGTCGAGTTCCTAGTTGCTGAAGTTGGCAGAGTGCGTATGTTTCCAATGTTCATTTTCCGAAAATTGAGTTGCATGATTATGAGTTTTGGACTTCCTCAATTCTTAGTGACAAGGTCTGTATTCAATGTTCAGTTTTCGACACCTAAGTTGCAGAATTCTGAAAGTACAGCGCCCGATTATCTCGCCAAGAAACCTGAAATGCAAGTTCACGGTTACTACGAGACTACCAACACAATGTCCGAGAAATTTGGAACTGTTTAGGTCGAGTTGACCTGAATACGAACTTGTGTACATGAATAATTCATTAATGCACTTCAGGTCGAGTTGACCTAAACTGACCCATATGATAGTAATTATAGTAATCTAAAATGAATCCTATGTAGATTGAGTAGTTCATCAAATATGTTAATGAAATGATGTACATAGCATTTCAGATTGAGTCAACCTAAACTGTATCTTTAATTGTAATTTTGTTCAAGTGAAAATCTCATAGATGTCCTGCTGACATTCCCGATATTCACAGATTCAATCACCAAGAATTCTGTACGTAATGATAATAGTGTGTAGATGGGATTCGGCTCATTGTATGTCCTGATTTCAGGTCAATTCGACCTGAAGTGTGGGTACTCTCAACACACACCTCAGTTAGAGAAGTTTGAGATTTTCATAGGAATAAAATAGAAGTTTCCCATCAAATTGAACAGATGAAGATGGGTTCATTCTCACAAAGTACAAGGGACACTTCAGGTCGATCCGAGCTGAAGTTCAGGAATGTACTCAATTTTCGTACGTTTATTTTTTGGCGATCAAAAATTAGACAAGGCAAGGGTCATGCACTTCAGGTCGATTTGACCTGAAAACAGAATTTACATATATCTAAATTTATAAAGAATTTTAATGATTTCAATTGCAATTGAATCCTAGGCTTCAGGAAATGGGTTCGTTGGTGTCATAGATGTAGTTATAACATTTGATCATTCAGGTCGGGTCGACCTGAACATGAATGAAACTTCATGCTTCAATTCACTTACACTGTTTCACATTGCATTTTTACAGGTATCCATAGATACTATAGATGACCCTAATGACATGGACGTGTCATCGGGTTCTGAATCCAGTGAATTCAGACATGATGAAGAGGATTTTATGGCATCTTCAGAAGACGAATTTCAGAATGTTGAAGCAATGAATGTTGGGATCCCGGAATGCGAAGGTCTATCACGTCGGCTTTGGAATACTCAAGTTGTCACCTTGTACAATGAGGTTGGAGTGCTTGTGGGTGAAGGTGTAGAGAATTTAATAATGAAATGTTGCATATAGCTTTTGGAAACAACCATTTTGAACCAATTGAAGTTTTAGATGGTTTAAGACCTGTTCAAATAGCAATACCAACTAAAACAACGCAAAATGATATTATAGATTTGGATTCAAAATATGAAGACAATAATTTTAAAAAAACAATACAAGAATAAATGCAAACTCAATGGAAATGCACACAAACAAAAAATTTAATGGAATCTCAATTAAAAAATGATATAAATGTCAAATTTAATTGTTTAAACAATTCACACATTAACCAATGTACACCTAATGTTTTTTTTCAAAGTCCTACTAATATCAAGAGCTGTAACAATATAAATCATGAAATGAATAAATCTAAAAGGATGTATTGGTCAATTGAAATGAATAATAAAATGAAAAATTTAATGAAAAATTCATGTTTAACCAACATTGAAATAGCAAAAAAAATTATGTCTTTATATAATCATTTGAATATTACTATTCAACAAGTAATTAAACATATTAATTTACTAAAAATGAAAAACAGTAAAGAAATCAATGCAAATGCTCAAAATAATAAAAATGATAATATACAAAATAGAAAACGATCTTATACAAATTGGAAACAATACGATTATTGTATTCAAACACTTTTAATAGATTTAAAAAATAATAGTATTGAAAATAAAGCAAATCATCTCTTAAAACTTTTTCCAAATAGTAAACTAACATACAATCAAGTTATAAAACGTTTAAAGTATATTGAACATAAACAAAAAATTGATGTAAAAAATATTACAAAACTCAATATAGACAATGATATACAAAATCAGATAGATAAAGAAGCTAATCAAGTTATTTCAATAGCATAAAAAAAATGATTTAGAATCAAAAAACAAAATCTCTAAAATTTTGAAATATTTAAATATTGATCAAAAAAAAATTTAAAAACAAAAAAATTTACTAAAGCATCACTAAATATATCAAAAAAAGCCAAAACAAAAAAAACACAAAATCATTGTCGCCTACAGAAGAACATTTAATTAATTTTAATGATGAAATAAATGATGTACCAATTTATATATGCTATGTATATCAAAGATTAAACTTTTTGAAACTTTGCACTATAATAACACCTGACTTGCAACAAACAATCAAATCTTTATTACAATGTGATTTTACTACAAGTGAATCATTGTATGTTTGCAATTAATGTTTGAATGCAATCAAGAAAGATAAAATTCCATTATATTTTATCCCTAACAATATACATAGAAATTCAACTATACCATCTGTGAAGCAACTTACCATTTTAGAAGAAAGATTGATTTCACCTCGGCAAGCATTTTCACAAATTTACAAGTTACATAACTACGGTCAATATAAAATGCATGGGAGTATTATAAATGTTCTTGCAAATATTGACAAAATACAATCAATTCTTCCTTGTTTACCTTGAAGATGGTGGTACAATAGGGATTTTTATAAAACGTCGTTTAGTTTATAAATCTCCTTTTATGTCTGGAAATGTACACCCTAATATGATTATGTTAGCATGGAAAGATTTGTTGAATACTCCATTGTATAGAGAATTAAATGTTAAAATTCATCCTCTATGGAATAGTTTGTTTGCTATACATTTGCAAACAAAAATTCAAAATGATAATTTTGAAGATGATATTGCAAACCAAGACAATTTTGAAGAAGAAATAGAAGATGTTTTTATAGAAACAATGGTGCATAATTTTTTAGACTTTGAAGCTATACAAGATTATGGTAAAATATCAACATCTAGTAAAAATGGTTTATCTATTGCACCCAGTGAAGAGTATCATCCTATAGGAATCTTCAAAGATAAATATAGTGAAGAACTTAATTTTCCAACATTGTTTTTTGGTCATCCTCTAAATGAAAAAATTTATAACAATATGTCTTATCATAAAATAGAAAAATGGGAACTACCACATAAAAGTCATGATTTTGCTACAAATATTCAAAATATTTTTTTCAAAGCGATTAAAATTTACATTGAAAAAGTTAAAAATTCTAGTTGGATTTGAATCAGAAAAGGAAAATTAAGTGGAAGAATATTGACAGCTGGTGAGGTTGCTAAAGAACCTAATTTAGATAAAATTTTACAATCATACATTGGATTTCATGATTTAGAAAGGTTACGTACATTACCTGATTATATAGGACTACAGAAAAGTTTATTTGCAATGATAAGACAATTAGGTCCTTCGACATTTTTCATTACTTTGACAAATGCAGAGCGTCTGTAGATCCCTCTAATACAAGCTTTGTACAAATTAAATGCCAAACATTTAAATTTACCTCATTTCAATTCTCTTAAATCTATTCATATAGTAGAACTAATAAGTTCTGATCCAATAACATGTGCATTATATTATAATAACCGTTGTAAAGCATTTCAAAAATTAATTAAAAAAGAAGCTTCAATTATAGGCGAAGTGGTAGATTTTTTTTTATCACTGAATTTCAACATAGGGGTAGTGAACATGAACATGCAGTAATATGGATTAAGAATGCACCAAAATATAAAATAAATTCTAATGAAGAAATTATTTCTTTTTTTGACAAATATATTTCATCAAACAAATCATTTCTTCTTTTTCCTTTACAAGAAGCTCAAACTCATAAGCATTCACGAACATGTAGAAGAAAAGGGCAACTGGTGTGTAGATTTCATTATCCTCTTCCACCAATGGAAACAACAATGGTTTTAGAACCAATCGATAGTAAGGACATAGAAAATCTAAATTATCACAAAAATAAATATAAGGACATATTTGATTTTCTAAAAGAGTTAGGCACTGAATCACAAATGACTTTTGATGAATTTCTAATACATTTTAATATAGACAAGTCAACTTACATTATGTGTTTACGTATTCAACTTAAGAAACTACAAGTAATTTTGAAACGTAAACATTGTGATATACGTACTAATGCATTCAATTCATATAGCAAATACATGGTATGCCAATACAAATATTCAATTCATACTAGATCCGTATGCTGCAACTACCTATCGCACTTCATACATGACAAAAGTTGATAAAAGTATAACCACAGAATTAAAATCAACTACTCAAAAATGTATAGAAAATAAAATGGATGTTGATAAACGAATTTTAAAACTCGGTAATGCATTTTTGAATGCCCAACAAATGTCAGCACAACTTGCTATTTATTTGATTCTTTCCTTACCTTTGTATCATAGTTCACGAACATTTAAATTTATAAATACATCACCACCTGAGGAATGTGCTTTCTTTTTGAAACCACAAAAAACATTGTCGAAATTGACCCCTGAATCTTTTGATGTTATGTGCAAATCTATTATTGATAAATACATAGAAAGACCTCTTTCATTGAATAATATATGTTTAGCTGAATTTGCATCAAATTATTATTGGTTAAAAAATAAAATAATAAAATGTCAAACATCAAAAATTATAAGATTTGTTCATTACAACAAACATAGAGATTTAGAAAATTAGGCAAGAGAACAATTATTATTATATGTACCATTTTTTAAAACAGAAGCTTCTCAAAAAAATAACAAAAATACTTAGAAAGAAGCTTATGATGAGAAAATCAATGATATTATTAATATAAGTTAAAAAAGTCAACTATCAAATTGCTACAACTAAAGAAAATTGTAATATAGAATGGAACTGTTTACAACAAATTGCAAATGAATTGCAGATCGACAAAAATTACAATATATGGAATGATGTAGAAACAAATACAATGGATTTATACACAAATATAGAAAATATTGAAAAATATGATCTTGCTTCAGATATATATATATATATATATATATATATATATATATATATATATATAACCGCATGCTAGACATTACACCAATAACAATTTAGAACATCATACTTTTCGAAATGTTGATTTAATGAATGAATTAGAATTCTTCACATTACTTCGCAATCTAAATGAAGAACAAAGAGCAATTTACAATGATCTCATGTATAGAAAGCATGTTAAGGCAGATATTCCTAATACATTTATTCCTAACTGGAGGTGCTGGTACTGGTAAAACATTCATGTTACAACTTATTGTACAAGGATTACCCCGCTTTTATCATAGTGATATAGAATCACGGGGGGGGGGCACTCTATACATTTTCACAACCCATGTGCGGCGAAGATTTTGGACCCCTTACTTCCTTCATAAAATTTAATGTAAAGAAAATAAAAAAATATGAATAGGTTTTCCTACTTTGAAAGTTTGTATTTTGAATTATTGATATAATTTTAAATTGATAATAATTAGTTAAAAAAATTTGAAGAAAAAGGATACACTGTAGAGCTGAAAATAACTTTGGACCCCTTACTTACTTCATAAAAAATTGTCTAAAAAATGAACAAAAAATTCCTAAAAATAACTCTCTATTGAAAGTTTGTTTTTCATGAATATTGATGCAATGGTCATCCAAATGCTTTCTCTATAAATGTTTGAGTTGAAAAACATGTCATTTCAGTTCATTTTTCAATCTATTATAATAGTCATTTTAAATGTCATTTGAGTTGGGAATTTTTGGCAATAGAAATCTATAGTCATTATTAATCAAAGTTCAAAATTATAGGTTGAAATTATAGTATATTCCAAAGTAAATAGGGTTTCAAAAATCACTTCGCCGCACGTGGGTCCTCCAAATGTAGTGAGAGTGACCTCCCCTTGTATAGAATCAGATCCTTTAAAGCCAAAAGTACTACTAATGGCATATACTAGAAAAGCTGCATTTAATATAGATGGATGTACTATACATTCAGCTTTACACATTCCAATAAATCAATCACTATCAAACATTAGAAAATTATCATCAGAATTGCTAAATACGTTAACAGATCAATATGAACAAATAAAACTAATAGTAATAGATGAAATATCACTTGTTGGAGCAAGGATGTTGAATGCAATTGACCAAACACTTCACTTTATTAAACATGTTCAAAACAAATTTTTTGGTGGATTAGACATTATAGTTTGTGGTAATTCTTATCAAGCGCCTCCAGTTAGAGACAAATGGGTCTTTCAAAAATTAAATCATGGACTAAATTGTTTAGCACCTAGTTTTTGGTATGAATGTATGCAATGTTATGAACTAACTACAGTGATGCCACAAAATGATCCAATCTTTATTGACATACTAAATAGGTTTCGAAAGGCATATCACACCATTGTAGATGTTAACACAATCAATTCATTATGCTTAAAAACACCTCCAAATGATTCTACAATTCCACACTTGTTTTATGTGAACAAAGATACAATGACTCATAACACAAAAGTTTTTTATCAAGCTAAAGGACCTACATATCATTTAATAGCAACTGATATTCGGCATCCTTCTTTGTCCACATCATTTGAAATTCCCAATGATCCTAGCAAAGTTGCTGGATCACATACAATAATAGAAGTTGAAAAAGACATGCTAGTAGAACTTTGTGCAAGAAATTATGCTACACATGATGGTTTGGTTAATGGAGCTGATGGTCTTTTCAAAACATCACTCATCACAAGTTCAAAGAAATATATTTTGATAGAATTTTTAAATGCAAAGATTGGAATTTTAACACGTTTGGCAAATGCTCATTTATACAAAGACAAAAGCATTGCATTATTGTGAACACCTATTGAAGCTTTAACAAAAGATATAATGTTTGGACAAACTCAAACAACTCTCCTCACTTGTATTCAATTTCCAATACAATTAGCTACCGTACGAACCATTCATCATTCTCAAGGTCTATCTTTAGACAAAATGGCATTTAATCCAAAAGGTGTCAATAAGCATGGACTTTCATATATTGCTCTGTCACGTATTAGAACAAGAGAAAATTTGTATCTATTGCATCCATTAACCATGTCAAATTTTTATGTAGATAATTCAATTTCTTCAAAAATGGAAAGATAAAAGTCAATAGCACACTACTAGAAAATTTAGTTTTTCTGTTGTTTTGGTCGCGTTGATCCGGTCAAAATCTGACAAAAATCTGTTGATTTTAACATATTTCTGTCAGATTTTGACCGGATCAACGCGACCAAAACAACAGAAAAACTAAATTTTCTAGTAGTGGCAAAATGAAACTTACTTGTACCAATGTTAAAAACCATGTGCCATTCATATACAATCATTCAAAGCATCAATGTTAATTCTTTACCAAAACATCAATATGACATACAAAGTGATTATAATTTACAATCATCCCACATATTATGTTTTCAAGAAACTAGGATAAGACTTGCACAAGAAGTATCACAATTTATAGATACATCCAAGTACAACTATATACATACATTTGACAAACACGGCCTACTTTTGCTATATAATAAAAACGTAATGTGTTCAACAACTACAATAAAAAATTACAATGGATTTGAATTTATAGGAGCAACATTTAATGAAAACACTCGTAGTGCTATTCATATAATAACTATTTATCCAGTTCATTTTACTTCGATGTCAATGTTTCTTCAAATTATAAATGAATTAATTACTAAAGTGCCACTAATATGTCCTACTCTTATTCTTGGAGATTTTAATGTAGATTTATGTATGAATAAAAACAAAGACAACAATTCTCAACAACTTATTCAAGTCATGTCTAAATACTACTTCATACAACAACTATCAACACCTACTACTAAATCAAATTCATTAATAGATCATATTTAAACAAATATCCCTAGTCAAAATATGGTGTTACAGATGCTTATTGGCCCGATTATCATAAACCACAGGGTTGCTAGCAGGCGAGCTTGTGAGCGTGAGCCCATGAGCCTGTGAGCCTATGAGTGGGAAAGATTTTTTGTTAAAAAAATGTGGGGGACCTATGACCATGGATGTAAGTGTATTTTTTTTTGTAAAGATTTGAGCTCATTCTTCTGAAATTTTACTTACTTACAAACTTAAATGAAATAAAAAATTGCAACAACCAATTGTGTTCAACCCAGAAAGGCCATACAGGACGTCAAATGTCTAATGAATGACAAAATAATCTCATATGTAGGACATAACTGCAACTATTCATCCACATAATTAAAGGTGGGAAAGAGAGATTTTCTACAATACTTTGACTCCCAATAATTATTTTTGGTATTGTTAAAGTAAATGATGTCACACGGTTCCAGAATCATTGATTTCTACGGAACTGTATCCGACGTTCAAGAGTTAATTTTGACAGAAAACATAAAATGCAAAATGTTGAAGGGGAATGAATCATACTAAAGATGTAGCCATAAAACACACAATCAAATCAAATCATACTGTAAATGAATACATAATAATTTGACTCATGAGATATATCAATCTCATAAATCTAGGTTGTAGTGGACTGAGTTGCAGATGCCAAGCTACTCTCAGACTCTAAAGTCTCTTTCCCCTCTGCTGCCGATTCATCTATAAATTGCAGAACATTAAGAGCATAGGTATCTTTTCTACGTTTTGGTTCTAAGCTACCAAAGTTTGCAAATGCTGATGCTAATTGCTCAGCATAAACTGGGAGATCAAAAGGCTTCTCTGGACTTAGTACTAGTTTGCGTCTCTTCCTCAATGCATCTGTGGACATTAGTTTCTTACGCCTACAAAAAAAACATATAGAATATTAAAGTCACGAAATAGAAGAAGTAGGATGGCAAATAGCACTTGAAAAATATGAAAAACTTACTTACTAGGTTTAGTTCGGCGAGGAAATTTCCGAGGAACCACTATCATTGCGTCCGGATCTTGTGAAGATGCAGCCGGCAGTGGTAGTTGCGTTTCAGTTATTATCACATCTTCTTCAGTGTTCCTTTTCATAGGTTCAAGGACGCCGTGAAAAATAGTGTTGTCTTCCTCTAAAGCCACTATGTGTCGTCCCGTGCCGCGACATGCTGTAATTGATGCACCTATAAATTACAAAATGCAATTCATATCAATGAATCATTATATGAACACATATATGAAAATCCAGTTACTAAAATGAAAACTAACCAGTGGATGCTGTGCAGTCGAAAACCAAGTCGCCTTCTTCAGTTGTCCCCTCTATAAAGAATTGGAAGAACCTAACATCCTTTTCGCAAGGCCCTCGCCATGGAATTTTGGTTAGTGGATTGACCAACATGCTCTCTTCAGTTGTGTAGTTAATTAATGTATCATCCTTGCGTAGGTCTACTTTTGCCTTCTGCATTGCTTGTGATCGCTTCAAAGAGAACCCTGAGTTCTCTTTATCATCGAGGTCCTTCACCAAGAGAGTGATTCCAAACTTCAAAGTCTACAGTCACAAAAAATTATGTTTTAGAAAAGAATACAACCATCTGTCAATGCCAGTTTCCATTAAAATTATGAAAATATTTGGAAAACACTAACCGTTTCCGAGTCCTCCACAGCTGAAGTTAAATGCATACGATTGATACCCAACCATTCCTTCTTCATTACCAGTGAAGGATAAGACTCGCACAATCCTGCAATAATGCCCTTTGAATCGGCACACCACAACTGAAATACTATCATGCAACCATGGTCTTGTAAGTGCATATCTGCAAAGAAGAAGGCCGATTGAATGGCTTCATACTCTGGATCTGAATTCCATGAAGGTATTGCTTTCTCTGGAGAAGATACATCTGGGATAGGTAAATTCTCTTAGCAGTCAAAGAAGATGAGGTCCACTAAAGGTGCTTGACTCACTTTACCTCCATACATACGGGACTTCCCTGGTGCCAACTGCAGAAACGAATTTATGCAAACAATCAATTATTTATACAACTTTTTTCCAAAGGTCCACAAAAAAAGGATTCATAGTTCTAGACAAAGCATCATGGTTACCTTCTTCAAAAAGGTCGTCACTTCAGTATAGCACTTGGGCACCTCGGACTCCATGTTATCCATCACGTCTACTATAGAGACGTTCAAGATCAATTCCTCTGAAGTGACGTCTGCATCATCACCAAGAACTATGGCTTGAGTACCTTGTGTTACGATGTCCTCTGTGAAATCTGGAAGTATCGCCTTCCTCTTCAACCCACTTTGGAATCCACTTTGCATGTGCGAGTTCTGATCAACCGTTGAAGACGCCGGCACTTGTTTATTGCCTTCTTCTTTCTTCTTGCCTTTGCCTTTCCCTTTGCCCTCTTCTTTCTCCTTCTCCTTCTCTACTAACTTCATAAGACGCTCCGCTTCTTTCTTCTCCTTGTTCTCACGAATCTCTTGCTCTTTGTTCTCTTTCTTTTTGTCAGCAACCATTCTCCTTGCAATTTCTTTCTTCTTCTGTTGATCAGTGTAGTTGTTGAATTCGGGAACCTCCAAGTCAATGACGCGAAGACCATCTAGTGATTTCCAAAGTTCTACTTCCGATGAATGAGTAAATGTCAACGGACAATCTAGATACCACGCACCACCACCCAAATGAGCCGTTGTGAATGTCTTCAATTGGCTTGACGTGAACATGCACTCTTCAGAACTCCGGTCCAACCATGTGGTTAGAAATGGAGGAAGATCCTCCCTAGGTATGGCGTTCTTCCCTAAAAGCTCGTACTTGAAATACCTACAATAAGAACATTCAAATAATTAGTAACAATCATATAGCCGAATTCCTTGTTACAAATAACACAAATCCACTGAATAAATAACTACGTATGCTCATCCTTCGAAGAAAGTAAGGAAACATAAAATTCATATTTACATAAACATACCGGAAAAGAACTCTACGAACAGCATCATTTGATCTATCAAAATTTGAGAAGGTCTCCGACTTCTTAAAAGGGTTTGATCCCTTCAAAGCCGGGCCAAAACCTTGATCCCAAATCTTCCTTCTCCATCCTTCTATATACTCTAGAAGATACTCCGGTTGAAGTGGGGATGCCATATTGATTTTTAGGCCATCTTTATTGACTACATTGTCAAAGTACTCTACCGCACTATCCTCAATCTGCATTATATTCTTATCAGTACAACTCCATTATCGTTTCATATACATGAAAAACCAAAACTGCAAAATGTAGTACTTCATGATTTTGTCATTATATATATGAAATATCATTTACATAAATACAAACACTTACCCCTGCCCACCAAACCCATTTATTGAGGAAAGGCCCCAATTTATCTTCAGAAACTGGCTTTGGAGGGAAACGTCTGGCATCCCGTGAAGGCATGGACAAGTTCCACCACTTCAACAACTTTGTCTTCTGTATTGCAGAGGTATTGCAAGTGGCTACCATTTGTAGCTTTTCCAATGTCATTTCAGGAACCTCATTTGTGGTCCAATGCTTTTCAACCTTCACAAGGAAATAAAAAAATTTCAGCATTAAATAAATCACAATAATAAAAAATAAGACAACTGTTTTTTACATCATAAATCTTCATCACCTCTTCTAGAAATCCTGGACCGTAAATAGGATTTGCCACCGCAAGTAATTTTCCCATTTTCACGTACAACTTTGCCGCCTTCTCCTTAGCTCCAACCCTCATGGCATTAGCCACCCCTTGATCACTTTTATCTTCAGATGCTGTCACTTCATTGTACTTCCGTACTGCGGCATCCGCTCCTTGAGCTATCTCTTGCTAAAAAATAACATCAACACAATTTCAATTACAGCAAATTTTCACATTCTTCAGCCCTTCCTATATTGTAATGACCTAAAATAAAAGATATATAAAATAGTTAGAACATTCTCACTCTTACCCGAAAAACAAAAGCCGTGAAGACCTCCATTGGCATTGAGTACCATGTTTTTCTCACTGATTGCGTACCACAACGTTTCCTCTCAGAAGGTCTCAACATTTCATTGAACTTCTCCATGGGAAGAAGCCCATACTTCTGAACACGATAAAGAGTATGAACTAGATTGGTCTTCACATGGGAATCCTCCGTTGACCTACAATTCACATTAGGCTATAAAATCATTTCATACATATGAATAAATTGAATAACAAAATAATAAAAGTCAAAGATTAAATTCAATCAAACAACATCATATGATACACACTTACTTATTGATGTCATACATAATCTGCATGACAAGCTCTATTCTCCCTTTCGTGTCCAAAATGATGTTGTCTACTGAAATGTGCCAAGCTCGATCCGCCACATGCAGCCTCGAGAAATGATTCATCTACGCCAAGCGACGGTGATTTCCATCACAGATAAAAAACTTCGAGTTCTTCAAGTACCTCAACTCTGGTAATTAATCTAAGTACTCATTGAAGATGTCATTCTCTGATTTCCACAAAGGATCCCAAACATCCATTTCATCTCTCGAGAATTCAGAAGACTCCCCCGCCTCATTAGTTGTGGAAACATAAAAAACTGCGGCTCCATCCCGATATCCATGAACAAACTCTTGTTCAAGCTTTACAAGATCACAAGAGAGGGTGGGCCTAACCATTAGCATGGGTACCAATCTGCACAAAGGTATGCGCATTCGGGAGTGTTTCTGAGGCCTTATCCTCAAACTCTCGATGGTGGCCACAGAGTCTACCTTCTGCAACCGTCGGAGTTCATCTTCCAGCAACTCCTTCTCCTCCTTTTCATCAACATCATTCACCTCAACATCTCCTTCTTCCTTAGTGCCAATTTCTGGTTGACCTCTTTCACTGGTAGGTGGAGTTGAATGAACTTCCTCTGCCTGTGACAGATTAATTGGTGACTCCTCCATCTGCAAGATCATATACATTTTTTAGAGCAATTACGAAATACACGAAAGTCCTCCAGAAGTTCCAAGTTCAACTTGCAAAACAAATCTTTACTATGATGGTAAGAAAATTCTCAATACAAAGGATTGTACAAGTAATACATAATCGCCCGTATCATAATAACACCAATGACTAAGTAATACAAATGCTGCAACACTGCAACTGACTCTATTCCTTTCAAACTCAATCAATTTCTACACTAGCATCTAAATCAGAACTCAAGTGGATGAGGACAATATCGTGCTTGCCCAATCCGGAGCTGCCAGTAGTATCTCTAATATCCTCAATTGGTGGACTAGAAATGGAGATTGATGTTTGACAATTAGAGCTACTATACTTAGTCTCAGAATTCTCAGGAGAGAACACTGGTTGTTTTTGTTTTCGTCTTTTGGAATCACTGAACCTACTGCAACAAGGTTCATCTAATTGATCAGCTGCTCGGTCACAAGCATCAAGAATGTCTCCAAGGCTTACCAAGTCAGTGTCTTCATGAGGCAATGACTGGCTAGCAATGTTGATGTTTCTATCTTCTGGAGTCGTAGGTTCTGAAGTTCCCGCAACATCTGCAATATGGATTGCCATATTGGAAGGTATTGGTAAAAGGGCATGGTCGTTCAGACTCTCATGTGTATTCATCTGCAAAACCATTTTAATAATAAGGTAGGCCAATGTTAGTTACAATCGAATAAATTTTTAAAAAATAATACTAAGAGTACATCAATAAAAAGTAAGAAGAAAAAATCAATATTAAAAATAGAAACTGACATCTCAAACTTACTTGACTTCCATTTCAGCATTCCCATAGCTGGAATACCAAATATTTATAAATTCTGTAATTTGCACGAAAACAGGGAAAGCCCTCTTATGACATATGCCTACCCCTTCCTTATAATCATACAGGGAGGAAACTCAAGGAATTGAAACAATTAAAAAAATAGAACTCATGCACTTGAACATAAAACAAAATTATGTAGACATCACTTGAGGTCATTCCCAGTTAATGCACCCAAACATGGCTGCTGAAACGTACTGTAAACCCACTACTGACGTGCATATTGAGCGTCCCTCACCATGGAGACTAGGTTAGCAAGGCGAGAAATAGGAGTACCGTGAGGTACCCCAAGGAACCCTGTCGGGTCCGATAGGGTTCCTTGGTGTAGTTCACGCTACCCCTGGTTTTGGTCTTGCTTTTTCATGGCGTGTGCGTTTTGGTCCACGGCGTTTGCATTGACCATGAATTTCTCAATGAACTTAAAGTCACGTCGACTACACTAATGATGGTATTTAGTGTTATGTTACTAATAGTTTTACTTGAATTTCTACCACACCCACTCAAAATTTCAATTGGTTTGCATTTAGTGTTTTGTTCACCATTTCTTAATTCATATTTTTAGGTTTTTATTTTTTTCATTGTAATTTGATGAAATAATATGTAACACTAAATGTAATTTTGTAAAATAATTTTGTCCAATAGTTGACTTCTTTAAATCAATTAGTATACGTAACACTATTTATCATCATTACTGTATTGCTACCAAAGCGTACTGTACCTAACTGCAGTACCCAATCGAACCATACGGACAAGATTGGATGAATGGAAAAAGAAAACCACGATGGCGGAGTAGCTCTGTAGCTCTGTTGAATCTGTTGAAGGACCCTGTTGAATCCTCACAACGACACCAAAGTGACCAGCAAGACAGGTCACTTTGGCCTTCCCAGTCCCAGGATGTTCCGGAACTTCCGAACCTCCTCATCGCGAACCTCCTCATGCACGTACCTCTTCCATGATCGCAGCGACGGGAGAATACTTTAGAGTCTATGACAGAACCTCTATTTCACATTGCTGATCCAATTGTGGAAGACGAGACAACTGCTGAACTAGCGATTCATGAAATTCAACTACATTCTAATGATCAATTTGTTATGACCGATCGAAGGCATTCGTCTACGAAACAGAGACTGGGCGATCTTCAATTCAAGGTCAATCAAAAATGGAAAAGCAGCTATGCCTGGCATAGATGCTCATTGATCGTCACTACTCAGACAAACTGTATACCCAGATGAAAAGGAAAACTGCTGTAAATATTAGAATCTTCAGAGTAGAAAAAAGTTCAAATTTTTCGCAATGAGAGCCAGACATCTCGATTGGAGGACGATGCTAATCTGGTTGTTGTGCAGGTCATTTAAAGTCGGTGCCGGCTCCACCTCTTTCGACTACAGCCGCTTCTGTCTCCTAGTGTTCCGCATTCTCGAAGGATGGAGCATACCGCCGAAGTTCGAAGCCACCTGCATGACGACAGAAGTTCAGCTAGAATACAAGAGCAAGTCAATGAAGCTTAAACGAACGGGAAATATTAACTGAAAACTACAGTAAGAGGAGAGAAGACACTTACCGAAAGGGACTTCAGGGATACTACAGGAAACTCGTGGACCGTCCAGAGACTCGAAGAAGAGAACGTCAAGTACTAAGCAAGCAGTTGAGAACGTCAAGCACAAAGCAAGCAGTTGAGGATGTCTGAGAGACCCTGCAATTCTATACTGCAGTCATTCAAAGCTGGAGGAAGGAAGTTCTTACGGAAGATTCCCAGGAAGAACCTCGGAAGACGCTTTTCAAATTCAAAACATTCCTTCCCTCAATGTCAGCATGGCCACATGCGGTCCGTCATTCCAATATGGCAGGAGATTCCAAACTCATAATGATGCACATGGAGTACAGGTAGTTCAGTCGGAAAAGGATTTTCAATGGCCTTCAGTTTTAGCGAATTCAGATCCTGAGATGGCACGTCATGCATGCGACGTTGTCAGGTGCTGTAGTTTTTGACGTTTGTCCAGGTTTGCCGAATCAGCTCTGTATTTTTCATCATGTAATTATCAGCTAATGGCACGCCTTGCTCGCGATGGATTCGAAAACGAAGCCTTAGAAGGCTCTGTTTGCGCAAGCAGTGGAGGGCATTTTGGTGTGGGAACGTTAGTGCCCGGACAAAGCTGGGGAGCGCCGTGCGCAAAGCTAAAAGCTCTTCCGAAATTCAGAATATGTTGATTTAAAGTAAATGCTCATTTGCATGCGCAAGCTCGGTTGTTCACGGAAGAATCTCAATCAAATTTGGTTTGTGGTTATGAATTCGGTGCATGCATTTGGATGAACTCGGCTGTTTACGAAAGAATCCCAGTCAAAATCTACCAACCGCAAAAAGGCTGCACCGTAAAACCTGCTTGATTTCCATGAAACTAGCTTGCTCAGTAGAAGAGTATTGAGAGAGAAAGTTAAATACCTCGATAAACAGGCTGACAGTAATAATTTAACCCCTGAACGGCCCTCGGGCTCTTCCTCTACAGCACCGTATCCAATGAATACGGTGACCCATGAATTTCAAGAAGTTCGTTCTCGATGGTGAGTTGGGATTCCAACCGTTCCGATTGCTTTTGTGGTGTCGTGAGGTCACGTAGAAATTTTCACGAGACTATAGACTGAAGCGATGCACAGAATTTTGGGACAATTCATCGAACTTCACACTGCGCTGTCTCATGCATGAACTTCAGGATTTATGTGAAATTCTCTTCTCGGGCACTGTGCAATCGTTCCAGTGCATGGGCTTACAATGCTGCAAGGACCGTCAACAAAAAATTTAGAGTCGAAATTGCAAGTGGATTCGAATTCCACAAAGGTCCACAGAATATGAAACGACTGGGATTAGATGTCAATTCAATTTTTTTTTCTACGCCAATTCACTGAAAATTGTTTCGAGCTGTTTAGCTTTCCCAAAAATGCAATGACCTCTTTAAGGGTCGGTTTAAGAGCCACCTACCTTATATCATGAGAATACTGGAGTGCCCTGTGCCGTTGCCACAACTCAAAATATACTTAGAAATCAATCAATTTTCTAATGCAGGTCCAAACTTCATGAAACCAAAAACTTTAAGTGCATTTTGTTGAATACAAAATGGAAGAGTACTCATTATGACTATTGTCGAATATGGAATAGAAAGATTAATTCTTAATTTCACAGAATGTTCAGAAATGCTATGCTAAATTAGTTCTCTTTTGACTATTATCTTCAATTTGTACTCTATACGAATAATTACATTTTCGCTACAGTGAATAGAAAAATTAAGTTTTACGATACCACTATACTCTCTTCACATTCTACACTAGATAAATATTTTCATTTCCTGTCCAAGGATGCAACTATGTGGGTTATGTGGATTTGTGTAAGGTTAATGGCTTGGGATTATAAAATGGTGTGTGCCACCGTATGCCGAAGCCAATGAATGATAAAGGAACTTGCCATGATGAAGGAACCTAATTAAAGAGGCAGGCTGATTGGCTTATTTCATTGTTTATTGTACTATATCCATAACATTGGGCATGATTTATAGTTACCAGAAACTATGAAAGTTAAATAGGATTAAAAATAAAGTTTAGCCAAGAACTCACAATCAGAAGTTAGTTTCATATTCATCACAATTGTAATGAATGTAGACATTTGGGCCATCCATGAGGGAATTTGAAGGAATATATATGCAATCCCCATGAGGCAATCCGAGGGAATATATAAACCATCTTCTTTCTTTAGGAAGTGCTTTGAAAGCAGTTCTAATTACTGAAGCATAGACAGTACAAATGGATGTGTTCATTTATGTACATAAAATTGCAATGCAATCCCTTTTTATTGTATGTGGAAAATAGGTTATTCTATTATATTTTTGTACTGTATACCTCAGTGGTAGTCATGTTATCAACTTTCAAATAATTGGTGCAGAAAGAATTCTATTGTAGACAATCTGAGCCTACTAGAGTATTAGGCTTAGTTGCCAATTATTCTATTTTTTGAAATTGTTGCGCAAATAATTCTATTGTAGACAATCTGAGCCTACTAGAGTACTAGGCTTAGTTGCCAATTATTCTATTTTTTGAAATTGGTGCGCAAGTACTTCTTCTATACGTAGTGTAAGTGTGCCAGGTATAGCCGCGAACATCAATAAATGTTTAACTGTGGGGCCCTATTATGAGAATGTTGTAGAAGTTGCAAGACAGTTGTTAATGTCCGGTAAATTTGAAGTTTAACTACTTCCTAGTATCCTATTCAGTTTTCACTAGTTGTATAGTAAAATCAATATGCATGAAAATGCACTATAAGAGAGTGAGTATTCATACTCAAAACACCAAAGACAAATTTGTAGTTGATCTTCACTATTGTTTTCAAGTGAAGATTGTATCATGGCTTGCATTCGTGTAGATGGCCATGACATTCCCCTAGTGTTTCCAGTTGATGAAGGTGGACACGCTAGAGTTCTGAGCCATCTCTTACACGTCCGTTTTAGATTTGTGGAGTCGTCCATCTATATAGAAGAAGAGAGAATGTCTGAATCAGGAGAAGTACAACAGTCAATTCCAATATTGAAGTCTATAGAGGAAGGAAGTCAGTGTTGGTATCTTCCTATTGGAAACTATAGAGCTTATGGGCTACCATTGTCTATGGTAAATGCATCAACCGAAATTCGAAGTAGGCAGTCAGATAATTCTTCTGTAGATATGCCATATGTTGCTCATATGGTTTCATGCAGTCCTAGTCGTCAAGCTCTGCCAGTCCTTTTTGATAACTCAAGTCTTCGCCCAGTTAAAATTGAGAAGTTAGATACCATCATAGAGTTGTCTAGTGAATCCGAAGGAGAGTCCCCTGACTTAACAGTCCGGAGAACTGCATGCAAAATTGAAGTTGCATGGCAGGGAAATGCTTCAGTGAAGCCAGTGTCAAGCAACCCATCAGACAGTGGAGGTCAAACTAAACTATCCCGTCCTCCATTGCCACCAAATATAGAGAACCGAGTCAGTATAATGGAGTCTTTGAGGGGATTAGGCAGAATGCATCGTTCACGAAATGAATTGTCAACGATGGACTTGAACAGCATGAAGCACCATTGCGTACAGTTTCTTCCACCCATGTTCAATGGAAATGTCATATTTGAGTTGCCTCCATGTCGTTCATCTTCTTCTTCATCAGCGGCGAAGAACTTGGAAGGAATGGACAAAAGATATGATGGACACCCATGGTGCAAGTTGGTGACTACAAACATCCACAACTCCGACAAGTTGAAGTTCCGTAAGTCATACTGCGCTGGTCATCTTGTTTGTCTAAATGTAGAGTGTGACTATCTGAAGAGGGCTTCAAAGCGCAACGAAACTGAGTGGACTAGTGCGACAACCTTCGCTTTCACAGTAGGGGATACTCCTCCTAAAGATTGTACTCTGGTTTGCAAACTCTGTAGAAAAACTCCTACGTGTCTAAGCACCTGTGATGCTAGGATGTACTACTGCTATAGTGAGAATCCAAAAATGACTAGGACCGCTATTCATTTTGGACATCATGCTCACCCTACTGCCAAAGGCATGTACAGAGATTCTGCAGAGAAGATTAGTGAATTGATTGCAGAGCAAGTGGCCAAAACACCAACGGCCACAAACTCCGCCATTACTCTATCAGCAAGCAAAGACTTCCTTACAAACTATCTATTCCACAACGGAAATGGAGAGAAGAAGATGTTGCAAGGGGAGGAATTGGAGGAAGTGATGGATCGTTTCTAGTATTTGAGCAGTCCAAACATTCGGAATGTGATTTCTTCATTTCGCTCAAACAATAGAGGAGGAGTCATAGACAACATTATGACCATGAAGAGAGACTCAAAGTTTGAGTTCATTCATGATAGCATTTTTCCTGGTCAAGAAAAGGAGAAGATATACCTTTTCAAGATGCTGACCGAAGGACCTGGTAGTGGAGTAGACTTGGTGAAGCGCATGCAGCCAGGGGGGAATCTGCAGAATGCATGGATGATGTTTGACCACGTGAAGCGTGTGAAGGACTGGACTACAATGGCTTGCCACGTGTACGATTCCGAGTACAAAAAGGTAATGACCATTGCAACATGCGATATGCAGTCAGAAGATACGGAAATTCAAGTGCAATTCTGGAGGTCATTGAATGTTGTCATGTCAAGACATGGACTAGATCACCCAAACTTCAAAGGGTTCATGGCAGATAGTGCTATGGCCAATTGGAATGCAGTTCGAATTGTCTACGGAAGTGGATGTGCCAATGAGAAAATGGAGAATAGAGAGAGGACATGCTTACTACATTGGAGTACTTCTCTCCAAAAACATACTCAGAAACATATTAAGGAAGTATTTCAACAACAGCACAATACACTCTGCAAACAATATAAAGATGCTAAAACTATGGAGGAGGCAGAGACACGTTACCTAGCAATTCGTTCATGGTGGTTATCATCAGGTGCTGCCACGGAAGATGCACTTCATCACTTGGAGCATTGGTTGGCATTTTGGCATTTCAGATACCAACAATGGGGGGGTTTCATGCAAATGGTAAGAGAATATTAACTTTTCTATATGTAAATTTGTTACCGTACAAGCAAGTTTTAGTCATATTCGACGTAAAAAGTGAATTGTATATTGATGATGTATTATTTTGTTTCAGCATAAATAGTATGTGTTTTCTAATTAATTATTTAGGAATGCCTTTTATGCCATTTGAACTATACATGCACATAATTAATGGTCTTCAGTATTTTCTGTAGGTGGAATGAATGAAAGTAATTATGAGAAGTAATTTTGGTTATTGGATGCATGTCTAGGATTTGAATCTGGAAGAGATGGAAGATATGCCTTCGTGCAATCTATCAGAGACAGTTCATAATAAATGGCTTCAAATGTCTGGCAACCGAGGAAACAATTTGTTTGATGCCACATGTGATGATAGCATCCGTGCGTGGATGCAAACGACAAACTACCGTGCATATTTGAGAGGCCATGCCTCTGGATCCGGTCCGTCAAAAGGGGAGTTGAAGTTGAGAGCTGCAAGACGAAGTGGAGACCCTAAGAAAATGGCAGAAGCATTAAATTCCCTACCTGGGTTTGAAGGAATTGGAAGTCGTATACCACATTTGGAAGGAGAAGAGATATTTGGGAGCACGAAGAGGAAATTGGATGTTCCAATTGGCGATGCAGGAGACTCACATCGACTAGACAAAGTAAATTTCTCTCAACCTCGTGTCCGAACAAGGTCCACTATTCCTCCTATAAACTCTTCGGAAGGCAAAGGAAAAGAACCAGAGTCAAATAGATATAACCATGTCACAATTACATTTGAAAGTGACTGTGACACATCAAAGTGGCACATTGCAAGGATCAGTCACAAATCTAATGCTAAGTGTCAAGCTCAGCAGCGAGGGTCAAATATGAAGTGCACTGCTTGAATTGCAAGAGGACGAAAGGGAACAGCAGCTCCAACTTATCGTGGTAGAAAAGAAGATTACGGAACAAAATGAGAGGTATTTGCAGACTTTTGGTTTTGTGCAGATGATATTGAACGATGTGTGAAGGGTACGAAGCGTAAGTGGGTAATAGATTGGCCGGATGTGCCAGAAATTTGGCCTATTTTGACAGGAACAAACCTCAGTCGAGACGAGACTTTATTGTTGCAACATGTTGGCTTCCGGTTGCAAGAACAATCTACATTGTCGCCACGTCGTTTGTTCAGTATGTCAAAGATTTTTGAAAGTGTTGTATATGATGAAGTCCCGCCAACAAATGCAGATGTGTATCCTACAGTGAGGAACAATCGAACCATACGGCGAATAGCAAATGCACCAACTACAGAACAACGCAATAAGTGGGAGAGTGCAGGCAATGTTAAAGGTCAAATTTTGGGAGTGACCTTGCTTCCTTTCCCGGGACTAGGAGCAATCATATCTCTGGAGACTGGGATAGATCAGAACAAAAATGTGTATCGAGTAACCGTGGGTATGTTCCCTTCCTGCACATGCCCAGACTTTGTGAACATGTCTACTTCAGCTATTGGAGGACGTCAACAGTATGTGAATTGCAAGCACCTATATTACTTGTATCGATATTTCTGCAAGATGGACATCCATGACGACAAATTCATTCATGCACTGAGTTATAGTTTTAATGAGTTGAAACTTCTTTTACTTCGAGCAGGAATAATCACTATGCCACAGTAGGTACGTATTAAACTTCATATGTATTTGAATGGTATTTTTTTAATATATTTAAAATACCATTGAATTGATGGGAAGTAAAGAAAAATGGAAGCTTGAAAACTACAATTGAAAGAGGTAATGTAGTTATGAAAATATGAATATGAATGACATTTTCTTTTCCTTCTTCTTTCTTTTTCTCTTCTTGAATTGTATTTCACATGTCTTTCCCCTTTTTTTACCTTGGCTTTCCATTAGTATTTCCATTCTTCTTCATATTGACTTTCATTTGTTTCGTCATGCAATTGTATGTTTTTTTATTTTTTTCCTATCCTAAGTCCATACTATTTTTTTTCCTCCACTGTTACTTGTATTTCATTTTATTTTTCTATTTTGTATAATTTAGTACCCTCCTTTTTACATTTTACTTCCCATTTCTTTCTTTTGTTTTCCTTTTGTCTTTCATGTCATTTATCTTTTATGGTTGCTTACCCATTTTCTAGGAAGACGTCTTCTATGCTTTATATTTATTTTTTTCAATTGAGTAACCACTCCATTAAGTTGGAGTATATTAGCGAGAGGTCCATGAGACTGAAATGTGATGGCCCGGGTTCGAATCCCGTGAGGCCCCAAATTATGCCATTGGGCGCAATTCCCATATTGAGCTAAGTCTTAAGAGTTCTTCTAGAGCAGCTATAGTGGAGGCTAGGTAATGTCCATCAAATATTTTTTATAGTGTTCTTTGCTAAACTAATTATATCTTTTCCTATAAATAATTGGTGATTGCATACATAGTTGCATTATAGAGTTGGAAGTACATGCCTAACTGTATACTAATGTTGAAGAAAATTTTCACATTTCAAATGGAAATTATTGAAATAATTTTTTTTTTTTTAAATTCACGGTCATAGGTCCCAAATTTTACTAAAAATAGTAAGTACAAGTCTTTTTTTAGAACAAAAATTTTTAACTTCTTTTTTTTGGGGGGGGGTTGGGTTTTTAAAATTTTGGGGGCTCCACGCTAACAAGGCTTACGCTCGCAGCTCACAAGCTCGCCGCTCAAGGCTCGCACGCTAGGGTCGTTGAGCGTTGAGCAATGAGTGTTGAGCATTGAGAATTTTTTGAAAAATTTGTGGAAAACCTATAATTTTTTACCATAAGGGTTTTTGGTCTATGGTTTATTAAAAAAGCATAAAACTATTGATGCACTCAAAGAGGATGAATAGAGATGAATGGAGATGAATGGAGATGAACAGAGTTGGATGAATTATTTTTTAGTTGACTTTATTGAATGAAATACATTTGTTCATGACATTGGATGAAAATGAGTTTGGATGATTAATCAATGATTTGAACTATAAAATCATTTGTTTTAGATAAATGTCATTTATCAATTATTTTAAATCCAAGGTTTAAGTGGGGTTTTTTAAGCTAAGGACCTATGCTTATATGGTATTCTAAAACCATTTAGGGTGAAGATACCATTTCTATTTAAAATTCACAATTCTTTTCAAGCATTTGTAAAGTTCACCAAATTTATTTTTATGCTAACACCAACACAGGGTTGCTATTTTGTGAGCCTGTGAGCGTGAGCCTGCGAGCCTATGAGCATATGACTGTATTTTTTTTTTATTTTAAAATTTAGAAGGTACCTATGACTGTGGATTTAGGTGGTTTTTATTTTTTTATTTTTTAAATAAATAGAATATCCTATAATCATGGATTCTTCAAAAATGATTTAATGCAAAATAAAAAGAAGAAATGGTAATTAATTAATTTTTTTTTATAAACCACTCAAATCATTTGTAGTGGAATTTGTTGCCAGCTTCTTTGATATGATTAGGGTTTAGGGTTTAAAGAAAAATAACATAATCCATGGACATAACTTGTGTAGTGTATTTTATCCATTTCTAAGTTCCTACCCTGAATTCATTCATTTTTCACATTGAAATGATGTCCTCTATATGTTTGTCCAAGCTAAAGAGGAGCAGCTTATTCAATGAAATAGTAAATAGATTATATGAAGTAAAATATAGATGATCTTCTAACCATTTTTGATCGTTTTTATTTTTAGGGTGAGAAGACCACTTCACATTATCACAATAGGCAGACATAATGATTACTATATCATACATAACTTTTATATTTATTTATGGACTTATTTTCAGAACAAATAGAAAGAAACCATTGAGAAAAAATATGGAAACCAAGTAGAAGGCAGCTAAACCAACAAAGGCTGACTAGACAATGAAGAGTTTAGGGTAGAAAATAGAAGCCAAGAGAAATATAAGCCTAGATGAAAAGGCAAAAGAGAGGACCCCTCTTATTAATCCTGTAATCAAAAACTAAAGATGTGAACCAAATAATAACTTGTACATTTTAAATTCTAAAAGAAGCAAACATCTAAAGAAGTTAAGGTAATAGAATACTGATGGTTTAAGAACCAAAAACAACATATAATATTAGATAAAATGAAATCCATTAAGTGTAATGTAACAAACAAAGGAATTAGAAAGAAGATGTAGACATAGACTGAGAATGGCCACTACTATCAGCCGACGATGTCTCTGTATCTGATTATAAAGCTTCCACATCCACAAACTTTAAAACTTTTGGATCCATAGAAGTAGAGTTCTTCCGTGCAGGAATGTCTTTTTCAAATGCTAAAGTAGAAGCTATAGCCTCTGCATAAGACGGCAATATGTATGACTTCTCCGGGCTTGGGAAAAAAGAAGGCAAAGTGAAAAAAGGGCGCTGAGTTGCCTTGTTTGAAATCATGCTGCACAAATCAAAGAAGTATTAGAACGTAATTATAAATCACTTTGATGATAAATCATATGTATAAGGTGAATGTAAAAGAAAAATGGGTATAGGGTTAGAGCTACACATGTAATACTAAAAAATAATGTTAACCGGTAGACTTACTCACATGTGAAACGAGATTTCTTGACAATGTGTGGGACTTGAACTTCCACTGCATCTTCATCGGCGTCAAGCAAAAGGACTGTTGAGGATGGTTTAGTAACCTCTGTAATTGGGCGAATCATAGGAGCCAAAACCGCATCAAATAGGGCTTTGTCGGACTCAAGTGCAATTATGTGCCTACCCAAGTTCCTGCACACACGGATTGAAGCCCCTGGTATCAAATACAACACAAATACAATAAGTAAGAAGACATTGGCAAGCATAAGAGAGAAGTGAAAATTAAAAACAAGCATCATTGAAGTCACTTGATAATACCTGTTGCAACAGTGCAATCCATAACAATGTCATTTAAAAATGAGCATCGTTGGATTAGCATTTGCAATAATCAAGGGTCTTTTTCTCTCGCCCCTCTCCAAGGCTTGGAGTTGCAATCCATTGTCATAGTCTCCAAGTTTGTGAAATTCTGAAGGATATCATTAGCCGCCACATCCAAATTTAGTTTTGCTAAATTTGGCGGGCATGGCTGGAATTGAAACTTAGAAGGCTGAATACCGGGCAATTTCCTGACAAGCAACATAATTCCGAACCGCTGTGTCTGCAAAAAAAAAGATGTATAGGATTTAGTTAAATCAAAGAAGACTATGACATTCAAGGAATATAGGTATGATTTTATATAATCAAACAATGCATTACAATCGAAAGTACAATACTAAACTATGCAAATTCTATGTTTGACAATAAAACACCTTTAAAAAATTATAAAAATCCAGAAGTGAAATGACAAAGGAATTTACCGTTCTCCCTGGACTGATAGGTGACGCCAAATGCAAAGCATTTGTTCCCTACCAATCTTTCATCGGCTCGAAAGAGTAGGTAACACCGTATTGCACAATGGTAGCCTTCGTTATCGCCCTCAAAGGATATATAATAATAACCGCTCCATCGTCATGAATATGGCCGTCACTGAATTCAAAAAACAACTGTAGCCACTCTGGATCTTCCGCATTCCACTTAGGAATGCTAGTTTCAGGTAAAGACAAACCAGGGACAGGCAAACCCTCGAGCATGTCTCCAATAATAAGGTCGACTTGTGGGGAATCACTCTTCTTTCCTTTGAAGAGACGTTCTTTTTCACCCTTATGCTGCAATATACATGTAACGATAAGTATAAAAAAAAAAATTTACTAAATGTCAATAAAATATATTGATCAAAGAATTCAAAGCAAGTAAAGAAACTGACCTTGTCCAGGAATTTTATAATGTCGTGGTACACTTGGGGAAGAAGATCATCTAGAATAGTTTCCAAAGAATGATTCAAAATCAACTCAGACAAGGAAATCTCTGAGTCCTGTAAGAACTCAGAGGTGGATGGACCGTGTAGCATGCCTTCTTCGCTAAGTGATGCGAAGTCTGCATCACGTTTGGTGAAGCGGGAAAATGACCCTTGATGCTGAGAAACCACGTCTTTCGTAGATGAAAGTGGAACTTCATCATTGGTCTTCCTCTTCCTACCCTTCTTTGGTGTCGATGCCTCTTTGGTCTCCTTCGAAGCCTTCTTTGATAGTTTCTCCTTGGCTTTGTTCACTGCCTCGGCATTCTTCAAGGCAATTCTTTTGTCAGCTTCTTCCTGCTTCTTCAGTGCTTTAGTTCTTTCTTGCTCGTCAAGACCAGCAAAATCGTTGATCTCTTCTTCACGACTGTGGGAATCAATAGACCGTTTCAACTCCTCTTCAGACTCAGGTGTAAACTCCGGGGGGCAATCCAGGTACCAAGCACCCGTCTTGAGGTGTGTACTTGTCCACCATTGCAATTGAGACTGGGAAAACATACAATGTTCAGAATTAATATCCACCCATGTTGACAGAAAAAGGGGTAAATCGCGCTTTGCAATGGCCCCATTTTCCAACAACTCATACTTGAAATACCTGTAGATACAAAAAAAAATTTAATCAAAATAATGAAAACATTCCAGCTGTATTCAATTCAATTCACAAAATAAAGATTATGGAACGCATGCAATCGAATTCTTACCGGAAAAGGACACGTTTCAACATTAAATCAGTGCCATTGCGTTTTTTGAAGTCATCTGACTTCTTGAAACCTTCTTGCCCTCTGAAATGAGACAGAAATGCTTTGTCCCAAACTCGAATCCGCCATCCCTCAAGATAATCAGAAAAAATGGCCGGTTTTTTGGGTGAATCCATAACCAGTGGCAACCGGTCCTTCTTGGCAATGTCCTCAAACATTTCGGAGCCCATTTCTTCAATCTATGGAATGAAGAGAGTTTAGATATGCCAAAGGAAATATATAAAGATGATAAAAAAACATCCATCACTTCAATGAAGAAGAGTGGAATTTGAGAAAACATTAAACTGTATAAAATTATTTACCCAAGCATACCAACAAGCTTTCACTAGGAAGGCCTTCAAATCACTTTCCCCAACCGGCTTCAGTGGAAACCATAAAGCCTCCCGTGTTTCATTAGAACAATTCCACCATCGAAGCCACCTCACTTTATATTGATTGCTCACATTCGAAGTTGCAATCAATTGCAACTTCTCAAGCGTCATCTCTAGACTGATGTTCTGTGTATAGTGTCTCTCAATCTACATCCCCAAAAAGAGAGAAGTTAAAATAAATCCATTAAACTTAAGCAATAAATATTGATTCTAATATTCAACTCGGTCTAGAAATTCATACCTCCTTAAGGAAATCAAGACCGAACTAGGGATTAGCAACTGCAGTCAACTTATTCAGCTTCTGTTGCAACTTGGACGTTGTTTCCTTGTTAGCTGATTTCATCACAACCAGAATGCTTTCCGGAGATTGGTCTTCTGCTGCAGTTTCTTCTTTGAATTTTCGGACTGCCAAATCAGCTGCTGCAGCAATCTCATACTACCCACCACAAAGAAATTAGCAAATTTGCTTCAAAATCAAGAAAAATGAAAGAAGTACATGGAAAAGTTGAATGAGATATTTTACCCGAAAAATAAATGAAGTGAACACCTCAACCGACATCGTATACCAACTCTTTCGAATGCTAGTAGTGCATTGTGCCATCTCAAATTCACTCAAATGTTCTGCAAATTTGTCCAACGAAAGAACTCTGTATTTTTGGATACGATACAACGTGTGTACTAAATTCGTTTTGATAAACGAATTTTCGGTATGCCTGCGAATCAAAAAGAAGATGATAAGTAAAATTAAGATATAAAAATTCATAAAAATCGAAATCAAAGAAAATTGAACAATGGATGCACTTACTGGTTTATATCATGCATTGCATGCATGACTTCACCAATCCTCCCCTTCATCTCCAAAACTATGGAATCAACCGAGATATGCCAATCTCGATCGGTTGAATGATATTTCGAAATGTAGGATGACCACGCCATCAACCTATGGTTTCCATCACAAACAAAGAATTTGGAGTTCTGAAAGTTCTCCAAGCTTGGCGTTGCATTGAGAATGGAATTAAAGATGTCATTCTCCTCATTCCATAGTGGCCCCCATGCCTCCTTGTCAGCATCAGATACCAGCTGAATATCGCCTTGCTCGTTAGTAAGAGACACATAAAACACATTGGAACCATCTCGGTACCCATGCACAAACTCCTGTTCTAATCGGGTGAGGTCACATTGAAGTGCAGGTCGAATCATGGGCATACTGACAAGGCGGCACAGGGGAATTTGGAGCCGAGATATTGAATTCGGTTTCAGTCTTAAAGCCGCAATCGAGGCCACTGAGTTCACTTTCTGAGACTTTCGAAAGGCATCTTCAGTAGGGAAGTCTGTTTCGGCAATCTCCTTATTCTGCACTGAAGATGTCCTTTCTGTATCTAAATCTCCACCAGTGTGCTCCTCTTCAACACCAACACATTGTGAGTCGGAAGATTTATCTTCCACAACCTGTAAAACACAAAATATAAATTCATTAATTCAATAAATTGGCAATAAAAAAAATAGGTAATATCCAAACATCCATGTCATGAGAATGAAGTAGCCCTAATTGTATTGAGAACAGTCCCCCGGAATCCACAGTCCCGATCACTAAGGCGGCCTCGGCGCCGAGGCGTAACTTTTGGGGGTTCGAGATTCTGAAACCATTTCCTGAACTGGATTCTTGAAGGCTGCCGAAAATCAATTTGGCATCCGGCGTACAGAAACTGAAGCACCGGCTCGCTTCAACAACTTCAGTCATAGGTCACCTCGGCGCCGAGGCGGAATTCTCGTAGCAGTGACTATCCCGAACCTCAGCTACAAGTCGACTTGCGGTTTGTTGAAGATAGCGATTTCTACTCCCTCGGCGCCGAGACCACTTCCCATGTCCCATTTCAAAGCCCTGTGCTTGATCACGGATTCAGAATGCTTGAGAACGTGAATGCATGAAAATCGATGGATTTCCTATGCATTTGCATGAACTGATCATATGAACTACTGCATTGCCCTCATGCAAATCCGACTCAAGTCCCGTTTGGTGGACATGCCTGTGATAAGTCCTTCACCCACTCCAAACCGCCGGCGCAGGAACATGTATTCAGAATGCTCGCATAAGTGAATGCATCGGGTTCGAGGCCTTCCTTTTGCATTTGCATAAACAGTTCATACGCCTCTTACAAACATGCGTATTCGGCAAGTCCACTAATTCTCACAATCCACGTGAATACATCACGATCATGCATCCACTCGAAAACTAGCTGAGCAGCATTCAAACTGCCACACATTCCATGCAAATGGAGGAGTGCATTGCCCACACGCAAATCAGACTCAAGTCCCGCATGGATACTATGCCTGTCAACATCCTTCATCTAGTCGAAAGCCCCTGTGCAAAAGCGTGGATTTAGATTGCTCGCAAAGGTGAATGCATCTTCATCCAAGCCTTTTGCATAACGGTTCATAAACTACCTGTCCGAATCCATGCTCTACAAGTCCCCGGAAAATTAGGATATTTGAAAGCACGTCCTGTTCCTTCATCTGGTCATAAACTCGCCAAGCATCAATCAAACTGCCACACATTTCATACATGTGGACAAGAGCAGTGCCACACGCAACTCTAAAATGGAGTCCAACATGGGCTCCATCACCCACTTCGAATTCCCCGCGTTACACATTGATTCCCAATGCTTGCATATGTTTCGACATTCCCTGCATTTGCTTAAACAGTCCATATGCCCCTGTGCCACAGCCGAGTTTGGCAGGTGCACCAAATCATCACGGTCCACACATCGTAATCTGATCAGAACCACGCTTGGAGGACATTCCATTGAAATTCCTTCAACCTGATCCGTCCCTGACGCGCGCTTGAAGTGTCGATCGACTGGAGCCTTCGAGCTGCCTCGGCGCCGAGGAAGGCTTTCGTCTGTTGAACAAAACTTGGGATCACAGGTTGCCTCGGCGCTGAGGAAGACTTCCGGATCCCATAAAGTTAAAGAAACCACACCGTGCGCTTGGTCGGGCAGCCGAAGTCCACCGAACAGGGATGACTTATAGCCGGTGAAACTCACATTGAGGAAGCCCTCCAGATTGCCTCGGCGCCGAGGAAGACTGCCGGATCGCATAAAATTAAAAAAAAAAGGGTGCGCTTGGTCGGACAGCCGAAGTCCACCGATCAGGGACGACTTATAGCCGGTGAAACTCACATTGAGGAGGCCCTCTAGATTGCCTCGGCGCCGAGGAAGTCTTCTGGATCCCATGAAATTTTGAAACCACACCCTAAACCTTGGTTGGGCAACTGAAGTCCACCGAACAGGGACAAATTAAATCCAGTAAAACTGACACTGAAGAGCCCCTCCGAACTGCCTCGGTGCCAAGGATGCAAACCTGATGTCCCATGAATTTTTGAGACCAAACCCTAAACTTCGATCGGGAAGCTGAAGTCCACCGAACAAGGACAAATCGAAGCCGATGAAACTCACTTTCAGGAGGCCCTCCGAACTGCCTTAGCGCTGAGGAAATCTTCTGGATCCCATGAAATTCTGAAACCACTAGTTTTGATTCTTGACTAGTTCTTGCGGTCACTACAAAATGGCCAGTTATATGCGTGTCGATCTAAAAAGAGTGGGAGGAAATTGCAAACCTGATGTCCCGTGGGGAGATTGGAGACCAGGAGATCTCCATGTACGGGGTCTTCAGTACTTTCGCTTCCAGGAGCCGCTCTCCTCGTCGCTGGCCTTCTTGCCATCGTCCGGTCACCCTGCACAGATACCCTAAACCCCACGTTATTTCCTGTCTGAGGGAATCGCAGCAAGTGGAAATGTGAATGAGCGGCAATTAGAATGAACAAATTTCGAATAGGATGCCAAACGGGGACTTGCCCACTATCGGAGCTCACAGATTCAAAATCGGAAAGCGTCAACCAATTCACTTTGGCATGAGGCTGAAGTGTCGCAATGCAGGTTCACCACTACCTGTTTAGCCGACAGGCGTGCTCCGAGCCAGAGGCGGGATTCCTTACGTCTGTATACTCTCCCGTACATACTGAAATGGTATTTGTACAAGTATGGCAAAATTCCCGTTAATATTCAAGCAGGTCAGGCTCGCGTTTATATTCAAGCAGTATGTGTTATGCGATAGGCACATTCAGATTAGGCAATGCTATTTGTTTATTATTGGAAGGTAAGAGTTGCATTACAAAATCTTATGACCTTCATTTTCTTTCCTATTTATGAAGTCTTCTGTTAATACCTAAAATGTCATAAATAATGCATTTGAACTGTTGTAGTTCGTTTCTTGAAACTAGGAATACTGTGCTATACTTTCAATATTTCTGATGTCTTACATAATGTAAGGCACATTCCTACAAATTCGTATCTAGCCATTTGGTACAATCTAGATTTTAACTGCACTGGTTGATTTCTGAATACTAAGCAATTATTCTCTAGAATATAATATTTGAAATAAAAAGCATTCCGTGAGAAACTTACACTTGAAATCGGGTTATATCCTTGAGTGGATAAGTCCTTCAAGTTCACCTTCACGTTCAAATCCTCCTGTATGTTTCCTTTAATTCTATCATAAACATCTCTCTTGAGATAATTGAAGATGTAAGTGGGATTTGGAGGTGTTACCTTTTGCCCTAAACCAATCTTCTCTCGTACCGCCTGTGCCCGTTGCAACTCCTTACGGGATGAAAAGAAAAGTTTTTTTCTCTTTCTCTGCTTTCCCAACATATATTGAGGACTACTCACACTTATAACCTTCTCAACACGCATGAGACTAACAAATCATAATACAGAGGATTTCTACAAAGTGGGTAGGAGTAGGAGAAAAAAATGAAGTTAACATTCTAATTAGCACTAGTCACTCATTCTAACGCATGACCTAAATACCTAATTCTTCTACGTAATGCTTTCACGAGAATGGATAAACCTTATATCTTTACATCATCTTATAGGGAATCCAAACATCTTTTCAGTTGGTGTTCAAATTTCAAATTTGAAAGTTTTCTACACTAATCGTTAAACTACTATCTCTAAATATTTGTCAGATCCTATCTATAAAATACTCCATAACGGCATAGAGTATAGAAAAATATATTGTTTGAAATGTATTGTGTATCCAGTACATTTTGATTTTATAGATATGGTAGATAACCTCTACAATTTGAATCAAATGTTATATCTCCTAATTTATGATGAAAGTTTGGGCTTTCTAAATATTTTTTATGCTTTTAATAAATTAATGTATGTCTACCAAGTAGCCGTTTTAATGCCCCTCTTAAATGAGTCATTAGTGAAAGTATACGTTGAGATTAGTTGAAATTTAAGGTACAACACTTCCTACAAGGACAAGAGTGGGAGTTATTAACAGCAGCATATATATAATATTTGCACAATCTTAATGGATCCAAGATCTATAACAATGAAATCTTATTACTTGAATTATATTACACTTGATTTTATGAGTTCGCTCAGAGATACGGCTCTCTCTGAACGATTTTACTTAGTCATAATATTTAAATAAAATATATTCATACATTAAATAGAAGTTCAAATTCATTCAATCCATCTCTAATCTCTACTGACTACCTCTTGTAAGCGTCTCATTGTTGTTGTGCTTTCTTTTTCACTCAATGGCCTCCATTCGAGCGGATGGCCATGAAATTCCACTAGTTCTTCCTCTTGGGCCCGAAGGATATGCTGTATTGTCTTTACACCTTCTTCATGTGCGATTTGGTTTTCTCGAATCTAGTATATATGTTGAAGAAGAAGTCATGTCTGAGGATGGGCGCTTGAAAGAGTATATACATATGTTAAAATTAGAACTCCAAACCGATCATGTCTGGTACCTTTGGCAAGGTCGCTACAGAGCTTATGGATTGCTGTCTCCTGTTTTCAATGCTACTACTCAAATATTACCTCACCAGTCGGACCCCTCTATTGTGAATATGCCTCCTGCTCGACACACCAGTAGTATTTCTGCGGATCGTGATCATGTTTTAAATGCTAGTACACCTATTCTACTTATGCGTGTAAAGCAAGAAGTGAATGGCCCCATTATAGATCTCTCTAGTGAATCTGAGGGAGAGTCTCCGAGCCAGCCAAATATTCAGGCATCTGTGCCTGTTAGAGTCCCTAATGATGTCTTCAAGACATCTTCCGGTATATACCAAACGCCAGCAAGTAGTCCTTCTTTGTCTATGCATTCTTGCCCGCCAACATATCCTAATAGTACAGCCTCGGTTAGTATTGTTGGTTGCTTGCGTAAACTGGCAACCATTCGTAAGTCTAGGAACGAAATTGCTGCTTTGAACTACAGTTCCTTGGTCCACCACAAAGTGCAGTATCTGCCCGTCGAATTCAATGGGGATTTGATATTTGAGTTGCCTTCCCTTCGTGTCTCATCTTCATCATCTTCTGGTGGAAATCTACAGGGGATGGATAAAAAATACAATGGTCATGCTTGGTGTCGGACCATGACATCCAATATCCACAATGAAGATGGTTTGAAGTTTAGAAAATCCTCTTGTGCAGGCCATCTCATTTGTAATAATTTTGAGTGTGACTATTTGAAGCGATTCTCGAAGCCCAATGAGACGGAGTGGTGTGGTTATACTCCCACCCCGTTCTATGTTGGCACTAATCCTCCGAAGGATTCATGTCTCTTGTGCAAGATATGCAAGAGTTCACCCGATTGTATTAATACTTGTGATGCTAGAATCTATTACATCCACAGTGATACTACTTTCATGACCCGAGCATGCATTCACTTAGGTAATCATATGCATCCTGTAGCTTCTGGAACATGTAGAGAGGCTGTAGATACTATTTCAGGTCTCATTGCATGTGAGGTGGCCAAAACTTCGACTGCAACCAACTCAGCCATTGCCTTGGCAGCAAGTAAGCATTTTCTAGACAACCACCTTATACACAATGGTGAAGGCCCTATGGAGATGTTGCAAGGAAAATCGTTAGAGGATGTTATGGATAGGTTCCAGAGACTGAGTTCACCTAATATTCGAAACATTATTACTTCGTTTCGTAGCACTGGGAAAAATGGGGTCATAGATAGCATCATGAACATGAAACGGAATTTGAAGTTCGAATACATTCATGATAGTGTATTCCCTAGACAAGGAAAGGAGAAGGTATACTTATTCAAAATGTTGGTAGAAGGACCTAGTAGTGGAGTGGATTTGGTAAGGCGCATGCAGCCGGGTGGAGACTTGGAAAATGCATGGCTCATGTTCGACCACGTGAAGCGTGTGAAGGATTGGACAACCATGGCGTGCCACGTTTATGACACGAATTGCAGAAAGGTGATGACAATTGCTGTCTGTGACATGCAATCTGAGGACACCGAGATTCAAACTATTATGTGGAGGTTATTAAATGATGTCATGAAACGGAATGGTATATCAAATCCGAACTTCAAGGGCTTCATGGCTGATAGTGTACAAGCCAATTGGAATGTTGTTCACATCGTATATGGTTCAGGGGATTCCAAAATAGAGATGGTGAACCGTGAGCGAACTTGTTTGTTGCATTGGAGTACGTCACTGCATCGCCATACACAGAAGCTCATCAAACCAGATTTACAACACCAACATACTCGTCTTTGCAAGCAATATAAGGATTCCAAGACTATGGAGGAAGCGAAGATGCGATATCTAGCGATTCGTTCTTGGTGGCTTTCATCCGGAGCAGCCTCAGAAGATGGTTTGCGTGAATTGGAATTGTGGCTTGCGTTCTGGCACTTCTGATATTGCCAATGGGGTGGCTTCATGCAAATGGTATTTTCATCAGTCCTTATTTTTAGTATTATATATACCATTGAAGTTCACTTACATTTTATATTGCCTTCTCCAAAAGTGAACTTGTTTTTTTTCTTGCATAAAGAACTATCAAGGAAAGATGAAATTCTGATTTGTATATAGAGTAAGTGTCGTGACCCTCAAGAACGAGGTCGAATTCTCGCCTCGGCGCCAAGGTGAGATTTTACCTACGAATCAAATGAAGTTTATGGTAGTCAGCTTGTATTGAAAGTGCGTCATGAATTTGTTGTGGGATTCCTTTTTGACTTTGAATGCACATTTTATTTTCTCCAGGATTTGAATCTCGAAGAGATGGCAGACATGCCATCATGCAACTTATCCGAAACAGTTCATAATAGATGGTTGCAACAATCGGGTAATCGAGGTAATGATTTGTTTGCTGCCACCTGTGATGATTGCATTCGCGCCTTCATGCAGATGACAAATTATCGAGCTTTCTTAAACGGCACAACATCAAGGTCGGGGCCATCAAAAGAGGAGTTGAAATTAAGAGGTGCGAGACGTAGCGGGGACCCAAAGAAGATTGCAGAGGCGATAAATGCTCTCCCTTACCTCAGTGACGTTGGAATCCGTATTCCACATTTGGAAGGCGAAGAGGTGTTTGGTAGTAGTAAACGCAAGCTTGATGTCCCTATTGGTTCTGATGGTGATTCTCATCGTCCAGACAAGGTCAACTTCTCTCAGCCAAGAGTGCAAAGGCGATCTACTTCTACACCTACTGTTCTCTTCAATGAACTTGGCATGGCAGCTTCCTCTACACCTGCACCACATGTCGCAACTGCAATGGAAAGTGATTGTGACATTTCACAATGGCATATTGCTAGACTATCCCATAAATCTAGTTGCAAATGTCATGCCCAACAAAGAGGTACGAATATCCGTTGTGTTGCCAAAATAGCTAAGGGTTCTAAAAGCACACCAGCTCCAACGTATCGTGGTCGCAAGAAACAATATGGTGGAAACAAGGAGATCGTCACTGACTTCTGGTTTTGTTCTGACGATATTGAACGATGTGTACGAGGCTCTAAACGTGCTTGGGTAATTGACTGGCCTCAAGTACCAGACGTCTGGCCTGTCCTAACTGATACCAACTTAACCCGCCAAGAAACCCTACTACTGCAAGAAGCCGGCTTTCAACTCCAAGAACGACCTCCTATGTCACCTCGTCGTTTATTTACAATGTCAAATGTTTTCATAGCAGTCTATTACGATCAACCTAGCCCTGTGAATGCGGATACATATCCATCAACCCGAAGGAGCAAGGCAATTCGACGTATTGCAAACGCTCCGACTATAGAGCATCGCAATAATTGGGAGAGTGCTGGTAATGTTAAAGGAATGATTTTGGGAGTAACCATGCTCCCCTTTCCCGGACTTGGAGCCATAATCTCCCTTCAATCTGGAACAGAGCCCACACAGAAGGTTTATAGAATCACACTTGGCATGTACTCCGAGTGTACTTGTCCCAATTTTGTAGACATGGCTGTTTCAGCAATTGGGGGCCGACATCAATATGTCAATTGCAAGCACCTTTACTACTTATTTCGTTACTTTTGCAAAATGAATCCTATAGATGATAAGTTCATACATTCTCCAAGCTTCAGTTTCAATGAAGTGAAGCTTCTTCTCATTAGGGCTGGTATAATCAAGACTTCGACTGAGAATCTTGAACGTGTCTAGAAGCCACAAAGTGTTTCAGTAATTGACATTTGAGAGTGAAAGAGTTTAGATTGTAGTTAAATATGTAGCTGAAGGAGTATTTTTTTTTTCAATTGGCCAAATATTGTATTTGCCAACATATTTAATATACCCTATTTTCACTTTCCATTTGAATTTACTGTACTTCATTTTTTTTTCTATTATATATTCTTTTGACATCTTAAAAACTAACTAGAACCAAAAATTCTCCAAAAACTGTATGTTACCTAAAATTATAGGTCTACAGTCCTAGTTTCCACGATAATGGGTCCTCATTCATTGTTCCACAGTAATAGGTGATTTGATTTACTTAAAATAAAATAAAATAAATTACAAATTTTATTTTTAGAAATATTTTTTATTTTAATAAAATAATAATAATTTTCGCTGCCAATGCTCACATAATCTTGCTTACTGCTCACATAACTGTGCTCGCAGCTCACAAGCTCGTGCTCGCAAGCTCACAATCTAGCACCGCTGACACCAACATTTACTATTTCTAATTACATGTTTTCATCAAAGAAAAGTACCATGTTGCTAATAGAAAGAAATAGATTCAATCAAAAAAAAATTCTACTAATTGACAATAGTAACCATTATCTTTTGAAGTAGATGCCCTTTTCACTACCACTTTAAAGATCACCAAAATGCAAAATAACTTAAGAATATGGTAAAGTGCAAGAATGTAGTGCCCTTTTTAGTCTCACTACATGACATTAGAAAATCAAGTAACAACAATAGTCTTTAGAACAAAATCAATTTAATCCAATGCCACATATGGGAGAAGAATGATCACTAGCTTCACTACTATCACTATATGTAAGCCTTGGTGTCTCAACATTTGCTTCAAGGTCTAAAAACTTCTGGACAACAATATTGTATGAACGATGTTTGGCAATAGAAATGGGTGGTGGAGCCTCTGCCATAGATGTCGCTAGAGTCTCGATGTAACATGGCAAACTCTTTGGACTAGGAGAAGGCGAGAGCACCAAATGCTTGAAAAAATTGCCTCTACAAGATGCAATGATTAAATAATTAGAAACTTTGAATAAATTAAAAGACATTGCACAATAAAAGAAAATAAACACATGCCTAAAAGCATCAACAAGCTTACTTTACAGCAACGTCTTTTTCGAGGCCTTGTAGAAGGCTTGACAATGTCATCGTCATCATAATCATCCAACACTATAGGCAAAAGCCACTTAGTTTAGACGGTGGCAATAGAAGTAGGAAGGATGGTCAAATGTTGAAGAAGACCTTCAAAAATCTCACTATTGCTCTCCAAGGCCACCAAATGATGTCCAATGTTGCGGCATGCATGGATAGAGGCCCCAGTTTATTGAATGCAATGTCATCAGTTGCACCAAATATGTTACATACAATGTAAAAATTATATGGTTTCAATAATAAAAAGTAATGACTAATGAAAGTGTTTGTAGATGCAAAACAATCCAATACCACATCACCATGTTTTGAAGATGCCTCGATTAGTAGTTGTACAAATAGAAGATCTTTCTCACGGGCACCTCTCCACGGAATTGTACCAATCATGAGCTAAGTCTGCAAGGAGGTATAGTTGTGGAGAAGGTCAACTTCTTCAAGGTTTGTACCTGCATCACTAAGTTGTTGGTTTATAGTGATAGAAAATTTGGATTCCACCGATGTTTCCTCCCATTGTCTTCGTACAAATAAGAGGATCCTAAAGCATTGTGATTGCAAGGGATAAACAAGTATGACAATTAGTATTTGACAAATACAATTTTATTAGTACTATACCAAAATGTGGTAAAAAGACCCACAGTCAAAATTCATTGTAGTTTTTTCCCCACAATGTTGTACATGCTGTTGACTATTGCTGTAACTTCTTTTTTTCATTTTCTAACTCAATTTTTGGAATTTGATGACATGTAATATACCATTGGAAAGGTATTACATTCTATGAAATTCCAAAAATTTAATTAAAAAATTGAAAAGGAAGGCTGCAGCTATAGTTAACAACATGTACAGCATTATGGAGAAAAGAACCGCAGTGAATTTTGACTGCGTTTCCTTCTTACCACACTTTGGTATGGTACAACTATAAGATAATAATCAAAATATTTATAAAATTGTAAAATGTAAATTTTTTCATATGAATGAAAAAAAAGTTGATTATATACCTCAGCTCAAAATGAGGCCTTATAGGGCCAAGTCTCTAAGGTCATTGTATTGAAACCGACAGCGGGGAATCTGAAACCCTCCCTAGAAGTCTCACTTGAATTCCACCACCTAAGCCAACGAACCTTGTGGTTTGGTTGAACTTGGCATGTAGAAATCCTTTGAAGTTTCTCCAAAGACATCTTGGGCTTCTTGTTGGCGCTGTAATGCAAGTTAATCTGAAATTTGAAAAGACATAAGTATAGTAAAAATCAAGTCCAAAAATAATCATATAAATAAAAAAAAACAAGTAGGCATAATAATATACCTCTTCTAGGAATCCAAAGCTATTTTTTGGATTTGCAATGGCGGATTGTTTATCAAACTCCGTTCGAAATCCTTTGATAGCTGTAGTGGTGGCTTGAGTCATGGCCTCATGAACACCCTTCGGAGTTCATTCTTCCAACCGTGTCTTCTCATAGTAAGTTCGCATAGCCACATCTGAAACAGTAGCAATTTCTTGTTGCACATGAAAAACATGAACTTGAAATCAGTATAAAATGAATTTTACAAATCACAACAATTGAATGAAAAAGTATTACAAACAAAAGATACTCACCAGATGAAAGAATTGTATGAAGATGGGAGATGTCAATGGATACCAAGCACCTAGTAGCTTTCTGACCTCACATTTCTTGTAATCTTCATCACTTAGAAGCCCCTTGAACTCTTCCAATTGCAAGTTGTCATAGGTACTCATTCTATGCAATTATTGAACCAAGTTGCTTTTGACATGGGAGTGCTCTGTAGATTTGCAAATATCAATGAAAATAGAATGTAAGATGAATGAATGTGAAAGCATAGAATATTACAATACAATTGAAGAAGCGATAAAATAAAATAAATATTGATTCAACAAACATTGGAACTCACCAATTGATGTCATTCATAGCCTCCAATAGAATGCATGTACGACCTTTGGACACCAATAACATATAATCAATAGGCAAATGCCACTTGCGGTCATGACGATGCATTCTGTGGATGTAAGCATACCAAGCCGCCAATCTGTAATTGCCATCCTATACGAAAAATATGTGATTTGACAAGTGTGAGATGGTTGGTTGAGAACTCAACCAACACTCAAATTGGTCATTCTCGTGTATCCAGTGTTCATCCCACGTCTCTACGATCTCAAGTGTCACTAACTTAGAAGCTCCCTTGTCATTTGTTGTTAACACATAAAGTACATGATCACCTTGTCGATATCCATGAACAAACTCAGCCTCCAATCGTTTCACTTAACTTTGGAGGAGAGGACAAACCAACGGAAGCCCAATCATCCTGCAGAAAGGAATATCAAATCAAGATTCTGAACCACCACCATTGAAGAGCATGCTGTTGATGATTGCATTGGAGTCCAATTTCTGACCATTTCGCACATTCACTTCCACCTCATCTATTGTTCGCCCTTCAAAAACTTGATTAGCACTTTGAATATCAATGGTGCTGTCAACCTACAATCAATAGAAAATTGAACTCAAGTTATAGTTAACATTAAAAAGTCATGAAAATGAAAACAAATATGACAACAACTATAATACAAAATCAATCAAAGAATTTATCATACAAAAATAAATAGAAATGCATCTAACTTGAGGATTGCCAACCACAAGCTAAAAATCATCATTGGTGACTAGTTCTAAGCGTTCCATTTGTGGAAGCCCTCCATCGATGTCCATAAAGCTCTGTTTTGAAAAAACAAGAATAAGTATTTTTTACATCTTTATTAAAAATCAGCCTAAGTAGTGACCATGTTAACGAGGTTACATTTTCAGCCCAAAGCAAGCATCGGGAAAATACATTTTGAACCTCAGACTTAAGTTTAGATTCTTTAAGTGAGTGTTTAGAATACATTGGTAGAAGTGACCTTGTTAACGAGGTTTATTTTGCCAATGTATTTCAATAGTGTAAAGAAAGAACAATGAAGGCTAAAGTAAAAACTGAACTATATAAGTGATCCCTAAAAAATCCGAAGAAAGAAGCCTCGTCAACGAGGCTACTTTTTCCAATCTATTTCAGTAGTGAGAAGGCAAAGAAATGAAGCCTAAAGTGAAAACTGAATTCTCTTAGTAATCCTTTTAAACCCTGAAAAAATGACCTCGTTGACGAGGTCACATTTTGCAATCTATTTCAGCAGTCTCTTAAAGAAAACTGAAGCCTAAAATTAGAATTGAACTGTCTTTGTCATCTCTCTAAACCCTTGGAAAAGTGACCCCGTTAACAAGGTCATATTTTGCAATCCATTTCAGCAGTCTCTTAGAAAAAACTGAAGCCTAAAATGAAAACTAAACTATCTTTGTCACCTCTCTAAACCCTTGGAAAAGTGACTTCGTTAACGAGGTCACATTTTGCAATCCATTTCAGTAGTCTCTTAGAAAAAACTGAAGCCTAAAATGAAAATTAAACTATCTTTAACACCTCTCTAAACCCTTGGAAAAGTGACCTCGTTAATAAAGTCACATTTTGCAATCCATTTCAACAATCTCTTAGAGAAAACTAAAGCCTAAAATGAAAACTAAACTATTTTTTGTCACCTCTCTAAACCCTTGGAAAAGTGACCTCGTTGACGAGGTCATATTTTGCAATCTAATTCAGTAAACCTTACGAGAAAAGCAAAATCTGAATCCTAAACTGAAATTGTCTTAGTGATTTCAGAAATCTCGGAAAAGTGACCTCGTTGACGAGGTCACATTTTGCAATCTAATTCAGTAAACCTTACGAGAAAAGCAAAATCTGAATTCTAAACTGAAATTGTCTTAGTGATTTCAGAAATCTCGGAAAAGTAACCTCGTTGACGAGGTCACATTTTGCAATCTAATTCAGTAAACCTTACGAGAAAAGCAAAATCTGAATCCTAAACTGAAATTGTCTTAGTGATTTCAGAAATCTCGGAAAAGTGACCTCGTTGACGAGGTCACATTTTGCAACACTACTGGAAAATGGTGTCCAAGTCAACAAAAATTTAATAAGTTTTTGTTGACTGCGATACTGTATTGACCGTTTTAACAATTTTTTCTTGATTTGAACAAGCTAACAAAATGGGCATTGAATTTTTGTTGCTTTAAATAGTACAACATCCACATCAATAAAAAAGTTAACACTTCTTTGTTAAGAAGACAACCTCTTATACACTAGTGATGTAAGAGAGGTGATTTTGGTGACAGTAGAGAGGAGAAGACAAGCTCTTTATACAAATGGGGTGATAAAAGGTCAAAACAAACCATATGGGATACATGAATCATTCATTTTCTTAATTAACATATCCCATATGGTTTGTTTTATCTCCTACCACCCCATTTCTATAAAGAGATTGACTCCTTTAACCTTCTATCACCAAAGTCACCTCTCCTCTATCACTAAATACTTAGTCCTATGAAACTTGTCTCTTAAATTATTTGTAAATTCTAGCTTTCTTGTAATTAAATTGTAAAGTCTAATTTTTGGTCATTTATATGTGTTATTTTTGGCCTACATGGCAGTTTGTACTGGGTTGGTTCTTGGCTTGGCATGTGGCAGTCATTCATTGAGCAAATTTAAAAATGAATTAATATTATTATTTTTCTGATTTGGCCACCATAACAAAATGGACAATAGTTTTTTGTTAGGTATTGTCCAAGACAATGCGACCACGGGTACAAACACCCTCAATACTTTTTTGTTAATTTTTTTTTGACATGGTCATTTTTTTTCTACTAGTGCAATCTAATTCAGCAAACCTTACGAGAGAAAGCAAAATCTGAATCCTAAACTGAAATTATCTTAGTGATTTCAGAAATCTCAAAAAAGTGACCTCGTTGACGAGGTCACATTTTCCAATCTAATTCAACAACCTGTAGAAAGAATTTGAAATTATGCATCAAAATTAGAAATCGTCTTCGTAAAACTGTAAATAACCCAAGAATGTGACCTCGTCAACGAGGTCACATTTCAAACCCTGAAATTGCAATCTTTTGAAAATCATACATCAAAATCGGAACCGTTTGAGTGATCTCTTAAATCCCTGAAAAAGTGACCTCGTCAACGAGGTCAAGTTTACAACCTGAAAAAGGGGTGTTCAGAAATGGCACCTCTTGAGGATTTGTAGGAACTTGAACTTCCATCGCATTGCCACCTTTAATGGTGTCGGAGACACCCTCTCCACTGTCGCCACGTGCCTCTCCATCCTTGCGTAGCATGCCACTCCATAAGTTCATTTCGGAAGCAATCCTAAGCCAAAACACAGCAATGGAGAAGGAAGAGAACTACACCAAAGCAAACCGAAGATCAGCCCATGGAGTTGTTCTTTGGTTTCAAAAAGATGGTTTCAAACAATGAAGAAGGAAGGAATTGGTTGATTTAGGCCAAGGGAATCTTTCTAATAAAATCTGCAATTTCATAGATTTCTGGTCCAAATTTTTGGCCACATAGATTATAACCTCAAGAGTAACCCCAATTTTTGCCAAATTTTTTGAAGTTACGAGGGATTTTACAAAAATCAGCAAAGTCTTCTACAAATATTTGGGCAAGATTTGGCTGAAAAATCAACCGATTCTGAAGATTTTAGAGAAGATTCTAAGATGTTGAATTAGTTTTTAGGCCGTAGAACATTAAAAAATGCTCCATTTTTTGCGTGCTATATACCGTTAGAATCGTCTTCTCAAAATACACGAAATGAAGTTTGGTGTCAAATTCACCTTTAACAAAAAATATTCAACACATAAAATTAACTCCTCACAGTCTAATGGCTTCAGTCCTACCAATGAATATATAAACTTACCAACTCTGCGTTGATCACTAGGGACATGTTCTTCTCTAGCATACTCGGTTGACATACGTCCACTTCAGTTTCATCAATAGTGTCAAGCTTGGCAATATCCATTCCTTCACTATTTTGCGTCAAATTAAACTCGTGTTCAAAAGGTGCATTTTCAATCCCATCATTCTCATACGACAAGGTCCGAACAATGCTACTAATTTCACCACCATTGGATTTCTGTAAGCGCCTAAACCTCTTCGATCTTTCTAGCTATTTCTTGCTAGAGAAGCGAAGTCCTACCTTACGTCTCGTTCTATGAGAACCCTTCGGCATCCCTCCAACCAAAAAATCCAAGAAAGTGAACTAGACTTTCTCATTAGCAATACCGCAATCTCTCCGATATATAGCACTCTTCAAGTCTAATGAATGTATTTTCATCCAATTCATTATAACTTCTCCAAATAAAACATCTACTAACCAGGATATAAATGGTCAATAAGATCATCCATTCTTCGCTCAACTGCTTCATAATCACTTTCACATTTGAATATACCACCACTACATTGGAAGAGGCCTCCATTTGGAGCCTTCTAATCACCCTTCAATGTGAAAGTGGCGCTATGTACAATTCATTATTCCAAAGATCGGGTATTGATAACTAAATTTAAAAAATTCAATTGTTGGCCGTGCATTAAATCTTTAAATATGGAGCCCTAAATCCTTTTAAGCTAAGTGAGGTACTTGAAATAAATTACAACCCTACTTTGTGGCACATTGCTAGATGCAAAAAGGAAGGAAAGACTTGTCATGGAGTTTAAGTTGGGATGAAGAAGAAATGTAGGGCCAAGATAAACAAGTCAAATAAGAGTAGAACAGCAGCACCTACCTACAACGGCCGCATGACAGAATATGGAACCAAGGCCATCATTAACTTCGATTTTTGGTTTTGTGCAGATGACCTTATGCATTGTGCAGGAGGCTCTAAAATCAAGTGGGTTCATGATTGGCCTCCTTTGCCAAATGTATGGCCTATTACATGTGGAACACATCTCACCAAATCAGAGATCTTTTCTCTGGAGGAAGCATGATTTCAATTGCAAACTGAGGAACTAGACGAAGCAATGCTCTTATGCTCCATCTCTTTAATGAATAGAGTACAGATGGAGGTCTATCTTTCCTTCACTCAAAACAGCCAGATAGCAATTTTCAACCAATTGATGATGATATGCACCCGATAAAGTGATTGGGTAGGACCATACGACGTAATCCTAATGCACCGACAATTGACCATTGCAACAAATGGGAGACAGCACGAAACCTAAAAGTTGTCATTCAATCCGTAGTCGTTATTCCATATCTTGGCTATGGTAGAGTGATAACTCTACTGTCCGGCATCTTTCCCAACCAGAAGGTCTATCGAGTCACAATTTTAGACTTTCTTGCTTGTACCTGCGAAGATTTCATCACCATGAGTACAATTGCACTTGGTAGTAGGAAATCTTGGGTGACCTGCAAGCATTTATATTATGTCTTTAGGTTCATTTGCAAGGCAAATTCTGAGGACAATAAGTACATACATGTACCAAGTTTGAGCTTTGATGAAGTGAAGCTACTTCTTGTAGGTAGCAATTTATAAGATGTATATTCATCTTGTAGTACTAGATTGAAAAACTACTTTTGTTTAGAAATGAATATAGAATGGCCCATTGAAGTAATTGACACGTATGCTAAATCCTAATTAGTTTAAGGTGGAAATAGTTTGTAGCAGCTTACAAACAACTGAAATGATTTGTAAAACCATAAACATAACAAAAATACATTAAAAAAGCTAAATTTAGCCAAAAAAATCATTGCAGGAAGAAATGTTACAATTCTACAAATGAATCTTGAAAATGCTACTACATTCTAAGGAGAACTTATTATAATGAAACAACATTATACAACTGATTGTTACATATCTCTAAATGAACCTTCTAAGAGTTTTTTAAAGTAGCCTCACCCATAATTGTTACTTTACCTATAACCATCACTTCCTTAAATCTTGGAAAATCTTGGGGAGTAGGAAGATGTAATTGCAGGAATGTACCTCATCTAAAAATTTGACGTAAATGGTGGTTTTAAGTCAATGTACAATCGGCTCTTTTAAAAATTCAAAACTTATTCTCACAATGTCCAAAAAATAAATTTAAAAATGCATTGAAATTCTTTTTCTCTTCTAAGTACAATTCAATAATTTTTTGGATGTCTATTAATCAACAATATATTCCAAACCCCTTATTTTGACAATTATGGGTGCTTCTACCTTAGTTACAAAAAACACAACCAACCTCAGATTAGTTAACAAAGTTTTAAGATCAACAATGCAAACTTAAAAAAAATTGTAAATTATTATTTTTACAAGGAAAAAAGTTCATTTATTTTAAGACATATTACAAATATGTAAAGAAAAATTTGGGAGGATGGATGATGAATGGATGACATGAATGAAGCTCATTCATTCATCAAATCTATGGTTGAAAAATCATCTGCTTGTGGGAAATGCTAGTCTTCATTCATGCCCATTCATGCAACATTTGAATGTAAAAATTATTATTTTCAATAAAAAAAATTGCAATTTCTTGGATTTATTTTTTTATTTTTGGCTTCTGACATTTCTATATTTAGATCTGACAATCCTATTTATTACTCTGACATGTCTATTTTTAGTAAAATTCCTCACAATGAGCGCTCAAATTTAATTGCTTGTTGCTCGTTGCTCAACGCTCGTTGCTCCCCGCTCACACTCTAGCACCGTTGGATTTGTGCCCACATAGAAATTCAACTTTACATGAATAAAAAAAAATCGGGAATGAAATGGGCCCGGCCCTTTCAAAGCCCAAATTTGAAAATGTCTTGCAATTTGTTACGTCAATAATCAAATAACTTTGAAGCAAGTTAAAATTACTGTCACTAAAGTTATGCATTGGATTCCAAGCAAATTTTCAATGCTTGCCCATTTAATAAATCATGTACACGTGACAAAAGAAGTTTCATGGCCGTTGGACTGAAGATGTCCAAAATTTAAAATGTCATGAAATTTAAAACGTGAATGCTCAAAATGTTCATTAAGGAAGTTCAAATTAGTTGTGGGCATTATATTCAAATTAGTGCTGGGCATTATATTGAAAACAAAGTACACATACAATAAATAAAATAATTTTTTGTTTCTTTACAATGTACTACATGAATTTTTACATTCCACATGAGAATGTAGAAAGATAAGCACATAAACAAAAAGATGCATTCGGTACTCATGTTAAAAATTATGTAATTATATATTTTTTTGCATGTTCAATGGAATCATGAACACCCTTTGCAAAGGACTTTCCTATTGCACTAAATAATAATTATGGTATATGAAGATCCTATATGACGGACTTTTCAACTTTTTTAAACATAAACGCATGACTAAACAATCATTTTTAACTGAAAGTTTGGGTAATTGACACATACAATGAACTTTGGAAGTGGCAAAAGGTGAGGTCATCTCTTGAAGTGAAGAACAGTAATTATTGAAATGATGAAGTTGGAGAACCCATCATGGTGGAGTCCACCATGCATTCACATCACTCTCAATTATGAATTATAAGCTTACATTATGGTAATTCATACTCGCAAGTGCCATTCAATCATGAAGGCACTAGCACTATAATTATTTGAAATGTGCCACCAATCATGCAAGTTATTTTCTTAGTTATCCATAGAAAGTAGCCAAAATTTGAAAAGCATCTGTAGTACATTAAAATTTTAAGGTTTTATTTACTTCTTCAAAAATGAGTTGGACGTCTGAACGCTCAATCCATGGAATTTGAGAATTCAAAACGTTTACAACTTGCACCATATTTATGTGCTTGCGTGCAAAACCTTTTTTTATAGCTTTCCAGACTCATATACCATACACTTGTAATAACGCTTAGAGCTAGTGTTGGCATCGTGGATCGGTGGACCGATGTAATAAATTCTTCTCAACAATTTTTTAATCAATAAAATAAATTGGAATGTTCCTAATTTTAAATTTGGGTTCAAGATTTGTAACAAGATTCTTTGAATTCAACCCAATAAATATAAATTTGTAGATTGTAATATATTTTTCTTTCATACCTTTTAATTATTCGAAATGGAACTACAATTTCATATGGATAAAAATTCGAAGTCTCTCAGTACCATTTATTGCAATTAATTTGTTTTGGCATGTCTCCAAGTGCCTAGAAGGAACATTAGTTTTGTTTTATTATGAAATCTAAATTGCTCATTTAGTATGCAACTTGTACATGTATTTTGGGTTTTATTGTTTTTATATATGTCATGGCTTTTGGGCTTCATTATTTGTAAAGTACAGCACATGATTTATTCAATTAGAAGTTCTTTTGCATGTCAAAATGCATAAAAGGACCTTTAATATAGTTTTATCATGAAATGTAGATGTTCATCTGGTATGCAACTTATACATGTATTTCGTTTATTTATTATTTTCATATATGTCATGGCTTTTGGGCTTCATTATTTGTAAACTACAGCACATGACTTATTCAATTAGAATTCTTTTGCGTGTTAAAATGAATGAAATGACCATCAATAATGTTTTATCATAAAATCTAAATGTTCAATTAGTATGCAACTTGTACATGTCTTTTGCGTTTGATTATTTTCATATACATCATGGTTTCTGGACTTTAGTATTTCTATACTACAGCACATGAGTTATTGAATTATATATTATTTTTGCTTCCAAAAATGTATAAAAGAAGCACTAGTAGTGTTTTTTTATTATAAAATCTTAAAGTTCATCTAATTCATAACTTGTACTAATATATATTTTATTTACCATTTAATGAATTCATCCCATAAGGCCATGATTTGAATAGAATGGACCATTCAAGGGGAGGGCCCATTCTATTCCCATTTTTTTTTTATTCATGCAAAGTTCAATTTCTAAGTGGGCAAGATTGAAAATGAACGCACGATGTTGCTTGTACCACTATTTACAACTTGCTTGATCAAAATTTGAGCAATCACTTACAAAATTCCATGACCTTTTTAATTTTGAACCGTTAAGGTACAATGGCCGTATCCTTGGCAATCCTTCCTTTTCACATGTAAATTAACTCCTAAATGGGCTAGCATTGAGAATTCATGTGGAATCCAATGTGTAGCACGAATTTCAAGTTGCTTGAAATTTATTTGAGCATTCTTTTTTAATTATTGCAAGACATTTGAAGGATTTGGACCATTCAAGGGGAGGGCCCATTCTATTCCCATTTTTTTTTATTCATGCAAAGTTCAACTTCTAAGTGGGCAAGATTGTTATGATTTATGAAAAGGAAGGATTGCCCTAAAAAAGATTATAGAAAATGCTAGAAAAAGTGGATGAAATTGCTAGACAACTTTGAAATATAAAAATATATTAGATGAAATTGCCCAATTGTGGATGAAAACCATACCATACATCCAATACAAGAGGCAACCCATTTATAACCGACATCCCATTCTGTTAGTATAGAGCATTGCCTTTTTGACTGTGCACAAAAAATTTGCAGCAATTACATATGGCACAACTTTCTATGCAGTTGTCGCACTATATAATTGGCTTAGGAGAGTCTCAATATTGCAATCAAAATTGTTGGAAAGATAATGGGCTATATCATTAGAATAGAAGCAAGCCCATTTTCCACTAAAATTCTCAATAATTTTATGTTGCAAAAAAACATCTCAAAAATTATGCCTACATTGTAATGCCTCTTTCGAAACTTGTAGAAATGGAAGTTTTGAAAAAATCAGCCGTGCAAATAGTCCAAATGGCTTAAGTGGTCAAAATGGGTTGGCTCCCTTAAATGGATGAATGTTGCAATTTGGAAAACCAATATCATTTTTTATATTGCCAATATGCACTTCTTCAAAAATGGAAAAGAAGCCTGTAGCACCAACGTCCAACCCTATAGCCTCTGTTGTCGACCCTGTGAACTTGGTTCCCGACCCTGTGGCCTCGGCAGTCGAACTTTTACCCGCCCCTAAGCCCGAACCTAATACCGACCCTGCTTGGAGGCTCGATGTAGTCCCGGTCGGTCATCACCCTCCTTTCGCCGCGCAGGGGGAGGGTCAGTGCATTTGTTACTAGTTTTTTTAGTTTTGTTGGTTTGGCTGTTTTTTAGTTTCTTCGTTGAGGCCACAACTGAGTTCATTGTGGAGAGTTTTGTTGGCCGCCTAGGCTGCAGCAGAGGAGCGTGGCGAGAGAGCTGTGAGGAATGCTTGAAATTTGAAATTGCGAGCTGCGGATTGCGGATTGCTTGGTGCTTGCTCCAAAGTGCGAGGTTTAGGGTTGCACCTACTGTGCGAGGTGCGGATTGCTTGGTGCGAGGTACTTCATACTTCGTGCTTGGTGCTCGGTTCGACGTTTAGGGTTGCACCTGCTGTGCGAGGTGCGGATTGTTTGGTCCGAGGTGTGGATTGCTACGAACTCAACGCAATCTCGCAGGTGTGAGGTGCGAGGTGCGAGGTGCGAGGTGCTTGCTGCGAGGTGCTTTACTGTCTGAATTGCTTGCTGCTTAGATCAAGGTGCTTGGTGCGAGCTGTCGCAGCACAGAGTAAGCAATTTCCCTATTATACTTACAAAAATCACTCTAGAGCATAACAAAATGACCCTAAAGATCGAACCCATGAGATCCTGTGAAGTAGCTAACCCTAACAAGGAGCTAAACCCAATTAACGCTTAAATTCTATCTTCCGGTTCTACCTCTAAAACCGGAACATCCAAAACCAACCGGAAAACTACGACCAGATTTTATCCTACTTCCGGTTTCACTAGTTTTCCAGTTTATTGACTAACTTCCCAATTCCGGACCCTGCAATTTCCAGTCCTAGTGTCCTATTGAGCGGATCCATTTCGGTCCACCCTTCCTAAACCCGGTTTAGTTTTGCCTCTGTTTTACCGTCAGAGGGTTCGCCGCTTGCTTTTGAAAGTGGTAGGCCCACCACTCCTCCCGCAGATTATAGTGACTAGAGACCCACTTCCTATCTTCCTATCCTCCTACTCTAATCCGGATCTAGTTTGACCCCTCACAATCACCCTGATAGCAATCCGGATAATAGGTCACACAAGGGTCCCCCGTACGATCCTCTCATACTACAACGACCTTGCTACTGAATTCGTTCTATACGAAGTTAGGTGGTTACAAGTGCATCCGTCCATTTCAACTTCTACCGAACTCTTCCGTTTACCAACAATGGTGGCAAGACCTCACAGGAGTCAGGACACTCAACCGGGTTTCCCACCCAGGAGTTCTAGCGCAGCTAAGGAATCCCTCCCTATCCGCCTAGCCTAATCAACGGCTTTCTTATCCGGAATGCAAAGCTTCTGTAGAGGCTGAGGAACTGGAATCCACTCCTAACTCTTCATAACCTACTCACATGTATTTAGAACCGGAAAACAACAACAAAGGGAGAACTCTACCAACACCTCCGTACATACCCTCTTACTCTAACTCCGTGCACTCTTGCCAACACTCGGAAAAAATACACAAAGCCAGGTCAAAGGAAAGTACACAAGGAAATGCCAAAAGAACTCTCCCAGTCTCCAGCTCAGAGACTGTTTTATATACAAAAAGTAAAAAGCAAAAAGTGAATATACGATTTCCGCCCCTGAAGGCGCTGACAATCCGGTCCTACCTTATCCTAACTAGATTCTATTCCGGTTCATACTCTATAAATCTGGTTCCTGCTTTATAACTCCTATTTCTACAACACTTCCTATTCTGCCTTGTATACTTGAGATCCGATGGTAGGACTCTCATCAGGCCTCTCTAATTGTTTGAATACCTCAGTCAGATTCCGGTTCCGTTCTCCATCCGGAGCCGGGCGATCTTCATCAGTTTTGGGGGAGTCTAAATCGATCGGTTGCGGTCCGGTCAAGGGTGTCTTCTTCTGTGCCCTGCTTGACTAGGGCGTCTTGTCCTTCCCCGGTTCTTGAGCTGCCTCTTCCGGAAACAAGTCCGGAAGTGAAAGTTCAGAGAGCCGGACCGGAATCTCTGTCAGCTTCTGGTTGCTCTCCAGAATTCGGTCTGCTGACTCCCGTGCCTTGGACATGAGCTTCTCCATCTGTTCCTCAAAATCGGTGAGGATGTGCACCATTCTCGTTCCGGATATCTTCTTTTCCTTGTGCACCTCCTCTTCGAACAGGCGCGCCTTGGTGATTGCGGCTCCGGGTTCTCCGAGCACATCCTTCACCTCCGCGGCCAGTTTCTTCATTTCCTCCGCCATCTCCCTTGTCGCGTTGGCATTTTTGAGCAAGGCGAAAAGCTCAGCTTTGAGGGTGTCAACCTCATCATGCTACCGCTTGCTTTCCGCCTTCATCTTCCGGAGCTCATCCGGATTGATGACACACTCAACTATCCGCTGCGGCAACTAACAGACCGGTTCCGCTCCAATTAATTGCACGATCTCCCCGAGCGTCCGCTTTTTAACTTCCCAATCTGCCCGGATTCCGCAGAGGATCCTGACCAACTCGTCGAACGGATCTCCGGTTCCCGATCCGGATGGCACATCCGGTCCGGTTGGCACATCCGTCTTGGACGGCCGGGGTTGAACCGGAGGCATTCTTCGATTCCGGATAGGCGTGGTCTTCTGCCTTTTGGAGGGGACATGCGATTCCTCCTCTTCCTCTTCTTCTTCCTCCTCCTCCTCCTCGGTTTCATTTCCGGAATCCGCTTCCTGGTCAGACTCGGATTCACCGTACTTCATGGTCCGCTCCTGGGCCTTCCACACCTTCAGCTCCACTTCCGTCAGCAGTTCCTGTTGCTGGTAGAGGTGGTACACATAAGGGCACAGTGGGGTAGCCCTACTTCTCCCCACTCTTGTAGTAAGCTGGGACACCAGATCGAAGAAGATTCGGCCCCAGTCTACTCTCCGGTTTCCGCTCAACGCTTCGAAGATCGTGTTAGCCAGGGTGATGGTCACCCTGGTGGGCTTTTCCGGATGCAAAACCGGAACAAGGAACTGGAGTAAGCGACGCTCCCGGTCATCTATACAGTCTTCCACTGCATAGCCATCCTTCGGATTCACGATGCTTCCGAACTTGCCCTGGATGAAATCATCCTTCCGGCTGGCAAGCCCGAGTCCTCCCGTCCGGAATCCGTATACGTCCCGCCACAAATCCTCGGTCCACTGGAGCGGATTCCCTCTCAGGGTATTATCGAACTAGTTTGATACGCCACTCAGGATTTCCCTAATCATTCTCTCATCTTTGAAATCCCAAGGTTTCAAAGCTAACCCCTGACAACCCATGGATGCTAAGTCCTCCCTGAGCTCTCCCTGTTCCGGTTCCTTGGTCGACATGACCGGAACCACTTTCCTCAGTTTTACTTCACTCGGGGGTAGGATGCCAGAGCCTGGTCTCTTCCGGTTCAACCGCGACATGAGGGCGGCTCTACCCGGTTTCGCTCTCTACGGTCCTAACAAGGGAGCGCTCACACTTTTCCGCTCCACCTGCAAACCACCCTCCTCACGTGCTCACAATCTCGGTCTCTCAGGGTTCCGTATCCGCTCGCGCTCAAGTCTCACTCACTCGCGCTCGGAGGCGATCTCTCCGTCTCACACCTCTTACTCACTACCGGGCCCTCTTGTACCTTCCCTCCTCGCCGCTGTAAATGAAAAAACGTTAGGCGCTAAGACAGGAAACGACAACTCGTGAAAGCCAGAGACCTGAAAATAGGCAGGGCCAGGCTTTATATAGTCCTGACGCCCTGGACTGGTCATTATGACCGGTCGGGTATCCGGTCCGGTTCTAGAAATCCGGTTCTCTCCAATCCGGTCAAGGAGGATCCGGTTAAAAATCCATTCCGGTTGAGATTCTAATCCGATCCGTTTCTACCTAAAACCGGATTAGTTCCGTAAGGTCCTTTTGTGACTATTTTTGATTTATTTCTCTCTTTTTAGATGGATCCGGATTCCTATTTCTAGTTTCCGTTCCTCTTAAAAAGGTAAACGAAGAAAATCAAAAATATGAGTTTGTCACACGAGCTGGTGCGAGCTGCACTTGAGCTGCACCTGCTGTTTGCGAGACATTTGAGTTGCGAAGTGGGAGGCACACTATCAGAATTCCTCGTTTCAACAGGTACTTTGCCAATCTTTTTTCACGCGTTTTTAACCTAAATTCAAGCTGCTAGAAATTGCCAGAGAGCTTGGAACAATGCTAATTTCACAAGTTGCCGGTTCCTTGCTTGATGAGATTCATATTAGATGCTATGCTGTATTAAGGTTTTGTTTCCGTGTGATTGAATTTCAAGGATTTTGTGGTGCGATTTTATTCTGTTCTTTGTTCGTATAATTGGAATTTCAATGAGGGCATTCTCGTGTGGACAGAGCCACTTGAATTGCGAGGTGTGATCTTTGAACTGCACCTGCTGTCTGCGAGGTACCTATTGCTATTTTTTAGGTACGTGGTCAATAAATTTCTAATTTTCTTGCTTTCTTGAATGCTTCTTCCTTGACTTGCTTGCATGCTTGCTTGAATGTTTCAACCATGACTTGCTTGGTTGCTTATTGCTTGCTTAGTCATCGTCCATTGAAGCAAATATAAAATTAGTCATGATCTGGTAACAATGAAGCGAATGATGTTCGTAGTTTAGGGTTTTAGGTTTAATACATGTGTTTATTGTTGGTCGTTGTTGTTGTTGCTCTTGCTATTTGCTGTTCCTGTTCTTGTTGTTGTTCCTATTCCTGTTGCTGTTTGCTGTTGCTGTTGCTGTTCTAAAATCCAGAACCCTATTTTTGGTAAGCTGAAACCCTAAAAATAAAGTCATGACTAAATAAAACGTTAATCAGCCATTTTAGCGCAACTCGCGCTAAAATGGTATATCCAGAAATTCGTTAAGCTAAGCCTGCCACTCAAGTGTCCTATACATCCCATTCAATAATAACATAGCACCCAATACCCACAAAACATAGCCATAAAATACATATCCATTTTAGAGCGAGTCGTGCTAAATAATGCTTAAACAGCATCCTGTTCCTAAAAAATTCCTGCCCATAACAAAAAAATTGAAAACGTAGATAACTAGAACAACCAGCTCAACATTAGCGCGAGTCGCGCTAAAGTATAATCATCCGACAAGAAAGTATGAGTCCTTCAATCTAGCGCATGTTCTCTGAGTTAGCGTGACTCGTGCTAAATCACTCCTAACGATGCTTGTCTGACATCTCCTTTGACCAATTCATCCTTAGCGCGACTCGTGCTAAAGTATATTCCAACATAATGATAGTGTAAGACCTCCACTTTAGCGCGACTCGCGCTAATTAGTTCCTACTAGTGATTCATACCAAATCCTATCTAAACCAATTCAACTTCAGCACGAGTCGCGCTAAAGTATTTCCTACCAATATGAAAGTCATCATGCTTTTATCCAAATCCTATCTAAACCAATTCAACTTCAGCGTGAGTCGCACTAAAGTATTTCCTGCCAATATGACAGTCATCATGCTTTGATTCAGCGTGAGGTAGGCAAAAGAGTCAAAATTCAAATATGAATAGAAATCTGCGCTAGAGATCCCAATTAATACATATCAGTGTTCTAACATGAAACATCGTAACATTGTTTTGGCAGAATGGAGGACCAAGTCGAAGCCCTTGAAATGTACTTCAAAAGATGTGAAGTACAGTGCGCGAATGATGATCCCAATGCGGACGAGACTGTAGTCGAAGGCGAGTACTGGGAGTTCAAAGAGCTTGAAGAAGTAGAGTGTTGGAGCATATGCATGATACCAATGACAAACATGATCTGCTTCAGCTACAAGTTTCAAAACGCAACATGCGCCCTCCAACTCTCCTATCAACAAATGATCAAAGATGTTGAAGTGGACGCGCATTCCATGATCAAAGTGAAATGCATGTCCACTGTGCCGGGAGCGAGCAGGCAATACCACTTTGCCATTTGCATCAACTCGATCCTCATCCCATTCAACCTTAGCCACTTCCTGGAAAGCCTCCAGCCTACTCCATACGCCGACAAGATCATAGAGCTAGAGAAAAAGCTTGAGAACAATGAGTGGAAGAATGCAAACGGCACTAGCCTAACCTGGAAGAGGCTGTGCACAAAAATCTGCCAGCTGTTCAATGACTTCAATACGTTGAAGGGGAAGCTCTCCATGCAACAAGAGTATAGCAAGCCTCGATCGGTCACAAGAGAAATGGTACAGCAAGGCGTCAGCCAGACTTCTAAGGTGATCGTGAAGCAGGAATCAGAGACAAGTCGAGGTCAGAGGAAAACTCAAGCACAACCTTCGAAGCCTCAGCAACGAAAAGGAAAAAAAGTGGCTGTTCCTCCTCAGAAAGAGATAGCAATAGCAACCGAGCCTCCAGTCTTCGAAGTTCCCGAAGGATGTTATGCCGAGGAGATGGCAAACTTGCCTCACTCCTGAGCGACGCTGAGAAGCCCTAACTATACGCACGTCAGCCAGGTCTACAAGCAATTTTGGACCAGCTGTGAGGACGCTTACGTCTTTGGTGTTGGTGACAAGCGAGAGATTGACATCTCTCAGCTCGTGGAGGTTCCTGCGATCTATAACATCCGATCGAAGCAGGATAACATTGTTGAGGACATGGTCAACTACCTCCTCAACATTCCTGACAAGAGCACGAAACAAACACTCTGCGTCATGCCCGTGGGTTGCACTAAGAAGCTGGAGACGTAGGAAGAAATTGCAGCCGGCAATTTCTACATAATAAATGGGCAGCATAGTGTGGAGGCAAGCAAGTTCATGTTTAATGACTCCAACGACAAAATCGAGCGCAAGCACTTCCAAAAGTAGAATTGCTTCATTGTGTGGTCGGAGAACGTGGAAAAGCTCAGATGCATTTCTGCCTACTACAACCGCACAAACCACTTCATCGCTGTGCAGCCATCTTGGGCGAGCAACATCCTCGGGGCTCGTCAAGTGTGGGAGGATATGGGTAGGCCCGAAAATCCCAAGCCCACCAAGTCTGTTGGAACCGCGTCTCAAGTATGGCAGACTGTAGAGAACAAGAAGAAGCGCGAGTGATTTCAGGTCAGCACTTCAGCGCGAGTCGCGCTAAACTGCCTCGTCGACTAACAGAATTTCAGCCCTGTCCAAAATGCATGCTACGTGATTGATCTTTGATGAGCTACGTCGTCGCTTCTAATTAAATTTGTCTAATTGTGTGTCAGGTATTTGAGAGGGCCATGACAGTCAGATTTTCTATGATTGACGTTGTCAAGAACCTGAAAATCTCAAAAACCAAGGCTAGAGAGGAAAAATTGAAGCTCATGAACGAACTCCGGCTCATCACGGCACCCGATGATGTGTACAAGCTCTGGAGTGAAGTCATCACCGCTACTGCACATGGAGAGCTCCTCAATCCTGATACGGGGGGCATGTTCAATGCGAGGGACGATTGGAATCCCGAGAGCTGTGTGCTGAATCGGGAGTTCTTCAAACACTTGGGGAACTTGAGCTACGTAGAATTGAAAAGACTCGCTGAACATTTTCTCAACGAGACGGGTGAAAAGCGTAGGTTCTTGTACCCGAAGGTGACAATAAAGAGCATCAAGAACGTGCTTGACGACTGTTGTGGCACAAAAGACTGGATTGAGCGCCGTAAGCGGAAGAATCTGGTGATCAGAGAGCTTCATGGAATCAAGCCTGCTCTCGGGTTTCTGAATGCGGAAGGCGACATCATCCACGAGAACTGGAAGACTTTCAAGAAGGACCATCGGTTATCCAGCGCTACCATGGACGTCCTTCTTGATAGGCCAGGCGAAGCATACTTCGGAAAGGCCAAAAATAAGTCTTCCCTCAACAAAGAGATCACAGAGTTGTCCAAAGATGCGCAGGATTTCTTGAAGAGATTTTTGCAACATAAGTCTAATTTCCAGGTCCCAACCGCAAGTAGCCACTACCGAGGCTATGTGGTGGTGGGCAATATACACAAGGACTGGACAACGAATGTGATGATTGAGCAAATCGCCAAAAATATGGCGCTTGGGGTTCTCGACTTCAGGACAATGTCCGGGATTCAGAAGAAGCAGAGCTCCACAATCGACCATCCGTACTTCATTGAAGTGCTCACCTCGATGGCCAAGACAAAGAAACCTGCCCTTGAAGATGTCCGAGTGTGGCTCTTTATTTGTGGGGACGAAAAGGAACAATCTCAAGTCTTCCATTGGATTGAATCCAATGTGGTCTTAAAAACCTTCGAGGTTTCGTACGCTTTGTACTATCCCAGCAAGAACGATCAACTCGGTGATTGCTCAGTTGCGAAAACGCTGAAGAAAGTGCAGTTGATCTTTCTGCAGAACCCAACCAATGTCAACAAGGTGGCCATTCCAGATGAATTTGAATGTCCAGAGACGGCACGGTATATCAAGCCGCGCGCATACTGCGAGCTGGAATACCGAATCCATCCCACCGAATTGCAAATGGAGTTCTATTTGTAGATCGTCAAGAAGTTCTACAAGTCTGGGATGTCAATATACTCGGGCTTCGCTGGAGGGAAGCTGACGTGCGCAGCAATGGTAAGAGGTTTCTATCAATTGTTTAGCGCGAGTTGCGCTAAAATGACCTGTTGTATTAGCGCGTCGCGCTGAAGTCACTTGCGTTACATATTCAACAGTCTGTACATGTAGACTTCTTCATAGTATCTCTGTCTTCACATTCCTAGAAACCAATAATTTAGCGCGACTCGCGTTGAATTCTGGATCCTCAATACAGGATTAGACTGATCCTCTTTGTTCTGTTGGCAGATGAGTGATGTGAATGTCTTCGCCACTGGTTTAGCCAGTCAATCAGTATGGTGGGACGAAATTTGTGTCAAGGCGATGACACTTGACATCGTGGATTTCCTTGACATTGGGTACTCAATGCCTAGTGATCAAGGTCAATGCTCAATACCCTCGTCCTACAAGAAAAAGCTGAGGTCAAGCCAATGCTCTCCTCTCAATTTGCAGAAGAACGTTGAGAGTCCTGTCTGCAACGAAGCAGAGTCCGAATTCGAGGAGGAGGAGGAGGGAGAAGAGATTGCAGATGACGGTCCGGAAGGACTTGATGAAATGGTGACACCGACGAATCGCATATCAGCGGATGTACCCGGTTCATCGGCAAGCTCCACGTTGCCATCGTTGTCGCAGACACCAATGACTCCTATTGGATCTGGACGGCCAATGAAAAAGAGGAAGCGCGATACAATTGCAAGTATTGCGAGCGAATTGGCCAAAATTTCTCAGCGACATAATGAGTCCATGCAATAGATGCAACAACAAGCTCTGATGGTGCAACAAAAGACCGAGCTTGCACTGGCACAAATGGTGGTTGATCAAGCGAAGGAGAGGCTGGCAAACATTGAGTTGCACAAGGCCAGTCAAAAGTGGATGCAGGAGGAGTCAAGGGCCAACCGAGAGCTTGCTCAGTAGAACAGGGAGATGCTCCAGCTCTTATTCAAGAAGGTTGGTGTGGAGCCAATCTAGAGGCTGCCGCCCGTTGAACCATCACCCATGCTGCTCACCTAAGGTCAGCCCTCTAGCTCGAACATCAGCAATGCTTCGAGTCCATCGCAGGCCCTGCCCATGCCGCCACCTCTTCCCGTGGAGACGCCCGAACCGCCAACTCCTATACCGATTGAAGACATTGAAGCCGAGGAACTTGCACCAACGGAGATTGGCCGTCCCGAATTCTAAACTGAGATTGAGACGGCAATAGAGGCAGGCATTGAGCAGAACCTATCCAGGTATGCTTCCAAGGTGGAGTTTGGAAGTGATGCCCTTAGCACCAAAGATCAACCTACAGGTTCTGCACAATAAACTTCTGTTCGGAATGCGTGATGCAGATTTAGCGCGACTCGCGCTAAATTGTGTGATAGATTCCTAGCACATTTTTTTGTATGTATATACAGCGCTAGATGTCAAGCGGATGTTTTGTAGCTATAGTAGTTGCCAGTAGATATATCTAGAGTGAGTTTTGTATTCTAAAAGACGATGTCTCTAAAATTGTAATATATCTCTCACAGAGAAATTTTTCCCCGATATTGGAATTGCAGGCCTCTGGAATATTGAATCATGTCTTGAAGATTGTGTTGTCCCTCCGATGCAAAATCTGCTGCAGACGAGTCCAAATTCGGCTAGTTGCAAAAACGTTGATCAGCCTTCACAGTCAACACTGGAGAAGGTATAATCTCTACTTCCTTCTTCATGACGAGGCCGAACTTTGTTAACATTTTTTCAATCCCGATCGGGGAACGCTTTTGTCTGATTTGTCTTGTCGTTCCAATGAAGCCAGTTTCACGATTGTAACTGGCTGGAAATTCCTACGTTTATTAGTAGGGGTCTCATCCTACAGTAGATCGTGAGGGATCTTCGCAGGCTATCCATCGTCCATTGAGGTCTGGAGGGGTAGAGAAGTGGTTGAACGTCGTTCTAGACCTCAATGGCATCTTATGTCGCTGCGAGGACATGAAGTCTAACCCTTCCATCAAGTAGTTTAACAAGGCCTTGGACCCGCACTCAGCCACCATTCCTGCCGCCGTTGGATCCAAAGCGGTTTATGTTCATCCCAATTGCGCCGAGTTCTTGAAGAAGCTACAGAAGATCGCAAACATTTCTGTATGGAGCTCCATGAAGAAAACAACGGTCGATGAAATTGCTAACTACCTCTTTCGTGAGGGAAAATGGCCCTTTTTTGTTCTCGAGCAGAACTCCTGCAAAACGATCAAGCGCAAGGACAAGGCCGGGAGATTGGTGGCTTACAAAGAGCCGGGAACGGATAAGGACTTGTTCCTTAAAAACCTCGATGTCCTTTTCGGTGGCTTCCACGGGATTTTTGCTCCCGATAACACTGTCATAGTCGATGACAGCCCTCGCAAACACCTCATGAATAAGCCCGAAAATGTAATTTTGTTGGATTCGTGGAGTAACCGAGGGAATGGGGACAAGGACATGACTCTTCTATCCGTCTTACTATCGTGGTTGCAAAAATTGAACGGCAACCGCAGCACTGGTCTCAAGTCCTTTAGGAAAGATAAGATGTGGAGGATTGAAAGACGAATGCTGTGCGAGGAACGGGGTCGTCGAGAGTATAACTGTCTCATGGAGATCTTGCTTGGGCCTGTTATTGTTAGTTAGACTTATTGGTGGAGGTATACGGTCAAGCTCCCGCTGTTTGCATGTTGCAGTTCCTCTAATTCTCACGCATTGTATTTTAGCACGCTTCACGCTAAGGTGTGGTAGGCAATCATGGCGTTTGTGAATAACACTTTCTTCCTTTATAAATGCTGAAGTTTAGCGCGCTTCGCACTAATATGTTGTTTGAGTTGAAGTTTGTTTAGTTAGCCTGTATTCCATCCCTTTTGCTTTCGCTTCATTGTGGACTTGCTGTGATTGTGCTTGGTTGAAGGTTCCAATGCTAATTCTCTTCCTCTTTCTATCAGGTGAGAAGTCCCTCTGCAAAATCTAGAAGGGGTGGGGTCTTCCCATGTCAAGCGTCAGAGGACTCCCTTCTTGACTATGGACAATACGTTATTCTTAGCATGGGGGACTTCCTGTGCTCGACTCCAACATTGAATTCCACCATGGATTTCTCTATGAAGCACGTCGAGGATGGAGTGGTGGACAGTCCTCCGGAGAAAAAGCCGCGCTTGCTAGTTTCGTGCTCGCCATCCCCTTTGCGCTCCAGGGAAGTCAGGAATTCCTCATCGTCACCGACTACTTCAAAGAAAGGGACGTAGAGAAAGCTCTACGGAGATGCAAATTATCTAATGAAGACAACAGAAGTGAAAAACGATGCGCCACATGACTTGAACGTGGAAATCAATGCTCCCCACGTTGCACAGCTTCTGCTCCCACGTCGTGCACCGGCTGAAGCAAGTAAGTTGAAGAGGAAAGTCGAGAGGCCGGCGTGTACTCATTCCTCGACTTCCACTTCGAACTCTGTAGAACGGAGGTCACTACAGGCGCAGCGGAGGGAATACATGCGCTAGGAGGGTGCGGGTGTCAGGCCAAAATGCAATCGAGGCCCGGAAATTTGGAGGGCCCTTGAGAAGCTGAGGAGTACATCACGTGGTTAATACTTGTCCATAGTTGTTCATACTAGACGAACACTCTGATAGTTGGGAGTTGTTCATAGTTGTTCATACTAGGCGGACACTTCAATAGTTGGGAGTTGTTCATATTGGACGTACAGGTGGCATGTATATGAGATGAATTTTGCCTATTATTCGGAATTCAATCAATGCATTGATGCATATCTTTTCCACATTCCTTAATTTCAGACCTGTCTTGATTGCAACTCAATGATTTTTACATGTTGGAGACTTGTCATTCTTCCCAATTTGCAATAATGTGCCTTATGAAATCACGAAGTCATTCAAAATTTACTCCCATTTCACTGGAAAACTCCCAAAATATTGAATATACCGTTATAACTCCGGAACTTAGTTCCGTCTTTCTCCGTCACTAGTTTTGGTTGCCTCTGTTTTACCCTCAAAGGGTCCGCCCTTGATCTAGAAAGGGGTGGGGACTCACCACTTGTACAATTTAACCTCTCTATACTCTAAATCTACTAAACAGCACACCCAAGACAACACAACTGTAGGAGGAGGGAGGAGTATTCTCTCATAGTTTCCGGATTGGCCGATCCGGAATCAGGTCACACAGAGCAATTCTCACACCTCTCTTACTACAACGATGGATCCAAACTCATAGATCCAAAGGAATAGAATCTCAAGGAGAAGACAATGTACCAAGGGGGAGGTTGGTAGACCTTCCGAAGTAGCGGGAGTTCCTTTCCTTTGGCGGTTGCTTATCTCCGCACAGAACCCTTCTAGTTCTGGACTCGTAGGGACCTCTATCTTCTTATCCGGATTGTCGTTCCGGCAATTTAAAGGCACATCACACTTACACTCCCTTACTCAGCTTGCATCTCTCCCACTCAACTCAACACCAAGAGATCCGTAGCTCAAGATCCGGATTCCTCCTCTCCCTCCCTTCTTTTTCTCCAATACAAGTATATACACACATGCATACACTCAGCCAAAAGACCCTGTCTAAGCAAAGTGCAACTAGAGGTATCCTGGCTGACTTAGATTAACAAAAGAAAATTGTAATACACACGTGAAAGCGCTAAAACGGAATGGAGTAGGATGGAATGGCAAACAACTAACTTACCTGCCCTTAAAATACTAACACAAAAACCCTAAAGTCAACTCCTAATAGTCTGAAAAGGAAACCCGAAAATCCAGGCAACCAATCACTAAACCCCGCGGGATACCCGGAAAGATTATTAACTATCGCCCGAAATTACCGAATTTCCTTACTATCCGCCTAAGATTCCGGAACCCGGGCCCATGCTCGGAAACTCGATCCGGATCCTATACTTCTTTTCCTACGGATTCTAATGCTTTGGCTTCCGCCCTTTCTTTGAGCGGCTCCTTGCTTGACTGGTAGGTGTCCCTTTCGTACTTTTAGCTGGTGTAGTCTTCGATGTAGCTCGAGTTTGGGTATGGCGCGTTGCTGGAGACGGATCACTGTCATCCTCAGTTTCGGAAGTAGAATGGGCACTCTCCTCCTCCGAATCTTCAATGACTTGAACTTCCTTCTCTTTTTCTGGCGGTGTATCCTCCAAGGTTGCGGGTTCACTTCCCTTTTCCGGCGTGGTTTCTTGCATGTGTACAAATCCTTTCGGATTAGTCCGAGCCGGATTGGTCATTCCACCGATCCGGTTAATGAGGTCTCCTCTGACTTGCTGTCCCAGAACTTTGAATGTTCCGGTCATCAAATTCGGCATTGTTTGTGACTTGGGAACTTCCGGGGTTGAGAATTTGGGTGGTACTGGAACCGATTTCACGCTGGACTCAGGTTCCGGTTCCGAAGCTGGCCTCAAATTCAGCTCCGTCATCCGTATCTTGCTGACGGAAGGCTCGGTTGGTGTGAGTATCCCCCTCAAACCCTCCATCCGGGTTGTACGATCCGCCACTGGTCTCCCTAGGGTACCCGAGACAAAAGGAAGTTCCGAAAAAGTGGAGAAATCCATCACTTGATTTGGGTCAATAGTCGCCAATAGCTGTTGGATCTCCTTCAAAACTCGCTCTATCCTCGTAGTGAAGTCTACAAGGATAGTTACCACCTTAGTTCCGGTAATGTGGCCTTCCGATATTAGCTTTGAATTAAACAAGGCAGCCTTCGTGACGAGGTCGGCTTTGATGTTGACTGCTTCGGATAGATTCTTGATCAGAGCAAGAGCCTCCTTTCCTTTCTCCTTTGAAGCTTCCATTTCCCCTTCCGCCCAATTCACTTGGGCCTGGAGTTGGTTCCGTTCCGACTCCAACTCCTGGATCCGCTCCTCCCTCTTCGTTAGATCTTCCGGCTTGGGCAATCGTTTGACGGCTTCCACGATCTCATCCAGCTCCACCTTCAGAACTTCCGCGGTATTTATCACCAAATCTGCCAGAATATCGTGGAGCACCTTGGCCTCATGTATCCACTCAAGCCCCGCATTGAAAAATGTGGATTCCGTTTCCACTTCAGGTCCCTTGCTGGACTCCCCCCTCTCCATCGCCGGTGGCTTGGATCGCGACCCCGGATCGGTTGATTTCCTCTTCTTGGTCCTCGGATCGGTCAAACATTCCTCGGGAAGTTCCTCCGGATCAAACTCGACCGGATCTTCCGCCTCCTCCCCGGAAAGTCCGTATAACAAGATCGCCTTTTTGGTGTCATACTGAATTACTTCCGCTGCACTCAAAAGTTCCTGTTGATGGTATAGATGGAACAAGTAGGTGCTAACTGGACTCGCCTTTGCTCAAGTCACATGATCCGCTAACTTAGCCACGATTCTGGCTATGACTCTACCCTAGTGCACCACTCGGTTCTCCATAGCCCCGAAAATAGTATTGGCCACCGTAATGGTAACCCGTGTTGGCTTTTCCGGATACAAGATGGGAATGAGAAATTCTAGTATCCACCTATGTCTCTCGTCCTTGCATTCGCTAATAGCGAATCCGTCCTTAGGGTTTGCAGACCCAGTGAACTTTCCAGCTACAAAACGGTCCGTCCTCGATGCTAACCCGTTCCCGCTCTTCCGAAACTGATAGACGTCCACCCAGATGTCCTCGGTCTACACGACTGGCCGCCCTCTCAATGTGAGCTCATACTAATTCGGAACACCGTGAAGTAGCTCTTCAATCATATCTTCACTCTTAAGGTTCCATGGTCGATGTAGTAGACCGACACACCCTAACTTAGTTAAGTCCTCCTCTAACTGTTTGTGTAGTTCCGAGTTATCCGGAATGGCCGGAGAGATACCGCAATCTTCCGTACTGGTCTGGATGCCACAAGATCTAAGTCAAAATGAGGGGGAAGTAACCCTACTTTAGTCGCTAACTCACCACTCTTTCTCTCAACTACTCACACGGACAGTCTCAAAAAAAGCAAAACAGGAAAGTAAAGAGGAGAACCCTAGGCAAACAACTTAAATACTAAACCGTCTTCTTACAAATTTCAAGATAACGGCTAAAGGTCCGTTGTACTAACGGTATCCTACTTCTGTAGCTACAAGACCTATACGGTAGGGTCCTGTGTTCCGGGTGAATCCGGATTCCAGATCCGGATAAGTTCCGGTTACGGGTTGTACCGGAACGCTTATTTCCTAATTTAAGTTATCTTATCCAAAAATCACGTTCTAACTATAAATTTTTTTATTTTTTTCCATTTTTCGCACCTACTTCTTGTATTATCGATCCATTTCCGGATTCCGGATTCCCACATCCACCAAAAAGTCCTTCACTTTGTGGGCCTTACCAATGCCTGTGAAAGAAGATGGCATGTTGGTTTTGCACAATTTGTGAGAAGAAGAGGTAGAACCCTTCTCCTTAAGCTCTTTGATTTCACCTTACATCACCTGAAGTGTTTTGACAAGTTCTTCAAACATGAGGTCACGCCCTTTTCGTTTGCGATCACGTTGAGGTTTCCCGGGACTAGTGGCGGTGTCACCTTCCTTGGCACTAGTTTCCACATTCTTTTCCTCAATGGGAGTCAATTCTTGTCCCATTTGCTCCAAATGAAGAGAATCCCCTCCTTGAGTTTCTTCTAAAGAAGGTTCATTAGCCTCCAAACCTTGACTACGTGTTTGGCGCCCTTGTCTTGAAGCTCCAGCTTCACCTGTCTTGGCTCTCACCATGGCTCCAAGACTCACTGCACATGAACGTAGCCCTGCTTTGATACCAAATGTCGTGATCCAAATGACACCTAACAGCTTCCAGCAGCTCACTAGATTCACCCCAGTCCACTTACAGCGTCACTTGGTCACCAACTACCTAACAAACGTAATATTCATTAAAATGAGAGTATTCCACCGAAATGAGAGTTACAGAAGTTTAATTTCATTTGAAAACAGAGAAGAGAATTCCTCAAATAATATTCAAATCATACAAGAATTAAAATCAGATGAACACAAGTAGGAATCAAATATCAGAACCACAAGGTAAACGTTCATATTGACCTTTCACTTGTACACCATGAGTTGTTCCATACATCTTGAACTATGCTTGGCTAGGTCCAGTGACACTATATTACAGGCAACAAACTATAAAGGCCAGTAATGTAGTTCATTACATTGTTCTGCGTACACTGTAAAAGCTACGAGTGTAATTCACTCGAGCTCTGAGTTCTTTTGTAATATGCACATTGAGCTTTCATGAAACATGAATGTATGACTCTACACTATGAACAAGTACTATACGTGTCATTTACTCTTGAGCTCCACGATTGCCTTCGTCATCTTCGGCCTATGGTTGTACTTGCTTGTAATTCATGAGCTTGGAAAGCCCACATACTTCCTTGAACATCCGAAGAAGGACCCACGTCCTCACCATATAGTTTCCACTGTGTTGCTCTATCGCAAGGTGAGGACGACATCGGTGTAGCAAAAACATCGCTAGACTTCATGGGTGATGGAGAACATGATTTTGGACGATGTTTCCAAATTCTAAGAAAACAAAGAGATTAGAACAATTTAATCAAAAACTGTAACTATCATTACATTTACAAGTAAACTCCAATAGCAAATATGCAGTCTAGGAAGTCCTGGCAATCGAATGAGGTCGACCCGACCTAAACTGGAGGAAGAAGAAAATACAGAAAGGTATTCATAAAAAAATTATATTACAAAAATTACGTATATCTCTAACCATACATGCGAATGCACGAGCCATTAAGGTCGAGGCGAGCTGAAGTTCACTAGGAACTTAGAGAACAATCCATATGCCATTCAGCACGACTCGACCTGAACTAAAGCAATAAATAAACTACCCTCTCGTAACGCCGATTAGACGATGACACAGTCACTGCATCCACGTGGCTCATGAACAGCAATGAAATGCAATGCGCTATCGGTACGCTGAAGACACTCTGACTGCATCCATAAGACTATTGTACATGCCACAATTTCTCTCATCATACAACATCTTCCGCCCAATTTTCCCCGCACTACTCTTGCAAAATGATTTCAACCCTTCATCTTGAGCTATGTGAAGTCGCCTGAGCCAGGGCAAAAGGACCATATCCAAATATGAGTCCCTGGGGCTGTTACCCTTGGGAGACCAATTGATGGGGAGAACGACGTTCTCCGACTTGTTCATGAAGTGCTTCATAGGACTATTGTCAACTATGACAGTATTCTCTCGAAGAAATTGCCCATTGAAATTATTAAACAAGGTGTTCGCGTCCTTCACGAATAGGTCCTTGGTGGTGCCGGCTCCCTGAATGTGACTATCCGGCCCTGTTCCTCACACTTGAGCGTTGTGCAAGACTCCTGCCCAAGTGTAATGCGAGGCTTATCCAGACCGACAAAAAGATAATCGACGATTTTTTGAACGGTAAACTTCTTCATGGAGCTCCAAATAGAAACGTGTGCTATCAATCCTAGCTCACGAAGGAAATGAGCGCAATTTGGGCGGACAAAGACCGCCTTCGGTCCCACAATCGCAGGAATCGTGGCGGAGTGCGGTTGGTCTGCATTCCCGACGTGCACAGCCCACCCCTTGTACTTGGCGTCTTCACAGACACACAAGACTCCATTCAAGTCCAGGACAACATTCAGCCACTTCTCGGCGACGGTCACCCTGGACGTCAATGGAATCTCAACATCCTTCGACGTATCTCCACGTTCAGATGGGGGAACCGATCCCTACTATCAAACGGACAAATGTGCAGCCAGTTACGAAGCTGCACTGATACATTTCAAAACTCAAGGAAAAAGGCAAAATCCAATTGTCGCAGACTATATATGAACACAAAGGTACCTATTAGCACAGAGATCAAGGACGCATGGGCACGAGGTTACCTTTTCCGGCAAAGACAACGTCGGTCCAACAGGGTCTGGCATTTCAATCTCCAGAAGCTGAGCGTCGGGAATAGAGACGTCATCATCTAAGTGTATGGACTCAGATTCCGGTGCACCTCCACTTGTAGCTTCTATAATGCCACAACCAAATGTTGGACATTGTACATGCTGTACAAGAGTAATAGATTTCGGAAGATCATTCGGTCCAGTTGAGATAGCCATCAGAGGAGGTTCTACAATTCAGGAAGGGCCAGACAAACAAGACTTAAAATTTTTACAGAAAATCTGTATAATTGATTAATAAAATTCAGTACCAAAAAGTCATCATCTTACATGAAGATATGGATTTGTCAAAAAATTGTTTTCTATCAAAAAGTATTGTCTCCCACACTAAGGGTCTCTATCTAAATACAACCTATGATACAAATCAGCTCGAGTCGAGCTAATTCTATACAAATGACATCGAGTGATTGTGTGGTTAACCTGATGGTGCATCCTGGCCATCCAATGCATGACTCCGATCATCATCAATGGCGATGGCAGGATCTGCGGGCATCTTCGGGCTCGACTCCAAGGTCTCTGAGGACCTGCCACCATCAAGTGGAACTCGAGCCATGTCCTCGTCATCAGGTGGAGGTGCAGGGGTGGAGGGGCACTCCTCAGTAGGAAGAGGAGCTGGAGGATCTGCGGAACCTGCAAGAGGAGTGAGAGAGACAAAAGGCACCCCAGTCAATCATGGAGTGGTGGGTAAGCTTGAGGATCCACTCATCGTTGGTCTTGTTGGCGCTCCCTGTAGCAAAAGCACTTGGTCAACCTGAGACGGCTGTACGGATGCTAGAGGCATGGCCCCACCAAGACTATTGATAATGGCCTCCAGTTTGGAGTCGTTCTTTTGTGACATTGCCACCATAAACTGTCGCAACTCCGCCATCTCCCTGGCCTGCCTGTCAAACATCATTTGATCCAGTTCCCGCCTCCTCTTTAGCTCTGCAATTTCTGCATCATAGTCGGCGGCGGCTTGCGATCTTCCCCTCTTTCGCTTCTCCCTGGAGGCTGGAGACGGCATGGTAGACGAGTCAAGTGGTTGACCCGACGACGCTGATGATCCCCGGATGCTTTGAGAGTGGATCACTGGAGGGGTGCTCCGATCCATGGGAACGTCGTCGTCGTCGTCGTCATCACCGGCTGCCCCATCGTTGTCGGAGGACTCACACAATATGATTGCAGATGACCTCCGACCGGACGGCGTGCTTGCCTCTCCAGTTGCCTTCCCCTTGCGCTTTGATGACGAAGGCATGCTTGACCCCGATGGTCGGCGCGGGAATTTGCCCTCATCGACATAGTATCCCTCTGGAAGGAAATCGTTCTTATCCAATTTCTTCGCAGTGGTTGCAATTTCAGTCCACTGGTCAGACTCCTCCGAGTCACCCACAGCAAACACATTAACCCCACTCATCTGCAAAGTCACACACAGCGTCACATACTATCAGATTACGATAGTATGAAAATTCCCTAACGAGGATACAATGGTATTTCATGTAACGTCAGCAGTAGGTTGGGTCAGGTCGACAACCCTGAAGTTCACTCTCGGGCACTCAATGGCACCGGTCAGGTCGAGCCAAACTATGGAGGAACACACTCCAGTGAATGCTACGACTCAGGTCGACCCGACCTGGTTTCTATCACCTTATAATTTCAAGAAGAAATACATGTTCATTTTATTCAGGTCGAATCGACCTTAACCATAGCCAAAACATTACATTGTGGAATTCATTGTGTTCAGGCTTACCATCGCAGCACACGTGAACTTCGACCCAGCGAAGAATGACATTACGCTTTCTCCAGGAGCGCAGAATTTCCTCACAAGATTGAGGAAGAACTCCATCCGTAGCTCAGTATTATTAATCTTGAACTCTAGCTCGTTGTAAGCCCCGGGCCTCGTAAATGTTTTAGTATTGGGAGCATCATAGGAAGACCTCATTCTCACCGTCCTAGCATTGCTTGGGCTTTGCAGAATGGTCAGGTAAATTGGTTCCACCACCTTCTTGCTTCGTGCAAACAAGTCACCGATACGCTCATTGGGTGAGGGAATGTAGTTAGAGAAACTCATGGAGTACTCCTTCAACGCGGGATTGCTGTCTATGAAGTGAAGTGCTTGCGTTTGCTCGGTGAGGTCGGAACAAATGAGCATCCACACCAGAATGTCCTCGAGAAGGGGCTGGCCCTTTTCTTGGAAGGACTCGACAACTGCAGCGAAGTATGGATCGGCTGGCGTACACTTACACTATAAGAAACCCCTGTTTTTTACTGCGTTACGTTGTGACATCCCCGTTATTTTTGACGTCACTACGTTTTTGGACGAACGCGCAGATTAGGGACAATTTTTTGTGACGTCATCTGAAACGTCATAATAGACATCAGGAAATATAGGGATGTCACTTTGAACGGACGTGTTTTTCACTATGTCAGAAAAAATAAAGGACGTTTTAGATGACGTCCAAAAAAACACGAATCGGCCACGTCAGCCACTAGTGCGTCTTTCACTGCGGGCAGGTGCACTGCTGTCATTGACAGGGCAGGGGGGGTGCTGCCCTACAGGGAAAACACCTGATTAGTATAGGAAAGAGCTCCAGGGTGTAAAATTCAGGCTTTCTGGGAAGATGTGAAGTCATGGGTACGAGGTAGGATGAAAGTGACATAGACACATGTAATGACTCAACAAATGTGTTTTGGTGTTACAAGTCTAGGGTATGCCAAAATTAAAAGGATGTACAGAATGAAATATTTTAGGTCCTAAAACATGAAAGATGGGAAATAAAAATGGAGACTCATTGGGATAACCTTATCATAGAGGTGAAGTTACGCAATATTATTTGGAGATGGGTTTTGAGAACAGAAAATGGGGATTACTTGGGAGTGTTGGGATCAATGTGACATTATTCCATTGGCTTTGGGATTGCAAATTAGGCCCCATAAAATGGAGAGTGACTTGCAGTCCCCATAGTGAATTCCTTCCAATATTTTCTGGATTTTTGGAGTTGGGATAAAATTAAATGGGGAGAAAATTAAATGGGGAGAATATAGGGGTGTTTTGTTCAAATTCATTCCATTGGGATAGGGCTTGGGGGTCCCCCCCAATATGGGGGGAATGGTAGTACGGGGAGTGCGAAGAAGTGCTTTCCATTGGGGGTTCGTGGATGGCCCAAACAATTTGGGAGTAATTTGAAGTCCCCACAGTGAATTCTTCCCAGTGCTTTTTGGATTTAGGGAGTTGGGAAAAAATTTAGATGGAAAGAACATGGGGGGGTTATGGCCAAGTTCATTCCATTGCGTTCGGGCTCGGGGGTTCTCTCCATAAAATTGGGGTGAAAGCACATTACACCCCCCTACAAAGTACGTCAAAAAAGTACTTTTTCAAGATGTATTTATAGAACGTACTTTTTCTTAGATAAAAGAAACATTATTTTCACTTCTCAATTGATCCAATTGGTAGGTATCTATGTAGAGAAGCTGTTCTACCACATTCTAATCCAATTTAGTGTTTCATCCATCCTCTACAAAGTACTTTACCAACAATAAAAGTGTGTTAGGTTTGCAAAATAATTACAAATGACTTTGTACAGGCCAAATGAATGATACAAAAAGCACATTAGTTTGTACAAAGATAGAATATATATACTATGCAAGGGCTTCTTGGTGATAGTAGAACTATAATTACAATATCTATTGGAATGTGGAAGTCAGATGGGCATTATCTTTTGCGGAGGAAAAAGACACAAAAAATAATATTTACGTTCAATTTTTTATGAGTAAAGCACTACATTCACATACTATAGCATGGCTACTGCTTAAATCTCCAAAATTTTGAATATTTGTTTGACTTTTTTCCTTGCTTCTATTCGTGAAGAATTACTTATGGTACTTCAGGGTAGTTTTAAACTTTCAACTTCATCTCCACTCTTTGTTTTCAAATTTTAAAACACAAGTTCTTGAACACTACTAAAGAGATTTCTGAAGGCAAGGGAGGGGCATTTCAAGGTTGTTCAATTTCCCTTTGTTGCCTAAGAATTTCGAATTAGGCACTGCTGTCAAATAATTTTAATTACTTTCTTATAATTGAAAATTTTAAATTTTTTTAGAAAATTACAATTTTATTTTAAAAAAATTATGAATTAATATTATGTACTGTGGCATGGTTTGCATTAAATGCTAATGTGGCGAATTCCCACAATCTAGGAACTTCAAGGAATTTTTTTTTTTTTTGGCTTCGTTTATCTTTTAATGTATTGTACAGTTAAAATATTTGACTTTGAATATTAATCTTAATCTGAAATTTGGGTACTACAAAGTTATGAACTTTAAATCTTTATGTTGGAAAATGGAGTTGAGAATCTAAGGGAAAAAATTCCCACGTGGCACTTCATTCTCATTTTCAAAAAATTCATAAATAGGAGAAACATCAAGATACAAGGCAAATTTACATTATTAATACCTCCAGGATAGCTTTCAATTGCACTAATCCCAATAGTGAGATTATTGTAGGAAGTAGAATTTGCATATAAGTTTTCTAAGGTTCGAAGTGACATGAAAAACTAGAAATTGTGTTAACACACTAAAATGCACTTCCAATAAACTCAAGTTCAAATGAAGATGTTCATTAAGAAACTATTGTCTATAAATATGTTATTTTGTAATGGCAAGAATGTACGAGCATCCATTTAAAGTTTCCTTAAGTTCTAATGGTACTTCCACCAAGGTACTTTATATACTTCAAGTACTTCATGTCCACTTGAAAGTACTCCTAATTTTTGACGAACGTGTATTCAGTGTTGTGTGCTGTCACCCCATAGTGCATTCCTTCCATTGCTTTTCAGATTTAGGGAGTTGGGAGGAAAATTAAATGGGGACAACATGGGGGGGTTCCGGCCAAGTTCATTCCATTGGCTTCTAGGTAGGGAGATCTCTGCCTACAAAAACATACAGAGCACATTATGTACTCAGCCCAATCTGATTCATTACTATTTTCCACTCTTAGAATATGGTAGAACACAATAATTACAAGTACAACTCCTCTCACTACTACGGAACATGGGGTGTGACATTCCATTCTATACAAGACATTGATAATCCTTCTATTCAATGCATAGACGACTTCTTCCATTGCATCACCATGCTCCACTAAACAATCTTCCTAAGATCTATGAGAAGGTCTTGGGCTAGCACATGCAAGTACCTAGACCTGGTTCTGGGGTGAAGGCAACAGCAAATATGGTGTTTGAGACATTCTCCATGCAACTTTCACCTCAGAACTCCATGGGAAGGAAACAAAAAACTTTTTTACTGTAGTGAAAAGAACATTCAGAATGGAAGGTGCCCCAATTCGAGCGAGCATGCCTGCGACCTTGGTTTAAATGTGTCCACTGGAATGTTATATCCAACGTCCTTTTCAACAAGCGTGTTAGAATGGGCGTCCTCCTTGACATCCATTCACACATCATGTGCAATGTCAACATCGACAATGAGTGTGTAGCGGCCGTTTCATAACAGATTAGCCTCCATTTGCCTACTGCCGTCCATCTCTCTCCTACTCACTTCAAAACCGCATCCACGGTCAAATGTATGTGCCACCATCTTCGGCCGGTTGCCTCTAAGGCTCCACGTCCACCAACTGAGGTTGCAAACCGGGGAAGTCTGTGTCACTGCCGACATTAATTATGGTAGGCATAGGTTGGTTCACCTGTAGCTGTCCACGTCTGCCCCGGACATCTGTGCGACACACAATTTTCCAACCTTGCCTGTGCGGATCATCGGAGAAGAATACTTGTTGACAATGCAATGGGAAAGCAAAAGAGTCAGCGTGGACTCTGCCATCCATGCGAGTGAAGTTTGCTCTTGTAAACCCATATTGGTCTTTGCGGATGTTTGCATATCGAGCATCTTCGTTTGATCGAACCCAATCGCACACCAGCACTGTCGTGCAATGATTCCGGTAGTCCAACTCCAATATCTCTTGAATATACCCCACGCACTCATTGGTTCTCTCTATGGGTCGCCCATTGCGAAGCCCCCAACGCAGTTGCTTAGTGAATGAGGCCACAATTGCGGAGTCACATGTGACACGGCCCCTCTCTGCACTACGAACACGGAGGTGCATGCCAAACGCATACATTTGGCGATGTGAGACTGCATACCGCTCTGGAGGTTGCCCGTACTCTACAACATCGGGGTCAACATGTTCACCGGCATGTCGCAAACTCTGAACTCTTTCACTCAGCCACAGTGCAAACGGAGGCAAATCGGAGAGCTCGCTGGGATACCGCACTGGCACTGACGGATGTTGACGCCGAAATTGTCTTCGAAAGGCCTCCCTTTCTTCCCAGATGTGGCCTCTCGCTAACACATACTCCCTACAAGGCATTCAGATCATGCATTGTTAGACGACGCTTATAGTGCCAGGGCGCAGTGAAGAAGCATTGTGAAGGTACCATATGTCCAATTCGACATGGACTGCAAGTTTTATGCATTGACAGAGATGTTCACTGTGACGTCAACACGAACACGTATATAGCTGAAACGTTATAATAAATGTTTATCAAGACATGATCTCTGACATTGTGCACATTACCGTCCAGGTCCCTAGACAACAGAAGTACAAATATCATCTCATAGTAAACTCCAGGGAAACAATGTCAAGAAGGTTGAAAAGAGCACTCACTCCCGCCATGGTTCTAAGCACGCTGCGTTGTCTAGGACGAAGGCATGCGCGTTGTTGCGAAACTCATTGGACATTTTCCGCTTTTGCATCTTCTTGCTTGAAATAATTTCATCAGTCATGATGGGTTCCTCGGTAGCATCCCACACCCGTTGCGTTGTTGCTCCATACTGCTGCATGTACTCTGTACAGAATCCTAACGTCTCATCCATTCGATAGCCTTCAGCAATGCTACCCTCGGGGTGTACATACGTCCGCACATAGTCTTTGAGTGTTTTCATATATCGCTCAATTGGGTACATCCACCGGCAATGCACAGGACCACAAGTGAAAAGTTGCTCTACTAGGTGCACAGGCAAATGAGACATGATGTTCAAGAACGTTGTCGGAAACTCCTTCTCAATTTCGCATGTCGCCATGACAACATCGCGCATCATGTCTTCCTTGTCATCAGGTCGCACCTCCTTTGCACATAGCCTTTGGAAAACCCTGCTCATTTTAATAATAGCTAGGCGGACCCTCTCATCTAATATGTTCTGAACCGCAATGGGAAGAATCTGCAAAACATGTGGACGCACACAAACAAAGTTATTGAATTGTTGGATATTGTCGACATTGACGTGTACACCAAGAAAGGAGTGTAGGTGGTTCCCTCACTTGTTGCATGAGGACATGATAATCATGTGTCTTCATATATTGCAGCTTCCCGTCCTCTAAGCACTTGTAAATGCTACCCACATAGTTTGTAGGGGTCCGAATGTTTGAGACAATGGCTACAAATTCTTTGCGCTCATTTGGTGTGAGTATGAAAGGTGCACGTGGCATGTAGTATTGATCATTTTGCTGTCGTGGAGGTTGTAGCCATATCTCTTCTCGAATGCCCAATTCCTCTGCATCTACTCTACTTCCAGCATTGTCCTTCATGCCCAACAAAGTTTTGACTATGTTTTCACACATATTTTTTTCGCAATGCATGACATCCAAGATGTGAGGCTCCAACAGATGCTGCCACAAGCAAAAAAAAATTGGGAATTAAAGAAAAGAAAGCAGAGTTCCAAAACATGTGTACCACTACTGTCAAGCATGTATTGTTCAAGTGTTGACGTGCTCTTCACTTCTCAAAACAGAGTGCTGTTCATCCAAGGCAGTGACAACTATGTTACTCCCAATGTCTGATATAACGTCAACCATAATGTCCCAATAGACGTCAGGAATAACAACTGGGACATACAGATGGTTATAAACCCACTGACCTTCCAATACGGCAACTGGAACAGAGGACACAAGTGCTTCACCCCAGTGACATGAACTGGGTCATCAGGCCCATTTTCTCTGCCTCCTAGATCCAAGTACGATTGCCGCCACGCTGCGTATGCGATGGTTTCCTCGGTGGTTTGTTTCCGGGGCCTATCACAAGGCTCCGTTCGACCATTAAACCTCAAATTGCGTCGGTAAGGGTGATGCCGCGGTAAATAACGATGAACACCACCATACACAATCTTTGAGCCCTTTGTTCGCCTGTTAGGAAGAACGTCTCCCAGTTTAGCCATCCTTGCATCGGTGTCTTTTCCACAACAAGGACAACCCTTGTATCCCTTACAGCACAAGCCGGATATGAGGCCCAAGGCCGGAAAATCAGAGATCGTCCACATCAAGACAGCGCGTAAGGTGAAATTGCGACTCCCTTGTACTTGGGAGAAATCAAGGGCTGGAACACCTTGCCATAATTCTTCGAGCTCCTTCAGCAATGGACGGATGAAGACACCAACGCCTTTAGATGTAGGTGAGTGCTTTCCCGAAATTAGTATGGATAGTGAAATGAAAAATTTCTTGGTCACTAACCAAGGCTCGAAGTTGTATATTAGAATTAGCACTGGCCAAGTCCACCAATTACTATTGTTCAACTTGAATGGATTCACACCATCTAAAGCTAGAGCCAGCCGCATGTTTCGGACCTCAGAGCTGAAGGTGCCAAACGCGACGTCTGTGTCGATGTGCTTCCAGGCAGGACTATCGACAACGGAACGCATGATCCCGTCATCACTAACATGCTTCAGGTAGCCAGTCAACATCCGAGCTATCTCTGGTGAGCGCCACATTCGTTTGAGTCGAGGAATGAGTGGAAAGTGCCGAATGACCTTGGAGGGAATGTTATTTGAGCCATCCATCCACTGGGAGCTACTACAATGGGGACAAATCTCCAATGATGAATATTCATCTTCAAAAAGGATACAACCATTTGGACACCCATGCACGTTGTTGTAATGCAAGCCTAATTTTCTAATGGTCTTTCGTGCTTCGTAATGGGATCCTGGCAGCTTATTACCTCTTGGGAGTAAGTCCACAGACAAATACCGGAACAACTCATCACTAAACCTATTGCTCACCCGAAACACCGTACACATGTTCATAATTATGATGGTGGCTGAGACAACACTTGTCCCTGATCCATTGTACAACGGGGTAGTAGCTTGTCTGTAAAGGTCCTCCAATCCGTCCACGCTATCACCACCAACGTCATCGTTTTCGGGAAACTCCACACTACCTTCAGCCTCTCCGTGTAGTGCGTCTCCTCTGTCCAATGCCTCAAGGACCTACCGGTGGACTTCGTGATATGCATCTAAAGGGATGTGGGGCTCCGAATCAGCTGGCCCTACATTTTCAGGCTGTGCGACGTTGTGGTTGATGTCAGGCTCAATGTCAGAGGGAGCATTGTCAATGACATCATCGTCATAAGCAATGTCTTCTACCCACATTCCCCGCCGTGGATAGCCCTCGGGGGGGTCTCCACCCAGTACGGATTTTGTGAGAAATGGATCCCGACCGACCTCTCCGTGGTGCCGGCAAATAACCTGAATGGTTTTTTGTAAACCGCCCTTGCAATCCCTGCAGGGACACCTGAATGATCGAATGTTTTCCTTTGTGGCAACTCTCAACTCAGTGTACAAAATCAAGTCACCAAGTGGAATGTGGCGTAATGTGCGTCCGTCTTCTGAAATACGGATAGTTGCACCTTGTCGGCGGGTTTGGGAATTGAGACGCCACGTCATCTACGAAGTGAATACAAGGTCGCAACCAAGTGTTAAAGAGTGTTTAGGTTCAGAATGATACAAATGTGATTGTGACATACAACGCACATTGCTTCCATGGCCAAGTTCCGTCATTGCAGAACAACCTCGATCTTCAAATCACAACTAAAGACGTGTGTTAAGATTCCTTCACAATTAGCGTGCCTTTCTCAATGCAAGCATGACTGGAAATGAATTCATTGTTTTACTTCTAGGCCCATACTATGTCATCCAAGGATCGAAATGTAAATTTCCATTGATGGCACTTCGAGCCCTGTATTGACTATCAAAGAGGATGTCAAAAGTGACGTCAACAATGACGTCAACCTGAGTTTGTATAAACACAAACTTCAGATGCCTCATCCGAAGTCCTCACAAAGCATGTTGTAAGTGATAGCATTGTGCACAAAAAGACATATTCTTCAACACGAAAATGACAGGCTGGATGTCCATTGTGACATCATTGACAACAAGAGTCCGTACGACCAGAGTCCAAGCTTAGGACTTTCCCCACGTGTTTAAGGGCTGGCCCACAATGACAGAGGTGACCACATTGCCCATGACTACTATCTTCTGTGTCTCATGAGTTGAGAGCGTACCACCTTATACCATAGAGTGTACACGTTCCTCACCAATATGGTCGTATACTGTGAAGTGCCACTGTGTCGTAGGGTGGTACGATTTGCGGAGCCTTGCCAAGAGGTGTCTGTCGTCCCGGCGAAAGACTCTGAGGCGGCTTCGTTGCTCACTAGTCTTGTCTATGGGCATATATGTACCAATCTAGAAGGTTAGTCTGTGAAGACTCCACGACGAAGTACTACTGGAGGAATCCTTCAATGCAGCTCTCGCCACACCGTCCAGGATGCTCTCCCACTTCAAACATTGCCTCCAAGGCATGAGGGCATTCCAAAGGAAGGTGCCGTCCAGCAGGTACTTTCCAATGTACACAACTTCTTTCACGAAACGATGAAAAATCGTGTAATTGGGATAATGGCGAGCCTCGCAGGTCGCATTAGGGTTTGTAGGGAGGACTGCCGTTGCCGCTCCGCGCAGTGTTAGGGTTTCCTGCACGGGCTTCCGGTGGCGCGGTCGCGATTGAGGCTTGCGCCGTGATGGCCATAGGGGCTCGTAGCGGGGTCGTAGGGGGCTCGTAGAGGGCCACCTCAGCTGTACGCGGGGGCGGGCCTTCAATTCCTCAGTACAGTCACAACCGCCACGCTACGTTGCTTTGAACGCGCGGCCTTGCACAACCTTGAAATTGCAGCGTTTGTGTAATCCTTCAATTGCGTTCGTCTTTGGAGCCAGCCTTGCTAATGTGAGAGAGGTGAGGTAGGTGCTCCCCAATTGGCATCGGTTTTGTAGTTTGCAATTTTCATTTTTGTGTCAATTTGGCAAGGGCGGCGTTCTTACATGCAGTTGCAAGGGGCGCAGCTCTCCACCGATCTGGAGCAACAAGGGTTCCAATCTTCCGCCACAGCTTCATCGGAGGCTAGAACACGCCTTGCACCAAGTCGATTGCGCGCAGGTTTTCAGGTTGCCAGGATGCCTCCCCAATGTGTGACCTTTGTTGTGGACGCTCATGTGCACGTTTGTGTGTGAGGAGGGTACAGAACGGTGAGTTCTACGTGTAGTGGAGAGGGGAAGGTGCGGACATGCCTCGCGCTCAAGTCCCTGCGCGGAAGAGGAACGCGAGTCAGCGGCGTGAAGAGGACTCCAGCGAACATGAAGAAACGCCGCCGCCAAAGCCAATCTGCATACGCAGGGAGCATGAGCGCCGCTCCAAGGCCAGAGGAGACCCTTGACCTGCTGCGTCGGCGGGGAAGGGACGAAACCAGGACAGCAATCCTCCAGCGAAGAGGAAGAGGACCCCTCAAGTGCAGTTGGAGTTGTCGGAGGAGGCAGGGCACGACGCAGAGGAAGAGGAGGAATTCGGAGAGCAGTCTTGGAGGTAAGTTTGGGAGCAGACATAATTTGAGTATAGAACCACTGGTATTCAAGGTTATTGGGGAGGCGCGCGTTGGTACGGACGTCAAGTGCAACACACACCATGTTGCTTCTAACGTCGACTCTATCATGTTAAACGTTATAGACGTTTAATGTGACGTCCGCATAAATTGTGTGATGTTCATGTCTGCATCACGAAGGACATGTTCTTTGAGTTGAACTCTGTACAAAGAAAGGTGATTGTTTGTTCCTCAGAGAGCAATTATATTGAATTCCGAAGTGATCAATGAAGACGTTCGGGAGTCATCCCTCTACAAGGGTGGCAGACCCTAAACCACGGCGGCTTCCCAGTTTCTATCCAGAGGAAGTTCCTGTCATGTTCAAAACAACGTCCAGGCGTGTTTACATTGACGTTAGGTTCAACGTCGTGAGCAACAGAGTCGCATGTACAGAAGTGTGAAGCCAAAAATAGCGTATGTGGATGTCTTTTGCGGGGGTCCAGTTGTGTGATTGATTTGTTTGTAGTGACGTAGCCCCATTTTCTTCCCAAGCTGATAGTGCATTTGACCTTTTTACAGTAAGGGCTACAACACAGGGTCTGATGAACCAACTTCGGATGCTGATACTGAAGAGATGATCGAGCAGCTGATCCCCGAACAGTCTCGCAAAAAAGGCGTAAGCACTATAATGAAGAAACCTGTGGAAATCAACCGACAGGGGGAACCATTCGGACCTATAAGGGTTCCTTTCTCCAACGACATTAAGAAATATGCGAGAGACCTTGACCCCAGGTTTGGATGGGAGGGTCAGCCCAAAAAAGACAGACGGCGCTTATTTAGGCGCCTCTATACAGGTTTGTATTCAGTCCTTCTCTGTGAAATGAAGACGACTACAGACCTTGTAGTTCACTGTTGCATGTAGTTCAAAAGACTGTAAATGTTGTGGAAGGTAGCTCATTGGCCATGAGGCGGGGCAGTGGATGTCACCTGTAATGTCCACAGCGACGTCGAATACAATGTCACGCCTGACGTCAATGCAGGATCCTCTACAGTGAGGGGTGCTCCCTATGGTCGTCCGCACCACAGGGACGTGCAGTGAGTTTCTGGAGACATAGTAATGTCCATGTAAATTCTCTTGTTATTCTTTGGCACAACAATGTCATACATAATGCAGAGGTAGCTATACTAAGTTCTCTGGCTTGCAGATTGGCGTATAGAGGGAGAGTCCGAGCGCGTGTCGGAGAAGTGGATGCAGCCGTTCATCACAAAAGCGCTCATTCATGTTCGTTGGAAGCTCAATCAATTGATTGATGGCGGAAAACCCAAGCCGATGGGAATGGATGACGATGTGTGGGAGGCATTGAAGGAGGCTCGTGCGACCGATGCTTCCCAAGAGAAGTCAGCCCATATGTCTGCCATTTCTAAGGGCAAGGCATCCAGCATAGCCTAGCATAAGGCCGTCGAGAGAGAAGTCATCTCGAGGCTGGTAAGTATGTAGTAACAGACGTCCACCTACTTGCCCAAGTTGACACCACTTTCATCACACATGTTGCGTTTGTTTTTCCAAAAAATGTCCGCTCTAGTGGTAGATGTGGAGGACTGGGCCTTCTTCTTTGCACGTGGAAGGACCTTTGTGGGGTGGCATTGAAGCATGTAATCATTGCATCTGAACTGTAACTGCATATTCTTCTTCCCCTTGTCGGGTGGCATTCAAGCATGTAATCGTTGCATGTGGACTCTAAGTGCATATTCTTGTTCCTCTTGTACGGTGCCATTGAAGCATGTAAGCTTTGCATGTGAACTCTAAGTGCATATTCTTCTTCCCCTTGTAGACTTTGTTGCGGAACAGAGCACCGTTTGAAGCAGAGGTGGACGCAGAAATGGCCAAGGAGTTGCAACGTTTGGAAGAAGAGAAGCGCAGAGGTCGAAGTCCCCATGGCAAAGAGCTGCAAGAGATGCGCAGTCGGCTGGATGAGCTTGAGCTCAGTGTAAGTCACCTTACTGAGACCGTGAGCACGTCCCACAAAAGCATGGAGGAAATGCTACGTCAGATCCTCGCAAGTCAGTGTAAAGCAAGTGCTGGGGGGACCCCGGAGCCATCCTCGCCAATGGAGGCAGGGAATGCACCACTTCTGACGTCACCTAGGGCAGAGGCATCGAAAATGGCACAGAAGGACTGTCCTGTGCCCGTGTTGCAGCCCACAACTCCTGTAGATGTCGTTGAGCCAGTCCCCATAGTTGTCCAAAGCAATGTCGAAGACAATGTTCTTGTTGACGTTAACGCCGACAAGCAGGCTGTTGAAGACGATGTTGTTGACGACGTTGTAGCTAACGCTGAGGAGGAGCAGGTACAAGGCGCCGGTGAAGTTGCCATCCCTGAAACTACTGAAGGTCAGCAAGGAGTGGAAGATGTGTACGCCATAGTGAAAGACTCCGGGGTGCAGGCAACATCTGAGAGGCGAGAAAACACGATGGAGACTTCCACGGAGCAACAGGTGATGCGACGTTTCTCTTTCCATTTTAAGTGCCAAGTGATTGACGTGAAGCACTCCCTTTGTTAGGCTAGTGATGTTATTTCCATGAATTGCCTTGTATGAGGATGGTGTCATAGCGTAGTAGCGGATGCCTTGCAATGCTTCAATTTTTTTTTACAAGTGCGTGTCAAATTGGACATCCAAGTGAACGTCACTAGTGGCAGACGTTGATGCACTCTAGGGCTCAGCCTGTTCTTTTCAAAGCCAGAACATCAAAATACTATGTAAGTAGAAGTTGAAGTTTCCTTTCAGTCCCCCATTCCATTGAATGCGCAGGAATGTTTTACAATAACTATGTGCATCTTACAGGAAAGCAAGTGCCTCAATGGTGCTCAAGTAAGGCTAGGAAGTGTAGGTGATTAGAGGATGTCAGAAGTGAATAATAATTGTGTGATGGTGTTGTAGGAAGACATTGAAGTCTTTGGTGAGTCCTCAAGCCGGCCTCGGCGTGCTGTGAGGACCACGCAAGGTGCGAAGGGCACGAAGGCTACAGCGAAGACAGCAATTCCCAAAGCGGTGGGTCTTCCTAAACCTATCCAACCCACTAAAAAGGTTAGGAAGCCTGCATTCCATTCACCCATACTTTCATTTGTTTCTGTATGCAACTTAAAAGAATAATGCAAGTGTAGCATTCCTTGACATCTGTTGTGGCTGTATAAGAGTCCCATCAATAAATATGCATGAGTAGGTACTGCTGGTTTTGACTTGGTGTGGTACGATGCAGGCTGTTGTTGTCAAGAAATCGGATGCACCTCGGAAGAAGTGAGTCTCTATTTGCCACAGCGTGTCCAACTTCACATCGCATATGATGGTCAAGCATGTTATTCAGAACATTGAGTAGAACGCACCATGTTTTCATCAAAAGTGTTGTAGTTAATGTTGTTGTGGATTTCTTCGTAGTACTAGACTATGGCATTTTTGTGCAAAAGTTGGCAAGTGGCCTTATAATCCCAATGCCATTGAAAACACAGGCTTCTATGCTTGGACATCTTTTACAAAGACACATAATTCATCTTCTAATGGCATATCTCAATCTTCCATTCACTCATGTGTATGGGTTGTAGAGTACATCGTCTTTGATGTTGAGGTTTATGATTCACGTTGTTCATTTCGTTCGAGAAAACATCCTTCCTCTCGCATTGTATGTCTTCTGTAATGCTCAAGAAAACACTGCAGATGTCACTGTGCGTGTCAAACGGAACACTGAGCGCAAAGCAATGCATACCCCAGTACACGGGTTGCTCTACTTAATGTCACAATAGACGTGTATGTGGACGATGTCTGCGATTTCAGCAAAGAATAAATTCCACAATATTCTCCACCCAGCTCGTTTCTTAAAGCACATTCTCATTGACTCTGATGTCATTTAAAACATCGTCCTGTCAAATGTGACGTCCCAGAGAACATCATACAGAACACCGGCATGTACCGCAGAAGAGTGCCACGTCAGCTGCCACGTAGGCTGCGTGCACCGGAAATTATTTTCCACGTCGGATGTCATAGCACAAGGAAGCACAAATCCTACCTTTAGGTGTTAAATTGATGTAAAACACCTTAAATGACTCGTGCATCGTTCCCACAGGATTTCAACGTTAGTTTCCTCAAGATATCCGGATCGGGATTCGGAAAACACCAAACCCAAGCAAAACCGGATCTAAATATTCGCAACATAAAACTCTCTCAATATCCTTTCTTCTCCATAATCCAATTCCCTTACATCCACTCCAAATCTTCCACCAGTAATCGAACAAGGAGGATTGTCATAATCCTATACTGCTCTCAATCCGGATCAATTTAGACGGATGCGGAATCGGAAAGAGGATTCCTATCCGGTTACAATAACTTACAAAATCTTAGTTTAGCCTCTACCAAGAGGGTTCCGCTCTTTGGTTTTCGGAAGGGAACGTAAACCCTACCCTTCAAACGTGTTTAGAGTGAAATGAAGATCCACTTAAAATAACAACAACAAACACCAGAATAGGAAATAGTTACTTCCTCACAACTAATCCGGATGTTGATCCAAACTAGCAGGTCACTCAGGAAACCCCTCTTATCCTCTCAGTACTACAACGACAGACCTATCCGGACAGAATTCCAAGAGCGTGATCCGGCACCCGATAACTGAGAGATCCTAACTACTTTCCTGTTCCTCTCTTCCGGATTCAGTAGAACCTCATCAGACGTCAGTTGGCGTTCGTTCTCCCTCCTGAAGAATTCACCCAACCTAAGAATGGCTATCCTACTCAGAAGACACCCAAGGAACTTCAGCAACTAGAATTCCCTCTCAGTATACAAAGTTTTCCTTAACCAAACCTCAATGCTCTCAAAATCAGATCCTCGACAGAATCCGGGGGCTACTTGTCTTCCTCCACACCTGCAAACCAGCTACCCGCACTAAACAATGGTTCTAGCATTGCACGGCATACCAACACAGAACTTAGCCTTTTCAGGCCAGCACTTATGAAGTGGAAATCTGAAATCAATTTGCAAAGTGTTGAAAAAACACAAATATGAAAACACAACCGCCCGGGGCTTCAAGCAAACTTCAGCCCCCTAAATACACAACCCCCAAGGAACCCTAAAGGTCCCCAGGAATAAAACCAAAGGACAGGAGAATGACAGGTGTCATTCCTTATCCTTCTAAGTTGACTTTCCTACCAACCCCATTTGATCCGCAAAATGTGGATCTCAGATCCTAAAAATCCGGAAAGTGCAGCCCAAGTGCATGCACCTAAAAAGCACCTCCCAAGCTGCTTCCTACCTACCAAAAACTTAGGTTTTCGGCTGACCATGCTAGGATCGCTTCCCAGAAACTTCCTAACCACTTTCCTACCTATTTCCTAGCAATCGCAGCCGTTGGAAAAGTAGCCGTTTCCGCAATCATCGCGGAGGAATCTAGCCGTTGAACGGTCCTCCGTGATGTATGGGATTACCGTTGGATCCGAGATTTCCTCTTCCCGTCCCGATAATCTTCCGATGGCGTGCGGATGTGTTTGCTTCCGGCCCCGGTATATTTTTCCGATCCCTGTTTAGTTCCTTGGATGCGGATCCGGTTCCGGATCTTTAGGAAAACAGGAAACATATAATATCTTTCTTAACCAAATTATCTATCTACTACTAATCCAATAGTGAAGTAGAGTTAATATTGGTAATATGATTAGTTTACCATTTTGTAAATCAAAAAATTTTACCAATACCAATTCTTTACTTCTAAATTCTATATAACCAACTTCATCCTCTCATTTTGGTCTACGACATCGGATATTTAGGGGTCCACGTCATTGGACACGTCACAACGTCGGTGGATGAAAAAGTTGTCCAACGTGTCCCTGCCCATCGTTAAAAATCCTACGTGGATGCCAAAACCCCTCCACATGGCACTCTCAGAAACTCTTGGATGACCCTGTTGTTTTCGATGTCACAAAAAATTTAAGCACGTTTCAGCACATAACATGGCACGTTTTTGGCCCGTTTTTTTAAACGGATTTTTTTAGACGTCACTACAGGCATCGTCCTTGTTAAATTAGACATCACGGCACGTTTTTTCCCTTGTTAAAAAAAACACTGTTTTCTTATAGTGTTAGACTTTGACACCACATTCGGGGTGTAACGTAGGTCCCACACTCCAAGCTTGATGTCCTTCACGTTCTCTGCAGTGAGCACGCCTCTAGGCCAATCTTGGTGCGTCTTATACATAAAGTCATATGGACGATAGTATGCAGTGGATTTTGGGGGCACAAAATTGTTTCTCTGCTGCAGGAAGACCCGGAAAAACTCAGCCGCGTACATTGACATCTCCTCAGCGCTCTTCCCCTTTGCTCTTGACTTCTTCGCCTCCATCTAGTATTCGTTCCCTGACTGCTCTAGCAGCACGTTCATGGTGGCACTCGTGAAGTTCCGACTTCGTTTGAACTCCCTCCACCTCTCGTGGTTCAACTCGTTCAAGGAGGACATGAGCCCGAGGCTTGCGTCCAGGGCGTGAAGCTCCATCTTCACCTTGTGCTTGCGCTTCCTTCTCTCCACCCACTCCCTAGCAGTGTAGCAGCTCTCTTGTACAGCAGAGAGAAGCTTGATTGTGACCTTCGGGTAGTCCTTGTTCTTGCTCCTTGGATTCTGATGCAGAATATGCTCGGCCAGCTTCGACAAGTTATTGAAGGAAAGGTTTCCGAGCACTTTGAAGAACTCATGCGTCAGATTCCCTTGCTCGGGCTTCCAAGTGGCCTTCTCGTTGTACTTCAATCTAGTATTGGGGTCTATCAACTCCCCATGTGCAGCACTAGAGATGACCTCGCTCCACAGGTTGTACACGTCGTCTGGAGCTATGATTATCTTCAGCTCGTTTCGGATCTCAAGCTTCTCCTTAGCGTCCTTGCCTTTTGCAGCCTTCTGGGCCTTTAGTACATCTAGTAGAGCGAACCGCTTGTACATTGCCGATGAGAATTCCTGCAACAAAATTTTGTATGTCACGGTCAATTTGGAGCTCTCTATTCAGCTCGGACCAACCTAAACTACACATTTCATTTTGAACGTCTAATGCACCTTTGTCGTTTTGCTTACTTCGAACTCTTCATTCATTATCACGTGAAGAGAATCAATACATCACCTATGCTGGCTGGAACACTAGGTGGCAGACAACATTCTCAGATCAGGTCGACTCGACCTGAATCTCTTACTATGAATTTCTTCTTATTTGCTGTACTCTCAGCGTTTCGCTTGACGTTGGACATTGTCACTATTGGGGCCGCTTCCCTCGGATTGCGTGGCCTCCCCATGAGTTCCCACACTTTTCTGGCTCCCAGAATGTTTGTTGACCACGAGGGCTTCTGCGCCACGAAGTGGTTGACCCTATTGTAGTACGCCGATATGTCCCGTAGTTTCTGGGCATCTGTGGACCAGACCACGTAGCAATCCCATTGACGAAAGTTCTTGACAATCTCTTCGTCAAGGTTTTGGTCCACCATCATTTTGCTTGCAGTCACACTATGCTGCCCATTGATGATGTAAAAGTTCTTCCTTTCAAGTGCTGGCCAGTCCTCCGACTTTGGCTTCTCGAAGCAATCCACTGGCATGATACATAATGTTTGTTTTGTGGACTTATCTGGCATTTCCCAGAGGTATGTCATCATGTCCTCCGCGAGCTTCATTTCATGGCTACGGATGTTTAAGTCCTCTAGGGCCTTGATGAGCTGCTCAATGGAAATGGTCTTCTTATCCTCCAGGCCAAAGATGTAGGCGTCCGTGTAGTGCTTCCAGTAGGCCTTGTATGCCTCCGCGGACGCAATGTAATCATGCGATTTCTTGGCGTCATAAGGGACCGGGACCTCAGTTACCGCGGATACAAAACTCAGCTCCCCTAGTAAAACTACACTAGGGTCTTGCGCTGCTGTTACCGCTGTTGAGGTTGATGCGAACTTACTTTTCCTGGGAGCTCGTGATGGAGTAGCGGCCTGCATGGACTTTCTTGTCCCCCGACTCTGTTGGGTTCCAGGTGTACCCATTGAGCTCTGTCCCTCCACGTTACTTGGAAACTCCTAGGAGACAGTTCTGACAGTCATGTCTTTCTTCTTCAGCTCAAGTTTCGTCTTCAGAATTGTGAAGTCATTCAGGAGTGTCTTCAGGCGAGAGTATAGGGCCTTCCCCGTTGCCAACTTCCCGTCCTTTGTCTTGAAGTAGTTGTGGTCAACTTTCTTCTCAAGGTCGGGAATCTCCGTTCTGTACTCAGTCGGTTCCAGCGTTGAGAGGAAGTGCGATATGTTGAAGGCACATCTTGAGGAGTCCAAGCGAATAGTGAAGTGGTACTGCTCGCTTTCGGGTGTACCAGTCACAACTGTAACACACCGAATTTTCAAGAAAGGACCACTATCGTGGGCAACGTCCTTTATCTTCTCATCAAAGGATATGTTGAAGAAATGGTCCGTGTCTTTAAACTTTGCAGCGAAGCAAATGAGGTTCTTGAATGGAATCATGTGGAGACTCCAACTCTCGACCTTGTCAGGATTTTTGAATTCCCAGTAGTCTCCGTCATTGTCAAAGTCGTCCCCTTCCTCCCCAGAGGATTCGTGCGCACAGCGTACGTAGAAGGCCTCCAGCTTCTCGATTTGGTCATCCATTCTGCATTCATTTTCCAAACGGGATGTTGTTAGAACAAGAGTTGTTGTTATGTTGATTCAGATCGACCCGACCTAAAAACCAGTACATGGAGCTTCTACATTTCATCTTCTATGTGTTTGATCTACTTGGACTCGGTTCGTTTTGCTTCATACGCTTCAGGTCGACTCGACCTGAAGTTCTAGTCAGAATATTCAAAAAAATTTGCTACTGTGATGTCCTCAATGTTATTGATTAATGTTATCAGATCGTCCTAGTACGCATTGTTCTCACTTTGGAACTGGCATTTCAGGTCGGTTCAACCTGAATTGCATGCGGTAGTGTTATTATGTTTGTTGTTGGTAAATGGATGTTTATTAGAAATGTGTCTTTTGGTCAATTTGTTAATTATACTAGGTGTCTAATATAGTCATATAAATATGTATGTTGGTGGAGGGAATACGTATTTGCTGTGCCAGATTGCAGAGGGTCTTCCTTGCAGTTCAGGTCGGACCGACCTGATCTGCATTTAATTTTGACGATCATGTTATTTCTCTTCTGGGATGTTAGTGACAATGTCTGCTACTCAGTTGCTTCCCTTGTACTGACAATGCTAGTAGGTGTACATTTCAGGTCGGACCGACCTGAAATGCATGTTCATCTCATGTCAACATTGTCCATGAAATAGTATGGACAAATGGAGAGATTTGGGAGAGGATATGATTTATGGGGCTCTGCAATTCAGGTCGCATCGACCTGAATTGTAGTGCGGGTCATGTGACATACATTACCGGTACGTTAATGAATTCATTTATTAGTCAACTTGTTTACAAGTAGGTGTCTAATATCGTGATAGTAATTTATTTGTTGGCTTTACAAATTATTTGACACGTCAGATTGCAGAGGGTCTTCCTTGTAGTTCAAGTCGGACCAACCTGATCTGCATTTAATTTTGACGATCACGTTATTTCTCTTCTGGGATGTTAGTGACAATGTCTGCTACTCAGTTGCTTCCCTTGTACTGACAATGCTAGTAGGTGTACATTTCAGGTCGGTCCGACCTGAAATGCATGTTCATCTTATGTCAACATTGTCCATGAAATAACACAAACAAATGCAAAGATTTGGGAGAGGATATGATTTATGGGGCTCTGCAATTCAGGTCGATGCGACCTGAATCGTAGTGTGGGTCATGTGACGTACATTACCGACATGTTAATGAACTCATTTATTAGTCCATTTGTTTATAAATAGGTGTCTAATATCGTGATAGTTATTAATTTGTTGGTCTTACAATTTATTTGACACATCAGATTGCATAGGGTGTTCTTTGCAGTTCAGGTCGGACCGACCTGATCTACAATGAATTTGGACGACTTTGTTATTTGTCTTCTGACCTGTTAGTGCAATTCCCTTCCATTTAGTTGCCTTCTTTGTAAAGAAAATGCTAGTAGGTGTACATTTCAGGTCGGACCGACCTGAAATGCAGGTTTATCTCATCTGAAAATTTTCATGGAACTTGCCCGGACCTAGGATATATGCTTGAGGGGATATGCAATTCAGGTCGATGCGACCTGAATTGCAGTTTCGTTCAGGCACCTTACATTCGTGGTACGTTTAGGAATTTAGTGTGACAAGATGATACCCGGGTAGTATTGGACTGATTTTGGGGAATTTGTGTAGTTGTGGCTGCTCATTTCTTTCCTTGACATTCTGAATTCTAATTTGTAGACCTTAAGGAAACCCTAAACCCTAAACCCTAAGCAATGGACCCTAAAAAAAACCTGGACCCTAAGCACTGAACCCTAAACAAACCCTGGAACTGAAGTATTGGACCCTAATCAATGAATGCCATTTTCTGAACCCTAAACCCTAAACGAAGTCCTGTGCATTATAACTCACCTCGGGAATTAAAAAATGAGGATCTTGAAATGCAATGCAGATGGATTAATCTCCTAAACCTGCAATATTATCCACATTTTCAACAAATTCAAGAGTTGAAAAAAGCCAAAGAAATCAAAAACATCTCAAACCAGCAGACCACCTCAACCTAAAACCAAAAAGTCATTGTACAAACCTACAACATCCCAAACAAGCATGTTTCCATTTAGAAACTCCCAAACCATGAATTCTAACAGAAAACAACAAACCTCACGAGAACTAAAAAAGGAACGTACGCTCACGATACATCCCGCAAGTTAAACCCCATTGGACATTGCAGCTAGCTTTACAACAATCACAGAAATCACTATTCAAAGCTGAGATGGTGCAAGAGAATTGAAATTAATACATACCTGAGTTTCTACAAGCAAGCGCTATGCAACTTCAGCCCCAACTTAGCTCCTACTTTCAATGTAGCTGCTTATTATGGACTCCACAATCTTGTAACTCCAGTGCTACAATTGTCAATCTGAAATGCAAAAAACAAACCAATTTTAAAAAACTTACATTGCAAGCCAAATGCCAAGAAACAAACTGCAAACATATTCCAAGCAACCACATTCCTTCCAACAATTACAAATAAAGATCCAATCTGTTGGGAGCAAATACCACCCAACAGAATACACAACTCTTATCTCCAGAAGCTCATTTTCTAGAATAAATTGTGCAACCACATGTGAGCAAGGAAAAACAAACAATGAAGTTCTAGATACTAACCTCGTTGTTGTTGTTGTAGCTTATCCACCAGTACCTATTCTTAGAAGTACAATAAGGTTACACAACCTTGCGCTTCAGAACCTCGGCAAAGTGCTCTGGCACAATACAATCCCCACACAAGTACAATGAGGATTCACACAAGTAGCTGAATCCAACAATGTAGAAACGCAGACATGCATTTGTAGAAATGCACGCAGCTTGCAGAAATGCATCTTGTAGAAATGCACGCAGCTTGCATCTCATACAATGTAGAAATATCATCTTATGCATACAAATCATGAAATGTCGTGAAAGTACCTCCTCCATTGTTTTGAATTCAACACTTCAGAGGAAATCCAACAGTATTCCCAACACAAAACAAATACAAAGCAATAAAACCAATCCCAAACCCGAAGTGTCCAAAGAAGCAGAAGTGCCACTTTCAAATTAGTACCCTAAGAGGAACAGAGACTCCAATCTTGGAGGAATTGAGAAAAGACCCAAGAGAACCCTTAAAAAGACCTAAACCCTTAAACACGCCTGAACAGAACTGACAGACCTAAACCCTTAAACACGCCTCAAGAGAACCATTGCACTCCTACAACAGTGATGAATTGAGTCAGGTTTTTACCTCAAACCCCAAACCCTGCTTCAAGCTGCACGTCCTTGAAATCAAGCTGCACCTCCTTCAGATGCAAACACACAACACCAGCCACCAGCTTCAAGTCCCCCCGATCGAATGGAATTCCAAAATCACACAGAAAACAATGCTCAAGGTCCGCTTCTTCACAACTTCAAGTCCCCCCAATTGAATCGAACTCCAAAGTCACACACAATGCGGAAAACAAGGTCCTCTTCTTCACGACGCCCGTGCTAAAAAAAATGCGTGTCAACTGCCAGCAAGTGCGAAATGCACAAACAACAAAGATGCAACAAAAATGCGTCCAAAGAACAGTGGAATGCACGAGAATATAGCGGAATGCACGAGAGAACAGCAGAGATTCACGAGGGAACAACAGAGGTGCACGACAAAACAACGGACATGCACGAAAATGCGCGGACACCAAACCCTAGGTTTCCAGACCTCTGCAGGCAAATACCCGGCGGTCTAGGTACCTGGTTCTTCCAGGTGGTTTTAGGTACCCGGCCTTCTTCAATACCCGGCTTTGATACCCGACCATCTTCAATACCCGTCCCAAGTACTTGGACCGTGATATGTCCCTTTTTGTAGCCTCACATAATAATAGATACCCTTTTTCCAAAATTTGGTTTGTTTATCATACTATCATACTACTAAGTCTCTCTATAATATCACAAATGCTATCATTAATACTAGGGGCTCGTGCTTGCTATGCTACGCATTCATTGTATTACATATTAGTAAAAATTTGATATATTTGAATAGATTGCATGATAATGATTTCAATAAGTCTGTAAAATAATTATTTTAAATATTATGTAAAAATATTGTCAATCATACATACATAGAAATTGTATTTTTATACAATGTGATATCATAGAAATAGAGTAGCTGTTTGCAACCACTTCTATAATATCACTTTTTACAAAGGGTGATATTATAGAAATAATATAGTTGTTGCAATTAAGGTGATATTAGAGAGGATCCATATGATGATATTATAGAGAAGGCAAATCCATTGCTTCTCTTGGCTTTACACTTCTTTGCATTTCTATGATTTTGTTCTATTGTGAGTTGTGAGTTTTCATGATTTCAATCTTCTATTGCTACTACTAAATAATTTTGAGAAATTCATTCAATTGAAGTGATTTTGGATTCCAAAAGAATTAAGTTCTTCAGAAAGTTTTTGAGATTTTTATTTGAAGATTTATTTGAAAGTTTTACACAACAATTCTTATAAAATTCTAATGATGAATGGATAGCATAGCAAGCGCCAACCCATTTCTTGCTCTGCATTTTATCTAATACATAAAAATTCTACTGAAATTTTGAGGATGAATTGATCGGGTAGGATTCATTGGAAAAATTATTTTAAAAGAACCGTATTGCTTTCCTACACTTCTTCAATTGAAATGGATTTCAAAACAAATACTCTAAAAATCATGTTGTATTTAATAAAACCCAAACCAATAAATTATATCGGTTTGACGTGCAAGCATGTCCAAAAACGTAACACACAAGTTGCAAATGTTCAAAATAATTAGGATTCATGGAAAAACTTAATTTTAAGACAACCCTATTGCTTTCCGATGCTGTCTTTTTCATTTGAAATGGATTTCAAAACAAATACTCTAAAAATCATGCTGTATTTAATAAAACCCAAACCAATAAATTATATCGATTTGACATGGAAGCATGTCCAAAAACGTAACACACAAGTTGCAAATCTTCAAAATAATTAGGATTCATGGAAAAACTTAATTTTAAGACAACCCTATTGCTTCCCCACACTTTTTCAAATGAATTTCCAAAAAAATACTGTAGGATTGATGTTGTAATTAATACAAACCAAACCATTAATTTGTATCGGTTTGACGTGGAAGCATGTCCGAAAAAATAACACACAAGTTGCAAAAATAACACACAAGTTGCAAATCTATGATAGTAATTGAAGTAATGTAAAACGTATCCTAGGTAGATTGAATAGTTCTGTCATCGAATATCATTTATGAAATGGTATACATGGCAATTCAGATCGAGTCGACCTAAACCGTATCTATAATTGTAATTTCGTTCAAGTGAAAATCTCGTAGATGTCCTGCTGAAATTCTCGATATTCACAGATTCAATCACCAAGAATTCTGTACGTAATGATAATAGTGTGCAGATGGGATTCGGCTCACTGCAAGTCCTCATTTCAGGTCGGTTCGACCTGAAGTGTGGGTATTCTTATCCTAGACTTCAGTTCGAGAAGTTCGAGATTTATAAAGGAATAAAATTGGGAATTCCCTGTGGAATTGAACAGATGAAGATGGGTTCATTATCTCAGAGTACAAAGGACACTTCAGGTCAATCCGACCTGAAGTTCAGGATTGTACTCAGTCTTCTTACATTTATATTTTCGGCTAACAAAAATTATACAAGGCCAGGGGTCAGACACTTCAGGTCGATTCGACCTGAAAACATAGTTTACATATATCTGAATTTATAAGAAATTTTAATGAATGATGTCAATTGCAGTTGAAACCTAGGCTTCACAGAGTAAGTTCGTTGGTGTCATAGATGTAGCTATAACATTTGGTCATTCAGGTCGGGTCGACCTGAACATGAATGAAATTGCATGATCTATGCTGCAATTCACTTACCCTATTTCACATTGCATTTTTACAGGTATCCATGGATACTATAGATGACCCTGATGACATGGACATGTCATCGGGTTCTGAATCCAGTGAATTCAGACATGATGAAGAGGATTTCATGGCATCTTCAGAAGACGAATTTCAGAATGTCGCAGCAATGAATGTTGGGGTCTCGGAATGCGAAGGTCTACCGCGTCGTCTTTGGAATACTCGAGTTGTCACCTTGTACAATGAGGCTGGAGTGCTTGTGGGTGAAGGTGTCTGTCATAGTGTGAACTCTGACCTCGTTTTGGGTGCCAATGGCCCTCTTGGTGACACCCACGTGGCGATCCACATCTCCAAAACACATAGCGAAGAAGACCTACCAGAGGAACAAGTGTGCTCATTGTTGGCTTGGCCTATTCATCTTGTCCACTGTCGTAGAGCTAGCCTTAGAGACCATGAGGCTAGGGACAAATTCAATTGTCTCCAACAGGCTCTCTTAAATCCGCCTTCTTCGACGTCTTCGAGACCATACACAAGTATGGTCCGAAATGCGCCCCGTGAAACAAATTTGAAATCGAAGAAGTTGCTTACTCAAGATTCCATCCATGCAGTGTCTACTAAAATATGTTGTAGTCGCAACTGTGTTCAGCCATTTCCTAGGGATAAGATTCGAGCCTTTCGTGAACGCATGTATCGCAACTCCACGTTCAAATACAGGACCTACATGAAAATGGATGTGCATAGGCAGGTGCATGTTGACGAGCGTGGTAGACGAATGGTGTCAATTGACAATACACCGGTATGTATGCGAGCGTGGATGCATATAGCTGGGGTCCCTGAGGCTACATTCTACCGCTACCAATCGTACATGAGGCGTGGTCGAGAGGCAAAGGACCATGGCAATAAGGGAACGGTGAAACCGAGGAAACACACTCAACAAGCTATAGCAACATTGAAGTGCATTCTGGAGAAAGAAGCAGATCATATGCCTCATCGTACGAAGACCCTGAAGTCAGGAGAGAAAGTTGTGGCCAAGATCCTACCTTCCACCTTCCAGTGGAAGGGTAAGATGAAAGAACTCAATGATGTCAATGCTGTTTTTGGACTGAGTGAGGTGTCAGCTTCAAACTTGAGTAAGATTAGGTGCTGTAAGTTCCCTGAGTATGAGGTGAAGAAGCCTGGAGACAATTTTGCGTGATGTGGCACGTGTGACAAATTGCAAGACCTCAAGAAGGGTGCTATAAGTGGGTCTCACAATGAATTGAAGTATTCTTGGAAGTTGAATAGGCACAATGAGATTGCTCGAGCTCATCGGGAGTTGTATTATGCAAACCGTCACCGTTCAGTAGCTTTTCCACATGAATGCCTCATAGTTATGCACGACAAGATGGATCATGCAAAGACTGCTTCTCCAGTCTTTTCCCACATGAGTAAGGAGCTTGATGGCCTTGTGAAATTGCCTGTGTCTGTCACTGGCATGATTGCTCATGGTCATGGAGATGTGCGTTACGCACATTATGGTTTGGATCTCTTTAAACACGATTCAAACTATACAATTGGTTCTATGGCAAAGTTGTTGCGGGATCTGGAATTGCCATCGAAGTCTTCTTCTCGGCAATTATTTTCTGGGTCAGGGTCTTCAAATTTGTTTAGGGCAGTGCTGTAGGGTAAAGAAATGTGCGACGCGTCACTGCCACCACCTCCAATGAATGCAGTTCCAGCAGTGCCTTTGCCTCCTATTTTGAATGTGCAAATGGACAATGCCACCGGCGATAACAAGAATAGATATGTTTTCTGTTTCTGGTCTCTACTTGTTGCTAACAAGATCTTCAGAGAAGTGTATGTCAACTTCATGATTGTTGGTCACACACGACGACATTGACGCATTGTTTGGAAAATGGAGCATGCTGTTGAAGAAGGAGAACTTCCCAACAATCCCGGCGCTCATGAAGTCATTCATGGATGTTGAGTCTATTCCTACTATCCCTCACCTCATAGAGGAGGTGCCTGATTTCAAGCGTTTCATTGCAGGAAAATGGATGGATGGTGATGAAATCCTTGTGGGACACACAAGACCGCAACAAGTGAAGTTCTACCTAGACTCTGTTGGATGCCCAGTCATGAAGTACAAGTTGAAGTGCACGGATGAAAACTGGTTAGGCAGGCACGGTCAAGCCATTAAGTTGTGGAAAGAAGACGATGAAGGACGGAGTCTGTGGCCACGTGGTGTGCCTTTGCCAGTACCACTCAACCCAATGAAAGGTGTCTATGACATTGTCAAAGGTTTATCAGGATTCATAAACTATTGGGACAACTTGTGCAGAGCAGACGTGAGTGGAGAACATCGTAGGCACTATGAGAATGTGGTGCGCTATTGGCGTGGTGTAAAGGCAGCTCTTCAAGAGCCACTTCCTACTTCTAATGCTCTAAAAGATGGTTTTTGGCCAACTACTCGTATTCAAGTGACAGAAGCTGATCATTTAGACGAAGATGGTGAAGATCTCGAAGAGCATGGAGAGGATGAACCTTATGTTGGGCCCTTGAGGGATCGTCCACAACCATCCTTTAGGGTGGCTCAAGATCTATATGAAGGGTATTTTGTTGCAGTTCACCCTGCAGACGGTGACAGCAGACCAGTTTGGATTGCCAGAGCATTGTCTGATCCAAACTCTAACCCCGAGAAACCAAACTGTGTGCACATTCAATACTTTCGGCCAACATCACGCAATCAAGAAGTTCAAGACTTCTATGAAGGGTGGGATAGTGATAGAGGTTTGCTTTGGAGGGTTGATGAAACCGAAGAACCTGCGTGGGAGACCACAAACGCTTTAATTACAGCATGGAAGTCTCAAAACAGAAGAGGAACTCGCCAATGCAGAATCAAGATCCCTACAGTTCAAATCGAAATCATCAACCAGAGTTTGGCTTCATATACATGATATGGAGAAATCATGTACATACATTGGATGCATTTTAACTATGACATTCATATGGAGGGTATTGTTTTATTTCTACATCTTATATGAAGTTGTTTTTCATTGCATAAGTGTTGGACCCTTAATATTATAATAGATGATAGTCGTTTAAGTTTTTTTTAGAGGATATAGGTTTCCGTTGATTGATTCTATTTTAGTGTTTGATACTGCATGATTGTTTTCAAGTGTATGTTTTGTGTTTACAAAACAATGGAATTTAAATATAGTCTTTAATATATATATATTTTGTATTCTTGAGCTATATTTTCTCTATTTTTTAATTCATTTTTTTATTTGTGTATCACTAAATATATTTTATTTGAAATTACATTGCTATTGGAGAAAAAAATGTAGTGGATATATCCACTATTTATTTGGTTAACATGTAAAGCACTTGTCACATTCAAGGTAGGGGGTCGGTTGGTTGTTACAACTTTCCTGCTGGCAAAGCTCACTTAGTAGCACCAAGTCATGTTTTTTCTCTCATGCGTTCATACAAACCCAATGGGAATCGAACCCGGACCGCTTCAATGAGATGAACAACCCCTTACAACCAATCGCGGAGCTTATGACTTGGTGTTCAAAAGATGTCATTCTCTTCACTTATATAAATCAAAATATATACCCTAAAGCAAACTTCATGTATTTGAACAGTCCATCACTAAAAAGACTCTCATTTTAATGGAAATTGTGTATTACAACTAGCAAAGTTAGTGTTTGCCCACCTAAACTACTTAACATTACAATTCACTTTTTAGGGCCTAAATGGAAAATATTATTATGAGAGGCCCTAAACCTCTCAAAATATGGAATATTGTGTTAACACTGCACATGCCAAGCACCCACAGTGTTAGTCCCCATTTCCAACTCAGTTTGTTAAGTCCCAGTCACCGAGACTACTAGCACACACTCCCATCGTGACACCAGGCATGTCATTTAGTAACATGGGGCGGAACTTCCACCTTAATGTGCAAGGACCCATGGTGGCACTACTCACCATGGTTCTAACAGCCCTTGAGTGTCACCCCACTTCATACTAGCCATTTTTGCATTTGCTACTCATCCACTAGAGGTAACCGACACTCACAATTCGGGACACATCCAAGGAGGCCTAGCAAGGAGCGGGACTCCACCCAACCGATGCCACGGGACACACACAAGTGTCCCATGGTGCCTTGAAGTGGTGGTGAAGTCACCACCACCAACTATGAGTCATCGGGACTCACCAAGGCTTCAAGAGGAAGTGAGGAGGGAGACCAACCCCTCCTATAGTATTCTCTGTGATATTCGGCAGACCCCCCCGTCCTAGGTCGAAGGAAGTCCTTGGATAACCTTGGGTTGTGGAAGACCACCCACTTCCAACCCAAATCGCCAAGTTACGTCACCGTTTGGACTCCCGAACTTCCAACCGGCATAACTTTGCGCTCTGAGCCCCAAATCCAACATGCGAGCCCATTTTAGACATCTACGTGACGAGTAGATGTCGATGGATTACTCACTCGTCCCATTTGAACAAGTTCTCGCAAAGTTATGGCCCTCTAAAGATTCGGATGCATCGGGGGAGGTGTCACGCCTTCACCACGGCTCTTCTTTTGGCCATAACTTTGGACTCATGTTTTAGAACCTCGTAATGCTTGTCATTTTAGGTTCCTTGTGTTCATAGCTTTCCAATGATATGTCACATGCCATACTTTGTTGTGGGATTCATTGAGAGCCCCTCACACCTAGCCCTCAAGTGTCCCGGTGCCACCGGGACTCAGTCAACTTTGAACGGCCATAACTTTTTGCTCACAACTCCAAATTGCGCGTTCTTTGTGCCATTAGAAGCGTATTGTCAAGACCTTTGCAAGAATGTGTGACACTCTCATGACCACTTCAAAATCAGGGCGCTATTGCGCCCTGTTTGATCGGGAGTCTCTTCATTCTCCCTACCTAGTCTATTGCAAGGCTTGGGAAGTCACCCCTAAGGTCCCCCCTTGCGCACTAAGGTTCATTTAGGCACCTCAAGTAGATAGGGGCGTGACAAAGATGGTAGCGATTGGGACACGCAGAATAAAGAGGTGGTTGCAAAGTTGAAAATCATTCAAAACTTTGCTCAACAATTTTCTTCATCGCATAAGAAAAAACAAGCACTATAGAAAGCGACAATAGAAGACGCCATAACGGCTCATTGTGTGAGTGGAACATTCAAGTGGCTTGAAGGTACAGTGAAAGTCATCTCCATGCCGAACAATAGTGCGGTTGGTTCATATGGGACCGTGAGGAAGGTGATGCTTACAAAACTTGAGAGCATTCCTAATTGGATATTTTTTGCTGGGAAGAGCTTGAAAACCACAAATGAGAAGGAGAAGTGCCAAGGAATCATCAATGAGGTGGGAGGGTGTCCAATGATACATCCTGGCATCATTCGAATTGCGTACATCCACCCTAAAACGATGGAAGGCTATACCCTATGGTGGAATGGAGGATCTCTAATTTCTTTCTTATCCAAGTACAATTCGAAAGTGAACGAATCAGTGGATGTGGATGACATTGAGCGTGAACAAGGTATGCTGTTGACAAAAGAAGAGCTTGCATGGGTTGCAACTTACCAAAGGAACCAAGTGAACTTGGCACTCTCCTTGCTTGTCATTGTAAGGAAATGCCACGATGCGCAATACATGCACAACGACATAACTCCATCCAATGTTTTGCTCCATTTTGATGATTGGAAAGAGCACAGGGTGTACATAGGGATATGTGATTGAGGACTTTCTAGCCGAGTTGTAGAGAAGGAGAGATCAAGGTATGGCTTTCCCAATATGGAGACCCTAGCGAAGGAAAAGAAAAAGCGAAAGTTTGCAGCCCCTGAGTTGTTTTATGTATACAGAGAGCAAGGTTCATCTAATTCAATTGAGGCCATGCAAAAAACGCATTTGTACTCCATGGCAACTGATGCATATGCGGCGGAATGGATAGCAGCTGCAATTTGGCAAGAGGAGTGGGACCCCAAATACTTTACAACGAAGAATCCAGAGCAATATGTGAACCTCAGGATCAAATTGAGAAGCCTCATGAAAGATGATGTGAGTGAAAGGGCAACAGTGCAAGATGTTTTGGACACATTGAAGAAGGCCCCCCACTGTTGGACTATGCCAGATTGTTGTTATCATACATAGTATTTAGTTTTTTTAATTTTTGTAGTTTACCATATAGTTCAGGCATAGAAGATAAACCATCCTCGTAGAGTACCATGTGTACATACTTGGCAATTGCGAAACATCTCAAATATATATAAAATCGGATGTATTCTCTACTCAAAATGTCATAATATATTAATATGTCATATCATTGTTCTTTCTCATTGCATTTTTATTTTTTATGAATTCTATGAGTTGATGGTAAAACCTCTACAAAAACAGTGAATGCAGTAGTTCGGTATAAAAATACATACACTGTATTTTTTCAGTAGGTCTATGTTTTTTTTGTTTCTTTTTTGAATAAATGGAAAAAACAATGCATTAAAAGAACAGGTCTATATTCTAGAAGTTAATGAAGCCCCCCCTCCAAAAGAAAGTAATTAATCCACCAAAAAAAAGAATGACATTGAAGTAGATTGGAATAATTTTAGTAATGAAATAAATAAATAAAAGGACAAAAAATGATGGAACAAAAAAATAAGAATAATGGCTTTGAGTTCAGATGGAATAACTTTAGTGAATCAAAAAAATAAAATAGGGAAGGGAAATATTGAACAAATAAAGCAGAACTATGAGTTCGAATAAAATAGTCTTCCTAATTAATGAACCAAAACAAAATAGAAATTGGAAATTTGGAATGTCAGAACATGAAAATTGTCCATTTCTTTCAAAAAAAAATGTTCGAAAAGAAAAGAATAACTATGAGTTGGGATGGGAGAGTTTTAGGAATGAAGAAAAAAAAAAGAGAGAATGATCCGAACCAAAAAGAATGGCATAGAGTTGGGATGGGAAGAGCTTTGTTCATTAATGGAAAAAAAATAGGAAAGAAAATGATGGAACAAATACAAAATGGATTGGGCTTGGGTTGGAACAATTTTGTGAAAGAGAGAAGCCCACAAAAAATAGTGTGTCAAAGTGATTTCAACTAACAGCCCCCAAAAATTACCATTTAGTTCAAATAGAGTTGGGATACCACAAAAAATAAATGGAATTCACTTGGGATGAAAGAGTTTTGCTATGGAGCAAAAAATGAAAGGAATAGGAATGATCAACGAAAAAGAAATGGCCTCGGCTTGGGATGGAACAATTTTACTAATCACGGAAAATAAAATAGGAAAAAAAAGTCATTCCACCCTACACAAGTGGCATTGAATTCAAATAAAAGACTTATGGTAATGATGCCAAAAAAATAGGAAAGAGAATGATTCCACTCAAAAAATAATGGTAGTCACTTGGAATGGAAGTGTGCTTTAAAAATCAATGTCCAAAAGGGGAGATGGGGTGACCAAAGCTTTTGAAAAGCATACCAATTTATTTTAGGGTGGCCAATTATTTTGAAGGAGTTATATAATCTAACATTAAAAGAAATATGAATGGTGGAGTGCTTTCGAATATGAAAATGCTTTGGATGTCAGTGTAATATAATGTAACACCCAAAAAATTTATGGAATGGTGGATTGGTGGAGTGATTTGGACGTGGAAGTGGTTTGGGTGTTACAAACTTATAATGAGGTAATTTAACACCCTGCAAAAATATGGAATGATGGATTGATTAGGATATGGAATTTATTTGGGTGTTACAGTGATATGATCTAACATTAAATTAAAATATGGACTATCACTAAGTGACTTGGAATATGGAATATGAAATGGAAATATGTAAAAAGCATATTAATTTAGTATATTTAGTAAATCCCATCCGCGCCTTGACGATGGCGTCCGCGCCCTGCATGTTCCAGAATCTACGTGGCATCCCAGTGGCATCCACGTGGCCTATTTTTCCATTTTCATAAAGTCAACTTTGTGTTGACTATATCGGATGGGCGAGCCCTCTAACGGACGGGCGAACCGGACGTCCGTCCATTATGACAACCATGGTATGGGGCCTGTTTTAATTGTGGGGATCCGTCCCACTATCTTAATCAGTGCCCCTATCCCAAATCTGAACAAGGCAAACCCCTACCCTTACCTTGCCAAAACTGCCGGGAGTACGGACATCATACTGAGGAATGTCCGGAACCAACACGTCCACGGATTACATTTAAACAAGTGGAGGTGCCACCTCGAGAGAAGACGGTGCTAAATTACGGAAGCACCGAGGGCATCAAAAATCCGGATCGTTGACGGTGTCCGGTGGAGCTAACGGAAGAATGGGCGGTTCAAGTCGCCCAAGTTAGCACCCGTAGCTCCACCCGTAAGCGTGTCGAAGAAAGAAGGAAGTCTCGACTTCATCGCCGGACGACCGGGGCAAGACGGACTTCAGATCCTTCGGATCATTCCGGAGATTCTCAAAGTGAAGGAGGTGCAGCTAACGATGAAGAAGGGGTAGTAGTTGCTCCCCTATTCCCGGACGTGAGTCAAGAGGTTAGAGAGGAGATTACTCGGACACAAGACCCGGACAACCCTGTCCGGGAGGTACTTGCATCGAAGACAATACTTCGACCGAATTCTCGAATCCGGGTGGATGAGTATGATATCCTTCAAGATATCAAGGCCCAAAAAGCCAATGTTACTGTCGGCCAGTTGTTACATGATAATTCTAATTATCAGAAACAACTGAAGGATTCTTTAATCCGCTCATGCCGACGAGCCATCCGACTTCCACCTATGGCGATCAACTTTGCAGAGCTGGAAGACTTTGGAGCCCCAGAAGTGACCGTAGAGATTGACGGATGTACCATCCAGAATGTACCAGTGGACGGAGGATCCGGGGTGAACTTAATCCTCGAAAGTACAGCATTCGATCTAGGGTATACCTCCTTTGAGGATACTCAACAGACGCTTCGGATGGCATATTGTGACAACTCATATTTTGGATTTTTCTTTGTTTACCTTTTTAAGTGGAACGGAAATTAGAAATAGGGATCCGGATCCATCTAAAGGGAGAAAGATAAATAAAAAATAGTCACAAGAGGACCTTACGAAGCTAATCCGGTTTTAGATAGAAGCGGATCGGATTAGATTTCTAACCGGAATGGATTTCCATCCGGATTCTCCTTGACCGGATTGGAGAGAACCAGATGTCAAGAACCGGACCGGATATTTGACCGGTCATAATGACCAATCCAGGACGTCAGGACTATATAAAGCTTGACCCTGCCCATTTTCAGGTCTTTGGTTTTTCACGTGTTGTTGTTTCCTGTCTTAGCGCCTGACGCTTTCCGTTTACAACAGCGAGGAGGGAAAGTACAAGAGGGCCCGGTAGTGAGTAAGAGGTGTGAGACGGAGAGATCGCCTCCGGGCGTGAGTAGGAGAGACTTGAGCGTGAGCGGATACGGAACAGTGAGAGACTGAGATTGTGAGCACGCAAGGAGGTTGGTTTGCAGGTGGAGCGGAAGACCAAAGTGTGAGCGCTCCCTTGTTAGGACCGTAGAGAGCGAAACCGGGTAGAGCTGCCCTCATGCCGCGGTTGAACCGGAAGAGACCAAGCTCTAACACCCCGCCCCCGAGTGAAGTAAAGCTGAGGAAAGTGGTTCCGGTCATGCCGACCAAGGAACCGGAACAGGGAGAGCTCAGGGAGGACCTAGCGTCGATGGGTTGTCAGGGATTAGCTTTGAAACCTTGGGGTTTCAAAGATGAGAGAATGATTAGGAAAATCCTGAGTGGCGTATCGAACCAATTCGATAACACCCTGAGAGGGAATCCGGTCCAGTGGACCGAGGATTTATGGCGGGACGTATACGGATTCCGGACGGGAGGACTCGGGCTTGCCAGCCGAAAGGATGATTTCGTCCAGGGCAAGTTCGGAAGCATCGTGAATCCGAAGGATGGCTACGCGGTCGAAGATTGTATAGATGACCGGGAGCGTCGCCTGCTCCAGTTCCTTGTTCCGGTTTTGCATCTGGAAAAGCCCACCAGGGTGACCATCACCTTGGCTAACACAATCTTCGGAGCGTTGAGTGGAAATCGGAAAGTAGACTGGGGTCGGATCTTTTTTGATCTGGTGTCCTAGCTTACTACAAGAGTGGGGAGAAGTAGGACTATTCCACTATGCCCTTATGTGTACCACCTCTACCAGCGACAAGAACTACTGACGGAAGTGGAGCTGAAGGTGTGGAAGGCCCAGGAGCGGACCATGAAGTATGGTGAATCCGAGTCTGACCAAGAAGCGGATTCCGGAAACGAAACCGAGGAGGAGGAGGAAGAAGAGGAAGAGGAGGAACCGCATGTTCCCTCCAAAAGGCAGAAGACCACGCCTATCCGGAATCAAAGAATGCCTCTGGTTCAACCCCGGCCATCCAAGACGGATGTGCCAACCAGATCGGACGTGCCATCCGGATCGGGAACTGGAGATTCGTTCGACGAGTTGGTCAGGATCCTCTGCGGAATCCGGGCAGATTGGGAAGTTAAGAAGCGGACGCTCGGGGAGATCGTGGAATTAATTGGAGCGGAACCGGACTGTCAGTTGCCGCAGCGGGTAGCTGAGTGTGTCATCAATCCGGATGAGCTCCGGAAGCTGAAGGAGGAAAGCAAGCGGCAACATGATGAGGTGGACACCTTCAAGGCCGAACTTTTCGCCTTGCTTGAGAACGCCAACGCGACAAGGGCGATGGCGGAGGAAATGAAAAAGCTGGCCGCGGAGGTGAAGGACGTGCTCGGAGGACCCGGAGCCGCGATCACCAAGGTGCGCCTGTTCGAGGAGGAGGTGTACAAGGAAAAGAAGATATCCGGAACAAGGGTGGTGCACATCCTCACCAATTTTGAGGAGCAGATAGAGAAGCTCCTGTCCAAGGCACGGGAGTCAGCGGACCAGATCGTAGAAAGCAACCAGAAGTTGACAGAGATTCCGGTCCGACTCTTTGAAATTTCACTTCCGAACTTGTTTCCGGAAGAGGTAGCTCAGGAACCGGGGAAGGACAAGACGCCCCAGTCAAGTAGGGCACAGAAGAAGACGCCCTCGACTGGACCGCAACCGATCAATTTAGACTCTCCGGAAACTGAGGAAGAACACCCGGCTCCACCTTCGGATGGGGAACGGAACCGGAATCTAATGGAAGTGTTCGAGCAGTTGGAGAGACCTGACGAGAGCCCTACCATTGGATCCCGAATATATGAGACGGAATAGAAAGTGTTGTAAAAATAGGAATTATAAAATAGGAACCGGATTTATAGAGTATGAATCGGAATAGAATCCGGTTAGGATAAGGTAGGACCGGATTGTCAGCGCCTTCAGAGGCGGAAATCATGTATTCACTTTTTGCTTTTTACTTTTTGTATATAAAACAGTCTCTGAGCTGGAGACTAGGAGAGTTCTTTTTGGCACTTCTTTGCGTACCTTCCATTGACTTTGTTTTGTGTATTTTTCCCGAGTGTTGGCAGGAGTGCACAGAGTTGGAGTAAGGTGGTATGCACGGATGTGTTGGCAGAGTTCTCCCTTTGATGTTGTTTTCCGGTTCTAAGTACATGTGAGTAGGTTATGAAGAGTTAGGAGTGGAGTTCAGATCCTCAGCATCTACAGAAGTTTTGCATTCCGAGTGAGAAAGCCATTGATTAGGCTAGATGGATAGGGAGGGATTCCTTAGCTGCGCTAGAACGCCTGGGTGGGAAATCCGGTTGAGTGTCCTGACTCCTGTAAGGTCTTGCCACCATTGTTGGTAAACGGAAGATTTCAGTAGAAGTTGGAACGGACGGATGCACTTATAGCCATCTAACTTCATATAGAATGGATTCAGCATCAAGGTCGTTGTAGTATGAGAGGATCGTACGGGGGGTCTTTGTGTGACCTGTGATTCGGATTGCCATCCGGATTACTGTGAAGGACCAAACCGGATTCGAGTTAGTTAGGGGATCAGTGGATAGGAGAGTGGGTCTTCAGCCACTATAAGTCACGGAAGGAGTGGTGGGCCTACCACTTTCAAAAGCAAGCGGCGAACCCTCTGATGGTAAAACAGAGGCAAAACTAAACCGGGTTTAGGAAGGGTGGACCGGAACGGATCCGCTCAGTAGGACACTTAGGACCGAAAATTGCAGGGTCCGGAATTGGGAAGTTAGTCAATAAACCAGAAAACTAGTGAAACCGGAAGTTGGATAAACTCTGATCGTAGTCTTCCGGTTGGTTTTGGATGTTCTGGTTTCAGAGGTAGAACTGGAAGATAGAATTTAAGCGTTAATTGGGTTTAGTTCCTTGTTAGAATTAGCTACTTCACAGGATCTCGTGGGTTCGATCTTTAGGGTCATCAAGTTATGCTCTAGGGTGATTTTTGAGGGTATAACAAGGAATTTACTTGCTCTGTGCTGCGACACATATCAATCAAGGGTTATTCCGGTAGGAATGCTCTCCGGATTACCCACGCAAATTCATGGAAACACCTATGCACTCAATTACCTGGTGATCCGGATAGGAGAAGGCCGGCCGTTTCCTTTGCTTCTAGGTAGGCCATGGTTATATCTCGCCAAAGTTAAGGTCAATTGGGAGAAGAGGGCCTTCATTTTTGGAGATCCTCCGGTCACTCTACCCTGGCATCCAGAGAAACATCAGGGGGAGACTAGTACGCCGGAAGGATACACATCCAATTGGACCAAATCCGAGGATTCGAACTCTACCACGGCATACCGAGTTGAGCAGTTTCGGGAGACGACGGAAGGAGATGTTGGGTTTTTAGCACCTGTTCCGAAAAAAGAGATTATTCCTTTGGAAGAAGACCTTAAGGACGTACCAGTTGATCGGTCCCTAGGACAATCTGATGTTCAGCTGTCAGAGGAGTGGATCCAGAAGCAACTTGCAGACAGAACACTTCCACCTCGTCCGGACGGTCAGCAGATGTCTTGGAAATAGTTGGTTGACCAATTGAACAACCAAGAAGCGGAGGGTGTCAAACCCATAGCTTCATCAGATGACTATGAGTCTGTTTTCGTCGGGATAGACAAAACTTTCTATATAGAAAAGCGTCTATCTAAGCGGGAACGTAAGGAGTATATGAGGTTATTAGAGGAATACTCCGATGTCTTCGCCCGGTCTCCCACAGATCTTACCGGCATTCCTCCGGAGTTAGGTGAACATGCCATTGATCTGGTGGAAGGAGCCATACCAGTCCGGCAACGGCAGTACCACTTCAATCCGAAATATTCAATGCTAGTCAAGGAAGAGCTTGACAGTTGACAAGTTGTTGGATGCCAGATTCATCTATCCGTTGAATCACTCTGAATGGGTATTGCCCATTGTGATTGTACCAAAGAAAGTTGGAGCGGACGGAAAGGTGAAAATCCGGGTTTGTCAGGATTTCCGGAAACTAAACGCAGCCACCAAGAAGGATCATTTCCCGCTACCATTTATAGACATAGTATTGCATCATGTATCTGGAAGGCAATGTTTCAGTTTTCTGGATGGATTTTCCGGATATAACCAGGTCTTAATCCAGAGCCAAGATCAGCTAAAAACAACGTTCACCACCGATTGGGGAACGTTTGCTTTTAGCCGGATGTCGTTTGAATTGTGTAATGCTCCTGGTACCTTCCAACGACTTATGATGGATATATTTCTAGACTTCCTTAAACACTTTTTGGAAGTCTTCATAGATGACTTTGCCGTTTTCAGCCACTGGAGCGACCACCTCACCTACCTCCGGAAGACATTCCAGCAATGCCGGGAGACTAAGCTCAAGCTACACCCGGGTAAGTGTTTCTTTGAGTTAGCCTGCGAACTACTCCTAGGACATGTGATCAGTCAAAGAGGAATTGAGGTGGACTTAGGCAAAGTCTAGGTTATGATCGGACTTCTACCACCCAAGAATCTCCAAGAATTGCGCGGATTCCTTGGATGCGTAGGATATTATTGGAGGTTCATTGAAGGGTATGCCCGGCTTGCCAGTCCATTGACAGAGTTGCTCAAGAAGTAAACGACATACGAGTGGACGGAAGCCAGGCAACATTCGTTTGTAGAGTTGAAGAAAAGATTAATATCGGCTCCAATTCTATCTCCACCAGACTGGAACAAGGAATTCCATGTCACGTTGGATGCTTCCAGTTGGTGTCTAGGAGCAATTCTGTGGCAATCGAACGAGAAAAATCAAGAACGGCCGGTTTACTACGCCAGCAGGCAGATGAGCCCGACTGAACGGAACTACACTGCGACAGAATGGGAAGTTCTTGCAGTCATATATGCTTGCAAGAAATTCCGGCATTACCTGCTTGGATATAAGGTAACGTTCTACACTGACCATGATGCTTTGAAGTACCTGGTCAATAAGTCAAACCTTTCAAGACGGCTTGCAAGATGGATCCTATTACTGCAGGAATTTGACTACAAGGTGGTAGTCAAATCCGGGAAAAGTAACTCCAATGCGGATTACCTTTCTAGGCAAAGAGGACAAGAAGAACCACTAAGTCTAACAGATGAGTTCCCGGATGAATTTCCGGATGAATTTCCGGAAGTTCTTCGACCCGACTCAAAGGAAGATACGGAACCCTTCTCTATATTTCAGATAGAGAGAAGAGACAACCCGAATTTCCGAATGATTACGGATTATCTCCAAACCGGAGAATATCCGGAAGGGTTGAGCAGAGAAGAGAAGAGTGTACATGAAGGACCCACCGGAGGCCACTTTGCATTAGTATCCACCATCGAGAGGATCCGGGCAACCGGATACTGGTGGCCGACTATGAACAAAGATGTTCACATCTTTGTTCGGAGCTGTGATCCTTGCCAACGAACCGAAAATCCAGTTTTCCGGAATCATTGGCCACTTACTCCCATTGTCCCCTTAGCCCCATTTGAAAAATGGGGGATAGATTTCATAGGACCTATCACCCCGATAGGCTCCCAACGAAATCGGTACATAATCTTAGTGACCAATTATGCAACCAAATGGATAGAAGTGAGTCCAACCCGGAAGAACGATGTCCGGACAGCAACGGTTTTTTTATACGACAAAATCCTAATGCGGTATGGCTGTCCTTTAGAGATAGTTAGTGATAGAAGAACTCATTTTCTAAATGAAATAGTTTCCGCACTAACCCATGGGTATCGTATTAAGCACCAGAAGACGACGTCCTACAACCCCAAGGCCAACGGACTCACGGAGAGACCAAATGGAATTATCGGAGGCATCTTAAATAAGGTAGTGACCTGCCATATGACGGACTGGGACCGAAAACTTAGCTCAGCCATCTTTGCATACAATACCACCCAGAAGAGTACTACCGGTAAGACTCCTTTTTTCTTAGTATTTGGGAGAGAGGTATTGCAAGGAATAGAAACGGAAATCGAGACGTTTCGGATCTTGGCAGCTTGTTTTGGAAAAAGATCAGAGGATCCTCAATCTCGCCTGGCGGAGATTGAAGCACTGGAAGAAAGCAGAGGGGATGCTCTAGACCTCACTGTTCAAAACCAGAGACGTCGGAAGCAGATATTTGACCGGAAATTACCAAAGGGGACGGACCGGCATCACCGAAGGATGTTTGGTCCTACTGTATGATAGTCAGTACAAAGATTTCCCGGGTAAGCTTCACACTAGATGGATTGGCCCATACAAAGTAGTAAAGATTTATCCAAATGGATCTTTACAACTTTCGGACTTAAATGGGAATCCTCTAGACACCAGGACTAATGGATCACGTGTTAAACTCTACCTACAGTATTTATCCTTGTAGAAGTTCACGAGGACGTTCACGGGTGAGGAAGGGGTAATGTGGGAATGTGATCCCACATGCTAGACCCCTAATACTAGCATATGACGGAAAAATTCAAAAATTGCCTCCTTAAAAAGAGAAGTTTTTGAGTTCTCCTAGGAAGTTAAGGCAAGTTCGGAAAACCGGATTTCCGGACCCGGAAAATTTTCATTAGGGCTAAAAACCTAATTCCGGAACCCTAGAAAAGTTCCGGAAATCGGATGACGGCGCCGGCCCTAAAAACCGGAAACCGGATCCGTACTAAGGATAGAGTTTTGCCGCCAAAACCCATCCTGTACATTAGGCCAGTATAAGAAGGGGACTGTAGCCGGCAGTGGGCACGCGTATCTCTTTGCTTGTTTTCCGCCGGTGTATTCCGTCTTCCTAGCTCTGTTAGAATTCCAGTAGATTGAGGGACTATGTGAGCAGCGATCGTGCAAGGGTTACCGGAGTGAAAGTTGGTGAGTAGAGAAGTAGGGAGAAATTGTGTGAGGGTTGCTTGTGAGCACGATGACTTCCAGGGCAAGCAAGCGGAAGTTGAAGGATCTGCCGGAGGACTCGGAGGACGAGATGCCACCGCCGGCCCCCCGATCAAGGACCATCCCCATGATGAAGGTGGTTCCGGAGATTCCGATAGAAGAGGACCGGTTGGGGCGCCTACGGGAGAACCTCACTAATATGGGGTGTGAAGGACTCCTGGAGGTGCCGTGGGGTATCCGTGAGGAGAGTCTGGTGTCTGATATCCTTCGACCGGAAAGTGGTATCCTGGATACCACCATCCGGGTGAGGCCAGACCTGTGGACGGTGAACACCTGGAGGGCCATCTACAAGTTCTGGGAGGCGCCGGACAAGGTTATGGAAAAGAACCAAGAAGTGATGGAGGGCGAATTCCGGGCACCCGCCAACTCGAAGGAAGGTCATCAGGTTTCCGACCTGGTGAATCCGGAATACCGGGATGTGATAGCGTTTCTTAACCCTATCCTCCATCCCACCAAATCGCGGCGAGTAGTAGCAAAGGTGGCCTCCGCCATCTTGGGGAGCCTCTAGGGAAAAATAATGATGGATTGGGCGGCCATCCTCCATGAGCTAGTCGGGGACTTGGTACGTTCCCTCCGGTCCGGAAAGAAGAGTCAGAGTCCTCTTCCGGCGTACTTGTTTCATCTATACGCTCAGCACTCTCTACTCAAGGCCAACGAGGAGAGTGCGTATCAAGACCTAGTCCAACTCCAGAAGTACGGGGGAGAAGAGCCCTTGCCTCGAGACGGACCGGACGATGAGGAGACGAAGGATGATGAGCTAATCTCTCCTCTAAAGAAAAGGAAAAGGCGGAATAGGACGCCGCCGGGGAATCTGTCGGAGGAACCTCCCGCACCGGAGCCACAGGAAGAAGTGCAGGGGCAGAAGACGGAGACCGGACCAACTCCAGAAGACGCTCAACCTTCCATGCAATTGGTGGGGCTGGTACGACCGCACACTGTGGCCACTCAAGTCGAGGCCGGACCCTCCCGAACTAGGAGGATAGAGGTAGAGGAGGGAGATCGGACCACCATGCAACTAGGAGGGACGCCCTTAGAAAACATTCAAGAGATGGCTCAGCACCTAGTGTGGCGGGCGGATGACCTCACCCAAATCTGTGAGAACTACAATGGAGCTCTCAACCGGGTGTGCCGGAAGATGGCACTAACTGACCGGAATGCCATCTTTCGGAGGACGGATGCGTTGGTGGCGGTGGAGCAGCAAAACGGTCTCCTCATCGAAGAACGGAAGAAGTTGGTGATGGAACTGGGAACATTGCGTGTAGAGAACCGGATGTTGCGGGACCAAGTCCGGAACTCCGAATCCAGATGTGTGGATTTGGAGAGCACTCTTCGCACAACCCCAGAAACTGCCCGACTTAGGGAAGAGGACCATCGCTGGTAGATAGCGGCCCTGTGCCAAGGAGTAATTCAGCTCCGGAGCTCTTTGGACGTACCGGCGGATTACATCAACAAAGCCCGGCTATTTGAAGCCAACCTCGATGCAGCCGCCAACTCAAGCCGGGTCCCTATCGTCAAGTGCTTGTTAGAGCAGGCGAAACGGATGGATGCATCCCGGACCGAGATGAGGGAGATGATGGAATATTTGACTCCCATTGAGTCGGATCCGGTACCCCAGTCTCCCCCGTCCGCGCAAATTTTGGTGGTTCTGAAAGGCAGCAATCCGAAACCTATGGTTACTGAAGTATCACCGGTGGTACCGGTGAATTCAGAACTTTCACCACCATCCGGAAGACCAGAGGGAGTGGACTGGGGAGCCGTGGTACCTCAGGGAAGCGAAGACCTACTTCCGGTGACTCCAACCATCGACTTGACGAGGGCGTCTCCAGAAGTTCAAGCCAGCCGAACGGTGCAGTCCTCTCCGCGTCATAAGAAGACCCAGAAGGATTCACGGGGGAGTCCAGACATTCAGGTAATTGGAACCCGGAGTGTAGACAGGGACACTAGTATCGTGGAAATCCAAAGATGGGGCCAAAGGGGTCCGAATCTGTTTTCTCCGAGGAGTAGCTGAAAGGAGGTATAGTTGGATCTTCTGAAGGACTATGTTCCTCCCAAGGATCCAGATTCCAAATAATAATGTGCAATAGTATAGTATAGCGGCAATATCGGAGTCCGGCCGTCAAAGCCAGATTTATAGGATCTGGATTTTCCGGAAATCTAGCGGGCCAGTAGGAATGTTTTGTAGGATTTCCAAGATGATGTTAGTCTTAGTACAAGTAGGAGTTTTGATGGCCTCTCTGGTCATTCACAGCCATCTCATAGTTTGAGCATTGTACCTTTTTCTAAGCTTAATTCTAAGTATTTGGGAGTATCCATTCTCTTACCTTTTTGGTATACGGTCTATGTTTGTGAGAGGTGTGGGTCCATTCTTGCTTTTCCGGGGACTGAGAACTTACCTTGTGTAGCAAGAGTTGATTTTGTGAGTTCCGAATATACTAACTGATGGAGAGATCAACCGAATGGTTCCGGCAGTAGTATTAGTGTAGTACTGCTCGGATGCCGGTATAGCCTGCGTGTAGGATACCGCCTTAGGTGAAAGGGATATCTGAGAGGCTGCTAGCAACTTTCGTATGCGGAAGTGTTGCAAAACGTGCCCGAATTCCGGATTGCCGGAATTCCCCATAGAACAGAGTCAAAGCCCCGGCACAAGCTCAAGAGAATATAGGAAAACCCACCCGGTCGACAAGAGGCTCAGTGCTCCGTTAAAGGTTAGAATGTCGTTGTAGTTCTTGACCGTCCCTGTGTAACCTAATCTGGAAGGCCTTCCGGATTTGTGAGGCGACGGAATAGGAGGACACTTCCGGTCCCTAAAGAGTTAGGTTAGTGTTAGTATTCGAGAAAGAGAGAGAGAGAGTGAAAGAGAGCGTGTTTCCGGACACAGTAAGCATCCGGACGGTGGATCTGGCCACTCGTCATCCAAACCCAGGGATCCCGAAAGGGGCACTGAAACAGTTTCCGGATTCTTTCGGAAACCCATCCGGCACTAGTGTCCGGACCGGACCTATAGTCCGGAGTAGTCTGACGGAGAGAAAAGTGACTGCTTAGATTGGGATAGCCTATAAATCTATAATCCACAAATCCTCGTGGGAACGATTCGAAGCGGTTTACTCTAAGAAAGCCTTTGGTGTGAATTAAGGGCCAACTGGAAGAATACTGGTCCGACTAATCGCTACACGAGGATAACTATTCTTGACTCCACGATAATAAGTTCCAGAGGATCCAAATTTATTATTGCTTCAAGGATATTTATCCTCGAGGCGAGGATAATTTAGTGGACCCGTGGTCCTTTTTATCCTCGAGTTGAGAATAATAAGTTCATTGAATGATTTAATATTCATATCTAAGAGTTTCTTAAAATCTTAAACAAGTTGAAATCAAAGTATTGTGTAGGGTTCAGGCAATCATAAGGGATTTTTTGAATTTAGGGTTAACTTTTGTAGAAAAATTTTAATTTATTCAATTCAAATTCTTTTGCTATTCATTTTATGGGAGTCTACAAATTTTTATGAAGTCTATAAATAATTTGTAAGTGGGTCTAATAAGCTCATTTGAGTCTTATAGGGTCTTGTTGAGGAATTTGAAAGTAACCCTACACTCATTCAACAAGATTAATAGGAAAAAATCTTTTACATTGAAAATAGTTGAAGTTCTTACGATATTTTTGGACCTAAATAAATGCAATACCTATGAATAAGAAGATTTTTGTAGAAAAAATGTCATTGTAAATTTATTTTGCTAGAATTCAAAATATTTCCTCAAAATATGCAAATTTTTAAAAAGAAATTATAATATCACTATCTACTATATATGCTTTGTATATTATTATTATTGGCCACAAGCAATAATTATGAGTGATTTAGAAAAAGAGGTTTTATAATTATACAAAAACAAAGAATACTCTAAAATTATTCATATCCAAATTAAATTCAGATTTTTTCATTACAATAAAAAACATTTTTATCCAAACATATGATGAATTTTATTATACAAATTTTGACTACATAGATTGCAAGATATAATTGACATTTAGTGTAGTAATAAATATTTTCTAGGCACCTTCCATTATCATACTAGCTTAATGAACCTTGAATTCTCTTAATTTGAACTTCCTACATTATTTGTAGAAGAAGGTTTTATTGCTCTCCATGATACTAGTGATACAAGATTGAAGCTTTGGAGGCTTTGTTTCCAAGTTGGGAGACCTCGTCAATTGTGAAATTGTTCTAGTAAGTCATCTAGAAATTTTTAATACAAATGTTGTAATTACTATCTAAATTGCTATAGTATGCACAAGCTTCAATTGAAGGATTGTATGTTCAAATTAATTTGTAGTATGTTCCATACATTGCAATGATATTAGTAGACATTCTAAGCTCTTAACAAATTGGTTCCATTATCTAATTAAAAATAATAATGAAGATGAATGAATAGCTCTAATTTTCTAACACTTTTTTTTCTTTAAACATACTTTGTTTTTTTCCATTTCAAAAATTTTGAAAAATGAAATTCTTCCAAAGGGCTCTCAACCCATTGTATTTTGGCATTTTGGAGGAGGGGATATAAGTAAAATACTTGAAATAAACTTTTCCAAAACACAAATGAAATGTTTAAAAAATATTATTTCATGTGAATTTTTAAAGTCCCTACAACTTAGTATTAAAGTTTTTATAGTTTTGTTGTCAAACAAAATTTCACTATGTTTTAATACACCTAATTTATTAAATTAATGTTGGAGACTCCCCTTAAGATCATCTTCAATATTTTAAGAAAATTTTGCACCCCACCCTATTTTGAAATTTACAGCATTAAACTAATATAGCACTCTATTTTGAGACTTATAGCATTAAACTAAAAAGGCCTATTGTTGTACTTACTAAATGATGTGAGACAAAGCTATACATGATTGTAGAAGATATTGATTAGAAGCTACTTTTAAAATTTCATGCAATAACTTCAAGTAATTTGATGTCACTAGAATTTGCTTAAATTTTCATATAAATTTGGAATGGGCTCAATAAAAATCTACAACAATTAGGAAATAGAGTAATTAAAAATCTAAAACATTTAGGAAATAGAATTAAATATACTTCATCTATCCATGGCTATACTATTTAATAAGAACACCCCACTTGCATGGATAGATAACTTACCTTGTGCATGAGTAGATCCATCGCTAAACCCTAAACCCTAACCTTGAATCAATCGTCCAATCCTGGAAGTGAAAGTGAAAGTGATAAATCCCTTGGCCGTAAATGTTGCCCGGAAACTCCTTGAGAAGCGACTTAAATTCTGCTTTTGCATTTCATACCAAGCAACATTTATAAAAGTCAATTACATGCAGTGACCCACTTGCTGCAATGAACTAAACTTGGAGCAAGTTTACTACCGAAAATTCATGAGCAGCGCCATTAATTTGTGGACTGAGTGTTAGTTAAAGATTCCTCTTGAAATATCACCTTCCGATAGAGCTGTCAAGAAAAGAAAGCCGCAAATCCATACACCTATCCTTAAAATCGGGTTTTTTGAATTGCAAGTTGTTGGCGCCGCACTGCTATCCTTGTCGCACTGCTATCATTTCCGCACCGCTATCCTTGTAGAACTATTCAATCTTCTCTCCCATAAACCTTATTGTATTTTGTTTTGGCCTTGTTGTACAGTTTTCATGCATGCAAGAGTTTCTTTTGCATTGCTATTCTTCCGTTGCTGTCTATTTTTCTGGTTGCACATTGTTGCTTACGTGTGTGTTGTCCTACTGTTTTGAGCGTGAATGGATTTGAAATCAGGAGCTTTTTAGTCCAGTGAGGTCTCTTCAGGTTCTCCCAATTTTTAAGTATTTTTAAAGTTATTATCGTCTTGCATGTTGTTGTTGTTGTTGTTGTTGATGACAATGTGCTTTGTGATTAAGATGTAAGGCATATCTGTACATTGTATTCTGTGTGTTATGAATCATTTTGTAAATTGAATATAATTCAATTGGTTGCAAATGGTTCTATGCATTACTGTTCAATTGAGTCTTCGTAATGTTGTAGTATGTTTGTAGTCTGGAAATTGCAGCGCAAATGTAGGAATTACTAAAATCCCGGAATGAATTTATCCTTGAGTTGATGATAATGCATTTGTTTGTCTATTGCTAGGTACGCTTATCTTCGAGTCAACGATGGTTCATATCTTGAAGGCATTTGTTTGTATCATTATCTTCGAGTCGACAATAAGTGATATTTTCATTTGTAACATTTCTGGGTATAGTTATCTTCAAGTCGATGATAAGTGATAGTCACCTTTGTGGATATTCTAGGTACACATATCTTTGATCATTTGGGGTTATTGCATGAAACTCAGTGATTTGAGGAACTTATAAGTGGCGTACAAAGTAAATCTCATTGTGAAGCTATTCTTTGCTGTTTGTGGTTGGATTAAAATTATTTTGATTTTTATCATCGATTTGAAGATAATTAATGTAAATTCTCATTTGAATCAAAAATAGTTGTGTCATTTCATTCACGTAAGATTTATTTTTATTAGCAATGGCTTTTGAATTCTTCGTACATATGGATAGCCTTTAGTTTTGTTTGTAATTGATATCAGTTGCTTTTGTCTGATGGTTTGATATATGTTCAATTATTCTCGAGTCGAGGATAATTGTGGATAATAGTTTTCTGTCATAAGATTGAAGAACGATGCAGGAGATGATGTTGCAAGAGGAGTATGTCATAGCGTGGATGCGAAGGACGTCATCGATGCGGATGGTAAACCTCTTAGTGATGATCGGGTGGCTGTTCAAATTGTAGAGTCCTTATGCGAGGAGGAGGTGCCATCTGTTTGGATGTGGTCTATGCGTTTTTGACACATAAAACTCGTGTTTTTGAATGGCATGAGTTTATATGACCATGACCAGACACACATATATAAGGCAGCAATGAATGCCATTGGTCGTCGTGTTTGTATTTGTGTTCGTTCCTATGAAAGTTGCCGCGATAGAAGAAAGGACACCTTCCACCCAAGAAGGACTCCCTTCTTACTATAGAAGTAACTACAGAAGTGTCTACGAAGACATGTTGCCCAAGCAATTGCCTATAGTCGTTTCCTTGCAGAGATATTCAAGTCCTACGATCTGGACTTCATGTGCATGGTGGGGTGTATGTTTGCAAACGGTGTCTCATTGAGGTGCACAAGCAAATCCACAAAGATTCTGCTAGGAAGGAGTGGATAACCTTGAGAGGTCGGGAAGTGTGTCCTATGGCTTGGTAGACAATTCATGGTATTTCAAAAGCTACATTCTATAGGTACAAACAAATGGCTAAGAATGGGCAAGAGGCTGAAGGGCACGGGAACTTGAGGACTAAAAAACCATGTGCGCAAACTCTACAAGCTATTGCCACACTTCACATGTTGATTGATAATGATGCTGACAAAATGCCACACAAAACAAGGACATTGGAAACTGGAGAGAAAGTGTCAGCAATGGTGTTGCCATCATCTTTTCGTTGGAGTTACCAATTACCAACAATGAATGAAGCAAATGTGGCATTTAATTTGCTACCAATTTTTTCTAGTGGCTTGAACAATATCCGACATGCTTCTTTCCCAGAAATCGCAGCGAAAGTCCGTGGAGATAATTTTTCAAGGTGTGGCCTTTGCGATAGCACTACTAGAAAATTTCATTTTTCTGTTGTTTTGGTTGCGTTGATCCAGTCAAAATTTGACAGAAATCTGTTGAAACCAACAGATTTCTGTCAGATTTTGACCGGATCAACGCGACCAAAACAACAGAAATACGAAATTTTCTAGTAGTGTAGGTACATGTAATTGAGGAGTGTACTTCTGCTTTCTACTTCAGCAAACAAGTGGGCGTACGTTTTGGGTACTCATCGATCGGGGCAACAGGCACATAGATTACTTTATTATGGAAATTAGCATATATCAGAGACGTACCCTGAGAAGATATTGTGCGATATTTATAACAAAATGGATCACTCGAAGACAACTTCTTCATACTACTCTCATAAAACCAAAGTGACGGACTCTTTCATGAAGATGTCATTTGCTGTTACAAGAATGATTGCTCATGGTCATGGTGACTTCCGATATGCGCACTATGGGCTGGATATTTTTCCAACGGATTCAAAGTATACCATTGGCTCCATTGCAAAATTATTGCATGACTTGCAAGGACCGCCTACAAATTCATCGCGCCATTTTCTGTAGACTATTTTCTGTAGAGGAGGGTGTGGGAGCACGGAAATCCAATCTTTAGGTTTAGAAGGGAAATAAGGGGAATAGAACTCTTTTTACTCCCTATTTTTTTGTTTTTCTTTAGAAAAGTAGACCGTAAATAGTTAGGGACCGGATACTGGAATAGGGTTACTTTAGAATAGATAATAGTGTTAACAGAAGTAACCGGAAACCGGAAACCGAAAGTCCGGAAACGGCATAGATAGGTCAGGAGTAGGTCAGAGTGATTTTCATTAGAAACCGGAAACCGGAATAAAATAGAAGACCGGAGACCGGAAACGGAAGACAGGCAATCCGGGTGTAACGGGTGCCTACCTAGTTTTAGACCATACTTGAGAGCGGATCTATTTTGGGGAAAACGGTCACTTGTAACGGGCCGAATGAGTGCAGCCCTAGAAATAGGAGGGGCAGGTGGCTCAGACCTCCTTTTATGAGGAAGCTACCTTGAGAAGAGATTGGTGAGGAGCATTTGAGGTGTACTTATATGTCAGCCAAAGAGAAGAAGTTACGGGCTCAGTTTACGGACCGGATTAAGGACAAACGGGTCTTGAGAGGAGAGTTCACTTAGAAGTTCACGTATGAGTGTGGAGTCAGGAGTGTACTAGTGAGACGACTTTTGAGGAGGGTCCTTGAGCGGAATAGGAAAACTAGAGTGCGAGTGATTGTGAAACCTCAAATAGTGATTCCGGTCACTGAGAGGGTTTGAGAGAACAGCCCACAATGGTGATAGAAGAGGTAGCTGTATCCTTGCGCATGGTGAAGCCGGTGGTACCAGCGGATCCACGAGAGAAAGTGGAGCTAGAAGAAGACCTCTGACAGATGGGGTGTGAGGGGTTTCTAGCCCGGCCATGGAATTTGAAAGACGAGAAGATCGTGAGGGAGGTAATCAGCGTGCCACTAAGGAAGTGGAAGGGGACGTTGAGAAGCCGGCCTGAAGACTGGACTCCAACGCTGTGGAGGGAGACGTACGATTTCAAGAAGACAGACAAGGGATCGGCTTCCCGGACGGATCGCTTCTACGTGGGTAAGTTCCAGAATCCCCCAATGAAAAAGGATGGTTTCCCTGTGGCAGAGTGCATAAATGGTAGGGAGAAACGTTTAATGAAGTACCTAGCAGCCATCCTTAGTCCAGAGCGACCAAACAGGATTACGGTCACCTTGGCGAACACTATTTTCGGTGCACTATCGGGTGACCGGAAAGTAGATTGGGGCGTAGTGATGAGAGATTAGATTAAGAGATTGGTAGGAGGTATAGGGAAGTCTAAGCCTTCCCCTATAACCCCTTTTCTCTACCACTTATATCAAGCACATGGCTGGCTTACAAATAGAGAGTTGGATTCATACGATACGGCCAAAGCCATGTCAAAATTCGAGATAAAAGACTCGGATGAGGAAGTCGAGCAGGAAGAGGAAGATTCAGAGGCAGACACTATACCGGTCGAGGAAGCTAAGTCTCATTGGAGGAGGCAGGACCGGAAGGAGAAAGACTCAGAAATAGGAGAAGGTAGTAAGGGAGTCGATCCGGTTTGGAAACAGGATCCCCTAGGTCGAATTGTGAGGGAACTCAGTGAGTTCCGGGTCTAATACAGGAAGAACCAGGAGATCATTCAAGAACTATGTCAACTGTTGAAGGTCAGTTAGCCGCAGCAACTTGTTGCCCAACTGAACTGGAAGATGAAGGAAGCGGTGAAGAAAGAGCTGAGCGAAGCCGCAAGTAAGGTGGACCAGCTAACGAGGGAGTTGGAGGAGAAGAGAGAAGAAATGGACTAGCAGAAGAAATTCTCTAAGACAGCCGTAAAGAACCTTCAGGCAATCCAGAAGTTTATCGGCAATCCGGGCGAAGTCATTAACAAAGCAATGTTGTTTGACGAGAAGGTGATGGAGACCGGATAGCAAATTCCAGCCAACCTGATGATGGCATTAGTGTCCTACCACCGCAAGATGGAGGCAATAGTGGAGCCACTGCGCGAGGTGATGAAGGAGGTAGAAGAACGAAAAGAGCGGGAGAAGGGACCGGAAACGGAACCGGAACTCACACCAGCACCCCTTCCGATCACCGAAGAAGAAGTAAAGGCGAAGGACAAGATGGAGGACGTGCCAAGCTCTTCCATCCGGTCAAAGCCTAAAGGAGAAATGACTTCCCTACTAGAGGAAGTAACGAACGTTGCTCTTAATGCAGCGCGAGCAGTAGAAGCTACTGAGGAAGAGAAGACTGGAGAAGTGGAGACAACAAGCAAGGCAAGGGAACCATCAGAAGAGGTGAAGGCCACAACTGAAGAGAAGACGAGATCTGGACCAGAACCATCCGAGAAGAAGAACGTGCCCAAACCAGGGCTGAGTACTAAGTTTATCGACCTCAATGAGTTATCTCTAGTCTCTCCGCCTCCTCCTGCAAAGATACAAAAGGTATTTCCTTCCACCCTACTCAACTTAGCTTTGGGAAGTGAAATTGGGTCAATGGAGGAAAGGAAGACTGGATCACAGGGGCAAGGATCCGGGAAGAGCAGACCAATTGAGGAAACCACTCTTCAGAGTGCTAGAGCCAATGTTCCGCCCACACCAACCACGCAGAAGAAGAAGCCTCCAATTATGACACATAAAAAGAGCACGATTCTAGAGGACGATGACGAGGAGGAAGAGGACGAGGATGAAGAATCCGATACTGAGGAGGACTCAGAGCCGTATTCTGACCCGAATCAAGCACTGGCAGAGACTCGAGCAACCAAGGCTGCAGCATCCAAGAAGAAGAAGCTTGCCGCTCGGGGTAAAGTACGCCAGGGACAGAAGACCGGAACCGGAAAGAAGCTGGCCGTGAAGAAGTTAAAAACTTAGAAAGTTACGTAGGGTAAATTTCTGAGGATAGGGTAGTGAAAATCTGAAGTTTTGGGATAGTTGTACATAATTAGGAAAATTATTTTTTTGAGTGACACAGCCACTAGCAGTTGGAAAGTGACCAGGTCCGTAATTATAGGATCTGAGATCCACTTTTAGCGGAAGTAATGGGAGTTTGAGTGAAAGTCAACAGGGCTAGAAATTAGTAAGGGAATGAAACGTGTTGAGCCCTGATTGGCTGGAGCGTTACTTTTAGGTTAGGATTTGGAGGGAGTAGTTTAGTATTTAAATCCGGGACTTCTTTGGTCCCGGTGTGCATCTTTATCTTACCTTCTTATATTCATGAGTATCTGGGAGTTCGCTCTTGGCGTGATTGAAACAAATCATAGTTGTGTGTACTTGATACTTGTCCGTGTTTTGGAAGTCCAAGCTGGAAAGTGAGTGTAAGTGGATACAAGGTGTACCCGGATGCTGAGTTTATCCGGTCCAGTATTGAATTAGTGCGTGTGGATGGAGGCAGAAGGGATCTCTAGTGTGGACTAGGAGTGGACTCGGAAGGGAGTACAGATTGAGGACCACTCTCTAGAAAGAGTAAGGGTTAGCACGCCTCCGTAGCGCTCATTTCCCCTCTCTTCCCCGCTAGTTCAGACCGGATTTAGGACTAACTCAATAGGCTGTCGTTGTAGCATTGGTTAGGAGGGATTAGACCGGCTTGCGTGACCTGCTGGACACGACTGCGTTTCTTTTCCAATTGTGAAGACGGTCTGTTTTCTCATTTGTAGGATTTGAAAGTTTGATCACATAGTGAAACTTCTAACACTTTAAAATGGAAGGGTAGGAGTTAAGCTTCCTTCCTAAAGCCCAATTAAGCAGATCCCTCGTCGAGAGGTTAAAATCCACATGGTTACAATTAGAGATCTAGACCGGATGTGAATACTAGAGGTTAAGGTTAGATCTGTGGAAACGCGGATTCCGGTTATGGTCTGAAAAATGTAAATACATGTAACTACCAAAGGTATGTGAATAGAAGTGTTGGGTGAGTTACATGGTAGTGTAAAGCCGTGGGGTAGTAAACTAACCAATTAGAGAGTCTGTGTGATAAACAAGTGGGTGTTAGACCGGAATCAATCCGGTCAGTGTTATTAGATCGGGAAGATCCGGTCTAAAGTGTAGTAGTAATTGTTGGACCGGAGAGATCCGGTCGTGTTTGTTCAAGGAAACAAGGAGGCCAAGTGGAAGTTCCGGTTTATTGTTTTGCTTGGGGTTTTGTATTTGTATGTGTTTTGTGACCATCACTCTACCATTTTCCGGTAATTGTGAACCTAGGAAATTCGATCTTTGTAAGAACGATACTCGAGTCACTTTAGGGCCTCTTTTAAGAAATATTGAGCCTTAGAGAAGGATTTTTGCTTTCCTGTGCTATGACAGAGGGTCAATCTACCTTGACAAAGGCAGTACTAGAAGGATCAAACATTTGCCTTGATTCCCTCTTACCTCCTCCATAAGAGCCCATTCCACCTAAACCTTTGCCACCAATACTTACTTTGTAGCTGGACAATGCATCAAGAGACAACAAAAACAGATGGGTGTTTGCTTTTTGCTCTCTTCTTGTTTTTAAAGGCATTTTTTGAGAGATTTACATCAACTTCCTCATTGTTGGGCATACTCACGAAGACATTAATGTTCTTTTGGGGAAATTGAGTACAATATTGAAGACAAATAGCTACTCGACTATTCCAAGGTTGATGAAATCCTTTATGGATTGTGAGAAGTATCCAATGATTCCCCATTTAATAGAGGAAGTTCCTAATTTCAAGAGGTTTGTCCACGGGTACTTAGGCACATCTGAGGACTTTTTAGAAGATCATTCGGCTTGCCAACAATTTAAGTTCTTTATGGATTCCAATGGTTGGCCTCTAATGGAGTACAAATATTTGTGTACGGATCCAAATTGGTTGCCAAAGCATGGTCGAGGGATTCGTTTGTGGTTTGAGACTGAAGGTAGGCGTCCGAAAGTGCCAAATAGTAGTCCACCGACTTTGGCTCCGGAGGAATGAAAGCGTCAGAGGGGATCAAAAAGGGTTTGGATGGTTTTATTTCATATAAGATAGAAATGGCCAATGAAGACCATTCTGGAGAGTTTTGGAGGAAAAATGATTAAATGATCCGATAAGAAATTATTGGAAAGGTGTGAGAGCTGCTCTAGATGCACCCCTTTTGATGTGTAATACATTGCAGTATGGATTTTGGTCAACTTCTAGAATCAACAACAAAGTGGAAGACTGAATGGAAGACGATGGCATACTACGTGGAGAATATGCAGAAGATGCACCTTTTGTTGGATGTAGACGTGATCGTCCACGTCCATCATTCCGTATTGGTCGTGATGTATACACAAGTTATTTTGTTTTTGTGCGTCCCGCTGATGGTGACCCAAAGCCATTTTGGCTAATTAGGGCAATTACAAATCCAAATCCAGATTCATGGCATGTTCACTTGATCCAAATTCAATATTGAATGCCTGCTTCAAGTCGTCACATTAACATGGACACATACATTAGATGGGACACAAAGGCAGGAAATGTGTGGTGTGAAGATCAAGCTATCCCTCCAAGTTGGTCAAATACTGACTGTATTATGACAACTTGGAAGCCACGCGGAAAGAAGGGGGCTATTGATGTACCTCAAGTTCTTACAAAAGTTACTATCCCTAAACTACAAATCAACATCATTATATCATTTGTAGAAGCCTTCGTGTCTAATTCTAGCAACGGATCATCCTTAGCGGACACAGAAGAATAGTTACTTTGATTTTATTGTCTATATTTTAGTATTTGATTATTAGAAGGATAGAAGTTGAATGCACTTTTTCATTTTAGATATTTGCAAGTATCAATTGTGTTGTTTTGAATATGATATTGTGGTTATATGCCAATATCAATTTTTATTAATAGTATGAAATTGTTATGTTTCTTATAGATGTGATTTGAACCTTCAATGCGTGCATTTGCAATGCTTTTCAAATATTTGAGATGTAGAAGCAATTCTTGCAAATTTTTTGTAATTCAAGTTTGCAAATTAGTTTTCTAATACCCCTAAACCCTAAACCAAAAAAAAATTCATTTTATAGTGTCTTGTCTCATTCAATAAACATATTTATGTTCACAAGATTCACCACAAATTATATAAAATATAATTTGACATGAGAAATGAACAATTATTTTAGTCTAATTATAGATTGGATTTAAAATGAGACTCTTCATTGTCTCAATTTAACGAATACGGCCTTTCTTGTACTCTTACGTTTGGACCACAAGAAGAAATTGCGAATTCAAGCCCTTCTAGACTCTGGAGCTTCAACTTGTTTTATGAACAAGAAATTTGCAAAAGACTACAAGATTCCTCTAATTAAGAAATCAACTCCAGTACATGTGGAAGCTATTGATGGTCGAGCTTTATCTTTAGGAGATGTCACACATGAAACCAACCCACTAGAAGTTTTGGTTGAAGGACATACAAGTACAATGACATTCAATGTGATTAGCACTCCATCCAATTCTATAATATTAAAACTATCATGGTTGAAAAAATATAATCCGGTTATAAATTGGAGGACGCAAAGCCTATCATTTTTGTCAATTGCCTCTGCATCGAAATCTTCTTCAATACATTCCACCATTAAACCCGTACTAGTTGGAGCTAAAGCTTTCTTGAAAGCAGCAAAGAAAGGCAACTCTTGTGTTATTCATGCAACTCCAAAGCGTGAAAAGAGCAATGTCTCTTCAAGCATTCCAGTTCAGTACGAAGAATTTGGTGACGTATTTGAAAAGAAGAATGCTGATATTTTGCCAAAGCATCAACCATATAATTGTGTCATCAATTTAGAAGACGGAACTCAACTACCATTTGGCCCAATCTATAATTTGTTGCAAAATGAACTTTCAACATTGAGGGAGTATATCAATGAAAATTTGGCAAAAAACTTCATTTGACATTCAAAATCTTCAACAGAAGCACCAATATTCTTTATAAAAAATAAAGATGGTTCTTTACAAATGTGTGTAGACTATCATAGCTTGAACAAAATAACAGTGAAGAATCGATATCTATTGCCATTGATATTTGGACTTCGTAATCAACTTGGCTAAGCCAAAATCTATACCAAGATTAATCTTCGTAGAGTCTACAATCTAGTACGTATCAAAGCCGGGGACAAATGGAAGACAACATTTCGAACAAGATACGGACATTTTAAATATAATGTTATGCCATTTGGTCTTATGAATGCACCGTCTATTTTTCAAGCTATCACAAACTGGGAAACTCCTAGAACCATACACGATATACAATATTTTCTTGGATTTGCCAATTTTTATTGGATCTTCATCAAAAATTATTCACAAGTAGTAACTCCACTAACTCGGCTATGCAAGGATAAGCTTGACTGGGGATCTAAAGCAGAGAAGACTTTTCAATAGTTGAAGTTGGCTTTTACAACAACTCCAATCTTGATTCATCCAGACTTTTCCAAGCCAAATTACATGGAAACAGACGCGTCAAACTTTGCATTGGGAGTAGTATTCTCACAAATGGGAGAAGAAAAAAAACTTTACTCACTTGCATTTTATTCAAGAAAATTTTCAACTGCTGAAATCAATTATAAGATTCATGACAAGGAACTTCTTGCTATTATTGACTCATTTCAAGAATAGCGCCACTTACTTGAAGGAGCGTCTCATCGACTGATTGTATATATAGATCACAAAAATCTTAAGTATTTCATGATTGCTCGTGTCTTAAATCGACGTCAAGCTCACTAGAACATGTCATTATCTCGTTTTAACTTCATCATCACGTACCGTCCCAGAAAATAACAAGAATTATCAGACGCCTTGTCTCGGAGATCATATTTGATATCCAAAGAAGGGAAAGCGACATATGACCAATAGCAAACGACTCTTCTCAAATTTGAACAATTCCATCTTTGTGCAACAACTATGGCATTGCTAGTTGATTCTTCATTTCTTGATCAAGCTCATACAATATCAAAAACAGATCCTTTAATTCTTGATATCAAGCATTGATCTTATCATAACAACAACAAATTCAAGTTATCAAACGATCTCTTATATTTTGAAGAACATTTATACATTCCAAAAAGCCCTCTACGTCTTCAAATTCTTCAAATTTGATATGACTTTCTTGTTGTTGAACACTTTGAATTCAACAAGACGTTGAAACTTGTGTCTCGAGATTTTTGGTGGCCTCAAATGTGGAAGGCTATTAAAGACTTTGCACTTTCATGTAACACTTGCTCAAGATTCAAAAATCCAAGACATCCACCGCATGGATTTCTCCAACTATTACCAATTCTGAAGTGGCTATTGTCTTTAATTTCTATGGACTTTATTACAGATTTACTTCTATCAGCATCTTTTGATTCCATTTGCGTCATCGTAGATTGTCTTACCAAAATGACTCACTTTTTTTGTATTAAAAAACAATCACCAGTGAAGAAACAACAAAGCTATTTTTTGACACTATTTATCGATATTATAGCTTATCTGATGATATCATATCCGATCAAGGACCGCAATTTGTTTCCAAATTTTGGAAGTTTCTCTTTGAAACTTTAAAGGTGAAAATTAATCTTTCTTCTGTTTTTCATCCTCAGACCGATGGACAAATAGAACGTGTAAATCAAGTGCTAGAGCAATATCTACGTTGCACCATCAACTACCAACAAAATGATTGGATTTCACACTTGACCTTAGCGAAATTTGCATACAACAATATCATCCATACTTCTACTCATCAAACGCCATTCTATACCAACTATGGATATCATTCCAAATTTGATTTACTCAATGTTTCTCAAATGGACAATCCAGCAGTCCAAAATTTAATTTTAAGGTTATTAGAAGTTCAAAAAACCATGAAACTTCATCTTCAAGAAGTTCAAGATCGTTACAAAACAACAACAGATACGTTGCGTAAGGAATCGCCTTCATTTCAAGTTGAAGACAAAGTGTGGCTTCTTCAACGCAACATCAAGACTACTCAACCGTATGACAAATTAAATTATTGACGACTAGGACCATTTCCTATAGTCAAACAAATCAATGTTGTTGCCTATCGTTTAGAGTTCCAGCAGCTATGAAAGTACATCCAGTTTTCCATATTTCTCTTCTTGAACCATACAAAGAGTTCAATTTATCCAGACAAAATCAACCACCACCACTTTTCATTGAAATCGACAATCATGCAGAATATAAGGTGGAAAAAGTACTTAATTCACGACGTCAACGTGGCAAATTGGAGTATCTTGTGCATTGGCGTGACTATGATATTAATGAGAGAACATGAAAAATAGCAACAAATTTAATCAATGCACCACAAAAGGTACATGAGTTCCACCAACTTTATTCTGATAAGCCGCGACCTATCTAATCAGTAACTTCTTTAAGAAGCTTTCTCTTCTAAGGCTTAATATAAAAAGGAGAGAGTCACTACAGAAACATTCACTTTAAAACTTCAATAGTTCTTAGGTAACTACCGTAGTATCTCCAACATGTCTAATTGGAGGGTTTTTAGAGACTCTTTAGAGTTTGAGTTAGAACCTGAGCTTGAACTTTCTATGTCACAATTACCAGGTCGACTTTTATAACTCTCAACTCCTTTAGCACCACAACTTGAAGACGAAGGTGAATCCTCGGCACAACAAAAACAACCTTACATAGATGAACCTTGACATGGCAATCTTCAACCTAATGCTCGAGCCTTAGTAATATTGTTACAAGTTGAAAGTCTTGAATCTAACGGTTCACTCTTGGAATATTTTGAAGGTTTGAACATTGAGCACTATCATCCTAGAGTTCACCATATGAAAGGAGGTTGTAGTCACAATCGTTGGCTCCAAGGACCAATACATCTTCTACCACCAAAGCAAAAAGCAACATAAGTTGTAGATACTCTTCTTTGTATTTTTAATTTCTTACAGACATATAGCATGCATCATACAAGCTCCTCTTGGAACTCGTCGCTAAAAAGAGAGGTGATGTTACAGATACTCTAGGACCTTCTAGGCTTCTCTATAGTCTTCTAGTATCTTTTAGAAACTTCAAAAAGCTTCCAAAAGCTTTTATAGTGTTCTAGAAGCTTCCATAGTGTTCTGAAAGATTTTATAGTATTCTAAAAGCTTTCATAGTGTTTCAGAAGCTTTCATAGTATTCTAAAAGCTTTTATAGTATTCCAAAAGCTTTCATAGTATTCCAAAAGCTTTCATAGTATTCCAAAAGCTTTCATAGTGTTCTGAAAGATTTTATAGTATTCTAGAAGCTTCCATAGTGTTTCAAAAGCTTCCATAGTATTCTAGAAGATTGTATATTGCCTTAGAAGTTTCCGTAAACATCTAGAGTTTTCCAAAGAGTTCTAAAAGAACTTCTTAGGTAGTAGTACATAAAGAGTCGAGACTGAGGTAGTCTTTAGTCTTGACAACACATCTCTTGAGTGTTATTCTTGTGATTCGAGTTCTAGCCTTGTACTCCTCTTGACTTTAATAGCAATCTTGTTCCTAGAAACTTATCTTGTCTTATTTCTCTCATGTCCGTTACAACGTGTTGCTTTAGGTGGCATAGTTTTGGTGCCAAATTTTCTAGCCCCAAGGAAGAAATTATGATGAGGTTTTTGGTGGCCCAAATCCCATCTAGGGTCAAATTGAACTTCTCCATTGGATCATGAACATCTCTATTGTCAATCAACAAAAGTTATTAATTTTAAACTTTGACCCTTCATAGCTTTTGCATACAATATCTAAATGACATGTTTCTTGATACGTTGAAATTTCTTTTACCTACCAACAAACAAATTTGAAACTTTGATTATTCTAAAAATAGTAATTAGGCACATAGCTACTATGTATAAAAAACACATTGTATAATACATAAACTCATGCTTTGAATTCATATCATCTCATGCTTAGAGGAATTTTAGCTTTGACCACCACTCATAAAAAAATGCAAGAATAAACATCTATCACAGAACAATCCAATAATGTATATATGGCTTGATATACAGTGACTCCCCAAAGTAGTTGGTCACCATGTAAATTGCTTTCATACATTGAGAAATTGGACATGTTGTTGTATAAAGGGGATTCTCCCCTCATGTGCAGTTTCACATAGAATAGACTATATTTAGGTCTATAATTATTTGAATGAAATTTCTATGTAAAAATAATTTTTTGTGAAAAGTCAAAATGTTTCATTCATTGCAAGAAGATGACATCTTGACTAAAATTACATGTTATGAGTTTTTTGGATTTTGGATTTTTATTGATTGAAATCTTATTAATTGAAATTTAACCTCAAAACTCACTTCAAAATTTAAATTTTTTATTCTAGACACCATAAATTGTTTGAAATAAGAAATAAAAAAGTCAAATTTTTGAGGTCAAATTTCAATCAATAAAAATCCAAAATTCATAAAACTTGTAACATGTGATTCTAGTCAAGATGTACATTTTTTTCTATTAAAAAATGAAAAAATTTGACTTTTTACAAAAAAATATTTTTAACTAGAAATTTCACTCAAATAATAATAAACCTAAATATAATCTATTCTAAATGAAACTACACATAAAGGTAGAATCCCCTTTGTACAATATGTCCAAATTTTACTTCATAATTTCAATTTCTCAATTTATGAGAGCAATGTATGTGGTGGCCAATTACTTTTGAGAGTCAATGTATTTGGGTCTTCTTTTTGCAACAACTAAGCAATTTTCTTTAGTTATAACTAGCGATTGGCGCTTGCTATGCTACGCATTCATCATTAGAATTTTATAAGAATTTTTATGTATTAGATAGAATGCAGTACAAAAATTTCAATAAATCTTCAAATAAAAATGACTAAAATCTTTGTATAATTTTTTTATAAGTAAGCATGTATTGAAATGTACAATTGAAATTTATTGAATGATGAATGAAACATGTGTAATGGTAAATACTATAAAAGATGCGCATACATTAAAATGCATTAGAAATTTGACTTCATTGTAACAAAAAATGGCATCTCAAATTGAAGAATTGAAAAGAAAAACTTATAAATCTCAAATTTTTTGTAAGTAACTTAATTGTTGTGGAATCCAAAATCAATTCAATTGAATAAATTTCTCAAAATCATTTGGTAGTAGCAATAGAAAATTGAAATCATGAAAGGTCAAAGCTCACAAAAGCACAAAATCATAGAAGTGCAAAGAAGTGTAAAGCCAAGAGAAGCAATGGATTTGCTACCTCTATAATATCATCCTATGGATCTTCTTTAATATCACCTCAATTGCAATGACTATATTATTTTTATAATATCACCCTTTGTAAAAAGTGATATTACAAAAGTGATTGCAAACTACTACTCTATTTTTGTAATATCACATTGTGTGAAAATACAATTTCTATGTATGCATGATTGAAAATATTCTTACAAAATTTTTAAAATAATTATTTTAAAGGCTTATTGAAATCATTATCAAACATTCTATTCAAACATATTAAAATTTTATTAATATATGATACAATAAATGCATAGCATAGCAAGCACAAGCCCCTAGTATTAATGGTAGCATTTGTGATATTACAGAGGGAGTTATGATATTAGTAGTATGATTGCACAAATTTACTTTGAATCTACCACCCAAAATAAAAAAATTATATTATTATTCTAAATCCTATTTTCTATAATTAAAATCATCTCAATAAAATGTATATTTTTTCTAAATAATTTTTTTCAAAGATCATAGGATTTCAAAAAAATGCTTATCATACTTTGAAATTTTTAGCAAATTAAACAAAATGGAGATAATAGTTATAAATTAACATTGTGGTCTAATTGGTATATTTTTTGAACTTATAGTAAAAAAGGTTTAGTAAATAAAAGTTCAAATTTATTTGCCTACTTACCTTCAGAAGTCTATAAAAAAATTAAATTTTAACTTCTTCAAAAATTTAATGATGAAATAAAAATATATTTTTGGACCTAAATTTTTTTAATTTATTGAATTCATGTGTTGGCTTCATGCTATAAAGCCTCAATCTTGGCTCCTATACTCCTTAAGGTTTCAACAAATGAAAATTTGGTTCTACATTGTTTCAATCATGATTGATATTAATGTATGAATACATTGCAATACTAAAGAGTGTACACAAACTTGTTTTGTCCAAGAAATTTGTTGTTGTTAACCCCTAAATGTCCAAGGCTTTTTTTGAGCTTCTAGGAATTTACTCTAAATTGAATAAAAAACAACATTTTGATTAGTTGTCTCTAAATCCTTTTTTTAATTGTAACCATACAAATTCAATCTAAACATGTCAGAGATCACACATAAAAAAAAGCAACAATAACACATATGGATTGAAAGATTATAATGTCTAATCATTATGGTTTTAAAATTGTGAAAGTGATTTGAAGTCTTTCAATCCTCTTTTCACATGTCAAAATCTAAAAAGTTGGTCACCAAAAAAATATGAAGATAAAGGGCCTAATATGCATAACTCCAATCAATTTATGGCTTCTCAAAATCTACTCTACAATTTTTTTAAATGACTTTGTAATGTGATTTTGTATCAAAGATCTAGTGAATTTGAGGTTCATTTCCAAGAGCCTTCAACACTATAGAAAGTCAAGATTGCAATGGACATCCTTGCACAAAATCACTCTTTTTTAAAACAAAAATTTGAAATTGGTTTTCTAGAGCTCTATATATGTAGAAAGTTTTGAATCATTCCATTTTGATCAATGAAATGAAAGTTATGAGCAATTATTGTTTGTGGGTAGCAATGGATTCTCTATTCTAAAATAAGCTTTGAAGTCCTTTATTTTACTTAATTTTCAGTAATTCTTGAAAAAATAATATCATAGGATATTATAACAACATTATCATAGGATATTTATAACAACATTTCAACCATTGGGATTGGCATTTTTCAATTCCATAATTCAATCTTTAACAATTTAATATTTTGAATCATTCTCTACTATTGTCTACTTACTATTTTTTTCCTATAAGTTGTACAACTCTTGTTGATCTGAAATTTTTTCAAGCATGTGACCAACTTGTATAGGAAAAAGAATCCAAAGAATAACCACCATTTTGGACATTTTTTAATGGAAAAGTGAGCTTGTGAAGTGCAGCTGCCTTGTTTTTTGCAGGACTAAAAAATAATTTCAGTGAATTTGAGTGCTTATATTATCTTGCAATCCATACGGGGGAAATTTCTGAAATTTTTACCATGTCTTTTCAAGTGAACATACTACAAGATTCTGCAGTTATATATGTCAAAAAAAGGTTTTTTTCCAATAACTTGGTACTTATACTAGAAATGGCAGTTCTGGAGCATTTTCAATGTAAATATAGTGAAGGAACTTTAGGGGTTAGAAAAGATGAATTAGGTGACATTTTTCTTTAACAATTAACAATATATATTTTTTCTGAGTAGTTTTTTGAATTTTTTGTGAGTGTTTCATATTTTTTGGAATTAAGCATTAGTATACCCATACAATTTCAGTAGGCCACCCCATATAAGTTACTAATAATTAATCCAAATATTGACAAGAAATAGGAGGAGAAATGAAAAGGTTCAAGTAAAATTAAAAATAACTACATTTTTTTAAAATACAAAGATACAAAAAAAAATAAAGGTTCAAAAATAGGAAAAAAAACTCTCTCTTCTATTTTTGAAATAGGAAAAATTAGAAGAAAAAGGAAAGATGCATATTTTATAGTTTTTTTAATTGTTAATTGAGCATTGAAAAATATAGAGCACATGTTTTGAAAATTGGGCCTTGGAATTGAGCCTCAACACTTTACATTAATCCTTAAACAACTATTAAATGATGAGCTGATCACTATGAAAATCATCTATTTGACTATTGTGTGAATTGTTGGTTTAAAAAAATGAAAAAGCACTTATTGAGAGACAAGCTACTATAGAAGACGTTCCCTTTTCCTACAAAATTTGGAGGATGAATAAAGACTCTTCTATCCTAAAGTACATGGAGAGATTTTGTATCATCCATTGGACACAAAATGTCCACCTTGACGTTTATCCCTAGAGCACTTTGACTTCCAATTTCTAGACGATGTATAGATTTAAAATTAGACTTCATTCTCATTACAGCTTGGATGCAAGTCATCCTAATTTTTAGAGATACTTTATGAAGTTGTGGTCCTATCCAAGGATCGGATTTGGTGTTACTAGAGTACATATTTTTCTAAAATTACAAATGTGAAAGTATGTGAAGTGGTTGACTTGTGTTGACTCTAGTTCAAACTTGGAATTGCAAAAATGAGGTCATAGACTCAAAGAATACAAAAATTCTACAAAAATTCCATGTCATGAGAATCCCATTTCAAATCCTTTTCAACAAAATTTACCTAAGAAATGATAGTATTTTTCTTGTAATTGAACTTAGAAGTAATTTTGAATTTTTCTTTCAAAATTTATAGAAAAATATTGGTGATAGCATTGGTGAATCTAATTGTATAGATAGAATCTAAAACTAAAACTCTACCACTTCTATTTGCTTCTTAATTCCAAAATATTCTTTTGAATAATACTTTATGATGATTTTTCCGAAATTGTCAATTTTGGAGATGAGTCTGGATGCTTAGGGGTTAAAGATTAAATGGGGCCAGGGCGGGATTGAGAGCTTAAATTTATAAAAGTTAGGCTTGCCTTCCATCTGGCCCCAACACTAAGATAGAACTACCCTTTACCATATAGATTTGTTCTTTAGGTACTTTGGAGAAGCTATTTATGAGCTCTCATATTTTTTAGAGGTTTAATTGTTTGAGAGAAGTCAATTGCCAAAAAACTGAAGACATTCTAACAAGAACTAAATTTTTTGTGATTTTTCAAAGTTGAAATGTAAAATTGTGAGGTAGACCCTTGTTGAAGCATGATCAAACCATTGTTGAAGCGTGGGTTGATGTGTTCCCTCCCCAGTGCATTGCCATCATGATCAAGACCGTGGTAATAAAATGGGCCAACGACAAAAATGGAAGGTGGTGGAATTGGGTAAATGGTGGTAATGGGTAATTCTACCTTAGTAAGGGAGGCGACCAGGGACCCATTCCCATCATATAGACTACACTCTTTCCAATCACTAGGAAAAAGTAGGATTAATTATGGCACAATCTCCAATGCAATTGTGGCATGCATTATGATTGGTTGTAGTCTTGGTTGATTTTGTAACCAATCTATGGTTGTAAACAGGAAGACCTATATGATAAGAATATGTTGAACAAAATCGTCAACTAAAAAATTTGTAGTAATTATGTTTTGAGAAATAAAATTCTGAAAAATATAGAATCCTTCTAAACTCTAGTATTGTACATGGGAAAATTTCTCCACTCAAGAAAACAACACTCCCAGATATTGCTTAAGTAGTCGGAAATGGGTCGGCTCCGTTACAAACAGAGCTTGTGCCCGCCTTTGGGTTTTTCTGCCCCGCACGGTCCGCACTCCGCAGCTCATCGTTCGGGGCTCTGACTGTTTGGCTTGTAAGTTACGTTTCCTTTTCATTCAAGCTTCGGTGGTGCTTTGTCTCCTTCACAGCCGAACTGCTTCTTCTTCGTCTTCTTCCTCGGAGGCCCGTCCCTTGTCCAGGAAATGAATTAATCAACATGAGCGAGCGCAGATCGCAGATCGCAGATTGATGACTTCCCGGCTTCTGCGAGATGACTCCAGCTCATTGATTGAGTCGGAATTGCAAGCATGGCCTACCGCATTGACGATCCCGCTTTCAAGGTTAGCTCTCGTCCCTCGGCTCTTACCGCCCATCTCCCTTGCCACCGCTTCGCTTCCTCCCTTTGCATAGCCCGACTTCTGTTGGACATCTGGGTTGTCATAATGATTCTGCCTGCGCTACCATGGCTTCGTTACCTGCGGACCACGCCCCCGTCCCTTTGGGGGCCGAGCTTTTCACCTGTTACCTGCTTGATTTCGGTGCCTGTTCCCTCCGATCCATGGCAGCACGCCGCTGGATGAAACGACTCAGGGTTTCAATGTTCGGCGTATTTATCCTTGTCTTATTAAGAGACTATCTCCAATTGTACCGACTCCTTTCCGGGGCTTGCTATTTGGCCTATCTAGGTGCAATCCTTAGGGTTTCGGGGCATAGGGTTGTGTCGGACTATTGCGTAGCTGATTTCGTTGGGCTTGTGGTTTGGTTTTTCTGAATCGACATTCACAGTATTTGTATAAAGAGGATCTTCCAGCGAAACCCCCGCCCCCGAGCATGGCCGCGGGGGATGGACATGCAGGGCCCGTCCCTGTGAGGAGCGAAAGTTTGGCGTCAGATCGATTTACAGCTGCGTTAGCAAACGTGACGGAGATGGGGCAATCACTAGAATCTTTGCAGCATATGCTCGGGAAGGCAGTTTACGTAGATGAGGACGCCTTTGCGAATGCATCTGCAGTCTCGAAACAGAAGCGGACGGTGAAGGTTTGTACCTACGTTGCTGGCAATTTAGGTTGAAGATTTGAGGATGTTTTGAACAGTTTGAGAGTTTTTGGAAAACTCGTCCAGGTGAATTTTTGCTCTCGCCTTTTCTATGCGGTCGGGGTATGCTAATTGGCTATCGGGATAGCCAGGCACAGGAACGGAGAATAAAAGCGCTTGAGAGGGAACTGGACGCAGCCATTGCAGCTGCTGGCCATGCGCGGGCTGAAAAGAAACAAGCTGAGGCAGGGCAACGCGCAGCTGAAGCGCGCACAGAAGAGGTTCTGCGGGAATTAGAAGATACAACTGGTAAAGCCAATGTCAACTAGGATTGGATGGTACAATCTCTTATATTGACACTCGTGCAGTTGTGATGAAGCTATTGAGAAAACGGGCACTCTGTTGACGCCGACCCTGTTCTGCCCTGCAATTTAAGTCTTTAGAAGTGCACATCGTTCCGTGGGAGTTTGCCGTAATTTAATCACATTTTGGTGCATAATGGATTATGCATACGAAGAAACTAGGTATAGGGCTGTAGGATTTAGCAAATGCCGTGCATGATGATGTGTGCCCAGCAGAGTCGATGGAGGCTGTATCTGGCGTTCCCCCTATCATGGAATCCTGCCCAGGATTCTTATCATTCAGATGTTTCATGATGATCAATTTTCCTTAATCCAAATCTGTACCGGAGGGATGCCCAATCTGACTACAAGTCTAGTGACATGCGGATGTCTTTGCGTGCATGTTGCAGTAGTTTTCAAGCTGCACACTGAGGAACTAAGAGCAAAACAGGGTGAGCTAGAGAAGAAGAACGAGGAGATCCAGGTTCTGAAAGCCATCATCGACACGTTGCGTCAAGATAGGCCTGGGAAGAGACATTCCTGACATTGAGTACTCAGCCAAAGGCAATGGTTCAGAGTTTTTGACTCTGGACAACATAATCAAGGGCCAAGGGTCTATTGTATCTACTTGCTGGAGTCGCCTGGCACTGGAAACATTTGGTTATGTGGCGATTGACTTCAGTAATGAATCGAAGGGAACACCATGGAGGTATCAGGCGGTGATCTTGGTTATCGATGTCTTGGTTAAAACTCCCTTCACTCTGGAGCGCAGACGTAAAAGTTCCTTGTTTGGGAATAAATTTAGAACTGCATCTTTGAAGGCTGTGGAGTTCTGGAACTGACGGTTTATTTTGCTGATGTTCCACGCATATTTGACAAACAAATGGTTTTAAGGTCTCAAAGACGTCTTCATAATTTGTCATCAGCCAACTCCAAGTGTAAAGAACGTCATACTCCAAGGAAGACGCTCCCACGAGTGTAGACATAGTCTAAACTTCTGCCTTTGATATGCTGAAGACTTTGGATGACGCCCAGGTCTGACGTCTGACAGCCAATGAAAGTGTCGTGTGGCAGACGATGAGAGGATTTTGGAAGGAGCTTTATAGATTACTGATCTATGAGAATTTTGAATCTCCATGGACTAGAAAAGAGCCGAAGTGTACTAAATGACATACAAGGAAAGATCCTTTGCCTATCCACGTAACTGTCTTCCTCTATTTTTGGCATTGTGATTTCCTTTGTGTTAAACACTGTCGACGAAGGTATGGGATATTTTAGTGTCTACACCTTTTGCGGTACAGGGAACCTGTTGTATGCGAAACGTTTTGTATTTGTGAACTATTGGCCCCTAATGGGCAACTAGGAATGTGAGGGACACAGGAGGAGCTTTGAAGAGTTGTAACGTTGTAATATGCTAGAAAGTCGGTGATCAATGTGGCACCCAGCGTTCCTCTGTGCATTTCGTTGTAGCTGGCTCCAGGAAATTCCTTGGCTGAAATTGACAATCCTAGAGATCGAAGGAACTCTGTCTAGTCTCTTAGCCAACTATTCCGTCTCTTCGAATCCTCCGAGATCATTGATTGTCTTTCAATTGAATCATTTTTTTACGATGAGTTCGTGACATTGAATCTTAAGCAGAAATCTGCTCATGGCTTCGTCATGTCAGAAATTGGAGGTCTATGTGAAGGCAGCAACTGGCGATCCAAGCGAGCTTGGAGACTGTAATTGCACTAGCCTGGGTTATATCAGCATCGATTTGCAAATATCTCCAAAATCTGAGTATTTTCTATAGTCCATGCCGATTCCTGGATATATAATTCTGCAAATTTATGAATGTATCTGTTGCATGATCGGGATGACTGCTAAAAGCCATGTGCAGGTCCATTTTCACAACGAGTGTTGATGACATGTGAGCTGAAAGACATTGCTTATGACGTGAAGTACGTGGATCTTGACAATAAGCCCGACTGGTTAGTTTCCTTCGAATCTTTGCCCTTTTCAGGTGTGTTGGGCATCTTGATGAAATAGATGTGCTACTGATGTAAAACACATTGTATTTCAGAAGTAGCAAAATGAAAATTGCATCAACAATCAACACTGTTCTGTGGGGCATGGCTCATGTGGAAGGTTTCTAAAGATGAGTCCGGAAGGGAGGGTGCCACTCATCAAAATTGATGGAAAGTATATTGCCGATTCAGATGTCATTGTCGAGGTTCTGGAAAAGGAGTATCCTTGCCCCCCTCTTTCCACATGTCCCAAAATCACCTGCAGGTGCATCCGAAGACTTTGGGCTTTCACAACTTTAAACATTTTAGTTGGCCGTACATTGTTCGCTAGAGCCAGCAGCCAAGTAGGTCACTTGAATACCGTTAAAGTGTTGAATGCTAGAAACGAAGTGTCACCTTGTGTTTTTTCGTTTGAGAAAGACAATATTCCCTCAAGTGATGGAAGGAGCTTCCGTTTACATTGTGAAGCGAAACAAATACAAGGAGCTCAGTGGAAGTCGAAGGAGCTCGACTGACCCTAGTTCATTGACTCCCGGGGTCAGGGCCTTTTTCCAGCAGGCATGGCGTTCTTCAAGAGCAAAGACCCCAAATGTGATGGTTCTGAAGCACAGTTCATATGCGAGCTTGACCACATGAATCAACATCTTTGTAAAGACGTAAGGTCACGAAATTTTTCAACGTCTGAGTTCACCACGCCGCAGTGAGTAATTTGTTGGTCGAGGAGACCCAGTTGAATCTCAATTGAAGGTTCTACAGGGAAATCTTGTATCTTAGCCAATAATTTGGTATTATCGAATGTGGTGCAGGGCCCGTACATAGCCGGAAAGTACTTGACTTCAGCAGATATTGCCTTGGCACCAAAGCTATATGTGTTGCAGACAGCTCTCGCATACTACAAGAACTGGACCAACTTTGAGCAATTCTATCCTGCTCTGAATCGATTCATGAAGGTACGCTACTCATCGCTTGTCATCAGCTACCTCATTATTCATTGAGAAGCTAATCCTTCTCCTTCAGTTCTACTGTTCTAGATGCCCGAGAGAATAGATGCCTGGGATAGGCTAACGGCTTCGAAAAAATGGATTTCCTGACACTGCGGTATTCCTGATCAAGTCATATCTCTTCTCTTTGTGCATCTCTAATGCTGTAAAATTTGATCCATGTGATGACGCAGTTGATGTACTCGCTACCCGCATTCAGGCAGACTGTTGCGCCAGTTGCAGTGGTGATCAAAGAGTGGGCCAAACACTGGCCCGGCTAGGGATTTCTTTATGCAGTATCTCTATCTAGAAGATGAGTCTCAATCTGGTAATTTTGTTGATTTGAGGTTGGTGTGAGACACTGACTAAAACAAAGTACAGCAACTGCAAACCAAAGGGAAACAATGAGTTGGTTCCTCTGACTGTGAAATGGAGTCATATATTGAATTCACAATACAACTCTAGAAGCAAATGTAACTAAGTATAGTAAATGAAAGGGGCTGTGTACAGTACCCAAAAAAGGGTATGCATCAGGATTCAGTAAAAAACATGAGACGGAAACATAAACAGATAGTATTTCAAAAAACGGGTGTTGTTTTCTAATCCCGTTTTCAACACTCTTGTTGACATTTTGGGGGACATCTCAGTGTCGAAAAAATGACAAAAGAAGTTTCATAAAAACAGTTTTTTTTGGTAAAGAGTACAAGCGAAGGGAGTATGGTTTTACAAACAAAATTGGCTATTTAAATAAGTAGCTTTGTCTTGTGCCATTGTGCAAAAATAGTGCCATTAATCCATTAATCCTATAAGGATGTTGTGGATCAAAGTGGGCCAATGGAAGACTTCACTATTAATTGTAGAATGCACCTATGGGTTCAAGAATTGGATAATTTTAGTGACTACTTTGGTCATGGAGGGGTTGTGTCTTATAGAATTAATCCCTAAAGTCCCATTGTCCCCTTAGGGACAAAATGGATTTTGGGCAAGCTCCTATGGTTGTTGTGATTTTTGGAATTTTTTTGTGAAGATAGAAAAACACATTAGATTTTTGAAAATATAATTTTTATTTCAATAAAAGCCTAGGAGTAAAAGTTATGGCACAAAAAGTCCTTTTTTTAGTTTGATGGCAAAAAAAAACTTCAAAAAAATGTGAAGTAAAAATTCTTAAAAATTTGTTTTATATAGACTATATTATGTACATGGAGCATTGATTTATTCCATTTGGATTTATCTTGTAAAAGTTATGGACAATCTTGTTTTTTTGATAGTTAGAGCATTTTTTTGAAAAAATAGCTTGCAAGATTTATTTCTAACCTCAATTTTTCAAAAAAATAGTTTTACAAGGTTAAAATCTCTTTGGAACAATCTCACCATTGAAATTAATATATTTCAATTCCATCTTAAAGTTGTTATCAATTTTCAATCTTAAACCTACTTCTATTTGACAATTTTTTAATGAGTGAAAACAAGGTTTTTTGTTTTTTGTTTTTAATTTTCCAATCTCTCAACTCTTAATTTTATATGTGTTCTTTATCATATAAAATTAGAAATTCAAAATTGATAGTGAATAAGTTATAAAGATTCAAAGCCAAAAAAAATATTTGAGTATAGTCAAAGTTTATGAAATTTCTTCCACACCTTCATATACTAGTCTAGTACAAGATCTTATAATTAGATATGCAAAAAAAACATAAATGTTTTTTTTTCTCTTTGCGATAGAAGTGGCAATTTTGAGTGTTTTTTTTATCGGAAAAGAGGCCTTGGGACTTTAGGAGTTAAACACTTGTAGTTTTAAGGCCTTTTTTCATTGAAAAACACTCAAAATCATCATTTCTATCAAGATTTCTATTGTAAAGAGTATAAAACTTGAAAAGTCATTTTATTTGCATATCTAATTGCAAGATATTATCCTAAATTAATATAAAAATGTGTGAAACAAACTTAGAAACTTTGACAATGTGGATTCCAAGATATTTGAATTTAACCCATTGGTCCTATGGGAGCCAAAATGCAATGTTGGGTAGACTCATACAATTTTCAATATTCATTGTAATTTTTTGGAACTTTTTATGAAGCTTGAAAAACACATAAGTTTATTATAAATATAATGTTTTATTTCAATTGGTATTGAGGAGAAAAAGTTGTGGATACCATAAGCTAAAAATGGAGGTTGTTGAGAAACACAAAAAAATCACCCTAAATCAAAATCTATATATTTTAAAAATCCTAAAATGTTATATTTTTACTACATATGAAGCTTTGATTCCTTCTATTTGGACTAGTGATGAGAATTTTATGGACAATCTTGTTTTGGAGGCAATCTAAGCATCTTTAAGAAAATAACTTATAGGAGTCATTTTTGAATGTGATTTTCATAGTTTTTCAAGAAAAATGTTTAATAAGATTAAATGTGCTTGCTAGAACAATCTCACTATTAGAATTATTGTGTTTCAATTCCATCTTAGAGCTATTAACACTTTTGTATTTTGTTCAATCTTAGACCTACTTCTACTTAATAGTTTTTTAAAGAATGAAAATCAAATGTGTTTCTTTTGAAATTTTTTCCCTAGACTTTCACCTCAATTCTTTAACATAATTTTATTTTAATTCAAAGTCTATAGTGCAAAAAAGTCCACAAATGGTGGTCAAAGTCATTAGTCATTGCAACAATAGTGTTCAAAAAAGCTTTTTTTTCCAACTTTGAATGCTAATATCTTCTAATTTGTACAATCAAACTTCATGAAATTTTTACTACAAGATTTGAAACAATTCAAGTATAAGATCCTATGGTTACATTTTAAAAAATATATTTTTAAAAAAAAATTCTTGGATGAAATCAATAGAAATGGTAGTTTTGAGTGTTTTCTAATAGAAAAATAGCCTTGGGATTTCAAAGGTTAAAGTAGGTAATATAAGGTTTTTGTATACCTTGTGTGATTAGATTACAAGACTAGAAATCTTTTTAGCTTAAAAATTTTAAATTTTAAATTTATAATGTCTTATGTTGATAATTTGGGGATTTTTTTAAACTTGATTTTCATACTTTGAGAAATTGTTAAGTAGAGTAGATATAAGATTGTGTAAAAACTAAAGTGTTGATAGCTTTAAGATCAAATTGAAACACACTAGTCCCAATGCCAAAATAAATCTACTTTTTTTCCATTTGAATTTTTCTCAAAATTGTGAAAATTGTAATTTTTGTAATGCTTTGAAGATAGCATCTTGAAAGCTCAAAATTATAAACCACTTCTAAACTTTTTCTACTAAATTTCTCTTCATGTGAGCTCAAAGAGTACATCAATTTCTATATAATGTTTGTCACTATTATTTCCACTTTTCTTAAAAGTCTCATACTATTTTAATTATTATTGTAATTACTATGATTTCTACAAATAAATTTCTTTAAAAATAGTTAGAATTCAATTTGATGATTTAATTATGAAAAAATTAGATTAAATCTTAGACATATATTGCTATATGTGAAAAATATCAAATTTTTGAACTATATTTTTCAATGTAGAAATCTAATGAAATTTGACCAAGCCTGGATGTGATGCTAAAAAAAGCATAATAATTACAAAAATGCTTAAATTAGTATGAAATTCTGAAGAAAAATAGAATTAATAGTGACAAACATCATTGAATAATTGATGTATTCCTTGAACTCCATTCAATAGAAAAAGTTCAAAAGTGGTTTATAATTTTGAGCTTTCAAGATGTTATCTTCAAAGCCTCACAAAAATTACAATTTTAATAATATTTAGAAAAATTCAAATGGAGTAAAAATTAGATTACTAGATCTATATTTTTTAATTTAACCCATAAAGGACCATTGTCTATTCGGGGGACAAATGGGATTTTGGACAAGTACTTAAAGCTAAATTTTTATCAAAATTTTTCAAAACTTTCTCATAAAATAGAAAACTGATTAGCTTTGTGGGAATATAATTTTTATTTCAATTGGTGCCCAAGACCAAAAGTTATACCCAAATAAGCTCAAAATAAGAGAGAGTAGGTAGCAAATTAAATTTTTTTTAAATCTAGTTTTTTTCCAATTTTTTTTCTCATAGATTATAATTTTATCTACTTGTAAAGCTTTGATTCATTCCATTTGGATATGTTATGCAAAAGTTATGGACAATCTTGTTTTTTGGGCAATTAGAGTATCTTCTTGAAAAAATTACTTGTAGGATTCATTTCTAAAAGCAATTTCTACATTTTTTCAAAAAGAAAAATTCTACATGGTTGATTTTTTTTGTTAGAAAAATCTCACCATTGGGATTAGTGAATTTTAATTCCCAATTTTAATTCCTTAGAGATATTAATAATTTAGATTTTGCTTCTATCTCATACCTACTTCTATTTAACAATTTATTTAGGAATGAAAATTAAGTTTTTTCTTTGAAATTGTTTTCCCCTAGATTCTCAACTTAGATTTTCACCATAAAGATTTAAAGCTCACAACTCTATAGTGCAAAAAATTTAAATTAAAAAGGTTCAAAGTAAAAAATTTAGTCTCGCAATATGCAAAAAAAACTTGTTTTTTTCACTTTAAACACAGATATCTCAAAATCTGTGTGGTCAAAATTTTTGAAATTTTTTCTACACATTATCATACTAGTTAAGTGTAAGATCCTATGATGGGATGTTAAAAAAAAATAATTTTCAAAATCTTTTACTCTTCTTTATAGAAATGGCAGTTTTGAGTGTTTTGGGGCAGAAAAAAGGCCTTGGTCCTTTAGGGGTTAAGCTTAAAATCATTTAAATTTTCACATAGCTTAAAATGCTTCAACTCCCATTTGATGCCTAAAAAAGCTCATCAACTCCGATGTTTTGGTTGCTTTTGAAAACTTGAAGAGGAATAGAGAATATAGTAGTATTTTTTCAATCCTTTTTTTTATCCTTCAAGGCCCTCCTATAGAGGACTTCAAACAAGACGTGGCATGTTAGATGTTTCTACCTTTGTTGCAAAATAGAAGCATATAGATTGAATAACTTGCATGCATATCCTTTATCCTCTAATTTACTAGTGATTTGAGGTCTCAAACCAGTGAAAATACTCATACACAAAGCAAGGCTAAAATCTTCATTATTATTTATTCTTTGACAAAACAAAGTTCTATAGGATCCTCAAATGAACTTTTACACTTTTCCAAAATTTTACAACGAAAATCTCCATCCATTGCAAGTTTGATGTGCCTAAACTTCCAAAAGTAGTTATATTTAGGTCTTTTCAAAGGTGAATTTTTGTCTATCTACATTTCTAAAAAAAAGAACATATATCCTATAACTTGTGCGTGTAGTCAATATGTTGGAAAATAAGTTAAGAATACATGAAAAAAATTTATACAAAAAATATGTGTTCATCTTAAAGTAAAATGTAGTACTAGATGAAAGAAAAAAAAAAAGAATTGAAGAACGCTATATTCAAAATTTTGGGAGTTTAGGACTCTCCCAAAAATGTACAAACAATGTACAGCTAGGAAAGTTGTAACAATCAATCGGCCTCCTATCCGAATTGTGACAAGTACTTAACACAGTTATCAAACACATAGTGATTATAACTACTACCCATTTTTTCCAATTGCTTCAAATTATCAATAATATTCATCATAGATATTATAACATAAATGCTTCAACAAAAATAAATTAAAACTTAGAAAAAAAATTAAACTCAAATGTATTTAGAAGCAATTTATTATAATTGAAATTGAATACTCTTGTTTTGTAAAAACAAAAGCTATATTTCAAAGCATATAAACAATACCAAACTATAAATCCAAACCAACAAAATTAAAGTATATGCCATCTACTGCAATATATAAATTCCATCCATTACACACAATATGTGGATGGAAAATACAAAATAAAGCATACCACATATACCCTTATGTACATATGGCTTCTCAATTATAGGAAGTCAAGCTCTCGTTGATGACTTCAATTTGTATAGCAGGGATCTTGATCATGCACTCCTGAGTGTCTTTCTTCATCTTTGACTTCCACGTTGTCATAAGAGCATCAGTGTGTTGCCAAACGGGAGGTTCAGTTTCATCGACCTTCCAACGTAGACCTCTTTTGCTGTCCCATCCGGTGTAGAAATCTATAACATCTTGATTTCTTGATGTTGGACGGAAGTATTGAATAAGGACACAATTCGGATTTTTGGGGTTGCAGTTCGGATTAGACAATGCCCTTGCAATCCACATCGGATGAGTGTTACCATCTACAGGGCAAACCGCAACAAAATAGCCTTCGAACAAATCTCGAGCTACCCAAAAGGATGGATTTGGACGACCACTCAACGGCCCAACGTACGGGTCATCCTCCCCAAACTCTTCACGCTCTTCACCTTCCTTGTTCAATTCATCCGCTCGATTTGCTACTACTCGTGAAGTTGGCCAAAAACCATCTCTCAAAACACCAAAGGTAGGTAATGGTTCCATCAACGCTACCTTGACGCCACGCCAGTACCTCACTATGTGCTCATAACGTCTTAAGTAATCCCTGGTGACGTCTGCATTGCATAAATTGTCCCAATATTTTACGAACCTCGACACACCTTTGATGATGTCATCTAAGCCTTTCATAGGCTTCAACGGAATAGGCAGCGGTTCACCCCGTGGCCACAAACTTTGCCCTTCAGTATCTTCTTTCCATAATTTGATGCCTCTTCCGTCTTCTCCTAACCACTCTGCATCAGTACAAAGAAGTTTGTACTTCATGACAGGGCACCCCGTTGAGTCTAGGTAGAACTTCAACTGATGTGGTTTTGTGTGTCCAACGAGGATGTCATCACCATCAACAAGTGACCCTGCTATAAAACCCTTGAAATCGGGCACTTCTTCAATAAGGTGAGGGATAACGGAGATGGAATCCACATCCATGAATGACTTCATTAGTGCTGGTACAGTCGAGAAGTTGTCTTTCTTTAAATCCATACTCCATCTTCCAAACAACGCATTTATGTCGCCATGTGTGTGACCTCCAATCATGAAGTTCATGTGCACTTCCTGGAAGATTTTGTTTGCAACAAGTAAAGACCAGAAACAGAAAACATATCTATTCTTGTTGTCTCTAGTGGCATTGTCCATTTGCACGTTCAAAATGAGCGGTAGCCGCATGGCTGGAGCTAAAGTATTTGGCAACGGCGGTAATGACACGTTGCACATGTTTGCACCCTCTAGCACAACCTTAAACAAATTAGTAGACTTTGAATTTTTGAACAACTCTCGAGAGGAAGACTTTGGAACTAACTCTAAATCTCGCAACAACTTTGTCATTGATCCAACGGTATAGTTGGAGTCATGGGAGAAGACATCCAAGCCATAATGCGCATAGCGTACATCTGCATGACCATGTGCAAGCATGCCCGTCACAGAAACTGGTAGCCATTCATGAGGCCATCGAGTTCTTTATTCTTGTGAGAGAACACTGGACAAGTAGTTTTCGAGTGATCCATTTTGTCGTGTATAATTGTAAGACATTCATATGGAGACTTGAACGACAACTTTTGATTGATGTAATATACATCCCTATGGGCACAAGCAATGGTAAGATGCCTATCCAATCTTCTTGCCCATTTCAAAGTAGTTTGAGATCCACTGATAGCACCCTTAACAAGCTCATTTAGCTTGTCACAAGTAGTACACCGAGCAAAATTATCCCCTAGCTTCTTCACATTGAACTCTGAGAACTTTGTGGACCTTATCTTACTTAAGCTTGAAGTGGAGATCTCCTTCAACCCGAAAGCCGCATTGAAATCATTGAGTTTCTTCAATTGGTCCTTCTATTGAAATGAGGCCGAAAGAATCTTCGACACGACCTTCTTACCTGCCTTCAAACTCCGGGTGCGATGCGACATATGATCGACTTCCCTGTCAAGGATGCACTTTAAAGAAGCTATTTCTTATAGCGTATATTTTCTAGGCTTCAACAATCATGTATTACCGTGATCCCTTGCTTCTCGATCGAGCTTCATGTATTTTGAGTAGCGATAGAATGTAGACTCAGCAACCCCCGCAATAAGCATCCATGCGCGCAAACACACATTTATGCCTTCAATTGTAACCATCTTCCTTCGACGTGCACCTTCATGAATTTGTCTGTGCACATCAGTCTTCATGAAGGCACGGTGTTTAAATGTTGAATTTCTGTACATTCTTTCTCGAAATGCCCGAATTTTCTCCCTAGGGAATGGTTGGACACAATTCTTATTGCAACACACCTTACTAGACACCATGTTGATTGACTCTTGTGTAAGTAGGTCTTTTGCTTTGACAGTAGTTTGACGAGGCGGATTTTAGTTGGCACTTGTATAAGGCCTAGCAGATTTGGATGATGGTGGATTAAGTAGACTTGCTTGCAGACAGTTGAATTTGTCTCTCTGTTCATAATCGCGTAAACTTGCACCACGATAGTGCACGAGCTCAATAGGCCAAGCTACTAATGAGAAGACATTTTCTTCATAAATGTCCACTTCAGAATGTGATTTTGAAATGTGCACTGATACATGAGTGTCTCCAAGAGGTCCAGTGACACCAAATACAAGATCTGAATTTACACTATGATAAGTACCTTCTCCAACAAGAACGCCCTCTCCATTATACAAAGTAACAAACCTTGTATTCCATTTTTGGCGAGGAAGCCCTTTACACTCAGGAACGCCAACACTCATTTCTTGAAGTACCTGGAGCTCATTGTCTGATGAGTCCATGAGGTCAAGTGGGACATCAACGGAGCCCATCTTATCTGTAAGCATAAACCACGATCCGAATAGAAAATTAAAAGATGAAGAAAGACCTGTCAAATTTTATTTAATGTGATTTATTAATTTATGTAAATGCAGTTTAGGGCAGACCTCCCTAAACTGCACAACTAGATAGACAAAGTTCTAGATCAATGTAGACCAATCTTATATAAATTAATGATCATTGTACGGCGGACAACCCTTAGTTGCTTGACAATAGTGTGAAGTTTTCTGAACACAGATGGCCTAAACCTCATTCATTTTCTTGGAAAAGGAAAATTTGTCAATATCCATGTTGTGGCAGTTTTAGGCGAACAGCATGACCACTTTGTCAGATTTTAATATCTAAATAAGACATCCCCTAATATTTTCTTATTTAAGTACTAAAATTGTGGCATTTCAATTTAGGGCGGACCGCCCTAAAGTGTATGTCCGAACTCTCGGTCTATTGAAGATATAGCAATACCTGCCTAGTTAATGCTTCTAAAACATGTAGATTTGTCAGTGTGCAGTTGAGGACGGACCGCCCTAAACTGCAATGACAGTATATGAAGTGTAGTTTTAAATTGTTTTTATTTGAGTGGGTCCATGATGCATTGCAATTCAGGGTGGACCGACCTAAACTGCACAACCCACACTCCCACTAGTAAAAATTTCATTTATATTGAATATAAATTAAGGCATTGATGCATTGCACTTTAGGGCGGACCGTCCTAAAGTGCATATCCAAACTGTTGATTTTGTGATTATTTATTAGAAACCCCGACTTATTTAACTCTTCAAAAAATATTTAGGTTTGTCAATCTGCAATTTAGGGCGGACCGTCCTAAACTGCATAAATAGGGTCAAGGAAATTGGATTTAGTGTTAGTGTATTTTGTTTTAATATTCATAAAATTATTCTCTATCGCAATGCAATTTAAGTAGGACCGACCTAAACTACACGTCTTACAAAAACATAATATGCTCGACATGAAATACGAATCATGACATGGTCGACTTGTATTTTAGGATGGACTGTCCTAAATTGCACGTCTTCAAAAACATATAGCCCAAGAAGTTTCTAAAAATAGACTCAAATTTTATGGCTACAAACCTGGGTACCTATTCACACCGTAGAAATTGAATTCAATATGATGATTTAAAACTGAACTTGTACTTGAAAATGTATGAGTACATTGCAAATTCCTCTTTTTCCTTTCCTCTTTTCCAGTTCTGGTTTTCCCGACGAACCGGAAGCCTCTTTCTTAACCTTTCTCTCTTCCATCTCATCATCGGAGTCAGGTTTCATTCCGTGGGCCAATTTGACCTCCTGGACTACGTATTCCTGCCTCTCTTGCGCCCTCATACAATCCTGGGCATGATGCAAATGAAAAAGAATTGGGGAAATGCTAGACGGTTTAGTCTTTCCCACTCCCTTGCATAGTTTGGCGACATAATCTCTCAAGACTAATCCCCAATCTACCTTCTTGTCTCCGGATAGTGCACCAAAGATTGTATTCCCCAAAGTGATGGTCATCCGATTTCCTCTATCCGGACTAAGAATTGGAACTAGAAATTCTAGCACCCTCCTCTCTCGTTCATCCTTGCAATCACTCACTGTGTATCCATCTTTTGTATGAGGGGCGTTCTGGAACTTACCTGTTGTAGCACAGGAAAGCAAAAATCCTTCTCTAAGGCTCAATATTTCTTAAAAGAGGCCTTAAAGTGACTCGAGTATCGTTCCCACGAAGATCGAATTCCTAGGTTCACAATTATCGGAAAATGGTAGAGTGATGGTCACGAAACACACAAAACCCCAAGCAAAACAATAGACCAGAACTTTACTTGATCTCCTCGTTTTCTTAGACAAACACGACCGGATTCCTCCGGTCCAACAATTACTAATACACATTAGACTAGATCATCCCGATCTAACAATACTGACTGAATCTAATTTGGTTAAACACCCACTTGTTTATCACACAGACTCTCTAATTGGTTAGTTTCCTATTCCACATCTTTACACTACCCTGTAACTCTCCCAACACTTCTATTCACATACCTTAGTAGTTTCCTGTATTTACGTTTTACAGACCGTAATCGGGATCCGCATTTCTACAGATCTAACCTTAACCTCTAGTATTCACATCCGGTCCAGATCTCTACTCGTAACCATGTCGAGTTTAACCTCTGAACGAAGAGGGATTTGCTAATTGGGATTCAGGAAGGAAGCTTAACTCCTACCCTCTGATTTTAAAGTGTCAGAAGTTTCACTATGTGATCAAACTTTCAAAAATAAACTTTCAAATCCTACGAATGAGAAACAGACCGTCCTCACAACTGGAAAGGAAACGCAGTTGTGTCCAGTAGGTCACGTAAGCCGGTCTAATTCCTCCTAACCAATGCTACAACGACAGCCTACTGAGTTAGTCCTAAATCTGGTCTAAACTAGCGGGGATCAAAGAGGGGAAACGAGTGCTGTGGAGGCGTGCTAACCCTTACTTCTTCCGGAAAGTACCCCTCTTCCGTACTTTTTCCGAGTCCATTCCTAGTCCACACTAGAGATCCCTTCTGCCTCTGTTCCTGCACACTAACCCAATACTAGACCGGATAAACTCAACATCCGGGCACACCTTGTATCCACTTACACTCACTTTCCAGCCTGGACTTCCAAAACACGGACAAGTGTCAAGTACACACAACTATGATTTGTTCAATTACTCCAAGAGCAAACCCTCAGGTATTCATGAATATAAGAAAATAAGATAAAGATGCACACCGGGACCAAGCCAGTCCCGGATTAAATACTAAACTATTCCCTCAAAATCCTAACCTAAAAGTAACCCTCCAACCAATCAAGGCCAAACACGTTTCATTCCCTTATTATTTTCTAGCCTTGTTGACTTTCACTTAAATTCCCACTACTTCCGCTAAAAGTGGATCTCAAATCCTATAATTACGGACCCGGTCACTTTCCAACTGCTAGTGGCCATGTCACTCAAAAAGTAAACTTCCTAATTATGTACAACTCTCCCAAAACTTTAGACTTTCACCACCCTATCCTCAGAAATTTACCCTAAGTAATTTCCTAAGTTCTTAACTTCTTCACGGTCGGCTTCTTTACGGTTCTGGTCTTTTGTCCCTGGCGTACCTTACCCCGGGTGGCGAGCTTCTTCCTCTTGGTTGCTGCAGCTTTGGTCACCCAAGTCTCTGCCAGTGCTTGATCCGGGTCAGAATACGGCTCTGAGTCTTCCTCAGTCCCGGATTCTTCATCCTTGTCCTCTTCTTCTTCTTCCTCCTCGTCATTGTCCTCTAGAATCGGCCTCTTCTTCTGTGTTGACATAATTGGAGGCTTCTTCTTCTGCGTGTTTGGTGTGGGCGGAACATTAGCCTTAATACTCTAAGGAGTGGTTTCCTCAATTGTTCTACCTTTTCTAGATCCTTGTCTTCGAGATCTGGTCTTCCTTTCCTCTCTTGACCCAGATTCGCTTCCCAAAGCTAAGTTGAGTGGGGTGGAAGGGAATACCTTTTCCGTCTTTGCGGGAGGAGTTGGAGAAACTGGAGATAATTCGCTTAGGTCGATAAACTTGTTGCTCAGCCCTGGTTTGGGCACGTTCTTCTTCTCGAATGGTTCTGGTCTAGATCTCGTCTTTTCTTTATCAGCGGCCTTCACCTCCTCCGATGTTTCCTTCGCCTCGCCTATTGTCTTCCCTTCTTCGGTCTTCTCTTCCTTAGCAGCCTTCACTGCTTCTGCTGCATGGAGAGCAATATCCGTTACTTCCCCCAGTAGGGAAGTCATTTTTCCCTTAGGCTCCGACTGGATGGAAGAGCTTGGTAAGCCCTCCACCTTGTCCTTCGCCTGAACTTCTTCTGCGGGTACCGGAAGGGGTGTTGGTGCGAGTTCTGCCTCCGTTTTCGGTTCCTGGTAAAACTCACTCTGACCTATTCTTGACCTAACTATGCCGTTTCCAGGTTTTCAGTTTTCGGTTTCCAGTTACTTTTGTTAACACTATTATCTATTCTAAAGTAACCCTATTCCGGTATCCGGTTCCTAACTACTTACGGTCTACTTTTCTAAAGAAAAACGAAAAAAAATAGGGAGTAAGGAGCTCTAATCCCCTTATTTCCCTTCTAAACCTAAAGACTAGATTCCCGTGCTCCCACAATACCCACCGTGGTCTTGTCTGTCCGGGGAGCCATTCCTTCTTCGCCTCGAGCAAAACCGTAAACTTCCCGCCATATTCATGTGGTCCATTTGTCCGAAAGCGCCCTCACAGTCCTTCTGCACTCGTTCGACTGCGGATGCAATATCTCCTATACCATCACTTCATCTTTGAAACTCTAGGGCCTTTCTATCAGTCCTGCACAGCCCATCTGACTAAGATCCTCCACCAAGTCGGTTCTCTCTCCCGCATCTTCCGGAATAACCGGAACAATGTTTCTAAGCGATATCTTCATGGTGGGGGTCTCTTCCTCAGCCTCACTTCCAGACATGGTTGTAGTGCTCTGCTTTCACTTCTCCGACTAATCCTTGCAGCAGTCACTAGTACTGTAGCACTGGTTCACTCGGAAACTTAAAAAACTGGACACTCTCCAATCAACTATGAACCCTAACGGAAACAATCCCCAAGTTATTACTTGCCGGAAAAACTAAAAAAAGGTCTGACATTGAATTCTTTCTACTTCCTGTTTCCCACCGTTGGTTTTGACGTTTGTAGCGATTAGTCGGACCAGTATTCCTCCAGTTAGCCCTTAATTCACACCAAAGGCCTACTTAGAGTAAACCGCTCCGGAATCGTTCCCACGAGGACTTGCGGATTACAGATTTATAGGCTATCCCAATCTAAGCAGTCACTTTTCTCTTCGGCAGACTACTCCGGACTATAGGTCCGGTCCGGACACTAGTGCCGGATGGATTTCTAGAAGAATCCGGAAATCGTTTCAGTGCCCCTTCCGGGATCCCTGGGTTTAGATGATGAGTGGCCAGATCCACCGTTCGGATGCTTACCGTGTCCGGAAACACGCTCTCTTTCACTCACTCTCTCTCTCTCTTTCACTCACTCTCTCTCTCTCTTTCTCGAATACTAACACTAACCTAACTCTTTAGGGACCGGAAGTGTCCTCTTGTTCCGTCGCCTTACAAATCCAGAAGGCCTTCCGGATTAGGTCACACAAGCACGGTCAAGAACTACAACGACATTCTAACCTTTAACCAAGCACTGAGCCTCCTATCGACCGGGTGGGTTTCCCTATACTCTCTTGGGCTTGCGCTGGGGCTTTGACTCTGTTCTACAGGGAATTCCGGCAATCCAGAATTCGGGCACGTCTTCCAATACTTCCGTACATGAAAGTTGCTAGCAGCCTCTCAGATACCCCTTTCACCTAAGGCTGTATCCTACACGTAGGCTATACCGTCATCCGAGCAGTACTACACTAGCACTACTGCCGGAACCATCCGGTTGATCTCCCCCTCAAGTTAGTACATCTAGATACTTTCACGAAATCGACTCTTGCTACATAAGGTAAGTTCTCAGTCCCCGGAAATGCAAGAACGGACCCACACCTCCCACAAACATAGACTGCATACAAGAAAGATAAGAGAATGTATACTCCAAACCCTTAGAATTAAGTTCAGAAAAAGGTACAATGCTGAAACTATGAAATGGCTGTGAATGATCAAAAAGGCCATCAAAACTCCTACTTGTACTAAGACTAACATCATCCTAAAAATTCTACAAAACATTCCTACTGGCCCGCTAGATTTCCAAAAAATCCTAGATCCTATAAATCTGGCTTTGATGGCCGGACTTCGATATTGCCGCTATACTACACTACTGCACATTATTCCTTGGAATCCGGATCCTTGGGAGGAACATAGTCCTTCAGAAGATCCAGCTTTACCTCCTTCCAGCTATTCTCCGGAGAAAACAGATTCAGACCCCTTTGGCCCCATCTTTGGACTTCCACGATACTGGTGTCCTTGTCTACACTCTGGGTCCCGACTACCTAAATGTCCGGACTCCCCCGTGAATCCTTCTGGGTCTTCTTATGATGCGGAGAAGACTGTACGGTCCGACTGGCGTGAACTTCCGGAGAAGCACCCGTTAGGTCGATGGTCGGAGTTACCGGAAGTAGGTCTTCGCTTCTCTGAGGTACCACGGCTCCCCAGTCCACTCCTTCTGGTCTTGCGGATGGTGGTGAAAGTTCCGGATTCACCGGTACCACCGGTGATACTTCAGTAACCATAGGTTTCGGGTTGTTGCCTTTTGGAACCACCAAAGTTTGCGCGGACGGGGGAGACTGAGGTACCGGATCCGACTCAGTGGGAATCAAATACTCCATCATCTCCCTCATCTCGGTCCGGGATGCATCCATCCGTTTTGCCTGCTCTAACAAGCACTTGACGATAGGGACCCGGCTTGAGCTGGCAGTTGCATCGAGGTTGGCTTCAAACAACCGGGCTTTGTTGATGTAATCTGTCGGTACGTCCAAAGAGCTCCGGAGCCGAACTTGTCGTATGCGTAGTTAGCCGTAAGTATCCTTACAACCACAAATTGTTGCAAGATGACACGAATTATCGTTCTAGGGAACTTCTAGTATGATATCGATTGAGTTAGAAGCATCCGGATTGTGACTACTCACTTAATCCTCCTTCTTTCACTTTTCCTTCCTCACTCCGGAAACTTAGTATATTCCGGATTCCGTTCCGGATCCCGTTCCGGATCCGGATACCTCCGGAACTTAGTTCCGTCTCTCTTCCGTCACTGGTTTTTGTTACCTTTGTTTTACCCTCAGAGGGTCCGCCTTTGATCTAGAAAGGGGTGGGGACTCACCACTTGTATAATTTAACCTCTCTATACTCTGAATCTACTAAATAGCACACCCAAGACAACATAGCTGTAGGAGGAGGGAGGAATATTCTCTCACAGTTTCCGGATTGGCCAATCTGGAATCAGGTCACTCAGAGCAATTCTCACACCTCTCTTACTACAACGACGGATCCGAACTCATAGACCCAAATGAATAGAATCTCAAGGAGAAGACAATGTATTTAAAGGGGGAGGCGGGTAGACCTTCCGGAATAGCGGGAGTTCCTTTCTTTTGGCGGTTGCTTATCTCCGCACAGAACCCTCCTAGTTCTGGACTCGCAGGGACCTCTACCTTCTTATCCGGATTGCCGTTCTGGCAATTTAAAGGCACGTAATTCTCACATTCCCTTACTCTGCTTGCATTCCTTCTCATTAGCTCCACCCCCAAAAGATCCATAGCTCAAGATCCGGATTCCTCCTCCCCCTCCCTTCTCTTTTTCTAGTACAAGGATACAAACATACATGCATACACTGAGCCAAAGATTCCGTCTAAGCAAAGTGCAGCTAGAAGCACCCTAACTGACTTAGATTAAAAAAAGGAAATCGTAATACATACGTGAAAGCACTAAGATCAAATGGAGTAGAATGGAATGGCAGACAACTAACTTGCCTGCCTTTAAAATACTAACACAAAAATCCAAAGTCAACTCCTAAAAGCCTGAAAAGGAAAACCCGGAAACCCAGGCAACCAATCACTGAAAACCCCGGGATATCCGGAAAGATTACTAACTACCGTCTGAGATTGCCGGATTTCCGGGCTATCCGCCTAAGATTCCAGAAACCGAGTCCATGCTCGGAAACCCAATCAGGATTCTATACTTCTTCTCCTACGAATTCTAATGTTTTGGCTTCCGTCCTTTCCTTGAGCGGCTCCCCGCTTGGCTGGTAGGCGTCCCCTTCGTATTCTTTGCTGGCGTGGTTTTCGCTATGGCTCGAGTCTGGATATGGCGCGTTGCAGGAGACGGATCGCTGTCGTCTCCGGTTCTGGAAGTAGAGTGGGCACTCTCCTCCTCAGAATCTTCGATGACTTGAACTTCCTTCTCCTTCTCTGGCGTTGTATCCTCCAATGTTGCGGGTTCGCTTCTTTTCTCCGGCGTGGTCTCTTGCATGTGCACAAATCCTTTCGGATTAGTTTGAGCCGGATTGGTCATTCCACCGATCCGGTTGATGAGATCTCCCCTGACTTGCTGTCCCGTGACCTTGAATGATCTGGTCATCAAGTTCAGCATTGTTTGTGACTTGGGGACTTCCGGGGTTGAGAATTTGGGTGGTACCGGAACCGATTTCACGCTGGACTCAAGTTCCGGTTCCAAAGCTGGCCTCAAATTCAACTCCGTCATCCACATCTTGTTGGCGGAAGGCTCGGCTGGTGTGAGTATCCCCCTCAGTCCCTCCATCCGGGTTGCACGATCCGCCACTGGTTTCCCTGGGGTACTTGAGACAAAAGGAAGTTCCGGAAAGGTGGAGAAATCCATCGCATGGTTTGGGTCGATAGCCGCCAATAACTGCTCGATTTCCTTCAAAACTCGCTCTATCCTTGCAGTGAAGTCTACGAGGATGGTTATTACCTTGGTTCTGGTAATGTGGCCTTCCGATATCATCTTCGAGTCGAACAAGGCAGCTTTTGTGATGATGTCGGCTTTGATGTTGACTACTCCGGATACATTCTTGACTAGAGCGAGAGCCTCTTTCTCTTTCTCTTTTGTAGCTGCCATTTCCCCTTCCGCCCAATTCACTCGGGCCTGGAGTTGGTTCCGTTCCGCCTCCAACTCCTGGATCCGCTCCTCCCTCTTCGTTAGATCTTCCGGCTTGGGCAATCGCTTGACAGCTTCCACGATCTGATCTGGCTCCACCTTCAAAACTTCCGCGGTATCTATCACCAAATCCGCTTGACTGTCGTAGAGTACCTTGGCTTCACGTATCCACTCGAGCCCCGCATTGAAAAATGTGGATTCCGTTTCCACTTCAGGTCCCTTGCTGGACTCCCCCCTCTCCATCGTTTGTGGCTTGGATCGCGACCCCGGATCGGTTGACTTCCTCTTCTTGGTCCTCGGATCGGTCAAACGTTCCTCAGGAAGTTCCTCCGGATCAGACTCGTTCGGATCTTTCACCTCCTCCCCGGAAAGTCCGTATGACAGGATCGCCTTTCCGGTGTCATACTGAATTACTTCCGTTGCACTCAAAAGTTCCTGTTGATGGTACAGATGGAACAAGCAGGTGCTAACTGGACTCGCCTTTGCTCGGTTCACGTGATCTGCTAACTTAGCCACGATTCCGGCTATGACTCTACCCTAGTGCACCACCCGGTTCTCCATAGCCCCGAAAATAGTATTGGCCACCGTAATGGTAACCTATATTGGCTTTTCCGGATACAAGATTGGAATTAGAAACTCTAGTATCCGCCTATGTCTCTCGTCCTTGCATTCGCTGATAGCGAATCCGTCCTTAGGGTTTGCAGACCTAGTGAACTTTCCAGCTACAAAACGGTCCGTCCTTGATGCTAACCCGTTCCCACTCTTCCGGAACTGATAGACGTCCGCCCAGATGTCCTCAGTCCACACGACTGGCCGCCCTCTCAAAGTGAGTTCATATTGATTCGGAACACCGTGAAGTAGCTCTTGAATCATATCTTCACTCTTGAGGTTCCATGGTCGGTGTAGTAGACTGACACATCCTAACTTAGTTAAGTCCTCCTCTAACTGTTTGTGTAGTTCCGAGTTATCCGGAATGGCCGGAGAGATAACCCGGGCAGATACCGCTACCTTCCGTACTGGTCCAGATGCCATAAGATCTAAGTTAGAACGAGAGAAAAGTAGCTCTACTTTAGTTGCTAACTCACCACTCTTTCTCTCAACTACTCACACAGACAGTCTCAGAAATACAGAACACGAAAGTGAAGAGGAAAACCCTAGGAAGACAACTTAAATACTAAACCATCTTTTTACGGGTTTAAGGACAACGGCTACAAGTCCGTTGTATTAACGGTATCCTACTTCCGTAGCTACAAGACCTATACGATAGGTTCCTGTGTTCCGGATGAGTCCGGATTCCGGATCCGGATAAGTTCCGGTTACGGGTTGTACCGGAACGCTTATTTCCTAATTCAAGCTATCTGGTCCAAAAATCACACTCTAACTATAAATTTTTTGATTTTTTTTCTATTTTTCGCACCTGCTTCTTGTATCATGGATCCGTTTCCGGATTCTGGATTCCCACATTACCCCTTTTTCAACTGTGAGAGTCCCCGCAAACATCCTCAGCTTCGTCTTGGGAATCCGACTCCTACGCATACGTCTTGACCCGGGATTTATTCACCCTTGTGTCCATCCAAACCCCTTGAAGGTCTTCTAGTTGAATGGATCCATTAGAGAATAACTGTCGCACTCTATATAGGCCCATCCATCTGGTGTGAAGTTTTACTGGAAAAATCCGGTAACGGCTATCATATAATAGAACTAACTCCCCTTCCTTGATCCCGTGATTGGTTGGTAGTTTCTTGTCATGATGTGCCTTTCTTTTTTCCTGTACTCTCTTCGTGTGATCGAGGGCCACCAATCTTGCTTCTTCCAAATCTTCGATAGCCATCAGTTGGATGTCCGGGTCGTTGGTCCGGATAGTGTTCCAGGTCGACATTACTTGGTGTGATTCCACCTCTAACTCAATCCCATGGGTGGTCTCCTGTCCAAATACAAGAAAGAATGGACTTCTCCCAGTGGTAGTCTTCTGTGAGGTGTTGTACGTATGGACCGCAGACGGAAGTTTTAAATCCCAATCCGTCTTGTGCTTAGAGATGGTTTTATTCAAAACCTTTTCTACTATTCCATTGGCTCGTTCCGTCAAACCATTTGCCCTTGGGTTATAAGGAGTGGTCTTCCGGTAGGTGATCAGATACCTCTTGGTAATATTCTGAATGGTATCATTCAGGAAATGGAGTCCTCGATCACTGACTAACTCTAGTGGGTGTCCAAACCTCATCAGAATTTCCGTGAATAGGAACAATGCTGCAGTCTGGGCGGAATTATTTCGGGTAGCCCGTGCTTCCACCCATTTGGTGGCATAATCCGTCGCTAAGATGATATACTTCTTTCTTCTAGCCGTCACTGGAGAAATGGGACCTATGAAATCTATTCCCCATTTCTCAAATGGGGCAATAGATATGATTGGAACGAGTGGCCAATGGTTCCGGAAGGAAGGGGCCCCTATCCGTTGACACTGGTTCCAGCTCTCCACATGCTTCTTGACGTCTCGGATTAGATATGGCCACCAATATCCGGCTGCTCGGATCCGGTTCACTGTGGTGATAGCTGCAAAATGTCCCCTAGAAGGTCCGGAATGCAAGGCTCGCATTATCTTCTTCTGGTCTTTAGTTTCCACGCATCGCCTTAGTTGATCATCCGCTCCCATTTTGAATAAGGTTCCCTTAATCAGTGAGTAAGGGCCAACCTTATGGTAGAACATGATTTTCTCCTCCCTGTTTAACCCCTCCGGGTGTCTTCCATCTACAAGGAAATCTATGATGTCCTGGTAATCCGATTGAGTTCCCTCCTGAAGATGGAACACGGATTCTTCCGGAATTTCCGGAAAGTCATCCGGGAATTTTGTGGAAATGTCTTCAAGTGAAGTCGGTCCCCTAAATCTAGAAAGGTAGTCTGCATTTGCATTTGACTTTCCGGATTTCACTTTTACTTCATAATTGAACTCTTGGAGTAATAACACCCACCTTGCTATTCTTCCGGAAAGGTCAGGTTTGTTTACCAGATACTTGAGTGAATCATGATCTGTGTGGAATATTACTCGATACCCAAGCAGGTAATGTCAGAACTTCTTGCATGCATAGACCACTGCCAACGCCTCCCTTTCCGTGGTGGTGTACTTCCTTTCCGCCAAACTCATTTGTTTGTTGGAGTAGTAAATGGGGCATTCTCTTTGGTGACTGTTGTATTGCCAGAGGATTGCTCCTAAACACCATCCGGAAGCGTCTAGGGTAACATGAAACTCCTTGGTCCAATCCGGTGAAGATAAAATAGGGGCCTTGACTAGTGCTAACTTCAAGGTCTCAAAAGCTTCTTGTCGTTCCGTACTCCACAAATACTCAGTATCCCTTTTTAGCAGTTCCGTAAGTGGAGTAGCTTTTCGGGCATATCTGTCTATGAATCTGCGATAATACCCTATACAACCAAGGAATCCTTGGATCTCTCGTACACAGGTTGGGGCGGAAAGGGTGACTATGGCTTTGACCTTGTCCAGGTCTACCTCTAGCCCTTTCCGACTAACCACATGTCCTAAGAGGATTCTGGATTCCATTCCAAAAAAGCACTTTCCGGAGTGCAGCTTGAAATTTGTCTCCCTGCATCTCTGAAAGGTTTTCCGCAGGTATTCCAAGTGTGCATCTTTGGAACTGTATATAGCAAAGTCATCGATGAATACCTCTAGGAAGTAGCGTAAAAAATCCTGGAAGATGTCCATCATGAGTCGTTGGAAAGTTCCGGGGGCATTGCATAATCCGAAAGGCATCCGGGTGAATGCAAAGGTTCCCCATTCCGTTGTGAAGGTTGTCTTCAGCTGGTCTAATAACCGGATAAAAACCTGGTTGTATCTGGAGAAGCCATCGAGGAAGCTGTAACACTCATTTCCGGAAACTTGATCAAGAATGATGTCCGTAAAAGGAAGTGGAAAGTAGTCTTTCCGGGTTGCATCATTTAATTTCCGGAAGTCTTGGCATACTCGGATCTTGATCTTTCCTCCTGGGCCTGGTTTCTTTGGAACGACAACAATGGGTGAAACCCATTCTGAGTTGAGGACTGGGTAAATAAACCCCGCTTCTAACAAAGCGTCAATTTCTTCCTTCACCATCAGAGAGTATCTCGGGTTTAACCGGTGCTGTCACTGGCGTACCGGAACCGCTCCTTCGATAAGGTCGATTCGGTGTTCTCCTAGTTCTGCTGGTATCCCATTGAGGTCGGAGGGTGCCCAAGCAAAGACATCAAGATAAGATTCTAGAAGCTTCTTGTATTTAGCTTTCTCTGGAGCAGACATTGCTTTGTTAATGAAGAAAGTCTTTCTTGGAGTAACACTCACCTCCTCATACTCCACTGGGCTTACTATAGGCTTCCTCCTTTCCGGCTCTGGTCCATCTTCCTCGTTCCGTAACTCGCTCCAGACGGATTCTTGATTTGTTCGACCCAGTCCTACCATCGGAAGATTCTCTTCATTGAGCCGTCGTTTGATCCATTCGTATGATAACGGAACGCTCATCTCTCCTAATGACCGATCTTCCGGTATTGTTGGTGTCTGAGTTTCTGTTTCTTCCATCGCAATTTTCAGGATGGGTTCTGGAAACTCAAAATCTGGTTCCGTAACAAACGTGAAGTAACTAGTCACGGAATCGGAGTTCTCCTGATCAGACCAGTCTGTAGTATATCCGTTGGACTCACTAGTCTCCCTCAAGTGATCAAAATGTTTCCAAGGTATTTGTACGGCAGGTTTCTCCACCACGAATTCCTTGGCTCCCTAGTCAACCAACACTCTTGCTGCATATAACCATGGTCTTCCTAATAGCATGGGAAAAGGCCTTCCCTTAGATACTCTGATGACTACATAATTTAGCAAATAAGTCTCTTTTCCGATCCGGGTTGGAATCCGGGCCAGCCTTCCTACTGGATACACTCTTGATTGATCTGCCATCCTCAAGACTTGGTCGATTTCTTGGAATGTCGTGTACCCTAGATCAAAGGCGGTGTCCTCCAGCATAAGGTTGACTTCCGATCTGCCATCAACTGGAACCCGAGTGACCGTACATCCTCCTACTTCGACTTCCAACTCTGGCGCTCCAAAGTCTTCGATTTGGAAGAAGTTGACTGCGACTGACGGAAGTTTGAGTGGTCTGGTTCTCTTCTTTGTCCAAGCGTCTCGGATCAATTTCTGATAATTTGCATTATCATGAAGGAGTTGCCCAAAGGTGACACTAGCCTTCTGATCTTTGATATCTTGCACGATATCGTACGTGTCTAAGTTTGGTATTGGATTAATCACGACCGGAACGTCTTCAAACATAACCTTCTTCTTTCTGAGATCCGGAACTATATTGACATTGTCCAGATTCTGTCGGACTTCCGAACTAATATCAATGGGAATCGGACGAGGTTCGACCCCTTTTTCTACTTCTATTGTGGGTCCAATGGGATCCGTCTCTTCTGAGTGATCAGAATCACTCAGATCGGATTCCGGAATGGGAGTGCTAACTTTAGGCTTTTCTTTCCGTCTCTGCCTTCTAGTTCTTTGCCTATCCCTTTGGTCTTTGGTGGAGCTTCGAGTTGATACTCGATGAACGAGTCTTTCTAAAACTTTCGGAAGTTCCACCTTTGGTTGTCATTTTTCCGTATTCTTAATTCCAGCAGTGGATCCATAATTGAGTCCGGTTTGATCACGAGGTGGAACTTCTACATGTTTGTAAATAGTACGGACCTGTTGCGGTCTGGGACACTCATTCATTCCATGTCCATATTCTAAACAATTCTGGCATAGTAAAACTAGTGGGGCCCCTTGCCCCTGCCCTTTATGGGGACAGCTATTGGCATAATGTTGAGGACTCCCACACACGAAACAACATCTGGGTGGGAATCTAGAAGTAGAATAAATACCTTGATTAGATCCAGTCGGTGGATGTGTGACAACTCATATTTCTGATTTTTTTCCGTTTACCTTTTTGAGTGGAACGGAAATTAGAAATAGGTATCCGGATCCATCTAAAGGGAGAAAGATAAATAAAAAATAGTCACAAGAGGACCTTACGGAACTAATCCGGTTTTAGGTAGAAGCGGATCGGATTAGATTTCCATCCGGATTCTCCTTGACCGGATTGAAGAGAACCGGATGTCAAGAACCGGACCAGATATTCGACTAGTCATAATGACCAGTCCAGGACGTCAGGACTATATAAAGCCTGACCTTGCCCATTTTCAGGTCTCTAGTTTTCACGTGTTGTCGTTTCCTGTCTTAGCGCTTGACGCTTTTCCGTTTACAACGACGAGGAGGGAAAGTAGAAGAGGGCCCGGTAGTGAGTGAGAGGTGTGAAACGGAGAGATCGCCTTCGGGCGCGAGTGGGTGAAACTTCAGCACGAGCGGATACGGAACAGTGAAAGACTGAGAGTATGAGCGCGCAAGAAGGTTGGTTTGCAAGTGGAGTGGAAGACCAGAGGGTGATCGCTCCTTTGTTAGGACAGTAGAGAGCGAAACCGGGTAGAGTTGCCCTCATGCCGCGGCTGAACCGGAAGAGACCAGGCTCTAGCACCCCACCCCCGAGTGAAGTAAAGCTGAGGAAAGTGGTTCCGGTCATGCCGACCAAGGAACCGGAACAAGGAGAACTCAGGGAGGACATAGCATCCATGGGTTGTCAGGGATTAGCCTTGAAACCTTGGGGTTTCAAGGATGAAAGAATGATTAGGAAGATTCTTAGTGGCGTATCGAATGAGTTCGATAACACCCTGAGAGGGAATCCGGTTCAGTGGACTGAGGATTTATGGCGAGCCATATACGGATTCCGGACGGGAGGACTTGGGCTTGCCAACCGGAAGGATGATTTCATCCAGGGCAAGTTCGGAAGCGTCGTGAATCCGAAGGATGGCTACGCGGTAGAAGACTGTATCGATGACCGGGAGCGTCGCCTGCTCCAGTTCCTTGTTCCGATTTTGCATCCGGAAAAGCCCACTAGGGTGACCATCACCTTGGCTAACACGATCTTCGAAGCGTTGAGCGGAAACCGGAGAGTAGACTGGGGCCGGATCTTCTTCGATCTGGTGTCCCAGCTTACTACAAAAAAGGGGAGAAGTAGGGCTACCCCACTATGCCCTTATGTGTACCACCTCTACCAGCAACAGGAACTGCTGACGGAAGTGGAGCTGAAGGTGTAGAAGGCCCAGGAGCGGACCATGAAGTACGGTGAATCCGAGTCCGACTAAGAAGCGGATTCTGGAAACGAAACCGAGGAGGAGGAGGAAGAAGAAGAAGAGGAAGAAGAGGAACCACATTTCCCCTCCAAAAGGCAGAAGACCACGCCGATCCGGAATCGAAGAACGCCTCCGGTTCAACCCCATCCGCGCAAAGAAGAGGCTCCAGTCGGACCAGATGTGCCATCCGGATCAGGAACCGGAGATCCGTTCAACGAGTTGGTTGGGATTTTCTACGGAATCCGGGCGGATTGGGAGGTTAAGAAGCGGACGCTCGGGGAGATCACGCAATTAATTGGGGTAGAACCGGATAGTTAGTTGCCGCAGCGGGTAGCTGAGAGTGTCATCAATTCGGATGAGCTCCGAAATATGAAGGCGGAAAGCAAGCGGCAGCACGATGAGGTGGACACCCTCAAAGTTGAGCTTTTCGCCTTGCTCAAGAACGCCATCGTGGCAAGGGAGATGGCGAAGGAAATGAAGAGGCTGGCCGCAGAGGTGAAGGACGTGCTCGGAGGACCCGGAGCCGCGGTCACCAAGGCGCACATGTTCGAAGAGGAGGTGCACAAGGACAAGAAGATATTCGAAACAAGGGTGGTGCACATCCTCACCAATTTTGAGGAGCAGATGGAGAAGCTCTTGTCCAAGGCACGGGAGTCAACGGACCGGATCGTGGAGAGCAGCCACAAGCTGACAGAGATTCCGGTCCGGCTCTCTGAACTTTCACTTCCGGACTTGTTTCCAGAAGAGGCAGCTCAGGAACCGGGAAAGGACAAGACGCCCCAGTCAAGTAGGGCACAGAAGAAGATGCCCTCGACTGGACCGCAACTAATCGATTTAGACTCCCCGGAAACTGAGGAAGAACACCCGCCTCCACCTCCGGATGGGGAACGGAACCGGAATCAAACAAAAGTGTTCGAGTAGTTGGAGAGACCTGACGAGAGCCCTACCATTGGATCCCGAGTATATGAGACGGAATAGGAAGTGTTGTAAAAATGGGAATTATAAAATAGGAACCGGATTTATAGAGTATGAACCGGAATAGAATTTGGTTAGGATAAGGTAGGACCGGATTGTCAGCACCTTCAGAGGCGGAAATCATGTATTTACTTTTTGCTTTTTGTATATAAAACAGTCTCTGAGCTGGAGACTAGGAGAGTTCTTTTGGCATTTCCTTGTGTACTTTCCATTGACCTGGCTTTGTGTATTTTTCCCGAGTGTTGGCAAGAGTGCACGGAGTTAGAGTAAGAGGGTACGTACGGAGGTGTTGGTAGAGTTCTCCCTTTGATGTGTGTTTCCGGTTCTAAGTACATGTGAGTAGGTTATGAAGAGTTAGGAGTGGGTTCTAATTCCTCAGCATCTACAGAAGCTTTACATTCTGGGTAAGAAAGCCGTTGATTAGGCTAGGTAGATAGGGAGGGATTCCTTAGCTGCGCTAGAACTCCTGGGTGGAAAATCCGGTCGAGTATCCTGACTCCTGTGAGATCTTGCCACCGTTGTTGGTAAACGGAAGAGTTCGGTAGAGGTTGGAACGGACGGATGCACTTGTAGCCACCTAACTTCGTATAAAACGGATTCAGCATCAAGGTTGTTGTAGTATGAGAGGATCGTACGGAGGAGGGTCTTTGTGTGACCTGTGATCCGGATTGCCATCCAGGTTGCTGTGAAGGACCAAACCGGATCCGGGTTAGATAGGGGATTAGCGGATAGGAGAGTGGGTCTTCAGCCACTATAAGTCACGGAAGGAGTGGTGGGCCTACCACTTTCAAAATCAAGCGGCGAACCCTTTGATGGTAAAACAGAGGCAAAACTAAACCGGGTACGGAAGGGTGGACCGGAACGGATCTGCCTAGGAGGATACTGAGTACTGGAAATTGTAGAAGCCTGAGTTGGGAAGTTAGTCAATGAACCGGAAAATTAGCGAAACCGGATTTAGGATAAAATCTGATCGTAGACTTCCGGTTGGTTTTAGAGGTTCCGGATTTCAGAGGTAGAACCGGAAACTAGAAATTAAGGGTTAATTAGATTTAGTTCGTTGTTAGAGTTAGCTACTTCACAGGATCTCGTGGGTTCGATCTTTAGGGTCATTTTGTTTTGCTCTAGAGTGATTTTTGTGAGTATAATAGGGAAATTGCTTACTCTGTACTGCGACAGGATGCGTATGCAAATTGGTGCGGATCAACTACTGAGGTGCTTTCCCTCTTCCGTATCCGGTTTGGACCTGGAATATTGGATTCACCGAATCTTCACACCCTTCCGGTTCCGAAAGTGTGTAGTACACTCCTTCTTCATCCACAAAATGGATCTGCTTTTGATGTCCCTGGGGGCATTCACTTGCATAATGACCGAGTCTTCCACACCTTGCGCACCATACATTAGCTCGGGAAGTCGGTACAATCCGTCGAGGCATCCGATTATCAACTAGGTTGATCTTGATTGCCTCTAACGATTCTTGGATGCTCTTCATAAGTTTCTTGGAATCGTCCTCCTCCACCTTCACCTTGACGGTTCTTCTGTTAACCTTTTCATTTTTGCCTCGCGCCACTCGTCTACTGCTAGAAGTCTCTGCCTCACTATCCGAAACATCAAATTCATTAAAATGAGAGTTTTCCAGTGAAATGGGAGTTGCGGAAGAGACTTTCAACCATGAATTTAATATACTTGTAGATCAATGACTACTAGGAAAGCATTGCAATGACACAGAAGGCGCATACGGAAGGTACAAATTCCAAAATCGAAGGTCAAAATTGTGACTTCTTCATAATTTATAGGAAGTCATCAAATATACATGTATTGGATGTATGCACTATAAACATAGAGTAATCCATGTACTAAACTACTACTTCCATCGTAGACTACACGTGTATAAGATACATATGATGTAAAACGTAGGGTTCAGGAAGCACTACGACTAAGCATTGGGACTTTTGTGAAATTGGCAATTGCATCCAGAAGATGAAGGCTTTGTGACCAAAAGGTTATGAGCTTGCCTTTATCAACAGTAGAGACAAACGTAGGGATTATCAAAGCCCAGAAATTGAAGAGTTGAATACCAACTGTTACCCGACCTAATATTCTCAGACATTGCACCGGAGAAAGTGCAATGCAAAAGATTATTTGGTGAGGCAACAGTTGTTATTCAACTCTACAACATCCGGGCTACGACAACGTACTGTCCATAATGACTATGAGGTCCACGATTGTCAAAGCCCCGGAAATTGTAGAATCGAATACCAACTGTTCCCTTAGTTGAACCAATTCGTGGTAGAAGAAAGCAAACATTATATAACCTTAACTCTCAGCTACTCTTCGAATGTACTCTCACACACCACAATGTCCAAAAAGCAATGTATGAGTGTACATTAGAAGAATTGCTGAGAGTAAAGGTTATATAATGTTTCCTTTCTCTTCTACCACGAATTGGCTCAACTATGCACATAGTTGGGTCTAAGACATCTTAAAAGTGGAAAGGGAGAAAGCAAACATCATATAACCCGACTCACACCCCTACTCATCAAGTACTCTCACACACCACAATGTCTAAAGAGTAGTGTATGAGTGTACTTGACGAGCATGGCATGAGTTGAGCTATATAATTTTTGCTTTGTCCATTTCCACTTTCAAGCTCAATTGTGCACTCAGTCGATTCCATGTGCAATGCAAACGATTATTTGCTGAGGGAACAATTGATATTCGACTCTACAACTTCCGAGTTTCGACAACCCCTACATTATTCACTGCTATTGATAAAATCGGGCTCAAGGCCTTACTAAGGTTTAGGGTTTATTATTTCTGTACTCTCTATGCAAACTTAGGGATTGTTGAGCCTTTTTGTACATAATTAGGACCTCTTCTACATACAATTGTACATGAGGTACAAGATGCAGTCTTCAGAAGCATTTCCTAGTTCGTTTCCCATGTGGAATGCTACTTAGTTATCCTACATATACAAAGATATTTACAATACGGAAATAACAGTACTATTGAACAATCTTCAGGATTGGAGGTCCACCCCAGGTCGATGAGTTCATTCAATTTCTTCATTCAGCTATATGATGCACTCTTCATCTTTTCCCGAGCCCTTCGAATTTCTAGTCCCCAACTGTATCCCCCCTTGTTAATATGTCCAAAGTCTCAAATGTGTTGCCCCCTTTGTGCTTGCAACGACCTTCTTTTCCATGCGTCCCAACTTGGAGTTGAAACATCAGTACAGAATGATCCACTGCATTTTGGTTTCTTCAATCACTATAAGAAATCAGTGTTTTTTTTAACAAGTGAAAAAACGTGCCGTGATGTCTAAGTTAACAAGGACGATGCCTGTAGTGACGTCTAAAAAAATCCGTTTAAAAAAACGTGCCAAAAACGTGCCATGTTATGTGCTGAAACATGCTTAAATTTTTTGTGACATCGAAAACAACAGGGTCACCCAAGAGTTTTTGAGAGTGCCATGTGGAGGGGTTTGGGCATCCACGTAGGATTTTTAACGATGGGCAGGGACATGTTGGACAACTTTTTCATCCAACGACGTTGTGACATGTCCAATGACGTGGACCCCTGAATATCCGACGTGGAAAATAATTTCTGGTGCACGCAGCCTACGTGGCAGTTGACGTGGCACTCTTCTGCGGTACATGTCGGTGTTCTGTGTGATGTTCTCTGGGACGTCACATTTGACAGGAGGATGTTTTAAATGACATCAGAGTCAACGAAAATGTGTGCTTTAGGAAACGACCTAGGTGGACAATATTGTAGAATTTATTCGTTGCTGAAATCACAGACATCGTCCACATACACGTCTATTGTGACATTAAGTAGAGCAACCCGTGTACTGGGGTATGCATTGCATTGCGCTCAGTGTTCCGTTCGACATGCATAGTGACATCTACAGTGTTTTCTTGAGCATTACAGAAGACATACAATGCGAGAGGAAGGATGTTTTCTCGAACGAAATGAACAACGTGAATCATAAACCTCAACATCAAAGACGATGTACTCTACAGCCCATATACATGAGTGAATGGAAGATTGAGATATGCCATTAGAAGATGAATTATGTGTCTTTGTAAGAGATGTCCAAGCATAGAAGCCTGTGTTTTCAATGGCATTGGGATTATAAGGCCACTTGCCAACTTCTGCACAAAAATGCCATAGTCTAGTACTACGAAGAAATCCACAACAACATTAACTACAGCACTTTCGATGAAAACATGGTGCGTTCTACTCATGGTTCTGAATAACATGCTTGACCATCATATGCGATGTGAAGTTGGACACGCTGTGGCAAATAGAGACTCACTTCTTCCGAGGTGCATCCGATTTCTTGACAACAGCAGCCTGCATCGTACCACACCAAGTCAAAACCAGCAGTACCTACTCATGCATATTTATTTCTGGGACTCTTATACAGCCACAACAGATGTCAAGGAATGCTACACTTGCATTATTCTTTTAAGTTGCATACAGAAACAAATGAAAGTATGGGTGAATGGAATGCAGGCTTCCTAACCTTTTTAGTGGGTTGGGTAGGTTTAGGAAGACCCACCGCTTTGGAAATTGCTGCCTTCGTTGTAGCCTTCGTGCCCTTCGCAGCTTGCGTGGTCCTCACAGTACGCCGAGGCCGGCTTGAGGACTCACCAAGGACTTCAATGTCTTCCTGCAACACCATCACACAATTGTTATTCACTTCTGACATCCTCTAATCACCTACACTTCCTAGCCTTACCTGAGCACCATTGAGGCACTTGCTTTCCTGTAAGATGCACATAGTTATTGTAAAACATTCCTGCGCATTCAATGGAATGGGGGACTGATAGGAACCTTCGACTTCCGCTTACATAGTATTTTGATGTACTCGCTTGGAAAAGAACAGGCTCAGCCCTACAGTGCATCAGCGTCTGCCACTAGTGACGTTCACTTCGATGTCCAATTTGACACGCACTTGTAAAAAAAAATTGAAGCATTGCAAGGCATCCGCTACTACGCTATGACACCATCCTCATACAAGGCAATTCATGGAAATAACGTCAATAGCCTAACAAAGGGAGTGCTTCACGTCAATCACTTGGCACTTAAAATGGAAAGAGAGACGTTGCATCACCTGTTGCTCCGTGGAGGTCTCCATCGTGTTTTCTCGCCTCTCAGATGTTGCCTGCACCCCGGAGTCTTTCACTATGGCGTACACATCTTCCACTCCTTGCTGACCTTCAGCAGTTTCAGGGATGGCAACTTCACCGGCTCCTTGTACCTGCTCCTCCTCAGCGTTAGCTACAACGTCGTCAACAACATCGTCTTCAACAGCCCGCTTGTCGGAGTTAACGTCAACAAGAACATCGTCTTTGACATTGCTTTGGACAGCTCTGGGGACTGGCTCAACGACATCTACAGGAGCTGTGGGCTGCAGCACGGGCTCAAGACTGTCCTTCTGTGCCATTTTCGATGCCTCTGCCCTAGGTGACGTCAGAAGTGGTGCATTCCCTGCCTCCATTGGCGAGGATGGCTTCGTGACATCCAGGGTCCCCCCAGCACTTGCTTTGCACTGACTTGCGAGGATCTTACGTAGCATTTCCTCCATGCTTTTGTGGGACGTGCTCACGGTCTCAGTAAGGCGACTTACACTGAGCTCAAGCTCATCCAGCCGACTGTGCATCTCTTGTAGCTCTTTGCCATGGGGACTTCGACCTCTGCGCTTCTCTTCTTCCAGACGTTGCAACTCCTTGGCCATTTTTGCGTCCACCTCTGCTTCAAACGGTGCTCTATTCTGCAACAAAGTCTACAAGGGGAAGAAGAATATGCACTTAGAGTTCACATGCAAAGCTTACATGCTTCAATGGCACCGTACAAGAGGAACAAGAATATGCACTTAGAGTCCACATGCAACGATTACATGCTTGAATGCCACCCGACAAGGGGAAGAAGAATATGCAGTTACAGTTCAGATGCAATGATTATATGCTTCAATGCCACCCCACAAAGGTCCTTCCACGTGCAAAGAAGAAGGCCCAGTCCTCCACATCTACCACTAGAGCGGACATTTTTTGGAAAAACAAACGCAACATGTGTGATGAAAGTGGTGTCAACTTGGGCAAGTAGGTGGACGTCTGTTACTACATACTTACCAGCCTCAAGATGACTTCTCTCTCGACGGCCTTATGCTGGGCTGTGCTGGATGCCTTGCCCTTAGAAATGGCAGACATATGGGCTGACTTCTCTTGGGAAGCATCGGTCGCACGAGCCTCCTTCAATGCCTCCCACACATCGTCATCCATTCCCATCGGCTTGGGTTTTCCGCCATCAATCAATTGATTGAGCTTCCAACGAACATGAATGAGCGCTTTTGTGATGAACGGCTGCATCCACTTCTTCGACACGCGCTCGGACTCTCCCTCTATACGCCAATCTGCAAGCCAGAGAACTTAGTATAGCTACCTCTGCATTATGTATGACATTGTTGTGCCAAAGAATAATAAGAGAATTTACATGGACAGTCCTATGTCTCCAGAAACTCACTGCACGTCCCTGTGTTGCGGACGACCACAGGGACCACCCCTCACTGTAGAGGATCCTGCACTGACGTCAGGCGTGACATTGTATTCGACGTCGCTGTGGACATTACAGGTGACATCCACTGCCCCGCCTCATGGCCAATGAGCTACCTTCCACAACATTTACAGTCTTTTGAACTACATGCAACAATGAACTACAAGGTCTGTAGTCCTCTTCATTTCACAGAGAAGGACTGAATATAAACCTGTATAGAGGCGCCTAAATAAGCGCCGTCTGTCTGTTTTGGGCTGACCCTCCCATCCAAACCTGGGGTCAAGGTCTCTCGCATATTTCTTAATGTCGTTGGAGAAAGGAACCCTCATAGGTCCGAATGGTTCCCCTTGCCGGTCGATTTCCACAGGTTTCTTCATTACAGTGCTTAAGCCCTTTTCGCGAGACTGTTCGGGGATCAGCTGCTCGATCATCTCTTCAGTATCAGCATCTGAAGCTGGTTCATCAGACCCTGTGTTGTAGCCCTTACTGTAAAAGGTCAAATGCACTATCAGCTTGGGAAGAAAATGGGGCTACGTCAGTGCAAACAAATCAATCCCGCAACTGGACCCCCGCAAAAGACATCCACATACGCTATTTTTGGCTTCACAGTTCTGTACATGCGACTCTGTTGCTCACGACGTTGAACCTGACGTCAATGTAAACACGCCTGGACGTTGTTTTGAACATTACAGGAACTTCCTCTTGATAGAAACTGGGAAGACGCCGTGGTTTAGGGTCTGTCACCCTTGTAGAGGGATGATTCCCGAACGTCTTCATTGATCACTCCGTAATTCAATATGATTGCTCTCTGAGGAGCAAACTATCACTTGTCTTTGTACAAAGTTCAACGCAAAGAACATGTCCTTCGTGACGTAGACATGAACGTCACACAATTTATGCGGACGTCACATTAAACGTCTATGACGTTGAATATGATAGAGTCGACGTCAAAAGAAACATGGTGTGTGTTGCACTTGACGTCCGTACCAACACGCGCCTCCCCAAAAACCTTGAATACCACTGGTTCTATACTCTAATTATTTCTGCTGCCAAACTTACCTCCAAGACTGCTCTCTGAGTTCCTCCTCTTCCTCTACGTCATGCCCTGCCTCCTCCGACAACTCCAACTGCACTTGAGGGGTCCTCTTCCTCTTCGGTGGAGGATTGCTGTCCTGATCTCGTCCCTTCCCCGCTGATGCAGCAGGCCAAGGGTCTCCTCTGGCCTTGGAGCGGCGCTCATGCTCCCCGCGCATGCGGATTGGCTTTGGCGGCGGGGTTTCTTCATGTTCGCTGAAGTCCTCTTCACGCCGCTGACTCGCGTTCCTCTTCCGCGCAGGGGCCTGAGTGCGAGGCATTTTCTCACCTGCCCCTCTCCACTGCACGTAGAACTCACCGTTCTGTACCCTCCTCACACACAAACGCACACATGAGCGTCCACAACAAAGGTCACACATTGGAGAGGCATCTTGGCAACCTCAAAACCTGCGCGCAATTGACTTGCTGCAAGGCGTGTTCTAGCCTCCCATGAACCTGTGGCACAAGATTGGAACCCTTGTTGCTCCAGATCGGTGGAGAGCTGCGCCTCTTGCAACTGCATGTAAGAACGCCGCCCTTGCCAAATTGACACAAGAATGAAAATTTCAAACTACAAAACCGATCCCGATTGGGGAGCACCTACCTCACCTCTCTCACATTAGCAAGGCTGGCTCCAAAGACGAACGCAATTGAAGGATTACACAAACGCTGAAATTTCAGGGTTCTTCCAAGCCGCGCGTTCAAACCAACGCAGCGTGGCGGAAGTGGGGTGCTGTGGAATTGAAGGCCCGCCCCCGACTACAGGTGAGGTGGCCCCCTACGAGCCCCTATGCCCGTCACGGCAAACGCCTGAGTCGCGCCCGCGCCACCGGAAGCCCGTACCCCCGTGCCTGGAAACCCTAACCCCGCGCGGAGCGACAGCGGCAGTCCTCTCTGCAAACCCTAATGCAGTTGCGAGGCACGCCAGTATCCCAATTACACGATATTTCATCGTTTCCTGAAAGAAGTTGTGTACATTGGAAATTACCTGCTGGACGGCACCTTCCTTTGCAATGCACTCATGACTTGGAGGCAATGTTTGAAGTGGGAGAGCATCCTCGACGGTGTGGCGAGAGCTGCGTCGAAGGATTCCTCCAGCAGTACTTCGTGGAGTCTTCACAGAATGACCTTCGAGATTGGTACATATATGCCTACAGACAAGACTAGTGAGCAACGAAGCCGCCTCCGAGTCTTCCGCCGGGACGACAGACGCCTCCTAGCAAGGCTCCGCAAAGCGTACCACCGTACGACGCAGTGGCAATTCACAGGATACGGCCATATTGGTGAGGAACATGTACACTCTATGGTATAAGGTAGTGCGCCCTCAACTGATGAGATACAAAAGATAGTAGTCATGGGCAATGTGGTCACCTCTGTCATTGTGGGACAGCCCTTAAACACGTGGAGAAAGTCCTCAGCTTGGACTCTGTTCGTACGGACTCCTGTTGTCGATGATGTCACAATGGACATCCAGCCTGTCATATTCGTGTTGAAGAACATGTCTTCTTGTGCACAATGCTATCACTTACAACATGCTCTGTGACGACTTTGGATGAGGCATCTAAAGTTTCTGTGTAAACAAACTTAGGTTCATGTCATTGTTGACGTCACTTTGGACATCCTCTTTGACAGTCAATACAGGGCTCTAAGTGCCATCAATTGAAATTTACATTTCGATCCTTGGATGACACAGTGTGGGCCTCGAAGTAAAACAATGAACTCATTTCTAGTAATGCTTTCATTGAGAAAGGCACACTAATTGTGAAGGAATCTTAACGCACGTCTTCAGTTGTGATTTGAAGATCCAGGTTGTCCTGCAATGACGGAACTTGGCCATGGAAGCAATGTGCATTGTATGTCACACTCAGATTTGTATCATTCTCAACCTAAACACTCTTTAACACTTGGTTGTGACCTTGTATTCACTTTGTAGATGGCGTGGCGTCTCAATTCCCAAACCCGCCGACAAGGTGCAACTATCCGTATTTCAGAAGACGGACGCACGTTACGCCACATTCCATTTGGTGACTTGATTTTGCACACTGAGTTGAGAGTGGCCACAAAGGAAAACATTCGATCATTCAGGTGTCCCTGCAGGGATTGCAAGGGCGGTTTACAAAAAACCATTCAGGTTATTCGCCGGCACCACGGAGAGGTTGGTCGGGATCCATTTCTCACAAAATCCTTACTGGGTGGAGACCCCCCCGAGGGCTATCCACGGCGGGGAATGTGGGTAGAGGACATTGCTTATGACGATGATGTCATTGACAATGCTCCCTCTGACATTGAGCCTGACATCAACAACAACGTCGCACAGCCTGAAAATGCAGGGCAAGCTGATTCAGAGCCCCACATCCCTTTAGATGCATATCACGAAGTCCACTGGCAGGTCCTTGAGGCATTGGACAGAGGAGACACACTCCACGGAGAGGCTGAAGGTAGTGTGGAGTTTCCCGACAACGATGACGTTGGTGGTGATAGTGTGGACGAATTGGAGGACCTTTACAGACAAGCTACTACCCCGTTGTACAATGGATCAGGGACAAGTGTTGTCTCAGCCACCATCATAATTATGAACATGTGTACGGTGTTTCGGGTGAGCAATAGGTTTAGTGATGAGTTGTTCCGGAATTTGTCTGTGGACTTACTACCAAGAGGTAATCAGCTGCCGGGATCCCATTACGAAGCACGAAAGACCATTAGGAAATTAGGCTTGCATTACAACAACGTGCATGGGTGTCCAAATGGTTGTATCCTTTTTGAAGATGAATATTCATCATTGGACATTTGTCCCCATTGTAGTAGCTCCCGGTGGATGGATGGCTCCAATAACATTCCCTCCAAGGTCATTCGGCACTTTCCACTCATTCCTCGACTCAAACGAATGTGGCGCTCACCAGAGATAGCTCGGATGTTGACTGGCTACCTCAAGCATGTTAGTGATGACGGGATCATGCGTTCAGTTGTCGATAGTCCTGCCTGGAAGCACATCGACACAGACGTCGCATTCGGCACCTTCAGCTCTGAGGTGCGAAACATGCGGCTAGCTCTAGCTTTAGATGGTGTGAATCCATTCAAGTTGAACAACAGTAATTGGTCGACTTGGCCAGTGCTAATTCTAATATACAACTTTGAGCCTTGGTTAGTGACCAAGAAATTTTTCATTTCACTATCCATACTAATTTCGGGAAAGCACTCACCTACATCTAAAGGCGTTGGTGTCTTCATCTGTCCATTGCTGAAGGAGCTCGAAGAATTATGGCAAGGTGTTCCAGCCCTTGATTTCTCCCAAGTAGAAGGGAATCGCAGTTTCACCTTACGCGCTGTATTGATGTGGACGATCTCTGATTTTCCGGCCTTGGGCCTCATATCCGGCTTGTGCTGTAAGGGATACAAGGGTTGTCCTTGTTGTGGAAAAGACACCGATGCAAGGATGGCTAAAATGGGAGACATTCTTCCTAACAGGAGAACAAAGGGCTCAAAGATTGTGTATGGTGGTGTTCGTCGTTATTTACCTCGGCATCACCCTTACCGACGCAATTTGAGGTTTAATGGTCGAACGGAGCCTCGTGATAGGCCCCAGAAACAAACCACCGAGGAAAACATCGCATACGCAGCGTGGCGGCAATCGTACTTGGATCTAGGAGGGAGAGAAAATGGGCCTGATGACCCAGTTCACGTCACTGGGGTGAAGCACTTGTGTCCTCTGTCCCAGTTGCCGTATTGGAAGGTCAGTGGGTTTATAACCATCTGTATGTCCCAGTTGTTATTCTTGACGTCTATTGGGACATTATGGTTGACGTTATATCAGACATTGGGAGTAACATAGTTGTCACTGCCTTGGATGAACAACACTCTGTTTTGAGAAGTGAAGAGCACGTCAGCAATTGAAGAGTACATGCTTGACAGTAGTGGTACACATGTTTTGGAACTCTGCTTTCTTTTCTTTAATTCCCAATTTTTTTTTCCGTTGTGGCAGCATTTGTTGGAGCCTCACATCTTGGATGCCATGCATTGCGAAAAAAATATGTGTGAAAACATAGTCAAAACTTTGTTGGGCATGAAGGACAGTGCTGGAAGTAGAGTAGATGCAGAGGAATTGGGCATTCGAGAAGAGATATGGCTACAACCTCCACGACGGCAAAATGATCAATACTACATGCCACGTGCACCTTTCATACTAACACCAAATGAGCGCAAGGAATTTGTAGCCATTGTCTCAAACATTCGGACCCCTACGAACTATGTGGGTAGCATTTACAAGCGCTTAGAGGATGGGAAGCTGCAATATATGAAGACACATGATTATCATGTCCTCATGCAACAAGTGAGGGAACCACCTACACTCCTTTCTTGGTGTACACGTCAATGTCGACAATATCCAACAATTCAATAACTTTGTTTGTGTGCGTCCACATGTTTTGCAGATTCTTCCCATTGCGGTTCAGAACATATTAGATGAGAGGGTCCGCCTAGCTATTATTAAAATGAGCAGGGTTTTCCAAAGGCTATGTGCAAAGGAGGTGCGAGCTGATGACAAGGAAGACATGATGCGCGATGTTATCATGGTGACATGCGAGATTGAGAAGGAGTTTCCAACAACGTTCTTGAACATCATGTCTCATTTGCCTGTGCACCTAGTGGAGCAACTTTTCACTTGCGGTCCTGTGTATTGCCGGTGGATGTACCCAATTGAGCGATATATGAAAACACTCAAAGACTATGTGCGGACGTATGCACACCCTGAGGGTAGCATTGCTGAAGGCTATCGAATGGAGGAGACGTTAGGATTTTGTACAGAGTACATGCAGCAATATGGAGCAACAACGCAACGGGTGTGGGATGCAACCGAGGAACCCATCATGACTGATGAAATTATTTCAAGCAAGAAGATGCAGAAGCGGAAAATGTCCAATGAGTTTCGCAACTACGCACATGCCTTTGTCCTGGACAACGCAGCGTGCTTAGAACCATGGCGGGAGTGAGTGCTCTTTTCAACCTTCTTGACATTGTTTCCCTGGAGTTTACTATGAGATCATATTTGTACTTCTGTTGTCTAGGGACCTGGACGGTATTGTGCACAATGTCGGAGATTATGTCTTGATAAACATTTCTTGTAACGTTTCAGCTATACACGTGTTCGTGTCGACGTCATTGTGAACATCTCTCTGAATGCATAAAACTTGCAGTCCACGTCGAATTGGACATATGGTACCTTCACAATGCTTCTTCACTGCGCCCTGGCACTGTAAGCGTTCTCTAACAATGTATGCTCTGAATGCCTTGTAGGGAGTATGTGTTCGCGAGAGGCCACATCTGGAAAGAAAGGGAGGCTTTTCGAAGACAATTTCGGCGTCAACATCCGTCAGTGCCAGTGCGGTATCCCAGCGAGCTCTTCGATTTGCCTCCGTTTGCATTGTGGCTGAGTGAAAGAGTTCAGAGTTTGCGACATGCCGGTGAACATGTTGACCTTGATGTTGTAGAATACGGGCAACCTCCAGAGCGGTATGCAGTCTCACATCGCCAAATGTATGCGTTTGGCATGCACTTCCGTGTTCGTAGTGCAGAGAGGGGCCGTGTCACATTCGACTCTGCAATTGTGGCCTCATTCATTGAGCAACTGCGTTGGGGGCTTTGCAATGGGCGACCCATAGAGAGAACCAATGAGTGCGTGGGGTATATTCAGGAGATATTGGAGTTGGACTACCGGAATCATTGCACGACAGTGTTGGTGTGTGATTGGGTTCGATCAAATGAAGGTGCTCGATATGCAAACATCCGCAAAGACCAATATGGGTTTACAAGAGCAAACTTCACTCGCATGGATGGCAGAGTCCACGCTGACTCTTTTGCTTTCCCATTGCATTGTCAACAAGTATTCTTCTCCAATGATCCGCACAGGCAAGGTTGGAAAATTGTGTGTCGCACAGATGTCCGGGGCAGACGTGGGCAGCTACAGGTGAACCAACCTATGCCTACCATAATTAATGTTGGCAGTGACACGGACTTCCCCGGTTTGCAACCTCTGTTGGTGGACGTGGAGCCTCAGAGGCAACCGGCCGAAGATGGTGGCACATACATTTGACCGTGGATGCGGTCTTCAAGTAAGTAGGAGAGAGATGGACGGTAGTAGGCAAATGGAGGCTCATCTGTTATGAAACAGCTGCTACACACTCATTGTCAATGTTGACATTGCACATGATGTGCGAATGGATGTCAAGGAGGACGCCCACTTTAACACGCTTGTTGAAAAGGACGTTGGATATAACATTCCAGTGGACACATTTAAACCAAGGTGGTAGGCATGCTCGCTCGAATTGGGGCACCTTCCATTCTGAATGTTCTTTTCGCTACAGTAAAAAAGTTTTTTGTTTCCTTCCTATGGAGTTCTAAGGTGAAAGTTGCATGGAGAATGTCTCAAACACCATATTTGTTGTTGCCTTCACCCCAGAGCGAGGTCTAGGTACTTGCATGTGCTAGCAGAAGACCTTCTCATAGATCTTAGGAAGATTGTTTAGTGGAGCATGGTGATGCAATGGAAGAAGTCGTCTATGCATTGAATAGAAGGATTATCAATGTCTTGTATAGAATGGAATGTCACATTCCATGTTCCGTAGTAGTGAGAGGAGTTGTACTTGTAATTATTGTGTTCTACCATATTCTAAGAGTGGAAAATAGTAATGTATCAGATTGGGCTTAGTACATAATGTGCTCTCTATTTTTTTGTGGGCAGAGATCTCCCCACCTAGAAGCCAATGGAATGAACTTGGCCGGAACCCCCCCATGTTGTCCCCATTTAATTTTCCTCCCAACTCCCTAAATCTGAAAAGCAATGGAAGGAATGCACTATGGGGTGAAAGCACACTACACTGAATACACGTTTGTCAAAAATCAAGAGTACTTTCAAGTGGACATGAAATACTTGAAGTATATAAAGTACCTTGGTGGAAGTACCATTAGAACTTAATTAAAGAAACTTTAAATGGATGCTTGTAGATTCTTGCCATTACAAAGTAACATACTTATAGACAAGAGTTTCTTAATGAACATCTTCATTTGAACTTGAGTTTATTGGAAGTGCATTTTAGTGTGTTAACCCAATTTCTAGTTATTCATGTCACTTCAAACTTTAAGAAACTTATATGCAAATTCTACTTCCTACAATAATCTCACTATTGGGATTAGTGCAATTGAAAGCTATCCTAGAGGTACTAATAATGTAAATTTGCCTTGTATCTTGATCTTTCTTCTATTTAAGAATTTTTTGAAAATGAGAATGAAGTGCCACATGGGAATTTTTTCCCTTAGATTCTCAACTCGATTTTCCAACATGAAGATTTAAAGTTCATAACTCTGTGGTACCCAAATTCCAGATTAAGATTAATATTCAAAGTCAAATATTTTAACTGTACAATACATTAAAAAATAATCAAAGCCAAAACAAATCCAGAAGTTCCTTGAAGTTCCTAGATTGTGGGAATTCGCCACATTAGCATTTTATGCAAACCATGCCACAGTACATAATATTAATTCATAATTTTTTAAAAATAAAATTGTAATTTTTAAAAGAAAATTAAAATTTGAAAATGAAGACTGGAGATGAAGTTGAAAGTTTAAAACTACCCTCAACCATAAGTAATTCTTCACGAATAGAAGCAAGGAAAAAAGTCAAACAAATATTCAAAATTTTGGAGATTTAAGCAATAGCCATGCTACAGTATGTGAATGTAGTGCTTTACTCATCAAAAAATGAACGTAAATATTATTTTTTTCCATTTTTCCTCCGCAAAAGATAATGCCCATCTGACTTCCACATTCCAATAGATATTGTAATTATAGTTCTACTATGACCAAGAAGCCCTTGCATAGTATATATATTCTATCTTTGTGCAAACTATTGTGTTTTTTTTATCATTCATTTGGCCTGTACAAAGTCATTTGTAATTGTTTTGCAAACCTAACACGCTTTTATTGTTGGTAAAGTACTTTATAGAGGATGGATGAAACACTAAATTGGATTAGAATGTGGTAGAATACCTTCTCTACATAAGTACCTACCAATTGGATCAATTGAAAAGTGAAAATAATGTTTATTTCATCTAAAAAAAGTACGTTATATAAATACATCTTGAAAAAGTACTTTTCTAACGTACTTTGTAGGGGGGAGTCATGTGCTTTCACCCTATGGAGACTGCAAGTCACTCCCAAATTGTTTGGGCCATCCGTAAACAAAAGTGTATGAAAGCACTTCCTGGCACTCCCCACACGACCATTCACCCCAATTTTTGGGGTGGAACCCCCGAGCTTCAACCCAATGGAATGAACTTGGCCATAACCCCCCCATGTTCTCCCCATATAAATTTTTTCCCAACTCTCTAAATCCAAAAAGCACTGGGAAGAATTCACTGTGGGGACTTCAAATTACTCCCAAATTGTTTGGGCCATCCACGAACCCCCAATGGAAAGCACTTCTTCGCACTTCCCATACTACCATTCACCTCCATATTGGGGGGACCCCCAAGCCCCATCCCAATGGAATGAATTTGAACTGGACACCTCTATATTCTCCCCATTTAATTTTCTCTCCATTTAATTTTATCCCAACTCCGTAAATCCAAAAAACATTGGAAGGAATTCACTATGGGGACTGCAAGTCACTCTCCATTTTATGGGGCCTAATTTGCAATTTCAAAGCCAATGGAATAAGGACACATTGATCCCAACACTTCCAAGTAATCCCCATTTTTTGTTCTCAAAACCCGTCTCCGAATAATATTGCGTAACTTCACCTCTGTGATAAGGTTATCCCAATGAGTCTCCATTTTTATTTCCCATCTTTCATGTTTTAGGACCTAAAATATTTAATTCTGTACATCCTTTTTATTTTGGCATACCCTAGACTTGTAACACCAAAACACATTTCTTGAGTCATTACATGTGTCTATGTCACTTTCATCCTACCTTGTACCCATGACTTCACATCCTCCCAGAAAGCCTGAAATTTTACACCCTGGAGCTCTTTCCTATACTGATCAGGTGTTTTCCCTGTAGGGCAGCACACACACCTGCCCTCTCAGTGCCAGCAGTGCACCTGCCCGCAGTGAAAGACGTACCAGTGGCTGACGTGGCCGATTCGTGTTTTTTTGGACGTCATCTGAAACGTCCTTTATTTTTTTGGACGTAGTGATAAACACGTCCGTTTAGAGTGACACCCCTATATTTCCTGATGTCTATTATGACGTTTCAGATGACATCACAAAAAATTGTCCCTGAACTGCGCGTTCGTCCAAAAACGTAGTGACGTCAAAAGTAACGGTGATGTCACAGCGTAACGTAGAGAAAAACACGGGGTTCTTATAGTGAATCTCCCCCGTTCAGACGGAATGTGTGGCCGTGGTATGGATGGTCCAACAGCAGGGATCGGAAGAGTTTCCGAAAGCGGATGAATTGGGGCCTTGGACTTCTCTTGTGCTACGGAGGTTGGATAATTGGCATCCCCGTAAAGCTTCCTTTGAGTCCCCTTGTCCGAGGCAGTTGGTGACATTGATGACGCCCGGAGATCTTTGGAGCGTAGAGGAGACGGCGAGCATGAAACTAACAAGCGCGGTTTCTTCTCCGGCGGACTGTCCACCACTCCCTCATCGATTGGTTTCCTTGAGAAGTCCATAGTGGAATTGACGGTCGGAGCTAAGCAGAGGAAGTTCCCAGTACTAAGTATAACGTACTGTCCATAATCGAAGATGGAGTCCGCAGATGCTTGACAGGGGAGTCCATCCGTTGCAGGGTACTCCGATGTGTTGTCCATTTGCAACAAATGTACCTTGAATTAGAATAGCAATCGAGGGAATTTCAACATTAGACATCATTTTGGGATCTCCGTAGTCAGGATTGGCAGGAGAGTCCACAACCGTGATTGCCCGTGAAGTTGCAAATCAGCGCGACTTGAGCTGAAATGTACGAGACTCCAAAAGTACTGAACGAGGCTTCAAAACACTACACATCAGCTCCACTCGCGCTGAATCGCATACCTCCAGTGGGTCAGCTATTTAGTGCCACTAGGCGACCCCCGAACCACCTTCATGAGCTCATCGTACTCTTGACGATTCCTTTCCTCGCACAACATTTTTTGCCCGATTTTCCACTTCTTCACTTTCCTAAACGCTTTGAGTCCCATGTCCTGGCTTTGGTGCAACTGTTGAAACCAAGGAAGTAGAACCCCGAGAAGGAACGTGTCCTTGTCTCCATTGCCCTTGTTACTCCAGGACTCCGAGACTACAACATTTTCCGGTTTGTTCATGATGTGCTTCCGGCGGCTGTCGTCGACTACGACTGTATTGTCAGGAGTGAAGTTGGTTCGGGAGTCGGCGAAAAGCACGTCTAGGTTCTTGAGGAACAATGCTTTGTCGGTTCCCGGTTCCTTATAGGGGATCCACGTGCCAGCTCCATCCCAGCGCTTCAACGTTTTGCATGCGTCCTGCCCGAGAACTTGGAAGGGCAACCCTCCATCTCGGAACAGATAAACGTAGATCTCATCAGTGGTGGACTTCTTCATGGAACTCCACACTGAGACGAATGCTATCCTGCCTAACTCCTTCAAGAACGAGGAGCAGTTGGGCCTGACATAGACAGCCTTGGGTCCTACAATGGCCCCAATTGTAGCCGAGTGTGGCTCCGACTTCTGGTTGTACACATTCCCTGACCCCTTGGACTTCCAATCTTCTGTGACACATAGAATGCCATTGAGGTCCAAGATGACGTTCAACCACTTCCCTACCATCCCGGATCTCAATGACCTATGGACTCCCTCCGAGGATCCCTTATCAGAGCCCTGCAGATCGGACCCTTGGTAACAAACAGCAGCAATCGTATCCAGTCACGCCAAATGACACGAATTCTAGGAGGCAGCATTGCTCAAAATGAAGGCAGAAGAGTAATGAGTCCATCAAAACAAGAAGGCGCATTTTACCTTCCTCCACGTAGAACCTGAAGGTTCATCTTGGTTTTCAACTACCAATAGTGCAGGACTAGGAAGTACCGATTACTCATCCATTGGTTGTGCCTCTTCTACGTTCGGGTGTGGTGAAGGCATTGGTGGAAGAGAATGTGCGACAACAGAAGGGCCTTTCTTAGGCAAGCAATCGACATTCAGGTGGCCTGTGATTCAAGAATCAGAAAAAATAGTTTTCGTGAGAAATCCATTTATTACAATTTCATGAAATGAGTTTTCATTTACAAAACTAGTCCTACATTTTCTGTACCACCTGAATTGCTTCTAGTCGGCATGTTGTATCTACAATTGAATCTCTAGTCCAAAGACTACAATACAATTCAACGCGAGTTGCGCTGAGACTACACACAAGACATTGAATGGTCATTGGACACAACCTGCAGGTGGTTCCTCGGTGGGTTGGTCAGAACTTACTTGCATCGGCCCGGAATCATCCATTGGCAGGATGTGCCCAATGCCAACGTCCTCCATTGCGGTGTCTCCCTTGCCGACGTCGACACCACTCTGTTCAATGGCCTCTGGAGCTTCCTCTGCCGGCGGGAGTGGCATCGAGACAGGATCCGCACCAGGAAGAGGTGGAGGCGCATTGTCCGAGTGCATTGGGCTTGAGGCATTGCTGATGTTGGAACTGGAGGGTTGGCCTTGCAGCATCAGCGGAGGCGACTGTGTCGCGGGCTGTAGCTCAGCAAGAGGTTGGATTCCGACCCTCGACATTAACAACTATATGATCTCCCTGTTCCTCCGAGACTCCTCCTTCATCCAGTCTGTGTTGCGCTGGTGCATCTCCATGTTCAAAAGCCGCTCGTTTGCATTGTCGACTCTCATTTGAGCCAACGCTAGCTCCGTCTGCTTCTGTGAATTCTCCGTTTGCTTCTGCAGAGCCGCTAGAGATTCTGCGATCGACTTTTGAATTTCGGCCAACTTCTGGACGACACTGGTGATGGGATCTGCCTTCCTCTTCTTCTGTGGCCGTCCAGAAGGAGTGGGCGTCCACGGCGTCTGCGATAAGGGCGGAAGCATGGATGAAGCAGACGACCCCGGCACGTCGGTGTGTCGTCTTGTTGGTGTAGGCATCTCTTCAATGCCTACATTATGATCATCCATCTCCATAATGTTGTCTTCCTCCTCATCGGTGGAAATGTCTTTTACATCATTGTAGACTGGAGCCGCCTTCTTTCTGGCTGGAGACTCCTGACTTGATCTCAATTTCCGCTTAGAGGAGGAACTGGGACCTTCACCACTCTGGATGGGATACCCAGTGTTGAGAAAATCTGCCTTATCCAATGTGTAGGCCTTCGAACAGATTTTCTCCTAGTCAGGGGATTCCACTACGAATCCAACAGCGTACACGTCTACAGATGACATCTGCAAGGGAGAGAAGCAAAGGGTTAGAATACAATTGTAGACAGTGACAATTCAGCGCGACTCGCTCTGAATTGACGAGTGCGTGAAACCATGAAATTGAAGAGGAAGGAAACAAATCAGCGCTAGTCGTGCTGATCGACAGTTAAGGGACATACCATTGCAGCGCATGTAAGTTTGCCTCCCGCAAAACAGGAGAAGATGCAACCCCTTGGAGCGCAGAAACTCTTCACGAGCCACAAATAGAACTCCATGTGTAACTCCAAGCTGTGGAGCCGGTATTCGAGCTCGCTGTAGGCACATGCCTTCACGTACCGATTGGAGTCCGGGCATTCGTACTGCTCTGGAATACCCACTCCAATTGCGTTGCTGGGATGCTGAAGAAACACCAGAAACACCTTCGGCGGCTTATTCGACGCCGAAATATCTCTGAGGCGGTCATTCTTTCCCGCATTGTACGTGGAGTAGTCCAATAAGAAGGAAGCCAGAATCTCATCCGACTCCACGAAGTGCAGGACCTGTGCTTGTTCCTTTTCATCGCCGCAAATAAAGAGTCAGGAGGGAACATTCTGAAGTACCGGGTCGTGCATTTTGCAGAGTGACATCATTACTTCCTTGAAGTAAGGGCTGTCCACAGTGGAGCTTCCCTTATTCTCGACTCCAGGTAATGTCCTGAAGTCGATCACGCCCAACGCCATTCTCTTTGACGTGTCTGGATCCCATGCTCTCACTAGCCACTCCATGAAACTATTAGTGCTTTCAACGTATGGGCGGTAATAATCCTTGGCCGTAGGTTTCTCGAATTTATTCTTGTGATGAAGAAATACGTTGAAAAATTCGAATGCTTGTGGGGAGAGCTCCGCACAAGTCTTATTCTTTTGGTTGACGGATTTTGCTCTCCCGAAGTAGGCCTCTCCAGGTCGGTCGAGGAGCACGTCCATCGTAGCTCTGGAAAACATTCGCGACGTCTTGAATGCTTTCCAATTGTCCTTGATGATTTCGTTATTGGCATTCATAAGCCCAAGCTCAGGATCGATTTGGTGAAGCTCTTTCTTCACCAAGTGCTTGCGCTTCCGCCTCTTCAACCACTCCCTGGCGGTATAGCAACTCTGCAGCACAAACGACACGGCCTTCACCGTCACCTTCGGATAAGGCAAGGTGCGTTTCGCTCCCGTCTGGTTCAGCACATGCTTGGCGAGTGTCGCCAATTTGTCATAGCTCAGGTTTCCCAAATGCTTGAAGAATTCTCGGTTGAGAAGGCAGTTATCTAGGTTCCATCCTTCCCTTGCATTAAACTTTCTCCGCGTGTCTGGGTTGATGAGCTCTCCGAATGCGGCCGTAGTGATAACCTCGCTCCAGAGCTTGTACACTTCCTCTGGGGCTGTGATTAGCTTGAGCTCATTCGTGAGCTTCAGCTTCTCCTCCTTGGATTTTGTCTTTGCGATTCGGAAGTTCTTGTTGACGTCAATCATCGAGAACCGCAAGAAGACGGCTTTCTCAAAGTCCTGAGGATCGTGCACAACACTTTCATTAGACAAGGTGGTTTAATGATATTTGAATTGGCATTGCTAGTTGACTTGAGCCAAACTTGACACATCAACGCGAACCGCGCTAAAATGCATACATACCTGAAAGGACTCTCTGTTTCTTCTTGCTTCAACCGTGCGTCTTGAAGCCGTGCTGGTCCCGACGGACGCTGCCAGTGTAGGATTTCTTGGCTTCCCCATAGCCTCCCACACTGACCGCGCTCCGAGGATATTCGTTGCCCATGACGGTTGTGCAACCTGGAAATGGTTTGTCCTATTGTAGAACGCGGAGATGAGCCTGAGCTTCTCTACGTCGTTTGACCAGACCACGAAGCACTTCCATTTCCGGAAGTGTTCCCTCTCCGTGCGGTCCACCTTGTTGGCGTCATCCATCATCCACTTACTGGCAGCCACACTGTGCTGCCCATTGATGATGTAGAAATCGCCGTTTTCAATCTCTACCCACTCCTTCGGTTTTTCATTGTATCCAACCAGCATGACGCAAAGCGTTTGTCTCGTGCTCTTGTCGGGCATATTTAGTAGCCAGTTCACTAAATCCTCGACAATTCTGTCCTCCTTCGAGCAGATGTTGAATGTTGCCGGAGGTGGGACTAGTTGAGAGATGTCAATCTCTTTCTTGTCATCAGTCTTGAAGATGTAGGCGTCCTCACAAGTGGTCCAGAACTTCTTGTACACTTTGATTACTTCTTCATAGTCTGGCTTTCTTTTCGTTGCTCGAGAATGAGGGACATGTGCCATCTCGTCGACGTAACTTGCCTCCGCAACTTCAGATACCTTAGAGGACCTTGCTAGAGGTGCCTGCACGGACGGGGAGGCCTTACTTTTCTTCCCTTTCTTATTTTCCGGGGTTTTCTCTACCAGCTTTCTCGAATTTCTGGTTCCCCGAGCGCCTCCGGATTCCTGCGTGCTGTTGAGTCTGGAGCCCTGACTCACACCCTGTCTAGAGGTGTCCACTGAGACGGATCTCGGCCTGCTTAACTCGGTCTGCATTGCCAGCTTCCCTTTGAGTTGATCGAAGTCCTTGAACAAGGCATGGATCTTGCTGTAGAGCTTCTTGTGATTCAAGGGCGTGCCATCTGAATTCTACCACTCATTGTTATCAATTTTTTTCTCCAACTCCTTTATTTCGTCCCGGAACGGCGTGGGTTCTAGGCTTGCGAGGAGGGGTGTCATCACATACGGAATGAGGATGGAGTTTAGGCAGATTGTGAAGTGGTACTGGTCTTGAGGGGCAACATCGGGAAACGTTGTCACACACTTCACTCTAATCATGGGGAGGGTGTCCGTTTCTAGATCTTTTACCATCTCCTCGTAGGAGAGGTTTAGAAACACCTGCGCGTTCTTGAACTTGTACGCGAAGCAGAAATTGTTTCTGAAGGGGATCATGTGGAATCCCCACGCTTCAACCCTCTCCGGATGTTTGAACTCCCAGTACTCGCCCTCGATGAAGGATCCATCTGTCTCGTTGGGGTCTTCAAGGTACTGAATATCACATCCGTCGAAGTACATTTCCAGTGCTTCTCTGTGTTGATCCATTCTGCGAGGAGAATAATAATATGTCAAGTGGCTTGTTATGAATGCACTTGTCGGTTTAGCGCGAGTCGCGCTGATCTGCGTATGGTTTGTAGGTTGTTCATTTCGGCCTTGTGGCATTGCTTATCTATTGTAGATGTTGAGGTATTCTCTACTTATGAAGGTGAGGTTAGTTTTTATTGGGTTTGGTTCTCTGTCCCCATGACCTCAGTTAGCCTACTTTCTTATCTTTTACGATAAGACCTGACGATTCAGCGCGGGTCACGCTGATGTGTATAGTTGTTATATATTTGCTTAGTGGAATTCATATATTTGGATTTATTTTATGTACTCTGGGGTGGTCTGTTTTTTCGAGGGGAGACGTTGCAAATCAGCGCGTCTCGCGCTGATCAACAGTGCAGGGTTTTTAAATACTATGGAATTGTGTTACTACGATTCAAATTGGGCCACTTTGATTCGCATGTCTGGAGATATAACCGTGGCAGAATTCCATGATTTTAGTTCAATTATATGGTCTTAGTCAGTTTATGTTTTGAGGGGGACATTGCAGATTAGTGCGGCTTGCGCTGATATGCAGTTTTTCGTTTTAGGTGATGGACTCCAATTCATCACTGTGATCCCCAAACTATTTATTCTATAGGCTACCTAGCTTTGTCAAATTGTCTGGCTTCTCTGATAGTATATTGTCAAATCAACGCGGCTCGCGCTGATTTGCATTCTGTCATATTTTAGGGTTTTAAGGGCAAGCCTACTTCTGAACTCTTTCGGAATTTCTCACACAAATCCAAAACACATACAGACCCTAAGCAAACCTATGCACAGAGAGACCCTCAGCCAAACCCTATGACAAGAGCAACAAACTCTGAAATAAAAAAACTACAGTAACAAACAATGTCCGTATACGAACATGAATTCGGCAGACAGCAAGAACCTCAGAAATCCATGATGAAGCAAACCCTAAGCAAATCCAAGCATATACAGACCCTAAGATATTGGAAATCTAAACAAACCAAACCCGAAGCAAACACAAGCACATAGTGACCCTGTTGCGTAGAAGTTGTAATTTTTTTTGTTGCATGTATATTAGCCTGAGTTATTGCTTTCTGCTGCAAAGGAGAAGCTGCATCTACTGAATTGGTTGAATGGTACATTTACCCTATGCATTAAAATGAAGCTGAGCTAGTATGCAAAATGGTTCCTTCTCAGACTTTGTATCCACCAACTACCAAAGATTGGAATCCTAATGTTGAACCTCCTCCTCCATCATTCAAAAGAATCTTCAATAACTTATAACTACTTTCAGCATTCAGTTTTCTAAACCAAGGCAGGAGAAATGAAACAAGAAAACCTACATTCCTAATCATCAGAAAGGAAAACCTGAAGTACTCACCTGCCACGATTAGAAACCTTGCAGATTTGAACCCCGACCTCTTCTTCAGTAGCTTTCTTCAAAACACAGGTCTCCCATTGTGAACTCCTTCAAAACACAGCTCCCCCACCGTGACGTCTTCTAAAACAGACTGAAAGAAATACACACTGACCCTAAACCCTCAGAAGGAAGAAGGAAGAAGCGCCACAAAAGAGGATGAAGCGCACGCAGACAAAAGAAACTGCAAAAAAATCATGCACTTTCAGCATTCAGTATTCTAAACCGTGGCAGGAGAAAAGAAACCCTAAAACCTACATTCCTAATCATCAGAAAGGAAAACCTGAAGTACTCACCTGCCACGATTAGAAGACCTAACTTGCATATTTGAACCTCGACCTCTTCTTCAGCAGCTTCCAATTTTCCCGACCATGAGTTCCTTCAAAACACAGGTCTCCCACTGTGAGCTCCTTAAAAACACAGCTCCCCCACCGTGACGTCTTCTAAAACAGACTGAAAGAAATACACACTAACCCTAAACCCTCAGAAGGAAGAAGGAAGAAGCGCCACAGAAGAGGATGAAGCGCACGCAGAAGAAACTACAAAAAAATCATGCACTTTCAGCATTCAGTGTTCTAAACCGTGGCAGGAGAAAAGAAACCCTAAAACCTACATTCCTAATTATCAGAAAGGAAAACCTGAAGTACTCACCTGCCACGATTAGAAGACCTAACTTGCAAATTTGAACCTCGACTTCTTCTTCAGCAGCTTCCAATTTTCCCGACCATGAGTTCCTTCAAAACACAGGTCTTCCACTGTGAACTCCTTAAAAACACAGCTCCCCCACCGTGACGTCTTCTAAAACAGACTGAAAGAAATACACACTGACTCTAAACCCTCAGAAGGAAGAAGAACGGTATATTCAATATTTTGGGAGTTTTCCAATGAAATGGGAGTAAATTTTGAATGACTTCGTGATTTCATAAGGCACATTATTGCAAATTGGGAAGAATGACAAGTCTCCAACACGTAAAAATCATTGAGTTGCAATTAAGACAGGTTTGAAATTAAGGAATGTGGAAAAGATATGCATCAATGCACTGATTGAATTCCGAATAATAGGCAAAATTCATCTCATATACATGCCACCTGTACGTCCAATATGAACAACTCCCAACTATTGAAGTGTCCGCCTAGTATGAACAACTATGAACAACTCCCAACTATCAGAGTGTTCGTCTAGTATGAACAACTATGAACAAGTATTAACCACGTGATGTACTCCTCAACTTCTCAAGGGCCCTCCAAATTTCCGGGCCTCGACTGCATTTTGGCCTGACACCCGCACCCTCCTGGCGCATGTATTCCCTCCGCTGCGCCTGTAGTGACCTCCGTTCTGCAGAGTCCCAAGTGGAAGTCGAGGAATGAGTATACGCCGGCCTCTCGACTTTCCTCTTCAACTTACTTGCTTCAGCCGGTGCACGACGTGGGAGCAGAAGCTGTGCAACGTGGGGAGCATTGATTTCCACGTTCAAGTCATGTGGCGCATCGTTTTTCACTTCTGTTGTCTTCATTAGATAATTTGCATCTCCGTAGAGCTTTCTCTGCGTCCCTTTCTTTGAAGTAGTCGACGACGATGAGGAATTCCTGACTTCCCTAGAGCGCAAAGGGGATGGCGAGCACGAAACTAGCAAGCGCGGATTTTTCTCCGGAGGACTGTCCACCACTCCGTCCTCGACGTGCTTCACAGAGAAATCCATGGTGGAATTCAATGTTGGAGCCGAGCACAGGAAGTCCCCCGTGCTAAGAATAACGTATTGTCCATAGTCAAGAAGGGAGTCCTCTAACACTTGACATGGGAAGACCCCACCCCTTCTAGATTTTGCAGAGGGACTTCTCACCTGATAGAAAGAGGAAGAGAATTAGCATTGGAACCTTCAACCAAGCACAATCACAGCAAGTCCACGATGAAGCGAAAGCAAAAGGGATGGAATACAGGCTAACTAAACAAACTTCAACTCAAACAACATATTAGTGCGAAGCGCGCTAAACTTCAGCATTTATAAAGGAAGAAAGTGTTATTCACAAACGCCATGATTGCCTACCACACCTTAGCGTGAAGCGTGCTAAAATACAATGCGTGAGAATTAGAGGAACTGCAACATGCAAACAGCAGGAGCTTGACCGTATACCTCCACCAATAAGTCTAACTAACAATAACAGGCCCAAGCAAGATCTCCATGAGACAGTTATACTCTCGACGACCCCGTTCCTCGCACAACATTCGTCTTCCAATCCTCCACATCTTATCCTCCCTAAAGGACTTGAGACCAGTGCTGCGGCTGCTGTTCAATTTTTGCAACCACGGCAGTAAGACGGATAGAAGAGTCGTGTCCTTGTCCCCATTCCCTCGGTTACTCCACAAATCCAACAAAATTACATTTTCGGGCTTATTCATGAGGTGTTTGCGAGGGCTGTCATCAACTATGATAGTGTTATCGGGAGCAAAAATCCCGTGGAAGCCACCGAAAAGGACATCGAGGTTTTTAAGGAACAAGTCCTTATCCGTTCCCGGCTCTTTGTAAGCCACCAATCTCCCGGCCTTGTCCTTGCGCTTGATCGTTTTGCAGGAGTTCTGCCCGAGAACAAGGAAGGGCCATTTTCCCTCATGAAAGTGGTAGTTAGCAATTTCATCGACCGTTGTTTTCTTCATGGAGCTCCATACAGAAATGTTTGCGATCTTCTGTAGCTCCTTCAAGAACTCGGTGTAATTGGGACGAACATAAACCGCTTTGGGTCCAACGGCGGCAGGAATGATGGCTGAGTGCGGGTCCGAGGCCTTGTTAAACTGCTTGATGGAAGGGTTAGACTTCATGTCCTCGCAGCGACATAAGATTCCATTGAGGTCCAGGACGACGTTCAACCACTTCTCTGCCCCCCCAGACCTCAATGGACGATGGACGGACTCCGAAGGTCCCTCACGATCTACTGTAGGATGAGACCCCTGCTAACAAACATAGGAATTTCCAGCCAGTTACAATCGTGAAACTGGCTTCATTGGAACAACAAGACAAATCAGACAAAAGTGTTCCCCGATCGGGATTGAAAAAATGTTAACAAAGTCCGGCCTCGTCATGAAGAAGGAAGTAGAGATTATACCTTCTCCAGTGTTGATTGTGAAGGTTGATCAATGTTTTTGCAACTGGCCGAATTCGGACTCGTCTGCAGCAGATTTTGCATCGGAGGGACAACACAATCTTCAGGACATGATTCAATATTCAAAAGGCCTGCAATTCCAGAATCAGAGAAAAATTTCTCTGTAAGAGATATATTACAATTTCAGAGACATCGTCTTTTAGAATACAAAACTCACTCTAGATATATCTACTGGCAACTACTATAGCTACAAAACATCCGCTTGACATCTAGCGTTGTATATACATACAAAAAAATCAGCTAGGAATCTATCACACAATTTAGCGCGAGTCGCGCTAAATCTGCATCACGCATTCCGAACAAAAGTTTATTGTGCAGAACCTGCAAGTTGATTTTCGGTGGGCAGGGCATCACTTCCAGACTCCACCTTGGAAGCATCCCTGGATAGGTTCTGCTCAATGCTTGCCTCCATTGCCGTCTCAGTCTCAGCTTGGAATTCGAAACGGCCAATCTCCGTTGGGCATACAAGACCCTCGTCTTCAATCGGTATAGGAGCTGGCGGTTCGAGCGTCTCCTTGGGAAGAGGTGGCGGCATGGGTAGGGCCTGCGACGGACTTGAAGCATTGCTGATGTTTGAGCCAGAGGGCTGACCCTGGGTGAGCAACATGGGCGATGGTTTAACGGGCGGCAGCCTCTGGATTGGCTCCACACCAACCTTCTTGAATAAGAGCTAGAGCATCTCCTTGTTCTGCTGAGCAAGCTCTCGGTTGGCCCTTGACTCTTCCTGCATCCACTTCTGACTGGCCTTGTGCAACTCAATGTTTGCCAGCCTCTCCTTCGCTTGATCGGCCACCATTTGCGCCAGTGTAAGCTCGGTCTTTTGTTGCGCCATCAGAGCTTGCTGTTGCATCTGTTGCATGGACTCGTTATGTCGCTGAGAAATTTTGGCCAATTCGCTCGCAATACTTGCAATTGTATCGCGCTTCCTCTTTTTCATTGGCCGTCCAGATCCGACAGGAGTCATTGGTGTCTACGACAACGGTGGCAACGTGGAGCTTCCCGATGAATTGAGTACATCCGCTGATATGCGATTGGTCGGTGTCGCCATTTCATCAAGTCCTTCCGGACCGTCATCTGCAATCTCTTCTCCCTCCTCCTCCTCCTCCTCGAATTCGGACTCAGCTTCGTTGCAGACAGGGCTCTCAACATTCTTCTGCAAATTGAGAGGAGAGCATTGGCTTGACCTCAGCTTTTTCTTGTAGGACGAGGGTGTTGAGCATTGACCTTGATCACCAGGCATTGAGTACCCAATGTCAAGGAAATCCATGATGTCAAGTATCATTGCCTTGACACAAATTTCGTCCCACCATGTTGATTGACTGGCTAAACCAGTGGCGAAGACATTCACATCACTCATCTGCCAACATAACAAAGAGGATCAATCTAATCTTGTATTGAGGATCCAGAATTCAACGCGAGTCGCGTTAAATTATTGGTTTCTAGGAATGTGAAGACAGGGATACTATGAAGAAGTCTACATGTACAGACTGTTGAATATGTATCGCAAGTGACTTCAACGCGACTCGCGCTAATATAACAGGTCATTTTAGCGCGACTCGTGCTAAACAATTGACAGAAACCTCTTACCATTGCTGCGCACGTCAGCTTCCCTCTAGCGAAGCCCGAGTATATTGACATCCCAGACTTGCAGAACTTCTTGACGATCCACAGATAGAACTCCATTCACAATTCGGTGGGATGGATTCGGTATTCCAGCTTGGTGTATGCGCGCGGCTTGACATACCATGCCGTCTCTAGACATTCAAATTCATCTGGAATGGCCACCTTGTTGACATTGGTTGGGTTCTGCAGAAAGATCAACTGCACTTTCTTCGGCGTTTTCGCAACTAAGCAATCACCGAGTCGATCGTTCTTGCTGGGACAGTACAAAGCGTACGAAACCTCGAAGGTTTTTAAGACCACATTGGATTCAATCCAATGGAGGACTTGAGATTGTTCCTTTTCGTCCCCACAAATAAAGAGCCACGCTCAGACATCTTCAAGGGCAGGTTTCTTTGTCTTGGCCATCGAGGTGAGCACTTCAATGAAGTACGGATGGTCGATTGTGGAGCTCTGCTTCTTTTGAATCCCAAGCATTGTCCTGAAGTCGAGAACCCCAAACGCCATATTTTTGGCGATTTGCTCAATCATCACATTCGTTGTCCAGTCCTTGTGTATATTGCCCACCACCACATAGCCTTGGTAGTGGCCACTTGTGGTTGGGACCTAGAAATTAGACTTATGTTGCAAAAATCTCTTCAAGAAATCCTGTGCATCTTTGGACAACTCTGTGATCTCTTTGTTGAGGGAAGACTTATTTTTGGCCTTCCCGAAGTATGCTTCGCCTGGCCTGTCAAGAAGGACGTCCATGGTAGCGCTGGATAACTGATGGTCCTTCTTGAAAGTCTTCCAGTTCTCGTGGATGATGTCGCCTTCCGCATTCAGAAACCCGAGAGCAGGCTTGATTCCATGAAGCTCTCTGATCACCAGATTCTTCCGCTTACGGCGCTCAACCCAGTCTTTTGTGCTCCAACAGTCATCAAGCACGTTTTTGATGCTCTTTACTGTCACCTTCGGGTACGAGAACCTATGCTTTTCACCCGTCTCGTTGAGCAAATGTTCAGCGAGTCTTTTCAATTCTGCGTAGCTCAAGTTCCCCAAGTATTTGAAGAACTCCCGATTCAGCACACAGCTCTCGGGATTCCAATCGTCCCTCGCATTGAACATGGCCCCCGTATCAGGATTGACGAGCTCTCCATGCGCAGCAACGGTGATGACTTCACTCCAGAGCTTGTACACATCATCAGGGGCCGTGATGAGCCAGAGTTTGTTCGTTAGCTTCAGTTTTTCCTCTCTGGCCTTGGTTTTTGAGATTTTCAGGTTCTTGACAACGTCAATCATAGAAAATCTGACTGTCATGGCCCTCTCAAATACCTGACACACAATTAGACAAATTTAATTAGAAGCGACGACGTAGCTCATCAAAGATCAATCACGTAGCATGCATTTTGGACAGGGCTGGAATTCTGTTAGTCGACGAGGTAGTTTAGCACGACTCGCGCTGAAGTGTTGACCTGAAATCGCTCGTGCTTCTTCTTGTTGTCTACAGTCTGCCGTACTTGAGACGCAGTTCCAACAGACTTGGTGGGCTTGGGATTTTCGGGCCTACCCATATCCTCCCACACTTGACGAACCCCGAGGATGTTGCTCGCCCAAGATGGCTGCACAACGATGAAGTGGTTTGTATGGTTGTAGTAGGCAGAAATGCATCTAAGCTTTTCCGCGTTCTCCGACCACACAATGAAGCAATTCTACTTTTGGAAGTGCTTGCACTCGATTTTGTCGATGTTGTTGGAGTCATTAAACATGAACTTGCTTGCCTCCACACTATGCTGCCCGTTTATTATGTAGAAATTGCTGGCTGCAATTTCTTCCCATGTCTCCGGCTTCTTAGTGCAGCCCACGGGCATGACGTAGAGCGTTTGTTTCGTGCTCTTGTCAGGAATGTTGAGGAGGTAGTTGACCATGTCCTCAACAATGTTATCCTGCTTCGACCAGATGTTATAGGTCGTAGGAGCCTCCACAAGCTGAGAGATGTCAATCTCTCGCTTGTCACCAACACCAAAGACATAGGCGTCTTCACAGTTGGTCCAAAATTGCTTGTAGACCTGGCTGACGTGCATATAGTCAGGGCTTCTCAGCGTCGCTCGGGAGTGAGGCAAGTTTGCCATCTCCTCAGCGTAACATCCTTCGGGAACTTCGGAGACTGGAGGCTCGGTTGCTGTTGCTGTCTCTTTCTGAGGAGGATCAGCCACTTTTTTTCCTTTTCGCTGCTGAGGCTTCGAAGGTTGTGCTTGAGTTTTCCTCTGACCTCGACTTGTCTCTGATTCCTGCTTCACGATCACCTTAGACGTCTGGCTGACGCCTTGCTGCACCATTTCTCTTGTGATCGATCGGGGCTTGCTATACTCTTGTTGCATGGAGAGCTTCCCCTTCAACGTATTGAAGTCGTTGAACAGCTGGCGGATTTTTGTGCACAGCCTCTTCCAGATTAGGGGAGTGCCGTTTGCATTCTTCCACTCGTTGTTGTCAAGCTTCTTTTCCAGCTCTATGATCTCGTCGGCGTATGGAGTAGGCTGGAGGCTTTCCAGGAAGTGGCTGAGGTTGAATGGGATGAGGACCGAGTTGATGCAAATGGCGAAGTGGTATTGCCTGCTCGCTCCTGGCACAGTGGACATGCATTTCACTTTGATCATGGGATGCACGTCCACTTCGACATCTTTGATCATTTGTTGATAGGAGAGTTGGAGGGCGCATGTTGCATTTTGAAACTTGTAGCTAAAGCAGATCATGTTTGTCATTGGTATCATGCATATGCTCCAACACTCTACTTCTTCAGGCTCTTTGAACTCCCAGTACTCGCCTTCGACTACACTCTCGTCCGCATTGGGATCATCATCCGCGCACTGTACTTCACATCTTTTGAAGTACATTTCAAGGGCTTCGACTTGGTCCTCCATTCTGCCAAAACAATGTTACGGTGTTTCATGTCAGAACACTGATATGTATTAATTGGGATCTCTAGCGCAGATTTCTATTCATATTTGAATTTTGACTCTTTTGCCTAGCTCACGCTGAATCAAAGCATGATGACTCTCATATTGACAGGAAATACTTTAGCGCGACTCGCGCTGAAGTTGAATTGGTTCAGATAGGATTTGGATCAAAGTATGATGACTCTCATATTGGCAGGAAATACTTTAGCGCGACTCGCGCTGAAGTTGAATTGGTTTAGATAGGATTTGGTATGAATCACGGGTAGGAACTGATTAGCGCGAGTCGCGCTAAAGTGGAGGGCTTACACTATCATTATGTTGGTATATACTTTAGCGCAAGTCGCGCTAAGGATGAATTGCTCAAAGGAGATGTCAAACAAGCATCGTTAGGAGTGATTTAGCACGAGTCACGCTAACTCAGAGAACATGCGCTAGATCGAAGGACTGATACTTTCTTGTCGGATGATTATACTTTAGCGCGACTCGCGCTAATGTGGAGCTGGTTGTTCTAGTTATCTACGTTTTCAATTTTTTTGTTCTAGGCGGGAGTATTTTAGGAACAGGATGCTGTTTAAGCATTATTTAGCGCGACTCGCGCTAAAATGGATATGTATTTTATGGCTATGTCTTGTGGGTATCGGGTGCTATGTTATTATTGAATGGGATGTATAGGACACTTGAGTGGCAGGCTTAGCTTAACGAATTTCTGGATATACCATTTTAGCGCGAGCCGCGCTAAAATGGCTGACTAACGTTTCATTTAGTCATGACTTTATTTTTAGGGTTTCAGGTTACCAAAAATAGGGTTCAGGGTTTTAGAACAGGAACAGGAACAGGAACAGCAAACAGCAACAGGAATAGGAACAGCAACAGGAACAAGAACAGCAAACAGCAAGAGCAACAATAACAACGACCAACAACAAACACATGTATTAAACCTAAAATCCTAAACCACAAACATCATTCGCTTCATTGTTACCAAATCATGACTAATTTTGGGTTTGCTTCAATGGAAGATGACTAAGCAAACAATAAGCAACCAAGCAAGTCATGGTTGAAACATTCAAGCAAGCATGCAAGCAAGTCAAGCAAGCAAGAAAATTAGAAATTTATTGACCACGTACCTAAAAAATAGCAACATGTACCTCGCAGACAGCAGGTGCAGCTCAAAGATCACACCTCGCAACTCAAGTGTCTCGCAGCAATCCGCACCTCGCACCTCGCACCTCGCACGTCGGACCAAACAATCCGCACCTCGCACCTCGGACCTCACACCTCGCACCTCGCACCTGCGAGATTGCGTTGAGTTCGTAGCAATCCGCACCTCGCAGCAATCCGCACCTTGGACCAAACAATCCGCACCTCGCACCAAGCAATCCGCACCTAGCGCCTCGCAATTTCAAATTTGAAGCATTGCTCAGAGCTCTCTCGCCGCACTCCTCCGCTGCAGCCTAGGCGGCCAACAAAACTCTCCACAATCCGCAATCCGCAGCTCCCACCAAGCAATCCGCACCTCGGACCAAACAATCCGCACCTCGCACAGCAAGTGCAACCCTAAACCTTGCACCTCGCAGCAAGCACCAAGCAATCCGCAATCCGCACCTCACACCAAGCAATCCGCACTTCGCACCAAGCAATCCGCACCTCGCACCAAGCAATCCGCACCTCGCACCAAGCAATCTGCACCTAGCGCCTCGCAATTTCAAATGTGAAGCATTCCTCACAGCTCTCTCACCATGCTCCTCCGCTGCAGCCCAGGCGGCCAACAAAACTCTCCACAATCCGCAATCCGCACCTCGCACCAAGCAATCCGCACCTAGCGCCTCGCAATTTCAAATTTGAAGCATTCCTCACAGCTCTCTCGTCGCGCTCCTCCGCTGCAGCCCAGGCGGCCAACAAAACTCTCCACAATGAATTCAGTTGTGGCCTCAACGAAGAAACTAAAAAACAGCCAAACCAACAAAACTAAAAAAACTAGCAACAAATGCGCTGACCCTCCCCCCGCACGGCGAATGGAAGGTGACGACCGACCGGGGCTACACCGAGCCTCCAAGCAGGGTCGATATTAGGTTCGGGCTTAGGGGTGAGTAAAAGTTCGACTACCGAGGCCACAGGGTTGGAAACCAAGTCCACAGGGTCGAGAACAGGGGCCGTAGGGTTCGATGCTGGTGCTACAAGCTTCTTTTCCATTTTTGAAGAAGTGCATATGGCAATATAAAAAATGATATTGGTTTTCCAAATTGCAACATTCATCCATTTAAGGGAGCCAACCCATTTTGACCACTTAAGCCATTTGGACTATTTGCACGGCTAATTTTTTCAAAACTTCCATTTCTACAAGTTTCGAAACAAGCATTACAATGTAGGCATAATTTTTGAGATGTTTTTTTGCAACATAAAATTATTGAGAATTTTAGTGGAAAATGGGCTTGCTTCTATTCTAATGATATAGCCCATTATCTTTCCAACAATTTTGATTGCAATATTGAGACTCTCCTAAGCCAATTATATAGTGCGACAACTGCATAGAAAGTTGTGCCATATGTAATTGCTGCAAATTTTTTGTGCACAGTCAAAAAGGCAATGGTCTATACTACCAGAATGGGATGTCGGTTATAAATGGGTTGCTTCTTGTATTGGATGTATGGTATGGTTTTCATCCACAATTGGGCAATTTCATCTAATATATTTTTATATTTCAAAGTTGTCTAGCAATTTCATCCACTTTTTCTAGCATTTTCTATAATCTTTTTTAGGGCAATCCTTCCTTTTCATAAATCATAACAATCTTGCCCACTTAGAAGTTGAACTTTGCATGAATAAAAAAAAAATGGGAATAGAATGGGCCCTCCCCTTGAATGGTCCAAATCCTTCAAATGTCTTGCAATAATTAAAAAAGAATGCTCAAATAAATTTCAAGCAACTTGAAATTCGTGCTACACATTGGATTCCACATTAATTCTCAATGCTAGCCCATTTAGGAGTTAATTTACATGTGAAAAGGAAGGATTGCCAAGAATACGGCCATTGTACCTTAACGGTTCAAAATTAAAAAGGTCATGGAATTTTGTAAGTGATTGCTCAAATTTTGATCAAGCAAGTTGTAAATAGTGGTACAAGCGACATCGTGCGTTCATTTTCAATCTTGCCCACTTAGAAATTGAACTTTGCATGAATAAAAAAAAATGGGAATAGAATGGGCCCTCCCCTTGAATGGTCCATTCTATTCAAATCATGGTCTTATGGGATGAATTCATTAAATGGTAAATAAAATATATATTAATACAAGTTATGAATTAGATGAATTTTAAGATTTTATAATAAAAAAACACTACTAGTGCTTCTTTTATACATTTTTGGAAGCAAAATTAATATGTAATTCAATAACTCATGTGCTGTAGTATAGAAATACTAAAGTCCAGAAACCATGATGTATATGAAAATAATCAAACGCAAAAGACATGTACAAGTTGCATACTAATTGAACATTTAGATTTCATGATAAAACATTATTGATGGTCATTTCATTCATTTTAACACGCAAAAGAATTCTAATTGAATAAATCATGTGTTGTAGTTTACAAATAATGAAGCCCAAAAGCCATGACATATATGAAAATAATAAATAAACGAAATAGATGTACAAGTTGCATACCAGATGAACATCTACATTTCATGATAAAACTATATTAAAGGTCCTTTTATGCATTTTGACATACAAAAGAACTTCTAATTGAATAAATCATGTGCTATAGTTTCAATGATGCTAGCAGGCGAGCTTGGAGCGGGGAGCTTGCGAGCCGCGAGTGAGAAGTTTGTGAGCAGTGAGCACCAAAAGTATATTTATGGAAATTTTTTTCGTCAAATTTTTTTTCATCCAAAAACTTACTATTTATAGTAATTTTTGTGACCTATGACCGTGGATCCTATAACCGTGGTCTACATTCAACTTATAATTTAAGGGTTGGGTTTCTTATTTTCTGACTTCTCAAACTTCTAAAATTATGTATACATTTTAAACTCTTATTCATCCTACTGCACAGAAGTAAGGATATAATACTTGTTATAAAATAGACCGTAATGGGTTTGGAAGAACTCTACAGTGTTGTTTGAAGGGGATAAATTGAGAATGGAGAACTAAGGCTTCTAAATATCCCATGATGATTGCTATTTCTAACAAGTGCTAGTATAAGAGGATTCGTATACAAGGGGTAGCCAAGCTAAAGGTCAGGTTTTGCTGACTACCGCAAACCAATGCGGTAGATTTTTATTTTTTATCCTTAAGTGTTTTACTTCGTGTATTTTAAATTTCTAATTTTTTTTCTTTCGACTTCACTATGACTAGGATTATAGAAAAGACGTGGCAAAGCAAAAAATGTAAATTAGGTTCATCTTCGTAAATGTAGGATAGCACGAGAGTAGAGGATTAGGGTTCAACCCATGCATTGGAATTTCATTTCACACGATTTAGTAATGACACTTCTGAAATATACTCCCACACTTTGCAAATGCAACAACATTTTGATTGGTACATGTTTTAAATCATTTCTATTGCCTGATACATAAACAAATACTGTATGCATGAATTCATCAGAAATTGCCACTAAGCCTACTCAGGGATAGTGATGAGCCCCGCTCGAAATAGAAGTAGCTTCAACTCATTGAAGCTATAACTAGGTGCATGAATGAACTTGTCATCATGGATATCCATCTTGCAAAAATACCTATACAAATAATATAGATGTTTACAGTTCACATACTGCTGCCTTCCTCCAATTGCCGAGATAGCCATATTCACAAAATCCGGGCAAGTGTACGAGGGGAACATACCAACTGTAATTCGATATACGTTTTTGGTAGGGTCAGATCCCGTCTCCAATTCCACTATTGCGCCAAGGCCTGGAAAAGGGAGTAGGGTCACTCCTAGAATTTGTCCTTTTATGTTCCCAGCACTCTCCCACTTGTTCCGTTGTTCTGTACTTGGAGGATTTGCAATTCTTCTGATGGTTTGGTTGTTCTTGACTGTTGGATAAGCATCCGGGTTCTTGGGTGGTGGTTAGTCATACAAAGCACTTTAAAAAATCTTGGACATGGTGAACAATCGGCGAGGCGACAAGGTGGGTCATTCTTGGAGGTGGAAGTCCGCATGCTACAGTAATAAAGTTTCGTCTCAATTGAGATTTGTTCCAATCAATACGGGCCAAACCTCCGGCACCTCAGGCCAATCAATGACCCATTTCCGCTTTGAGCCTTTCACGCACCTTTCGATGTCGTCCCAACAGAACCAGAAGTCCGAGACCACCTCGCGCCTACTCCCATATTCTTCTTTCCGCCCACGATAAGTGGGAGCTGGGGTTCCCTTCTTCCCCTTTGCAATTTTTGCGTTACACTTAATGTTTGATGTCCGTTGTTGAGCTTGACATCTGGCATTTGACTTGTGTCTGATCCTTGCAATGTGCCACTTCGATGTGTCACAGTCACTTTCAAATGCAGCGGTCACATACTGCAAAGGGCGACCCTCAATTGTATTGCCCTTGTTGTCCATCAATTCTTCTGAAGCCTTTGTAGACCTAGTCCGGACACGTGGTTGAGAGAAATTGATCTTATCTGGTCTATGGGAGTCTCCGGCATCACCAATAGGTACATCCAACTTCCTCTTTGTGCTTCCAAATATTTCCTCCCCTTCCAAATGTGGTACACGACTTCCCAGACCATGTGCTTCAGGTAATGTGTTCAACGCCTCGGCAATTTTCTTTGGGCACCCACTACGTCTTGCAGCTCTTAGCTTCAGTTCCCCCTTGGATGGGCCAGATCCGCTTGCATGACCTCTGAGATAGGCGCGATACTTTGTCATTTGCATCCAAGCACGAATACTGTCATCACAAGTGGCATCAAATAAATTGTTTCCTCTCTTTCTGGACATTTGAAGCCACTTATTGTGCACTGTTTCAGACAGGTTACATGAAGGCAAGTCTGCCATTTCCTCCAAACTCAAGCCCTGCAAATTCACACATGACAATAGATGAAGGACTTCCCATTTCATATTAGAAAGATCCAACACTTTCCTAACCTCCGGGGAGTCCATTAAGCCATGATATAAAGTACACACCGAAGTCAATTTCCTTCATGCAAAGGAATAGTTCACAACTTCTATTCCCCACAAGTAAAGCATATACGAATGAGCTACCTTTGATGGTTTAGGGTAGGTCATTTTCTGGAGCAAGGCCAACTAGTCTTTCATCTCCTGTAGATGTTCAACAACCTCCTCTTTTCATTTCGAAAAGAAATATGCATTTCTTCATACAAGGTACCTAAAATAGTATTGGAAGGGAACACTTGGGCATCCGTCGGATCCGACGGATGCCTAAGTGCTCTCTGGTGGTACTTCCGATATCTAGACTTGAACTTCACGACAACAAAAAGAAAAGACTACCTTCCATTACTTTTAGAGAAAACTTTGCATTGGAAATGAAAGATACATTCTCTAAAGCTAGTGGAGAGTATCCTTGGATGTCCAAACATCACAAGATAATAAAAATAGAGTACCACAAACATTTTAGGATAGAAACAAACATACTACCTAGACTACACAAAAGACTAGTACACTGCAAAAAGAATACTAGACAAAAAAAAATTGATAAAAAAACATTGGATTTAAAAAACTAATACTGGATAATAAAAAATACATTTAGACATATGTTGTCACACGTGCAGATATAAGTATGTTTGGTTTCATGTACATACAAGTATTTGGATTCAAGGGGAGACCAGAAGGGCACTTACCATTGTCATAAAGCCTCTCCATTGTAAGTATCGAAAATGCCAAAATGCAAGCCAGTGGTCTATATGATGAAGTGCTTCTTCAGTCGCGGCTCCAGATGACAACCACCACGAACGGATTGCAAGGTACCGAAGCTCAGCTTCATCCATGGTCTTCGACTCTTTATACTGCTTGCATATTGTAATGTGTTGGTGTTGGAGTGCTTGCTTGATGTGTTTTTGCGTGTGCTTGTGAAGGGAAGTACTCCAATGTAGCAAACATGTCCTCTCCCGATTCTCCATAATCTCATTCGCAGAGCCACTTCCGTACACTATGCGAACCCCATTCCAATTAGCCATAGCACTATCTGCCATGAACCCTTTAAAGTTTGGGTCACGCACTCCATGTCGTGCCATGACAGCATTCAAACTCCTCCAGAACTGTACTTGGACCTCGGTATCTTCAGATTGCATGTCGCAGATAGCAATTGTCATCACTTTTTTGTACTGAGAATCGTACACATGGCAGCCCATCGTAGTCCAATCCTTCACGCGCTTCACGTGGTCGAACATCATCCATGCATTTTCTAGATCGCCTCCAGCTTGCATACGCCTGACCAAATCCACTCCACTTCCGGGTCCTTCTGTCAGCATTTTGAAAACGTATACTTTCTCTTTCCCTTGGCCAGGGAAGACGCTATCATGTATGAACTCGAACTTCGACTCTTTCTTCATAGTCATGATGTTGTCAATGACCCCCCTCGGCTACTTGAGCGAAAAGACGAGATGACATTGCGTATGCTAGGGCTGCTTAGATATTGGAAACGATCCATCACTTCGTCCATTTCCTCTCCCTTCAACATCACCTTCTCCCCTTCTCCATGGTGAAATAGATAGGTCGATAGGAAATCTTTGCTGACGGACAAAGCTATGGCAGAGTTTGTGGCTGTAGGTGTTTTAGCTACTTGCTCTGCGATGAGTTCACTGATTTCGTTCCTAGAATCTCTATACATACCCTTCCCTACTGGGTGAGTATGGTCTCCAAAGTGAATACAAGCCCTTGTCATATTTGGTTTATCGCTGTAGCAATAGTAGATCCTAGCATTGCAAGTGTAGAGGCAGGTGGGTGTGACTTTGCAGACCTTACAATGTAGGCTACAGTCTATTGGTGGAACGTTTCCTACTGCAAATGGAAACCTACTGGAACCGCTCCACTCTGTTTCGTTTCTTTTCATGGCCCTCTTTAGGTACTCGCACTTTGGATTATTACAAACAAGGTGACCAGCACAAAAAGACTTACGGAACTTCAGATTGTCGACGTTGTGGATGTTTGTGGTCATGAGCTTGCACCATGGATGTCCATCATAGCGGTTGTCCATTCCCTCCAAGTTCTTTGCAGCCGATGATGAAGAGGAAGAGCGACATGGAGGTAACTCGAAGACAACATCTCCATTATACAGAGGTGGGAGATACTACACGCGATGGTGCTTCACAGCATCAAAGTCTAAAGTGGACAGCTCACTCCGAGATCGATGAACCGTGAACAATCTCTTCAAGCAATCTATAATACTCAGTTGGCTATTAGGACTCGCCAACATAGGAGGACGTGAAAACGAAAGGTACTGCGAATTACTGGGTGGGGTGGTAAAAGTAAGTTTAGAACTTTTCATCACATGCGCTCCGGAGGTGGCCTTCTGTGAAGTGGTTTGCGGGGCCTCTCCTTCGGATTCACTAGACAACTCTACAACAGTATCCAATTTCTCGACCTTCACCTTTGCAAGCATTGTATTGTTTGGGAGCATGAAAGGGCGGTCTATTAGAGGACTAGGTGTACGTGCTGGAGATGTATAAGGCATGTCTACCGTAGAATTATTTGACTGTCGGCTACCTAGCTCAGTGGCTGCCCCTAGTAGACTTAGGGGAAGCCCGAAACCTCTATAATTTCCTGCTTCTAGGTACCAGTAGTGGCCTTTGTCATCTACACACTTCTCTATAGGGATGGATTGTTGTAATTCACCTGAATCGGACTTCCTCTCTTCTTCAACATAGATTGAATTCTCTACAAACTTGAATCTCACATGAAGGAGGTGACTCGGGACTCTAGCCAGTCCTTCATCATTCATTGGGAACAGTAATGGTGTGTCATGACCATCTACTCGAACGTAAGCCATAATGCTAACACGGACAGTAAATGAGATGGAAATGAAAGAATGGTGTTCGAGAAACGGTAGGTGCATTCTTATACATGATGAAGGGCATTTGTGCAATCATTGCGGTCATTAATTTTCAAGGACGGCATGAGGACAAGGTCAGTATAAATTATTCCTCATAGATGTTGATATTTGATTCTCTTATGCCTCCATTTGTAAAAAGCCTTCTTCATTAAGAAATAATTGTAGGACAGAAGCCCCCATCATTTATTACCATGTTGTAAATGAGACGATGTAGTACGTTGAAGATACCTAGGATGCGTATACATTTATAATTAGAGAGTTGCACATTCATTTTTTCATATTATGTTTTGCGTGCAGGATTGGAGTTTCCCTGATATTTTCAAGATCTAAGCATTTCGGGATTACTGCTACCAAGAACACGCACATGGGAAGAGGAGCCGTAGCCGCCATTGGAGGTAAATCAAATCCGGCACGGACCAAGCTTTGAAGGCACACTTCAATCGAGAAGGACAGATCTTCTTCAATACTTCAAGGCATGAAGAGGGCACTTGATGTTGGTCTTCATTAAGCGTTGTCATTGGCTCTATCATTCAAACGAACGGCGCATTAAAGTAGCCGTCGCAAGTCGTACGATGTCACTAAGAAGACGGTTGTACTGTATAGGATGTCATTAAGAAGACTACTTGCAAGGTTTATTGGCACGCTTTGAGCCTTCCAAGGTCTCTCCACCGTGACAATAAGTTGGACCTTAGCACTGCTCAATTCCTTTCTTATTATGTTCAGAAGTTCTAGTATTGGTGCTCCTATGTAGTATTGATGCTCTTGTAGTTATGTCATGCTTTTAGAGAACGACGTCTTTCTCTCTACTATTCCATTGAAGAGGAGGAGAAAGAAACACAGCTTATTCTTTTTCTCGTCACCTAGAGCTTTGAAGAGGGCAAGGATGACACGGGCGAAGAAAGTGATGTCAAAGACCAAGCATAATGGATCCAGCGACCTCCAAAGGTCACTGCAATATGAAGGAGACGATTTTGGTGTGGCGGATGAAGTGGGCCATGTCGAAATGTCAGTGTTACAAGGTGTTCAAGCGAGCTCCGCCACTACTACTGGTGCTAAGGGTAGACCTGAACATGTAAGTTCCATCCATGTCATCAGCCCTATTACTCATTCTCAATTGTAAACCATCTTGTATCGTCAACCTTCTCCCATTCTAGGATACAAGGGGTAGATGAATATGGTATGTACAGTGCAAAGAGAAACCAAGGTTTGCACAGAAGATCAGTTGGAACGATTGACACAACATTCTGTGTTATACAAGTTTGTGGAGGTTGTAACGAGGGTATAGTGAAGGGTTCGTACATGTAGGTAGTGCTTTGAAGACAGCAGTATAGCACCCATTCTTTTAGAAGGTCTGTTCCTCAAATTGGGAGAGAAGTTCACGGTCTACGATATTCATCCATGTTAACAACAACTACGAGTTTGCAAGATTCAACTTCAACTTCCAATCATTCTTAGGCATTCCAAGCAGATAGACTTTTGATATTATGAAGAAAGGAAATTCTTGTAGAGGCTTCAAGAATTCTTATGTGCAAGAAAACTTTACTGTGTATGATTGCTCCTTTAGTGGTCTCAAATTGGAGTACTGCAAACAAGCAAGTGCTCTTGTCCAGTATCAAATGTCAATTTGTTTTTAGGGACCAAGATTCAACGTGTATGGATATTTTTGAATTTGAGATGTTTGGGGTGTTTTGGGTATTTGAGATATTTCAAAGAGTTGGGTATTTTGAGTAGTCTCGGTAATTTTAGGTATTGACGTAGCACCCTCTGTTGGGAATTTTGGGGTATTAGCATATAGGCGTATCTACGGTACTTGGGTATTTGCGTTTTGTGGGACAGAAATAGATGGATATTTTAAATGGGTGGGGTACTGGATTGTTGTGGTACCTTGGGTAGTACGGGGACTAATGAAGTTGAGTATATGGGAATTTTGGTTTTAAAAAAGGAAATGGATGATTTTAATAAAGGAAATAGATGATTACATAAATGAGAAGACGTAGCTGTCTTCTAGCAACCCGTATTCACTTACCCCCGCGCCACTCGCTAAATCAGTGAATCAGAAGAGGCTTTCTAGTTAAATTTGAACCGTGAATGTAGCTGCATGGGTCAGGTGCTCCCGCATTCCGGAATTTGGGAATGTGTACAAGGGAGGCGAATCGAGGATAAAATCCCAGATTTCCGCCGCAGACGTCCAACCCCGGAGAGTCCCGAAATACCCGATTGTAAACGCTGGCTGCGTTGATTCCAGCTAGTTCACCGCTATGGCCACATCCAAGAAGAAACGAACTCACCAGCAGTCCGTGCATTTCCTGTCGGTCTTGCTCGTAGTTTGTAGAATTCAGTGCATGCTCCATCGCATTCGCAGGCAACGCATCCTCTTGCACTGAGGTACTCAAATTTGTCACTCTAGCTGGGTCGAAGCCGGAAGGAAGCTCTGATTTTCTCTTCTCGTGATTTCAGTCGACGTTGTCTCTGGGCACTGTACCTCCAGTGCAAGATGAATTTGATTTCCATGTGCTTGAAGCCCAGCGATGTCAACAACATTGCTAATTCGTGGATTCCCTTTGAACAGCAGAACAATCCAGTCATGGCGCGGAGCACTCGCAGTCGCTCAAGGAACGTTGTCCCGGACACTGAGGTTACCCTCGAGGTTCGTGGATGTTCACTTCTCGCGACGCTTTGAGTTTATAGAAGAGATTGCAAGTGCCCATGCTTTCAGTCTCTGCCTCTAGCGCCGCTTCAGTCAGGCGCAACGAGTTACGCGCATCACACGCGCCACGCATGGCTCGTGACGGATGCGGCAGCAGAGGCAGCGATTGAAGGCAACCAACATCATTCTTCTGGAAAAAGGCAAGTAGGACCCGTTCAGCGTCGAAGAATATGGATCAGGTGGAGGTGTCCGGGAAAACATCGTCGGATCCGACGGTGTTTTCCTGGACACCTCCACCTGATTCATATTCTTCGACGCTGGACATCTCATGGGCGGTTATTGCCATGAAACATTCGTCGTTTGAATCGGTCATTGGTAGCCGATGTGACGCGCGCCAATTCCATCACGTGAGTGAAGCGTAGCGCTCGTGTCGCATAGCGCGCGTGACGCGCGACGGAAGTGGCGGGCGCTGCACCTGGCCCATGCAAAATTGAATTGCTGCCTTTGAGACGCTCAACGGGCAAGAAAGTGGATCAGCTCCAAGTGTCCAGGAAAACACCGTCGGATCTAACGGTGTTTTCCTGGACACTTAGAGCTGATCCACTTTCTTGCCCGTTGAGCCTCGCGCGTCACGGATGTGGCGCGAGTCGCGGATGTGGTGCGGCACGTCGCGGATGTGGCGTCACGGACGTGGCACGGCACGTCATGAATGTGGTACTTGACCAAAATGAAACCGGATTCGTGACGGATGTGGCGCGCGTAACGGATTGACCATTTCCAGGAACGAAATCAGTGAACTCATCGCGTGACCGTGGCGCGTCACGGTCATCGTAACGTGCCGTGACAGGGATGGCGCGTGACCGTGGCGATGAACCGTGGTGCGTGACCGTGACCGTGGCGCGTGACCGGATGGCGCGTAACCGTCACAGATGGAGCGTAACTGGATGGCGCACGACCGTAAATTCCTTGCTTTGAGACGCTCAGCAAGCGAGAAAGTGGATCAGGTGGAGGAGTCCAGGAAAACACTGTCGGATCCAACGGTGTTTTCCTGGACTCCTCCATCTAATCCACTTTCTCGCTTGCTGAGCGTCTCACTTTCAGAAATAAAATGAAAATGCCTTTGCAGTCTCTGTCAAATGCCAGCCAGGCGGGACTCGCGCCACATCCGTCACGCGCCATCCGGTCACGCGCCACGATCACCGGGTGACCAAGAATTCGTAACGTATGAGGCGCGCGTAACGGATTCGTGACGAATTTGGCACTTGACCAAGAATGTGAAGGCAAACTTTTTTTTTTTCCCGAAAGGGAAACTCTCAGCAAGCCAAAAAATTGATCAGGTGGAGGTGTCCAGGAAAACACCGTCGGATCCGACGGTGTTTTCCTGGACACCTCCACCTGATCAATTTTTTGGCTTGCTAAGAGGTACTCACGGCAGGTACTTGGCTTGCTGAGAGGTACTCACAACAGGTTTCTTTTATCGTCGTTTGGTTGTACGTCGATGGTAATGGGTTGAGAATATATACATGTACGATTTTTAGATTTTAGGGCAGTGCGACGTTGGTCATGGTGTTCATGAGGAGAGATGAGAGCAAACTGTTCACGTACCTCGGAAAGGCCGCCTGTGTCCTGGCAGCGACACTTTCCTTCAAACTGATCTCCATGTCTGAAACTGTATCGTCGTCCACGAAGAGTACTGTGTAGGGCACACTTTTGGCCCTCGCTCTGTTGATTGATAAGGAGGTGACTGTCTTTCAATTGGAATGAATTCAACAACGCGACTTTGGCAGTCCTTGGCGTCACGCCTGAACATTGCTTTCCTTCTTATTGGATCCTTGGAACATCATCCTTGGACGTCAGTCACGCTAATTCATAACAGTGATTGGTTCATTGGGCTAGGGTGACCAACGCAAAGGCAAGCGCCCAAGGGTGACATCCAAAGAGAAGCACACTTCCATTGACCAGTCCTTCCCAGCACTTCAAATTGGAGGGTCATCACAGCCAAAGAAGTGGCCTCAACCTGGCCAAGAGCTCTCTAGTGACTCCTGCGATGACGAAGAGAACTTGGTGAGTTTTGCAGACATCATGGATGCTACAGAGCGCGCAGCAAATGACTTTGAGGGAGATAGGCTTAGTTGGAACCGGGGGCCTGGGCCATGGTTCTCACCTAAGAGCTCGGAGACGGAATATTCCTTCGCTATTGAGCTCTCAAATGCTAGCTCTAGTCCCCCATTTGAAGAAGTGTGTGAGAGCATTGACACTGGTAGAGTTTACACAAATGGGGTCATCATCTTGAGCTCAGACTCGGATGAAGATGATGACGTGGACATCATCCATTAGGCTCTCTGGACTTCATTATATATCTTACTGGCAGAAAACATGGAAGTAATTTTCATTTTTGAAGTAAAGCATTTTCATTTAGGCTTCAACATACATTCTTTATACTTACTTGACCTCTTTTGTAATTTGCGAATGAAATCTTCTCTGACTAAAATTCTACATGCAGATGGACGTCTCACCCACTGGAGTAACTCAAGAAGATACCATCTTGGAGACTCCGGGAACAGATGAAACAACGCAACCATATATTGGGGACGAAGAAGAAGACGATGAAGAAGAAGACAAAGAAGGAGGAGGACAAGATCCCATGCAAATAGAGGATCTTGAGGACAAAGAAAAAGGACTCATGGAGGATGAACTGCGACGCATACAAAAAGGGGACTCAGTGGATATCCTCGCCAATCTGCGCATGAAGCTCGAAGAACTCTTCCGGCTTCACATCCCACTCTACAGATTGGTCGTCATGCCCATGGTTAGGCCCACACTTGCTTGTGACATTACAAAGTTGGAGCAAGAATTCGCAGGAGGGTACCGTGATGGAGCGGCAGTGTTCTATGTCTCCACCACAAATGAGGAAGGAGAAAGCCAAGAGTTCACAGAGGACGAGATGAACAAGTGGGATCCAATCTGGAGAGAGAAAAATGAAATGTTCACACGCTACCTCGACTCCAGACCTGAACTCAAGTTCCTCAAAAACTTGAAGTTTTTCATTTGCGATGGCAACCATCGCCGCCTTGCATGGATGAATCTCATTGACAGGTGCTACCCGTTGCTTCCAAAATGGCACTGTGTCGTAGACTGCATTCTACTGGAAACCAAAGGGAAGACCGAGCTTGTCATGCAAGTGATGCATGACATCAACAAGTGAGTTCTGCCTTTTTGAATTGCTTCTCCTTACTTTGGTTTTCGTGTGCCCTAATTGTGAATTCACGTAGGGTTGTCGGATTTGCTAAAACAGTGTTGTACTTCCAGGTCAGTGGAGGACTCACACGTGAAGACAAACTTAGTGCACACTCTATACCAAGTGCAGAAGTATGGTCTTCTCCCAATCAACCGATTTGCTGATCTCCTCAAGCTAGGGGAGAAGAAAAGGTGTTTGTAATTCAAGGTTTCAAAGAAATGGTATAGCATACCTGTGGAGGTCTTGACATCGTTCATTTTCAAGGTAAGACACTATGTGTTATAGAAAATTGGAATCCTTTAGTTTGCTGCAACCTGCTACCAAAACTCTCGACATGACTAACTTCTAATTCGAGGTGATTGTCTTCTTATGCAGCAAGAGATTTCTCAAGCTGCGAATGCTGTAGTGAGAAAGTATACCGACGCTACACCAGAAGAGGAGAGGACCCCAGAAGAAGTCGCGCAGGCCATGAGGGCTGGAGCAAAGGAAAAAACCAAAACTCTGATGGTCAAAATGGGGAAGCTGCTGGCAGTGGCTCAACCATCTAATGGGTCAGGCTTCTTACAGGAGGTCAGTCGAATTCTAAAACTTGGCACCACTACGGTTTCCCTCATATTGTATTCAAACAGTAAGAGTAATTGAATGTATTGTTCTTACAGGTGGAGAGGCATTGGAGCACTAATGAAGTGCCCGAAATGACATTGGAAAAGCTGCAAATGGTGGCCACGTGCAACATGGCGCCCGCACACAAGATCAAGATCTTGAAGTGGTGGAACTCTTCTGCTCCATCTCGCGAAGCAAGGAAGTTCCCACCCAAACCTGTCTCCGAAAATCTCCTGCCCCATTTTCTTGCCAAATGCGTCTGGTATGCCGGGGTAAGGGAACTGTTTCCTAGAGTCAAGTAACTATACCTGGCGATACTTGGTTTTCAAATTGCAATTCACAATTTCAGAATGGGACCATGAACATCTTCTATTGTACATGTTTAACGTGTATTGTTCTTTGCAGCTCAAAGATGCAGCAGTGGAGTACTTCGACTCGGTGGTGAAGCAGGACAACATCACTGTCAACTACAGCATCCCAACGCAACCACAGTACTTGGTAGAGTACATTGAAGAGTGGAGGCGCACAATTTGGGAGCACGGGTTTCAGAATTATTTCAAGGGGCACAATTACTTCAAGAAAGGAGACTCATTCATAGTTCACGAAGCCTCTGCCGCTGCTGTGCGTAGAGTTCTGTACCGGTGAGTTCCACTATCTCAATATTGGGATATGTCTCATAACTTGGAGGACAACAAGTTAGCGTACAAATGAGTATACTATTTGAAGTCAATTACAATATGGGTTCAGATTGTCACTTCAACTCTAACTCCTAATTTTAGAAGCCTTCGGAATTGAATTGTATGGTGATCCTCTTCTGTTGTTTCTACTATAGGCTCTGATATTAGCTATGCATTTATTTGTCACAAATTTGTTGGTCTAACCATCCGAGATTGCTCACAAAAGTATGTTGTACAGCTTCCATGCTCATCATATACATTCTACTGAATGCAAAATTGTGCTTGTGTTGTAGATATTTCAAATTTGAGCTCAAAGGAAAAGGAGCCATTGATCGCTTAGACCTCCCCCTTCTTATCATCATATCTAGATCGCACATCCAAAGCTTGTATGTTCACCGCACACCAGCTCCGTACCTATACCATAGCTCATCTCACTGGTGGAGGATGGTACTTGGATTGTGTCCTTGAGTTCACTCCTCCTTCCGAGGTTGAATTCAGGAGATCTTTGGACAGAAAGGGGGTCCTAGACTTAGACATCGACGAGTTTGCAGGCCTCGATGACAAAGCGAGGAACAAGGCCATTGCAAGGAGGGATTTTCTTGACCGGAAGAAAGAGGCGCGGGTCCAAGTCCATCTTGAAACGAAGGAGATGAAGGCGTCCGAGCTTGCTGACAAAAAGGTGGCAAAAGAGAAGGAAGACAAGGGTAAAGGCAAGGGCAAGGGAAAGAAGAAGGAAGAAGCGGGAGGCGAAGTGGTACCATATTCCACCGCAAATGAAGGTTCACAGGCACAAAGTGCAGTACAGAAGAAGGCTACTCTCTTGCAGCTCACCGAGGAAGTTATCACTCGCATGACACAAGCCATGGTCATTACAGAAGGTGATGCCGCCAAGACGGAGGATTTGATCCTGAACATCTCCATCGAAGTCCTAGCAAAAGACATGGTCGAGGAGAAGCCGACGTGGTACAACGAGGTGCTGCATTTCTTGAAAAAGGTATCCATTTTCATCTTTGTACTCAAAAGCGCATTTTGTGCTTTCATGTCTCATGAATGTTGTCTGTGCTTATTTTCAACTTCACCATGTTCTACATGTTTGCAGATGTCGGCCGGAAAGACTCACATGTTCGAGGAAGTGCCAAATGCTCGACCGGGGGTGGATGTCATATTCATTGATTGTCCGGAGAACTTACCCGTGCCAGGGCTCTCTAAACCAGTTCATGAGGTGCCTAAATGGAATGCGGATGCAGATGATGAGGCTTTGTAGTTGGCATGTAGCTTTACCGCAGAGCATCTACAAGATGATGGGTGCATCATTCTATTTCACTCCTACAGCATCAAATCCAAAGAGAACATTGCTGGGGTATGTGAGGCGTATGACTTGCTGATGAAGAAGGACTGGATGGGGATGAACCGCATGCACATCACCTCGGCTATAGAGAACACAAAGACGGTAATTTCATAGAATTTTTTTGATTTTTATGAACAAGTCGCAATGCACTCCATTCAATGCATTCTTACGTACATTTGTTATGGACGTTGCAGACACAGAAGTTTGGAATCACCCTCCTCGTGAAGGACCTCGGATCCAAAGGAACATCCAAATTTTCCTTCAAAAAGACTAACACCATGATGAAGGCTGGTGTGGACTTGGCTATCGATGACATGTTGATCAATTACACCCATGCAAATGACGTGGCTATGAATGGAAACAAACCTTGGCGAGGCGGACGTGAAAAAGATCCAAGGTTCTTCACTATCCTCTTGGAAGCGACAAGCGTCCCCGGAGACTTGATTTTGGATTGTACCGCATCCACAGGTAACGACTCAATTCCAAAATTTACTCCTTCAAATGTATTCTTCCAATTCTTTCATGGAACTAACTCATTTTGATTTCAATACCTCCAAGTGCATGCATTACGGCTTGCCGCGGCACCGGCCGCCACGTTGTGGCTTTGGAAGGGAATCAAGACATTTATGATGCCATTCTGAAACCCATGAGGAAGTCACCAACACCCGTAGTGGCAACACCAACTACGGCACCAGTACTTCACCTTTCACAAGATCCGGAGGATATGCCAATGGTGCCTCGTAAATTCATTCGCAAGGGAAAATCCAGTAAGTAAGTTGGCATTTTCTTTAATCTTTGCTTGGGTGAGGACGTTCATGTTCTACAATATTGACAACATGTCTTCTTCCGTTGCAGAGATGGGAGATTGATGCCAACAAATGCCACCCTACCCCAACTAAGTCTTCTCATCAGTCCGGAGAAGCCTTTTGAACTTCCAATCTATGCCGAGCAGATGGCGAGTGCCTTCGCAGAGCTTGGTTGCTCCAAACCCAAACGCCGCAAAGACACTTACGCTCTAAATGTCTTACAGTATTTAGATGTTTTTGCATCTGAAGGTAGAGAGTCCTCTGGGTCATCTAGAAGTTCTGATTCTCTGACGGAGTCCTACACGACTTAGATTCATAAGATTGACAAATCTCTTCAATGGGTCAAACTATTTTGTGTTCATTTCTATTGTGGTAGGATTTGTGTGTTTCATGGCTAATTCTTCAATGTGTTCGGTTTTCTTGCATGTTATTTACTTGCTTCACTTTCCTTAATTGATAGTATTTTGTCTCTGCTAAGAAGAAAGATTGAAAAACATTTGCAGACCTCATTGCCTAAACCCAAAACTAGATCTCACATTATCTGCTCTATACACGACACAATATCCACGGTCATAGGTCACCTCTACAAGATTATAACTTTTTTCAATTTTTTTTTTTACGCTCACAAGCTCATAGGCTCACAGGCTCGCCAAATAGCAACCCTGGCTGTAGTTTACAAATAATAAATTCGAAAAGCCTGACATATATGAAAATAATAAATAAACGAAATAGATGTACAAGTTGCATACCAGATGAACATCTACATTTCATGATAAAACTATATTAAAGGTCCTTTTATGCATTTTGACATACAAAAGAACTTCTAATTGAATAAATCATGTGCTGTAGTTTACAAATAATAAATTCGAAAAGCCATGACATATATGAAAATAATAAAAACCAAAATACATGTACAAGTTGCATACCAAATGAACATCTACATTTCATGATAAAACTATATTAAAGGTCCTTTTATGCATTTTGACATACAAAAGAAGTTCTAATTGAATAAATCATGTGCTGTAGTTTACAAATAATGAAGTCCAAAAGCCATGACATATATATGAAAATAATAAAAATCAAAATACATGTACAAGTTGCATACCAGATGAACATCTACATTTCATGATAAAACTATATTAAAGGTCCTTTTATGCATTTTGACATGCAAAAGAACTTCTAATTGAATAAATCATGTGCTGTAGTTTACAAATAATGAAGCCCAAAAGCCATGACATATATGAAAATAATAAAAACCAAAACACATGTACAAGTTACATACCAGATGAACATCTACATTTCATGATAAAACTATATTAAAGGTCCTTTTATGCATTTTGACATGCAAAAGAACTTCTAATTGAATAAATCATGTGGTGTAGTTTACAAATAATAAATTCGAAAAGCCATGACATATATGAAAATAATAAAAAACAAAATACATGTACAAGTTGCATACCAGATGAACATCTACATTTCATGATAAAACTATATTAAAGGTCCTTTTATGCATTTTGACATACAAAAGAAGTTCTAATTGAATAAATCATGTGCTGTAGTTTACAAATAATGAAGCCCAAAAGCCATGACATATATGAAAATAATAAAAACCAAAATACATGTACAAGTTGCATACTAAATGAGCAATTTAGATTTCATAATAAAACGAAACTAATGTTCCTTCTAAGCACTTGGAGACATGCCAAAACAAATTAATTGCAATAAATGGTACTGAGAGACTTCGAATTTTTATCCATATGAAATTGTAGTTCCATTTAAAATAATTAAAAGGTATGCAAGAAAAATATATTACAATCTACAAATTTATATTTATTGGGTTGAATTCAAAGAATCTTGTTACAAATCTTGAATCCAAATTTAAAATTAGGAACATTCCAATTTATTTTATTGATTAAAAAATTATTGAGAAGAATTTATTACATCGGTCCACCGATCCACGATGCCAATACTAGCTCTAAGCGTTATTACAAGTATATGGTATATGAGTCTGGAAAGCTATAAAAAAAGGTTTTGCACGCAAGCACATAAATATGGTGCAAGTTGTAAACGTTTTGAATTCTCAAATTCCATGGATTGAGCGTTCAGACGTCCAACTCATTTTTGAAGAAGTAAATAAAACCTTAAAATTTTAATGTACTACAGATGCCTTTCAAATTTTGGCTACTTTCTATGGATAACTAAGAAAATAACTTGCATGATTGGTGGCACATTTCAAATAATTTTAGTGCTAGTGCCTTCATGATTGAATGGCAATATGGCACTTGCGAGTATGAATTACTATAATGTAAGCTTATAATTCATAATTGAGAGTGTGATGTGAATGCATGGTGGACTCCACCATGATGGGTTCTCCAACTTCATCATTTCAATAATTACTGTTCTTCACTTGAAGAGATGACCTCACCTTTTGCCACTTCCAAAGTTCATTGTATGTGTCAATTACCCAAATTTTCAGTTAAAAATGATTGTTTAGTCATGCGTTTATGTTTAAAAAAGTTGAAAAGTCCGTCATATAGGATCTTCATACACCATAATTATTATTTAGTGCAATAGGAAAGTCCTCTGCAAAGGATGTTCATGATTCCATTGAACATGCAAAAAAATATACAATTACATCATTTTTAACATGAGTACCGAATGCATCTTTTTGTTTATGTGCTTATCTTTCTACATTCTCATGTGGAATGTAAAAATTCACGTAGTACATTGTAAAGAAACAAAAAATTATTTTATTTATTGTATATGTACTTTGTTTTCAATATAATGCCCACAACTAATTTGAACTTCCTTAATGAAAATTTTGAGCATTCACGTTTTAAATTTCATGACATTTTAAATTTTGGACATCTTCAGTCCAGCGGCCATGAAACTTCTTTTGTCACGTGTACATGATTTATTAAATAGGCAAGCATTGAAAATTTGCTTGGAATCCAATGCATAACTTTAGTAACAGTAATTTTAACTTGCTTCAAAGTTATTTGATTATTGACGTAACAAATTGCAAGACATTTTCAAATTTGGGCTTTGAAAGGGCCGGGCCCATTTCATTCCTGATTTTTTTTTATTCATGTAAAGTTGAATTTCTATGTGGGCACAAATCGGACATTATTCTAGAATATAATGCCTAGTAGCCACTAATTGTAACTTCCTTAATGAAAATGTGAGCATTCAGGTTAAAAATTTCATAACAATTCTGTATGTAAACACCCAATCCTTAAATTTAATTCTATGATTTCCAACAAGATTCCTAAACTCCAATAAATATAAATTCAGAATTTGTACTGTAAAATGTTATTTACTTATCTTCCTCAATTTTGTATGTGAATGCTCATTTTCAACATCCTTAATTTCATCTTTGTGAATGATAAAACCGTGAATCTGGATTCTTTGCAGTAAATTCATGCTACTTTTATAGAAGTAGGTCTTGTACCATTATAGATTTCCTAAACCTTTTTATGATTGTTTCCTACTTTTTGAGCACGATTGCTTGATTTAGAAGTTTCAATTTGAATTTGATAACTTTGTATGCAAACAAGTTTACTATGGTTGCCTTTTGATTTCATAGGTAAGTTTAACATTTGTTAAAATGAATCTAAAAATTATTTTTTAAGGACACGATTGAAGTAGTAGTTGATTTGTTTTTAATGATTGAAGTAGAAGTTGATGAAAATGAGGCATACAATTAAATTTCATAAAGAATCATAAGATAAGAACATTTGTTAGTATGAGTTGTATTTTCATAAATACAAAACTTGAAAGTATTTGACATATATTACAGTCAAAGAGTACAAAGGAAGTAGAAATTTTAAATTATATAACATTTATCATTATGTAACATTTATAATTTGTGCCAGAACATGGGTCTACTATTCCTTGAACAAACACATTTTGTCTATTATTTCACAATAATGCTATTGTTATTTTTAAAAAATACATATTTTTATGGATTTACCCCTCCAAAAACAACTTAGAACGTTATGAATAAGTTTGGTCTTCAATGTGACATTGAATTGTATTCGTCTACACGTATGCCTTTAAAGCTCCCTAACCAAATATTTAAATTTTTTGGCATCTATTCAATTTGGTACGTCAAAAGAATTAGCTTAGTGCCGTGGATTTTACATGACATACCCTCAAGCTTGAAACCTGAAACCCTAAAAACCCTAATATCCTAAAACCTCAATGTGAACTTTGTGAAATGTAAAGTCTATTTAAGTATCTATTTATTAAGTATCTAAACTTTTAGAAGCGGAAACCTGAAATGCCGTGAGTGTAAAGTGGAATTGGAGTTTAGTTCTATGGACTCCATGTAGAATACTATTTTGAGGCGGTCAATATTTATTGAATTAAAAACAAGAAGGAATTTCCCCAATTGCAGTCACTGTAGAAGGAGAAGAATGTACCAACTTTAGAAACAGTTGCCTGAGGGCATCTTCCTTGGCGAATAAAGTTGTCAGTCCAAATGACCCTTGACCATTTTTATCGAAGTGCGGAAAAGGCTAAAGGAATACAATAAGGCTACAAATAATAACTCCACTTGCCGTTCGTGACAGTCTTCCATTCGCAAGAAGACACGTCACCATATGAAAGTCAATGAGCAATAAAAACTTATTTCTTAAAAGGCTGCTGAATCCGTAACATCCGTGAGGAATTTGATTCATTCCTCTTTTAGGGTGCACCTGTAAGATTCCACCTGCAAAGGCATGAGGAATCCCGGAGCACCAGAAATTAGAAACATGATGTTCAAATTGTTGGATTGGGTTGGCGCTTGTTTGTTCGCGCCAACAATCTGGGTTGCATCACCGAATCGCATGCACGTCCTTCCTCTTTCACCATTCTCTTCAATCGAATCGTCGCATGTTTGTTGTTTCCGCTCTTTGTGTGCACCTCGTTCACTTGTAGTGTTCTCCTCCATGTCATGTTCTAGAGTCCCGATTCGTGAACGCTTGCGTTTGTTTGGTTGTTATCCGCTGCTGTCGTAGCTCAAGAACTTCAACGTGAAACCTTGCCGGTAACGTACTTCTCCCTTCTACATCCGTTTTGCATACTTCCATTCTGAACGTGAACGCTTGTCAGGATACATTCCGTCAAATGCTTCAGAAGCACACTTGATTGCGCAGGTCTTCATTTTTTCTAGATCGCATTTCACATTGCAGCAATTGTACTTGAATTTCATTTGCAACCATTGTGCTTGAATATCATCTCGCAAGGTCTCTCCATCGTGCACGTCTAATGTTGTTCATTACTAGTTCCGTAAATTCCGGAATTACTAAAAATAGTAGTTTTGAGTTCAACTTAGAAGTATGTATGGATTCCGATAAATACGGGATGTTCAGATGAATCATCACCGAAGTTATGACTAGCAATTTAGCGCGACTCACGCTAAATTACGTTTCTGAAATCTCATACATAGTTTAGCGCGTGCTGCGCTAATGTATATTTCTGTTTTCTAATTCTAGACCACGGAATATGAAGTATAGAATAGTCGCATTGCAGTTCAGCGCGACTCACGCTAAACTGGGTTTCTGTCTGATAAGCCTAAGCGAGGTAATTGATTTACGGAGTAACCCAACTATATTTCAGGGCGAGTCGCGCTAAAGTATGTTTGGGAAAAGTCCGTGAATTTCAGCGCGAGTCGCGCTAAGATATTCCGTTTGATAATCCTGAATGGGGGATCGATATTCATTTTAGCGTGAGTCGCGCTAAAGTTTGCTCCCCTCTGGTCAATCTGAATTAGAAGATAGTCCTGGTCCACGGGATTCATGTACAGGGTAACTTAACTGCATTTTAACTTATGCCTAGACAATGCAGATTACAAACAATTACACAAATGAACAACTTTAGCACGAGTCGCGCTAAACCATGATTCATGAATGAATAGAATTACAGTTTCCTACTATAGCAAAAGGGACACTAATAATTGTTTCCGTAGTACATTGACTTTAATAATGAAAAGTTATATTTTTATTTAGAATTACGCACTTGAACTTCAGAACTTATTCTTGTTTGTGATCTGTTCTTGATTTACAGAGAACATGGCCTCAAATTTTATACCAGATGACATCGTCGATTCATCGGATGATGAATTCCAGGCTCTTGAGAGTATGAATGTTGGTGTTCCAGAGTGTGAAGGGCTTCCTCGCCGAATGTGGAACACAAGGTGTGTTACCTTGTACAATGGCGATGGCGTGCTTGTTGGAGAAGGGACTTGTCATAGCGTGGACTCTCAACTCGTACTTGGTGCCAATGGACCACTTGGAGACACGCACGTGTCTGTACACATTTCAAAGTCACACTCTGAAGTGGTCATTCCTCGAGAACAAGTGTACTCTTTGGTAGCTTAGCCAATTGAGCTCGTCCATTGTCGTGGGGCGAGTCTGAAGGATCATGAAGCAAGGGACCATTTCAATCGTTCCCGAGAAGCGCTCTTGAACCCCCCTTCTTCTAAATCGGCGAGGCCCTATTCCAGTACTGTTAGAAACCCGCCTCGTGAGACTGCGTTGAAAACAAAGGAGCTTCTTACTCAGAGGTCGATCAATGCGGTGTCAAGCAAATTGTGCTGCAGTCAGAATTGCATTCAATCGTTTCCTAGAGAGAAAATACGAGCCTTTCGAGAACGCATGTATCGAAATTCAACTTTCAAGCATAGAGCCTTCATGAAGACGGACGTGCACAGGCAGATCCATCGAGATGCACGCGGAAGGAGGATGGTAACAATTGAAGGAATAAATGTGTGTTTGCGCGCATGGATGCATATTGCGGGGGTCGCAGAGTCTACTTTCTATCACTACCTCAATTACATGAAGGCTGATAGGGAAGCAAGGGATCACGGGAACATGGGATTGCTTAAGCCTCGAGAGTATACCGAACAAGCCACGGCTTCATTGAAGTGCATTCTCGACAAGGAAGCCGATCACATGCCACATTGCTCTCGAACGTTGAAGGAAGGTGACAAGGTGGTGTCGAAGATTTTGCCGGCTTCTTTTCAGTGGAAGGACCAGTTGAAGAAAGTCAATGAAGCTAATGTGGCTTTTGAATTGAAAGAGATCTCAACTTCAAACTTGAGCAAGATAAGATCGTCAAAGTTCCCGGAGTACGATGTGAAGAAGCCTGGGGACAATTTTGCAAGATGTGCTACTTATAACAAGTATAATGAGCTCGTGAAGGGCGCTATCTCGGGATCTCATACCGCCTTGAAGTGGTCAAGGATGTTGGATAAGCATCTACTCACAACTCGTGCGCACAAAGATGTTTATTATATCAACCGGGATTGGTCGTTCAAGTTTCTGCATGAGTGCGTTACAATCATACATGACAAGATGGATCATGCCAAGACCGCTTCTCCTGTCTTTTCGCACAAGAGTAAAGAGCTTGACGGCTTGATGAAGCTACTCGTTTCAGTGACGGGTATGATTGCGCACGGTCATGGTGATGTGCGCTATGCGCATTATGGCTTAGAAGTCTTCACCCATGACTCCAACTATACCATTGGTTCAATGGCAAAGTTGTTGCGAGATCTAGAGTTGATGCCGAAGTCTTCTTCTTCGAGAGTTGTTCAAGAATTCAAAGTTCACAAATCTCTTTAAGGCTGTATTAGAGGGTGCAGCAATGTGCGGCGCGTCTTTGCCGCCACCGCCAAGTAACTTAGCTCCGGCTGTGCCGCTGCCCCCTATCTTGAATGTTCAGATGGACAATGCAACTGGAGACAACAAGAATAGATATGTCTTCTGTTTTTGGTCTCTGCTTGTTGCAAAAAAGATCTTCCGGGAAGTTTATGTGAACTTCATGATTGTGGGTCATACGCATGACGACATCGATGCGCTCTTCGGAAGATGGAGCATGGATTTGAAGAAGGAGAACTTCCCTACAGTTCCTGCGCTCATGAAGTCGTTCATGGACGTGGATTCCATTCCCACTATCCCTCACCTCATCGAAGAAGTGTCCGATTTCAAGGGCTTCATAGCGGGTTCATTTGAAGATGGCAATGAGATCCTTGTTGGGCATACAAGACCGCAACAATTGAAGTTCTTCTTGGATTCCACAGGTTGCCCTGTCATGATGTACAAACTCTTGTGCACTGATATTGATTGGCTAGGGAAAGATGGCAATGGCATCAAGTTGTGGAAAGAAGATGCTGAAGGAAGGAGTTTGTGGCCACGAGGTGTACCATTGCCCGTTCCGTTGAAGCCTATGAAAGACTTGGAGAACATCGTGAAAGGCGTGTCGGGGTTTGTGAAGTATTGGGACAATTTGTGCAATGCGGATGTCACCGGGGAGTATCGGAGACGTTTTGAGCATGTGGTGAAGTATTGGCATGGCGTGAAAGTAGCATTGATGGAACCGTTACCCACATTTCCAACTTTGAAGGACGGTTTTTGGCCAAATACACGTGTTCAACCAAGTCGAGTGGATCAAATAGACGATGATGGAGAGGATCGTGAAGAATTTGGAGAAGATGAACCATACGTTGGGCCACTAAGTGGTCGTCCAAATCCATCTTTCAGAGTAGCGCGAGACTTGTTTGAAGGCTATTTTGTTGCAGTTCGACCTACTGAAGGTGACCTCCATCCTGTTTGGATTGGAAGGGCATTGTCTAATCCAAACTGCGATCCAGAGAATCCGAACTGCGTTCTTATTCAATATTTTTGTCTGACATCAAGGAATCAAGATGTCCAAGACTTCTACACCGGTTGGGATAGCGAAAGAGGTCTACGTTGGAAGGTTGATGAAACTAAAGGTCCAATGTGGCAGCACACGGATGCTCTTATGACAGCATGGAAGTCGAGGATCCAGAAGGACACTATGGAGTGTATGATCAAGATCCCGGCTATACAAATCGAAGTCATCAACGAAAGTCTGGCTTTGTATAATTGAGAAGCCATAACCACATATCTATATAATTATGTGGCATGTTTTGTTTTGTATTTAATATCCTTATATTGTGTGTAATGGATGGAAATTATAGAAAGCCTAGGTTTCAATTATTGTGGTTTGGGTTTAGTGTTTGGTATGACCTCTATGTTTTGGATTGGATTTTAGTGTTTGGTATGACCTCTATGTTTTGGAAATGTACATCTTGTTTTTCATAAATAAGAGTACTCTATTTTCATTTTGATATATATATTATTTTATTTATTTGAAGTGACTATATTTTTCCCCCATCATTTTCACTTGCTTTTTTTTGCATAGTCGTGTTTTACACTTTCATTTTTATGCACTCATTTTACTCTCATTTTAATGGAAACTGTGCCTTCATACAAAAAAGTTTGTATTTGTCAACTTTAGTTGTTTGGAGCAAATCCATTCTTATAACTATCAAAATGGACAATATTATTTTGGGATACCCCAATACTCCCATTTTTTTGAATATATCGTTGAAGGAAGAAGTGCCACAGAAGAGGATGAAGCGCACGCAGAAGAAACTGCAAAAAAATCATGCACTGCAGAAGCGAGCGCCAAACCCTAGACGACAACCGGCCCCGGCTGGAGAGACGATTCCCTGCTTTGGAGACACATCCTCCAATTTTCATCCACAACGAGCTTCCCCCCCATGGCCCCTGATTTCTGGAAGGTGCCACTTATTGCTGACTATGCACTTGCCACCTCAATGCTATTACAGCGTGTCTGACACGTGTCATATTCTCATTAGCAAGTGAAGCCTCGATTACGTCGAAGGAAAAAAGTGACCTCCCAGCCTTCCCGCCCCTGATCTATTTGATATTCGCCCTTGATTTGTTTGATACCCATCCTGATCTGTTTGATACCCTCCTTGATATGTTTGATATCCTGGGCCTATACTCGAATACGAGATTGAAAGGGTGTCTCACGATTGATACCTACACATTGTATACCCAAGGCCTATACTCAGATGCAAGATTGAAAGGATGTCTCACGAGTATCTCTGAATGGAAGATAAGTGGACATGGTGTGCGCATAGATGGATATCAATATCAATTAGAATCGATGGAGATACAAAGGCTAAGGCCTATTTTGAGTAACTTGGAATTTGTTTGAAATTGAACAAAATGCCAACATTTCCATAAGTTGTATCAATTTTTGTAAAATTGTAACCATACTAATTCAAACTTGACATGTTAGAGATCTCATAGGAAAAGAAAAGACAACAATATCACTTATACAGTAAAAGATTATAATGTTTGACCATGAAGGTGTTCAAACTGCAAAAAAATTTCAACCCTCTTTTCACAAGTCAAATCTAAAAAATTGGTGACCAAAAAAATTTGAGGTTACAAAGCCTAACATGTATAACTCCAATGAACTTATGGCTTCTTAAAATCTACTCTATAGTTGCTTAAAATCTACTCCATAGTTGTTTGATGCTAAAACTAGACTTCACAAAGTTTCTTTGGAAATATTAAACTTACTACTGAAAATAGCAACTTGGTTAGGTTTTGTTTGACTGCAAAGTTCTGCAAACACCACATTCTAATGCCTAGGGCATTTACACACATTACTAATATAAATTGGTGACCCGCATGTTTTTTTAAAACTAAACTTTGAAAATTGACTGTACTTTTTGGTAGGTACAATGTCATGAAATTCAATCAAGGCATATTTAGATGGGCTCAAAAAATTTGTCCACAAGTTCTAAATTTTTTTTGGTTGTGGGTTTGTTCAATGCATGTTTGAAAAAAATAAATCGGTGACCCACAATGTTATAAAGTTTCAAAAAAATTTTGGATGTGGGTTTGGGCAATGCATGTGTTAAAATTGACTGTACTTTGCAGTACCAATGTCATGAAATTCAATCAAGGGCAATTTAAATGGGCCCAACAAATTTGTCCACAAGTTCTAAATTTTTTTTGGTTGTGGGTTTGGTCAATGCATGTGTGGAAAAAAAATTAAATTAGTGACCCACATGTTTTTTTAAACGTAAACTCTTAAAATTGATTGTACTTTGTAGTACCAATATCATGAAATTCAATCAAGGCCAATTTAAATGGGCCCAACAAATTTGTCCACAAGTTCTAAATTTTTTTTGGTTGTGGGTTTGGTCAATGCATGTGTGAAAAAAAAATTAAATTAGTGACCCACATGTTTTTTTAAACGTAAACTCTTAAAATTGACTGTACTTTGTAGTACCAATATCATGAAATTCAATGAAGGCCAATTTAAATGGGCCCAACAAATTTGTCCACAAGTTCTAAATTTTTTTTGGTTGTGGGTTTGATCAATTCATGTGTAGAAAAAAATAAATTAGTGACCCACATGTTTTTTTAAACGTAAACTCTTAAAATTGACTGTACTTTGTAGTACCAACGTCATGAAATTCAATGAAGGCCAATTTAAATGGGCCCAACAAATTTGTCCACAAGTTCTAAATTTGTTTTGGATGTGGATTTGGTCAATGCATTTGGAAAAACATTACATACTACTAACCATTATCATTAAGTAGAATTACTTTGACCTCAACAATATTTAGTAAACATTTGTTTGGTACAATGCCACTATATTCATAGTACACTATGAATATCATCACTAGTACCTTGAATTTCAATGCTTGATTGTGAAGTGTGTTAAGATATTTATTGTGAAGCGTTATTCGCTTAATGGGAGTTTGTAGTGACCTTAAATTGTAATTATGGGTACCAACATCATAATGACTGAGGCTAGTAAATTGAATTCATGATGAAGCGTTATTTATTTTAAGTGATTTGTGGTGACACTACATCATAATTATGACTCTCAACATCATATTAATAAGGCTACTACTAAGTACATTTATTATACTCTGATTGAAACAATTTCAATCTATTATAATGAATGTCACATGAAACTAGAAATTGTTAAATATGATGATCTATAGTTCAAGTGATTTAGAACTTGTGGACAAATTTTTTGAGCCCATCTAAATTGGCCTTCATTGAATTTCATGATGTTAGTACAAAGTACAGTCAATTTTAAGAGTTCAGGTTTAAAAAAACATGTGGGTCACCGATTCATTTATTTTCACACATTCATTGACCAAACCCACAACCAAAATAAAATTTAGAACTTGTGGACAAATTTGTTGGGCCCATTTAAATTGGCCTTCATTGAATTTCATGACATTGGTACTACAAAGTACAGTCAATTTTAAGAGTTTACGTTTAAAAAAACATGTGGGTCACTAATTTATTTTTTTCTACACATGCATTGACCAAACCCACAACCAAAAAAAATTTAGAACTTGTGGACAAATTTGTTGGGCCCATTTAAATTGGCCTTGATTGAGAATCATGACATTGGTACTACAAAGTACAGACAATTTTAAGAGTTTAGGTTAACAGAAATATGTGCGTCACTTATTTATTTTTTTAAACATGGACTGTCTGAGAAAGTTGAAAAAAAATGCAATGGAAGTGCAAATGGAAAAAGAAATTAACGTATAAGTTGGAAACGCCCTCTTTGATGATAATCCATGGGCACCTCTTTAAAAAAATAATGTAACTGAATTTTTCCACGTGGACCAAGTTCATGCAAAAATGGCCGGGGTTGTACTTTGTTTGAGAAAGTCAGAAAAAACATGCAAGGGAAGTACAAATGAGGAAGGACAAATAGGTAGAAATTAGAATCATGCTCTTCAATGATAATCCAATAATCTATGATTGGGCACCTAACAAAGAAAATAATTTAATTTAATTTTTCTATGAGCCCTTTAGTTCATACAGATATGGCTGAGCCTTGAATTTTGAAGTTCTTGTATGCATTACTCTTTTCACTTGACATTTTTTCTATTGTTTTGAATTAGCACTTAATGAACCTTAGAATGAAAGTACAACCGTGATGGCTATTTTGATTTTTGTTCATTTTCAAAAAAAAAATACTTTTTTCTAAGAAATGGCCATAGATTGTACATTTCGAATCCATTTAGAACTTGTATTTTGTTGTTCGTTTTGAACTCCATATTTTCCGCTTTGGTTTGCATGGGTAAAAATTAGAACCTCTTCAAAGGCAAGGTTAAAAGAATTTAGGAATGATAAATGTAATTTCCTTTCAAATTTTTTTGATGACTTGTTGGAGACAATTTATTTGAATTTAGGGCATGGATTCCAAGCCCTAAACCCTAAACCCTGAGACCGTGAACCCTTGAAATTGAAGGCAAAATTTTCCCATCCTAAACCCTCAAATCTGCTGCAGGAAAAGGGGCATTCTTTAAACATTCCAACATTATTAGGAATTTTTTTAAATCATACTTTTCATTCACTTTAGAAGAAGAACAATATTCCTACTGACTAAAGTTGGGGAAGTTTGTAGCAAAGGCACTTTCTAGCCAAAATTAACATTATTCTAGTGTGTGCTATATATATGGCAAGCCGCGTTAGGTGCCACATGGTTAGTATAAGTAACGGAACCTTCATTTCCTAATAATGAACTTAGGTGCATTGTAAAGTCAACAATTGGGCTTAAATTTTGAAGTCAAAGTAGAAAAGGGTTTGGATAGTAGCTTCTGTTGTCCGCATTTGAAGACTGCCAAAGGGGATATGCCACTACAGACTTTAAAAGTCAACACAAATTTAATGAAAAGTGTAGTGACCCCATTATTTTCGTGGGGCCAGCTACTAAATTCAGGATTGCATGTGGATATCGAAAGGTTTACGTGGCAAGGCCGTCGTGATTCTGGGGACACTTGATATTAGAATGTACGCCGTTCAAAAATGAGAACTGACTTCGCGCTCTTTCCTTCCCGCCGAGGAGTTGAGTGGACGTCGGCAGTTTAGTTGCATTCCAGTCATTCCACCTTTCTCTTCAACTGCATCAACTTTGAGCTTTGCTGTTGTTCTCTACGCTTTCAACTTGTTCTATTATGTCTTTAGAAGAGTTTGATTAGTATTGTTCCGCAATTGTATTGGTACAACGCCGGTTGTTGCCCGTTGTATTGCTCAAGCAGGAGATCCATTGCATAGGAATTACAGTAAGCCACTCCGACCCCTTTGAAAATATGAGAATTCTCCATTTAGCAGCTTCTAGGATCTGTCATTCCAGCCTCTAGGTTTGCATAAGATCTTTCATTCCATGATTGGCAGTTGTTTTGCGTAGGTGCTCAATGATCTCCAACACAGTTCACGTTGTGATCAGTCAGTCTGACTACTATCCATGAAATGTTCAAGTCCTCAAGTCGTTCGACGAGCGCAATCTGGAGAATGCGCAGAACTCTATATAAACCCCTCCGCGAAAGACGGACTTATTATAAATAGAAATTCCTTGACTAAAATGAAAAGCACTTTAGCGCGACTCGCACTGAAGTACTTCTACCAGAGTTTCTATTGTCTTTGTGCAGATGGATCACCTAGACTCGCGTTTAATTGATATTCATCCCTGGTCGGGCTGAAGTGTATTCACAAAGGTAAAGGAATATGTAGTGTCGACACTTCAGCGCGACTCGCGCTGATGTGCACTGAAGTAAGCTGGTCTAGATCTGTATTCTATAAAATCGTGATGGAATATACTCTGGAGACACTCTAGTGCTATCAGAGCTGAATTGCAATTCAGTGCGACTCGTGCTGAAGTGTAGATACACGTAGTGAAATGTATTTTGACGATATTACACCACGACTAATGCCTAATGACAATTCAGAGAGACTCGCGCTGAAGTGTCAGACTTATTGGATCTGAATTGCAATTCAGCGCGACTCGCGCTCAAGTGTAGATACGCACGTAGTGAAATGTATTTTGACAATATTCCACCACGACCAATGACTAATTGCAATTCAGCGCGACTCGCGCTGAAGTGTCGTCACGGAGGGAATGAAATATATTGTGACGGTGTTCCAGTGCGAGTAATTCCAAATTGCAATTTAGCTCGCAGAGAATGAAATTCATTTTGATGCTATTTTAGTTCAATTGGCGCTGAATTCTCATCACGCAGGGAGTGGAATTAGTAATGACGTATGTCTGCGTCGTGGGTGCTAAATTGCAATTCAGAGTTGGTCGCGCTAAAGTGCAATCACCTATTGCATGAAATTGGTTGCGACGATATGTTAGCGTCCTGGGAGCTGAAATACAATTCAGCGCCAATCGCGTTGAATTGCCATTCGGATATTACTGCCGCTCAGAAATACCAACACCATTTACTGCGTCAATCAGGTCGATTGGAGTATGATGCCAGACATTGACTTCAATACTGCTTTTCATTTGGTTTTCCAGATACGTGACATGACTTCATCTGCGACTTCTGACGACTTCATGGAATCCTCGGATGATGAATTCCCAGTTTTGGAAGGGACGAATGTACGCATTCCTGAATGCGAAGGACTTCCGTGTCATCTTTGGAATACAAGATGTGTCACTCTTTACAATGAGGAGGGTCTACTTGTTGGCGAAGGGACTTGCCATAGTGTCAACTCAGACCTCGTGCTTGGAGCTAATGGTCCTCTTGGAGATACCCATGTAGCAGTTCACATCATCAAGACATTCTCAGAAGCGGATATCCCTCAGGAGCAGATTTACTATTTGGTAGCTTGGCCGATTAAACGAGTCCACTGTGCGGGAGCAAGTCTTTACGACCATGGGGGCGCGAGACAGATTCAATCAGCTACAAGCCCGCCTCTTGAATCCACAACCTCTAGCATCTGTACGGCCATATTCAAGTATCCTTAGGAATCCACCTCGTGTGACCTCCCGTAGATCTAAGGAACTCCTCACTCCAGAGTACATCAACTTGGTGTCTAGCAAAGTCTGTTGTTCCCAGAATTGCGTTTAGCCATTTCCAAGGGAGAAGATTCGGGCCTTCCGCGAGCGAATGTACTCCAATACATCATTCAAGTTCAAGTCACACATGAAGACTGATGTACACAGGTCAGTGCATCTTGATGCACGTGGGAGGAAGACAGTGACCGTTGAAGGCATCAACGTGTGCATGCGAGCATGGATGCATATTTCTGGGGTCCCGGAGGCTACATTCTATCGATACCTCAAATATTGGAAGGACGAACGAGAAGCAAGAAACCATGGAAATGTAGGATTGGAGAAGCCGAGAAAGCACACTCAACAAGCAACTGCCACGCTAAAGTGCATCCTTGAAAAGGAGGCAGATCACATGCCACATCGTACTCGGACTTTGAAATCAGGGGACAAGGTCGTATCTATGTGTCTTCCCTCTACTTTTCAGTGGAAGGGTAAGATGAAAGAAATTAATGATGTCAATGCAGCCTTCAGATTACCCGAAGTTTCCACTTCGAACCTGAGCAAGATCAGGTCCTTGAAGTTTTCAGAGTACGAGGTGAAAAAACCTGGTGATAATTTTGCTCAGTGTTCAGTGTGTGACAAACTACAAGAGCTACGAAGGAGTTGTATTGCTGGATCTCAAAGTGCTTTGATATGGTCAAGGAGGCTTGACAAACATTTGGCTATTGCTCGGGCACATAGGCAGCTGTACTACGCAAATCGTTACCGCTCGCATGAGTTTCCACATGAATGTTTGACAATCATGCATGACAAGATGGACCATGCCAAGACCGCTTCTCCGGTTTTTCCCACAAAACTAAAGAACTTGATGGGCTCATGAAGTTGCCCGTCTCAGTCACTGGCATGATTGCGCATGGTCATGCTGATGTTCGATATGCGCACTATGGCTTGGATATGTTTCCCCACGACTCAAACTACACTGTTGGCTCCATGGCAAAGTTGCTCCGAGATTTGGAATTGCCACCAAAATCGTCTTCTCGGCAATTGTTTACGGGGTCTGGATCCACAAATTTATCTAGGGCAATACTGAAGGGTGCCGAAGTTTGCGAAGCATGGCTACCTCCGCTACCGGAAACGTTATGTCCAGGGATGCTGTTGCCTCCTATTTTGAATGTGCAGATGGATAATGCCACCGGAGATAACAAGAATAGATTTGTTTTTTGTTATTGGTCTCTACTTGTTGCAAACAAGATCTTTCGTGAAGTGTACGTGAACTTCATGATTGTGGATCATACTCATGACGACATTGATGCGCTCTTTGGAAGATGGAGTATGCTTTTGAAGAAGGAAAATGTAGTATAGTTTTTCTAAAACAAAACCAAAGCAATTCCAAAAAGGTTCGTTCAAGGGAAAGCTCAAATTAGCTTAGTGTTTTAATTAGCTAATGTCACTTTGTAGGTAAATTATGTTGTTAATCTTAATGTATTAAGGTATTTGGTATATTTCATATTCTATTTAGGTATGGGAAAGGAGTTCTCTTTCTAATTTCCGTCCAATTATAAATATAAAATTCTAACCACTAAATCCGTCTCGATCTTATCTTAAAATAAAATGTAAATTTAAAAGTGTGAATTAAGGGCACCTGCATCCACAAATCTCATATTTTGAATTCACAAAAATATAATACAAATATACCCATTTGCAACCTGCATCACACAATACATATTTTGAACTTTGAAAATTCGGTTTAACCGAGAGTTCATTAATTGTTTTTCATAAATATGATTTCAACATGTAAGTCGCTTTGAGTGCTAATGACTCAATTAATTTTAAGTAAATAAAACACATACCCTTTTTAGGGATTAAAAACAACTAAGGACATCGCTTTAAGCGAATGCATTAACACCCAAATGCTTTAAGCAATTCTAAAATTTTCCTTAAGGGATATACAATATGCTTTGTTAAATTATTTAAAGAGCTTCGAATTCTTTCCTTTTCAAGTCTCCGGTCTTCATTCGATTTTGTTTTTTCCTATCTTTAGCTTTAAGCTTCCTCGATATGCATCACCGAGTTATCTTGGATCTCCTTTTTTCTCCAATTGCAATACTAACTCTAAATTATGCTTTCTAAATTTACACAACTAAATATAAATTCTAATAAATAAAATAAAATAAATTTAAATGCACATTCAAACATTCAATCTTGTACACATGTCGTCAATTGGAATACCATTTATTAATTATATGAATAATCATTCAATATTTAGAATGTACATCATTTGTTTGTAATTGTTCAATAACTTCTATTCACTAGAAATGTAAAATCATTTTCCAACTCAAAATAAATCTCAATCTTAAGTTTTGTTTTAAACATACATGTCCATTTAAAATACAAAAATATTCCAATACTTTAATGAAAATAATTACCGATCAATGGTAAATTATTAAATTTGAAAATAAGGTCCAATCTCTGAATCACTCAAATCCAAATCACTCCTTGGTTTATAAACAATTTCCAATCACTGGAATTATTAAGTCAATCACTAACTTAATATTTTATTTCTCTTCTACTTCAAATTTTGCTTTGAGCATTGACATAAAAATTCTCTTAAAAGATAAATTATAACCAATGAACAAAATCCACTCCACACATAATCCAATTCTCTTAAAGAGACTTTCCAAAATAAAAATGCTCAAGGCAATAATCCTTACGATTAAACTTCATGCTTTTAGCAATAAATACCATCACTTAAGTGATTAATCCACACAAAAACGGAATAACATCTATGAATCTATAACACAACGCAAGAAAAATGTGACCTCACGTCACTAACACAAGAGAGAATTAAAAAGAGAGAGAAAAGAATGAGAGAAGAGAAACTATTTATCATGATCCTCCTTAAACACCCCTTCCAATCTCTTGATAAAAACCCGTCAAAGTCCATAACCGCTCAAGCCAAAAAGTCTTTTCACACTTTAACTTCAAATATCATCACATTGACACTTAATTACCCAAAACTTAAAACATATAATCCATTTCACACTAAAAAAACAAAATTTAACTAAAAAAATAAAATTGTCTTAACTACATAGCTCCACACTCTATCTTTTGACGTCCTCGTCAAAATTAAGTCTTTCGTCCTTTGTCATGATCCTTTTGTTGTCGATGTAACTATTGCTTGGAATGCTCGTATCCCGTGTTGATTTGCTCATCAGACCGCACCTCACGTTGATTTAAACGACCTTGCTTCAAATAAAATCGTTGTAGAGCTCCATGACGCACATCCAATTCATTCACCAAGCATGGATGAGCTCCCGCAATAAAATGCACGATAGCCATCACTTCTAACAATCTGCAAATTCGGCTTGATCGATCCTGCATTTTAATAAGGAACCACAATTCTTTGTTGCCCTCCTTCCAATTATTAATATCAATGGTCACCTTCCACTCCAAACACCAAGTTGCTAAAGCAGAGGCAAACACAGCCGCCCAGAAACAAACAGGATCTTTGTGATGTCGATGTAACTCGAAAAATCGGTTATAAGTATTATAACAATCCTGGTAGGATTGAAAAGATCCTACAATTTTTGGCCAATTATACTCCACACTGGCAATGGTCGAATCAGGGGACCATTTATAACGACGTTCACAAGGACAAAAATGTGGATCTGCCAAGACTGCTGGTGGTGGCTCCACAATCCATGCCAACAATGGATCTTGGCCTTTCTCTAAAAGAAACTTGTCCACGGATTTAGACTCTCGTTCTTGCCGAATTAGACCATAGTCCTTCAAAATCCATTTAATGGCTCTCCAAGACACATAAGGAATCTCCTTCAAGCCATTAAACATCAAATGATATTGGCCCAAATATTCAAGATCCAAAATGTCTGCATTCATAGGGCCCTTAGTGAGCATGGTCGAAGTAGGAGATGAATCAGACTCTACCTCAATGGTTTGCACTGCCTGGTCATGCACCTCCACTTTAGATGGATTTGCGTGAGAAATATATTCTGCTAGTTGCAATTTCATATTCTCCATTTCTCGTTGATAACATTGTAACTCCTCCTCTTTTTTCGCAAGTAATAGTTGGTGGAGGTCTTGATCTTTCAATAATTTACCAATATACTCTTTTTGGTTTGCAATCATCTTGGTATCTTTACCGTTTTGCTCTTTTAATACTGAAGTCAGTTCCATCAAAACAGAATTCTTTTCACCGAGACGCTTGTTAGAGTTCATGATAGCACGATTCTAATCTCGCATCTCTTGATTCTCCTTCTTCAATGTTATAACTCCCTCATCTTTTTGCTCATCAATAGTTGTGGGTAATGGCACTTGGTGTTGCAACATCATGCGACTTACTTCATTCACAATCTGTTGGGTCACTTCTTGTGGAAGACTATTGGCCATTGGGGTCTTTTTTGTTCGCTTTGCCTTAGCCTTTTGTCTTTCTCCTTCCACCTCTGGTTGAACCAAATCTCGTTTTAGTATACCACTTGGTGAAATTGCCTCCAACACCTTCTCTTTTCCACATGAAGAACTAACATCACAATGTAATGCTATAATTGGAGTCATAATATTTGACCTCAAAGCTTGTTCACAAAAATAAGTAATGATATTCTTTGAAGGATTGGTTAAAACCAATTCTCCTTTCTTTGCAACTCTCACTTCACGAAAAAAGTTGATAAAAAGTACTGCAGTCCAATCGAGTCTTGTCCCATGCCACACCATATAGGACATCCGTACCACAAGTGGCGGTAGAGATGCAGCATGATGCTCCAAACACATATAACGATTGATGAAGGGAAACCAATCATTCCAATGTGTTTTGGTTGTGGAGAAATCCCACAGATCCGTCTTTGGATCATAATTCTCTGCACAATCTGGAAAGATTTGATTAAGAACCTTGTCTGATAACATTTGCTTAGGTTTGATTGGTGTAGCTCCCACAACTCCAGGTATACCAAAAATATCCGCTATGATTTGTTTTGTGATCAATAATTTATGGCCCTTCAACTCCACCGAAAAATTATTGATATCATTTGTCATGGTCTGCAAAAATGAAGCAACCATATCCTCTTTATAGAATCGTGGAGGTCTTGGTAATTGCACAAACTTCAACAATCCAGCTGCCTCCAAATTTTTGGCATTAAAAGACAGTCGTTTCGAAAAGTCATCCAATGGAACTCCCTCCATTGATGGTCGCCGCTTCACGGGAGTGGATTTACTCGTCATCCTGTTTTAAGAATAATAAATACATCTAGCTACTTTAAACATCTCCACAATTCCTTTAAGTATTGAATTCCCAGTTGATCCTTGTATTACCCATTGATACATTTAATTTAATTTAATTTTTTTTTTTATATAATTTTGATAACTTTCTTTTCAATGTACCACCATCCTTCTTTAAAAATTTCAAGCTATATTTAATTAATTAAGTTGTACTCTCCAAATTTATTTATTTATTAAAGTTATCAATAGAATTACAGTTATCAATCAAAACCTCAACTTGGTTCAACCATTCTAGCAAACTAGATGGCACTTAAAGTGAGTACTCCAAAATATTTAAATTGAATAATATATGTTTCTACTTTATAAACTAACTCTTCAAATTTAACTATCCATAGAGTTCTTACAAAACACTTATAACAAAGTTTTGCTTTAAGCATAATAAAACTAATTCTCTTAAGAGAGATACATAATAAAATTGCTCAAGGCAATAAATATCTGAATTCTCTTAGAGAGAAAAAAAATTAAAAAAATACAAATTTTCCATTAATACATTTCAAAAAACATTTCTTTAAATCTACATACTTGACAACTATATAATTTTACTTCAAATATTACCTACTTTTAAGCTAGACCAAAAGTTTTAATTATAATTGAATTAAAAATAATTAAATTTAAAATTTCTTGAAAATATTAATTATTGCAATATTCATTCAATCTTACACTTAAGTGATAATACTCTATTCCTACGCTTATAGCGATTTTTTTTAAATTTAAAAAAATAAATAAAATTATAATTAATTTTTTTTATTTAATTGATATATATATATATTTTAATAATGTATACTTAAAGTAATCCTTAAATATACTTGAGCAATCATTAAATCTCTGCTTTGGTTAATCCAATAATTTGATAATCACTTAAGTGAACTTCTAACAATATTCTCTGAAATTGTTTTTAATTTAAATTTATTTTTATTTATTTTATGATATTAATATTTAAATTCTCTTAAGAGTCTCTTTTAAATTATCTCTTTTAAGAGAAAACTTAAATTTGGCTATAATAACATAACACCAACTTGAAAATCTATATTACACCATAATTGAAAAGTTTGACAACAATGTCCATACCCTTGAGGGAAAATGCTCACTTGTTTTTCACTAAAAATATAATAATCACTCACTTCAGTGATGTTATAGAACTACACTCATAGCTTTAAGCTTGGAAAAATTCACTTAAGTGGAAAAGAAAAAATCGCTTATAGCATAAGACTTTAATTTATCAATTTGCTTAAAACAATTGCTTATTATTTTATTTTATTTTGTTTTTAACGCTTATAGCGTACACCACTTCATTATCTTTTGAGAAAAATATAATTGGTTTAACCAAAAAATTCACATAAAGTTTAAAACTTTTATGATCACATTGTCCATTCTATGGATTTTAAAAACACTTCTTTTAAAGAGATAACCATATTGCTTTGAACAAAATAAATCAAAACAAGCATATATAATCACCAAAGATTTTAACCACTTCTCTTGAAGAGAAATCTAGCACAATCTTTTAAAAGATACACAATATCGCTTTAAGCGAAATAACTCCAAACAACTGCATATACTCATCAAAAATTTAAAACACCTCTCTTAGAGAGAAATTCAATTCAATCTCTTCAGAGATAAACAATTACACATAAAATTAAACACAAATTGAATTTTTTTATTTCCAACCATAGCTTCTTACCTTAGTGGTGAATCACTTTAGGAGGGAAGGAAGGCCCGACCTTGTCCCATACCCGGTCACATAGGCCTTCCTCTTCGGCTAAAGGGCTCACTACTTTCGCGTGGGAGGGCCTCAACCTTTTACCCTTTAGCTCCCGAGATGATTTATTGCACAAAATTTGAATGAGGATCACCAAGGAGTTTTGTGCTAACTCCAAGATGTCGGATTAGATCACACTCTCATTCAAATCCCCACTGTTATAGCTCATGGTTTTCTTATTATTTGGTCAATTATATATATAAAATAAAATAAGTTTAAATATATATATATATATATATATATATATATATATATATTTAAGAGAATTTCGTAATATCTAACATATAATCCAAAATCAACCAATAACATAGAAGTTTAAAATCAAATAATGTACAAAGTTTTAAATCGAATATTCCTTCGTCCAAATAAATAAATAAATTTTATATGTTCACAACCTGTTGATCAGCCTGTGGCTGGAACCCAACAAAAACGCTAAGAAGTGAGTACAATTCCTCAGGGTCCTGCTGATCCCTTGGTCTGTTCAATTCTTCACACTGCTCAACCCGGAACTTTCACTCCACCAAGTATTTATTCACCAAGGATGAGTGTTTGATGACATTTGACCCACAACAAAGAATGCAGGAATAATGGAGACTGAAGAGGCTCTTTGGCTTTTCTCTATTGAAAGAGTCATGAACCATCTACATGTTGTATTGTACTTGAGCCTGAGTTTTTGTTTTTTTTTTTAGTCGAAGACTTCTGCGCCTCCTCCGGTTGCTGTTCCGGTTGATTTCTCCTCAGGCTCCCTCAGGCATCGCTCCGTTCCGATCAACTCCGCTCCGACAGGCGGCTCCGTTGATGTCGCTCCCACAGGCTCCGCTGCTGCTCCGACCAGTACAGACTTCCGCTCCCTCCGTTCAGACTTCTGCTCGATCAGGCTTCCGCTCCGTTCTCACTCAGTCCTTCAGTCCCTCAGATGAAATCAATCAGGCATTCAGATTCGAGTTTCTCAAGGAGGAAAAACAGTAATTCAACTTCTGCACCTTCCTGAATGCAAAGAACCTCAAAACAAGCCTGCTCACAAAATTGGCGGTTAAACAAAACAATTCCGAAAGTATTCACAAGTTCAATAGATGGAATTAAGCAGCCATTCCGATTCGAGTTAATCAAGAATGAAAAATTAGCGATTCAATTTCCACTCTATTAGCTGCTCAAAGACGAAAAGGGCCAAAATAAACAGCGTGATCACCAAATTGGTCTCAAAACAAGGGGCGATGAAGCCACAAACATGGTGAGACGGAAGGCAAACCACGCCACAGAGTGATGAAGCTCGCCACACAGAAAATGCCTTGACGCCCCAAATGAGTAGCGTCCACGAACATGATTCCCGGGCAATCGTCACCAATCGCTCTCCGGTCTCCTCCACCGAAACCGCAGGTCGCCTCCAACACCTCCCGACTCCTCCGCCGACTGCTTCGACGATCACTCACCACTCAACGCCTCCATGAAAAAAATAAAAAATAAAAAAAACAGCCCCGAACTGCACACCGCCTCCACGACAGCAGCAACCACCGCACCAGACCAGCTTCACCAAGCTTCCACCCAAGTCGCCGCACCAATTAGCTTCCGATCAGATCGCTGCAGTCAGGCGCCGCTCCACCGCTCAGTCTGTTGCTGCAATTTCCGGCCAGTAACTTCAGCGACTGATAACTTATGAAATACTTGCCCGATTTAAGAAATTTTAGTGCCTATTTTGACTCATTTTGTCTCCTCTTTCGAATGGTATAAAGCACGCCCTCTAACTCCTGGACTGTCAAAAGTTATCGCAGTTTGAAGATCCCAGCAGCCACACTACCTCCGATTAGTCTTGCAAAACTCCCAACTGATCCCTTGCTCAACTTCCAATACCTCTCTCAAACTTCATACAGGATCACAAGCGTACTTGCAACAGCACCAACCTTCACAGATCAGCCCTTGCACAACCTCAGATGTATCACAGAGTTGCCCTCAACACGGCTTATATAATGCATAACTGGCTGGTTGTGGCAAGAAGATGGCAATAACAACTTCTGAAAACTCAGTCACTAATTACACCTTTAGTTACTTTTAAAATTCTCACACTAACTTGTTTTATTTATTTTATTTACTTTATTTTTTATTTTTATTTTTTTAAGATTTATTTATTACAGAGATTTATTGTGTTGTATTTATTTAGCTTTTTAAAAAAAAAATTATTATGATTATGATTATGATTATTTTACTTTGTTTATTTTAATTTTTTTAATTTTTTTAAATAATAATAATATATTATTTTTATATTTTTATATTTTTAATATTTTTTTAAAATTTTATTCCTAAGTATTATTTACGCTTCCAAATTTATCATGTTTTCAAAAATTACACAATAAAGCAAAGTCTCCCACACGCTTAAATTAAAACTTGTCCCTAAGTTTTATTAAATATAAATAATCTACAAAAGACAATAACCGTTGTTAGTAATAATTGAATCATCCCAAAGTTGTAGGTCCCATTAGAAGGAAAATTAATCACTAGCCTAAAAATGAATTAATGAATTAATTAAATTTGAAAGGGCTAAGTTGAACTTTTCTACCCTTGGTTATTTATTATCAGTCTAAACTATAATCATGTGATTAAGGTAAAAAAAAAAATTTAAGATTATTGATAATAAAATTTAAGGCGATTTCCATTGTAATGGGTAAGATGTACTTTCCCTTCAAAATCTTCTAGTTCAAAAGAACCATTATCAAAACTTCTTAGAATTTTATAAGGACCAAACCAACACATTTGGAATTTGCCTGGGAACTTTTGAAAACGACTATCAAACAAAAGAACCAAATCATTGGTTTTTAGGATTTTAGGTTTTAATTTACTATCATAAAAACTCTTCCGTCGATTTTGAATGCTAGCCATATTTAAGTATGCTTGAGCATGGGTTTCATCTAATTTTTCTAGCATTGCATAACGTTCTTCTAAAGATTCTTTGTCACCAAGTTTATGATCAAGGGCTATTCTCAAAGATTGCAGTTCTAATTCTATGGGTAAAATAGCCTCTTGGCCATAAACCAACTGAAAAGGGGTATGTTTTGTCGTTACTTTGTAGGCAGTCCTATAAGCCCATAAAGCGTCAAAAAGTCTTGCATCCCAGTCCGTATTTGACCCTTGCACAATGTAGATTGCGTTGGAACCTATTTGGATTTTACCCAACTAATAGTTACGTTCGTTCCTAGGGAGGCCATTTTAATAGGATTACTTCTACAACGACAACAAGACAACTAATAGGGAAACAAAATACCCAACTAAGTCATACTTCCAACTAGAATTAATTTAATTAACTCACTATTATGTGATTAATTGTTAATTCTTTTATTTATTTATTTTTTTCATATTTTTTTTACTCTCCACTCTTATAACCACCAAGGTTAAGTATCACCCAATTAGGCTTGATCTTTATTCTCCAAATTGGACTCCTTCGTCTTTCTCCAAATCGGCATTTGCTAGTACAGATACAACAACAATCCTCCAACTTGGCGAAGCTTATCTTCCTGTCTTCCTCCGAATCGACATCTGCTTTGCGATTTATCCTTTAACTCCAACTGGGGCTCAGCACTTATTACCTTCCTTTCTCCAACTTGATTTTTTAATTATTCACGAGGCTCCTTTTGCAATGAGTTATCCTTACACCCGCCTCAAGAAAGCTCACCAACCAAATTGGTCTTGTCTCCTGCCTTCACGGCATTAATATCTCCTGACCAATTTGGTATTTTTACTCTCAACTTCACACCTCAGTCCTTCCAAACCTTGACATTCACAGAATTTGCATTCTTTTCACCCAACTCGGGAATTTTCTTACTCTCCATTTTTTAGACTTTTCTCTCACTTATTTCACTCATGAGATATCACTTCCTCTCATATTAATTGCATATACTCCAATCACCAATTTGGACTCCTTTGAAGACATCATTCAATTACCAAACACTTCTGATTCCAAATTGGACTTAACACATTCCACTCGGTATATTAACCAACTGGGAACTCCCTGTGACAACAGAGTTCCAACTGCCCAATTGGACACCGAAACTTTAGCTTCTCAGACCAAGTTGGAGATTAATGAATACATCATAAACATTCATATCCTATTAGGCCCTGCTATTTCAGCATTCAAAACCATATACACTCCAACTTCTTCTGCCTCACACACAATTTGGACGCACATACAAACCAATTTGAAATCTCATACAAACAACCTTAAATTGACTTACATCATGACCAAGCATATAATTCGCATTACACATAACAACACCAACTGAATATGAATCTCCATCATATTAAACTGAGTTGGTGAATAAATCACCGTTTACACATTTTTATTTTATTTTTCATAACATCTCCAATTAGCTCACAGATTCACTCCGATTTGGATATTTTCTTCTCTCTCCACAAGAAATTTCTACACTCTTCCTTCTTCAACATTTGGCATTTAACCAATTTGGAATCTAAAATTCCAACTTTACTTCACCATGCCGACTAGAACTCCATTCTGCTCTCATAGCAAATTAAATCTATTTGGAAAATTCTAGTCCATACTGCAATTCATCTTCCCCAAATTGGACTTATAAACCACAGCACAGGCTCGTGACATCACCCAAACTCTTCAACTTCCAATTTGGTATGAAATCTAACTCTCAGCTCATCAAACTCCACAGCTTCACTGCAAATTTCCAAATTAGAACTTCTTCCTCTTCTCTCCACGAGAAACACTAGGACTGGCCTTCATCAGCATCTTCCGACTTGGACTTATACAGACATAATCACAAACACTCCCCAATTGGAAAACACACAAGCCACACTTGACTTGACACAAATTCCACACACACATGCATTCATGCAAACATAAAAAATCAAGCACCTGCTTGACTCACTCAAACAAACGAAAATACACAGCACCAACTCGGCTGGGACTCGCAGCAGACTCTCTCAACACTGGGTACCTTCCAATTTGGAAATCTCCCGTTTAACCCCAAGCCAGGCAGTTTCCCAACCAACTTGGACATCATCTCAAAATTCACGAACTGCCAAATAGGAACCTCGAACAACAACCGCCCATCGCACTGAAAAACCTAACTTCTAAATTGGCACTTTACTGCACACTACAAACAAACCACAGCCGCATAACCAAATCGGAATACACTCCACAACTACTCAGGACAAGGCTACGACATTTCCAACTTGGAACAATCCCGGACCATTCCACCTGGAATAAGACAGTCCGCAATCCCAACTTGGATACTGTTTTACACCTGAAACTCCGCACCTCCTAGTAGCATCCCCCACTATCCCCCGACTTGAAAATTAATTTCAAAAACTGACCCTCCAAATAGGTAAACAAACATTCAAAACTGCCAATTTGGAACACAAAGCATACAAAACATAAACAAAATCATACAAAAGTACATAACAATAATACCAAAATGAAAACAAAAAAAATCCAAGTAGGTCATTTACATAGCCCCACACTCATTTGTTTGCGTCCCTGCAAACTTCCTACTTGGTCTTCTGATCCTGCTGCTTCGACGATGTCGACGGTAGTACCGATTTGGAATACGAGCTTCCACCTACGTGTGCCAGCTGACGCAACAATTCTTCACGATCCTTCATTAGTCGCAACTGGTTGTCATAAAACGCCATTGCAGGTCCTTTCCTTGTTCCCAGAGCCACACAAGCATCTCCAATTAGGACGCAATGAGCTCTTGGTAAAAACTGTGTTAAACACATCAACTCCAACATCCGTATGCGATTAGCTGAATGGTAGTGAATTTTTGAGAAAATCTCAATATCCGTGCTAAGTCGGGCACCAATCTGATAATCTACCACAAAATTGAACTCCTTGCACCAAGTCGCAAGAACAGCTGCAAAAATACTAGCGCGGAAACAAACTGGATCCCTGTGAGTCCTATGCTCCAAGGAAAATTGCATATAAGCAAACTCGCATTCTTCAGGGGTTTGAAACCGGCCGTCAATTTTAGGCCAGTTATACCAAGTAGTATCCAAATTGGCATTCTTAGCCCACTTATATCGCCGAGGACTTGGGCACCATCGCTCATCGCCAGTCACAGACGGAGGAGGTTCAACACTCCTACTTGCACGCTCCATGTGGTCCAACTTGTCGAGCGCTACGATTGGGGGTCTCCGCACCGTCTGATGATCTTTGCCAATCCAGAGCATCGCATCCCAACTTGGAAAAGGTGCATCCATCGCCTCCTGAAACAATGTCTTGTAATGCCCCAAATAGCGCAAGTCACCCTCCGAATAGGAAGGAGGTGGTAACGTCCAAGCTACCAAGTCGGCAGAAACTCCTGGAATGTGCACAATTTTCTCCCCAAGCACCGGCCTTCTAAACTTCAATTCTGCTGCAATATTCCAAATTGGAACCTTCTGCACCGATTTGGCTTTAGCCTTTACGACCAGCCGTGCTCGCGCTATCTCAAACTTCTGGACATACTCCGAAGGATGCACATCCAGCACTTGACTTTGCATTACCCGCTCCTGAGCATTTCGCACCAAGTCGAACACCCAATCCTGATTTCAAAATTGAAATTCCAATTTGGATAAGGTCCGCAGCCACTCCTCGTCTGATACTCCAACTCAGCCTTTGGATGTTGAAGTCGAAGCTTGGAGAGACTCCTTCAACCCTGTAGAAAGGGAGACTCCATCATAAACTCGTTTCTTTCCAAAATAGGATTCTGCAACCCGCCGCCTCCGCTCCAAAGTTGCTTCCAATTCGGAATAGAACAGCAAACTGCGAGCTCCATAATCACCAATGAAACAAAATGCGGTGGTCACATCTACCAAGCACACATCTCCCCGAGCGATGATTTCGGTGAACAAATTTTCACTTTTCAACTGGACCGCCCTTGTCCAAACTGTTTTGAACTTGGATTTAGAAATTTTTTCTCTAAAAGTCAGCCCCGTATAAAGAAAGAACACCTCCCGTTCCCAAGCATAAGCGAACTCCAAATTGGATGTAGACGGGATCAGCTCCGATAGTCCATTCAAATCGGTAACATGAAGAACTCGTTGGCGCTTCCTGACCGGCTTGCTCTTTACATCTGTGACTTTCTCCTGCTGCTCCCTGAACTCCGTACAAAGCCCCTCTAATTTCAATGTTTTCGCACTTAACATTCCTGGTTCTTCCGCTTCCGATTCGGAATGTGAAGACACCTTTGGATCACCCTCTACCAACTTGGTGTTCCACGACTCTAACTCGCGCTCCAGAACTGCCACACGACTTTCCACTTGACGCTTTGCACCTGCCTCCAATTTGGCCTTGCGCTCCGCTCGCTCCGCCCTGAGTTGCAATGTTTCCATCTTGCTTGTAATCTCTCTCACCTCTAACAGCATTCGATTCTCGTACTCTACTCTTTCCTTTTTCACAACCTCCAACTCGGCCCGCAAGCTTGCACATTCTGCCACTAACTTGTCATTCTGCAACTTCACCAATTTGGCTTGGTCCGGGTCGATCCTGTCCAAATTGGACAAGATTTGCACCAATTGAGATTTCCACTGCCCCACAGCTCCTCCTTGCTTCGCCGAACTTGATTCACCTACTTGGGATGTCGTCATACCAGGATCAACCTTAGGTTTCAACCCTGGCTCAGCTACATCAACACAAGTGATGTCCACCAAATGGGAAAGTATTTGAGCACCCTTAAGGGCTCCTTCTGGGTTCCTCTTGTACTCCACCACAAATGAATGAAGTCTTCGTGACAAATACAACGCCCAATTGAGCAACACTCCCTTCTGAACTGCCATAACAACTTGGAGATTTTTCTGTGAGACGACTTGCGATACAGGCTCGAGCAATAAATTGAAAACCACCAGCTCTACCCAGGGACGCCAATTTGGAAGAATCGACCCCAAATTGTACTCGTCTCCAACCGACTTGGCAGCTCCCTCCTGTAAGCACTCCTTCACCAAATAGGCTTCAGAATCTTGAATTGATTTCACTGAAATGCCCGACTTGGGAAGCTTAAACACCTCTGCAATCCGTTGAGACTACAGCTCCACCGTCTCCCCCTTGATTCACTCGGCAGCATACGCTTCCACTCTGCAAAAGGCTCCAAAATTGCGCAACTCCCGAATTGGTTCCATCAAGCTTACTTGCGTCTTCCCAATTGGAAATCTTGCCTCGTACCCCCCAATTTGGTCTGACAGCTCTGGCGGCTTCCTCCGCAATCTTGGCGGCTCGACAGATCCGATTTGGATTGATCTCCTTCATGCTTGAGGATTCGTGTCACTTCTTAACCCATGGATTGTCATTTCCGATTTGGTATTCCGCACCCACGTCTTGTCATACTTTTCTCTTATTTTTATTTTTTATTTTTTATTTATTTATTATTTTTTAAACTGGTTTCTTTTACCTATTTTTCATTTTTCATCATCATTATTTTTTTTTTTTTTTTTTTTTTTTTTTTTTTTTTTTTAAATTTTATCATGTTTTAGTTTGTAATTTCTATAAGAAAATACTACCCCCCAAATTGAAAATGCCGCCCCCGGCATTTCAAACAAAATACGGCTTAAGCCGGTATCCATTAATCCTAGTTGGAAGCAAATTTCCCTCAAAATCCTTAAGTTGCAATGACCCATTAGGATTGACATCTACAACCTCATACGGACCTATCCAATGCATTTGCAACTTACCGGGAAATTTGAAAAAACGGCTATCATATAACAAGACTAAACTCCCAACTTTGAATTCTTTAGGACGCAATTTAGAATCGTAATATGACTTCCTCCTATTTTGGGTAGCTAAAGTGTTCAAATAAGCTTCTCTCCTTTTCTCATCAAGAGCTTCCAAATTGGTTAGCCTCACTCTTAAACTCTCCTCATCTCCCAAATTGTTTTCTATAGCCACTCTTAGGCTAGGAATTTCAAATTCGATTGGGAGTATGGCCTCTTGGCCGTATACTAATTGGAATGGGGAAAACCCCGTAGTTCCTTTGTAAGCGGTCCGATAGGCCCATAAAGCACTCCAAAGTTTTTCATCCCAATCAGTAGATGCACCACTAATTGTTTTAGTTAGGATTTTACACAATATACCGTTTGTTTTTTCGGTTTGCCCGTTAGCACGTGGGTGGTAAGGGGCCGTTTTACGGTGTTTAATTAAAAACCTATTTGTTAATTCCTCAATCGTGGCATTTAAAAAATGCGTGCCCCGGTCACTTATTAACTCTTTTGGACACCCAAATCAGGAAATTATATTTTCGTATAAAAAGCGTGCCACTGTCTTGGCATCATCGTTTCGGGCGGCCATTGCCTCAGCCCATTTGGTAGCATAGTCAGTCGCTACTAGGATATACTTTTTACGCCCGTACTTAGTGGCTGGGGCAATAGGGCCCACGAAATCAATTCCCCATTTCTCGAATGGGGCCAATGCCATTAGAGGTATTAACCGCATTGCCGTCGAAGGTGAGGGTTTACCTATACGTTGGCAAGGATCGCATTGCCTGGCAAAAGTATGGGCATCCTTAAATAAGGATGGCCACCAATAACCGGCCAACAACACCTTTTGTGCCGTGGAAATTCCTGCGAAATGGCCGCCACATGAATCCGAGTGGCAACCTTGGAGAATATCCTTAATTTCACTCTTATAGATACATCGCCTAGGGACACCATCTTGACCCAACTTATATAAAGTTTTGTCTAATAGGGTATAAGGGGCACTTTTTCTTATAAGGGCCGCTTTTTGTTTACCACTATAATCTCTAGGAAATAAACCGGTAGATAAATAACTCAAAATATCTGCACACTCGGTATGAATAACATCCACCTCAAATAAGTTGGCGTCAGGAATATCATCCTCAACCGGCGACCCATTTGGATCTACCGGCTCCTCCAACCTTGAAAGGAAATCAGCGTTGGAGTGTTGCTTACCAGGACGAACAATTATATCAAAATTAAATTCCTGCAAAAGCAACACTGTCACGCCCCTATCTACTTGGGGTGCCCAAATGAACCTTAGTGCGCAAGGGGGGACCTTGGGGGTGACTTCCCAAGCCTTGCAATGACTAGGTAGGGAGAATGAAGAGACTCCTGATCAAACAGGGCGCAATAGCGCCGTGGTTTTGAAGTGAACATGAGAGTGCCACACATGTTTGGAAAGCTCTTGACAATACGCTTCTAATGGCGCAAATAACGCGCAATTTGGAGTTGTGAGCGAAAAGTTATGGCCACTCAAAGTTGACTGCGTCCCGGTGGCGCCGGGACACTTGAGGGCTAGGTGTGAGGGGTTCCCAATGAATCCCACAACAAAGTATGGCATGTGGCATATCATTGGAAAGCTATGAACACAAGGAACCTAGAATGACAAGCATTACGAGGTTCTAAGACATGAGTCAAAAGTTATGGCCAAAAGAAGAGCCGTGGTGAAGGCGTGACGCCTCCCCCGGTGCATCCGAATCTTTAGAGGGCCATAACTTTGTAAGAACTTGTCCAAATGGGACGAGTGAGCAGTCCATCGGCATCTACTCGTCGCGTAGATGTCTAAAATGGGCTCGCATGTTGGATTTGGAGCTCTGAGCGCAAAGTTACGCCGGTTGGAAGTTCGGGAGCCCAAACGGTGACGTAACTTGGCGATTTGGGTTGGAAGTGGGTGGTCTTCCACAACCCAAGGTTATCCAAGGACTTCCTTCGACCTAGGACGGGGGGGTCTGCCGAATACCACAGAGAGTACTATAGGAGGGGTTGGTCTCCCTCCTCCCTCCCTCTTGAAGCCTTGGTGAGTCCCGGTGACTCATGGTGGGTGGTGGTGACTTCACCACCACTTCAAGGCACCATGGGACACTTGTGTGTGTCCCGTCGCATCGGTTGGGTGGAGTCCCGCTCCTTGCTAGGCCTCCTTGGATGTGTCCCAAGTTGTGAGCGCCGGTTACCTCTAGTGGATGAGTAGCAAATGCAAAAAAGGCTAGCATAGAGTGGGGTGACACTCAAGGGCGGTTAGGACCATGGTGAGTAGTGCCACCATGGGTCCTTGCACATTAAGGTGGAAGTTCCGCCCCATGTTACTAAGTGACATGCCCGGTGTCACGATGGGAGTATGTGCTAGTAGTCCCGGTGACTGGGACTTGGCAAACTGAGTTGGAAATGGGGACTAACACTGTGGGTGCTTGGCATGTGCAGTGTTAGGCAGTTGGTGACCAAGTGACGCCGTAAGTGGACTGTGGTGAACCTAGTGAGCTGTTGGGAGCTAGTAGGTGTCATTTGGGTCGCGACATTTGGTATCAGAGTAGGGCTACGTTGGTGTGCAGTGAGTCTTGGAGCCATGGTGAGAGCCAAGACAGGTGAAGCTGGAGCTTCAAGACAAGGGCGCCAAACACGTAGTCAAGGTTTGGAGGCTAATGAGCCTTCCTTGGAGGAAACTCAAGGAGGGGATTCTCTTCATTTGGAGCAAATGGGACAAGAATTGACTCCCATTGAGGAAGAGAATGTGGAAACTAGTGCCAAGGAAGGTGACACCGCCACTAGTCCCGGGAAACCCCAACGTGATCGCAAACGGAAAGGGCGTGACCTCATGTTTGAAGAACTTGTCAAAACACTTCAAGTGATGCAAGGTGAAATCAAAGAGCTTAAGGAGAAGGGTTCTACCTCTTCTTCTCACAAATTGTGCAAAACCAACATGCCATCTTCTTTCACAGGCATTGGCAAGGCCCACAAAGTGAAGGACTTTTTGGTGGAATTGGAGTTGTACTTTGAAGCTCAAAGAGCACCTGAAGAAGACAAGATCACCATCGCGGTGACCTTTCTCAAGGTTCATGCTTTGCTTTGGTGGACTCACTTTCGTGGGGAAAGTCCTGAGGTGGTGGACAACTTGACTTGGGCTGGTTTCAAGGAACGCATTAGCGACCGCTTTACCCCAGAATACCAAGACATTCGTGATGGAGTGGCACTTGTAAGACTCAAGCAAACAGGGAGTCTTAGGGGGTATGTGCGGGAGTTTAATGCACACTTGAATGTGATTCCAAAGCTAGACGAACTAGCCAAGAAAATCATTTTCTTCAATGGCTTGCAAAGTTGGGCAGAGCGTGCATTGTTTAGAATGCCCCAACTTCCAGAGACTTGTGCAGAGTTGTTGAAGCTGGATGAAAGAATTGGTGATGATGAGGGCCAAAACAAGAAGGCTAAAGATGGGCCTTCAACAGGTGAGTCAAGCAAACATTCCAAGCGCAAGTTGAGGCGTCATGTTTGGATGAAGAGCAAGCATGGTGGGGATGGAGCCAAGTCAAGTGGGCCAAAAGAAGGACAAGCTAAGGGCATTGACAAAGGGGGTGACAAAACAAAAAGGGATGTGAGACAAATGACTTGTTACAATTGTGGAGAGAAGGGCCACTTGTCCCGAGGTTGCACCAAACCTAAGGTGAGTGTTCAAAATGCACGCTCTCACATTGGAGAGCATGTTCTTCAAGGTGGCTTCTTGGCTAAGGCAAATCAACCCAAGTTGAGTCCCCGCTTGTTGTTCTTAAAAGGATCCATAAGTAAGCATGATGTTTCACTCCTGGTGGATACAGGTGCAACTCACTCATTCGTGAGCCCAAGACTTGCTAAAGAGTTGGGCTTGCAAATCAAGGAGTCTTGCAAGCCCATCAAAGTGCAGTTTGCCAAGGGCAAGCCGCACAAGACAAGTAAGGTGGCAACAAACGTGGAAGTGAAGTGTGGGAAGTTCACCTTTGTGGAGGACTTCACGGTGTGTGATATGGATGGGGTAGATCTCATCTTAGGAAATACTTTCCTAGATACTTATGAAGTAGACATAAGAAGGCGGCCATCTTTGAAGGTGGTTGCCAATGTAGATGGCAAAGAGATAGAGTTAGAAATAACTAAGTCACCCAAGATGTTGGGGACTCAAATCCATCTAGTAGTTTTGGAAGAACTTAGTGATACTAAGTTCTTGATTGTTATGCGTGCTGGTGTGGTTGGAGAGGAAAAGAAGTTGGCTAATAGGGCCAATTCCCCTCCAAAGTGTGTAACAAGTGTAATCCATAAGTTTATGGATGTTTTGACAACTGCGTTGCCTGATGCTTTGCCTCCTAAAAGAGAAGTGGATCACAAGATTGAGGTGGTGCCTGGATCACAACCACCATCCAAGGCACCTTACCAGTTGAATCAAAGGGAGTTGAAAGAGTTGAAACACCAACTCAATGAGCTCTTAGCTAAAGGATACATTCGCAAGAGCAAGTCACCTTATGGAGCGCCAGTCTTGTTTGTGGACAAGAAGGATGGAAAACTTCGCATGTGTGTTGATTATAGGGCACTCAATAAGATCACTATTAAGAACAACTATCCTTTACCTCGAATTGATGATCTCTTTGATAGGTTGGCAGGGGCGGTGTACTTTAGCCGCATTGATTTGAAGTCAGGTTACTACCAAATTCGAATTGCACTTGGAGACATTGAAAAGACGGCATGTAGGACCCGATATGGGTCCTATGAGTTTTTGGTGATGCCTTTTGGTCTATGCAATGCCCCTTCAACATTCACCACCCTTATGAACATCGTGTTCCATCAAGAGATGGATGAATTTGTCATTGTCTACATTGATGACATCTTGGTGTACTCCAAGACGGCGGAGGAGCATGCCAAACACCTTGAGATTGTGTTGGAAAGGCTTAGGGAACACAAGTTGTATGCAAATGGGGAGAAAAGTGAGTTTGGTTTGATGGAGATTGACTTCTTGGGCCACATGTTGTCTGGATCGGGGATCAAGCCGGATACAAAGAAGGTAGAAGCAATCAAGGAGTGGAAACCACCTACCACCCAAAAAGGTGTAAGGTCATTTCTTGGACTTGCCAATTATTATAGGAGGTTCATTAAAGACTTCTCTAAGATTGCCAAACCTTTGTCTGACTTGTTGAAAAAGAACCAAGCCATAGTGTGGTCCAAGCCATGTGAGCAAGCTTTTAAAGAGCTCAAGGCCAAATTTTCTTCTCATCCAGTGTTGAAGTTTCCTGAGTTTGATCAACCTTTTGAGGTACACACGGATGCAAGTGATTTTGCAATTGGGGGAGTGTTGATGCAAGGTGGGAGGCCCATTGCTTTTGAAAGCAAGAAGTTAGATGGGACCCAAACCAAATGGCCAACACATGAAAAGGAGATGTTTGCAGTGGTGCATTGTTTGAAGACATGGCAACATTACCTTGGTCTTCATCAAACCAAGGTGTTCACCGATAATGTGTCGTTGAAGTATTTTGAGAGCCAAGCTAGAGTGACAGCCAAGCAGTTGAGGTGGTATGACACCTTGGCTCTTATGAATGTGGACTTGATTCACAAACCGGGCAAAGAAAATGTGGTGCCCGATGCCCTTAGCCGAAAGGATGAGTTCAAACCAAGTTCTACTCAAATACTAAGGTTGATGTATGAGGGAGAAAGTGACTTGGCTAGGAGAATAAGGGAGGCTTATATGAAGGACCCAGAGGCTCAAAAATTCCTAAGTGATTTGAAGGTTGGCAAGAAAGTGAAGGGGATTCGATTACACCAAGGCCTAATCAAATTCAAGCAAGGTAGGGTGTATGTCCCCAAAGGCAAGTTGAGGTTGCAAGTCTTGAAGGAGGAGCATGACAAGCCTCTTGCAGGTCATAGAGGTGAGAAAGCCACCATAAGTTTTGTGGCTAAGAGGTTCTATTGGCCTGGCATGAAAGAAGACATTGCACATTATGTAAAGACTTGTGTCACTTGTCAAGCCAACCGAGCTTCATATCAAAAACAAGTTGGGTTACTTAAGCCTTTGCCCATTCCAAATGGTCCATGGGAATGTATTTCCATGGACTTCATCACTAGCTTACCGGAGTCACAAGGGTTTGATGCCATCTTTGTGGTGGTAGATCGGTTTAGCAAGTTGGCCAGGATGGCGCCAACAATAGGAGTGGCAACTGCATTTCAAACAGCCACACTCTTTTTCAACACTTGGTGGAGGCATAGTGGATTGCCTAGGGTGATTGTCTCTGATAGAGATCCTAAATTCACAAGTGCATTTTGGAGGCACTTATTTAGGAAAATGAAGACCAAGCTTTCATTTAGCACAGCGTTTCATCCTCAAACAGATGGGCAAACAGAGAGGGTGAATGGGGTCTTGAATCAATACCTTAGAAACTATGTGAGTGCTGACCAAAGTGATTAGACGGAGTATTTGGCTTTGGCTGAGTTTAGTTACAACAAAGCCAAACATGCAGCTACAGGAGAATCGCCATTCAAAGTGGCTTATGGTGTGGAGCCACTTATGCCTACTGACCTTGCTTTGGAAGGGTTGCAATCAGAGTTTGAAAGAAGCCAAGTTGCAGAAGACTTTGTTGTTCATAGAGAAGCTATGCTTGAGAAGATCAAGTTGCATTTAGACAAGGCACAAAAGAGATACATCAAACAAGTGAACAAAGGGAGACGCCATGTGGTGTATGCTGTGGGACAAAAGGTGTGGTTGAATGTGAAGAACTTCACATTGCCAGAAGGACTAACACCTAAGTTCATGGCCAAGTATGCAGGTCCCTTTGTCATCGCCGAGCGGTTGTTTGAGGATGTTTATAAGTTAGAATTGCCACAGGAAATCAAGGTGCACCCAACTTTTCATGTTTCATTGTTGAAGCCATATCATGAGGATACCTTGAGGCCGGAACGCAAGCAAGTGTTGCGGCCTCTCCCTGAGTTAGTTGGGGAACACCTTGAGTATGAGGTGGAAGGGATTCTCAAGAGTAGAAACACTAAGAAGCGGGGTAAGGAATACTTGGTAAAATGGCGGGGGTATCATGAAAAGGAAGCAACTTGGGTGAATGCCAAAGATATGGTTCATGCAAAGGAGGTGGTGGATCGATTTGAACAAAGTAGACAATCCAACAAAAAGCCGCGTAGGAGTTGATGAGGACATCAACCTTTGTTAGTGGGGGAGAAACACAACACTTGTGTAAACAGTGCATTTATGCGCTTGTCTATTGTGTACTTGTTTTGAAATAAAGTTGCAATATTGGAAATGACTCCTTGTGTGTGAGTTAGCTCTTGATTGGCATTAGCACTATGAGATGAGTCCTAGTCTCATTGATGTTTGGTTTAGTAGAAGAGGATGGAATGATACGTAAATCAATTTTGAGAATGCTGCAAAATAGGGGCCTTGGCTTGAAGGTTGCAAGGGACTAAACCCTTTTGACTTTCAAGCTTAGGACTTGCTCGGGCAGGAGTAAGATAGTGGCACGGGCTTACAAAAGTGCCCTTTAGGAGTGGACCATTGTCTACACATGGATTGATCATCCATGCCTCGGGAGAGTACTCAAAGGACAAGTCGGGCGGGACTTGGCACTATCTCTAGGCTTGCAAAGTTCATCACTTGATAACTTAAGTGTTTGAGAGGGGTCTTGGTGTTGCAACCAAGTAGAAATTGATGAGCCTTGAGTTCTTCCTAGTCAAGTAAGTAAGATAGGCTAGTTGAGCCTGACTCGGAGCCAAAAGAGGACAAACCGGGGGAGTCTCAAAGTAGATAAGTCCCTTTAGTGTAGGTTTAGGTCCTTGGATGTTTGCCGTCTAGGGTGCCAAAACCATGGGCTTATCTAGTGCCACCTTTGGAGACTTAGCCATTTGAACTAAGTAAATGAGTACTTGGATCATTGCGGGGTTAGCTACCCAGAACACAATGAAAGTGTTGAAGGGGATGGCTACCCTTTTTAACTCAATGCTTCCGACAAGAAGTAATGTCGATGAGGGCATCGACCCTATTTGGTGGGGGTGAGTGTCACGCCCCTATCTACTTGGGGTGCCCAAATGAACCTTAGTGCGCAAGGGGGGACCTTGGGGGTGACTTCCCAAGCCTTGCAATGACTAGGTAGGGAGAATGAAGAGACTCCTGATCAAACAGGGCGCAATAGCGCCGTGGTTTTGAAGTGAACATGAGAGTGCCACACATGTTTGGAAAGCTCTTGACAATACGCTTCTAATGGCGCAAATAACGCGCAATTTGGAGTTGTGAGCGAAAAGTTATGGCCACTCAAAGTTGACTGCGTCCCGGTGGCGCCGGGACACTTGAGGGCTAGGTGTGAGGGGTTCCCAATGAATCCCACAACAAAGTATGGCATGTGGCATATCATTGGAAAGCTATGAACACAAGGAACCTAGAATGACAAGCATTACGAGGTTCTAAGACATGAGTCAAAAGTTATGGCCAAAAGAAGAGCCGTGGTGAAGGCGTGACGCCTCCCCCGGTGCATCCGAATCTTTAGAGGGCCATAACTTTGTAAGAACTTGTCCAAATGGGACGAGTGAGCAGTCCATCGGCATCTACTCGTCGCGTAGATGTCTAAAATGGGCTCGCATGTTGGATTTGGAGCTCTGAGCGCAAAGTTACGCCGGTTGGAAGTTCGGGAGCCCAAACGGTGACGTAACTTGGCGATTTGGGTTGGAAGTGGGTGGTCTTCCACAACCCAAGGTTATCCAAGGACTTCCTTCGACCTAGGACGGGGGGGTCTGCCGAATACCACAGAGAGTACTATAGGAGGGGTTGGTCTCCCTCCTCCCTCCCTCTTGAAGCCTTGGTGAGTCCCGGTGACTCATGGTGGGTGGTGGTGACTTCACCACCACTTCAAGGCACCATGGGACACTTGTGTGTGTCCCGTCGCATCGGTTGGGTGGAGTCCCGCTCCTTGCTAGGCCTCCTTGGATGTGTCCCAAGTTGTGAGCGCCGGTTACCTCTAGTGGATGAGTAGCAAATGCAAAAAAGGCTAGCATAGAGTGGGGTGACACTCAAGGGCGGTTAGGACCATGGTGAGTAGTGCCACCATGGGTCCTTGCACATTAAGGTGGAAGTTCCGCCCCATGTTACTAAGTGACATGCCCGGTGTCACGATGGGAGTATGTGCTAGTAGTCCCGGTGACTGGGACTTGGCAAACTGAGTTGGAAATGGGGACTAACACTGTGGGTGCTTGGCATGTGCAGTGTTAGGCAGTTGGTGACCAAGTGACGCCGTAAGTGGACTGTGGTGAACCTAGTGAGCTGTTGGGAGCTAGTAGGTGTCATTTGGGTCGCGACAAACAGCCATCGCGCCAATCGACCACTCCACTGAGGCTTATTAATTACGTACTTAAGCGCATCGTGGTCTACATAAAACGTGAACTTATAACCAAGTAGGTAATGGCGGAATTTTTGCACCGCATATACCATACCCAATGCTTCACGTTCTGTAGTAGTATAATTCCTTTCCGTTGGAATAAATTGGCGGCTAGCATAATATATGGGGTGGTCCCTATTGAATTCGTCCTTTTGACTGAGGACGCAACCCATAGCAATATTACTAGCATCGACATATACATGAAAAGGTTTTGTCCAATTAGGAGGCACTAAAATGGGAGCGGTCATCAGTTTTTGTTTTAGTGTTATAAAAGCTTCATTGCATTGAAGGGTCCAAATTGGATGAGTTCCAACCTCCAATTTTTTTAAAAGAGCGGTAAGGGGTGCAGCTATCTTTGCATAGTTTTCAATAAATCTACGGTAATAGCTGACATGTCCCAAAAATCCCCGAACCTGGGTAATGGTAGAAGGTATAGGCAAATTTGCAATTTTAGACACTTTATCAGGGTCCGTACTAATGCCTCTTTTACTAACCCTATGGCCTAACAATTTCCCATAAGGGACAACGAATTGACACTTGGCCGCGTTTAATGATATACCAAATTGGACACATTTTTCAAAACATTTCTTTAATTGTTTAGGATGCTCCAATTTGGTACCAAATACACAGAAATCATCCAAGAATATCTCCATAAATTTACGGAGATAATCTTGGAAAGCCATCGTGACCACACGTTGGAACATGGCCGCTCCATTGCAAAGACCGAATAGCATAACTTTGCTCGCATAAATACCCAAATCGGTAACAAAGGCAGTTTTGGCCTGATCTTCTTTAGCGATTTGGATCTGATTGTATCCCGAGAACCCGTCCATGAATGAGTAGCATTCATGGCTGGCGACCGTATCTAAAATACTATCAGTAAAAGGTAGGGGAAACCCATCCTTTTTAGTGACGGCGTTCAACTTCCTAAAATCCTGACAAATTCTAATACGTCCATCTTTCTTAGGAACAATCACTATAGGACTTACCCATTCGCTATTAGGAGCTGGATATATAAATTGATTAACTTTCCTATATTGATTAACTTTTCTATTTCGTCTTTTACTACCAAGGAATACTTTGGGTTAAGACGGTGAGGCCTTTGCCGAATTGGCTTGGCTCCATCTTCAATATCAATATGGTGTTGACATATGCTTGGGGAAACTCCCCTTAGGTCCTTATAAGACCAAGCAAATGTCTTAGAATTTTCTTTAAAGAATTTAACCCAATTGGTCAATTCGGAAGGACTTAGCCTATTAGATATTTGTATATTTTTTTCTTCAGCACCAGACCCCAAGTTAATGGTCTGGCAATGATTTCTCGATACATATGATCGAATAGGCAAATCTCCTAATTGACTATCATAAATATCTTCACTACTATCACTTATCTCCCACTCGGAATCCACACCATATAATGGGGAATCGGTTAACCAATTTTGAATGGCTTTGTCTGAATCATCATCATCATCACAAGGGATGATGTACTCTCCAGGACCTATAGCCTTATAATTCTCTATTATTCTTATTTGATTTTGGCTTGAAGATTTTATATGGACCTTATTTGTGGATACATCTTCCCATTCGGAATCGTACCCAAAATCACTTGTATTATTTGGTGATTCCCATTGGGTCTCACCATTATATTTAGGGGGATACATAGTCATACTTACTACATTAGTCCCTTGAAAAATCTTCATGATGCCCTTACCCCAATTGTCTTGAACCTTGGCTTGATAAAGCCATGGTCGACCTAATAGGATTGGATACGAGGAATTTGGGGTATTAGGTTTAAAGACTATATAATCGATAAAATATATTAATCCGGCAATACGCGTTTTTATTTTGGACAATATGCCCAGGGGCTTTACCCTACTCTGGTCTGCCATACGCAAAACCAATTTTGTTTTTTCTAACCCAATTAGGTGAAGATCTAACAGTGTCATGGTTCATTAAGTTGACACTAGAACCTCCATCTACTTGGACACCCGAAATCATAAGACCCTCAATTTCCACGTCTATTACAGGGGCGCCTGGATCAGGACTTAAACCCACTTCATGGACTTGCCCACTTCGTTTTTTAACCAATTTAGACTTTAAACTAGCCCTGCAACTAGGAGCAATGCCTAATAATTGCCTAATTGTTATATCGGCTTTAACTTGCCCCAAGTTATCGATTATATTATAAGGATTTGTCATGTCCGTAATTCCTATTTGGTTATTAAGCCCCCTCTTCCTACTGGGTGTTCTACTAATTTTTTTAATTTTATTTCCAACATTGGTCTTCCCACGAGCATCCAATTTGGTTTTGGCCTGCTCTATTGGACTGTCCGATTCTATCCAAATAGGAGGTATGACCAATGGTTCATTAGCCGACCTTGTCACAGGCTCAACCGATTTGGTCTGACCATTATTTTTACCTCGATCTGGTATATCCCTATGATCCGGTTTAGCCATAACACTAACTGGACCAAATTGGACTGATTTTCTTTTTTCTTTAGAAACCGATTGAGACCCAATTTGCTCATTATTTTTGTTATCTCGACTTGGATACTGTAGCGAAGAACTAGCACTAGTCTCAGCCTTGCTGGACTGTGCTTTATCCCAATTTGGTTCAGTCAGCACAAGCTCAGGGTTAGCCTCTGGCTGATTGGCTTGACTACTATCCCGAATTGGATTTGGCATCGGTCTATTTGATGTACCAACTAACTCAGAATTAAAGTTTAATCCTAGTTGATTTTTCTGCTCTAGCAACTACTGAGCTTCTTTACGGTTCATTTCCTTTTCCTTCATTATTTCTAAATTACCAGGGGGATTCCTCTTCTCGCTTTGCCCTCTAGTAGATACCTTTTGTACTAATTTTTCTTCCTTATTAGGTAAATATTCATCTTCAATTTGTATAAGATAAGATGCTCGGTCTTTATTAGACTTTGACGCATCGTCATCCATTAATACTATCTTTGGACTATTATCTCTCCTTTTGCTATTATAACCCTCTTGGTCATTATTTTTACGTGGACCATTGCATTGTTCGGCCGTATGGCCATTTTGATTGCAATTCCCACATAACGGTACATAATCCACACTAGCCCTTTCATTACCACAATTTGAAGCATAATGTCCTGGTTGATTACACCTATAACATATTAACGTTTTACCCCTATTTTGATTCCCATTCCAATTTGGAACTTGTCCACCATATGTGGGTGGACCTTGACTTATATTGCCAAATGGCATTTGAGACCACCCCTGATTATTATCAGTAGGCATCTGGGCTATTCCCCGATTTGGATTATTACTATACCCACCATTGTTAAAATTGGGATTAACATATTGGGCTTGATTAAAATTTTGATTTGGGTATGAACTATAATTTTGATTAAAGTTCCTTTTCTTTGATTTTTTACCCCAATTTTGATTATTCCCTTGATAATTATTATTACCTTCTATTTGATAAACTTGCCCACCTTTCTTTTGGGCAATTTGGGCATGTTGTACTAGACTAGCTTGCATATTTCGGCAAGATTCAGTTTCATGGTCTAACCCACAAAACCTACACTTAGGAGGCAAATCTGGAGGAGATGGACAATCGGGCAGCATGTGCCCTTGTCCCCTACAATTTGTGCACCATATGTGGGCACGGTCATCAATCGGTTGGCCCCTCTTTTTGACCGTTTTTGCTAAGTTAACTTGAAGGTTGCCTAATTGCTTTGTGATCTCAAGTAGTTGTGACTCCATTATCGCTTCTCGCACATTAGGTTGCACTTGATAAGGAGGAACACCTACTTGGTTCACTTTAACAGGTTCAATCGGAATTATAGGAGCTGTTTGGACCGGTGCCATGGGCACCGCATTCACATAACCAGGTTGGACATAGGTGGGCATAACCGTACCTCCTATATCCTCCCTTTTATTCCAATTTGATCTAAGTAACTGGGTTGGCTTATAATCGGACTTATATATGTCTCTCCTAAATGTACCTCCTCCCACAATTTAGCTCTTTGGTAGGCTGCTGGTAAGGTAGCAGGACTAACTTCTTTCACAAAAGCCTTTAATTTGGGAGGATACAGACCATTTATAAATTGTCGCATAAAATGCGCATCGGGATATTCATTATCTGGCAATCTAAGTATTATGTCTTCTAAACGGCCATAATAACTATCAATGCGTTCCCCGCTTGCCATATGTAACTCAGCCAACTTTTCAAATAATTTTTCTTGATAAGCGGCAGGGCGAAAATGGCCTAGGAACGCATCACGCAAACCAGCCCAAGTAGTAAAATGCCCTATTGGCTGTCTTTGAAACCATTTCTTAGATTGATCCATTAGCGTACTTGGAAAAATACTTAAGAAATGCGCCTCTGTCCTAGCGTTGTTTGCATTACACCGTGTTAGGAATTCATAAAGATGGCTATCAGGGTCATCGCCCATTCTACCGTAAAAAGTTGGAAACGACATAAGTGAATAAGGCCTGTCGGCCTCATCACCTCGCCACATTACGACTGGGATTACATTAGCAGGATCAGCCATGTTGTTGTTCACTCTTTCTACCACAGACTCTTCACTTGCTGTTGATGAACTACCCAATTTGGACACTTCCTTGAAATTAACAAATTCAGTCTCATCCAAATTGCGTATCACAACTTCCAAGCTTTGGTCTTGCTGGAAAACCGAAGGGATTTTTAATTTTCCTCGTTCCTCACTCCAAACTGGATTGTTTAACCAAATTGGACTTTCTCTAGACACATCAACTGGGTTTGCTCTACCGTGAAAGGATCCTATTAGGGAATCCGCTACAGGAGATGCATCAGCCTTAGGCTGATTCTCCTCGATTATTTCCAAGTTGGCTATTTCTTCCTCACTTAGTCCTCTTGGAGAATCATGAGGTGAGGGAGTATTAGAAACACAAATTGGTTCACAGTTAAGATGGGGAAGATCAAATCCCGTTCTTACCGTAACACCACTCGTATGTCCATATACTACTTGTTTAACTTCTCCCTCAACAATTTTTTCCTTATTAGATTTATTTTCATCAACATGGCCACACTCTGGCCTATGTCATGAATGACGTCCTAATCGAAAAGAATCTTTCCAACTTGGCGAAGCTGGTTCAGATTCCGCTTTAGAAGTAAATTTGCTCTTTTTATCCACAGCTCTCTTCTTTGCTCTTTCTTCTCTAGCTTGTTTGCTAATTTCGGAATTTGTAGATGTGCTACTCATTAGAGTGCAACAACTTCATAAACCCCATTAAAAAGATAAAAGAAGAAAACTTTTAAACCTATTATGACGCCTCCCCGGCAGCGGCGCCAAAATGTAGATTGCGTTGGAACCTATTTGGATTTTACCCAACTAATAGTTACGTTCGTTCCTAGGGAGGCCATTTTAATAGGATTACTTCTACAACGACAACAAGACAACTAATAGGGAAACAAAATACCCAACTAAGTCATACTTCCAACTAGAATTAATTTAATTAACTCATTATTATGTGATTAATTGTTAATTCTTTTATTTATTTATTTTTTTCATATTTTTTTTACTCTCCACTCTTATAACCACCAAGGTTAAGTATCACCCAATTAGGCTTGATCTTTATTCTCCAAATTGGACTCCTTCGTCTTTCTCCAAATCGGCATTTGCTAGTACAGATACAACAACAATCCTCCAACTTGGCGAAGCTTATCTTCCTGTCTTCCTCCGAATCGACATCTGCTTTGCGATTTATCCTTTAACTCCAACTGGGGCTCAGCACTTATTACCTTCCTTTCTCCAACTTGATTTTTTAATTATTCACGAGGCTCCTTTTGCAATGAGTTATCCTTACACCCGCCTCAAGAAAGCTCACCAACCAAATTGGTCTTGTCTCCTGCCTTCACGGCATTAATATCTCCTGACCAATTTGGTATTTTTACTCTCAACTTCACACCTCAGTCCTTCCAAACCTTGACATTCACAGAATTTGCATTCTTTTCACCCAACTCGGGAATTTTCTTACTCTCCATTTTTTAGACTTTTCTCTCACTTATTTCACTCATGAGATATCACTTCCTCTCATATTAATTGCATATACTCCAATCACCAATTTGGACTCCTTTGAAGACATCATTCAATTACCAAACACTTCTGATTCCAAATTGGACTTAACACATTCCACTCGGTATATTAACCAACTGGGAACTCCCTGTGACAACAGAGTTCCAACTGCCCAATTGGACACCGAAACTTTAGCTTCTCAGACCAAGTTGGAGATTAATGAATACATCATAAACATTCATATCCTATTAGGCCCTGCTATTTCAGCATTCAAAACCATATACACTCCAACTTCTTCTGCCTCACACACAATTTGGACGCACATACAAACCAATTTGAAATCTCATACAAACAACCTTAAATTGACTTACATCATGACCAAGCATATAATTCGCATTACACATAACAACACCAACTGAATATGAATCTCCATCATATTAAACTGAGTTGGTGAATAAATCACCGTTTACACATTTTTATTTTATTTTTCATAACATCTCCAATTAGCTCACAGATTCACTCCGATTTGGATATTTTCTTCTCTCTCCACAAGAAATTTCTACACTCTTCCTTCTTCAACATTTGGCATTTAACCAATTTGGAATCTAAAATTCCAACTTTACTTCACCATGCCGACTAGAACTCCATTCTGCTCTCACAGCAAATTAAATCTATTTGGAAAATTCTAGTCCATACTGCAATTCATCTTCCCCAAATTGGACTTATAAACCACAGCACAGGCTCGTGACATCACCCAAACTCTTCAACTTCCAATTTGGTATGAAATCTAACTCTCAGCTCATCAAACTCCACAGCTTCACTACAAATTTCCAAATTAGAACTTCTTCCTCTTCTCTCCACGAGAAACACTAGGACTGGCCTTCATCAGCATCTTCCGACTTGGACTTATACAGACATAATCACAAACACTCCCCAATTGGAAAACACACAAGCCACACTTGACTTGACACAAATTCCACACACACATGCATTCATGCAAACATAAAAAATCAAGCACCTGCTTGACTCACTCAAACAAACGAAAATACACAGCACCAACTCGGCTGGGACTCGCAGCGGACTCTCTCAACACTGGGTACCTTCCAATTTGGAAATCTCCCGTTTAACCCCAAGCCAGGCAGTTTCCCAACCAACTTGGACATCATCTCAAAATTCACGAACTGCCAAATAGGAACCTCGAACAACAACCGCCCATCGCACTGAAAAACCTAACTTCCAAATTGGCACTTTACTGCACACTACAAACAAACCACAGCCGCATAACCAAATCGGAATACACTCCACAACTACTCAGGACAAGGCTACGACATTTCCAACTTGGAACAATCCCGGACCATTCCACCTGGAATAAGACAGTCCGCAATCCCAACTTGGATACTGTTTTACACCTGAAACTCCGCACCTCCTAGTAGCATCCCCCACTATCCCCCGACTTGAAAATTAATTTCAAAAACTGACCCTCCAAATAGGTAAACAAACATTCAAAACTGCCAATTTGGAACACAAAGCATACAAAACATAAACAAAATCATACAAAAGTACATAACAATAATACCAAAATGAAAACAAAAAAAATCCAAATAGGTCATTTACACACAATTTTAGTAATAATTTTACATAAAATCCCATTTGTTTTTTCAGTTTGTCCATTAGCCTTGGGATGATAAGGTGTAGTCTTTCTATGTTTTATTAAATATTTGTTGGTTAAATTTTCAATAGTAGAATTTATAAAATGGGTCCCTCAATCGCTTACCAATTCCCTTGGACACCCAAACCTAGTAATTATATTCTCATATAGAAATTTTGCAACCGTTTGTGCATCATCTGTTCTTATAGCTTGAGCTTCCGCCCATTTAGTCATATATTCAGTCGCTACAAGAATATATCTCTTCCTACCGTTTCTACTAGGGGTTTTTATGGGTCCAACAAAGTCAATCCCCCATTTTTCGAATGGCGTTTGGGCCAAAATAGGGGTTAGGGGCATTGCCGAAGTGGCAGTAGGCCTCCCAATCCTTTGACAAGGATTGCATTTTTTAACGAATTTGGCGGCATCTTTAAACATAGATGGCCACCAATATCCAGAGTGAAGGGCCTTTTTAGCGGTAACAAACCCCGCAAAATGTCCTCCACAACTGGATTCATGGCAACCTTTTAACACATCTTCTATTTCACTTGGATTTATACATCTACGTAAAACACCATCATGGTCCAATTTGAATAATATTCCATCTAATAAGGTATAAGGTGTAGATCGTTGTATTAATCTCGCTTTTTGTTTATCAGTGAAATTAGAAGGAAACTCTCTTGTGGACAAATAGTTTATAATTTCTGCATATTCTAGAGGAATGACATCTACTTGAAAAAGTTGGGCATCTGGGTAATTATCATCAATAGGTTCGGTGCCAACTTGTTCATTAAGTCTAGAAAGGTGATCTGCATTTACATGTGATTTTCCAGGTCTAACATTAATGGTAAAATCAAATTCTTGTAATAAAAGTACCCATCTAGCAATTCGGCCACTTAACTGGGGTTTATTTACCATGTATTTTAAGGCATCATGGTCCACATGAAAAGTAAACTTATAACCCAACAAATAATGGCGGAATTTTTGAACAGAAAAAATCATTTCCAAAGCCTCACGTTCCGTCACAGAATAATTCCTCTCAGCAGAAGTAAGCTGCCTACTTGCATAGTAGATAGGGTGATCATGTTTTTTATCATCTTTTTGACTAAGAATCGTACCGATTGCAAAATTAGAAGCATCAACATAAACCTCAAAATCTTTATCCCAATTTGGACTAACTAAAATTGGACTATTTATTAGTTTAAGTTTTAAGGCTTGGAATGCTTTAGTGCATTGCTCAGTCCAAACTGGAGGTTGTTCACTCTTTTTTAGCAAGTGTGTTAGAAGTAAGGCAATAGTGGCATATTTATGAATAAATCTTCGATAATAGCCAACATGGCCTAAAAATCCCTTAACTCCAGTGACAGTATTTGGAACCGGTAAATTTGCAATGATTGCAACTTTATCAGGATCAGTAGCAATTCCTTGTTTGGATACTATGTATCCCAATAATTTTCCAAAAAGTACTGCAAACTGAGATTTAGCCGAGTTAATAGAAATTCCAAACTTCTCACATTGTTCAAAACATTTGGCTAAATAGGTAGCATGATTAGACTTACTACTAAAAACACAAAAATCATCTAAGAAAATTTCCATAAATTTTCGTAAGTATTCATGAAAAGCTATAGTCATTAATCTTTGAAAAGTAGCAGGCGCATTACAAAGACCAAAAGGCATTACTCGACATGCAAAAGTTCCCCAATCCGTAGTAAAGGTGGTCAACAGTTGATATTTTAAGGCAATTTGAATCTGATTGTATCCTGAAAATCCATCCATCATTGAATAACACTCATAACCTGCCACTGTATCTAATATGGTATTCGTAAAGGATAAGGAGAAATAGTCTTTACGAGTAGCGCTATTCAGTTTTCTATAGTCTTGACAAATACGTAACTTGCCATTTTTCTTAGGAACAATGACAATTGAAGATACCCACTCACTATAAGGTACTGGATAAATAAATCCACATTCTAATAATTTATCAATTTCCTCTTTTACCAATAAAGAATATTTAGGGTTCATTCTGTATTGTCTGTGACGTACAGGTTTAACATTATTTTCTAAAATAATTTTGTGCTCACAAATTTCTAGAGGAACTTCTTTAAGATCCTTATAAGTCCAAGCAAAAGCACTCTTATGTCTTTTAAAGAAATTTTTCCAGTATTTCCATTCAACCTTAGTCATTTTAGAATAGACCCTTATATTTTTTGGATCCCCTTCCGTTCCCAAATTCATTTCCTTACATATATCTTTTAAACTTCCTAAATTAAGAGGAGTTTTGTCATTATCAAAAAACATTTGTTCTAATTCATTTGTATCCGAATCTAAATGCGGTTCTAGCTCAGATTCTTCTACGGTTTCAACCATTCCAACCTCAGAAGTTTGCCAAGCTAGAATTGCATCATCAGAATCATCATAGGTTGTTAATGGGGTAAAATATTCTCCAGGTCCAACACACTGATAGGGAAAAGGACTTTCAGATATATTTTTAGAAGATTCTTCAAAAGAGGTATTATATTCATTATCAGAAGAATTTGCTGACGTAATACTCGATCCATCATCTTGGGTTTCCCCATGATAAATAATCGGGAACATAGGTAATGTTAGTTTTTGTTTTCCTTTTCCAATAGTTATTAGGCCCTTTCCCCAATCATCTTTTACATTGGCCATATGTAACCAAGGTCGGCCAAGTAAAATTGGATAGGAAGAAATGGCGTTTGGGACTTTGAATATAATGTAATCAACTTTATATTCCAAGTTACCAATGAAAGTAGAAATCTGAGATAACATACCTAAAGGTTTAACTCTACTTTGATCCGCCATTCGTAAAATTATGGGCGTAGGGATCATTGTTGTTAATCCTAATTCATCCATAGTTTCTTTACTCATAAGGTTAACGCTAGATCCCCCATCAATTTGAACTCCTGAGATTAGGGTGCCATCAATTCTTAATTCAATAGTTGGAGCACCCGGATCCAAGGAAACATCATGAATTTCATTTTCCTTAACCCTCTTTTTTACTAAAGCATGACTAAGTTCACTCCTACACTTAGGTGAAATAGCTAGAAGTTGCTTTAGTGATATTTGTGGTTGTATAGAGTCCAAATTCTCTAGAATATTATAAGATTTCATTCCTGCTACCAATCTCATCAAACGTTTATTAATTCTTTTAAGTTTAGGACTATTCTTACTAGATAATGAAATTGGGAGTCTTTTCATAGGTATTTTAATTGTAGATGGAATTAAAGGTGCAATGGGAATTTTTGACATTGGTACATTGTTTCCTAAACTTTTTGTGGTTTGTGGTGAAGGCGCATGTGATAAAAAAGGTTGATTTTTCAAGGATGAAATTGGTGACAATGAATCTCCATCTAAAGATTCATGTTCACTTCGATCATCCTCTGAATTAGTTTGGAAGTCTCCTTTTGAATTTAATTTATTTTTTAAGGTGGCACTACGAGTATTAACTACAAAGGTAGGTTGTTTAAGTTGGAGTCCCATTGTTTGAGTCTGTAAGGTTTTAGATATTTTATGAACTTCTTTTTCTTTAGATTCATCCTTAAATGTCACTTGTTTCCCTTGATTCCAATCTCTCTTAGAAGGTGGAAACTTAGGAAGATCCTCGCGACAGTCATTAGCTATATGTCCTGGCTTTCTACATCTTCCACATAAAGGGACATAACCTTCTTGCTTCCTAGGATTAGGACAATCATTGGCGTAATGGCCTAATTCACCACATCTATAACATATCACATGTTTTCCTTTTTGTGGTGGGTTATATTGGTGGGTATTCGGATTATAAGGTGGTCCGTTCCAAATAGGTGGTGAATTATATTCATCATTCCATCTGGGACGACTATCATTTGGTTTATAAGGGGGGTTAGCTCTAGGTCTTGTGAATGGTCTTTTATTCATGTTAGCTTGATTTTCTCCCTTATTAATCCAAGGTCTATTATTAGGAGAACTTTCCACCTGTTGGACACTTTGTAAATTCCAACATTTGGTAATGTCATGATTTCCACCACAATAAGAACACTTAAAGGTTTGGTTTGGAGGAGATGGACATTCATTATCCATATGTCCATAACCCTTACAGGTTGAATACCATACATTAGAGCGAGTATTATTAGGTTTAAAGCGTTTAGGTCTACCCCCCGCTAATTTTACCTCCATGTTTTGTAATTGTTGAGTAAGTTTTTCTATTCTATCCAAATTAGGGTCAACAATTGGTTTTTCATTGGATGCCTGTTCTACAATAGCTTTCAATGGGGCTGCAACTATAGGTTGAGTCTGGAATCTTGTATAAGGTGGTGGATATAAAGATATATTTTGGTCCATAATTGGACGAATTCGCCCTTGTAATTGATTTGGTGTCACTCTAGGTTGAGGTTCTAAAGTTGGATAAATTGATTGGTCTGCATATGGCATATAGTCTTCATCAATCCTAGACTCTTCCCATATTTTTGCATGACACAAACCTTCTAGTAAAGTGTTAGGGCGTTTTTCTTTAGTATAAAGTTTTAATTCATAGGGGTACAAGCCCTCCACAAATAAACTTGTTAGAAAATCTTCAGGTATGTTGTGATTAGTCCATCTATTTAATAAATCTTCCATTCTGCCATAATAGGAATCTACACTCTCTTCTATTCCCATTTTTATATGTCTTAGTCTTTCTCGCAAACTTTCGTTAAATCCAATCAATCGAAATTGTACAAGAAAGGCATTTTTTAAAGCATCCCAATTTACAAAAGTAGCTTGATTTTGTCTTTGATACCAAGCAAAAGCATTGGCTTGTAGGGTTGCGGGAAATGTGACCAAATAATCTTCTTGGGGAATTCTATTAGCTTGACAACATGCTATAAATCTAGATAAATGAAAATCAAGATCAGTTCCTATTTGGCCATAATAAATAGGCATAGGGGCAAGATTCAAAGGTCTTTGATTTGCCATTGAATTATTTTGATTTTGGCTCGACGGAGGTAAAGGAGGGGTAGAAGGTGAATTATTCGAATTCGATGAGGAAGTAGAGTACTCTCTAGAGCTATCAGACTCTTGATTACCTCTAGGAAAATTTAAAGGATCAAAATCTTCTAAATCTCCTATAGAGTCAAAAACAAAAGATTTGTTTTTTTGTAAATTTGTAGGCACAAAATTTTGTTTAATAACTTGGACTCCCTCTCTAATAGTTTGTATATTAGATTCTACTTGACTAAACTCTTCGTTTAGAAGAAGTGTGGTATTTAAATCATCATCACTTTGTTTAGAAGTATAAGTAGGAGTACTAAGGAGACGTTCTAGTTCTTGGGTAATTTTCTTATTTTCCTCTTCACTCTCTATTCTGTCTCGTTGGTTTTGAATTTTAATTTCATCTCCCTCATTTTGAGTAAAATTAATCTTTGGTGAAGAAGAAGAAGGAGATATTGAAGGTGACGTTTGATGACCTTCTTCACGATGAGAATGAGAGTGTGATTTATCACATGACGGTAATCCCCTTCGACAATCCCAAACTTTGGCACGTTTATCCCTAGCGAGTTTTTGTAATTCTTTCTTAAGTTTAGATGGAGAAGGTACTCCCGACATTAATTTTCTCCATTCAATGGAAACAAAATCTCACCAAATATACATATATATGTATTTTTAGAATTAATTTAATTTAGTTTAATTTTAAACTTTTATTTATTTATTTTTAATTTATTTTTTCTTTTTATATTTTTGTTTTTGTTTTTGTTGTTTTGTTTTGTTTTTTATTGTTTTGTTTTGTTTTGTTTTTTATTTTATATATATATATATGTATATATAATTTTTTTTTAAAATTTTAAGGACAAATTAATTTAAAATTTAGATGGGGAGATTTTCTTTTTGACTGTAAAAATTCAGGGATAAAAGGGGTGGATAAGAGATTAATTGGTCCATAAATCAAGACATATGTTTTTCTCTCAATTTTGACTCCATTCCAACCCGCATAAATCCTTGGTACTTGGTTTTTAGTAATTGCTTTTAATTTTCTATATTGTAGAAATAGATAATGTAGTGAAGAATCTAAAAGTAGTTCTCCTTCTAAAATTTTTACTCTATTGTTAAATTCTTCACTTCCATTCCAAAGTTTACTAAAGATAATACGTTTTATATCCAAAGGCAATACATCAATTTGATCACAAAGATCTTTATTTCTGGGATAATTTCCAATGATTCTAAATCCTTCACCCAAATATGCTCCCTTATAAAGCCTATATAATGCCTTGAAAAGACATGGCCCAGAAAAAAAATCTTCTAAAATTTCTGGAACTTCCCAAGGAAAAGTATAATTCATCTACACAAAATTATTACGACTTTGCCAAGACCTCCCTTTACTATTTTCATATACTTCCACATTACCTAGTTTAATTTATTGTATGGAAATAAATAAGGGTGTCAATAACAATTCGCAGTTGTTTTAATTCTGGAAGAGATGTAGGTTTAATTTGTAAAATTTCAAGAAGTCTAATAGTATTCAAAAATTCAGATTCATATGGCAATGGTTTTATAGGTTTACAATTTAAATTTTGTCTAGATCGGTTTAGAGTATCAAAGTCTTGTTTCTTTCTACAAGTTTTCTTAACATGACCATTAGCACCACAAAAATGACATTTAATATTTTCTCTATGAGTTTTATTTTTAATCTTTGTTTTAGTAATGTTTTCTGATTTATTTTCAAGGCTTTTCCTACATAAAAAATCTATTGTACTTTGAATCGGAAAATTACTCCTAGAACTACTATGATCCATTATTTCTTATATTTATCATAGAATTTGATTTGATTTGATTTGATTATGATCAAATTTGAAATCCTTATTCACCACTAATTTTTTCATTAAATTCTTCTAGACTTAATTTCAAAAAGAAAGATTTTACCTACAATTTAGCTACCACTTAGCCGAGCTTTCCCCGACAGCGGCGCCAAAATGTAGTATAGTTTTTCTAAGACAAAACCAAAGCAATTCCAAAAAGGTTCGTTCAAGGGGAAGCTCAAATTAGCTTAGTGTTTTAATTAGCTAATGTCACTTTGTAGGTAAATTATGTTGTTAATCTTAATGTATTAAGGTATTTGGTATATTTCATATTCTATTTAGGTATGGGAAAGGAGTTCTCTTTCTAATTTCCGTCCAATTATAAATATAAAATTCTAACCACTAAATCCGTCTCGGTCTTATCTTAAAATAAAATGTAAATTTAAAAGTGTGAATTAAGGGCACCTGCATCCACAAATCTCATACTTTGAATTCACAAAAATATAATACAAATATACCCATTTGCAACCTGCATCACACAATACATATTTTGAACTTTGAAAATTCGGTTTAACCGAGAGTTCATTAATTGTTTTTCATAAATATGATTTCAACATGTAAGTCGCTTTGAGCGCTAATGACTCAATTAATTTAAGTAAATAAAACACATACCCTTTTTAGGGATTAAAAACAACTAAGGACATCGCTTTAAGCGAATGCATTAACATCCAAATGCTTTAAGCAATTCTAAAATTTTCCTTAAGGGATATACAATATGCTTTGTTAAATTATTTAAAGAGCTTCGAATTCTTTCCTTTTCAAGTCTCCGGTCTTCATTCGATTTTGTTTTTTCCTATCTTTAGCTTTAAGCTTCCTCGATATGCATCACCGAGTTATCTTGGATCTCCTTTTTTCTCCAATTGCAATACTAACTCTAAATTATGCTTTCTAAATTTACACAACTAAATATAAATTCTAATAAATAAAATAAAATAAATTTAAATGCACATTCAAACATTCAATCTTGTACACATGTCGTCAATTGGAATACCATTTATTAATTATATGAATAATCATTCAATATTTAGAATGTACATCATTTGTTTGTAATTGTTCAATAACTTCTATTCACTAGAAATGTAAAATCATTTTCCAACTCAAAATAAATCTCAATCTTAAGTTTTGTTTTAAACATACATGTCCATTTAAAATACAAAAATATTCCAATACTTTAATGAAAATAATTACCGATCAATGGTAAATTATTAAATTTGAAAATAAGGTCCAATCTCTGAATCACTCAAATCCAAATCACTCCTTGGTTTATAAACAATTTCCAATCACTGGAATTATTAAGTCAATCACTAACTTAATATTTTATTTCTCTTCTACTTCAAATTTTGCTTTGAGCATTGACATAAAAATTCTCTTAAAAGATAAATTATAACCAATGAACAAAATCCACTCCACACATAATCCAATTCTCTTAAAGAGACTTTCCAAAATAAAAATGCTCAAGGCAATAATCCTCACGATTAAACTTCATGCTTTTAGCAATAAATACCATCACTTAAGTGATTAATCCACACAAAAACGGAATAACATCTATGAATCTATAACACAACACAAGAAAAATGTGACCTCACGTCACTAACACAAGAGAGAATTAAAAAGAGAGAGAAAAGAATGAGAGAAGAGAAACTATTTATCATGATCCTCCTTAAACACCCCTTCCAATCTCTTGATAAAAACCCGTCAAAGTCCATAACCGCTCAAGCCAAAAAGTCTTTTCACACTTTAACTTCAAATATCATCACATTGACACTTAATTACCCAAAACTTAAAACATATAATCCATTTCACACTAAAAAAACAAAATTTAACTAAAAAAATAAAATTGTCTTAACTACAGAAAACTTCCTTACAATTCCTGCACTTATGAAGTCGTTTATGGATGTGGAATCCATTCCAACAATCCCTCACCTCATCGAAGAGGTGCCAGATTTCAAGGGTTTCATAGCAGACAAAGTTTTGGATGGCAATGACATCATGGTTGGACACACAAAGCCACAACAAGTGAAGTTCTACCTTGACTCGACTGGGTGTCCAGTCATGAAGTACAAAATGCTGTACATTGATGTGGAGTGGTTGCCGAAGGGGACTGGTCATGGAATGAAATTGTGGAAGGAGGACTCTGAAGGGCAAAGTTTGTGGCCACGTGGAGTACCAGAAGCAGTTCTGCCGAGTCCAATGAAAGGTGTAGAGGACATCTTAAAGGGCATATCCGGATTCGTGAGGTATTGGGAGAATTTGTGCAATCAAGATCGTACTGGAGAGTACCGAAGACGCTATGAGCACGTAGTGCACTACTGGCAAGGTGTCAAGGTAGCATTGCTAGAACCACTACCTTCATCTTCTATTTTAAGGATGGTTTTTGGCCTACGAGCTGTGTTCAAGCAACTCAAGTGGATGAATTAGACGAAGACGGCGAGGATCGTGAAGAGTTTGGAGAAGATGACGCGTACGTAGGCCCTTTGAGAGGTCACCCACAACCATTCTTTAGGGTGGGTCGAGATCTCTTTGAAGGATATTTTGTTGCAGTTCGACCCGCAGATGGTGACAGTCATCCGGTTTGGATTGCAAGGGCGTTATCTGATCCAAATTGTAATCCGGAGAAACCTAATTGTATACGCATTCAGTACTTCCGTCCAACATCGAGAGGTGAAGATGTTCAAGACTTCTACACTAGATGGGACCAGGGTTGTCCCCGTCACGTCGCGTCCGTCCGTCTGGATGTCCGGACGGACGTCAGGATCCATCCCCGGCGTCCGTCAGGATGAAATCCAAATGACAACCGACGACAGAGGATGATTCAGACTGCAGAAATGGATGGACGAGCTTCGTCGCCGGGAGCTCTGGACGGTTGCGATGGACGGTTGGATGAACGGTCGATGTGGACAGTTGGGCTGGACGGTCGATTTGGACGGTCCGGTTGGATGGCCGAGATGGACCGTCGACCTGGACAGTCCATCTGGACCGTCGATCTAGACGGTCTGGCGGAACGGTCGATCTGGACCGTCGATCTAGACGGTCTGGCGGAACGGTCAATCTGGACCGTCGATCTAGACGGTCTGGCTGGACGGTCGATCTAGACGGCCTGGCTGGACGGTCGATCTGGATGGTCTGGCTGGACGGTCGAGATGGACGGTCGATCTGGACCGTCGATCTAGACGGTCTAGCTGGACAGCCGAGATGGACGGTCGATCTGGACCGTCGATCTAGACGGTCTGGCTGGACGGTCGATCTAGACGGCCTGGTTGGACGGTCGATCTAGACGGTCCGGTTGGACAACCGAGATGGACGGTTTGGCTGGACGGTCAAGATGGACGGATTGGCTGGACGGTCGAGATGGACGGTTTGGCTGGACGGTCGGGATGGACGGGCTTTGAATTTGTTACACTTAACCCCTAAACATCTGGACTCTTCTCCCAAAATGACAATTTGGAAAATACCATTATAAAGTATGATTTAGAAGAATATTTTGGAATTGGTATACAAACAGAAGTTGTAGATTTTGAGTTGTAGATTCCATCCGTAAGGTTAGATCCACCAATGCTATCACCAATCTTTTTCTATACATTTTGGAAGGAAAAATTCAAAATTCCTTCAAAATTCAATTACAAGCAAAATATTATCATTCCTTGATTGAAATTTGTTGGAATGGACTTAAAATGAGGTTGCGTTGACATGGTGATTTTTTGAAATTTTTATATTCTTTACATCTATGACCTCATTTTTGCAAATCCAATTTTGAACTAGGGTCAATGCAAGTTGACCACTTGACATACTTCCACATTTGTAATTTTAGAAAAATGTGTATTCTAAGAACAACAAATCAAACCATTAGATAAGACATGAACTAGTCAACTAGATAAAGTATCACCAAAAATTAGGATGACTTTGATCCAAGCAAAAACCAAACTGAAATAGGAAGCTGAATTTGTTCATCGTCCAAAAAATGGTTAACCCCTACATGCCCAAGGCACCTAAATCTGGTGTTGTTCAAACTTTGAAGTTAAAAAGTTGTTCTTGAATTCTAGTTATAGCATCAATAGTCTGTTCTTAAAAATATGTGGTAGTGATTTTTCTATTCTAAACTTTGTGCAAGGGGACCTATTGCAATCTTGACTTGTTGTAGTATTGAGAGGTCTTGGAAATGTGCCTCAAAAACATTGGATCTTGGAGGAAAAATCACATTCAAAATTCATTTAAAATTAAAGAAAATTATGGTATAGATTTTTAAAAGGCATAAATTGATTGGGGTTATACATATTAGGTCCTCTAATCTCATATTTGTTTGGTCACCAATTTTTAAAATTGGACTTGTGAAAAGAGGATTGTAAGACTTCACATCATTTTTTTAGTTTTAGCACCCTCCTGGGCAAACATTATAATCTTTTACTCCATAAGTGATATTATTTAGGATTCCTTTTCTATGAGGTAACTAACATGCCTAGTTCGAATTTATACAATTACAATTTTTTGAAAATTGATATACCTAATGAAAATGTTGACATGTTGTTCAATTTAGAGCAAATTCTACAAAGCTCAAAGCAAACCTTGGGCATCTAGGATTCTAAGGATAAGGGATTAGAGTTCGTTATTGAATTTCTAATTACAAAAGTTGTTAAATTGATTTTACATTGTTTGGCAAGAAATAAAAAAATAATAATCCGTGAGGGTTCTACCATCTAAGTATATAAGATTCTTCTACACTAATAGGAAAACGGCCAATGGATTAATCCAAAAGACAAAGGCAAAGCAACAATACACGAGGGGAAAAGAAAATGATAAATGTACAATGTTTTATAAATCCATCAAAACGTGGTACATTGGTTTAGGCTTTACATTGCTCTACTTTGTACAACTTTAGAAATTTAATTCTATGCATCTATCTATTTGTACATAGCGTCATCCAAAACTATCTATTCTATTTCTTCAATTACAATGCCTCGTGCTATGCTGCTTCTCAAAAATCTTTGCAACTCTTCTCTTGATTGCAAAGTCGTCAAAAGCTGATGTGCGTCACGATCGTATCTGTTGTGTAAATGGGAGAAAATGGCACTCACAAGTGCAGGCTCATGGAAGGTATTGTCTTCAATGTAGTTCATTTCTTCCTTAAAACTCAATTCACCTTCGAATCCGACAGGCATGCCTTGAGAGTTAAACATTATGCCTTGTGGATGTGGTGCACGCACAAAAATGGAGAGGTCCGAGTCCCAATGTCCACCAGCAATTTGACCAAAATATAATCGCCGCCCTGGATCACCATCTCCAATTACCCTCTTAATCACCTCTGTCATTGCATCATCATTCTCCCAGTGTATCTCCGCGACCGTTCTTGCCGGGAGGTGTCGATTGTCGTGGCCCCACTTCCAAAGCCAAGTCATGTCCATCCCCCAATGCGCTCTATTCGCGGGCCCCGGTAAATTTTCTTCATTGTGCTCGTAATGTTCAGGCATGTGGGCTTGGAGGCCAAACATTTTGTACAACCTCGGATGAAATGGAGCCTTGCATTGTGCACATCTTTTTCGGGTGACCATGTGTGGAATGAGGCACATGGGGTGGTATAAATGGCCACATGTACCAAGATGCCATCCACCCTCGGGGCCAGATGGTTCTTGGCACATAATACATGTGGTGCCGTCTTGTACAAAATCGGGAACCAAAGGCCACACTAGTGGCCTAATCCCATCGCTGTTCGTTGGCTCGTATCGATAGCGCTCCGTGTCGTATTGGAATTCCAAGTGTGGAGAACTATTCCAATCGATGCTTGCATTCTCGAGCTTCACTGGCAAATCATCAGTGAACATTTCTTCCACTCGAGGCCACGAGGTCAAGCCAAAATAATGTTCGCCGCCATCATTGAACTCCGCAGCCACTCTCTTCACTTCACGTTGCATCTGCTCAACCTTGCTTAGTGCTAAGCTGCATGTCAACTTCATGTTGCACATTTGAAGCAGCATGCGTTCCTTCTGCAGGTTTTGGACCAACCGCATATTTTGAGCACTTAATGCGGTCATGGTCTGCTCCAAGCCAGCTTGAGCTGTAGTAAGCACCACCACATCTGCCTCGGCTTTGTTGGCGCGAAGTTCCAAACCCCGCATAGCGTTTGTCAATTCTTCAACGTGGGCTTTAGTACTTCCAACCTCTGCTTTAGCTCGCTCCGCACGTGCACGCATAATATCCAACGTGGCACCTCCAACACTTGGAAACAAGGACCGTGACTGCACCCTAAACTCGTTTGCATTGCTGGGGCCTAGTCTGTCTTCGTCTGCACCGTATGTAGCACGTTCGACCACCACATCAAGTGGTGGAATTTCATTCGTACTCAACCGCCTTTCACGTGCTACGAGGTCGGCCTCGTGTGCGATGAGTCTTGCATTCTCATCCATAAGGGCCTTCACCCTAGTCCTTTGCCCTTCCAACTCTGCAGCATGTTGTCGTAATGCGGCTTCCTTTTCTGCTTGCAGTGTTTGGACTAATTGTCGCAAGCGAAGTACTTCATCACCTTCACCTTCCACTCCACCAATTGCATCTTCATTGGGTAGGTCTTCTTCGGTGCCCATGCCACCCTCTACCTCCATCACCTCCATCCCGGGTTGCTCCACTTGCTCTTCTGGGTTTTCTTGCACATTGGGTACATTGTCCAATGGCACGGCAGGGTTTGGTGGAATGCTGCGAGGTCTATTTGGTGATTGACCATGACGCATCTTGCCGAGGAAGGTTCTCCAATCCACATCCTTCCCAAGAAAAACTTCCGCATATGCCATTTGGCACAACGAAAGGGTCCCATCTCTTCTGGATCTCGAACCCCAAATCGCCAATGCCACTTCAATCAATCTCTTCTTGAAGTGCGGATGTCGACATTGGTCGAAATTTACAACCCCGGATTTCACATTTACCTCATACTGGTCAGGTGCCCAATGGCGGTTGATGTGGGCCCAATCTACGAACTTCCGACATGTCACTCTTGTCCACGGTGAATCTTCATTCATCCACCCCTCGTTTGCCAGAATCTCCGGGGCATTGAGTGTGCCCCAATCCAAGGTTGCCCTGTTCCCCCTCTTCTTTTTATTTGCGGGCTCACCTCCATGTCCTGAACCTCGTGTTGCATCCTCTCTATCCATTTTGGATACCTGTCCCAAATTCCCTGTACCTGTAGTCTGTTTGCGGATACACTGACAATTTGCTTTACCTTCTGTTGCGTGAAGGCAACTGAAAAGTGGCAAAACAAATGCCAGATGTATAATACTTCCTCTCGAATTACAATGCAAAGCTTTCTCAAGCAAGGACAAAGCAACTCAAAAGAGGAAGCGATTTCAAATGAGCCCAATAAACATACTTATAGTTCCGAATTACCGACCCAATTACGCCCGGTGATTAGGACGTAATCATGTCGTCCAGCTCGAATTCAGACCGTCCAGAGATGTGGGACGGCCTTGGAATGGACGGTCAATCCGTCCACGAAGGTTCGGGACAGGTTTGGAAAGCCGTCCAGAGGTTCGGGTCAGGTTTGGAAAGCCGTCCGAAGGCTCGGGGCACCGAAAAGAGGATTGGAAAATCATTACGGCGCCGCCCGCGAGTTCCTTCGACGGCTTGCCCGTCCCCTCGACGGCTTGCCCTTTGTGTGTTCATGATTGAAATTTTCTATTGCTACTACCAAATGATGTGAAAAATTCATTCAATTGAAGCAATTTTGGATCTCTCAACAAAGTTGTTTACAAAGTTTTTGAGATTTACAAGTTTTCTTTTCAATTCTTCAATTTGTTTTGCCATTGTTTGTAACAATTGAGTCAAATTACTAATGCATTTTATTATATATTTTATCTTTTACAACATTCACCATTGGATATATTTCATTCATCATTCAATAAATATTTATTTTATATTTCAATATATTCTTATTTATAAAAAATTTATATAAAATTTTTAATAATTTGGATTTGAAAATTTATTGGAATTTGTGTTCTACATTTTGTCAAATACATTAAAATTCTAATAATACATGTAGATCTTTTACATATTGCCCATTGCATATATTTTATTCATCATTCAATAAATTTCTATTGTACATTTCAATATATGCTTATTTATAAACAAAATTATATAAAGATTTTAGTAGTAAATGGAAGGTTTATTGAAACTTTTATTTGAAGGTTTATTGAAATTTGTGTTCTTTATTTTATCTAATACATAAAAATTCAATAAAATTCAAATGATGAATGTGTAGCATAGCAAGTGCCAACCACTATCATACTACTAAAATCACAAGGTCCTTTGTAATACCATAATTTTACATAGTGTGATATTACAGAGGCCCAATACCTTTATAATATCACATTTTAACACCGTATAATAATACAAAATTGCAACAGCCACTCCACTTCTGTAACATCACATAGTGTTAAAATGTGATATTATAAAGGTACAGGGAATATTATGGATGTTAAGGTATTCTTGGCTTCACACTTCATTCAACTTGCATGATTCTATGATTTTCAGAATTAACTAGCGGTTATATGAGGATGTCAGTATTTCCATTTAAAGATTATATATTCTTTAATTATCTACATTCTATTCTGTGAAACACCATATTGGTTCACTTTTAATGTAATAGGAAATAAATAAAATATAGATATGAGTTTTAGATTCAAAAGTGTTAGTATCCTAAATTAAACTAAAACCATTAGTTAGAAGACTTTTAGTATATAGGACAAGAAACTAGATCAAAATTTCAACCCAAAGGACAAATGTAATATATTACGGTTTTCGGCGAAACATTTGTTAGAAAACTATATGAAATATTAGAATCCATTCATCTATTTTTGGATTTGGTCTTACTTCAATTTGAAATTATTTTCTAAAATCACATAAAGTTGAGCAACATTAAATAGTCTTAAAAGGAAAATAAAAAAGAGCATTTAAGGTATAGGTTTAGGATATAGGGTGTGGGATTTAGGGTATAGGGTACAAAGTATAGCGTATAGGGTTTAGGATATAGGGTATAGGGTTTAGGGTATAGTGTATAGAGTATAGGGTTTAGGGTTTAGGGTTTAGGGTTTAGAGTATAGGGTTTAGGGTATAGGGTATAGATTATTAGAGTTTAGGGTTTACTTGGAAACATAAGTTAGAGTATAAGTTTATCTTTCAGCATAGATAGGAGAAGTCCTCTTGTTTTGGTGTATTGGATCAAATGCAAGAAGTAAGAATGTTTATAATGAATCAATGATTCTATATTATACATTTTTGTTTCGGAGTTTTTTAGATATCTTTTTTAATGAACGATTTTAAAATTAATTTACGATATCAGAGTTTAGCTTTTAGAGGGCAATTTTGTCTTTGATTCTGTATATTTGATATGGACTTAATAAATTAGTGAATGTTTGTATGTTTGGATTGAGTACATGCAGGTTGAATATTCAAGAAATACTAAATTGTGAAATTGTTAGGTGCACTTACATATAGGGAAGCTTGGAATCAAATTACAATAATCCCAAAGGTGAAATTACTCTATATGGAATTCTAAAATTCATTGCATTTAAATTTGATCCATATAAATTATTTAAGTTGTGAGGGGATGCCTTGATCGTTGTAATACAAACATTGGCCACGACTTTCTTATTATGGGTGCAAATGAAATGACCCAATTTTTTATGTGAACATCAAAAATATTTCAGGTCTTAAATTAAGATGTTTTGATATGCCCTTTTGTAATTTTGGTCTATGTTTTTCCCTTTATTTATGTGCAACTAAATAAAATTCCATTTTATTCGAGCCTAAACCCTAAATTCTTCATCTGCATTTGAATGTCATTATTGGTATTTATTTGTACATCCATAGGAACAAACGTGAACATTTAATTGGCACTCCAAAACTTCCCGCCACCATAGACAATGTAGTCGTTTAAACATGGACACCTGTCTTGACAAGTCCCAAGGTGGAAAACAAGATAATTGAAAAATTCCCCGAACAAGGATTCGCAATTAATTCCATGCTTCCAGCACTTTGGGCGACAGCTTGTTTTGACGGTCTTTTCGTCCCCTGGACGCCCTGGACGCCCGTGGATGGGGGACGGAGTCCGTCCTCTTGACGGCATGACCATCGATCTGGACGATGTGACCGTCCACTCGACGGCATGTCCGTCCTGTCGACGGCCTGACCGTTGATGTGGACGGCATGACCGTCTTCTCGACGGCCTGTCCGTCTTCTCGACGGCATGACCGTCCTCTCGACGGCATGACCGTCTTCTCGACGGCATAACCGTCCTCTCGACGGCATGACCGTCCTCTCGACGGCATGACCGTCCTCTCGACGGCCTGTCCGTCCTCTCGATGGCATGTCCGTCCTGTCGACGGCATGCCCATTGATGTGGACGGCATGCCTGTCTAGCTCGACGGTCATGTCGTCGAGAGGAAATGGGTAAATAATAGGGGGTTGGATTCATTTCTGCCATAGTCTCTCTTGCTCTGATGGTGCTCGCTTGTCTTAGATTGGTTGCAGTCCTTGCTTGGGAGTGTGGGTGCTTGTGAGAGGCTGGTTTGAGGAATAAGGGGGCGTTTTTTCACTTTGTGGAACCCGAATTCCTAATTCCTCTGGATTATCACTACTATCACAATGGTTGGTCACGATTTCTCGAAGAGGAAGGTTGATGCGTGGTTTTCAGAAGTTGGAGATGGAACGAGTTTGGACCCGTCTGCGGAATCAGAAGCCAGATTTCAGAGGCTATAGCTGCAGAAGGAGCCATAGCAATTGTGGGTGCGGGAGAGTCTTCGAAGTCGAAGAAAAAACAACGGAAAAGGCACAAGGCCACAAATCCAGAGAAGTGGCCAAGCAAGGTTGCAACGCGCAAATTGCATGAAGTGGCGTTGGTTTTTTTTGAGCAGTATTCGATTCCGCAGTTGAATACAACATATGTGTCGCGCGGATTACAGGGGGTGGATGCCATCAAACAAAAGTTCCACCACATGTTTTGGACAACAATGAGCGAGGATGAGTGGTTGGAAGACCGCACAAAGGAATCCTTCAATCATTGGCTGGAGTCACAAGTGCAAACGTGCATCTTCAACCTTGCCCAAGTTGTGGAAAAAATCAAAGGCTTTCAAAAGAGTGTAGTTCCCAAACAACAAGCATTGAATTTGTTGCACAAGAAGGTGTATTGGTGGCATGAAGCAATGCGGGGACTATCTTCAAACAACATCCGTTCTGCTCTGTAGTTTCAGCGAAGTCAAAACTTGGCCTTTGGTCAACAAGCTGCGGGTGGAGTGGTTTTTCTTGAGAGAGGAGTTGTGGTGGTTCCGTTGTCTGGCCATAACAAACAAGGGGGGCACGGGAGGGTGCGCAAGGTTTGTCTTCAGAATTCGAACCATATTCCCGAGAATATGGAATTAGCTGGGAAGTCGGCCGTGCACGTTGATGACTTGAAGAAGTCAAGGGAGAAGTTGTCCATTGAGGCATTGGTTTGTCCATGCAATCATCCAGGGGTCATCAAATTCTTTGCCATAAATGACATGACCATGGAGTGTTATTCTCAATGGTGGAATGGAGGTACTTTGGGCGCCATGTTTACCCTTGATGAGAAGACCCGAGACCCAGACGAAATTGGGGAGGTGGCTTACCATGCAACTCCACAAACAATACAAGCCATGAAACGACTTATGGCATACAGACGGAAGCGCACCGAACTTACGTGGGCGTTGCTCTGCATTGTGGATGCAGTGCAACAATGTTCAGTACTGCACAATGACATCACACCGGAGAACATCATGCTTCACTTTCCGAATGACGATGCAAGAACCGTGTGGATTGGTCTATGTGATTGGGGAATGGGTAGCCGCATCAATGAAGAAACCCCTTCTCTTTACCAATTCAATTGTGCAAATAAGTTGCAGGCAACTCGCAAGCAACGTTGGTGGGTGGCTCCGGAGTTGATGTACATGGTTGGAGAGACAGGAACTTCAACATCTCCTAGTCGCATGGATAAGCCACCATCTGTTAGTATACACACGGATGGATACTCCATAGGGAGATTGGCTATGAAGGTATGGAAGAAGGATCGCGAAAATACAGAGATGATTTCTGACCATACGGCATTTGGTACATTTCAAGCGACACTGGGTGAATTGTGCAAGGTGGAGCCACTACAACGATGCTCAGTGACATTTGCCGTACAACATCTAAGTGGTGCTCCAACGTTTTGGACACCACCCGTGGATTGCTACCGCGAGGCCCGGAAAGAATAAGACCTTCAAGATGAACAAGCGTGCAATGAGGATTAGATGATAGTGTATTACCATAGATTTGCAAAATTAATGTTTTCTTAGCAAATGTGGTTATTATAGTATCGGCTTGAGGACATCCATAGCAATGTAGCACACTTTGTGCCCTCAATCCATTTTGTACTCGTTTTTTTATATATATAAATGTATTTTATCTAAACATTGAGTGTATCTTTTTTTTATCACACCTCAAACAAGTAAACAACTACAACAAACACCTTGAAGTCAAATTTGACTATCAACCCAAATTTATCTTTTTATTCAAAATCAGTAGAATATTTTAATATTTTTGGCTAGTATAAGAATCCATTTTCTAGTTATGCCTTTTTTAATTTAATGAAAAAATCTATTTATTTTGATTTTAGAAAAGCTAAACATGGAAATCAAATCATATTAGTTACAATATGTATCAAAATAAATTGAAACCCTTACCATAAATGAAGGATAGAATGAAAGGAACAAAAGTACTACTTCATATTAATGCCGATTTCAATATGTAAGGTATTGAGCCTCAAAATCCATTGCATTTGAAAACATGAAGATCCTATTGTCTTTTGAAAAACATTCAACGTCTTCCATGCCTAAGAACGTGCCTAGAAGTATTGGCATTTTCTTCTGCTACAATTGGTTCATTACCACCACTTTCTACTCGTGGACCTTGTCGAGGCACTGTCCCTAGATAATCACTATCTCCTGGAACCTCACCATCTTCGCCTATACTAGCACCAATGGACTTGCCATCATCACTGGATGTTGCACTACCACTTTCGCTAGAGGCATTCGAATTTTGATTTCGTTGTGGTCGAATTATAGAAGACAACGTTCGAATAGGCCGTTGGCCCGTTGCGTCCATAATGCCATCTATACTAGGCCCTCCTATGTGAACTTCTCTTGAAAATGGTTGGGATGTCGCTTCTTCTCTCGTTAGTCTTCTACGTGTTTTAGGACTCACACGTTGACTAGTAGTACCTTCATGTCGTGGATGCTTTCGACGATTATTGGCACGTGTAGGTGGGTGCAATGAAGTCGGGTTTGTAGTCGTACGCTGGGACACCATACTAGCTAATCGTGTACCTATCGTTGAAGTGGGTCCATGTAGACAAACTCCGGAATTAGATGGCCTGGCTAAACTTTGGATTTGTAGATTCTCTAGTATTGGTGTTTGACGTTGTAGTGCAACATCCCCTTGACTTGGAGGGGGCATATCTAATTCTCCACCATGAGGGGGCCCTTCTCCGTGGGTGGTCCTCGTAGGCAATGATTGTGGTACTACTACGTCTTGTTCATGTCCTCTTTCCATGTCAACACTATCTCTTTCCATTGGGGCATCAACTTGTACATCGATAGGATCTGGATTTAGTGGTCTCGGTGCCACAATGTCTTCATTCGTATTTCCCCCGCTTGGTCCAACATTCCACCCTTGTGGCATTTGTAGTGGACTTCCATCATATCCCTCGTAGTCATTGTTGTTATTATCCCCCTCTCTAAAGTCAAATACAGATGCATCAATTAGAGGACGCACTCCTCTCGCCCCCTGAAATCCATGGAATGGTGGGTCATCGCCATCATTGGAACTGTCATCTGAATCGTCATCATTGGGGTTAGAGCGAACCGAACCACGGTCTAGACCATCCGATTCATCGGTCATGGAATCTTCTGACATTATGTTCTCGGTGTACCACCTTGTCGGATTTGCTGCAGCCCTTTCTCTAAGAGTTTTGGAATTGGTGTAAATGTAAACCAATTTCTGAGCACGTTCTGATGTCAGTCTATTGCGTGATTTGTTGTGGACAAACGAATACATGCTCCAATTGCATTCACACGACGATGCAAAGCACACTTGGGCGAGGATCTTTTTTGCAATTGGTGCAAGTGTACGAGCACCGGCTTCGAGAAGGTCCCACCATTCGTGAGGCTGCAAATTTAAAGTGTTTACATCAGGAAGTCCACCAAAAATGCCCCGACGATCTCGAAATGCTTGGTACTCAGCCAAAGCTGAAGCAAATGCTTGATCTGGAACAGCCAATTTGCGCAATACTCTCAATATGCCTTCTCTTGCCTCATCATCATCCATTAGCAAAACTTCGTCAAGTAAAAAAGGATTCAATAGAGCCCAGCATAATACAAATCAGTCCTTAGCATGCCCCAACGCTTGTAGAAATCATCGATGGCAGGAATTGCATACCGTGGTTCCAAAGAAAATGGTGGATCCCGTAGAGATAAAACATGCTTTTCCACCTTTTTCATCACAAGCCATGCCTTGTCTAAGCATGGGTGCTTGCCATCAAACTCTCTAAGAGCAACCAATACGGGCTCCACTATGTGCACAAAGTTTAAACATCTCCTCCAAAATTCATTCGTTCGTACATACCATCGCACATCATTGGCTTTTATTTTCTTTTCCTCTGATATCAATCTCTCTGTGTACTCATTCCATTGCGGATCATGGACTGTTGATTCTATCGCTACCCTCACATGTACCAAACTCTCAATCATAAGGAACATGGTTGCAAAGCGTGTTTCAACGGGATTCTTCAAAATGAGATTAGGAGAATGTCGTCGAAAAATTGCAAGTGGCATGTGATGTGTGCGAATGTATTTCACAATTGACTTGGCTTTCTTGACCATACTTTTTATCCAATCTTGTTTGCCCCAATCTTCAAGTAGAAGGTCAAGTGCACGTGCTGAACACCCTTGAAAATATAAGTGTGGAAATCGACGAAGTAACAAAGCACTAGCAGCCAACATGTTCCCTGCATTGTCTGTACAAACTTGTACCACATTTTGCGCCCCTACCCTGTCAATATAATCACCCATGCAATTAGCCACATAAGTAGCATCTTTGCGTTCGCCTGTTGTGTCTATGGATCCAAGAAATACCTCTCTACTTGTACATGCCAACATGACATTTATCAATGGTCGATGGTTGACATTGTCCCATCCATCAGAGCATATTGTAACGCCGTACTTGTGGATTGGTGCCTTTGTCTTCTCCGCTACCATTGCCGCCACTTCGTCTTTTGTAGATTTCATGAGGTTTGTACGAAGTGCATGGTACGCTGGAGGTTTGTAACCAACTCTCGATTCTGATGTTGATTTCACGGCATCCAAAAAAGCCGGATGCCTCGCTACATTGAAAGGTATATTGGCTTCATAGAAGAACTTAGCCCACTTTTTGTCTAGTACTTGCTTGTTTGATGTATTCATTCCTTCTTGCACAGACAATTGCCTCATTGATCGACTCTGGGCCAAACTCGGGTTGGGTGTGTCTGATGATTGTACTTGAGAGCTCTGTCCCCTAGTGTTTTCTCCTCCATCGTTTCCTGAGATTGAGGCATCAGGTTCTTGCTCACCACGTACAACACTCGAAAGTACCATTGATGGAGATGTCACTTCCACATCCTGTCCACTCCTGTCCGAAGTGCTTGCAGGTATATCCCCTCTGCAATTAAAAAACATTAGCTTCACGACTGCACTAACTTTAGTGCAGGCTTTCACTCCAGGGAGCTTATCTATTCGTCGGTACCCCAAATGAAAAAGCAACTGATCTTTTCGATAGCTTAGCAAAGCTTTGCAAAACTTGCAAGCAACTTTTCCATCCACTCGTAGTGTGTACCAAGGTTCCCAATGTGATCTTCCTCCACCCATTGCTTTATCTATTCTTTCCTACTTGCCCCTGTACAAGAAAGAAGATTAGTATTCTATATGAAATGCGATGTAGAAGCAATACTTATTGCTCTCACAACAAGTGCCACCACAACACATTCTTCTTGGATTTTGCTTTACCGCAATGGTTGTACTCCAACCAAGTCATGAAAGCCAAAATCAGCAAGGAAAAGTAATCTTGAATAGGCGTAAGTCCTTAATATACACCTTTCAGGGCGATCCTAAAACCCTAAAACCCAGCTAGACGGATTGACGCAGGCGGCTGATGTGTCGACGGGTGGACCCTAAGCCCAACGAAAACGGCCTGCCGTCCGGGTGACGTCTTCCCGTCCGGGGGACGGCTTACTGTCCGGGAGGCCGTCCAGGAGGCCGTCTACAGCTGGACAGACTTCATCCATGCTGAAACGGTCACGTCAGTATTGGTGACGGATCCTGACGACGTCACGACACATCAGGACGGACGCGTCATGACATCCGGACGTGAAAAGCCCACGTCACGTCCGGATAGACAACCCTGGATGGGACAGTGAAAGAGGTCTACGTTAGAAAGTGGATGAAAATGAACCGCCACTTTGGGAGCATACAAATGCTGTTATGACAACGTGGAAGTCTAGCATTCGAAAAGATACTCGTCAATGCATGATCAAGATTCCTGCTGCTCAAATTGACGTTATCAACCAAAGTCTTGCATCCTACACTTGATATCTGTAGCTATGTAATATGTATGCATATGATTAAATGATATAGTTTTGAGTGGATTGATTTTATTTTATTTCTCGGCATTGCATTATTGATTTCAACTGTATATTTTGTGTTTACAGAACATTGGAATTTAAGTATAGTCTCAATATACTTCTTTTTATATTCTTCAACCTCTTTTCTTTATTTTTTACTTCATTATCTTATTTGTTTATCAATGAGTATGTTTTATTTCAAATTACATTGTTATTGGGAAAAAAAGTAGTAGATATATCTACTATTTATTTGGTTAACAGATAAAGCACTTGTCACATTTTGGGTAGGGGGCTGGTTGGTTGTTACAACTTTCCTGCCTGCAAAGCTCATTTAGCAGCACCAAGTCATGTTGTTCTCTCATGCACTCATACAAGTCCAACGGGAATCGAACCCGGACCGCTTCAATGAGATGAATAACCCCTCACAACCAACCATGGAGTTCATGACTTGGTGTTTAGAAGATGACGTAATCTTTATTTATATTAATTATATCATTTACTCTAAACCGAATTACATGTGTTTGAACAGACTATCACTCAAAAGACTCTCATTTTAATGGAAATTGCGCATTACAACTAGCAAATTCAGTGTTTGTCCACCTAAATTGCCTAAAATTATAATTCATTTGTTAGGGTCTAAATGGACAATATTATTATGAGAGGCCCCAAACCTCTCAAAATATTGAATATTGTGTTCCGAATTGTCGGTGTTGTCGGATGACTCGTCCAATCCGGTTCCGGAACTCAAGGTTTCGGAGTCTGAATACCTCCTTCTTTGCTTCATCTTCTTCTCGTACTTTTTGCTCTTCCCTTTCTCTCTTTTCTCGCTCTTCTTAATGGATTGTCGTAGCGATTGAGTTGAGTTCTCGTAATTTTGGGCTGACTCCATGACTTCTCTTAGTGTTGCGGGCCGGGATTATCGAATCTGAAAACCCATCTCCTCCGGAAAACCTACCACATACCATTCCACTTGTATACTCGGGGCTACGTCCGTGGTTAGTTTTTTGATCAGGTCTTTCACCCTCTGACCATATTTTCGGACCAACTCGTTGGGTCTCATGGAGACTTTACTAAGTCTCCCCAAAGCTCTAGCTTCTCCTCCTACTTCTCTAAAGGTCCGCAGGAAGAGTTCTGTTAGACGGTCCCAGTTGTTCCGGGTACCTTCCGGAACATCCTGATACCATCTAAGGGCTTCACCTTTTAGTAGTCCCTGAAAAATTCTCTGTCTGGAAGCGGCATCTTCTTGATTAGCTACAGCAGTAGCTTCAAATTCTCCCATCCAATCGTCTACATCCTTACTACCGTCTCCCCGGAACCTACTGTAACGGAGACGCATGGTGGTTACCATGGTATCTGGTTCGTCAGAGAATCGTTCCTCTTCAGAGGTAAAACGTAATATTCATTAAAATGAGAGTATTCCACCGAAATGAGAGTTACAAAAGTCTAATTTCATTTGAAAACGGAGAAGAGAATTCCTCAAACAATATTCAAATCATACAAGAATTAAAATCAGATGAATACAAATAGGAATCAAATATCAGAACCACAAGGTAAACGTTCATATTGACCTTTCACTTGTACACCATGAGTTGTTCCATACATCTCCAACTATGCTTGGCTAGGTCCAGTGACACTATATTACAGGCAACGAACTATAAAGGCCAGTAATGTAGTTCATTACATTGTTCTGTGTACACTGTAAAAGCTACGAGTGTAATTCACTCGAGCTCTGAGTTCTTTTGTAATATGCACATTGAGCTTTCATGAAGCATGAATGTATGACTCTACACTATGAACAAGTACTATACGTGTCATTTACTCTTGAGCTCCACGATTGCCTTCGTCATCTTCGGCCTGTGGTTGTACTTGCTTGTAATTCATGAGCTTGGAAAGCCCTCCTACTTCCTTGAACATCTGAAGAAGGACCCACGTCCTCACCATATAGTTTCCGCTGTGTTGCTCTATCGCAAGGTGAGGATGACATCAGTGTAGCAAAAACATCACTAGACTTCATGGGCGATGGAGAACATGATTTTGGATGATGTGGAGCTGAACCCGGGGGACTATCCACCACCCCATCATCAACGGGCTTTAGGGAGAAGTCCATTGTCGAATTTGCAGTGGCAACCGAACACATGAAGTTTCCTGTACTCAGAATTAGATTCTGCCCGTAGTCGGAGAATGAGTCAGCTGATGCAGTGCACGGAAGACTGGTGTGCCGAACTAGAGAGGACGACGTTTCCAAATTCTAAGAAAACAAAGAGATTAGAACAATTCAATCAAAAACTGTAACTGTCATTACATTTACAAGTAAACTCCAATAGCAAATATGCAATCTAGGAAGTCCTGGCCATCGAATGAGGTCGACCCGACCTAAACTGGAGGAAGAAGAAAATACAGAAAGGTATTCATAAAAAAATTATATTACAGAAATTACGTATATCTCTAACCATATGTGCGAATGCACGAGCCATTAAGGTCCAGGCGAGCTGAAGTTCACTAGGAACTCAGAGAACAATCCACATGCCATTCAGCACGACTCGACCTGAACTAAAGCAATAAATAAACTACCCTCTCATAACGCCGATTAGACGATGACACAGTCACTACATCCACATGGCTCATAAACAGCAATGAAATGCAGTGCGCTATCGGTACGCTGAAGACACTCTGACTGCATCCATAAGACTATTGTACATGCCACGGTTTCTCTCGTCATACAACATCTTCCGCCCAATTTTCCCCACACTACTCTTGCAAAATGATTTCAACCCTTCATCTTGAGCTATGTGAAGTCGCTTGAGCCAGGGCAAAAGGACCATGTCCAAATATGAGTCCCTAGGGCCGTTACCCTTGGGAGACCAACTGATGGAGAGAACGACGTTCTCTGACTCCATCATGAAGTGCTTCATAGGACTATCGTCAACTATAACAGTATTCTCTCGAAGAAATTGCCCATTGAAATTATTAAACAAGGTGTTCGCGTCCTTCACGAACAGGTCCTTGGTGGTGCCTGGCTCTCTGAATGTGACTATCCGGCCTTGTTCCTCACACTTGAGCGTCGTGCAAGACTCCTGCCCAAGTATAATGCGAGGCTTATCCAGACTGACAAAAAGATAATCGACGATTTTTTGAACGGTAAACTTCTTCATCGAGCTCCAAATAGAAACGTGTGCTATCAATCCTAGCTCACGAAGGAAATGAGCGCAATTTGGGCGGACAAAGACCGCCTTCGGTCCCACAATCGCAGGAATCGTGGCGGAGTGCGATTGGTCTGCATTCCCGACGTGCACAACCCACCCCTTGTACTTGGCGTCTTCACAGACACACAAGACTCCATTCAAGTCCAGGACAACATTCAGCCACTTCTCGGCAACGGTCACCTTGGACGTCAATGGAATCTCAACATCCTTCGACGTATCTCCACGTTCAGATGGGGGAACCGATCCCTGCTATCAAACAGACAAATGTGCAGCCAGTTACTAAGCTGCACTGACACATTTCGAAACTCAAGGAAAAAGGCAAAATCCAATTGCCGCAGACTATATATGAACACAGAGGTACCTATTAGCGCAGAGATCAAGGACGCATGGGCACGAGGTTACTTTTTTCGGCAAAGACAATGTCGGTCCAACAGGGTCTGGCATTTCAATCTCCAGAAGCTGAGCGTCGGGAATAGAGACGTCATCATCTAAGTGCATGGACTCAGATTCCGGTGCACCTCCACTTGTAGCTTCTATAATGCTACAATCAAATGTTGGACATTGTACATGCTGTACAGGAGCAATAGATTTTGGAAGATCATTCGGTCTAGTTGAGATAGCCATCAGAGGAGGTTCTGCAATTCAGGAAGGGCCAGACAAACAAGACTTAAAATTTTTACAGAAAAATCCGTATAATTGATTAATAAAATTCAGTACAAAAAAGTCATCATCTTACATGAAGATATGGATTAGCCAAAAAATTGTTTTCTATCAAAAAATATTGTCTCCCACACTAAGGGTCTCTATCTAAATACAACCTATGATACAAATCAGCTCGAGTCGAGCTAATTCTATACAAATGACATCGAGTGATTGTGTGGTTAACCTAATGGTGCATCCTGGCCATCCAATGCATGACTCTGATCATCATCAATGGCGATGGCAGGATCCGCGGGCATCTTCGGGCTAGACTCTAAGGTCTCTGAGGACCTGCCACCATCAAGTGGAACTCGAGCCATGTCCTCGTCATTAGGTGGAGGTGCAAGGGCCGAGGGGCACTCCTCAGTAGGAGGAGGAGCTGGAGGATCTGCGGAACCTGTAAGAGGAGTGAGAGAGATAAAAGGCACCCCAGTCAATCATAGAGTGGTGGGTAAGCTTGAGGATCCACTCATTGTTGGTCTTGCTGGCGCTCCCTGTAGCAAAAGCACTTGGTCAACCTAAGACGGCTGTACGGATGCTAGAGGCATGGCCCCACCAAGACTGTTGATAATGGCCTCCAGTTTGGAGTCGTTCTTTTGTGACATTGCCACCATAAACTGTCGCAACTCCGCCATCTCCCTGGCCTGTCTGTCAAACATCAGCTGGTCCTGTTCCCGCCTCCTCTTCAGCTCTGCAATTTCTGCATCATAGTCGTCGTGGGCTTGCGATCTTCCCCTCTTCCGCTTCTCCTTGGAGGCTGGAGACGGCATGGCAGAGGTGTCAGGTGGTTGACTTGACGACGCTGATGATCCCCGGATGCTTTGAGAGCGGATCACTGGAGGGGTGCTCTGATCTATGGGAACGTCATCGTCATAGTCGTCATCACCGGCTGCCCCATCGCTGTCGGAGGACTCACACAATATGATTGCAGATGACCTCCGACCGGACGGCGTGCTTGCCTCTCCAGTTGACTTCCCCTTGCGCTTTGATGACGAAGGCGTGATTGACCCCGATGGTCGGCGCGGGAATTTGCCCTCATCGACAAAGTATCCCTCTAGAAGGAAATCGTTCTTATCCAGTTTTTTCGTAGTGGTTGCAATTTCAGTCCACTGGTTAGACTCCTCCGAGTCCTCCACAGCAAACACATTAATCCCACTCATCTGCAAAGTCACACACAGCGTCACATACTATCAGATTACGATAGTATGAAAATTCCCTAACGAGGATACAATGGTATTTCATGTAACGTCAGCAGTAGGTTGGGTCAGGTCGACCCGACCTGAAGTTCACTCTCGGGCACTCAATGGCACCGGTCAGGTCGAGCCAAACTATGGAGGAACACACTCCAGTCAATGCTACGAGTCAGGTCGACTCGACCTGGTTTCTATCACCTTATAATTTCAAGAAGAAATACATGTTCATTTTATTCAGGTCGAATTGACCTTAACCATAGCCAAAACATTACATTGTGGAATTCATTGTGTTCAGGCTTACCATCGCAGCACACGTGAACTTCGACCCAACAAAGAATGACATTACGCTTACTCCAGGAGCGCAGAATTTCCTCACAAGATTGAGGAAGAACTCCATCCGTAGCTCAGTATTATTAATCCTGAACTCTAGCTCGTTGTAAGCCCCGGGCCTCGTAAATGTTTCAGTATTGGGAGCATCATAGGAAGACCTCATTTTCACCGTCCTAGCATTGCTTGGGCTTTGCAGGATGGTCAGGTAAATTGGTTCCACCGCCTTCTTGCTTCGTGCAGACAAGTCACCGATATGCTCATTGGGTGAGGGAATGTAGTTAGAAAAACTCATGGAGTACTCCTTCAACGCGGGATTGTTGTCTATGAAGTGAAGTGCTTGCATTTGCTCGGTGAGGTCAGAACACATGAACACCCACACCGGAATGTCCTCGAGAAGGGGTTGGCCCTTTTCTTGGAAGGACTCGACAACTGCAGCGAAGTATGGATCGGCTGGCGTACACTTAGACTTTGATACCACATTCGGGGTGTAACGCAGGTCCCACACTCCAAGCTTGATGTCCTTCACGTTCTTTGCAGTGAGCATGCCTCTAGGCCAATCCTGGTGCGTCTTATACATAACGTCATATGGACGATAGTATGCAGTGGATTTTGGGGGCACAAAATTGTTTCTCTACTGCAGGAAGACCCGGAAGAACTCAATTGCGTACATTGACATCTCCTCAGCGCTCTTCCCCTTTGCTCTTAACTGCTTTGCCTCCATCCAGTATTCATTCCCTGGCTGCTCTAGCAGTACGTTCATGGTGGCACTCGTGAAGTTCCAACTTCTTTTGAACTCCCTCCACTTCTCATGGTTCAGCTCATTCAAGGAGGACATGAGCCCAAGACTTGCGTCCAGGGCGTGAAGCTCCATCTTCACCTTGTGCTTGCGCTTCCTTCTCTCCACCCACTCCCTAGCAGTGTAGCAGCTCTCCTGTACAGCAAAGAGAAGCTTGATTGTGACCTTCGGGTAGTCCTTGTTCTTGCTCCCTAGATTCTGATGCAGAATATGTTCGGCCAGCTTCGACAAGTCATTGAAGGAAAGGTTTCCGAGCACTTTGAAGAACTCATGCGTCAGATTCCCTTGTTCGGGCTTCCAAGTGGCCTTCTCGTTGTACTTCAGTCTAGTATTGGGGTCTATCAACTCCCCATGCGCAGCACTAGAAATGACCTCGCTCCACAGGTTACTAGTATATTTTGGATAAATTATTTCAAATTCAGATGAATGGACACAAATTTGTATGAATTAATTATTTATATTCATATTCTATATGTTTTGTCCATATTCATAAGATTTAACCCTTAATGTCCCAAGAGTCCCCGTGAAGGACACTTGAAAGTTTGGACAAGGTCATATGATTTCAATTCCTAATATGTTTTTTTGAAATTTTGGTTCAAAATTTAAAAATAGATTAGCTTTCTTAAAATATAATTTTTTTATTTCTACTAGTGCCTGGGAGCAAAAATTATGCCACCTAAACAACAAAATAGGCAAGCCCATTTACAAAATAGATCTCCAAAATTTGAAATAAAATTTTCAAAAAAATATTTTTAATGGATTATACTTTTTCTATAAGGAAAGATTTGGTTCATTCTATTTGGATAAGTGATGAGAAAGTTATAGAACATCTTGGTTTGCTAGCAATTAAAGCGTCTTCTTGAAAAAATAACTTATTAGATTTATTTTTGAGCTTAGTTTTCACATTTATCAGAAAAACAAAATCCAATAGTATAACCTTTGTTTATTAGAAAAATCTCACTATCGGAATTTATTTAGTGTATTTCAATTTTTTCTTAAAACTAATAATAATTTAGTTTTTCCTTCTACATCATACCTAATTTTATAAAATAGTTTTCAAATAATGAAAATTGAGGTTTTATTTTGAAAATTTTCTAAACTTCTAATTCAATTTTTCAATGTAAAATTATTTTAAATTAAAAACACGAAATGCAAAAATTTCAAATTAAGAAGATTCAAAGTCTTAATATAAATTAGATTGTCACAGGTACCAACAACAAGTTTTCTTCACATAAAATTAAAATATCTTACAATTTATGAATCAAAGGTTTTGTAATTTCTTCTACACATTTTCATACTAGTTTGATGCAAAATCTTATGTTTAAAGCTTTAAATATGCAAAAGATGCATTAAAATTTATCTATTGGCTCTTTGTGTTGAAAATGGCAACTTTGATGGAAACAAGGCCTTAGGACTTTAGGGCTTAATAGTTGCATCATTATCCCCTATTATTTGTTGTATTTTGAGGACCACAATTGCTTCAAAGAATTCTTTCCCAAAATTAAGGTAAAATTATTTATATTTTTTATTTTCTTAAGATTTTAAATATAAGAACTATTACACAACTCGTTCAAGTATATTCACCTAGAATTTTAGAGTGAAAATCCCCATACATTGCAAGATCATGGGGGATATACATAAAAGAAAAGTCCTTTTTAGGACTGTCCAAATGTGAATTTTTGTCATTGACATAATTTGTAAAAGTTACACATTTCCCATAATTTGTATATTTTAGGTAGCATGTTGAATAATGAATTGGGAATATATGAAAAGCATTGAATCAAAAATATCTATATTTGTTTATAAAAAGAGTATTAAATAGAAGGTGGTACAAGGCAATAGGAACACTTGACTTGCTGATAAGTTTGACGAAGTAAATTATTTTTTCTAGCAATTTGAAGATGGAAATCAAAACATCCATACTTACTTTCACAATAGTTATTAGAATGACAAGAATCAAAACTTTATATGCAAAAAATCATGATCAAGAATAAGATGAATATCTCATGCAAAATCTCCTCCCCCACACACACAAAAAAAGGAAGAAAATTAGTAGAACTTTCCCAAATTTCCAAAAAAATCAATGTTGGTTCCTCGGTCTTAAAGGAGCTTATTGAATTGCATTCAAGAACTGAGGAATCATTGTATCAAGTAAAAAACTTGGATGTCTATGCACTATATTCTTAAATCCTCAAAGTAGTTAGCAAAAACTTGTTAAATTTGAAGATGGATAGGTGCATTCCTCATCTTTGAAGTTTCCTTGAAAGCCATCCACCGAAAACTTTAAGTCCTCATCTTCCTTCGGTACGGGGTTAAAGTGGGTTACTTTATTTTTCAACAATTTCGTAACCCTAAACCAACTGAATTCCCCTATTTAAGTATATTTAAGTATGCTAACATGATGTGATCGTGCTTTGCTTCATAGTTCTTGAACCCTAATGTTTTTATTTCGAGCAGGGATGCTAATTCACAAATAATACGACGTCATCTTGCAGAATGTCCAAGACTGTACACGTAAATTCTATCTATGAGAGAGAACTAATTCCCTGGTCCCCTTCAATCCCTCGAAGTCGTGCAATCCGACTTTAAAACACTCGTAAGTGTCTAGCAACATTTCTGATACTCTCACCCTAAACCCTCAAAGTCCGCAGAGTTGTTTCTTCTATTAGCTTCCTACGAGCAACAGTCAGGGGGATACCTCAATGAAATCATTTTACAAAGCTTGCACACAACATGCATACTGGTGAGGGACACCATTATATGTAAGAATGCCGAGAACATTCCCATGCAAAAAAGAAGACTCAGAAAAACACTCGTGTGCATGTTCAATTCGTAGCTAGCGTTGCAAGCAAGATGCCATTGTAATCCAAGTGTGAGCAAAACTGAGTTTCAGAGGTAATTTACTTTGGTGCATTTACAATACATGTACATAGAAAGTGCTTTTCCAGTAACTAGCAAGTATTGAGTTCACATGTACAAATGTTGTATCCTATTTACTTGTCTAGTCTTTCAAATGGCGAAGAAAGCATCACGAGATCTCTGGATGGGGCCTGCCGTACATGAGGTTGCGTTCACAGACCTTTCAAGATACATCTCCCTAGATATCCGCTTGGATCCGCCGGTTTCTGACTGTTAGGCAGAAGATTGTGCATGACATACGTCGGGACAATTTCGTTGGACTCCAACAGACCCTCAAGCCAAGGCTTGAAGGTATCTCGCAGGAATGTATCTTCCTTATCGCCAGACCAAGTTGGAGGGAAAACTGCGCTGAACCTCTTGTTCTTGAGGTTCTTCAATGGGCTGTTATCCATTAGAAGGATATAATTAGTCGGATCCAAATGCAGGAGCTTGGCCAATTTCGTCAGGTCTTTGACAAAGTTCCATTGATTACCGTATGCGCCTTGGCCTTGCTACGACGACCTAGTGCAGGATTCCTGGGATAGAATAGTCATGGCCGGTGCTTTCAACTTGGAACCCGTACGCACAAGCAAATCCGTTAAGACTCCATTTACATTTTTCTTTACCATACAGCTCCAAATAACCAGGTTCGCCTTTTTGTCCACCCACTCCAAGCATTCCTTAGCAAATGGGCGTACAAGAGTAGTGCGTTGCCTACTAGACTTGGGGTCGAACCCTGACCTCTCAATCAGCACTCTGTTGAGGTCCAGGACAACATGATACCGTTGGGGAGGTCTAGGGTTCATTACATTTGCCTGAGGATGATTGGCAGCTATACCCGAATCTATAGGAGACAGGAAAAGCAAGCAGTTAGAGGCGAGACCCTAAACCCTTGAGCGCCCGTGGTTGACTTGGGGGAGGGGGGCAATGCATTTCTCGAGTGTATGTACTCTTCAACAAAAGATAATTTGGGAAGGACTATGACTTTGACGAATCTGATCAGACCGTACAAATTGAAGCTCTAGGGCCTTGGCAACATGTTTAGGGAAGGACAAGGCAATCAACCAAAATTCAATTGATAGGTCACTCAAGGGTTAACTGGAATGGCGACCCACACAAAAAAAAATGCGCGAATGTCACCTGGGGTATGAGTGACGACTCCGCCTGTGCCCCTCCCTAAACCGTTGGTGTCAGCCATTGCAAGAGGCCCTGAACCCGGCGGAGTTCTTGCCCACTCGAAAAGAGGTTTATACAAAAAAAGAGTGGCCTCTTTCACGGCTTGCAAGTGCTTCATGTTTTTTATATCGACGTTTGGCAGGGGGCATTTAGAGTCATGGTGGCGTCTCGATGGCCCTTCTAATTCAACATGTGAGTCATTGATGAATCTTTTTGACAGATACTCTCTATGGATTTTCATTCTCATTTGTGCTTCAGATTCAAATGGTGAGGCATCCTGGACCCTAAACCCATCTCCCTCACCTTTTCCCGAAGACACCGCTGCACGATGCATCTTAAACATGTGGGAGGCCCCTTCCACCGGAGTCTGTTGCGGATGCTCACCAGTCATGCTTGTCGATAGACCCTTTGACACTAGCTTCAGCGGGGGATCTCCCGGTGCAGTTGTGACCCCATCGCCCTGCCCATCCGTTTTGGATACGCTCGGTGCTCCAACCTCCTGGTCCGGAGGGACAATCGATTTTTGGAGGATCGAGAGATCTCGAGATGCCTCTACGCCCGCGCCCCCAACATTGTGATCCTCCGTGCGGCTACATGTAGGAACATCTTTCCTCTCCAAGACCAAAGACTTTTTTCTAAGTTGTATTGTGCGTTTGCCGTAACCGAAGCCGGGGTCACTCTCAGTGTCACTATCACTGTCACCTGTCCATAATTTTGCAATAGAACCAGGTGCGGGTTTCTTCTTCCCTCGAGCACGTGATTGGCTGCCCCGCCCCTTGTTAACCTAAGTATCCAACGCTTGAGTTTGAGCAGGTTTTTGTTTAGCACGTGATTAGCTGCCCCGCCCCTTGTCAACCTGAGCATCCAGCGCCTCGGTTTGAGCAGGGTATTTCTTAGCATGTGCTTGGCTGCCCCGCCCCTTGTTAATCCAAGCATCCAGCGCCTGGGTTTCAGCTGGGTGTTTTCTAGCCTTCCTTGAATAAAACAATAGCTCCTTGGACTGCGTGGGATCCTCCGATGTGGTGTGGCTAGTACTCCCGCCCGCGAGCTCCTCTCTTTGGCCATGCGATCGTGTGTCCCGCCCGATGTGAATTGTGCCTTTGTCCTTGTCTTGTAGCACCTCCGCCATTGCGCGGCTCTTCTTATTCTTTTGGTTCAAAAAGTCCGAGTTCCCCCCCTCTTGTTGTGCCCTTGCTCCTGCATCGCTCTCACGCTGTCGCTTCCCCCTCGTTACACGCCCGGATTCTACTGCTACTTCTTTTCCCTTGTCCGAGTCCATACCCAAGCGTGAGTCATTTTTCACTCCTCCCTCCACTTCACGGTCAGAAATGACCCTCAAATCATCGTCACTGAAATTGTCGTCACTCTCACTGACATTAATGATGGCTGAAACATTTGGGGCTGGTGGTACCGACAATTCTTGTAGCAGCTGGGCTTCTTGTGCGTCAACCTCTTCCACTTGTGTGTGCCCAACTCCCTGTCTCGCATCCCCTAAACTCTGTAGTAGATGGGCTCCTTCTACCACATCCTCTTCCATCTGTGTGTGCCCAACTCCTTGTGCCTCGTCCCCTAAACCCTGAAGTAGGTCAGTTCCTTCTACCACATTCTCTTGTGTTGGAGCTAGCTCACGTACTCCTGATAGAGCCTCTTCCGCCAAAAACCGCTCAACTCCTTGTGCCACAACCTCTTGCGCCCCTATCTGCCCAACCCCTCGTGCCCCATCCCCTAAACCCTGAAGTAGCCCAACTCCTTGGGCCACACCCTCTTCCGCTGGTGTCTGCCCAGCTCCCTCTACCACGTCCTCTTGCGCATGAGCCCGCTCGCCTACTCTGGACGAATCTTCTTCTAGAGCCGGTTGTGCCCGCCCAGCTCTTTGGTAGGGTCCTCCGAAGAGGCGCACAAAATTTCTTGGCAACGCCTGCAAATGACACCACCCAAGAAGAATCAACTTCTGGACAGTAGGAGCACAATGATTCAGCCAAATTGAAGTCTCAGAATAAGCTAAAGAAATGCACAAATTGCAAGAGAATTGCGGAGTCCAAGAACGAACCAGGGAGGCGAACGTGGATAGCTTCACCATCCTCTGGAAGGACCGATCGCTGCGACCCACTTCTGCTTGCTCGTTGCCCACAAGCTTGCAGCTTCGCTTATCTCGTGCCATCTTTGTGAATCTCCAAGGACGTAGCTAAAAGGGAACAGGAGAGAGTGACGCCCAACAAGCCTGCTTGTGCATGGATTAGCAAGGTGGCGAGTGCTTCTGTGCCTTCATAATTTATACCCTAAGCAAGATGAAGCAAGAGGCGTCGCTCCTCGACCTGCCTTGTTGAAAATCTTGTCCCCATTTTTTGAAAATGGAATTGGAGTCGGGAATGAGTGCCATCATCCCTCCTTGCAATTGGAAGCAGGATATGATATGACATTCTGGGTTTCCAAAAAGTATTGTTCAAGAGTTCTTACACGGATTGAATCAAGCGTTCATTATTAGAACATTGTACATTGTCATTGGTACAGTGAAGTAGTACCTTATTGAGTATTTGTCGTACGCGCAGTTAGCTGTAAGTATCCTTACAACGACAAACTGTTGCAAGATGACACGAATTATCGTTCTAGGGAACTTCTAGTATGATATCGATTGAATTAGAAGCATCCGGATTGTGACTACTCACTTAATCCCCCTTCTTTCACTTTCCCTATCTCACTCCGGAAACTTAGTATATTCTGGATTCTGTTTCGGATCCGGACACCTCCGGAACTTAGTTTCGTCTCTCTTCCATCACTAGTTTTTGTTGCCTCTGTTTTACCCTCAGAGGGTCCGCCCTCTCAAAGTAAGCTCATATTGATTCGGAACACCATGAAGTAGCTCCTGATTCATATCTTCACTTTTGAGGTTCCATGGTCGGTGTAGTAGACCGACATACCCTAACTTAGTTAAGTCCTCCTCTAACTGCTTGTGTAGTTCCGAGTTATCCGGAATGGCCGGAGAGATAACCCGAGCAGATACCGCTACCTTCCGTACTGGTCCGGATGCCATAAGATCTAAGTCAGAACGAGGGAGAAGTAACCCTGCTTCAGTCGCTAACTCACCACTCTTTCTCTCAACTACTCACACGGATAGTCTCAGAAAAGCAAAACAGGAAAGTGAAGAAGAAAACCCTAGGCAAACAGCTTAAATACTAAACCGTCTTCTTACGAATTTCAAGACAACAGCTACAGGTCCGTTGTACTAACGGTATCCTACTTCCGTAGCTATGAGACCTATACGGTAGGTTCCTGTGTTCCGAGTGAATCCGGATTCCAGATTTGGATAAGTTCCGGTTACGGGTTGTGCCGGAACGCTTATTTCCTAATTCAAGTTATCTTATCCAAAAATCACGTTCTAACTATAGAAAATTTTATTTTTTTAAATTTTTCGCACCTACTTCTTGTATTATTGATCCGTTTCCGGATTCCGGATTCCCACAGTATTCTACACTGAGTATTATACGTATGTGTTCGCATGGCACTACCGAATAAAATGATGACATGTGGACAGAGGCAGCCAGAAGGTTGCTAGATTATATTGCCACAAAGGTATTCGAGCCGCATCCAAGGATGACCCTTAACATAGTAGGGGACCGAGAGATCCTCCGATGAAGCTCAAGGTAGAGGATCGGGAGATCTCCAGGCGAACCTGAACGCCCGGAAACCTTGACAAATAGGACCAGGCGATCTCCCGATGAACCATTCTGGGGAGGAACCTGGACGTGGGGATTAGAAGATCTCCTGATCGACCTCGACGCTGAGGATCGGGAGATCACTAGATGAGTCTTGACCGCGGATCGCTCAACCTACATTCATTCAAAACTACGAGGTCCTGGTGAGCATCACCTTCCATTAATTTTTTCCAAAGAATGCTGAAATGAGATCCATGGGACTGAGCCGTTGAAATGGAAAGAACGTACACAGAGAAGTGTGAGCTGTTTAGCCGGGGCTGAACTAGGGGTGGTTGAGCCCCCATTTCAGCCCCCTATAGCACTAGTTCAAAAAGGGGAGAAGGCTAAAAACTTTAGCCCCCTTTTTGAACCACCGGCCCGGGGCTGAATTTGTTGACTAGCTGAGGCTAAATGTCATTTCGCCCAAAAAAATGTGGATGTGTTTTTAGACAATTTGGATGACATCTTGGGATGAATTTCGTTGGAAAATGGGATGAAGTTCATTGTAGAACTGGGTGAAAGCTGTACGAAATCGGACGACGGAAATTCACCCTGCACTAGAAGAAAAACGTATCTGCTACAACCGACTCAAGTGCAACTATGTGTCCTATACGACTACTTTGCAATTGCAGCCCTCTCTAATTGCACTAAACAAAGTTACGTATGTTGTTCTAATTGCAAAGTCATTGTTCTAGTTGCAAAGTAGTTGCAAAGTGAAGTTTAGGATTGTAGGGATGTGGTTCAGTTGCAGTCTAGTTGCAAAGTGAAGTTTAGGATTGTAGAAAGCAAAATGATGACAAAATACGATGGCATAGAACATAAATGGCGTCTTCAAGCACAAGATCTCACAGAGAAATGGCAAGCACAGCAGTTGCTAGAGACTCACTTGACTTTGCAAGATGAGGAAAATAATTTCTTGGATATGGTAGGAAACTAGGAACAGAAAAAGGGATTAAGTGAACTCTACGGGTACACTTTCATTGTCTATTATGTTCAGGATCTATTGTAGAAAAAAAGTTATGGCAGCCCCTCCTTCATGGTACTGCTATGCTAAATGGAAGACTATAGATGATCTATACGGAACATCAAATGCAGCAACCACAAAAACGATTTAGGCAGCCCTACCTTACTGGATAATGCTCTCTAATCTAAAGACTGCTTTGTATATTACCTTGAACCCTGTTTGGGCATGCTTGTATTTGTCTGAGTATGGATTGGGCTGTGCTTGACTACTTGGCCTTGTTGATCACTCCAGCATGGTCGAACCCTAATTCCTAGCGAATCCACGAAATACATTCTCCTCACTGCAAGGTTGCCAACACACCAGTGACAAAAATCAATGATACTGTGCTGCCAATACCCAAGTCCACCACGGAAATTTAGTGTCTCGCTTAACAAGAGAAAATGACAGCATCATAAATTGGAGATGCATCATAGGCACCCGCTGACACATGAGGAGAAAAAACAAGAGAGTTTAAATTGAAGATAATGCACACTCAGCAATACCTGGATGGTGAAGCACCAATTATGTGTAGTAATTGTAAGAGTGCATCTGCATCCTGCCAACATCTTCAAGTGGCGTATAGCCATACATACCGCTTCTCTGGACCATGTCCAGACCATGTCGAACCATGTCTGGAGATACTTGCACTGCCGTCTTCAACTCGTTGACTGTTCTATTCATCCCCAACGTTGAAGCGGTCGGTCAATCTCATCAAATTTACATTGCACTAAGACAACCCTAGACCCTAAACCCGATTCAGGATTGCGCATCATGCCAGCCAGATGTGTAGCTCTCGTCACATTGTAGTTTGTATTCAACAACAACAGGAGCACCGCTAGCAAGAAGGGTGTTGATCATTCACAATCTTGAATATTACCTGATGTGATTCGCTAAGAACATTAGGTCCAAGTCACAACGAGCGTCCTTTGTAGGCATATGCCATCTTGCGAAAACCGAACCAGTGACCATAATCTCATCTGCATCACAAAAATGGTCTGGCGTGAACGATGTGGATGCGTTCATCACATTATTGGCGAGATACCGATACAGGTCATACTTTCTGCCTAGGAATATTGGCCTCTAACCTATACCAACACTTACCGCCAGCCCTCACGGTATCCACAAGATCGTCTTCGAGAACGACAACTATGGAATGTGGTATCGAGTCCATTTGAATTGTTTGCATGCTTTCTTGAATCTTGATTTCTTGGCAATCATGGCACGTTGGCCTCGCACCCTCAACAAGTTGGAATTTCGTCCCGGCACACGGCGGTCGCTTCTGCACAAAACAAGCACATCTTCTATGCACGTGTAAAATCCAGAATTGAAGCACTCATCTAATAAATAAGGTTCAGAACGCTTCCAGAATGATATTACTCATTCCCTTGTACAGAGAGTTTCCAAAATAATCAATACTAGGCGTGTCCTGGTTGGCAATGTATGTGTCCTGATCTCCGACGAGCATATCGGCGGTAGCTGAATGGTGTTGCCCATCTGTAGATCGGGTTCAGCCTTGAACCTGCGAAATGACAAATTGAAGTCATCCAACGCTAGCAAACTGAATCAACACAATCACCCCTCGACTCTCTAATATCGAACCGCACGAACTATCTCAGAGTCCAAAAATGAAAGATGTTTCACATCCGAAGCTTAAGCCACGACTTGGAAGCCTTCACTTGAAGGTGGTTCCGTCGTCAAACATTGTGGTGAGGTGGGAAGAAGGTTGAAAGAATGGAATGGCCAATGAACTAACTAAATCCACGTACGTCAAATACTGGCTGAGTTTGTCCAACATCTTGATGGACTTCCAAAGATTCCAAAAGCAAAGTCATTGCATCTATCGCGTTGGAAAACGAGTCACGGGGTAGGTACAACCAAGATTGTCACCTGAAATCGCATTTCGTGCATTCATGCTCTAGGGCTCTTTCTAATACCTTCAGTGCTCCTGATCAAATAGTAGTCCCTTTCAGTGTGAGGAGCCGTCCGACGTCCCTAACTTGTCCAATAGTTGGTCTGGTCTCTGTGACATGTCACCCACATTAGTGGAAAGGAAATGAGTACTACGGCATGCATGTGACATGCCCCACAACGTCTGTTGCGATTCGGAATTCATTGTTCAAACCCTAAACGTTGAATATTTACCAGGGCACTCAAAGGCCGAGCCATGCACATCCAACCGCACGTGCACGTTTTCCTTCACCGTCATGCTCCGTCTCAGCCTGTGAGCCTCAAATGCAGCTATCTGCAAGCGTAGACCGAATGATTGAATGATGCCAACTACCAGACGAACATGCACAAAGCCACGAATTTTTGTTAGTTCTAATTAGCATCTGGAGAAGTACCCTTACCTGTGCTTCTCGAACTCCATCGTCAAAGAGAGGGAGTAATTTCTCCGGTTGGAAATACAAGAGATTAGCCAGTGAAGGTCTCGCGTCCAGAAATTCAGCATACTTGTAGCAAGCAAACCAGAGAAATATCCAAGCACTTATGGATCCGCCATGATCGAGGAATCTTTCGTTGAAAGGCATTGAACCAAACATTGTCAGAATGGAATGGCGCTCCCAATGTCTTGGAAGGCGCCACGACCTACGTTAGTACATCGGACCCAACCCCCCTAAACCTATGTCATTCGGTTTTAGCATTTGAGAGACAAATGAATGGATAACAAAAAAAAAAAAAAAAACCCGTCAAGAAATAGGCCACGTACTGCACAACGAGAGAATAATGAAGATTCGCATCTTCCGCCAACAGAAGAACTTCTATAGACTCACCGTGGTAGCCTTCCTGGAACGACTAGAAAGTCCCAACGTACTCATCATTGGACCAAGTCGCAACCTCTTCCCGTCGGCTGTAGCTTGGATCTTTTTGCTTTCTCATTGATTAACGGCTCTCACCTCTCCTAGATATCAGATTGGTATACGTGGAATTGCACGAGATGTGTGAAGCGATCGCCAAAACGAACGAGGCCAAAAAAAACCCTACTCGGGCGAGGGGGAGTTTTTCCCTGTGATGGGAAGCAAGCTCGTATTCGCCTCCACAACGGATCTCACCCTGCGTGGGGTTGATATAAATGACAGATTCTCCCCGACTAGCGACGAACTTCACTACACGCTGAACATCCCTCCGTGAACTTTCCAAAGGACCTAATAGAGTGGTGAACCCTAAAATTGAAGTTCCTAAACCCTCGTTGAACTCTTCAAGTAAGATCAAGCCACGATTGCACCCATCTTTGGAGTTCCTCCCAAGAACCTTCTCCCGAGTTTTCTTCACCGCTCTTCACATTCTCTTGGCGTACCTCATCACAAACTTCATCGTAATGGTTCCTCTTTCCCCGCTGCCCTCACCAACTGCAAATCTTTCACCGCGCACGTCACCCCCATGCTGTTGGACTGGTGGTTTCTGTTTCCTCAAAGCCACCAACTGCAAAACGAGTTCGACAAAACTAATCTACACAAGCGGGACCCTTTCATTCCCGAAGACCCTCGAACTCATCCGGGAAAAACTGCATGTAGGAAACCACACCAATGCAACCGTATCGGCTTCCTACCTTCGTCGAATCACCAATGCGACAGACCCGGGCAATTCACCCGATTCATGAAGACGTTCTCCCTGCTTCCTCCCTCTTTTAATGACTTTCATCGTGAGATCTGTCGGTGGCTGGATTATACAATCTTTTCGCCTTATCCCAGTCTATCGGGAGATACAACGAGAGAAATCATAGAAATGAGGGTCATGTGTCGCCTAAACTGAACGGGAGATCCCTGGGTGACCGGACAGTGCTAGATACAGCCTGAACCCCAATTTGTATCAAGAGATTTCCCAATCTAAAACCTAAAACAATGCTTGTTCAATCCCTTCTACTAACCCTATACCCCTAAACCGCACCCAAGTCACCCTCAAATAATGTCACGTGTAGCGATTAGTCGGACCAGTATTCCTCCAGTTAGCCCTTAATTCACACCAAAGGTCTACTTAGAGTAAACCGCTCCGAAATCGTTCCCACGAGGACTTGTGGATTATAGATTTATAGGCTATCCCAATCTAAGCAGTCAGTTTTTTCTCCGACAGACTACTCCGGACTATAGGTCCGCTCCGAACACTAGTGCCAGATGGGTTTCCGGAAGAATCCGGAAACCGTTTCAGTGCCCCTTCCGGGATCCTTGGGTTTGGATGACGAGTGGCCAGATCCAACGTCCGGATGCTTACCGTGTTCGGAAACACGCTCTCTCTCACTCTCTCTCTCTCTTTCTCTAATACTAACACTAACCTAACTCTTCAGGGACCAGAAGTGTCCTCCTGTTCCGTCGCCTCACAAATCCGGAAGGCCTTCCGGATTAGGTCACATAGGGACGGTCAAGAACTACAACGACATTCTAACCTTTAACCAAGCATTGAGCCTCCTATCGACCGGGTGGTTTTTCCTGTACTCTCTTGGGCTTGTGCCGGGGCTTTGATTCTGTTCTACGGGGAATTCCGGCAATCCAGAATTCGGGCACGTCTTGCAATACTTCCGTATACGAAAGTTGCTAGCAGCCTCTCAAATACCCCTTTCACCTAAGGCTGTATCCTACACGCAGGCTATACTGGCATCTAAGCAGTACTACACTAGCACTACTGCCGAAACCATCCGATTGATCTCCCCCTCAAGCTAGTACATCCAAATACTCTCACAAAATCGACTCTTGTTATACAAGGTAAGTTCTCAGTTCTGGAAATGCAAGAACGGACCCACACCTCTCACAAACATAGATCGTATATCAAAAAGATAAGAGAATGGATATTCCCAAACGCTTAGAATTAAGCTCAGAAAAGGTATAATGCTGAAACTATGAGATGGCTGTGAATGACCAGAAAGGCCATCAAAAACTCCTACTTATACTAAGACTAACATCATCCTAAAAATCCTACAAAACATTCCTACTAGCCCGCTAGATTTCCGAAAAATCCTAGATCCTATAAATCCGGAAAGATCAACGTCAGATCCTATAAATCCGGAATTTCCTAAAATTCCGGATCTTCCGAAAGTTCCGGATCCATTCCGGAAATTCCGGATCTATTCCGGAAATTCCTAAAATTCCGGATCCGTTTCGGATCTGCCCTTTCTGGATCCGCTCTTTCCGCTTCCAACCGGAGTCGTCTTTGTTGCCGCTCGGTATGAGGCTTCTGTCCCAAATCATTTTCCGGATTCCAGATCTTCATCCGGATTTTCATCCGGATCCTATCCAGATCCTAGACATTTACGGATTCTAGATCCATTAGTTTCGGAATAGTTCCGGATTGATTCCGGACTTAGTTCCGATACTACAAATAGTCTTTTGAAAATACTTTTTAGACAACTCTCGAGGCTCCGGTTTCCGGTTAGGACGGAAAGTGCAAATTTCCTCCTTAACCATTTTACCGCAATTAAGAGCCCCTACAGTTGTTAATCCATAACTCTAGTACATTCTCTATTTCTACCCCACCGAATAAAGAGAATATACTATGAATGGATTTCTTACTTCAAATTCTATTTGAAATAAAATCTACCAGAAATTTCTAAGAGCTGAAAAAGGCAGGAAAATAAAGATGCAAGAAAGTAAGAAAGCAACTTTGCCTTCCACCGGCTACAGTCTTCTTCTTATACTGGTCCGATAGATGGACGGTCGGGTGAATGTATGGGATAGGTATTGGCGGCAAAAACCTAACCCTAATACGGATCCGGTTTCCGACTTTAGGGCTGGCGTCGTCATCCGATTTCCGGAACTTTCTAGGATTCCGGAATTAGATTTTTAGCCCTAATGAAATTTTTCCGGATCCAGAAATCCGGTTTTCTGAAATTGCCCCAACTTCCTAGGAGAACTCAAAAACTTTCCTTTTGAAGGAGACAATTTTTGAATTTTTCCGTCAAATGCTACTGTTCTGGGTCTAGCATGTGGGATCACATTCCCACATCACGTCGAGAGATTTCTGGATGTCGTGAACCCCTCCTAATCTTCCCTTTTTATTGTTTTCATCCGGAGATCGTAGGATGACTGCCCAGCACCGTATACCCTCTTCCTATCGGGAGATTTCCGGGTGGTACTGCATAAATTTGAAGGACTCCATTCAGTCGGGCGATCATGAGAATGAGGGCGCCACAATGACAATGTTCACCGTGACCCCTCCCAGGTTCTTGTGATTCAGTTGGAGAGATCTCCCAAAGACCCGAATCGCTTTCTCTGTGAAGAAGTTGCATACTGTATCGTGACTTTGTACGATTTTGATCATGCGACCTCTCGATGGACAGACCATACGTGTACGTCTTGAGGCCGGGTCACACTGGTGTAACCTCGGACTACACTAGTGTAATCTCGGGTCACATTGGTATAACCCCGGATTACACTCAAGAAATCTCGGGTTACACTAGTGTACTCCCGGGTCACACTGGTGTAACCCCTGGATTACCCTCAAGAAATCTCGGGTTACACTAGTGTAACTCGGGTCACACTGGTGTAACCCGTTTAGAAAAGAAGTCTGAACCCCCCCAAAAGGCCGAAACATGAAGACTTGAAGACTCTAGCAGCTCTAACTTTTCACAAGTAGAGAATTCGAGCTTGAAACTTAGACCACTGGAAATAAGAGAAGAAATCAGTCTAGACCCTGTTCGAAATTTCTCGAATCGGGCCAAAATGGGCAAAGATATGCATTGCCGAAGTCGCCCCGAAACCCCAAACCAACAACCTTCAAGCCAAGACCGGCCCTAACTTCCAATCCATTTCAAATTGGAGCATGAGACTAGTCTCATTGGAAAGAGGAGCCAAAATCAGTTGAGAAGCAATCCAAACTCGCTCACATTGAGCAAGAACTCATGCAGATTTTTGTCGCCTAAGTGGTTGTAGGCAACGACAACTACAGGTTTCAAACGCCCATATCTTTTGATCCACAATGAATTTGAAGGCGAGACTGGTGTCGTTGGAAAGAGGGCAAAAAATCAGTCAAGATGGTGCAATAATCCCGCGGATATCTTCAACTTCACCCAAATTTACACGGGGAGGATACACCCTGTCAGAAATGGTGTAAAACGGTGTAACGATTTACACCATATCCGCCGCATATCGGCACTTGCTTACTATAGAGATTGATTGGCTCTCGCATTTAATGATGTTTTTTTCTTTGGTTCATTCAATGAATGCATTGGTCGATTTTAGAACTTTAGATGCACCATTTCACAACCATTTATAGGAGTAATTCTTAATGCCTGAACTATTTTACAGCCTCCTACCTCAGTAACTAAAAGTAAACTTCATTTACGGATTTTTGCCTACGAGGAGCGGACGGGGCATCGTCGGGCGGGGCCACCAGCGGACGAGGCACGGACGTGCGAATGGGGCGCGGGCGGAGGGCGTGGTGCGGACGGGCGGACAGGGGACGGACGGGGGGACGGGCGGACAGGGGGACGGGAGGCGGACTGGGCGCTGGAGTCCGCGTCGTGCGGACCGTCCTATCGGGTGGACGGTTTCAAGGTCCGCCCGATCGGACGGCATGGAGGAGACCGATGGCCTGCTTCGGGACCGGTTTGCACAAGCCGTCCGCTGCTTTGGGGACGGACCTCCTTAGGTCTGGAGTCGGACACCAATAAGGTCCGAGGAGCTCTCATTTTTCCTCACTTCTTTGCTCTCTCAAAGTACCCCAAGTCAGATGGGCTTTTGTTGCCACGCGTGAGTGCGTGGTACTAGTTGCTCCTACTTAGCAGGGAGAAGGGGTCCTACTTCTTTACTAACGAACTTTTCACAGATTGTATTGAAATCACACGTTTCACGTTTAGACTTCAATTGCAAAGGGCTTACGAATTCAGAGTTTCTATCATGGCTGAGGAGGGAGCTGCCGCCGTTGCATTAACTACACATTCACCATTTGTCTCTAAGTACTTCGACGATCATTGAGATGAAGATTTTTGAGATCTTCACTCCAAAACGTTCTGGAAGCAATATATAGGACATGTATCAAAAGGCTGGCAGGACATCATCTTCTGTGGAATCCGCGCGGAATGTTGACGTCACTGATGTGTTGGTGGTTGAACACAAATTGAAGGGCATGATGTCGTGGTGGGGCTTTGCTAATAACTGCAGAAAGTATTCTACACCACTGATGTTAAAGAAGTTCTTTAACATCAGTGGTGTAGAATACTTTCTGCAGTTGTTAGCAAAGCCCACCACAACATCATGTCCTTCAATTTGAGTTCAAACGCCAACTCATCACTGATGTCAACATTCCACGCAGATTCTACAGAAGATGATGTCCTACCAGCCCTTTGATTCATGTCATATATATATTGCTTCTAGAACATGCTGGAGGAAAGGTTTCATGAAATCTTCATCTAAATGATCATCAATGTACTTCGAGAGAAACACTACCTTAAAGTTCATGATGGTCAAAAAGGCCTCAAAGACTTTGGCATGGGCAAAATGGCCTCAAAGATTTAAACACTATAAGAAACCACAAATTATTGATGTCTAAAGGAACGGATTTTGGATATTTAGATGACATTGAACCCCTAAAGGTATTGGACTATGTTTTCACCCAAAATATTGGAGAACTACCATTTCCGATATAAGGATCAATTTTGGGAAAATTTGATTTTTAAGGCACATGTAGGTGATGCAACCGTACGATCCTATAGTAAACTTGTTTGAAAACATGTAGGAAAAATTTCCAAATATTCCACCATGTACATTGAAGATATTCGGATTTGAATTTGCAGAAATCCAATTTTCTTCCCTATGAAAAACCGGGCAGTTGCCCCTCACAAGGTCATATTGGTATACAGAAATGTTGAAAATGGTGGTTACTCTTTAAATTCATTTTTGAAGGCAAGTTGGCTACATGCTTGTAAAGTTTGAGATCGTTTGGAATTGTACAACATGTAGAAAAAGAGTAGTAAATAGAAAGAAGTAGAGAATGATTCAAAACACTAATTTGTTAATAATTTATTTATGGAATTGTAAAATGAGAATCCCAATGGTTGTAATGTTGTAATGAACCACCTACATCCAATATTTTTGTTTTTTTCAAAAGATATTGGAAATTGAGCTCGATAATGGATTTGAATGATTATTTTAAAGTATAGAATCCAACAAAACTAGAAATTGCCCGCAAACTAAAAAGCCTCATAACTTTTGACTCATTGATCGGAATGGAGTGATTCAAATCTTTGTACATACGTATAAACCTAATCAACTGTTTCCCAATTTTCAGTTTTGAAAAAAAATGTTTTTTCAAACAATTCAGAATAATTTTTGGGCTGACTGCCCGCCGAGCCTTGAAAATGACATTTCATTGAATAACTTTTTTTCTATGTATGCAAAAGCTATGAAAATTGTTGCGTCCTAAAGTTATTCCTTGGAAAAATGTTGTGTGAAACTTTCAAAGAAAATAATTAAAAACTCCATTTGTAATGAACTGCCAGAAATCGCCATGTTGCCAAATAAGACAATTTGGTTCTTTAGGGGTTAAAAAAACAAAGCCATGTTTTGCTACATCACCTACATGATCATAGAATATTTACATATAAGATTGTACGATGAGATTCGCCCAAAGTATTTGTTTATTTTGAATGAATTTTTTTTTACTGTGCCCTACAATAAAGGATTTCGATTTTTAATTTGCAGTGGGAAAAATTCAGTACAGCCAACTTTGAAAGCCCCCCGAGAGCTCACAAATCTTTATTTCACTACGAAATTTTTACCACAAAATTATGTTTATGTTAATAATCTATGTACCAAATTTCAAAGAGAAATGAATTACTAAACAGAAGCTATTCAAAATTTACCAACATGGGTAGTTGAGGTCAATTTTTCACTACTTCCAACTTTGACAACCTCCCAAGGATTGAAGAAAACAAAAAAATTTCTTGAAATTTTTGGAACGAAGACTTGTATATATTAATAATATACTCTCTAATTTTCAAGTTCAAAAGACCAATGAAAAAAAAGTTATTCACAATCTACAAACATGTATTGCCTTCAGAAACAATTTCACTACTTTGTCACTATTCCAAGGATTGAAAATGTGATTCTCTACTATGTGTTTTTGAGCGTGAAATGAAACCTATAGGATGGGCGAACGGGGGGCCGACGGGGGGCCGATGTGCGGACGCAGGCGCGGTTGGGCAGTCCGCCCAGCGGACAACCGCCCGATTGGCGAACGGGCGGACGGCGTGCGGATGTGGTGCGGACAGGCAGACGCAGGGCGCGGTCGGATGGGCGGCGGACGGCCCAATGGGCAGACGGACCAGCGGATGGGCTCGCGTCCACCTCGTCCGCGTCGTCCGATCGCGCAGACGGATTAGGGTCCGCTCGATCGGACGGCGTGGACGAAGCGGACGTGAGGTCGTCCGTTGGTCCGTCCGCCCGTCCGCCTCGTTTGCACCGTCCGATCGAGCGGACACGATTAGGGTCCGCCCGATCGGACGGCGCGGACGAGGCGGACAGGCAGTCCGCCTGACATATGAGGGCGGACGGCCTGTCCGCACTTCACTTTTGTCTTCCCCCTTGCTTTGTTGGTTGCAAGAGTGAGCGAAGAGCTTGGTGGTTCACCCCTCCATTGGCTACTCTCTTTGGGAAGATAAAAGTGCAATCTTTGGGGGAACCTTTGTCATTTTTTTACAGGATTGTATTCAACTATTCGTTGCTCAAGATGCCGAAGAACAAGAGGACTGCGAAGGGAAAAGCGGTAGTGCCCCGCTACTCTGTTAAAGATTATCCGTCAGAGACTTGCAAGAATTTTTTAATTCAATTCATGGTTGCGTTTTTTGAGACGGAGACTACAATGTCCTTGGATTCCAAGTACATTCACTATGGAGAGGAGTGTATTCAAAAATTCAAAGTGGACATGAAAGACAAGATGTTAGATGCTTTAAACAAGCCAGAGTGGTATGAAGACAAACAAAAGCGTGACTTTCAAAGCTAGTTGGATTCTCGAGTTCACGATGCACTATGGAATTCTAATGTTTTGATAAAGAAATTTGGAGAGCTGCATCGTGCAAATGATGAGGAATTTCACCAAGTTGTTATGAAAGTAGAAATGTTTATATTGAGGTGTAAACCATTTGCTAAGAACCAAAACAAAGAAGGATTAGTGGCTTGGTGGAATAGTGCAGCTGGAGTTGCACAAGTGCAAAATATACGTCACCATCTCATAGCGCTTCCGAAAACAACGAGGGTGATTGCGGTAGATAATAGAATCATGCGGGGCAGCTATGCAACAATTCGGAAGGTGCAAATTGAAGGATGTGCCGAGATTCAAGCGTTTTGGGAATTTGCAGTAAAGACGTCTCTCCAAGAAGGTAGAAGACCTGAACTTGCAAAGCTGGAACACAATACGGAGTCAATGGCCGTGCGTATTCCACATGACGGAGTGATACGGTTTTTGGCCGACCACACAACACAAAATGAAGGCTACACGTATTGGTGGAATGGTGGTACTTTGCGGGAAATGCTGAGAATGGATGAGGATTATCCATACAACATATATGTTCGAATTGCATATGCCCCCAACATTACCGATGAAGAAGTCAATGCTACTCATCGTCTGAAGCGTTGGAGGGCAAAGTAGACGGAGCTTGCTTGGGCATTGTTACATATAATGAATGCAGTGCATGGTGCGGGACATCTCCACAAAGACATTTCTCCAGACAATGTTATGTTTCATTTTCCTGAAAATGAATCGTTGGTTTACATTGGAGTTGGCGATTGGGGGATGACTACAACTATTTCGGCCCCCAAGAAATCATTGTATACATTCACATCTATTGCTGAGCGAGACGAAACTTTGAGGAGGAGGTGGTGGGTGGATCCAGCGATTACATATGTGCATAGAGAAAATGCCGATGTGGAGAATATACCCAACTACTCCAAGCAATCCGAGGAGTATGCCATTGGTCAATTAGCTATGAAGATCAATGCATCAAACATGTCAGAGGCTTACAACAACTTGCAAGGGCGTGGAAACAATAATCATATGAGGTACCAGCATCACAAATTTGGACGCGTCTTCCAATTGTATTTAAATCGACTATGTGCGAACAATCTGAACATGGCAGAGGGTTCACAACGTGCAGCCGGTGCAGAACGTCATAGTAGTTTGGCGGAAATAATTATGCGTTTTACTTCATCGTTCAATTGGCCTATACCGGATGAACATTTTTGCCGAGAGTATTGGGTATTTGAGTTTTTAGAATATAATGTAGGAGTATAGGACTATAGGAATATGCAATATCTATAGATGCAAAAGCACATTGCATTATGTACTCGGATGGTGTCGTACGCATAGTTAGCCGTAAGTATCCTTACAACGACAAATTGTTGCAAGATGACACGAATTATCGTTCTAGGGAACTTCTAGTAAGATATCGATTGAGTTAGAAGTATTCGGATTGTGACTACTCACTTAATCCCCCTCTTTCACTTCCCTACTTTATTCCGGAAACTTAGTATATTCCGAATTTTTTTCCGGATCCGGATACCTCCGGAACTGAGTTCCGTCTCTCTTCCGTCACTGGTTTTTGTTGCCTCTGTTTTACCCTCAGAGGGTCCGCCTTTGATCTAAAAAGGGGTGGGAACTCACCACTTGTGCAATTATCCTCTCTATACTCTAAATCTACTAAACAACACACCCAAGACAACACAACTGTAGGAGGAGGGAGGAGTATCCTCTCACAGTTTACGGATTGGTCGATCCGGAATCAAGTCACACAGAGCAATTCTCACACCTCTCTTTACTACAACGACGGATCCGAACTCATAGATCCAAAGGAATAGAGTCTCAAGGGGAAGACAATGTACCAAGGGGGAGGTTGGTAGACTTTCCGGAGTAGCGGGAGTTCCTTTCCTTTGGTGGTTGCTTATCTCCGCACAGAACCCTCCTGATTCTGGACTCGTAGGGCCCTCTACCTTCTTACCTGGATTGCCGTTCCGGCAATTTAAAAGCACGTCACACTTACACTCCCTTACTTAGTTTGCATTCCTCCCACTCAGCTCGACACCAAGAGATCAGTAGCCCAAGATCCGGATTCCTCCTCTCCCTCCCTTCTCTTTCTCTAGTACAAGGTTACACACACATGCATACACTCAACCAAAAGACCCTGTCTAAGCAAAAGTGCAGCTAGAGGTATTCTAGCTGACTTAGATTAAGAAAAGAGAATTGTAATACATACGTGAAAGCACTAAAACAGAATGGAGTAGAATGGAATGGCCGACAACTAACTTGCCTGCCCTTAAAATACTAACACAAAAACCCAAAGTCAACTCCTAAAAGCCTGAAAAGGAAACCCGAAAATCCAGGCAACCAATCACTGAAAACCCCGGGATATCCGGAAAGATTATTAACTACCGTCCGAGATTGCCGGACTTCCTTACTATCCATCTAAGATCCCGGAAACCGGGTCCATGCTCGGAAACCCGTTCCGGATTCTATACTTCTTCTCCTACAAATTCTAATGTTTTGGCTTCCGTCCTTTCTTTGAGCGGCTCCCCGCTTGGCTGGTAGGCGTCCCCTTCGTATTCTTTGCTGGCGTGGTCTTCGCTGTGGCCCGGGTCTAGATATGGCGCGTTGCGGGAGACGGATCGCTGTCGTCTTTGGTTCCGGAAGTGGAGTGAGCACTCTCCTCCTCAAAATCTTCAATGACTTGAACTTCCTTCTCTTTCTCTGGTGTGGTATCCTCCAATGTTGCGGGTTCACTTCTTTTCTCTAGCGTGGTCTCTTGCATGTGCACAAATCCTTTTGGATTAGTCCAAGACGGATTGGTCATTCCACCGATCCAGTTGATGAGATCTCCCTTGACTTGCTGTCCCGGAACCTTGAATGTTCCGGTCATCAAGTTCGGCATTGTTTGGGACTTGGGGACTTCCGGGGTTGAGAATTTGGATGGCATCGAAACCGATTTCGCGCTAGACTCCGGTTCCGGTTCCGAAGCTGGTCTCAAATTCAACTCCGTCATCCGCATCTTGCTGGCGAAAGGCTCGGCTGGTGTGAGTATCTCCCTCAGTCCCTCCATCCGGGTTGCATGATCCGCCACTGGTTTCCATGGGGTACCTGAGACAAAAGGAAGTTCCGGAAAGGTGGAGAAATCCATCGCATGGTGTGGGTCGATAGCCGCCAATAGCTGCTAGATCTCCTTCAAAACTCGCTCTATCCTTGTAGTGAAGTCTACAAGGATAGTCACCACCTTGGTTCCGGTAATGTGGCTTTCCGATATCATCTTTGAGTCAAACAAGGCAGCTTTTGTGATGATGTCGGCCTTGATGTTGACTGCTCCGGATAGATTCTTGACCAGAGTGAGAGCCTCTTTCTCTTTCTCTTTTGCAGCTGCCATTTCTCCTTCCGCCCAATTTACTCGGGCCTGGAGTTGGTTCCGTTCCGCCTCCAACTCCTAGATCTGCTCCTCCCTCTTCTTCAGATCCTCCGGTTTGGGCAATCGCTTGACAGCTTCCACGATCTGATCCGGCTCCACCTTCAAAACTTCCGCGGTATCTATCACCAAATCCGACAGACCGTCGTGGAGTACCTTGGCTTCACGTATCCACTCGAGCCCCGCATTGAAAAATGCGGATTCCGTTTCCATTTCAGGTCCCTTGCTGGACTCCCCCCTCTCCATCGTTTGTGGCTTGATTCGCGACCCCGGATCGGTGGACTTCCTCTTCTTGGTCCTCGGATTGGTTAGACGTTCCTCGGGAAGTTCCTCCGGGTCAGACTCAACTGGATCTTCCGCCTCCTCCCCGGAAAGTCCGTATGATAGGATCGCCTTTCCGGTGTCATACTGGATCACTTCAGCTACACTCAAAAGTTCATGTTGATGGTACAGATGAAACAAGTAGGTGCTAACTGGACTCGCCTTTACTCGGGTCACGTGATCTGCTAATTTAGCCACGATTCTGGCTATAACTCTACCCCAGTGCACTATCCGGTTCTCCATAGCCCCAAAGATAGTATTGGCCACCGTAATGGTAATCCGTGTTGGCTTTTCCGGATACAAGATCGGAATCAGAAACTCTAGTATCCGCCTATGTCTCTCGTCCTTGCATTCGTTGATAGCGAATCCGTCCTTAGGGTTTGCAGACCCAGTGAACTTTTCAGCTACAAAACGGTCCGTCCTTGATGCTAATCTGTTCCCACTCTTCCGGAACTGATAGACGTCCGCCCAGATGTCCTCGGTCCACGCGACTGGCCACCCTCTCAAAGTGAGTTCATACTGATTCGGAACACCGTGAAGTAGCTCTTGAATCATCTCTTCACTCTTGAGGTTCCATGGTCGATGTAGTAGACCGACACATCCTAACTTAGTTAAGTCCTCCTCTAACTGCTTGTGTAGTTCCGAGTTATCCGGAATGGCCAGAGAGATAACCCGGGCAGATACCGCTACCTTCCGTACTGGTCCGGATGCCATAAGATCTAAGTCAGAACGAGAGAAAAGTGTCTCTACTTCAGTCGCTAACTCACCACTCTTTCTCTCAACTACTCACACAAATAATCTTAGAAGTACAGAAGAGGAAAGTGAAGAGGAAAACCCTAGGAAGACAGCTTAAATACTAAACCGTCTTTTTACGGGCTTAAGGACAACGGCTACAGGTCCGTTGTATTAATGGTATCCTACTTCCGTAGCTACGAGACCTATACGGTAGGTTCCTGTGTTCCGGGTGAGTCCGGATTCCGGATCCGGATAAGTTCCGGTTACGGGTTGTGCCGGAACACTTATTTCCTAATTCAAGCTATCTGGTCCAAAAATCACGCTCTAACTATAAATTTTTTTATTTTTTCCATTTTTCGCACCTACTTCTTGTATTATTGATCCGTTTCCGGATTCCGGATTCCCACAGATGGCTTAGGTGCATAGTATTTATGGACTTAATGACTTATGCACACAATTTGTATCTTCACTGAATGTCTATGTAATTTCAGTTGAATGTACGTTTTGAAATTAATGACCATTTTTTCAATTGATAATGAATATTCTATTTTTTCCGAGTACATTGCAAGCTAAATGATTGAATGAGTAATTGATGTTTGCCAAAATGCCATTGTATGCTTCTTTGTCATTGCATACTATAGCCATCTGCCCCTGACGGGATTGACCCCTCTATTGCTGTATTGCATCTCCAGTCTCCACAAGTGAGATGTAAAAAATAGCCCCCTATATAACTATATTGTGCCAAATAAATTTTACATTACATCACATCCTCTAGCTAATTTGGGGTCTTTCATTAGTTTCATAGTTTCATTCCAAATATGAATTCACCATTTACAGAGAGTAAACGGTGAAAATTATGATGTACTAACGTTTCCTAAAAGGTCAAAAAGAAGGCAATAGAGTTTAATCTTCTAAGAGGACAAACATCCCTCTCATTGGCGGCCAGGGAGGACTGACCCCTCTATTGCCCAACAAAGGGTAAAATGTAAAAAACTAAAAACTGCCCCCTATTTTGTGCCGTTAAAATTTTAGATTTAGTCATTCTCCCTAACTAATTTGGGGTCTCTGATTCCAAATATGAATTCAGAATTTGAAAAAAGAAAATTGTGTGAAAAATATGAAGTTCCAGCGTTTTCTGCGAGGGTAAGAAAAAGGGCAATAGATTGGTCAGTCCTCCCTGGCCCTCATTGGCGGACTGGCCCTGCCCTTCCACCCGTCTGCGCTCCCGTCCGCCCTTCCGTCCGCCCTCCTGTCCGCCCGTCCGCCCTAGAGTTTGCCCGTCCACCCGTCCGCCCCATCCGCCCGAGCACGAGCCCGTCCGCCCGTCTAGCGGTCGGTCCCCCTGTTCGCGTCCGCCCGTCCATCTATGTCACCGGACGCTCCAGCACGACCGTGCACGTCCGGTGGACATCCAAGCATCCGGACGTCCATGCAACCCTGGTTTTGGGAAGGAGAGGCCATGGAACATTATCTAATTTTTTTTATAAAAATTTGAAAAAAAATTCCATAGAAAATCAACAAAATTCAAAAAGTTTCAAGAAGAAGTAAGTCTATATCCTCTTAGTACCAAGAGGTGTTTTGGGAAGGCAAGGCCTTGCAACATTAATAATTTGTAAAAATCAAAAATTGTTTATACACAAAAAATTTTAAAAATCAAGAAAGTTTCAAGAGGATGGAGTTCCATATCACCTCTTGGTACCAAGAGGTGTTTCAAGAAGGGAAGGCCTTAAGTTTCTTTTATAAAAATTGAAAACTATTTATCTACCAAAAATAAAAAAAATAAAAAAAATTTCAAGGGGAGGAAGGTCAATATTACTTCTCGGTACTGAGAGGTAATTTGGAAAGAAAAGGCCTGGCAACATTATCAATAAAAAATTTGAAAATTTGAAAACTATTTATCCATAGAAAATTAAAAAAATTGGAATTGGAATTGGAATAGTCTAAGCATAGAAAAGGGTGGATGAAGTTTAGTTAGCCTCTCGAGAACACCAACTTCATCCGGTCATAACTTCTTGTAGGAATCTCCAAATCTTTCAAGACTTAGATTTTTGGAAATGGCATGATATGAACTACAAGTTGGATAAGTTAGTTTTAGGCTTTAATTTCTTTTTCACAGCGACTCCATAGCTTAGAGTTGTTGGGAATCGGTAGTTACAATTAGAATAATATTTTGTCAATTCTTTTAAAGATTAGGAACTTAGACAAAGATCCATTGCTTGGAAGGCACAATGAACTGATATTAGGCACCTGTAGGAACTTTACCATAAACACTAGAACCTAGTTGTGCACGCTAATTTACCAAGGGTGGATAAAAAAACACTCACACTTGCCGAAGCCTCGCAGCATGAAACAAATTTTTTGGCCTTCGATGTCTTAAGACAGCAAATCCAGCGTGGTACTTCCTAAAACCCCAACTCCTTCGCTAAAAATGCAAACCCCATCTTCTTTGTTCTCAGTAACACGTTTCAACTCAGATTCTTTCAATGCCTCTGGTGAATCCAATTTCTCAAGTGCGTCAGACAATTTCTCAAGACAAAACTCCATCTAATTTTTTGAACGTGCATCTACAACTTACAATGAAATCATCTTTTGCCTTTCTTTCTAAAGTTAGAGACTTTACCATCCCCCCGTGCTCTTTGCTCATTACTTTCTATAACTCTTCTAAGCCTCAAGAGCTGCAATCAAGCCGCCTAGACCTCCAAAACCCTCGTATCCCATGCGATTGTTTGAAAAACTTTCTTGCCATGAGGGACTGTCCAATTGACTCAATGATTTTGCCCTTGAAGAACCACTGTCTCCAACTTGGGTGTTGCCATCTTCATTGTCTGAATAGAACAAATCTTCCACCACCCTCCCTTGCTTCATTGCTTTCTGTCATCGCCTCAATTGTTCATTGTTTGTCCATTCAGTATAAGTGCTTGCAATGCAACTTCCCTTAGCAGTAAAACCCTCTAGCCATACCTAGGCTGATTAGCCTTGATGACAACAAGCCATGCTTCTAATGAATCCGCATCCACAAGAGCTCAAGCTTCTTCACTGCCTCTTCATTTCTCAGAAATATATACCGATGTCCATTTTTGTTCACAACTGGTCCAAGATACTGTAGAGATCCTTGTCCATATAATCTTCTGATTGCTTCAAGTGCTTGGGATTGATACCACCACAACTCAAGCCATACTTCTCATAAAACTCTTTACGTGTATAACACCTGGAATTGCTACAAGGAAATAGATCAGGCGCCTCTACATAGATCAGAGCACTATATCTTTGCTTTACACAATCCAAAGGAGAACCCTCTAGCTTCACCTTCACTCTTCTACACTGACCTGCCATGTCTCGCTACAACAGCAGTATAATTAGGAGCCCTCGAACATCAAACAATAGCAATCCAAAAACAACCTCCCGCTTTGTGAGCTGCGGCGTGTGCAACAACCTTAAATGGATCGCACTCATGTTTGAGAGAGATGAAACCTGGCCGGTCCAAATCAACGGCCCTTGACCTGCCTCAATATTTCAAACACCAAGACCCATTTTTCCACCCCACTACCTCCACAAAGCCAGCGTACAGCATTCACTTTGAAAATGGACTTAATATGCACCACAATTGGAACATTGTAGTGTGCATTTGCCCATTTCTAAAAAATTTCCCACATCTTTTTAAACTAGCTTGCGTAGTACAAGATCCTACTGTTACATGAATCCAAATGTGTTTTTTCTTTTTAATTTTTCTTTTCCCAATCTCCTTACTCTTAAGTAGTCTCCAAAAAGTAATCTTCCTCAATATTCTTCCTTTGTTTAGAAATCACCTTGTATGAGTCTCTAATTTGAGCCTCTAGAATCACAAGATTCTCTTTATAACAAGCTTTTAATGCTCAAAGACTACAAAACCAACATCCAAACTTATGGCTATTCACCTAACTTTCAATTATAGTCATCCTCTAATATGGAATTTTCAATAATCAATATATTTAATCATACTTAGCACCATTTCTTCATCCATGTCCCATTTCTCAAGTTATTTTATTTCATCCTTTTTGTAAATTGTTTTCTACATGTTTGTAATTTGAAACCATTCACAATAATTAGAGACCATTTCTGGACAATTTATAGGGTCTTTTTGAAGAGCATTGGTACTTTTTGAACCCCTTACTATAACCCCTAAAGTCCAAAGGCCAATTTCTTACCCAAAACCACCCTAAATTGCTAAGTTTGTTGCATTTGCCAAAAAAATATATATATATATTTTTTCAAAATCTAACCATAGGATCTTATACTTAACTTGTACAAGATCATGTGATAAAAATTTCATAAAGTTTGACCACATAGATTGCAAGATATAAGTATTTAAAGTTGAAAAAAAAATAATATAAACTTTGATTTGCAAATCCAGATGACTTTGACTTCCATTTGTAGAAAGATTTTGACTACAAACTGTAGATAGGCTAGTACGGTTAATTTTTTTGTTTTCTTTTGTACAAATCGGAGTGTAAATATGCAGTAATGACAGACAGTTGGTTGATTTGGAGTTCTACTTGGCTAATTTGGTAGTGTTAAAGTGTGTCCGATTTGGATAGAATGGGTCAGTAGATAGGGTCTGATGTCCAAGTCAGAAGTTCAGTCATGGTTGGTGAATGTTGGTAGTTGGTTAATAGGTTGCTGTCCAATTAGAATGTTGTTTTGTGGTGTCTAAGTTGGCAGGCCGAAATATGTATGAGTTATCCAAGTAGGAATGTGTGGAGATTCAGTTGAAGCTGCCGAGTTAGTTAGGGTGGTTGAGCTTCGTCTTCCCTGACTCCTATTTGGATTGGTTTCCTGCTCATTTTTCTTTTACCCATTATCGAGTGTTTCCAATGCGTATCCCAGTCGGTTTTGGTTGTGTATTTGCTTTCTTGCGTTCTTGTGTTCGTGTGTGTGGTTTCCAGTTAGGAGTGTGTCTGTGTCAGTCCGAGTTGGTTGGAGTGTTTGTGTGTTTGGAGTGTGTTTTGTCCTATTCGGAATGTATGTTGGTGTGCCAGTGTATGGCGATGGTCTGATGTGCAGATGAGGAATTGGAGTGTTTCCAATTTGGGAGTTGTTGGAGAAGGAAGTGGAGAATGCTAGATCTGGAAGCGTGTGTTTGTGATGTGAAATGCAGTGAATGCAGAAGATTCCAAGTTGGTGCGGAGAGTCAAATTAGACGTGAATCTGGAGTGACAGTGAGTAAATAGAATGGAATCCTATTTGGAGTGTAGTGTTGCAAAGTTGAATCAGGCAGTTAGTGCAAAGTGTGGAATTTAGATCAAAACCTAATTGTAATATTTTGCTGTGATGCTATAAGCCTAGTCGGAGTTATCTATCTAGATATTTGCAGAAGAGAATTAAAGATACATTTTGAGTAACTGTGAATTAGTTTGGTTAAACATGGAACTTTAATTTGCAAATTGTAAATGGTGATTTTAATCACCAATTTGGTTTGATGAATATGACAAGGGGAATTTTCAAAGTTGTAGTTGAGTGTAGATGTATGTCATTGTAGTATGGTTGCGTACTGATCAAGTGTAATCAGCCAAGTTGGTTGCATTAGATTTGAATGTGTGTTGTCTACATATGAATGAAGCTTGTTGTTAATTGCATGGATCCAATTCGGGGTATGCCTGTGCATGATGATAAATTGAATAGAGTGAAATTTGTAAATGAGCCAAGTTGTATTTGTGAGCATGTTCGAAGTTGCCAAATAGGAGTATAGTTGAATGTGTGTTAAAGTGATAAAATTGGAGAAGTATGTTGGGGAGATGAGTTGATTTGGTTCCCAAGTAGGAGACAAAGATTGAAACAAGAGATCCATGCCAATTGGGTAATGCAAGGCTTTGTCTGTGAGGTGAGTTGGAAATCCAATTGGGAGGCAAAGCGTATCCAAAAGGAATCAGCCCAAGTCGGAAGATTAAGAAGCCAAGCAAGTTGTACCTGTTGTTGAGCTGACTGGGAGGTCCAGAGCTTAATTCAGGAGCAGAAGAGAACCTACTCGGAGGAAAAGATAAAGTTCAAAGAAAGTAAAAGATAAACAAAGAAAGAATAAGGAATTAAAGAAAGAACAACTCGGGAGATTCTTTACCCTTGTGGCCCTTAAGAGTGGAGAGGAAAATTTAGTAATTAGACTATCGCGTGAGGATAACATTTGCTTGTGGATTAAGGAATTTCTTTGTTAAATCTATGGTTGCAATGACCTATTAGGTACAAATTAGAATCAAATCCTATTTAACCGGCCTCCTCGGAACGAACTTATACTAGTTGGGTAATTCCAAATTTGGTTCCAAGAACCTATTACACAAACTTTGAATTAAGAAAATTATGTGTTGAAGAATTAAGTTGAGAGTCTTGGAAAAAATTTCACAAAAGAAAATACTTGATTTCCATTCTTTAAAATTCTTTAATAAAAGTAGGTTTAAGATTGAAAAAGAACTAAATCATTAATAACTCTAAGATGAGATTGATATACAATAATCTAAACAATGAGATTATTCTAGCAAGCAAATTTAATTCCGTCCAACAATTTCTTTTGAAAAATAGAAAAAACTGCACTCAAAAATGAATCCTACAAGGGGCTTTTCTAAGAAAAAGCTCTAATTGCCTATATATTAAGATTGTCCATAATCTTTAAATAATATATCTAAATGAGATGAATCAAACTTAAGCTTCACATACAGGAAAAATTATAATCTTCTAAAATTAAAAAATATATATATATATATATATTTTGATTTTTTGTGAATTTTTTTGTGTTGTCGACCAAATTCAATTTTAGGCTTTGTGGTATAACTTTTATTCCCATGCACCAATTATAACAAAAATTATATTCCCACAAAGCTAATCACTTTTATCTATCTTATGAGAAAGTTTCAAAAAGTCTAATAAAAAATTGAGTTGTAGGAACCTATCCAAAATCCATTTTTTTAATCCGAGAAGACAATGGAATTTCTAGGGGTTGATAGGATATAAATCAATTGAACAACAAACTTGTCACTTAATTCTTGAAAATGGATTATTTGCCAAAATTAAAGAGCCTAGAACACATAAAATTTCTCAACAAGGCACTTCAAAAATTGAGTGCAAATAGGGCACCTACAACAACAAAGACAATCCAATCCAAGAAACACAAGAAAACAAGAAATGAAGGAAAAAACAACAATCTTTAAATTAACCTGAACTTCAAAAAAAATTACATCCAAAGTTCAAAACTATTTATTTTTCTTGAATTTAGAACAACAATATACATCTCGTAGACTATCATCATTTGGCTACAATAATAACTTCCAAAATTCACACCAAGGCAAGGACCAAAAATCAAGTTACCTAATTATAAGCACAAGAGTTGCACTCAAGTGTAGACTTGCTATTGAGAAAAATTAATTGTTTGCATGGCCTACTTAAAGGGCTTTCAAATATTTGTTTCACATACTTTCTATTGAAGTCTTGAAAAAGAATCTTTAGATTTTGTTGGAAGGATATTTACTATGTGATGGTCCAATGGTCAACTTTCTATCCTTACACTTTGTATTCTTTAAAAACCAAAGGTAAAGAAAATGCACAAATAACACCTTCTATGAATATCCCTTCTTAAGTCATTTCCAACCAATGCAATTGTTTACAATCTGATCAACATAACTATATTCACAAATGATGACAAATTACATTGAAAATTTTCAAATTACAATTGAATGCAAAAATCATGGTCAAGAGATTAAAAAAAGAGGATAGGCAACAATTGATCAAGATTGCCAACCATGTCACCAATAATCACCACAAGAACACACCCCATCTTGGAAGTGGTGAAAGCGATTAGCATCCCTTACAACAATATCTCGTTCTATGGCCTTTGAGATAAACTTGGTTGCTGTATGGCAATCTGAACACACTCGAAGGTTCTTGAACACCCGAATTGGCTGTCCAAGGGGTGTCCGCATCAATCCGTAAGCAATAGCCAACTTCTCGCTGTGGGAACAAAGAGCAAGTTCTTTCTCCTCCTCCTCAATGTTCCGCAACACTAGCCGGGTGTCAGGAATGTAGCCTTTGGCCTTAATTGTCTCACTCAATCTCCTCAGCTCAGCATAGATCTCCTTTGCTTCTGCGTGAGAAGTATCGCCTACGACGAAGTCATGGACCTTGTTATCAACTTCAATCCAACTACGCCCTGGCTCCTTGCGTATGCCTCTCTCCTGCATCATAGTGCGCACCCACAACACCTCCTCCCACTTGCCAGCTGCAGCATAGATATTCGAGAGAAGCACGTATGCAGAAGCATCCTTCGGTTCCAACTTGAGGAGCTCGTTAGCGACAAGTTTGCCCAACTCCACATTACCGTACGTTCTACAAGCACTAAGCAGGGCTCCCCAAATTGCACCATCTGCTTCCACCGGCATGTTGCCAATCAAGAGCTTTGCTTCCTCCAAGTGTCCTGCTCGACCAAGGACATCCACCATGCAGGTGCAAAGCTCCACAGTACGTTCGATGCCATAGTCTTCTGTCATAGCCAAAAAAAGTCTACGACCCTCATCCACAAGGCCTGAATGACTACAAGCTGACAACACTGCAACAAATGAGATCTCACTGGGCTCCACACCGTCTGCAACCATAGTCTTAAAGACATCCACAGCTTCAAGTCCACATCCATGCTCTGCAAGTCCACCAATCATCACGTTCCAAGTAACCACGTCCCGCTCCTCCATCTTGTCAAAAGCCAGGCGTGCATCATCGATACTGCCACACTTTGCATACATGTGCACCAGCGCGCTGCCTACACGCACATCAGACTCGAATCCGGCTTCACGGGCATGCGTGTGAACCTCCTTCACCCACTCCAAAGCCCCTGCACTTGCACATGCATTCAGGATACTCATATAAGTGATTGCGTCTGGTTTAAAGCCTTCCCGTTTCATTTGGAGAAACAGTTCATATGCTTCAGACCCACAGCCATGTTCAGCAAGTCCTCCAATCATCACGGTCCAAGTAACCACGTCCCGCTCCTCCATCTTGTCAAAAGCCAGGCGTGCATCATCGATACTGCCACACTTTGCATACATGTGCACCAGCGCGCTGCCTACACGCACATCGGACTCGAATCCGGCTTCACGGGCATGCGTGTGAACCTCCTTCACCCACTCCAAAGCCCCTGCACTTGCACATGCATTCAGGATACTCGTATAAGTGATTGCGTCTGGTTTAAAGCCTTCTCGTTTCATTTGGAGAAACAGTTCATATGCTTCAGACCCACAGCCATGTTCAGCAAGTCCTCCAATCATCACGTTCCAAGTAACCACGTCCCGCTCCTCCATCTTGTCAAAAGCCAGGCGCGCATCATCGATACTGCCACACTTTGCATACATGTGCACCAGCGCACTGCCTACACGCACATCGGACTCGAATCCGGCTTCACGGGCATGCGTGTGAACCTCCTTCACCCACTCCAAAGCCCCTGCACTTGCACATGCATTCAGGATACTCATATAAGTGATTGCGTCTGGTTTAAAGCCTTCTCGTTTCATTTGGAGAAACAGTTCATATGCTTCAGACCCACAGCCATGTTCAGCAAGTGCTCCAATCATCACGGTCCAAGTAACCACGTTCCGCTCCTCCATCTTGTCAAAAGCCAGGCGTGCATCATCGATACTGCCACACTTTGCATACATGTGCACCAGCGCGCTGCCCACACGCACATCGGACTCGAATCCGGCTTCACGGGCATGCGTGTGAACCTCCTTCACCCACTCCAAAGCCCCTGCACTTGCACATGCATTCAGGATACTGGCATATGTAAAGGCGTTTGGTTTAAAGCCTTCTCGTTTCATTTGGAGAAACAGTTCATATGCTTCAGACCCACAGCCATGTTCAGCAAGTCCTCCAATCATCACGTTCCAAGTAAACACGTCCCGCTCCTCCATCTTGTCAAAAGCCAGACGCGCATCATCGATACTGCCACACTTTGCATACATGTGCACCAGCGCACTGCCTACACGCACATCAGACTCGAATCCGGCTTCACGGGCATGCGTGTGAACCTCCTTCACCCACTCCAAAGCCCCTGCACTTGCACATGCATTCAGGATACTGGCATATGTAAAGGCGTTTGGTTTGAAACCTTCCAATTGCATTTGGAGAAACCGTTCATATGCTTCAGACCCACAGCCATGTTCAGCAAGTCCTCCAATCATCACGTTCCAAGTAACCACGTCCCGCTCCTCCATCTTGTCAAAAGCCAGGCGTGCATCATCGATACTGCCACACTTTGCATACATGTGCACCAGCGCACTGCCCACACGCACATCGGACTCGAATCCGGCTTCACGGGCATGCGTGTGAACCTCCTTCACCCACTCCAAAGCCCCTGCACTTGCACATGCATTCAGGATACTCGTATAAGTGATTGCGTCTGGTTTAAAGCCTTCTCGTTTCATTTGGAGAAACAGTTCATATGCTTCAGACCCACAGCCATGTTCAGCAAGTCCTCCAATCATCACGTTCCAAGTAACCACGTTCCGCTCCTCCATCTTGTCAAAAGCCAGGCGCGCATCATCGATACTGCCACACTTTGCATACATGTGCACCAGCGCACTGCCCACACGCACATCGGACTCAAATCCAGCTTCATGGGCATGCGTGTGAACCTCCTTCACCCACTCCAAAGCCTCTGCACTTGCACATGCATTCAGGATACTCATATAAGTGATTGCGTCTGGTTTAAAGCTTTCCAATTGCATTTGGAGAAACAGTTCATATGCTTCGTGTCCACAGCCATGTTCAGCAAGTCCTCCAATCATCACGTTCCAAGTAACCATGTCCCGCTCCTCCATCTTGTCAAAAGCCAGGCGCGCATCATCGATACTGCCACACTTTGCATACATGTGCACCAGCGCACTGCCCACACGCACATCTGATTCAAGTCCAGCATGTCTTACACACGCATGAACCTCTTTGCCCCACTGCAAAGCTGATGGATTGGCGCAAGCCTTCAGGACGCTCGAGAAAGTAAATGCATCTGGCTGGACCCCTTTTTGGCACATTTGATTGAAAAGTTCCATTGCTTTTTCGGCACCCTTGTGCTTTGCATAACCTCCAATGATGATGGTCCAACTGAACAAGTTCTTCCTCACAAGTTTATCAAACACTCCACGTGCAGCCTCCAAGTCTCCACACTTGATATACAAGCTCACTAGGTTGTTTGCCACATATGTATTCTGCTCCATTCCGCTCTGGTTGATGTAGTCGTGAACCTGCTTCGCCAAATTAGCTCGAACGTTTTTCTCCTTCAAGCACCGTCTCAAAACTTCAACATACATAAAAGAGTCGATGGCCATGCTTTGTTCTAGTCGATTCTTCAAATTACCAATTGCTTCAATCGTGGTTCTTGCACTTTCCATGGGCACACCACCGCCACCAACCTGTACAATATGCCTCGACTCTCTTGCAGTACTAGACACAATGCGTCTTTTTCCATTGTGGCCCTCCGATATCCTGATTCATCAATACAGTCTTCATTAGAAAAAACTTAGAAAGAAGAACACTGAAACGCAAAGTGGAAAGGGTGCAAGACCACTAATGCCCTGTACTTGCATATCTTAATGTGAACAAAATTGCATCCATCCAATTTATTTCTTGATATCTCTCACATCCATAGCAATTCTTTGAAAATCATCCCACTCTAAGTGCATCCAATAACTCCAAAGAAAGAACAAAGCATATTGCATGAACAAAAATCCTCAAAATCACTCAAAATCACATATTTCAAGATGCACCTACTCTCATCACTAGACAAGGGAGCCAACGCAGTTCCTAAAATTACCTGTTTCCTTGTGTTGTGTCTTGAGAATCTTCGTTGCGATAATCATCAAGAGGCTGTAGTTTGCCTTTAGTTACCAACTTGAGCATTGCCTTCACCCATGGTGGAGTTGACCAGCCATCTATCCAAAGTGCTTTCCTTGCCACCTTATGTCTAAAGTCAGGTGATCTTGGATTCCTCTGTAGGAGCCACAACCCATGATCAGATCCTGAAAACCTGTCTCATGCTCATTTTGCATTCAACAATCAACATTCAAGGAATATTTGTTGTTGATATTGCAATGATCTGAGCAATTTTCAGTGCACTCCTTGAAAAACAAACAACGCAATTTCGCACTTGGTGCTTTACTAAGTGCCCATGGCCTTGTACACGCAAGAAATATCCCCGTCACTTGTTGACCCGAGCATTGGATCCACTTTCATTTATCAAATAGTCAAACCTTATCGCCTCTGTTGTCCCACCACTGCGTAGGATCCGCAAAATACTCTTCCCAAAGTTCTTCAACCGACTGTGGTTCACCTGAATCCACCGCAACATGCTTCGTCCATGTCAGTCACATTCTCACCAATGGGGCAAACTCTTTCTGTGAAAATGGGCATGTGATACATACCTGAAACATTGGAATTCGAAGGTGGTCTCTTCCAAACTGATGAAAATGATGAACACCTATTTGGTCCACTCCTTCGTATGGGAGAGGACAAGGGCAAGGATAAAGAAAGGTAGAGTGGCCATGGAGATCTGAAGCCTGTGATTGCACAGACATCCTGGGCACACAAATGTCAACACTCTGTCAATGAGCAACTTCGTACCATTTAAAGCACTCTCCCCATCAATACCGGGGCTTAGGGTTCGGTGAACCATGTTCATATCCGGTTACGTTTGGAAAAATGGGACTACGTCTATATCGAACATTGCTGTAAAGGAGAACCCATATTCCGACACATTTGTTGCCAACATGACGACAGTAATCCATGTCACAAGTCATCCAAGCGCTAAATTTACTCACCTGAGCACCAGCTAGTCCACGCACCAACAAAAAGTTTCTCTGTTCTCTCCCAAACTGCAATTGTTGTCTACAATCTAAATCCCGCAACACCAATTGAGCTGGCAATCCCATCACTATCTGCCTGCATTACAGAGACCACTCATTGACTGTTACTAAGAAGAATTCGCAAAGACTAACGCCGGAATGGACCTGTGAAGAGAAACACATCAAATTGAGAAGAAAATTAAGGGAGTGAAAAATCTGCTACGAGCTCCAAATCCTTAAACCCCTAACACACAGTAAATTAAGTCCACAAACAAAACCGCATACCTTACACTTCCGACGGCCAAATGAAGCAAGACAAGCTGCCCAAGGACGGCAAACCTCCACTGCAGCTTCACGAGGAGCAGCTCCGTCCACAGGATCAATCAATTGCTGAGGCAAGAATTCAAGATCCACCCATTGATTAGCATACAACCCCAGTCAGTCAATTGACTTGTCACACCCCTATTCTGACATATGATGATACCTTGTATTGAGTGAATATGACTGGAATCAGCATATATGGCACCAATTTGGCCGTTTCCAGCACATTATTCAAATGTAACGCAAGCAAAGGTGATGGCGGAGTCGTTTTCGACCCTGTAACAACAATTATTTCTGCCATGAATTTGCTAGAAACCAAAGTGTGAAGAGGAAAGCTTCACCTGAGTTTGAATTGCTACTCTAGCGCAATCCTACGAGAGCAACATACCCAGACAGATTTCAAGCACCAAATGGAACCCCTTCTACATTTTCCCCTATCTGAGATACGAGACGCCCGTCTTCTTCTAACACTTCGCTACTCCACATAGTCTATATGCTTCGAAGGCACAAATATTCTAAGATTCCAACACGCCTTATCCCCAAAGCAACCTCTACCCTCACGCACTTAAAATTTTAGCTACAAATTAGCTACAAAGAGGATACCACACAAGATCATTGCCCCAAACGCTTGCCCAATTCACAATCCCGCACAGTACGAATCAAATCCTCAAAAGGAGCAACAGAGATCACACAAAAATCTGCAGTATTACTACAACTACAGCTACTACTACTACGGTGGGCAATCTACGACGAGGGGCCACTGCACGCAGCAGGGACAGTTACAGCTAGTGCCAGCTTGATTTGAGCTTTCGCTCGTCCTTGCAACAGAGAAATCTCTCCCCCCTGCAACCCAGTGGCGAGAATTCGGGACCAAATTGGGTGAGCAACTAACCACAAACAGGGAAAGTGCACATGATCCGCGCAAACCGCAAAGCTCCTCGCGCTATCATCACCAACCCTGCGTAATAGTCTAGGTTTGGCCACAAGAAGCTCCAAGCTCCAAGCGTGCATTCTATTCACAATTTCAAAACGGAAAGCAATCTGGATCCCAAGAATCATCCCCAAATGAAAGCGTACTCGCCCTTTGCAACAAACGTTCAGAGAATGTGTGTAGTACCAGCGATTCCTTACGACGAGAATCCCAGAAAACTAATGGACGCAGCAAACAAGGACCAGGGGATTCAAGGCAAGAAGAAGAAGCAGAGCAGCCCTTCATGTGCGCGGGCCTGGGCGGACCAACTGATCATTCAACGCTTCTTGCTACTCAGCAGCTGTGAAAGTTTTCAGCTCTTAAGGTAGACGGCCCTCGGCCCGAAGTCCCAGACGCATTTGCCCTAACGCCTGCCTGCCCCTGCCCGTAGAAAACACTGAAATTTTTTAATTTTTTACGTAAATTTTTTTTTGAAATTCTGAACTCATATTTGCAATCAGAGGCCCCGAATTACTTCCGGGAAGTGCAGAAATTCTGAAAAATCGGTTCAATACAGGGGGCTCCTTTTATTTTGGGGGGCGGGCAGGCATGGCCTGCCCGGCGTTTCCTTGAAACCGTCTGGGACTTAGTGTCGAGGATAGACGGCTCATAAATGGAGCGGGCATTCAGAACGGACCCTATAAATGGCTCTGAAATGGACAAATGGTAGTTCTAAAATGGACCATTGTAGTCCTAGAATGAATCAAGAAAAAAAACTTTATTAATTGCAAGAGCCAATCATTCTCTTTGCTTTCCCATTTTTCTGGAAGTGAACCGTTTATGGAAGACCTAGGAACATAAATAGCGACCTAGGACCCATCTCCTTTGAAAATTCATAAGTAATTTAAAAATGCTTCAAAAAATATGAAACCACTTGCATTAGATTCCTCTTCTATTTTTCTTTGTCTGAAAAATGAGCTAAAAATATTTCCATTCAAGGAAATACATGAAAAGGGCAGACCAGCCCTTAGGTGCTCCATTTATGAGCCGTCTACCTTACAAGATGTCTTCTTGCAAAGAAGTTCCACCAAAGCATCAAATCACTAGAAGAAACCCGCATTTTAGGTGACATTTTGTAATTTTTTCAGACGGATTTTAGGTGACGTCGGAAAAAACAACTTGTGTTTTTTTGTGTCTAATATAACATCCAGATGTTATATTAGACACAAAAAAACACAAGTTGTTTTTTCCGACGTCACCTAAAATCCGTCTGAAAAAATTACAAAATGTCACCTAAAACGCAGGGTTCTTCTAGTGAATACCTGACTTTCACTTGTTGTTCGCCTTATTTAGGGTTTTTGTCCAGCCCAATTTTGTTTGCTTAGGGTTTAGGTATAGGGTATTGCCCAAGGGGGAAGGGATTGCGTGAAAAAATTGGCCGACCAGGAGGGCAGAGACCGACGAGGAGGCGCAATTTTTTCACGCAATTTCCAACGATGAGCGGCGTTGTCCAACGTAAACCACGAACGAAACAGGATGACAATTGGGATGAAAATTGAAGTCGGATGAGAAATCCGTAATCCCCGATTACACAGGAAAACTCGCGAAACGGGGCATTACGTTGTAGAAGCCTCCCGGGAAATGCATAGCGCAAATTCTGGGAGTGGTTTACGGTTTGATGTTGTTGCCGTTACTGGCTTTGACTGTTTTCTTGTCAACGGAGCTAGATTTCTGTGGATAGTTACTTATGATTGTGGCTATTCAGGCTAGGCAAATGGTAAGTGATATTAGTATCCTCTATTGGGGAGCCCATTCTGTAAAATTAATGGAAGTAGACTGTGAGTGAAACTTGTAGTTCTAGCATGTCCTTTTGAAAATATCACGTATTGTTCCTATGCAGTTGTTACCTTCATTAGTTTTTACATTTCGTGGTATTCATGTTTAGTAGGTGCTGTTGAAAAATCACTTTTGAAATTAGGAGTATTTTACACTCATCGAGTAGTAACTATAGATCTAAACGTGGAGTACTAACAATGTTTGTTCACATTATTCATCAATTATAAATTTGATTTCTATGTATTTTGTTAACAATAATGATTGTAGAAAGCAAGCAATAAAACAAACTCATCATACAATTTGCACAGGTAGTCATTTAGGGTTACTTTGTTTCATGTTTTGAAATCTCCTTGCCTAGTAACCGAATCATTGATAGAAAGATATGAACGTTCCCTTGTCCTATTGACTAGTTTTGTTAGAAACAACTTAGATAGGTTGCTAACGTTTACATTATTGTTTGCAACATACTCAGAAAACAAGAACGTCTATGCTAAATGCTACAGCCCAATGAAACTATTGTTGGAAAAAGTATTCATTGTAGGTCTTATTTTTTGCATAGAGTTTGGTACTTAAGAGATTTCAATCAACGTTTGTAAAGAAATAAATCGTCAAGAAAAATCTAACCTTATATCTAATGCAAATCATTCCCTAGTACTTTATTGAAAGGTAGTCTCATGTAGGCTTTTATGCCATCTATGATTTAGCTAACTTGGTCAAAACTTTTTAATTCATCATTTAATAGTTCTAATTGGTGATCTTGACATCAATTTCAACAACAAAGAGTTGAAGAAGAGGAATGCCATATTTAACTACTTTTGGACTATTGAAAGTCCAAAATTCCCTAGATGCTGAAATCCGCTGATCCATGTGGTTATGGATTACATTGGGAGTTGTCCAGATACAGTGCTAAGTTCACACCGTTCCAAGCAATTGAAAGAGTACTTACAAAGGTTTGGAATTTCACTACAAAGAGTTCTAACACATTTCAAGTTCTTACAATAATCCCTTCATGTAGGCATGGAAATATTGAGAAGATAGGGTCTAGAGAAGAGAAAAACGGTGAATGACAATTGCTTATGGTACCACTGAATCGAGGCTCTAGAAGAAAGGACTTACCTGGAAATCCCCCGATGGAGAAGTAACCTTAGGAGATGAATGGGTTCATGGTTACTATGAAGCACAATGTATGTCATCCGATGTATGCCCTACTTATTTGTTCAACCCATGAAGAATCTTAATAAAAAGATGCCTTCTTACATATTTGTATAAGTGAAGGCCGCAATTACCAAAGCAAGGAAGTTCAATGCAAATTACAAGGAAAAAGGTCACAAACGATGGAAGAAAGGAAATCCGAAATGATATTAAGAGTGCTAACATTAGAAGTAATAGAACTATGTCATAGCGATCTAATATGTCGTGATCTTTTAAAAGATCCACTACACAAATGAAAGAGGGTAGTTACCTAAGGTAATGGAGTCAAAGCATCTGCTTCAACTGCCACAATCTACTTTTGCACGCCTTGAACATTATAGCCTGCTTTCCATTCGAACATCAAGGCTTCCCATGCACGACCTCTTAAAAAAAAATAGTGAATAAACTGTAAAGAAGTATAGACTTCTGTGCAAAAAAACTCAACATCACTATGGTGACATCGAATTAAGATTGCATTTGGAGATCTCCCGCTAGCTACACTAACGACCACTTCGTAATTCATCAAGGGTCCACCTCCTTTGCCCTATTCAAATTTACAAGGGCCGCCTCTCTACTTTTCTTAGGAATAGTCCGTGATTTAGGATGGACTATCTTAGACCAAGTTGCGTATACTACACAAGATGCATCCACCCAAGTGGGGGCGGTTTCTTCCACTACCCATTTTCCATACCAACAATTTCGGTACCTCAACTCCAACGTCCGCTCAGAATTATTGGGTCTCCAATATTGGAGCATGAACTTCCCGTTCATCTCATGCCCCGGCTCTATGTTTACTTCAGACAATGCTCGTCCTTGCCAAACATCGCACACTAAAGGATCTTCGGGTCTGAGAAGAACCCATGAACTTGGGCGAATGTCAACCCAAGAATTGAAGCTTTCCCTCAGTGCTTCATTTGCAAGGCTGCAATAAGGTTCCGGGTCTTCTTCTTCAGGAACCATATCAATAGGATTCATCCTACATCCTTGGTTAAGGGTTTCATCATCCAATGTTTTCCAGTCATGCTTTGGCCAAAAGCCTTCTAGCAACTCCGGAAGACATTCAGGTGGTGGTTCCTTCAACTCTTGTACCACACGTTTCCAGTATTCCACATACGGACCAAATGCACTTGCAAATCCTTCACACCTTGTCATTCCATTCCACCAGTATTGAATGTACTTTTCAAGTCCAGACAATATGAAACCCTTATTCACGGTAGCTTTCCGTGCCTTTTCCCTAGCCTTCTCTTGATTTCCGAAGGGGTTCGGAACTTCGTTACCCCACACGGGCTTGAATGGGGTAGGCTTTGGACAACCTGGAGGGAGCATGGGCTGACCTCGACTGTCCTTTTTCTATAGGCATCGAGAAGGTCTATCAGATGGTAGCTAGTTTGAGTCGACAGCTGACTTCTTATACTTCATAACAGGGATCCCCCTAGCATCCACGTAGAATTTGAAGAGGTGCATTTCCCCCAAACCAATTATATGTGTCGTGCCACTGCACAAGAATCCTCTCATAAAGGATTTGAAGTCACCCACCTCTTGTATGAACTCTGGCAAAAATGAAAGTTCTTGCGACTCCATGAAGGCTTTCATGAGGTCAGCAACAACAAAAGTATTCTTGCTCTTCAAAGATTTTGAAAGATGGCTGAAGTAAGCGTCAATGTCCTCATGAGTGTGTCCAACTAGTAGGAATCCAACTTGAATTTCTTTAAAGACACCTCGAGTAGTAAGCAAGGATAAGAACGCCATGAGGTACTGGTTCTTGTTATCCTTTGTAGAATTGTCAAGCTGAAGGTAAAGCTTTTTGGGAAGGGGGAGGGGTCCACGTCGAGCACTAGGTTCAATGAGCTTTATGCTATCCATGCACCTAGATTTTCCTCTAAGTAAAGCCTCAAAGAAAGCATTAGGTGGTGGATACGGAAAGAGGTCCCCCCCCTCTAGGATTGGTGCACCTTCTAGTCGCCGAAAGAGTCTAGCCAAAGAAGAAATCGTGAAGTTTGAGTCTCCCGGCCAACATGATGGGGCATAATGCGCGTATGCACCATCACCATGTCCACGAGCCACCATTCTAGTGATGCTTAGAGGGAATTGACCCAATCCTTGCGTCGCCTTTGTCGTTACACGCATTCTTGGCAAAGCCGTCTTCGAGGTATCCATCTTGTCATGAATAATGCACAAAATCTCTTGAGGATTTCTCTTGGATTCCTCACGCCATGAGGCATACAAACGACGACATGATGCTTGGTGATTAAGATGTTCAGTTCGTTGTTTCGAAAACTGAATGTACTCAGGTCCTCCCTTTGCTGATTTGAGGATGAACTGCTGCAAGTCGTCGCACGTTGTGCATTTCGCAAATGAACTTCCAACAGGTTTTATGTAGACATTGTTGAAGTGCTCCTTCTTAATTCTACTAATTGTAGACTGGCTGACAACGGGTAGGCCGTAGTCCCTATTCAACTGCAATTGAAATTACATGACAAGTAAGCAACGAAACTGAACACTGTAGGACTGCCTACATCAATGATTTGTGTATGAATTTTGCGTCGTTGATGAACGACCCAGATTTAAACATCGGGACATCTCCCGATGATAGGAATTGTGGGGAGATCTGTCGATAGCAAGAGTGAAGGGGAGATTTCCCGATGGCAAGAATGAAGGGGAGATCTCTCGATGGCAAGAGAGAAGGGGAGATCTCCATAACAACAACAGTTAAAGGGAGATTAGTGGATAGCAAGAACTATGGGGAGAGTAGTCGATGAAAAGAGTAATTGGGAGAGTAGTCGGTAATTGCCGACATGAATTTGGCACCCAATGGATACGGTTAATTTTATGATGAATTGTTGCAAATCGACACACGTAGTGCATTTCGCGAAAGAACTTTAGAGTGGTTCGACGTACGCATTCTTCCCGTCCTCATGTACTCTACTAACGGTATGCTAACTCACAACAACGAAGTCGTAGTCCCCATTCAACTGCGAACATCACATGACAAGTGAGCAAGGAGACCGAACACACTGTTGGATTGCTGGACTTCCCAGACTACCCAAACAGTGCAGGACACGGGCATCCCTGGAAATTGACTTCCAGCATAACCGTCGGGAGATCATTCCACGAGAAGAGGTATCGGGAGATATCCCGATGACTGCAGACATGTAATCTACAACCCATGGCTATGGAAACGGTCTGATGTGAAGACTACCAAACACAAAAGTCAGTATGTCCAGAATTACCTTGTTGGCGTCGACTTGAACATGCTTCCAGTTGTTCCCCGCAGGCAGATATTTGAGTGTATCTACTCTTTTGTTTCCAATGCCTCGCATTTGGTGTGGCATTTGGTCCAAGTTGCTATCAATGATTGGTTTCATTGTTCTAGTAACCTGAATTGTTCGAACTCTTGGCCGCTTAATCCCCTTATTCTCGTGTGTTGTCGAAAGGACGCCTTGCTTATACTTCTCAACGTAATTGTGATAGGTCGACTTTGGGATCCCGTGAATGAGGTACCATGCCGTGCCACATACTTCTGCCCCTTCTAACGTAATGTACTTCCGCTTCCGAGTACCATGTAGTGAGTGCAATTGACCTCCAACAGCTATCCCGTGCTCGCGGCGGTCCTCGAAGGACTTCAACCAGAACACTTGCCTAACTTTCAACGTTTTTGCTTGATCAAAAAATTGGCAACAACGAATGTTGCAGCATTTCTGAGAACTAACCCTCCGAATTTCTTCATCTGTTGTTTTGCGTGTAAAAAGTGAGTCCCTCTGCTGCAGACTAGGCCTGCGGACAATAAAGCGATAAGGCGCCTTCACTCTTCCACCAAGGTAGGCCAAAGGATCCCGCATTTCAGGAATGGATGCAAAGTGGTCCACTGTCTCCTTCAAGGACCGACCATTTGGGAACCAGCAATCCGATATGGGCCACCGAGCATGCGTCATTATGTCTTCCAGGTTACCAATGAAAACGTCCAAAACTATGACACCTATGTGCTCCTCACCAAATGTAGTATCCTAGAAATGATCGTCTGTCCTCCAGCAATTAATTCTACCAAAGGAAAGAAGCACACCAAGAGAATCCATAAGCTACACCTCCAGCCCCGTCTAGTCTTCCTAACGAATATAAGGACGTGCATCCATCGGGGGATCTCCCGATGAGATCACAACGTCGGTGAGTCTCCATAAAACAGTGCGGTTTACGGCATCCATCAGAGTTGTCAAATCCCTTTGGAGAAGCATAATTCGACATTGCTCTGCCTCAGGTATAATGGAAAGCGGGTGTAACAGAACAATAGTCCATGGCTCAACCGAGATAGCTACACCAAGCCATTGGCCTTGAGGACGAGCCTCCACAATGGACCCTCCTCCTACTTCACCAAATCCATCGAGAAACAGTTTCACGGAATCACCATTCTTCAACATTGGGGACGTCCTGGCAGAAGACTCTTGTAAATCACCCTCCTCCTCGGGTAGTCCATTGTATGGAAGAATTGCGTCGTTCCGGTCTGAAGGGAAAGAAGCCATTCCATCAGACCGCATTTTTGCTGACACCAAATCTTCGAATGCGCTGTTGAAGATCGAAATCTGAGAGTGACAAGGGAGAGAAAATACTTAGTCACACACCTAGAGAAGGAAGCTCAGGTAGACAAGGTAGGAGCCAGGTGAAATTCAAAATAAGGGAGTGCAATAGGGATGTAGACTCGAAAATGATGGCAGAGGCGAATTAGAGAGATATGTTGTATCGCCATCGGGAGATTTCCCGATGCCCAATTGTAGAGCAAACATGGAAATTATAAAAACACAAAGAGCTATAATATCGAACTCACATTGCACTAGAACAGCATGCATCTAAATAGAAGATCTACCAATGGCCAATTTGAACGAAGTCTGCAAACGTCAATGGACCCATGTCCTGAACGTCCTAAATGGTAAATGAAGAAAAGGGCATCCGGAGATATCCCGATGACCACATGAAGCGCACCACATCAAGGACAAGCGGCATATCCCGAGGGCTTGGCAAATAGAATCATCGAAATGACGATGAACTGATCAATGAATTATAATTAGGAAAAAACAGAATAGTACGCCGACTAATTTCCCATCATCCACTACGCAAGTGCTAATAAAATAACCATTGGGAGATCTCCAGATGACCTTCTGAGAAACATAGGAGATGCCATTGGGAGATCCTTTGATGGCCTCCACTACAAATATGCCAAAGAGGCCATAGAGAGATCCACCAATGGCCTCCAACAGAAATATTCCTTAGAGGCCATCGGGAGATCTCCCGATAGCCTCATCCAGAGAAGTACAAAAGACACCATCGGGAGATCTCTCGATGGCATCCTACAGATCATTGCAGGAGGGTCTGATGGGACATCACTCGATGGATTCCTACATGAAAATAAGGATGAGGCCATCCGGAGATCCCCCGATGGACTCAATGGAAACTACAAAAAAAACCATCGAGGGATCTCTCGATGGGCACAATGGAATCTATAGAAGATGCCAACGGTACATCTCCCAATGGACACCGACATCGTAGGTGCCACCTCTACGATACGTAATATACAGACCTTACGTATACGTATTCCCTTATTCGTGCGTCTAAATTCTACATACACCTGCTGATCTACTATCACTAGCACACAAACCGCTTTCAACATCTAATCACTTTCACAAGTCTCTCAAGAGCAATAGGTCCGAGGGATTCATGACTCTAGGTCCTTCATAAAATGGCACTCCAAAAGGTATTGAACTACAAGAGATTACCTCCGTGGTTCCATGTTCTTGCTTTACATCTTCTTCCGCATGCATAACAAGAGTATAGTAATACTACGAACTATTGATTCACGGTTTCCGACCATGGACCTTGCAAAACTTGCATGTGTCAAATTCCACTAGCATCGCTCCGTCACTAAAGTACACTGTCACTATGATCATGCTACATTAGTAAGAACACTATCATAAGTAGAGAGAAACTAGAGAAAAATATTGTACTTGAAATGACTGATGTTTGAGGAAGTCATACCCTGCAATCGTAAGAGCGCCTGATCCACAGCTCCTTGAATCGAATTGCCGAGGTCTGGGTGAAGCAGTGTAACACTTCTCTCAACTACTATGCGACAACAACTTCACGTGTGCAAAAAAGTGAGCTCTAGGGAGGTCGCCGGTTTTGACAGAATTGGCCTATGATTCAGGAGAGCCAGGTTCCCGCCACGAATTGGAGAGGGTCGTGTGAGCCTGCATTTCGAATGTTCCCTACATCATGGAAGTCCGCGCGTCGTTGTTGACTAGATCTGAAGATCCTCTTCTGCCTTCTGAATGTTCATTGCCTTCTCGAAGACCACATACGTGTGACTCAATATGTTCGTACGTGTGGAACTTCTTTACCGCGGAATTCGACAATTAAGTGAAATGCGGAATCCGAAACATGAGTCAATCTGGAGGGGAGTACGTGTAGTCCACACTGGAATCCAAGTGTGATCTTCAGGGATCTTACCGCATTCACTATTTCACTGCTAGTATTATTACACTGCTACCACCTGCTCCGTGTGTTTGGGTAGCGCATCAAACATTATTCCGGAAAGGCCTCCGATTTTCTGTCAGTCTTGCCACACTTGATTTCACGTACTGGAAAGTCATGGAACAATAAAACCTCATCGTATTTACCTTCCTTGAGGGTACTTTGGTACATTACCAGGATTTATATTCCTCAGTTTGTCATGGTTGTGGACCTAATAAGACCCTAAACCCTAAACCCGAATGAAACTCTAAACCCTAATAAAACATTTAAATCAAAATGTTTATAACTCACAACATCACTACATTATAAAAATGCCATGAAGTTCAAAGCTTCTAGTACCAATGAAATGCCCACTCTCTTACGTCACTGTATTTTTACTTTCTAATTTCACCTCTATTCAATGACCATCATATTGTTTTCTATCATTTTCCAAGATTCAAAGATGTTATTTTGCACAAGCCATGTATTTCTATAACATTAGGTATTTCGCAAAACATTATATTACACAACTGGTGCTTGCTTTGCTAAAGAAACATTTTAGTCTTCGAATATTTATTATAATGACACTCTTAGAATTAAAATCTTTAAAAGTATATTGATTTTTTGGATAGGTTGATAATTATAATATGTGGATGAAGTTTGCAGCCAAAATGAACAATCAAGATGGCACCTCTCTAATGTTACTATATCACTCCATTCTAATATCCCCTCAACCATTGATGAGTGGTTTTAGGGTTTAGGGTTTAGGGTTCATCATTCAGGGTTTAGGATCAAGGTTCAGGAATTAGGGTTTAGGGTTCAAGGTTTAGGGTCGACGGTTATTATTATAGGGTTTGAAGGGTTTAGTCTTCTCGGATTGGTTTAGGGGCGGGAACACGTACTCTTCATTGAAGGCTTTAGGGGTATCATTCTACGTGGTAAGTAGGAGATGGGAGTTTAATGAAGACAGTATGGGCATCTTGTTTATTATTTGTAGGGTTTAGGCTTCTCTTCCATAGCCATGTTTGCCTTATTAATTAATTTAGTATGGAGGGATTAGAGTCTAAATTGATCTTTCCTGATTACTAGGTTTTAGGGTTAGGATTTTCCTAATTAGAAATTAAACCGAGGATCATGAATTTCTCAACAAATTGTAACTCAAGGTTTGGGATAGTTGCAAACTTCTTGCGAACTGTATCGAGGGTTCTAGTTGTCATTTTATAGGCACGTTTTGTAATTTTTGGTACATAGCAAGATTTGTGGACAGTATAGGTAACATTGTAATATATTTATCTATAGGAGTTCGGTGCCTTAGTAGCACTTCTCAAAACTTTGATGTTTGCGTTCAATGAAAATGGATAAATAAATTTATTTATATGTTTAAAATCCAAAAATTTCTTACAAAAAATTTATATCTATAAAGATTTAGGGAAACCATTTCAAATCTATGGGTGTTTAAAAGGTTTAGGTTGAGAATGTTCTAGTTTCGGGTGTCTCTTGCTATCATGTACTGAATGAAATATAAAGAATACATTATGAATATGTCATATTCATGAATTACTTTTGAAAACTAGTTGGACTTCTTATTTTACCATGTCAGTCTTATTTCTTTTCACAAAGTATGCCTCAGGTTGCTTTGTTTAGGATTTGTTGTTTTTCTAGTTTCAGTAGGTTTAGTTAGTTTTGATCTTATTTTTCTCCACCCTTGCTAGTACTTGTAATGAAGATACAAAGTTGGGATTTCACATTTGCTTCCAATTTTTGTATCGTTGTCTACCCTCTACAATTATTCATTGAAAGGCGCTATAGTTGTTTTCACACTTCCCATTTTTTTTCCACACTCTATATTGTTTTCCAGAATTTGGATTTTTTTGGACCACTCTATATGTTTTTCCACACTTTGTATTTTTTTGCACGCTCTATATTTTTTTCCACACTTTGTATTTTTTTGCACACTCTATATTTCTTTCCACACTCTGTATTTTTTTGTACACTATATTTTCTGCCACACTCTACATTTTTTTTCACATTTTAACTACTTCTAGACTATTTGCTGAATGTAGGACACAACATCTAGAGGTCTCCACATGATATCATCAGGAGATCTCCCGATGTTTTACAAAATAATCGATGTGTTGCAGACATCTTCTAATGCTTTACAAAGTCTCTCGATGTTTTGCGGACATCTCCTCATGTTTTACAGAATCTCCCGATGTTTTGCGGAGATCTCCTAATGTTTCATAGAATCTGTCGATGTTTTGCAGAGATCTCCTGATGTTTTACAGAATCTCCCAATGTCTTAGGGTATTTCCAAGTGGCAATTTTTTTTCCTAATGACCATTATTAATTTTGAAATTTCAAAAGTGCAAAAATAGTTTAATGTGGCATTCGAGTGTCTACAACACTTCAATAGGTATGATACACTGATAAATAATTAAGAAAATTGGTAAGAATTGTGGACATGAACAATAAGCACGTACTAAAATACTTAGTAAATAATATGTGTAAAAAGAAAATACCTTATTCAAAATACTATATACTAATTATCGTGAACTCACTACAACAATACGGATATTCACTAGTATTATGTTACTGTTGGTGTAAGTTGTGTTATATAAACTTTACCAAAACCACTCTAAAATTGAAGTGGTTTAAATCTAGTGTTGGGTTCACCACAAATTCTTTAATTCATAATTTTAGGCTTATTTTTTTTTCAATTCCAACTTTGTGAAATGATGTGTACTTGTAAATGAAATCTTCTTCAACAACTTATAAGTATCTTGTACTATTTGTACTTGACAAATAATATGATTGTACTCAAGTGTTCGCAACGTGAATTCAAATTTTACCATTGAGTTGTGCTTTGTGGTAATCACTAATTACCAAGCATGATGGTAATTAGTGACTGACACGAATGACTGACCCCACCAAGTCAATGAAATCATTTCCATGAGGGCGCCGCCTCCACCCGTCCCCTCCTTCCTCCCGATGGCCCCCTCTCCTCCCGATGCGTGAGAACTTGTTCTTCCTTCCCGCTGCATCGTCTCCCTTCCGCACGCTGCGCTCTCCTCCCGATGCTGCAACGTCTTCAATTTTCTTGATCTCCGTACGCTCGACCTCGCACTTGCTCCCGCTCCCGCTCTAGTTGGTCTGTGCTCCCGCTCCCCAGCGCAACCGCGTTTCTCCCGTTGCGACGTGTGGGCGCCCTCTTTCTCTGGCGTGTATGGTTCCAAGACAAATTTTGGGGCTTTGAAGTTTTGATCGACACGACTTGAGCAGGTAAGTTTTCGATGTACGTGCTTTCAATTTTGTCGGAGAGTGGTAGGCATGAAGTAAGTTGTTGTTCCACGCAAAACCCTGAAGCCGATGCTGTTAGTACAGACTGCATTGTATTATAATTTATCGCACCACGTAATTTACTTGTAGTCATTCGATGCACTAGTCCTTGTGTTTTTCTCCCGATCCAGGGTTTAGTGAAGTTGCATTTTCGTTTTCTAGTTGTGGTGACCTGTAGCAAAGCTTGGAAGGCATGGAACTGTCGCCCTAGTCCATGCACGAACTCGGTCCGTGATGTAGTCTTAGAAATTCTCTGACTTCCATCATCAATTGTAGTTACTTGATTAATATAGTGTTTTTTCTAGATCATTGTTTCACTGAAGTTGCATTCTCGTGTTCTAGTTGTGGTGACTTTTCATGTGCGTTTCATTTTGTTGGATTCAATTTTGAACTGAGGTCCTTGCATGTTTGTCCAACTTCTCTCTTCACTTAGCATTCCCAATCACTTGCAGGAAGTAGCTTCTGACGTGTGGAAACAAGTCTTTGTTAGGTCCTTCTTAATTTCCAAGTTCTTGGCGCCTTCCAGTCTAGCTTGAGGGACGCCTGATCAGACTGCTTGCCATAGCTCGAAGGCTTGTATAGAGGTAAGGAACATGCCTAGGTTCAGGGATGCAGTCTAAGATAATTTTAGGGAACCTAAACCCAGAATTGAAACAAGTTTTCTTACGATGTAGTATAAGAATTTGTGGTTCATTGCTCTTATTACATGTTTTCCGGGTTCTCAGTCATTGTGTTTTGTAATTCAGGTGTATAAAAAGCGTTTGGAATTCTTAATTTCTACAGAGGGTTCTGTAGAATGGCAACATCGACGGACCATGAAATCCGCCGCGAGTGGAATAACTTGTAAGTCCTAATGTCCCTGCATATCTTGCACATGAACATGTCATTTTAGGTTGCTTACTAGAGACCTTCTCGGTGGTCAGAAGAAGCAATTCAGGAAAATGTTGCAGGTATTGTAAGGAAAATCGTATGCAGTAGCTAAAAATTCGAATGTTGAATACATGTGGAAATATTCGGATACCATAAATCCGTGCATCTAGAGATGTGGGGAAAAGTGCCCTGTAGCAGGGGAATTCACCGTCGTGGTACGGAATCCTATGACTGTGCATCGGGAGATCCCCTGATAATGCATGGCCACGAAATCGCTGCGGTAGCTACCAGACGACATTTAGAAATTCACACATAGTGAATAATCAGACGGCAGTAGAACAGGCCATCCGGAGACCTCCCGATGGAATTTGTGTATAGGAGAGTGGAAAACTAGAGCAGGAAATGAATAGTACTCCGAGTAGAGGTAGAAGCAGGTCTAGGATTGTCGTGACCCAAATGACACCTACCAGCTCCTAGCAGCTCACTAGGTTCACCCCAATCCACTTACAGCGTCACTTGGTCACCAACTGCCTAACACTGCACATGCCAAGCACCCCCAGTGTCAGTCCCCATTTCCAACTCAGTTTGCCAAGTCCTAGTCACCGGGACTACTACTCGGGACACATACTCCCATTGTGACACCAGATATGTCACTTAGTAACATGGGGCGGAACTTCCACCTTAATGTGCAAGGACCCATGGTGGCACTACTCACCATGGTCCTAACCGCCCTTGAGGGTCATCCCACTCCATGCTAGCCCTTTTTGCATTTGCTATTCATTCACTAGAGGTAACCGGCACTCACAACTCGGGACACATCCAAGGAGGCCTAGCAAGGAGCGGGACTCCACCCAACCGAAGCCACGGGACACACACAAGTGTCCCATGGTGCCTTGAAGTGGTGGTGAAGTCACCACCACCAACCATGAGTCATCGGGACTCACTAAGGCTTCAAGAGGGAGTGAGGAGGGAGACCAACCCCTCCTATAGTACTCTCTGTGGTATTCGGCAGACCCCCCCGTCCTAGGTCGAAGGAAGTCCTTGGATAACCTTGGGTTGTGGAAGACCACCCACTTCCAACCCAAATCGCCAAGTTACGTCACCGTTTGGACTCCCGAACTTCCAACCGGCGTAACTTTGCACTCAGAGCTCCAAGTCCAACATGCGAGCCCATTTTAGACATCTACGCAACGAGTAGATGCCGATGAACTGCTCACTCGTCCCATTTGGATAAGTTCTCGCAAAGTTATGTCCCTCTAAAGATTCGGATGCACCGGGGGAGGCGTCACGCCTTTACCACGGCTCTTCTTTTGGCCATAACTTTTGACTCATGTCTTAGAACCTCGTAATGCTTGTCATTCTAGGTTTCTTGTGTTCATAGCTTTCCAATGATATGCCACATGCCATACTTTGTTTTGGAATTCATTGGGAACCCTTCACACCTAGCCTTCAAGTGTCCCGACGCCACCGGGACGCAGTCAACTTTGAGCGGCCATAACTTTTTGCTCACAACTCTGAATTGCGCGTTATTTGCGCCATTAGAAGCGTATTGTCAAGCGCTTTCCAAGCATGTGTGACACTCTCATGTTTATTTCAAAACCAGGGCGTTATTGCGCCCTGTTTGATTGGGAGTCTCTTCATTCTCCCTACCTAGTGTATTGCAAGGCTTGGGAAGTCACCCCCAAGGTCCCCCCTTGCGCACTAAGGTTCATTTGGGCACCCCAAGTAGATAGGGGCGTGACACTCACCCCCACCAAATAGGGTCGATGCCCTCATCGACATTACTTCTAGTCGGAAGCATTGAGTTTTAGTGGATAGCTATCCCCTCAATACCTTCATTGCGTTCTGGATAGCTAACCCCACAATGACCCAAGTACTCATTTACTTAGTTCAAATGGCTAAGTCTCCAAAGGTGGCACTAGATAAACCCATGGTTTTGGCACCCTAGATGACAAACATCCAAGGACCTAGACCTACTCTAAAGGGACTTATCTACTTTGAGATTCTCCCGGTTTGCCTTCTTTTGGCTCCGAGTTAGGCTCAACTAGCCTATCTTACTTACATGACTAGGAAGAACTCAAGGCTCATCAATTTCTACTTGGTTGCAACACCAAGACCCCTCTCAAACACTTAAGTTATCAAGTGATGAACTTTGCAAGCCTAGAGATAGTGCCAAATCTTGCTTGACTTGTCCTTTGAGTACTCTCCCGAGGTATGGATGATCAATCCATATGTAGACAATGGTCTACTCCCAAAGGGCACTTTTGTAAGCCCGTGCCACTATCTTGCTCCCGCCCAAGCAAGTTCTAAGTTTGAAAGTCAAAAGGGTTTAGTCCCTTGCAACCTTCAAGCTAAGGCCCCTACTTTACAGCATTCTCAAAATTGATTTACGTATCATTCCATCCTCTTTTACTAAACCAAACATCAATGAGACTAGGACTCATTTCATAGTGCTAATTTCAATCAAGAACTAACTCACATACAAGGAGTCATTTCCAACATTGTGACTTTATTTCAAAACAAGTACATAATAGACAAGCGCATAAATGCATTGTTTACACAAGTGTTGTGTTTCTCCCTCACTAATAAAGGTTGATGTCCTCATCAACTCTTACGCGGCTTTTGGTTGGATTGTCTACTTTGTTCAAATCGATCCACCACCTCCTTTGCATGAACCATATCTTTGGCATTCACCCAAATTGTTTCCTTTTCATGATACCCTTGCCATTTCACTAAGTATTCCTTGCCCCTTTTCTTAGTGTTTCTACTCTTGAGAATCCCTTCCACCTCATACTCAAGGTGTTTTGTGACAACCCATATTTTTTTATTTTTCTTTGTTTACAGATTTAAGTGGAATAGAAATTAGAAATAGGTATCCGGATTCATCTGAGGGGAGAAAGATAAATAAAAAATAGTCACAAGAGGACCTTACGGAACTAATCCGGTTTTAGGCAGAAGCGGATCGGATTAGATTTCCAACCGGATTAGATTTCCAACCGGATTCTCCTTGACCGGATTGGAGAGAACCGGATGTCAAGAACCGGACCGGATATCCGACCGGTCATAATGACCAGTCCAGGACGTTAGGACTATATAAAGCCTGACCTTGCCCATTTTCAGGTCTTTGGTTTTTCACGTGTTGTCGTTTCCTGTCTTAGCGCCTGACACTTTTCCATTTACAGCGGCAGGGAGGGAAAGTACAAGAGGGTCCGGTAGTGAGTGAGGGGTGTGAGACGAAGAGATCGCCTCCGGGCGCAAGTGAGAGAGACTTGAGCACGAGCGAATACGGAACAGTGAGAAACTGAGATTGTGATCACGCAAGGAGGTTGGTTTGCAGGTAGAGCGGAAGACCAGAGTGTGAGCACTCCCTTGTTAGAACCGTAGAGAGCGAAATTGGATAGAGCTGCCCTCATGCCGCGGCTAAACCGGAAGAGACCAGGCTCTAACACCCCGCCCCCGAATGAAGTAAGGCTGAGAAAAGTGGTTCCGGTCATGCCGACCAAGGAACCGGAAAAGGGAGAGCTCAGGGAGGATTTGTCGTCGATGGGTTGTCAGGGATTAGCTTTGAAACCTTGGGGTTTCAAAGATGAGAGAATGATTAGGGAAATCCTGAGTGGCGTATCGAACCAATTCGATAACACCTTGAGAGAGAATCCAGTCCAATGGACCGAGGCTTTGTGGCGGGACGTGTACGGGTTCTAGCCGGAAGGACTCGGGCTCGCCAGTTGGAAGGATGACTTTGTCCAAGGCAAGTTCGGAAGCGTTGTAAATCCGAAGGATGGCTACGCGGTAGAGGACTGCCTCGATGACCGGGAGCGTCGCTTGCTCCAGTTCCTTATTCCGGTTCTGCATCCGGAAAAGCCCACCAGGGTGACCATCACCCTAGCTAACACGATCTTCGGAGCGCTGAGCGGAACCCGGAAAGTAGACTGGGGCCGGATCTTCTTTGATCTGGTGTCCCAACTTACTACAAGAGTGGAGAGAAGTAGGGCTACCCCACTGTGCCCTTATGTGTACCACCTCTACCAGCAACAGGAACTACTGACGGAAGTGGAGCTGAAGGTGTGGAAGGCCCAGGAGCGAACTATGAAGTATGGTGAATCCGAGTCTGATCAAGAAGCGGATTCCGGAAACGAAACCGAGGAGGAGGAAGAAGAAGAAGAGGAAGAGGAGGAACCGTATGTCCCCTCCAAAAGGCAGAAGACCACGCCGATCCGGAATCGAAGGACGTCTCTGGTTCAACCCCATCCACGCAAAGGGGAGACTCCAACCGGACCAGATGTGGCATCCCGATCGGGAACCGGAGATCCGTTTGACAAGTTGGTCGGGATCCTCTGCGGAATCCGGGCAGATTGGGAAGTTAAGAAGCGGATGCTCGGGGAGATCGCGGAATTAATTGGAGCGGAACCGGACAATCAGTTGCCGCAGGAGGTAGCTGAGTGTGTCATCAATCCGGATGAGCTCCAGAAGTTGAAGGAGGAAAGCAAGCGGCAACATGATGAAGTGGACATTCTCAAGGCCAAATTTTTTGCCTTGCTCGAGAACGCCAACGCGACAAGGGAGATGGCGGAGGAAATGAAAAAGCTGGCCGCGGAGGTGAAGGACGTGGTCGGAGGACCCGGAGCCGCAATCACCAAGGTGCGCCTGTTCGAGGAGGAGGTGCACAAGGAAAAGAAGATATCCGGAACAAGGGTGGTGCACATCCTCACTGATTTTGAGGAGCAAATAGAGAGGCTCCTATCCAAGGCACGGGAGTCAGCGGACCGGATTATGGAGAGCAGCCAGAAGTTGACAGAGATTCCGGTCGGGCTCTTTGAAATTTCACTTCTGGACTTGTTTCCGGAAGAGGCAGCTCAGGAACCGGGGAAGGACAAGATGCCCCAGTCAAGTAGGGCACAGAAGAAGACGCCTTCGACCGGACCGCAACTGATCGATTTAGACCCCCCGGAAACTAAGAAAGAACACCCGCCTCCACCTCCGGATGGGGAACGGAACCGGAATCAAACAGAAGTGTTCGAGTAGTTGGAGAGACCTGACGAGAGCCCTACCATTGGATCCTGAGTATATGAGACGGAATAGGAAGTGTTGTAAAAATGGGAATTATAAAATAGGAACCGGATTTATAGAGTATGAACCGGAATAGAATCCGGTTAGGATAAGGTACGACCGGATTGTCAGCGCCTTCAGAGGCGGAAATCATGTATTCACTTTTTGCTTTTTGTATATAAAACAGTCTCTGAGCTGGAGACGGAGGGAGTTCTTTTGGCATTTCCTTGTGTACTTTCCATTGACTTGATTTTGTGTAATCTTCCCGAGGGTTGGTATGAGTGCACAGAGTTGGAGTAAGAAGGTAGGCACGGAGGTGTTGGTAGAGATCTCCCTTTGATGGGTGTTTCCGGTTCTAAGTATATGTGAGTAGGTTATGAAGAGTTAGAAGTGGATTCCAGTGCCTCAGCAGCTGCAGAAGTTTAGTATTCCGAGTAAGAAATCCGTTGATTAGGCTAGGTGGATAGGGAGGGATTCTATAGCTACGCTAGAACTCCTGGGTGGGAAATCCGGTCGAGTATCCTGACTCCTGTGAGGTCTTGCCACCGTTGTGGGTAAAACGGAAGAACTTTTGTAGGTGTTGGAACGAACGGGTGCATTTGTAGCCACCGAAATTAGTACGGAACGGATCAGTGTCAAGGTCGTTGTAGTATGAGAGGATCGTACGGGGGGTCTTTGTGTGACCTGTGATCCGGATTGCTATCCGGATTGCTGTGAAGGACCAAACCGGATCTGTATTAGTTAGGGGATCAGTGGATAGGAGAGTGGGTCTTCAACCACTATAAGTCACGGAAGGAGTGGTGGGCCTACCACTTTCAAAAGCAAGCGGCGAACCCTCTGATGGTAAAACAGAGGCAAAATTAAACCGGGTACGGAAGGGTGGACCGGACCGGATCCGCCCAGGAGGATACTTAGGACCGAAAGTTGCAGAGTCCAGAATTGAGAAGTTAATCCAGAGACCGTGGAACTAATAAAACCGGAAGTAGGATACGGTCCAGTCGTAGTCTTCCGGTTGGTTTTGGACGTTCCGGTTTTCAGAGGTAGAACCGGAAAGTAGAATTGAAGGCTTTAATTGGATTTATCTCCTTATTAGAGTTAGCTACTTCACAGGATCTCGTGGGTTCGATCTTTAGGGTCATTTTGTTATGCTCTAGGGCGATTTTTGTGAATATAATAGGGAAATTGCTTACTCTGTGCTGCGACACTTGATAAGTGACACAAGTCTTTACATAATGTGCAATGTCTTCTTTCATTCCAAGCCAATAGAACCTCTTAGCCACAAAACTTATGGTGGCTTTCTCACCTCTATGACCTGCAAGAGGCTTGTCATGCTCCTCCTTCAAGACTTGCAACCTCAACTTGCCTTTGGGGACATACACCCTACCTTGCTTGAATTTGATTAGGCCTTGGTGTAATCGAATCCCCTTCACTTTCTTGCCAACCCTCAAATCACTTAGGAACTTTTGAGCTTTTGGGTCCTTCATGTAAGCCTCCCTTATTCTCCTAGCTAAGTCACTTTCTCCCTCATACATTAACCTTAGTATTTGACTAGAACTTGGTTTGAACTCATCCTTTCGACTAAGGGCATCGGGCACCACATTTTCTTTGCCCGGTTTGTGAATCAAGTCCATGTTCATAAGAGCCAAGGTGTCATACTACTTCAATTGCTTGGCTGTCACTCTAGCTTGGCTCTCAAAATACTTCAACGACACATTATCGGTGAACATCTTGGTTTGATGAAGACCAAGGTAATGTTGCCATGTCTTCAAACAATGCACTACTGCAAACATCTCCTTTTCATGTGTTGGCCACTTGGTTTGGGTCCCATCCAACTTTTTGCTTTCAAAAGCAATGGGCCTCCCACCTTGCATCAACACTCCCCCAATTGCAAAATCACTTGCATCCGTGTGTACCTCAAAAGGTTGATCAAACTCAGGAAACTTCAACACTCGATGAGAAGAAAGTTTGGCCTTGAGCTCTTCAAAAGCTTGCTCACATGGCTTGGACCACACTATGGCTTGGTTCTTTTTCAACAAGTCAGACAAAGGTTTGGCAATCTTAGAGAAGTCTCTAATGAACCTCCTATAATAATTGGCAAGTCCAAGAAATGACCTTATACCTTTTTGGGTGGTAGGTGGTTTCCACTCCTTGATTGCTTCTACCTTCTTTGTATCCGGCTTGATCCCCGATCCAGACAACATGTGGCCCAAGAAGTCAATCTCCATCAAGCCAAACTCACTTTTCTCCCCATTTGCATACAATTTGTGTTCCCTAAGCCTTCCCAACACAATCTCAAGGTGCTTGGCATGCTCCTCCGCCGTCTTGGAGTACACCAAGATGTCATCAATGTAAACAATGACAAATTCATCCATCTCTTGATGGAACACGGTGTTCATAAGGGTGGTGAATGTTGAAGGGGCATTGCATAGGCCAAAAGGCATCACCAAAAAACTCATAAGACCCATATCGGGTCCTACATGCCGTCTTTTCAATGTCTCCAAGTGCAATTCGAATTTGGTAGTAATCTGACTTCAAATCAATGCGGCTAAAGTACACCGCCCTTGCCAACCTATCAAAGAGATCATCAATTCGAGGTAAAGGGTAGTTGTTCTTAATGGTGATCTTATTGAGTGCCCTATAATCAACACACATGCGAAGTTTTCCATCCTTCTTGTCCACAAACAAGACTGGCGCTCCATAAGGTGACTTGTTCTTACGAATGTATCCTTTAGCTAAGAGCTCATTGAGTTGGTGTTTCAACTCTTTCAACTCCCTTTGATTCAACCGGTAAGGTGCCTTGGATGGTGGTTGTGACCCAAGCACCACCTCAATTTTGTGATCCACTTCTCTTTTAGGAGGCAAGGCATCAGGCAACTTTGTTGTCAAAACATCCATAAACTTATGGATTACACTTGTTACACACTTTGGAGGGGAATGGGCCCTATTAGCCAACTTCTTTTCCTCTCCAACCACACCAGCACGCATAACAATCAAGAACTTAGTATCACTAAGTTCTTCCAAAACTACTAGATGGATTTGAGTCCCCAACATCTTGGGTGACTTAGTTATTTCTAACTCCATCTCTTTGCCATCTACATTGGCAACCACCTTCAAAGATGGCCGCCTTTTTATGTCTACTTCATAAGTATCTAGGAAAGTATTTCCTAGGATGAGATCTACCCCATCCATATCACACATCGTGAAGTCTTCCACAAAGGTGAACTTCCCACATTTCACTTCCACGTTTGTTGCCACCTTACTTGTCTTGTGCGGTTTGCCCTTGGCAAACTGCACTTTGATGGGCTTGCAAGACTCCTTGATTTGCAAGCCCAACTCTTTAGCAAGTCTTGGGCTCACGAATGAGTGAGTTGCACCTGTATCCACCAGGAGTGAAACATCATGCTTACTTATGGATCCTTTTAAGAACAACAAGCGGGGACTCAACTTGGGTTGATTTGCCTTAGCCAAGAATCCACCTTGAAGAACATGCTCTCCAATGTGAGAACGTGCATTTTGAACACTCACCTTAGGTTTGGTGCAACCCCGGGACAAGTGGCCCTTCTCTCCACAATTGTAACAAGTCATTTGGCTCACATCCCTTTTAGTTTTGTTACCTCCTTTGTCAATGCCCTTAGCTTGTCCTTCTTTTGGCCCACTTGACTTGGCTCCATCCCCACCATGCTTGGTCTTCATCCAAACATGACGCCTCAACTTGTGCTTAGAGTGTTTGCTTGACTTATCTGTTGAAGGCCCATTTTTAGCCTTCTTGTTTTGGCCCTCATCATCACCAATCCTTTCAGCCAGCTTCAACAACTCCGCACAAGTCTCTGGAAGTTGGGGCATTCTAAACAATGCACGTTCTGCCCAACTTTGCAATCCATTGAAGAAAATGATTTTCTTGGCTAGTTCGTCTAGCTTTGGAATCACATTCAAGTGTGCATTAAACTCCCGCACATACCCCTTAAGACTCCCTGTTTGCTTGAGTCTTACAAGTGCCACTCCATCACGAATGTCTTGGTATTCTGGGATAAAGCGGTCGCCAATGCGTTCCTTGAAACCAGCCCAAGTCAAGTTGTCCACCACCTCAGGACTTTCTCCACGAAAGTGAGTCCACCAAAGCAAAGCATGATCCTTGAGAAAGGTCACCGCAATGGTGATCTTATCTTCTTCAGGTGCTCTTTGAGCTTCAAAGTACAACTCCAATTCCACCAAAAAGTCCTTCACTTTGTGGGCCTTGCCAATACCTATGAAAGAAGATGGCATGTTGGTTTTGCACAATTTGTGAGAAGAAGAGGTAGAACCCTTCTCCTTTAGCTCTTTGATTTCACCTTGCATCACTTGAAGTGTTTTGACAAGTTCTTCAAACATAAGGTCACGCCCTTTCTGTTTGCGATCACGTTGGGGTTTCCCGGGACTAGTGGTGGTGTCACCTTCCTTGGCACTAGTTTCCACATTCTCTTCCTCAATGGGAGTCAATTCTTGTCCCATTTGCTCCAAATGAAGAGAATCCCCTCCTTGAGTTTCCTCCAAGGAAGGCTCATTAGCCTCCAAACCCTGACTACGTGTTTGGCGCCCTTATCTTGAAGCTCCAACTTCACCTGTCTTGGCTCTCACCATGGCTCCAAGACTCACTGTACACCAACGTAGCCCTACTCTGATACCAAATGTTGCGATCCAAATGACACCTACCAGCTCCCAGCAGCTCACTAGATTCACCCCAATCCACTTACAGCGTCACTTGGTCACCAACTGCCTAACACTGCACATGCCAAGCACCCACAATGTTAGTCCCCATTTCCAACTCAGTTTGCCAAGTCCCAGTCACCGGGACTACTACTCGGGACACATACTCCCATTGTGACACCAGATATGTCACTTAGTAACATGGGGCGGAACTTCCACCTTAATGTGCAAGGACCCATGGTGGCACTACTCACCATGGTCCTAACCGCCCTTGAGGGTCATCCCACTCCATGCTAGCCCTTTTTGCATTTGCTATTCATTCACTAGAGGTAACCGGCACTCACAACTCGGGACACATCCAAGGAGGCCTAGCAAGGAGCGGGACTCCACCCAACCGAAGCCACGGGACACACACAAGTGTCCCATGGTGCCTTGAAGTGGTGGTGAAGTCACCACCACCAACCATGAGTCATCGGGACTCACTAAGGCTTCAAGAGGGAGTGAGGAGGGAGACCAACCCCTCCTATAGTACTCTCTGTGGTATTCGGCAGACCCCCCCGTCCTAGGTCGAAGGAAGTCCTTGGATAACCTTGGGTTGTGGAAGACCACCCACTTCCAACCCAAATCGCCAAGTTACGTCACCGTTTGGACTCCCGAACTTCCAACCGGCGTAACTTTGCACTCAGAGCTCCAAGTCCAACATGCGAGCCCATTTTAGACATCTACGCAACGAGTAGATGCCGATGAACTGCTCACTCGTCCCATTTGGATAAGTTCTCGCAAAGTTATGTCCCTCTAAAGATTCGGATGCACCGGGGGAGGCGTCACGCCTTTACCACGGCTCTTCTTTTGGCCATAACTTTTGACTCATGTCTTAGAACCTCGTAATGCTTGTCATTCTAGGTTTCTTGTGTTCATAGCTTTCCAATGATATGCCACATGCCATACTTTGTTTTGGAATTCATTGGGAACCCTTCACACCTAGCCTTCAAGTGTCCCGACGCCACCGGGACGCAGTCAACTTTGAGCGGCCATAACTTTTTGCTCACAACTCTGAATTGCGCGTTATTTGCGCCATTAGAAGCGTATTGTCAAGCGCTTTCCAAGCATGTGTGACACTCTCATGTTTATTTCAAAACCAGGGCGCTATTGCGCCCTGTTTGATCGAGAGTCTCTTCATTTTCCCTACCTAGTCTATTGCAAGGTTTGGGAAGTCACCCCCAAGGTCCCCTCTTGCGCATTAAGGTTCATTTGGACACCTCAAGTAGATAGGGGCATGACATCGAACTCCTATGCAATGTACGGGATGTACTCTGGCTTCTTGCTGGGTAGGGGGAGGTCCAGGTAGTGGCACATGAGTTCATTTTTCATGGCCCGAATCTTCTTCTCACGGGCTCCTGATTGTTGGATGGAAACGAGTGGTTTACCCCATTCATCCAGCATGAGCTTTGTGTTCTTCATGCATACGGTGCCTGCCTCAACTAGGCCGGCCAAGTAGTTGACGTCTTCTGGACGGAGGCCGTATAGTGGCTTGAAGTCTTGTGTGACAAATGGTTTCCGCTTGGCCTTCGACTCGGGACCGGTACCGTCCGGAAGTTCAAATCAGAGGAATCTCTCCTCGATCCTTATCTAGCGGTTCACGTCATCGTCATTCTCCTTGAACAGCAGCGAAATTCTGAGATCCGCATGGTCGTTGCCCTTTGAGCCTGCATAGATTGTTGACATCACCGGGTAGAAAGCCTGCAGATTGAATGTCGGAGGTTAGCGACATGGAGAAGATAAATCGATCATGGGGAGATCTACCCCTGCTGTACAAAAAGCCTTTGCTGCCTATCGTTACCTATTTTCGGGAGATCTTCCGATGAGCGTCATGACAGGAGTGTCCTCAGAAATTTTGACATCGGGACATTTCCTGTTGCTGTACATAAGTGGGTGTCCTCACGACGACTACAACTTATCAGGAAATCTCCCGTTGATCAAAATCATGCACATAAAACCTCTATAGACTGCTGTTGACTAACCCGCAATCTAGAACGACAAGAAATTCACAGTGAGTGTGGTTTTGTCGTTCTACTTACAAGGTACTCTGTTGAGTGTCCTCGTCCTCCGTATGATGGTTGCGGGCTTCCCATGTCCCTCCATCTGATCCGAGCATGCAGGAATTGTTGAGTAAAGCTCTGTTCCTTCTGCTCTCCTATGATGTTTTGATTTAAAAACCTTGACAGGTGGACAATGTCATTCTTCGTCAAATCATATTTTTGCCAGATGGGGATGATGTTGAAGGTAGAAGCCCATAGCACGTCCGTGGGGGGTATCTCTTCACTTTCCACCAACACCTTGTGGGCTTCAATTGTATGTTGCCCCCCAATGATGTAATAATGGCTGTTCTCTGTCAGGCTAGAAGACTTGGGGCATGTATCCCAGAACGTGACATCCCCACTCTGACCATGCGGACCCTGCTTCAGCGGCAAAACAGTAATGTACCTGTTCTCCGACATGTAGTCTGCATCCACTAAAATTTGGTTGCAGATTTTCTTGAGCCGACTCCTCTCAATTCCCCTGTACACTAGTCTGCCTGGCGGAGCCTGGTGCAGGTACCTGTAATGTACACGAAGGAGTTTACCATCTCCTTTGGTAAACGCTTTCTTCCCCCACTTATACAATGGCATGAACACTTGCTTGTAAAGCTTGTTCATCGCCTTCATGTCATGTGGGGCGAGCTTATTGACCTCTACATCGGTCATGCTCACAACTTTTTGAATAGTGAGGAGGACGGGTGCTTTGCCCTTCTTCGTTCTCTTTGGAACAGCCTCCTCCACCTCATCTCCCGGAGCTCTGGTGGGCAACTTTCTTTTGGAGCGCTTCTTCATCGGAGATGGCTTGGGGGGCAAACCTTCGCCCATACTAGCGGAAGGATGCACTTGTCGCCTTTGTTCTTCAATGATGTCCCACTCGTTGCTCAATTCATCGCGAGTCCAGAAATGGGAATCATCTCTCCTGCTAAGCATTCCCTGTCGTGTCAACGTCTCACACATGTCCATATTCATCTTCGCGTAATCCAGAACTAATCCGTATGTAATGGACTCATTGGATTTGGGGATCTTCTCCTAAATTATGAGAAGCATTGTAGAGTTATGCAAGCCTTGCATCTCGAGGACGTCAATTCCAATTGTGGTGTGCTTCTTCCCCATGTACTCCAGCTTCAGACATATGTGAACTCTCATGTTGGGCAACTCCATCCACTGCAGACCCTAGGCTGAGAGTTTCGCATTGCATCGGAACACTACCGCTAGGTTGTGGCTGCCACGATATTGGAACATCTGGAACTTGAAGTCCACAAAGGCAACAAGCCTCCTAGGCGATAAGGCCGGAGTCCAATTTGTCACTACAAAATGACACAATCAATGGTTAGAGTACACGACCAATACCGCTTATCATTATCGAAATAGAAGAAAGGAATTCCAAGGAAACTCAAATTTATTCAACTGCTCCAATATGCTTGAAGCCATCCATCAACAATCTCTTACTAAGCAGGTCGCTCATATATCTAGGCCTATTTTATCGGGAGACCTCTTGAGAGCGGAGTCCTATCCTTATCTTCCAAGGAATGTATCACTCCTTGAATACTTGTGGTAGGAGGTCACGATCTCCACGGCCTTCCTACAGAACCTGCACTCTTGTCTCGGAAGTCTACAATTTCAGGGTTAGCTCCAATACGGTTCTTACCGGCAGCTCCCCCTATTATTCACGTTCAAATCTACTCCTACTGCATTTCAAATGGTATCGGGAGATCTCTGGACGGACATCTTTCGATGCATCGGGTTTCATTCATTTTCCTACAAGTAGTCATGCTTATTCTTATCGGGTGATCTCCCGCTGGTTCAGTCCTATGATTCAGTAAGACTATGTACCAAGAGATCTCCTAACGCATTATGCTTTTCCACTAAGGCTTCCTAAACTCATGTACATCGAAAACCGCACTAATGCTTGTATTAGTGCTTTTGGTTCATTTCATCGAGAGACCTCTCGACGTATTATTCTCTCTCCTAATCAAGCTACCTAAAGTCAGATAGTCCATAATCGAATAATGGTGCTTTAGTTCATATTATCGGGAAGTCTCCTGATGGTTGGAAATATGCATAATGATCCTTGTCACGCCCCTATCTACTTGAGGTGTCCAAATGAACCTTAATGCGCAAGAGGGGACCTTGGGGGTGACTTCCCAAACCTTGCAATAGACTAGGTAGGGAAAATGAAGAGACTCTTGATCAAACAGGGCGCAATAGCGCCCTGGTTTTGAAATAAATATGAGAGTGTCACACATGCTTGAAAGCGCTTGACAATACGCTTCTAATGGCGCAAATAACGCGCAATTCAGAGTTGTGAGCAAAAAGTTATGGCCGCTCAAAGTTGACTGCGTCCCGGTGGCGTCGGGACACTTGAAGGCTAGGTGTGAAGGGTTCCCAATGAATTCCAAAACAAAGTATGGCATGTGGCATATCATTGGAAAGCTATGAACACAAGAAACCTAGAATGACAAGCATTACGAGGTTCTAAGACATGAGTCAAAAGTTATGGCCAAAAGAAGAGCCGTGGTAAAGGCGTGACGCCTCCCCCGGTGCATCCGAATCTTTAGAGGGACATAACTTTGCGAGAACTTATCCAAATGGGACGAGTGAGCAGTCCATCGGCATCTACTCGTTGCGTAGATGTCTAAAATGGGCTCGCATGTTGGACTTAGAGCTCTGAGTGCAAAGTTACGCCGGTTGGAAGTTCGGGAGTCCAAACGGTGACGTAACTTGGCGATTTGGGTTGGAAGTGGGTGGTCTTCCACAACCCAAGGTTATCCAAGGACTTCCTTCGACCTAGGACGGGGGGGTCTGCCGAATACCACAGAGAGTACTATAGGAGGGGTTGGTCTCCCTCCTCACTCCCTCTTGAAGCCTTAGTGAGTCCCGATGACTCATGGTTGGTGGTGGTGACTTCACCACCACTTCAAGGCACCATGGGACACATGTGTGTGTCCCGTGGCATCGGTTGGGTGGAGTCCCGCTCCTTGCTAGGCCTCCTTGGATGTGTCCCGAGTTGTGAGTGCCGGTTACCTCTAGTGAATGAATAGCAAATGCAAAAAGGGCTAGCATGGAGTGGGATGACCCTCAAGGGCGGTTAGGACCATGGTGAGTAGTGCCACTATGGGTCCTTGCACATTAAGGTGGAAGTTCCGCCCCATGTTACTAAGTGACATGCCTGGTGTCACGATGGGAGTGTGTACTAGTAGTTCCGGTGATAGAGACTTGGCGAACTCAGTTGGAAATGGGGACTAACATTGTGGGTGCTTGGCATGTGCAGTGTTAGGCAGTTGGTGACCAAGTGACGCTGTAAGTGGATTGGGGTGAACCTAGTGAGCTGCTAGGAGCTGGTAGGTGTCACTTGGGTCGCGACAACATGGCTGGCCAATCAATTTCTGTATAGTGAACTTTTTTACGATCCTGTTGACCATGGTCCGTAGGCACATGATATTGGAGTTGGGGAAATACTTGCTGAGGATGATCGTGAAAAGACAACCATCGACGAGGTCGACAAAGGTGCTTGAGGTGACATACAAAAGTTTTCTTCTATGCTTTTGTTTGTTGTTGACGTTTTTTATTACAGTTGTGTCTTACATAGGTTTGATGGTCATTGCAGATTTACCAGCACATATGCCACCACCACCAAGAACTGGCACTAAGGTACCTTTATGAAAGTATACAGTGGTGCTTGATTTAAATGGAGTTCTTCTTTATAGAACTTATGTTCATGGTAAGTATAATGTCAAGTCTGACCTAGTGTCACGACGTTTTTGAATTGCTTGCGAGGAAAGGCGAATATTGCTTTCTGGAGCAGTGTGGCGCCAAAGAATATGGAATGGTTGGTCGACATTGTCCTCGAGGGTGCTGCCTTTTGTTCTCGAGATGTCGTATGCCTATCTCAAGCAGCGTGCATATAGTCTAAGTACAGGTCCCCTGATACGCCGAATAAGCCGTTCTTCTTGAAGGAACTTGCTACTTTTGCGTGCTTCGCTGGATTGTCTTCAGTAGAAAATATACTTTTGGTCAATGACAGTCCAACGAAAAACCTCCTAAACAACAAGCACTAGGACCTTTCGTGGCGATGCAAATGACACTTACCTGAATGATCATTTGTTGCCTTGGCTTCTTGGCCTTTTCAAGTCTAATGCGGCGGTGCCGGATTATGTGAAGGAGAATCCATTATTCGGTAGTCAATGTTCGGTTAACCTTTTGTCAAAGGAAGGCAATCTCATCTTGAAAGGAGCCATGTAAGAGTGGCTGTTGTCTACACATTGCTTCATCGGGAGATCTCCCGGTACTAGACTAGTAGTGTCGAAGCGATAACGGACTTCACTGTATATTCTGGGTTTTAGGGTTTTAGGAGTTAGTTTCGCAATGTAGGCTTAAAGTGATGAACATACTGTATTATAAGGTTGTAAATTTTTGGAAGCCCAACCATTAATGAATGCAGAGCATTAGTATTCCCAACATTTCCAATGGTTCACTGTAATTGCAATTGCACATTTTTTGTTGAGTGCATGTTTACATCCCTAGTGAACTGTATGTGATCTCTGGTCCTTGGTTTCATATTTCATTGTCTGAGCTCCAACTAGAGATATCACGGCATTTCATTCTGCGTGTACATCATTCCGACAATTCTCTTACAACACGTACAAATGAGTAACAAAAGTATTGAGAGTCATTAATGTTCTTTTCGGAATTCCGGGGATAGGAGCTATGTCGTTAATGTTCGTCAGCATTTCATTGCTGGAATACTGAAACATAACGGTAAGTCATTGTTGCAAATTATTTTTGTTACCTCCATTATCCTACATCAGTGAAAATGGAGATGATGCCCTTCAGTACTATGACAATGGCTTTCCGTGACTTAATTGGCGATATCTTTATTTATCGGGAGACCTCCCGTTGTTTTGGAGGTTCTCCTGCCTTTTAGGAATTGACTACAATCGTGTGTATAGAAGGCGTTGCTCATCGTTTTGACAGGTGTTCTTTGCATTGAGGGCAGTGTTGCAGATCTCCCTCAGAGTATCAACATACCACATGGCTTTCTTGGTTTTGTCAAGTATTTAGTTGATCACACGATCTGTGGCTGTTGGTCATCCATGCACTCTAAGACTTTGGGTGAGCTTCTTAGAGGTCTTCTTCCTGTAGAGACTATGAGAGGGTTTCTTTTCATTGCTGGTTGTAAGAGACCGGACAAGAACGACCCCTACCCGAACCGTCTTGAACTACTGAAGTTAATCTTAGGTAGCCCTAGAGCGTGCAACATTCTTTTGAATGAATCGATTGTAGTCGTTGAAGTAGACCCTCTAAATTGGCCACGTATAGTTTTATTGGACCCCCCAGTTTCAATTAGGGATGACATAGATCCTCTTGAATTTCAAAAACCATACCGTAGACGAAAGGAAATAATTATTACTAGGAAACCTATTCGGAGTACTGTCGACAACTTGATTTAAAAGGCAGTCACTGCTTCCTTATTTTCTGTACACTACTGCCATCAATAAAAAGTGGTGAACCCCCCTTCACTATATCTTCATGTTTCATTCTACCGTACCAAAGGCTTGCAACTGCATTCTTTTGCCTTGTCCTCTGTACGTATTCTTGGAAGTACTATAATGCAGTAGGGATTCTATCTGGAGATTTCCCAATCCTTTGTTTCATCTTCTATAGTATCATGAATAAAATGTAGTGAATACACAAAGAGTGTCTATTATGTCCAGGTTTGAATCGATTTTACCAAATTATAATTGCATTTGCCTTCACATTTCCTACCCTATTGTTACATGAGCTTGTGGGGATTTTATAGCAGAAGATCTCCCGATCTTTAATTTTGTAGGGACAACCAATATTAATGCTTAAAGTTCTTAGAATTTGATAACTTTGGTTTTCAGTGTTTTAGGGCACCACTTGAGGTCTTAGTTCATTCAGAATGCCCTCCATCAGGAAATTTTCCAATGATTCAACTCAATTATTACGTATACGTGCATGGAGTATGCGTGCTTTGGTCTTGTCATTGTATTCAATGTCCTCTTCTAATATTTAAGCACACTCTATTACCTTACTGTTTGTGCACTTTTGAAGCCATTTCAGTCTTCGAACTACAAATATCAGAAGATCTCCCGATGAACTGTACCATGGCATAGTCCAAAATTCCCCCTAAAGTCCAAAAGTAGTTAAATATGGCATAGGAGTGAAAGCAACTTGAGGAGGTATCGTGATGCATTTTTGTGAAGTTCATTACCTTTCTGTAAGTGAATTCTATCAATTGTTTGCCAATGAAAATTATACAAGATGCTCATGAACGTTGAAAACTATGCGAGCACTCAAAAAAATGCGAGAACAAGATAGAAGGACTCTACTTAGGATAATATGTGTAGCAACAAGGATGCTATGAAGTGAGCGGCGAGCGGGGAGCAGGAAATGGGGAGCGGGGATTTCAAAATTTGGACAAAATTTGAATAAAATAAAATAATATTTGAATTTTTTTGGATACAAGTGGCTCTAAAATTAGATGGAAGTGACTGAAAATTTGAAACAAAGTCTCTAAAAATTTATAAAATGTGAAGGAAACTTTTAATTGAAACGTAATAAAAAAGACAAGGTTTGGATGAAAAACGAAGATGATAGTACATGAATACTTTGGATGAAAGTAGATGAATAATTGGGATGAAAGTAGGAGAAATATTGAATGACAATACATGAAAAATTGGTTTAATGTCAAAAAAATAATTGGATGACGGTAGGCCAAGAAGTCAATAATTAAATCGCATCTTAGAATGACTAAGGGCATAGATGCCACCAAAATATCAACAATGACAACGCCCTAAAAATTAGAAAATGAGTGACTAAAATGTATATTTTAGGATAATAGGACCTAGGGCCGCCAAATAGAGTGTCCTATGACCGCATTCAGGGAAAAGTGTAATTTTGTAGGCACATATTAGCAGTACATGATTGAATTATGTCTATTCCTATGGAATTGTAGAACAACTCATGGTATGGATCTTTATACTTGTTGCTATGTGTACGATAGACAACAATTATTGGATAGAAGATTGATTGTTCCATATGTTGCCTTACAAGTTAATGATTTCAGCACAATGTTAAAGATAAAAAAGAATTGATAACATTATTGGCATGGAATCATTTATGTGGGAAAAAGGGAGCTTGTGAGCCAAGTTTAGTCAAAAAGGGTGTGGACGGTGTCAAGAGCACCACCCCTCAAAGGTAGTCTCGGTACTAAGAGCAACATCTAGGGAGCTAAGGCTATGGCAAAAAGGTTAGGCCTGGCCCATCTAAAGCTATGGCCAATTCAATTTTTTCTAAAATTTTTTGAATTTCAAACTAACAAGGATTTGTCAAGTGCTAGGCAAGAGCAATCAAGGATAACATGGAATCTCCATCCAAAAAAATAGTTAAGATTCATTGGAAAAAAAATAGGCAAATGAGGCCAGCTCAGTGCACAATTCTATGAGGCTCAAGAAAGAGTCAAGAGACCCTCCCTCAAAAGAGGGTCTTGATACCAAAAGCTACATTTGGGAGCCCAGACTTAGGTACCAAGGATAAGGCTTGGCCCTTCTAAGGCTGCAATAATTTATTTTATTTCAAATTTTATTTCAAATTTTATTTGAATTTCAAAGAACCAGGATTTGTCAATGTACAAGGCAAGAGCAAGCAGGGACAAGGTGCAATTGCCATCCAAAAAATTATTTGAAATGCATAGAAAGAAAAGAGCGGAAGGTGAAGCCAGTTCAGTTTACGAGGCTAAAGAAAGAATCAAGAGCACTCTCCCTCAAAAGAGGGTCTAGGTACCGAGAGCTACATTTGGGAGCCCAGACTTTGGCACCAAGGGTGAGACTTGGCCTTTCTAAGACCGCGGCCAACTTCATCTTTTACAAATTGTTTTAAATATAGAACTAAGAAGGATTTGACAATAGGCTAAGAAAATCTCTAGGGGAATTGTTACAGAAAAATAATTTCAAAAAATGAAAAATATTTCAAAAAATGAAAAATATTTCAAAAAATAAAAAATATTTCAAAAAATAAAAAATATTGGGCTATGGACAAATATTGGATAGGTTTGTCCAAGAAGATTCATTACGGAGTCAAGAGGACCCTTGTTTTTAAAAAATGAAATAAAATAAGTTGTCCATGACTTTGGAAGGGCCAAGCCTTATCCTGGGTGACAAAGCCTTGGCTCTCAAATGTAGCTCTCGGTACCAAGACTTTCTTTTGAGGGAGGGTGCTCTTGACTCTTTCCTTAACCTCGTGGACTTAGGTGGCCTCACATGTCCCTCTTTCTTTCCCATACATTATAGATAATTTTTTATATGGCAATTCCACCTTGTCCATACTTGCTTTTGCCTTGCACATTGACCAATCTTAATTCGTTTGAAATTTGAAAAAAATTTGGAAATAAAATAAATTGTCCATGGCCTTGGAAGAGCCAAGCCTTACTCTTGGTGCCAAAGCCTAGGCTCTCAAATGTAGCTCTCGGTATCGAGACCCTCTTTTGAAGGAGGGTGCTCTTGACTCTTTCTTGAGTCTCATAGAGTTGTGCACTCAGCTAGCCTCATTTGCCTATTTTTTTCCAATGAATCTTAAATATTTTTTTGGATGGAGATCCATGTTATCCTTGATTGCTCCTGCCTATAGTAGGAGGCTGGAAAAGCATGCATTTAACCAGAAGAAGAGGTCTGTAGAGAAATTAGAAGATGAAAAACTTGATTTAAAAAATTTCTGTCGAAAGAGAAAGGAAGAGCCATTTCATCAGCAGTGGAAGCATAATTTTTGGAGTCCGAATGGATTTGATATGATTTAAGCAAAGAAAGCAGCATAGGTATCTATTACACAACTGTAGACTATATTTGAATACTACAAGCAAGTCAGCAAAAGCCTTCAATACAGACGTGAGCAATGTTCAGGTCCGTCTATAAATTTTGCAGTGGAAATGCAAGAAGCACTCATGACCATGTCAGATCTTTTATATTCTAGTTTGTTTGGTACACTAATAAATGTGCTGGCTCTACATTCCTAAATATGTACTTTCTAAAAGAATTCTATTAACAAGACAATTGGCAGCAATAACTAATCATCGTAGGAGCCTAAATGACTTAATGAATTCCTCAAAATCATAAATTTCGAAAATATTAGTCGTCACACATCTACTTCCCATTTCTTTATACACTACTTGCACAGGTTTTGGGACTCCTATACGGGTGGTTGAAATTGCATAGTTGATTTTCAAGCCTCCTACCATAGCACTCGACAAATCCTTGTTAGTTTGAAATTCAAAAAAAATTTGGGAAAATTGATTTGGCCACACCCTTAGATGGGCCAGGCCTAACCTTGATGCCATACCTTTGGATCTCCAAATGTTTCTTTCAGTACCAAGACCACCTTTGAAGTATGGTATCCTTGACTTTGGGGAATGAGGTCCAGGGTTCAGTTTATTAATATCCAGAATCCATCGAATTGAAGCTTGACCACCCATTTTTCAAAGTAAAGATGTTATTTCTCTTAATAATTAGTCTTCATAATGGAATGGTGTAATATTAAAGGCTATTGTATGGGTTGACATTTGCTAGATTACAACATCTAAATGGACGTTTGCAATTTGTTGATAAATCCTACTGAAGAAATTAAAAAATATACATTACAATGTTGCAAGTAGCAGGAGGTCAAGGAACCCCCCTCAATAGCGAGAGGTCCTCCGTCTCCAACAAGTTATGCAACAAGGACCCCAATGGGGTTCCTTGAAAATGAAACCTAATTTTTAAATTTTTAAAAATATATTACAATAGTGCAAGAGGGTGGAGGTCAAGGAACCCCTCTCAATAACAACAGGTCCTCTTATTCCAACAAGTTATGCAACAAGGACCCCAATGGGGTTCCTTGTAAATGAAGCCTAATTTTAAAATTTTAAAAATATTTTATGTACAATGTTGCAAGATCAAGGGAGGACAAGGACCCGTCTTGGTACCAAGAGGTCCTTTGACTCCAACAAGTTATGTAGTAAGGACCCCAATGGGGTTCCTTGTAAATGAAACCTAATTTTAAAATTTTAAAAATTATACTACAATGTCGTAAGAGGGGGGGTTCAAGGAACCCGTCTTGGTACTGAGAGGTCCTTTGGCTCCAACAAGTTATGCAACAAGGTCCCTTTGGGGTTCCTTTTAAATGAAACCTAATTTGAGAATTTAAAAAAATTTATTACACTATCGCAAGAGGGGGGAGCTCAAAGGACCCCTCTCGATACCGAGAGGTCTTTTGGCTCCAACAAGGTATGCAACAAGGACCCTTTAGGGGCTTTTGTAAATGAACCCTAAGTTGGATTTTTTTCTTAAATATTTTAAAAATTGGCAAGAGGGGAAGGTCAAGGCCCACTTTTGATAATTCTTCAACACAAATTTGGTCAAGACTTTTTAGGAATTATGGTAGATATGTTTCAATCCAAATATGGTGAGTGGGAAGGTTGAAGAGTTTGTTTTTATAGAGAAACCAAGTGTGCATAATGAATCTTCAAAGGATATGGAATATTTAGAAGATAGATCACTCATTGTCAAATGCAGGAATTATACTTAAAGTCAAATTTCAGACATTTAGGCTTAGAAGAATGATTTTTTTCAAAAATTTTAAAACTGAATAAAGTTGTAGAGTAAAGCTAGTTTTCATCTCCAAAAATCCTTTTGAGGTTTAAAGTCTTTAATAAAAAGTTATGGATAAAATTCTAGAAGGGACTAAAAGGGGAATATGCTTTGACAATTTCAAACACCCTCTCCAACTTTTGTGCATAACTTTTTATTAAAGACTTGAAAACTCAAAAGGATTTCTGGAGATGAAAACTAGCTTTACTCTACAACTTTATTCAATTTTAAAATTTTTGAAAAAAATCATTCTTCTAAGCCTAAATGTCTGAAATTTGACTTTAAGTATAATTCCTGCATTTGACAATGAGTGATCTATCTTCTAAATATTCCATATCCTTTGAAGATTCATTATGCACACTTGGTTTCTCTATAAAAACAAACTCTTCAACCTTCCCACTCACCATATTTGGATTGAAACATATCTACCATAATTCCTAAAAAGTCTTGACCAAATTTGTGTTGAAGAATTATTAAAAGTGGGCCTTGACCTTCCCCTCTTGCCAATTTTTAAAATATTTAAGAAAAAATCCAACTTAGGGTTCATTTACAAAAGCCCCTAAAGGGTCCTTGTTGCATACTTTGTTGGAGCCAAAAGACCTCTCGGTATCGAGAGGGGTCCTTTGAGCTCCCCCCTCTTGCGATAGTGTAATAAATTTTTTTAAATTCTCAAATTAGGTTTCATTTAAAAGGAACCCCAAAGGGACCTTGTTGCATAACTTATTGGAGCCAAAGGACTTTTCAGTACCGAGAGGGGTTCCTTGACCTCCTCCCTCTTACGACATTGTAATATAATTTTTAAAATTTTAAAATTAGGCTTCATTTACAAGGATCCCCATTGGGATCCTTGTTGCATAACTTGTTGGAGTCAAAAGACCTCTTGGTACCAAGACGGGTCCTTTTCCTCCCTCCATCTTGCAATATTGTAAAATATTTTTAAAATTTTAAAATTAGGTTTCATTTACAAGGAACCCCATTGGGGTCCTTGTTGCATAACTTGTTGGAGTGAAAGGAGCTCTCGGTACCGAAAGGAGTTTCTTGACCTCCCCACTCTTGCAACATTGTAATATGATTTTAAAATTTTTAAAATTAAGTTTCTTTTACAAGGAACCCCAGAGGGACCTTGTTGCAGGGGGTTTCGTAGACTTAGTATAGTCAAAATGACCATCTATTGGCCATTGAGGTTTCTCCTTGTATACTTCAACTTCTATGCAAGACTAGTCCTATCGAGACGAAGTAGAAAGCATTTGGGAGAGCTTTGGATGCTTATTACTTGAAGAGAATGTGTTAGGTGCTGATGTGAGAGACCTAGAGAGATTGGAGAGCTCTAAGTGTTGTATTTGGCGTGGAGGCGTTGATGGTGACGTGCGGAAGCGCTTGTAGTTTGGAGTTTTGCAATTTTGGGTGTTGGAGGTGCTGACTTGGAGTTGGAGGAGCTTGGAGGGCTTAGGAGGTTGTTAAGAAGATCTTGACAGAAGCTCTTAAGTGTAAGGATTCACCTCCAACTCGTTTCGTGCAATTCCGATCAAAATTGAGAAAGTTAGGAGAGTTTGAGTGAGATAGTCAAAACCCTCATGTGTGCTGGTCCAAATTTGCAAAAGTGCTGATTTGGTGTTTGAGGGACATTTAAGAGAAATTTTAGTGTTAGGAACATTAGAAATTGTTGTAGCTCTCCAAAAACCGTAAATTTGCTTGAAACTGCCAAAAATTGAAGAAGTTATGGCATTTCAAAGTTTAGAAGTTGAAGTAGTGTTTTGAGAGTTGTTTTCATGAGGTTTTCAAGCATTGATAGCTTGACAAAACGAGAGAGACGAAGACCATTTTACTTTTAGGAATTACCGGACTATTTACCACAGTAGTTTTAGAAATTACTAGATCAATTACCAAGGTAACTTTTAGAAGTTACAAGGATAATTACTGAGGTAATTTTAGAAGTTACTAGAGTTGTTATTGGGGTAATTTTGAAAAGTTACCAAGTTAATTACGAGGGTACTTTTTGAATTATTTTTGACAAATTACCACATGTGAAAAAAAAAAAAAAAAAAGGAAAAGTAGTAATTCCCTATTATATTATTTAGAAGTTGATTTTAATTTGGGAAGCATAGAAGATCTTTGAGAGACTTGTTTTATGGTACAAACACGGACCTGTGATTATGATGTATTGGAGGTGATTGACTCTCGTGGAGAAGAAGGTGAAGAGAGTCCAGATCTTCTATTTACAAAGGTTGGTCTGCCCAAAACATGGGGGATCAGCATTTTTGGCGGTATGGATGATCATAATGGTAGATCTATGGTTCGTGACCGCTACTCTGGGAGAGCGGAAGGCGTGGCCTTCAATGATTGGAAGACTAGATTCCGATCATGGCAACGGACCAGAGACAGCGCAATGCGTTGTTTAATGGTACTTCCATCCAACATCAAGGAATGAAGATGTACAAAACTTCTACACCGGATGGGATAGCGAAAGAGGTTTACGTTGGAGGGTTGAGGAAACGGAACCTCCGGTTTGGCAACACACGGATGCTCTCATGACAACATGGAAGTCCAGGATCCAGAAGCACACCGTGGAGTGTCAGATCAAGATTCCAGCTGTCCAAATTGAAGTCATCAACCAAAGTTTAACTTTATATAGTTAAGAAGTCATAACCTCATATGAGTGTTATGTGTTTAGCATTCGCTTGTTGTGTGTAGTAGACGAAATTTATATATTGCAGTAGATGGCATTAGTTTGAATTTGGTTGATTTGGATTTGTGGTTTGGTGTTGCTTGTAAGTTCTGCAATGTATGTCTTGTTTCTATGGACCAAGAGCATTCATTTTTTATATTAATGAATTTCTATTTATGTGATGTGCAATCTTTTTTGGTATTATCTTTTTTTTGTCGTTTTACCTTATTTTCACTAGCAATTAAATTATATTATGTATGCATATGTGATTTGAAAGTGTAATAGAATAAAAAAAAATTGGTAGTGGCCATAACCACTTAGTGTTAAATAAACGTGCTAAACACTTGTCACTTTCCGAATAGGGGTCCAATTGGTTTTTGCAACTTTCCTGCCTGCGTAGCTCACTAAGCGGCACCAAGTCATGTATGTCTCTCAGCCGCTCATACGAATTCAACGGGAATCGAACCCGAACCACCTGAAGAAGACCCTTAACTCCTTACAACCATTCTTGGAGCTCATGACTTGGTGTTCAGAAGATAGCGTGATCTGTATGTATATAAATGAAAGCACTAAACCCCAAAATTCTAACTCTATTTGTTTAAAGACTTCGTATCAAATACACTCTCATTTTAATGGATATTGCACTAAAAAACTAATGATTTCAGTATTTGCCTATCTAAATTATATAGCTACTCCATTTCTGTGGGTATCAATATCGACAATATTAATTTGGGAGGCCACAAAACTCCCATAATTTTGAATATACCGTTCATTGTATATAGAAAATTCCTTTAACACTTTATTTTTGTACTAAAGTGAACATGTTGATTTTTTTGGTGACTTAAATTGCGACTTAAAACACAACTTAAAATGCAACTTACAAATGTGACCCAAAATGCAATTTAAAATGCAACTTAAAATGCAACTTAAAAATATGACTTAAAATGCGACTTAAAATGCAACTTTGTATTCATTCCCATGACCAATTAGTAGAACATGCCTAAATGTATATATAAAAAAATTTCAGCTTGACCTTTCAGCAAGAAAATTGAATTTTTAGTACTTTCATACTAAAATCCTACTTAAATATACTCCAATCTCTTGTAGTGAGTTTATATTTTTGGAAAATTCTTTTTGAAGTTTAGTTGTAGACTTTTAGCTTCAAAAATCTGATTTTGAAAATGATTGATATTATGATTTTTCTGTACAAGATTTTGTGCATGGGTGTCCATTGCAATCTCCACTTTTTGTGGAGTTGAGGGCTTTGGGGAATGAGCCTCAAATACCCTAAACCTTTGAGAAAAAATCACATTCAAAATTCACTTAATAAAATTAAAGAGTAGATTTTGAGAAGTCATAAATTGACCGGGGTTAGGCATGTTAGGCCCTTTAACCTTTTATTTTTTTGGTGACAAACTTTATAGATTTGACATGTGAAAAGAGGATTGAAATACTTCAAATTATTTTCACGATTTTAACACCCTCATGATCAAACATTATAATCTTTCCATCCGTGAGAGATGTTGTTGTGTTTTCTTTTCTGATGTGATCTTTAACATGGCTGGTTTGATTTTCTAGAGTTATGATTCGAAAAGAATTAATACGGTGTATCATAATTTGACTTTTTGTTCAATTTAGAGCAAATTCCTAGAAGCTCCGAAAATTCAAGGGTCATTTTGGGGTTGACATGGTAGCGAGGGAGAGATTGGTGACCCCAACAGGTACTTCCAACTTTTAAGCATAAAATTCTTTGAAAAAACTATTTGTTTAGGTCTTCCATGTTTAAAAACGTTGTGACTTGCGTTGAGTAGGAATATGGCCATATTCGATTCAAATTTTGTTGGTTATGAGATGGCCAGTGAACTCCTATGTGCTAATCACTTCAAAAATTCAAAACTAATTCATACAACTTGATCCGAAAATATTAATTTCAAATATACTCACCTTCTCTCACACTCTTATCTTTGTGCGGGGAAAAAAAAATTGAAAATTTTCGACGATGGCATGAGGGCCTAAACCCTTATTTTTACCGATTTACCCTAAACCAATTGCAAAATCACAATCCATTCATGTTGTTTTTTGCACATTCATTTCTTCTTGTAATTGATTCAAAACCCTATGATGAGCTCATTGAATCCTCCGACCAATCATTTTGTAACCCATTGATAACCATCTCTAATGGCCATATTTGACAAGTGCCACGAAGAAATGTCGAAAAGACTACTGAAAAGAGTGGGGTGATTGACGATATATTTTAGAACCCACGATGCAACAAAAAATTGTTTTAAAAAAAGTTGTATATTGAAAAAATCATTCCCATTTGGATTCCTTTCCAATTCATTGCATCTTTTTCCTTTTGGATGGTCTTTTTTTTTCACCATTCACGTCTTTTTGTTGTGTTTGATTCTAGGTGGTCACCCGCAAAGAAATTATGATTTGAATATATGTTTCTATCCTCAAATTTAAAAACATGTTTGTGAAAATCATACTTAAAATTAAAAATACTCTCCATGGTGAATACTTACATGTCGTGATTTTGTTGTATTTATACAAAGGTACCATCTCTTCTATTAAGACAGGTGGTTTGTTTTGTTTGTTTGTTTTGTTTTGTTTGTCACGTTGAGATCTCCCGGACCGTGCATCCCCCACTCGTGTGCTTCGTACCGTCGGAAAGCCCTCGGCAAGGAGGGGTGCACCGGCTTGGTTCCGTGGCGTTCCGACGTACGGTGTGGAAGTTGTGCATTTTCAAGTTATTTTTGGTTCTAGAAAATTAGAAAATTTCTTTTACTCATATTTCGGTCGCGATCTTGGTACCATCGGAAAGCCCTCGGCGAGGAGGGGTGCACAGGCTTGGTTTCATGGTGTTTGGACTCACGGTGTGAAAGTTATGGATTTTTGAGTTGTTTTTGGTTCTAAAAAAATTAGAAAATTACTTTTACTTTTGTTTTGATTGTGGCAACGCCATAGGGCACTCTAGTCTTCATTAAAATATGATGTTGGTTTTATATGTGTGGAGAGATTTGAATTGTGGTTTCATTCTCTACATTTGGTAGAGTGTCATCTTCGATTCTTGGTATATCTGTCGGGAGTGTTATGATATGTATCTATATTTACTTAAAATGAAGTAACCATATTTTTATGTCTCGCAAGTTACATGGCACCAACCATTGAAAAGATGTTTGTATATGACTACTCTATATGTTTACTATTCTTGTAAAAGGTTTTGGAATCCAATAACACAGCAAAGCTAAGAAGAATATTAAATATAAATACATATAGAAACAAAAATGGTCTTTGTATTCATAAATAAATGTTAGCGGTTGAGCACGAAATCCAATAGAGATTTATGAAAAATAGTTTATCTCCTATAAAGTTTCACGTCCTTGGTGTGTCGTATAAAATAAAACTGGGAACCAACTAATTCAGGATCAACTAATTGTATGATTCGAAGTAGCCATTACCTAAAGCTGCAAGGACCTGCAAAACAAATATTTTCAAAATACCAGAAGCTACTATTTAGAAAATGTAAAAAAAACGTCCATATTGTGGATATTCACAAAGAATATGCTTTTCTACAGCATCTCATATGGACTCAACAAATGTACCAATTGAGCTCAAGATAGAAAACATACACCACACAAATAGCAGCACCTCACTCAATCCTTGAGCAGCTCCAGATCTCTCTACAGTGCTTGTTTTGGACTTCAACGTTCGTAGAACCCAAGGCTGTAGGTTCTTGAAATTTTCATCTCCCATGCCTTTGATCAATGAGCCAAAAGCTCTTGACGCAACCGCAAAAGTTTTGAACCAATGGAAGAGACAAGTTGGGAATTTCTTACTTTGGGCATTTTGGAACATCCTCGCTGAATCGGGTCCTAAACTTTCTATGGGAGGATCAAAACTTGAAATGGATAATTGGAGATGAAATCTTGTTTGAATTACCAACTTTCTTTTGTTCAAAATGTTTTCAGAAAAAAATGTTTGACTACGCCCAAGCGGCCTCTGAAGTCTAATGATTTGTAAGAACAAAATTCCAACACTGCTCTACATTTTGGTTATAACTTTTGATTGAACAATTGAAAAATCTCATACGGATCGGTGGAGATGAAAGTCGGTTCAAGTGCACAACTTTTTGGAATTCAAAGCTTTGTGAAAAAAGTGCATTTCATGTGTGCAAAGTATTTTCAATGTCTATTGACTTTGATAGACACCAAACTGTACATAAATACTTCATTTAAAATAAAAACTACATTGTACAAATAAGATTCCAAAAATGGGCAACAAAAATGGGTTGATTCGGGGTCATGTTCTGGCCGGTACAATTGTCAATCCAAAATCAGCAAAGTCCCCAAAATCAGCGAAGTTCCAAAAATCAGCGAAGTTCCAAAAATCAGCGAAGTCCCCCAAAACAGCAAAGTCTCAAAGCAGGAAGCGGTTTAGAGATTCAAACACGGCGGAGCGGTGGGAACAGGCAAACCGGAAACCCCCCCTCCTAAAAAAATCCGTCACTTCTGAAATCGGAAGGAGTTAAGAAAGGGCAAAGCGAAGAAAGATCTAGTTGAAATGAGCCATGGAAGCAAGCAAATGGGGTGAGGGGCGAAAAGGGGAAACAAAGTCTGAACGCCAAGGAAAGGAAGAGAAGGCCAAGGCGGTGCATTGAAGTTTAGCATAGCACTAATTCCCACAAAGTTTAGATCTAGTGTTGCGTCGAGTAGGTTGGTAATTACACTAATTGTAATGTCAACACTAAATATAGTATGTAGTCTATTGGATCTCTGGCTCTGGATCTCACGATATGTCTTGCTCGATATCTTCCGACAAACACTAAAACCGCTATCTCCCAAAATAGGCCGATATCTTGTCCTTGATACCTCCCGATATGGCTCTGGCTCTATGGATACCTCTTGGTCAAAATCTCCAAACCGACATGTCTTGCTCGCTATGTCTAAAAAAATTGCCGTTGTCTTGTCCTCGAAACCCATCAATATGGCTCTGGATCTTCTGACATCTCTTACTCGGTATCTCCCAAAATCTGCCGGTATCTTATCCTCGATACCTCCCGGATATGGCTCTAGATCTATCGATATCTGTCAATATCTTGTCGTGGATACCTCTCGATATCTTGTCCTTGAAACCTCTCGATATGGCTCTAGATCTACCGATGTTTGCCTGTATCTCTTGCGGTCGATATCGAGACCGTGCTTGCTTCCTGTTGAAATGTGGATATTGGGATATCTCTTGTTGCTCGATACTCCTTGTTGCTCATATCCTCATACCTCCATATCTTGAACCTTTGAACCTTGATGATAGCCTGTCAACTACCAAGAAATCCAACATCGACGGGCTGTGTACAAGATTCCCGTATGTGCATAGTTTTGGTTCAGGTAGAAGAAAGTTGGTTTCCGACAGAGGTCGACATAATTTCTTGTAAACCATTTCACTTATGAACTCCAGAAACCTAGACCACACGGGGAATACCGAAATACCAGGTGTAGTATAGTTTTTCCAAGACAAAACCAAGGCAATTCTAAAAAAGTTTGTTCAAGGGAAAGCTCAAATTAGCTTAGTGTTTTAATTAGCTAATGTCACTTTGTAGGTAAATTATGACTTTAATCTTAATATATTAGGGTATTTTGTATCTTTCATATTCTATTTAGGAATGGGAAAGAATTCTCTCTCTAGTTTCCGTCCAATTATAAATACAAATTTCTAACCATTAAATCCGTCTCGGTCTTATCTTAAAATAAAATGTAAATTTAAAAGTGTGAATTAAGGGCACCTGCATCCACAAATCTCATACTTTGAATTCACAAAAATATAATACAAATATATCCATTTGCAACCTGCATCACACAATACATATTTTGAACTTTGAAAATTTGGTTTAACCGAGAGTTCATTAATTGTTTTTCATAAATATGATTTCAACATGTAAGTCGCTTTAAGCGCTAATGACTCAATTACTTTAAGTAAATAAAACACATACCCTTTTTAGGGATTAAAAACAACTAAGGACATCACTTTAAGCAAACACATTAATCACACATAAATGCTTTAAGCAATTCTAAAATTTCCCTTAAGGGATGTACAATATGCTTTGTTAAATTATTTAAAGAGTTTCAAATTCTTTCCTTTTCAAGACTCCGGTCTTCATTCGATTTTGTATTCTCCTATCTTTAGTTTTAAGCTTCCTCGATATGCATCACCGAGTTATCTTGGATCTCCTTTTTTCTCCAATTGCAATACTAACTCTAAATTATGCTTTCTAAATTTACACAACTAAATATAAATTCTAATAAATAAAATAAAATAAATTAAAATACACATTCAAACATTTAATCATGCACACATGTCTTCAATTGGAATACCATTTATTAAGTATATGAATAATCATTCAATATTTAGAATGTACATCATTTGTTTGTAATTGTTCAAAAATTTCTATTCACTAGAAATGTAAAATCATTTTCCAACTCAAAATAAATCTTAATCTTAAGTTTTGTTTTAAACATACATGTTCATTTGAAATACAAAAATATTCCAATACTTTAATGAAAATAATTACCAATCAATGGTAAATTATTAAATTGAAAAATAAAGTCCAATCTCTGAATCACTCAAATCCAAATCACTCCTTGGTTTATAAACAATTGTTAATCACTGGAATTATTAAGTCAATCACTAACTTAATATTTTACTTCTCTTCTACTTCAAATTTTACTTTGAGCATTGACATAAAAATTCTCTTAAGAGATAAATTATAACCGGTGAACAAAATCCACTCCACATATAATCCAATTCTCTTAAAGAGACTTTCCAAAATAAAAATGCTCAAGGCAATAATCCTCACGATTACACTTCATGCTTTTAGCAATAAATACCATCACTTAAGTGATTAATCCACACAGAACGGAATAACATCTATGAATCTATAACACAACGCAAGAAAAATGTGACCTCACATCACTAATACAAGAGAAAATTAAAAAGAGAGAAAAATGAGAGAAGAGAAACTATTTATCATGATCCTCCTTAAACACCCCTTCCAATCTCTTGTTAAAAACCCGTCAAAGTCCATAACTGCTCAAACCAAAAAGTCTTTTCACACTTTAACTTCAAATATCATCACATTGACACTTAATTACCCAAAACTTAAAACATATAATCCATTTCACACTCAAAAAACAAAATTGTCTTAACTACACGAGGATACCTCCCGATGTATGTCGGTATCCAGGTGTTGAGGTATCAGCAGCAAGGAACACAGAGAGATCAAATGCAGTAAGGAATTCCAAATATCAGTAGCAAGCTGTATCGAGATAGGAGCAGCAACAGATATCCAGAGATCAATGAGCAGAAAGAGAGAACAACACTATATTCAATATTTTGAGAGGTTTGGAGTCTCTCAAAATAATATAGTCCATTTAGACCCTAAATAATGAATTATAATGTTCCACAGTTTAGGCTACATTTTCTAGTTGTAATTTGCAATTTCCATTAAAATGAGAGTCTTTTGAGTGATTGTCTGTTCAAACACATGTAATTTGGTTTAGAGTAAATGTTCTGATTAATATAAATAAAGATTGTGTTATTTTCTGAACACCAAGTCATGAGCTCCGCAATCTGTTGTAAGGGGTTGTTCATCTCATTGAAGCAGTCTGAGTTCGATTCCCGTCAAGGACATATGAGCACATGAGAGAAAAAACATGACTTGGTGCTGCTAAGTGAGCTTTGCAGGCAGGAAAATTGTAACAACCAACTGACCCCCTACCCAGAATGTGACAAGTGCTTTACATGTTGACCAAATAAATAGTGGATATTTCCACTACATTTTGCTCCCCAATAGCAATGTAATTTCAAATAAAATGTACTCAATGATAAACACAAAATAAAATGAAGTAAAAAATAGATAAAACAAAGTTGAAGAATACAAAATAAAGAATATTAAACAGAAAAAACATTGTTTTGTAAACACAAAACATACACTTCAATACATTTATGCAATACCAAGCAATGAAATACAAACAATCAAATCAAACCTACACCATCTACTCTAATATATGAATTCCATTCGTTTTATAAAACATGACGATGGAAACAACATATTTATAAAACTTGCAATATACATCAATACATAGCTACAAATATCAAGTATATGATGCAAGGCTTCGGTTGATGATGTCAATTTGAGCAGCAGGAATCTTGATCATGCATTGGCGAGTATCCTTCCGAATGTTAGGCTTCCACGCTGTCATAAGAGCATTTGTATGCTCCCAAAGTGGCGATTCAGTTTCATCCACTTTCCAACGTAGACCTCTTTCACTATCCCATCTAGTGTAGAAGTCTTGAACATCTTCATCTCTCGATGTTGGACGGAAGTACTGAATGCGTATACAATTAGGTTTCTCCGGATTATAATTTGGATCAGACAATGCCCTTGCAATCCAAACAGGATGACTGTCACCTTCTGCGGGTCGAACTGCAACAAAATATCCTTCAAAGAGATCTCGACCCACCCTAAAGGATGGTTGTGGACGACCTCTCAAAGGGCCTACATATGCATCATCTTCTCCGAACTCTTCACGGTCCTCGCCGTCTTCATCTAATTCATCCACCCAAGTAGTTTGAACACGGCTAGTTGGCTAGAAACCATCCTTTAAAACAGAAGATGAAGGTAGTGGTTCTAGCAATGCTATCTTGACGCCACGCCAGTAGTGCACTACGTGCTTATAACGTCTTCGGTACTCCCCAGTGCGATCTTGATTGCACAAATGCTCCCAGTACTTTACAAATCCGGATATGCCCTTCAAGATGTCCTCCGTGCCTTTCATTGGACTTGGCAAAACTGCTTCTGGCACTCCACGTGGCCACAAACTTTGCCCTTCCAAGTCCTCCTTCCACAATTTCATTCCATTACCAGCCCCCTTTGGTAACCAATCAACATCAGTGCACAACATCTTGTACTTCATAACTGGACATCTAGTAGAGTCCAAGTAAAACTTGACTTGTTGTGGCTTTGTATGACCAACCATGATGTCATTGCCGTTTAAAACACTACCTGCTATGAAACCTTTGAAATCTGGCACCTCCTCTATGAGGTGAGGGATTGTTGGAATGGATTCCACATCCATAAACGGCTTCATAAGTGCAGGAATTGTAAGGAAGTTTTCCTTCTTCAAAAGCATACTCCATCTTCCAAAGAGCGCATCAATGTCGTCATGAGTATGACCCACGATCATGAAGTTCATGTACACTTCACGGAAGATCTTGTTTGCAACAAGTAGAGACCAGTAACAAAAAACAAATCTGTTTTTGTTATCTCCGGTGGCATTATCCATCTGCACATTCAGAATTGGGGGAAGTGGCATCCCTGGACATAAGGTTTCCGGTGGTGGAGGTAGCGACGCTTCACACACTTCGGCACCCTTGAGAATTGCCTTGGACAAATTTGTGGATCCTGACCCCGTAAACAATTGCCGAGAAGATGATTTCGGTGGTAATTCCAAATCTCGCAACAACTTCGCCATGGAGCCAATAGTGTAGTTGGAGTCGTGGGAAAACATATCCAAGCCATAATGCCCGTATCGAACATCACCATGACCGTGTGCAATCATGCCAGTCACTTTGAGATCTAGCAATACAACTTCTTCGTAGCTCTTGTAATTTGTCACACACTGAACACCGAGCGAAATTATCACCAGGTTTCTTCACCTCGAACTCTGAGAACTTGGAAGACCTGATCTTGCTTAAGTTCGAAGTTGAAACCTCAGGTAATCCGAACGTTGCATTGACGTCGTTGATTTCCTTCATCTTACCCTTCCACTGAAAAGTAGAGGGAAGATACATGGAAACAACCTTGTCCCCTGACTTCAAAGTTCGAGTACAATGTGGCATGTGGTCCGCCTCCTTCTCGAGGATGCACTTCAGCGTTGCAGTTGCTTGTTGGGTGTACTTTCTCGGCTTCTCCAATCCTGTATTCCCATGGTCTCTTGCCTCTCGTTCGTCCTTCCAATATTTGAGGTATCGGTAGAATGTGGCCTCCGGGACTCCAGAAATATGCATCCATGCTCGCATGCACACATTACTACCTTCAACTATCACTGTCTTCCTTCCACGCGCATCCAGATGAACATACCTATGTACTTCAATTTTCATGTGCGACCTGAATTTGAATGATGTAGATGAGTACATTCTCTCGCGGAAGGCTCGAATCTTCTCCCTTGGAAACGGTTGAACGCAATTTTGAGAGCAACAGACTCTACTGGACACCAAGTTAATGGAATCTGGGGTGAGGAGTTCCTTAGATCTGCGAGATGTCACGCGAGGTGGATTTCTGAGGATACTTGAATATGGCCGAGCAGATGTTGGAGGCTGTGGATTTTAAAGGCGAGCTTGCAATTGATTAAATTTATTCCAAGCCTCATGGTCGTGAAGGCTTGCTCCCGCGCAGTGGACTTGCTTAATCGGCCAAGCTACCAAATAGTAAATCTGTTCCTGAGGAATATCCACTTCAGAGAATGTCTTGGTGATGTGGACTGCTACATGGGTATCTCCAAGGGGACCACTAGCTCCAAACACGAGGTCTGAGTTGACACTATGGCAAGTCCCTTCGCCAACAAGTAAACCCGCCTCATTGTAGAGAGTGACACATCTTGTATTCCATAGACGACGCGGGATGCCCTCGCATTCAGGAATGCCGACATTCATCCCTTCCAAAACAAGAAATTCTTCATCCGAGAACTCCATGTCGTTGATGGGGTCCCCGTCAATATTCATCTCCGTATCCTTTAGACAAAATGGTAGTCACTCTGTTCAGAAGAACAACACGTCTATCAGTATCCGAATGAAACCATGACAATCAGTTCGAATCGAGCTTAATAGAGTGGATCTCGAGATCCAGAACACTCACTAAAATGATAGTACGATTTGCGTATACAAGCATCTAGAAAGGCTGAAAGCTCTGAATATTTGGAAAAGGGCGCGCAGGTAGTTAAAGCATTAGAAATCCTCTTCGACAAATAAATGGGAACTTAACCACGTCAATGTCAGCTCGATTCGAGCTGACCACTGGATCTATCGATTTGCACCTATTCAATCTAATCTATAATATTCTATATCACAATCCTTACTCACGGCGACTTGAGATGACCAACCACATTATGATCATAAATCCTCATTCAGCTCGAATCGAGCTGATCAACCACACTACATGACTATTTCCTCGTTCAACTCTTTTCAGAGCAAATATGTGAAATTGATAATTATTTCTCAACTGGCAAGATAAGATCTTCAAGAATTGTAGTTTAGTTCGAATCGAACTGATCGTGCAGTCGGTGCACTCGTTCATATGTATTCTTTGTCAACTCAGTCAGCTCGAATCGAGCTGACTGTGTACTTTCTGCACTTAGTCAATATGTTTCTTGTGTGTTAATGATAAGCTCGATTCGAACTAAATCTCCCCGGATTTTCCGGAATAACTGATTCAGTAATATTGAATATATTATTCCATATTTTTCAGCATACATTTCGGAGTTCACTCAGCACTATGACAACTCTACTTCATCAACGACGAGGTTCCCGAAATGGTAGAATTAAATCGGTAATGAAGGGCAAATTGCTTCATACAATCATCGTTACGAAACTATAGAAATGGCCGACGCGTTCATCAGTACACAAGAGTTGCGAAGTCCTGAACTCTATTTCGATCAAACTGCGATACGGAAACAACAAAGCATCAAACTGAAGTCGCATACCACCACATCACGTACGTCTCATTCAAAAAAAATATGAAAGCATCCCCAAATCTGCAAGAAACAAGTGTGGCACTTACAAGTCCTTCATAAATGCTGAGGGGAAAGCACACGCAAGTCGACACGAACGACGACAGAGAGAGCGACAGAGAGAAAGAAAGAAAGAAGATGACTGAATTCCGTGGGAAGGCGTACTTCCCAGTCAATGGCGGGAACTTCTGGGCGGCAAGAGAACGGCGCGAACTGAAATTTGAAATGCGTCATTGTAGGGCTTCCTAGAATCAGGGAGTACTTTGAAAAAGCACAGCCAAAAAAGAGCATCCGAAGCAAACTTCCGGGGTACTATTAGGTGTACATTCCAATCATACATTCCCAAGAATATGGAACGTATACTTTCCAGGGAAATACTCTAAAGTTTAACTAGCGGTTGGTACTTCTGAATTCATAATTAGTATTTTGTTAGAATTTAAGTGCATTATATCATATAGAATGCAGAAACAAAAATTTGATAAATCTTCAAATTAAAATTTATTTTAAAAAAAATTATGAAGAATCAGTTCGTCCTTGCTATGCTATGCATTCATCATTTGAATTTCAGTATAATTTTTATGTATTAGATAGAATAAGAAATAGTTTTCAAAATAAATATTCAACTAAAAACTAGTAAATTTTTCGTAAATTTTTTTTCAAATGAGCAAACTTTGATATATACAACAGAAATTCATTAAACGATTTATGTTAAATAATATACATTAATGATACATTAAAATGCATTAGAAATTTGAATCAATTATTACAAACAATGGCAATCCATATTCTAGAATAAAAAAGAAGCACTTCTGAAATGTAAATTTCAAGATTTCCATAAACAACTTAATTGTTGTGAAATCAAAAATAGGCATGAATGTTTTTTAAACAAAATGAATGCACTATTAATTCAATATATTCCATATTAATAAGAATATTAAATCTACTAATAACAGGTTCAAAAAACATAACAACTCTAGAGTCCAGATTGAAAAATTTAGTATTCTATATAAATAAATGCATCTATTTAATAGTAAATCCCACAAATGTAAAATACATTCTCCACAATAATTTTAAGTTTACTTAATTACAACAAATCCAGGTCACTCTACACTTCGGAGATGGAACACATATTGACTGTAGAAACATCTACAATTTAGAACTTTTTGGTTCATTTGGCTAATGAAATAGACATGTAAATGAGAGAAAGAATTGTAATAGAAATTAAAAATGCCCTATTCAATGATAATGCATAGGCACCTCATGAAAAAAATAATGTAATTCAATTTTTCCATGTGGCTCAAGGTTCATGCTAAATTGACTGAGCCTGCACTTTGTCTCACAAAGTCAAAAAAAATATGCAATAAAAGTGCAAATGAGAAAGGAAAAATTCATAGAAGTTGCAATCACACTCTTCTTTAACAATCCATGGACATCTAATCAAAAAAATAATGTAAATGAATATTTCCACGTGCCTCAAAGTTCATACATAAAAGGCCAAGCCTATATGAACGTCATTAATGTTATAGTACCTTGTGGTACGAACGTCATAATACCTTGAGATACCAACGTCATGAAATTCAATCAAGGCCAATCTAGATGGTCCAAAAACTTGTGTACACAAGCTCTAAATTCTTTTCCGATGTGGTTTGGATCAATGCATGTGTTTAAAAAAATACATTCATTTGGTGACCCACATGTATTTATAAACCTACACTATTAAAATTGACTATAGTTTGCGGTACCAATGTCATGAAAATCAATCAAGGCCAATTTAGATGGGCCTACAGTATTTCCGCACAAGTTCTAAATATTTTTTGGTTGTGGATTTGGTCAATGCATGTGTGAAAAAAATAAATGGGTGTTCCCTATGTTTTTTGAAACGTAAAGTCTTCAAATTGACTGTACTTTTGGGTCCCCATGTCATGAAAATCAATCAAGGCCAATTTAGATGGGCCCAAAGTATTTTCCCACAAGTTTTAAATTTTTTTTGGTTGTGGATTTGGTCAATGCATGTGTGAAAAAAATAAATGGGTGTCCCACATGTATTTCCAAACGTAAAGTCTTTAAATTGACTGTATTTTTAGGTCCCACTGTCATGAAAATCAATCAAGGCCAATTTAGATGGGCCCAAAGTATTTTCCCACAAGTTTTAAATTTTTTTTGGTTGTGGATTTGGTCAATGCATGTGTGAAAAAAATAAATGGGTGTCCCACATGTATTTTCAAACGTAAAGTCTTTAAATTGACTGTATTTTTAGGTCCCACTGTCATGAAAATCAATCAAGGCCAATTTAGATGGGCCCAAAGTATTTTCCCACAAGTTCTACATGTTTGTGGAAAAGAATTAATATTAGAGTGGATTAATACAATGACATTAGAGAGGTGGCATGCTAATTGTTTATTTTGGCTTCAAACTTCATTCACATATTATATGTATACATACAATAAATCAATACACTTGTGAAGATTTCAATTCTAAATTTGGAAATGCCAATTATCTTATATCACTCTATTTTTACTTCTGAATTTCAACTCTCTTCATTGACCATAATGTTTTTGTAATTTCCCAAGATTTAAAGATGTGATATTGTACAAGCTAAAGGCCATATTTGTTAAAATGAGACGAAATGGTTATTTTGAGACTTCAACCCTATAACAATTACAGTGATTTTATCCTCCAGTCGAAGATAAAATGAGAGTGCAATCTTTGAATATAAAGGTTTTTATATATATTAATATATAAAAGTCTCTAATTATCAAATAGTCTCAAAATTGAAGAGTTATGACGATCTATCTTCGAGTCAAAGATAAAATTGAGACTACTTATTGTCTCATTTTAATGAATATGGCCTGCCTATTGTATTCCTATAATATCACAAATTCTGATAAAATTGGAATTACTTAGTTGGTGCTTGCTTTGGTAAGGAAACATTATAATCCATCATTTATTATTATAATGACATTCTTAAAATTAAAATCTTCACAAGTGTATTGATTTATTGGGTATAAATCTTTTTACAAGTTTCCATTTACTATTACTTTATTTTTTCATCAAAATGCAAAAGAAAATGTATAATCCAAAAAGCGTATGACATGCTCAAAAAGGTTATTGGTCAAAAAAGTGAATACAATGAAAAATGGTAACTAATCGAAGTTTAGAATGCAAAAGAAAGGTCCAAGTAACACTACACTAATGATGATAAATAGTGTTATCCATACTAATTATTTTAGAAATGCTATAAGTTTTTACTCTTCATAAATATTTTTACGAAAACCATAACTCCTAGTATCATTCTAAGTGGGAAAACTCTACATCCATAGTTGGTAAAAATATTCATCAAGAATGAAAACTTATGACTTTTCTAAATAAATTAATATAGGTAACAGTATTTATCATCATTAGAGTAATGACAACATACTAGTATTAATAGTCATTAATGTAGTCGTTATAAAGGGACCTGGTCTGGACCCGGTTCAAGTACCAGAAGGGGTCGGGTAAGAAGAGGTCGGGTAAGAGGGGGTTGGGTATCAGCGGGAGGTCGGTCACCAGGCAACAGGGCGGGTTAGTATACCAGAAGGGGTCGGGTATGAGCGGGAGGTCGGTTATCAGGCAATGGGTCGGGATAGGGTACCAGAAGTGAGTTGGATTAGGGTACCAGAAGGAGTCGGGTACTAGAGGGGGTCAGGTGTCAACGGGAGGTCGGGTATTATCAGAAGCCGACTTTGGGGTTAGGGTTTGGCGCCCTCCTTTGCATTCCGTTTTTTTTTCTCATTCCCTGTTGCTGCGCCGTGTGATCGCCGTGTGATCGTGTTTGTGTTGTTGCGCTATGTGATCGTGTTCGTGTTGCTACGCCGTGTGATTGTGTGAGTGCATTGCATTTTTTGGGGAGTGCGCGGAAATTGGAAGTGAGTGCATTGTATTAGCTTGAGTTGTTTCTATCTTCCTCTGAGTGCGCTTTTGGAGCATGCGACAAGGTAGACAAAAACCTGTAGTTGCTAGGGTTTTCAGAACGTGTTCCATTGGAATTTGAAGGCGACCCTAAGACTTCTACTCTGTCTGATAAGCAGATATTTAGAATTGGTTTAGTTGATTTGTAACCCGTTGTGCTAACTTCATCTCTGTTTTCCTTTGGTTTGCAGCAAAAATATTACTGTGGCTGCCTTTTCAGTTTCCCATTGATCCCGACTGTTGTTCTAGAACTGTAAATTGAATCAATGCCCCCCGTATCCTTCTTGTGAGTGCCACTACGCTTCTGGAGCACGCGGTAAGGCAAGCTCGAGTGCGCTTCTGGAGTACGCGGCCGCGGCAAACAACAACCTGCAACTCCTGTTCCGGATTTAGAGCGTGCTCAAGTGACATTTTAGGGTTTTGAATATCGAATTTGGTGGCTGCAGCGCTGGAACGGAAACGGGAACTCGAAGCTTCCGAGAGGTGACAATTTCCTTGTAAGTTACTATCGATCTTGTGCATTTTGTTGTGGAGACGTGAGTCCTGCTTCCTGCGATATGTCAATTTTGGTTTTCAACTGGTATGTCAATTGTGATATTTGGTTTTCAGTTGGTATGTCAATTGGTATGTCAATTGGTATTCAGTGACAATTTTTTGGTATGTCAGCGGGTATGTCAACTGTAATATGGAGTTTGCTTCAGTGACAATTCGTTTGGTGCAGTTTGGTTCTTAGTGGGATGTAAGTGGATTTGGCAATTGTAGTGTGTGATAGTATTATTTGTACAAGCTTGTACTTGTTGTGTTACATGCATAGGTCTTGGTTTATATAGTCCACGTTCACAGTTCATAATCAAAAGTATTCTGTATTTGTACATGAGGTGTCTCTTTTGTTGGCTCTTCCAGCACTTGAGGGAGGCTCTTGTCAGGAATCGTCAATTTGTCAAGCTCCTAGGAATAGTCTGGGCACATTGGGTTTGATACTAGTACTCAGAACATCTTCAAACTCAAATGTTATAGCAATTTTTCACAGGAATCTTTAGGGAGGGAAATTTAGACCCAGAAGGTGCAAAGTTAATGGTTTTGTGTGCTACCTGAATTAGGTCACTTGGTTTATTGTCCTGTATGTATTGGATTGAGTTTTCATGTTTTTGAATTTCTGTGTTTTATTATTTAGTATGAATGGCTTTAGGTTCGTAGTATTCTTATTCCGTATGCAATTGAAGAAGTATTTGAATTGCATATGATGTCACCTGCAGCAGCCTAAACTTGTTTGCACATTTGACCATGTAGGTGCAGTTAATCTGGTTTAGTATTGCGGATTTGGGACAATTTGATGGGACTCTGCTTCTGTTAATTTAATTCCGTGGTAGTAGTTCTGCATTCAGTGGTTCTTCTTCATCGACTTATTTCTCAGTGGTATGATGCCTATTTCATTTGTTTTGCATCTGGTAGAGGTTGAATCATTTTTTTATCATGGGTTTAAAGAAGTTAGCAAGGTCTGTGTTACGGTCTGAGTAGGGTTTTAGTAGGGTTCGCTCACGAGTTCTTAGGGTCTGTTGATAACATTCTAGTCAGGGTCAACTATAGGGTTAGCTTTAGCGACAGTCAAATGCGAATTCAGCTCGAACAGCACTGAATGTCGAAAATGCACTCCCGTTAATCAGATGGGTTCGAGCTGAATATGCAACAAGTAGAACCACCCAACCAGCTCGACTCAAGCAAAATCCTGATTTTCGGACCTTAGCAACAGCAAGAAAGAAGAAAAGTACAGTAAATGCACTCATAACCAAAAGGAACGACTCTCCAGACAATGATAAATCCCACTGTACTCAGCTCGAATCGAACTGATTTTAAACATGAAGGTCCATCAATCCAGAGTAATGTTACTGTCAAACCGACTAAAACAACAACAATGTAACGAATAACCAAAGATACATTTAACAACAAAACTAAATTAGCTCGAATCGAGCTAAAACAACTCAATTTCATTAAAAATGAAAATAATGACAGAGAAAAATATGTCAAAACCACACAAGCGTCCACAAAGTCAAGAAGATTAACTTTAATATACAAACTAAGAACATGACATTGACAAATCCACAAAGCCTAAATGTCCCCGTCAAAAATAATAAAAAAACTAAAACGTTAAAAAATCGATATCACACAAACTTTAAAACGTGCAACAACCAGAACAAACCAGACAAAACCAGACAATCAACTCGAATCGAGTTCAACACAGTAAAACTTGACACATCATAATGCCTCTTACAACAACAGAAAACCAACCACACAAAAATGACAACAGAAGCGCAATGATACCAGAAACCGCCACCTAAGAGTTCGATTCGAGCTCTCCCAGTATTAATATAGCACAACACAAGTAGATAATGAAACAAATCTAAATCGGACACTCGATGGTGAGAAAAATAGCGAACCAGGAAGCTCGACTCGAGCTCTTATAAGCATCAATGACATAAACATACTTGCGAAAATGAGAGGATTAACAAAAGAATGACAGATAGTCAACATGTAGCATAACGAATAGACATTGACTCCCATGTAGAAGGAAATGCAGCGATAATTAAACTGAATCTATCAGCTCGAATCGAGCTAAATGAATAAGCTAACACGTTGAACACAGTACAACGTGCAGATGGATAGCCAAGTTGAGAAGCTGCAACAATACTTCACAAGGACAGAAGTCCTGAAGGTTAGTGAAGATGACGGGGACGACTTCCTCGACGACGGGGAGTACTGGGAATTCACTTACCCCGAGAGGGTCGAGTGCTGGAGCCTTACCATGATCCCCTGTACAGAGCTCATTGCCTTCTGCGTGAAATACAAGGGGATGAGCTGCTTCCTCCCCATGTCCTACGAAGAGCAAGTAAAGGACGTGGTGGAAGACATTCCGCCAACGATTAAAATTCACTGTCAAACGGCTGTCCTGGGTGTCCCCGCCAAAGATCAATACAACTTCACCATCCACTTCAACTCCGAGAAAATACCATTCCGCGTGACAAATCTCATCCAGAGTCTTGAAACTACGTCGTTTCAGGACCACATGAGGGAGCTCGAGGAGAAGGTGAACGAGAGGGTCTTCTTGAAAGAAAACGGAGATCCAATATCAGGCCACAAACTATGTAGGAAGCTCAGGCAAATGTTCCAAGACTTTGCTTGTCTAAAAACAAAAATAACCATAGAGTGGGAAAGCAAAACTGCCCGCACCGTGTCCTTGAATGTGGAGAGCCAAGGAGGGAGTCAGATCTCCACTAACAAGCAACCTTCTATGGATACACAAAGGAGGGGGCAACGAAACAAAAAGCCTGCTGATCCCGGGAGACAACAAAGGCAAACCAGTAACCTTGCCTCATCCTCCCAACAGAAGTCCATGGAGAAATCGAGAGATCAGTCCGGTGTTGACGACATCGCCTACGACTTCAGTGACATTCCCGAGTCCTTGCGGGTGAACAGGAAGCCGGACTACGAAGAGTCCAATAAGGCCTATAAGAGGTTTTGGACTGCTTACACGGACGTGTTCTTGTACAAGATGGAGAAGAAGACCCTTCCCATCGACAAACTTATTCAGGCACCGGCCACGCTGAACATCCGAAGCAAGGAGGATCGCATCGTCGAAGACATGATGCACTGGCTCGTAAATATGCCAGACCACAGCAATCGGTAGACGCTTTGCGTGATGCCCGTGAACAAGCCCACAAGAGACGGTGATGATTCGTGGAAAGAAATCAAGGACGGCGATTTCTATATAATAAACGGGCAGCACAGTGTGTGGGCAAGCAAACTAATGCAGGACCCCAAGTACAATGTCGCGCCCGAGATCGTCAACGACTACCGATCATGGAGTTGCTACATTGTGTGGACCGAGGACGCTGAAATTCTGCGATCCATTTCAGCGTATTACAACCATGTGAACCACTTTCAAGCAATCCAGCCATCGTGGGCCACGAACATTCTGGGGGCACGGAAGGTCTGGGAGGAGATGGGGAAACCGCGGAACCCCAAGGATGACACTTCCTCTGCACTAGAAGAAACCAAAATTTTCGATGTCTAAGGGAACGGATTTTAGGTGACCTTGAAGAAAACAACCTATGTTTTTTTGTCAACAATTATCTCCATTAATGTTCCATTGGACATCATTATTGACATGAAAAATATAGGTTGTTTTTTTCAACGTCACCTAAAATTCGTTCCCTTTGACGTTGGCTGTTTTTTTTAATGTCACCTAAAACAAGGTTTTCTTATAGTGCTGGATCGGTTACAAGCTCCCGGCGGTCCAAGGAGGTGCACATCAATAAGATGAAATACGCGGTAAGTATTCACCTCGACTCGAGCTCAATTTGCACTGGGATATGTCCCTCCCTCAAAACCCCGTAGTAGTTCAGCTCTAGTCAAGTTCATTCATTAACTGTCAGACAATGTGACAATTCGTTGCAGGAATTCCTGAAGGCCATGCAGATGCGGTTCTCCATGATCGACGTCACCAAGGGTCAGACCAAGGCTAAAGGAAAAGACGCAAAAAATAGTCTGGTGATAACCAACGAGGTAAAAATTATCATAGCACCAGACGAAGTCTTCAATCTCTGGAGTGAGGTCATCTCCAGTGCGGCACATGGCGAGCTCGTTGACCCAGACACGCTCAAGAAGTTCAACGCCAAGCCTTCATGGAAAACGGAGAACGGAATGCTCAATATGGAGTATTTCAAATTCTTCGGGAATCTCACGTACGAGGACCTGAAGAAGCTCGCCAACCATATTTTGAATAAGTCTGGCGACAAAAGAAAGCAGTCTCATCCAAAAGTGACGATCAAGCAGTCATCGTCAGTTTTGGAAAGTTGCTACTTATCGAGTGCTTGGATTGAGAGGCGCAAACAAAAACAGTTCGTGAAGGAGTTGAACAAAATTGACCCGTCACTCGGACTCCTGAACGTGGACAATGAGGTCGTGCCGGAGAAATGGAAGGAGTTTAAGTCCAAACATTTTGTGACCTCGACCACAATGAATGTTCTCCTCGAAAGGCCTGGGAAGGAGTTCTTTTCAGAGATTAAGCAGTTGAAGTCCAAGAATAAGTCCACAGAAGAAATTTCTAAGCACGCTGCTGAGTTCTTCAAGGTCTTCCTGAGAGAGAGAAAGAATTTCGTCCCGCCGTCAGTAGTGGCGTACTATGCGCCATACAACATCAAGGACGACAGACACACGGCATGGCCAACCGGTGTGTGGACTGTGGACACCCCGACTGATCTGAAAGTCGGGGTCATTGACTTCCGTTTGATTCCGAGAGTGCTGTCCAAGCAGAAGGGCACAATCGCGATTCCCTACTTCAACACTGTTATGCTGTCGTTGATGGGGAAGCGCAAGCCCCTACTGGAGGAGGTCCCAGTCTGGCTTTTCATCTGTGCGGATGCAGTGGAGCAGACGCAAGTAACGGCGTTTGTGCAGAACCACGAGGAGTTGAACAAGTTTAGGTGCGAGTATGTGGACTACATGCCCGGGGACTACGAGCGTCTGGGTGACATGTCGTCGGCAAAGGCAAAGTCCCATGCCAAGGTCCTGCTCATGTTCTTAATCAAACCCGAGTACTGCACGGACGTCAAAATCCCGAATGCATTTTGGGCTCTGGACACACCAGTCTTCAACACGCCGCGCGGGTACAATGAATTGGAATTCCGCCTATACAACGTAGAGCTTCGTATGGAATTCTACTTGTGGGTGGTGAAATCCTTCTGCAAGGCTGGTGATAGTGTGTTCTCGGTCTTTGCCGGAGGGAAGTTCACATGTGCTACGGTGGTATGCCCTCTTCCCTCACATTCCTTCAAACTCACTATGAATGTCACATCAGTTCGAATCGAGCTTAATTGTCCGTTGATTCAGCTCCACTCGAGCTGATATGATAGTTTACTGATGATAGACGCTCGTTTCTGTCACCGCAGATGAGTTTCGTGAATGTGTTCGCAGTTGGAGTGAAAGAGGACTCCCTCTTCTGGAACGACATCGTCACCATGGCCATGTTGCTTGACAGGGCCGACTTTCTGGAGTCGGGCTACAAAGTGGAGGACCCTAAGTCAAGTAGGCAGCGGGAGTCTCATTCGACACCTTCGCCCGCGAAGACAATGCGAAGGTCCCCGTGGGATTCTCCATCCACTGGTCGTTGGAGCAAGAGACCTGTCGAGGAGCCTGAAGTGATCTCGAGCTCCAATGACGACGCAGAGGATTGCCAGCAAGATGAAATGCCCGATCCTCCTTCATCGCCTATTCGTGCAACACCAATAGAGCATCGTGGCTCCTCTGCGTCAACTGGAGACGCGATTGAGACGCAACCGTCGTCAACTCCGTCGTCCACCCATCCGCGGAAGAGAAGGAAGACTTCACTCGTGGATGACATCCTCGAGAGGAGGTTTGCTAAGATCGAGGAGAAGTGGCTCCAAGATCAAGCGGAGAACATCCTACAACAGCAGCAGATGAACAAGAGGCTGGATAGCATGCAGACGTTCATGCTGCAAGATTCCAAGGAAGCTAACGACAAGTTAGACGCCTTGATTTTGTGGATGAAGGGTGGGAGGCCCATGGCCAAGGTCCAACGTGCAGCACCTCAACTGAGGTTTGAAAACCAGCCATCAGCGTCGTCTTCGGCCCAACCTTCAAGTCAGGTAGGCCCATCAGAGTTCGCGGTGCCTGCACCACCCTCGCATCCACCGCCTAGGACACCACCTCCTCCACCATCATCCGCGGTTGCGCCACCGGTACCTGTGGAGGCGCAGTGTGTACTTGCTCCTCCAGAGGCAGGCGGCGGTGATGTGGTGGAGACCCCCGACCAGCCAACCGCGTCTCCTAGCCAAGAGTCCGGCTCAGGTGCACCTCAATGATCACTCGGTGTTCTTGTACAGTTTTAGCTCAACTCGATCTGGTTTTTGACGTGGGCTATATGTAGTTTTAGAGTTATCTCATAGACAACTCAACAATTTTGACATAGCTGAACTTCTAGTGGACCGAACCATGGAGTTCAAAATTTTGAGACATTGTGTATGTACATCAAAACATTTTTATGTAAAGCGGTAATACCCGGATTCCTTACAACACTTCCTTTGTACACTCCTGACTTGCAGGCGCTGTCAATGTTGTAGATTTGTTGCCACCTACTGTTGCATCAGGTGTACTCACTTCTGAACCGACCTCATCGAAGCATGTGCCTGATGTTGTCTACGAGCCGACAGATCAGAATGTCACCTTCAAAGAGGACAAGCTTGAATCCTTGAATACTGCCGCTCTTGTACTTGAAGACAGTGTCATACCTGATGCCGATCTTCTCGAGGTCATGATACCCGAGCCGACCACTACGACAAGGGATGTTACTACGGAGACAGCCGAGACCTCGCAGCAGAAGGTATGTCTTGAATTTTACATTCTGAATTCTGTGTTTGTTTAGTGACGTCTACAAATCTGAACGACCGTTTCAATTAGCGCGATGTCTAGAGGCTATGAATGCAGGATAATAACTAGCTCCACATTTGTCCATTATTTATCAGGAATTTGATCCTCCACGTGATCTTCCAAGACATAAAGAGGTGGTCAATCTTCCATTGGAGTCCAGGGCTGTGGACAAGTGGATCAACGTCGTCCTGGACCTCAATGGGGTATTGTGCGCTTGTGAAGATCACAAGTATAAGGGCTGGGCCAAACAGACTGGGGACGCATTCCAACCGCACTCTGCTACTGAGCCAGCAGTTGTGGGGCCAAAGCTAGTGTATGTCCATCCCGGGTGTTCTGATTTCTTACGTGCGTTAGGAGAGATAGCTACAATTTCAGTGTGGAGCAGTATGAAGACTTCCACCACTGATGAAGTGGCCGCCTATCTCTTTAAGGGGCTCGACCTACCAGTAGTCAAACTAGGACAGACCTCTTGTACGACTCTGAAATGTAGGGAAAAAAACTCCAGAATTACAACATTCAAGGAGCTAGGCACAAATAAGGAACTCTTCCTTAAAAACTTGGAGACCTTGTTCACTGGCTACCGGGGGAGGTTCTCGTCCCAAAATACCGTGATAGTGGATGACAGTCCCATGAAGCACATTCTTAACAATGCTGAGAACGTCATTTTACCGGAGTCATGGTCATACAGAGGTAACAGTGTGAAGGACACTTTCCTCCTGGATGTCTTGCTCCCTTGGTTCCAGAATCTTCACGTGGCTTGTGAAGAGGGACTTAAGTCCTTCCGAGAGAATGCGGCCAATCGAATTGGACGTCGCATGCTCTGTGACGATAGAAAACAGAAGAGGGAGTATGATAAGTTGATGGAGGTCGTGCAGGCATCTTCCTGCATTCGTTAGGACTACGCTAAGGGAGGCATAGGTTCTCGATTTCCATGCTCTGGTCTAATTTAGCTCGAGTCGAACTGACTGAAGCCTGCCTTCTGGAGATTTGTAATTTCAGTCCTTATGCCTCTAATAAAATAGTCATGGTTTAGTGCTTATGTCTCAAATCAGCTCGATTGGAGCTTCCTAGTTGCTTGGATGGTGTGATTGATTCACGTTCTAGGTTTGTTTGTGGACGGTGTTTCATGTTCTCAATGCTATGCAGTTCTATTTCGTGGTTATGATATAAATATGATTTGCTTCTAGAGTCTGACGTATGGAATTCAACTGATGGAGATGATCACCTTCCGTGCGTTGCGTCGGCGGATTCTATATTGGACTATGGACAGTATGCAATCTTGAGCAGGGGGAATTTTCTATGCTCGGCGGCAACAGCAAACTCCACAATGGACTATTCTACTAAGCCCGTGGACGACGGTGTGGTGGATAGTCCGCCTAATAACGGCCCACGTCTGCCGAAGTCCTGCTCACCTTCTTTTTTGCGCTGCGGGGGGCCATTTGCTTCTCAGTTATCGCCGGTGGCATCAGACATGGCGCCAAAAAAGAAGCTTTATCACGAGGCCACAACACAAATTCCTGCACCAGGGAACAAGTTAGGGATCTCTCGTGGATCTCATGATACTGGTGGATCTCGTGATACTCATATCGGAGCTGCTTGTGATAGTGCAAGGCGCCGTCCTAGGTATGTCCTGTTAGGGAGCGTCCGGATGTCTAAGACACATGATGGGGTGCAGAGAATTCGAAGCGATGCTCGTCATCTCGACGCATCAGACCGCATGTTTTTACAACGACAGAGGCATCAACAGTGGAATGAGTACAAGAAGCCAAATACAGGATACAGTCGGGGGCCTGAGATTCTCAAGGCGAGGGAGTTACAGAGATGTAAATCACACATATAATACTTGTTCATATTATGTGTTCATATTGTAGACTGACAGTCTATAAAGAAGTACATGTTGGAAATTTATAAGTGATAGTCTTCCGTCAATACTAGGGGTTCATACACTATACATTTAGGACTGCTCGGTAATGATGTTCTGTAACAATACATGGGTGATGGTCCGAGATGACCCTAAACTATTGGGTGATGGGCGTGAGCTTTATGGAGACGCGAATTACCCAACATCCGTAGTGGAAGAGAAATTCAAGTTTCCAAATAGTCCGCTTTGAGAATCAGTTGCAGTTATTGCTCCTGGGCAGTCCATTCCACGTCCACAGGTTCCGTTGGAAAAAGGGAGGTTGAAGAAACAGAAACACAGTGGATCGTTTTGTACTGCTGTTTCAACTCCCAGTTGGGGCATCTAGAAGAGAAGGTCGTTGTAAGCGCAATGGAGGTAACCTCGGACAGATACAGTCGGAGAAAAGAAATTCTAAAGGCTCGAGAGAAATTAAGGACTACATCTTGTAGCTCATGTACAATTGTATGTAGAAGAGGTCCTAATTATGTACATGTAGGCTCGACAATCCCTAAGTTTGTGTAGAGAGTAGAAAAATAATAAACCCTAAACCTTAGTAAGGCCTTGAGCCCGATTTTATCAATAGCAGAGAATAATGTAGGGGTTGTCGTAACTCGGAAGTTGTAGAGTCGAATATCAACTGTTCCCTCAGCAAATAATCATTTGCATTGCACATGGAACCGACTGAGTGTGCATAGTTGAGCCAATTCGTGATAGAAGAAAAAGGAAACATTATATAACCTTTACTCGTAGCTATTCTTTGAATGTACAGTCATACACTGCTTTTTGAACATTGTGGTGTGTGAGAGTACATTCTAAGAGTAGCTGCGAGTTAAGGTTTTATAATGTTTGCTTTCTTCTACCACGAATTGGCTCAACTAGGGGAACAATTGGTATTCGATTCTACAATTTCCAGGGCTTTGACAATCGTGGACCTCATAGTCATTATGGACAGTACATTGTCGTACCTCGGAAGTTGTAGACTTGAATAACAACTGTTGCCTCACCAAATAATCTTTTGCATTGTACTTTCTCCGGTGCAATGTCTGAGAATATTTGGTAGGGGAACAGTTGGTATTCGATTCTCCAATATCCGGGCTTTGCCAATCCCTACGTTTGTCTCTGCTTTTGATAAAGGCAGGCTCATAGCCTTCTGGTCACGAAGCCTTCATTTTGTGGACGCAATTGTCAATTTCACAAAAGTCCTAATGCTCAGTCGTAGTGCTTCCTGAACCCTACGTTTTACATCATATGTATCTTATACAAGTGTAGTCTACGATGGAAGTAGTAGTTTAGTACATGGATTGCTCTATGTTTATAGTGCATACATCCAATACATGTATATTTGATGACTTCCTATAAATTATGAAGAAGTCACAATTTTGACCTTTGATTTTGGAATTTGTACCTTCCGTATGCACTTTCTGTGTCATTGCAATGCTTTCCTGGTAGTCATTGATCTACAAGTATCTTAAATTCATGGTTGAAAGTCTCTTCTTCAACTCCCATTTCACTGGAAAACTCTCATTTTAATGAATATTATGTTGAACTAGACTTTAGCATTCCAGTGAGTATCGCGATTTTGAACTTCAGAGAGCACTAAGCAAGTCAAGATACCTCGATATGAGGACACCTAAACCGTATGGAGATATCTCCATACTGCGGTATCGACATGGAAGCAGCAAGGGTTTAGGGTACATGGAATGCACAAAAGAAATCGAGATAGGAGCGGCAAGAAAGTGTAATCACCGGTGAGTTTACAAATCCAACATGTTCATGGGTGCCGCGACCCGATGCCCAGAAATAGGAAGAAAATAAATAAAAAAATGGAAGGGGGCTGTTTCCCTCCACCCTAAAACCCCTATAAGAAATTGTGATTTTTTGGGATGTCAAAAAAAACATGTAAATGCGTTTTTTTTAACGGGTTGAGCATCACCGTTGATGTTGCCCAAAATCTGTTCTTTTTTGTGACGTGGAAACATGACAAAAAAACGTGCTAAATGTCACCACAAACGTCACGATTTTCGGTGACGTCACTAAAAATCAAGGTCCTCCAAACTTCTCTAAGTGTGGCACGTGGAGGGGTCCATATTGCCACATCACATTCTTGGGGGGCAACTCTTGCCATGCGTTTTTTTTTCCTCCTACCCTTTCCTGCCCGGGGCAGTGACGTGAACCCTCTAAAATATATGACGTGGCCGGTGAAAAATCTGACGTGTCAAAGGGAAAATCTAACGTGGATCTTCCACGTCAGGTGCCACGTTGGCAGAGTTGTGAGGTCTTTAACTTTGACGGCATGTTTTTTGTGACGTCATTGACGACGTCTTTGTGTTACTAACGACATCATTATAAACGTTGTCTTGTCTTGCAAGAGGGCGAGGTTTGTTTGCAAAAAGGCTAAGTTTTTGTTTTCAATGACATCACCACGTGGTAGAAGATGTTTGCTAAGACATCTCAGATAATTAGGATGATGTTTTTCCAAACTTCGTCCACATTTTCCATGACATTGGCACAAACATCAAGAGAAACTAATGCAAGGAAATGGATTGTTCTTGTCAATGTTGTGAATGATATGGGGTACAAAGGCACAGGTGTAATGTAATGTCGAAACTGATGTCATATACAAAGCTGCCCATACAATGTGGCCACCTTCCAAGAATGTGTGGATGAACAAGGTGTATGCAAATACAAACAAATATGTTGTGCGATGCTATGTTAGGGGCAAAACATTCAATAATGGCCTCAACATCAACATCAATTTCTTGTACATATAAACAAATAGTGGACAAACGTACACAATAATCACATCAACAAAAAGAGAATGGCAAGGAGGGGAGAAACGTTTCCTTGAAACTACCATGACATGAGAAGTTACACGTAAGGTATACTAAATAAGGAGAAAGGAACATAGAAGTGTTAAAGGAAGGATAGAAAACAATCATGTCTAGAAAAAGTGGCTTCTTGAATGACCTCAAATATCAATATCACCAAGATCATCCTAAGCCGTACTAAAGTCTTTATTTCTATTGCCACTGCCACACTTCCTCGCTTTCAAACATGACATACACAACCGCATCCATGAATTCTACAGCCCACCAAATGAACATAATTGGATGTCTACATCGTTAGACATGACGTCTCCAGCAACATGAACCCCAACATCAGAACATCTGGAAATCACTTTTTCCGGACTGGAGATCTCTTCCCACTGGACACCTGCATCACTCCTCCGCCATTGACGTGATGAGTGGAATTATTGAACAATCTCTTTCAAACGAAACAATGCACATTCCCGCTCAGTGGACATGAGATCACTTGTACACCACATGAACCCAAAAGGGGTTCAAACGTCAATGGAGTGTTACTCACCTTGGAGGCACATTGGGCAGGTTTGGATACAGAACCTACCTTTGGTGTTGTTGCTTTAGGCACATTTGTCTTGGGCGGTGGCTTCACTACCTTTTCGGACGTGGTTGTCTTTGTTGCGCGACGAGGTCTGCTTGATGCCTCGCCCAGGGCTTCAACATCCTTCTGCCAAGTGCAAATACAATGACACATGTCACAGACTTATTGTCATAAAAATGTGTTTTATCCCCTTACCTCTGATGTCACCCACGACATGGCACATGACATACAACGTCTTCTTCAATGTCTTCAACAACATCATGGAAAACAAGTGGCCAACATGTAGAAAACTCCAAATTCAGCAAAGGGTGGGTAATCCCATTTATAAGAAAGACCAATGCTTTAGACTTGCATTACCTGTTTTGGGTTACAACTCTAGCCTATAGATGCAGCACCTTCTACCACCGCTTGCTCTGTGCTTACAACGGGCAATTTGTATGCATCGTCCTCTTCCTCTTCGACTCCTACTTCCTCAGTTTCAGCAATGACATCTGCAGATTTGGAAGCCTCTGTGGAGACTGGCTCCGAGGGGACGTCTTCCCCAACAACAGTCTCTAAAGTATCTTTGTCTGCACCAACAATGTCTCTAGAAACATCTCCCTCAACAGGGATAGCGTCGGCAATAACATTGCCTGTGACAAGGACTGAGACCTTTGGTGGAGGGGCGGCAGACTTTAGCATTGGCATGAGGAAATCATCCTGCACCGTTGCCCAGGCTGCCGCTCCTTGAGTCATTGGCTCGCACGAGGAAGGATCCCCTGCGTTATCCAATGACTGCAAACCTTTACCTCGTTTTGGTAGAAGGGCCTCCTTGAGCATATCCTTAATACGCTGCTGCAACGATTCAAGGCGGACCATGGAACCCTCCAACCACTAGAAGAAAAACGTGTCCGTTGCAACCCACTAAGATGCGACTATGTATCCTATATAACTGAGATGCGACTGTAGCCCTCTATATTTGCACCAAATTTCACGTGTATGTAGTTGTAGTCGCAAAGTAGTCGGAAAATGAAGAATAGGGTTACGATATTGTAACAGAAGAACTGACATGAGGTATTCTACATCCAACATTCATCGCAGTTGTCCATGTGGACAGCTATCCGCGAAGTAGAGTCCACCGTGGAAAAATGCAATCGCTCTGATTATAGGTTGCAACTAAAAACTAGAAGATTGCAACTTAGAAATGACTCAAATGCAACTAGGAATCAACTATAATGCAACTAGAGCCCGACTACAGTGCAACTAAAAAACAATTCAAATGCAACTAGAGAACAAGTGCAATGCAACTAGAACATGACTGAAAATTGATTCAATTGTCCCATATCGATTGTCAAGAATACCATCAGCTTGAACAGATAAGAATGGTAAATTATAGCATTCTTGTGTAATGAATTTTGATAGTGAAATTCTAATATTTATATATTTTGTAGATTTTTACACTTTGTAGATTTCTATAATCTACAACTCTATAAATTATAACCAAGTCGCAAACTAGTTGCAAACTAGTTGTATGTCAATCGCAAACCAGTTGTATGTCAATCGCAAACCAGTTGCACACTAATCGCAAACGAGTTGTACATCAATTGCAAACTAGTTGCACACTAGTCGCAAACGAGTTGCACATCAATCGCAAACGAGTTGCACATCAATTGCAAACCAGTTGTATGTCAATCGTAAACCAGTTGCACTCTAGTCGCAAATGAGTTGCACATCAATCGCAAACTAGTTGCACACCAGTTGTATGTCAATCGCAAACCAGTTGCACATTAGTCGCAAACCAGTTGCACACAAATAAGTGAAATAACTTCTACATCAGCAACCACGTCACAGTAGTTCATCGACGAAGTTCTCCATTGCCTATCGAATGACAAACAACCTCGTGACTCCAGTGCAACTCATGCGACTTGTCCACTGCGACTGCGGACTCCAGAATATCACCAAGTCGCAAATGTCCGATACGACTACAAACCAGTCGCAAACCGCAGTCGCAAAACCCTGCTTTTTCTTCTAGTGAACTCCGACATGCGTGAACGCATCTCTTCAAGCTCAGTGCCATAATCATGGCGGCCTTTGCTCTTTTCATCACTGATTCGCTTTAACTCCTTTGCCACTTCAGCGTCAATCTCCGCATCAAATGGATTTCGACCCAACATCAAAGACTACAATCCACCATTGAAGGCATTACATTAAAACCAAAAAGAGAGATGCCACATGAAACCACATCTTCTCTACACATGTTGGGCACAGTACACATCCATTACACAATGAAAGTAAAAGAAATGAGAAGAAGAAACAATTCATTCCTGCTGGAGTTGTCACAAAAACTAACCCTTTTGTCTTTTACAACATTTGAAAAAACATAAGACATCTTCATGGATGTCTCCCGCAACATGACACGTCCAAGAAAACATCTTCTATTACATTAAACATCATACATGACAAGTCAAATACACATTCAAGGGATTCAACACAACAAAGTCACCAAATTAAATATGGAGGGCACTCACCAAGCGGGACACAACCTTCCGCTCAATGGTCTTCAGCTGGATTGAGCCTATTCCCTTACTCTTTGAAATGGCACGCATCTGTGCAGACTTTGCTTGCACCGCTTCGGTTTGACACATTTCGACAAGCCCCTTCCAATATGTCTCATTGTAATCCGCTGGCATGGGCAAATCGTTGTCGATCAATTGGTTAAGCTTGAACCGCAAAGTGATGAGTGACTTTGTTATAATGGGAGACATAAACTTCTCACTCACACGGTCTGAGCTACCAAACATCTCCCAATCTGCAAAACATGTGCAAGCATCAATTGTGATACATGCCATAACATACTATAGTTGTTTCTATAGCCTCAGACAAGTCAGAGAGTTCTATACCACGAACTCAGTTGTGGCGGGGAGGTGGGAGCCACTACAACAAAAGCAGTGTTTTATGACTGCAAAATATGACTGCAAGCAGTCGTAAAATCAGAAAATATGACTGACTCCAGTCGTTTACGACTGTTTGCAGTCATATTTTGCAGTCATAAAACACTGCTTTTGTTGTAGTGAGCAGAAGGCACTTAAGGGCGGTGAACCATGCGCTCTTGAGTACAGATTTCATGTTACTCAAATGTCAGAATAAACATGGACAAGGACGTTGCGTTGAACGCCAAAGGAGTTTCAAGTGACATTGTCTTGAACGGACACACACGCTTCAACAATGAACAAATCTTCAATCTAGAACTAGTGGCGGTTTAGACATACCTGAGTAAAGTCGCCTGAACAATGTTCTCCGCAAATCCTTGGTTTGGCCCTCCCAGCCTTTCCTAGGATCAAGGGACTTTGCATATTTGACAATATCCTTTGACAAGGCGTCCTTCATTGCTCCGTGCAGCTCTCCATTAGCGTCCAACTCAATGGGTTTCTTCATGCCAATGCTTGTCTTTCCTTTCCTCTTCATGGAAGTATTCGCTTCGTCAATTGCGTCCTCTGTATCACCATCTAAGTCTTCCCCACCCGAACCTGTCTCATACCCACGACTGCCAAATACACTTTGATTTAGCTTAGTATCGAGTTCAAGGACATTTGGCCCCTACTATGTGTTTAGAAACTATTGTAGTCAAGATAATAACCACGCATTGAATATGGAAAATTAAAACAATACACCTGGGTCCAGTAGACGGTCCAAGGTGGAAAGCAGAGCTCCGAAATTGTCTAACTGGACGTCACTTTGAACAAATCAAGCGTCCACAGTGACATCGTTGCAGACGTTGGAGGTTTGAAAATCATGTCCCGACAACCTCAAAAGTAAGGAATACTACAAGATATCTCTGAAAGGAGCATAATGGAACAATTAATTAAAAAAATTAAAAATTAAATATTTAAAATTAAAAAAAATTTAATTTCAAATTTTTTAAGGGGCCCTTGCTTGGGCGGACCCTGCTAGAGGAGCCCTTGGGCGGACCCCAGGGAGCCCCGCCTGGGCGGCTTGCGGGGAGGCCCCACTTGGGCGGACCCTAGGGAGCCCCGCCTGGGCGGCTTGTAGGGGAGGCCCCGCTTGGGCAGACCCCAGGGAGCCTCGCTTGGGCGGACCCCAGGGAGCCCCACTTAGGCGGACCCCAGGGAGCCTCGCCTGGGCGGATCCCAGGGAGCCCCGCCTGGGCGAACCCTAGGAGCCCCGCCTGGCGGCCTGCAGGGAGCCCCCGCCTGGGCGGACCCTAGAGCAACCCTTGGGCGGCCCCTGTAGGGAGGCCCCCGCTTGGGCGGACCCCAAGGCAGCCCTTGGGCAGCCCCTATAGGGGAGGCCCCCGCCTAGGCGGACCCTGCGGGGAGGCCCTACGCGGACCCTTGCTGAGGAGGCCCCTGCCTGAGCGGACCCCTAGGAGCTCTCTCCCAAGCCCCGGTGTCCTCTCTCTATCTTCATTTAGTGTGAATAGAGAAGTAGATGAAATTTAGAAACTCCATATCTCAACTCCTTGTGGAGTCGATGTCATAGTCTCTGTCCAAGGACAGAGCCAACAAATAATCACAAATTCCAGTGACGTTGCTCAAGTGACAGACTAGTTTAGAAGAACGTCTACATTTGCTTAGAGTTTGATGTCCACCACGACATCACCGAAGACGTCACGACGTCACCAAAGACGTCACCAAAGATGTCTTTCGTGACGTCTTTGAAAACACGATAATTTGACACGGTCACAAATAATGTCACGGCAAACGCAAGCTGGTGACATCACGAGTGTCTCGTGACATCATCACAAATAGGAGCGCAATATAAAATTACAAAAAGGGTATTCTCTGACCTCTATGATTACTCTCTCCTCTCGACATCGTTGTCTTCAACGAACTTGTGTTCCTCCTGCTCTTGCTTAGATTCGCTTTTTTCCACGACGATCCATTTCTTCTTGGCAGAGGGGGACAACTGCCGACTTCGGGCCCTTCCTCTCCGATCAGCCATTGTTGTCTCGTCTTCGCGTGCCTTGGACCGCCGCTCACTTGCGAGCCGCATGCGGGGCGCCTCCTCCTCGGACCAGGCATTGTCGTTGGACTGCTGCCCCTTCCGTTTCCCAAGGTTTCTTCTTGGCTTTGTCATTGCCGATGGCTGCCTCTAGTGCTCGAAGAACTCCGACTCCCGCACCTGCAAAACCCACCCACGACCCTCAGTATCCAGGGAGTGAGGATCGAGAAGTATAGGGAGCCAACTAATTGGCTGCCTCCACCAAATCGTTTGCCCCTACAAATCAAATTGAGGGGCGCTGCTGCCGCTGCATCCTCGCTAGGGCTTCGAATTGCAAGGACTAAAATTTCAAATCCCGCACTGAATTTGAAAGCCTACAAAACAAAATTCCAGACCCTGGAATGAAAGTGGCGCTCCTCGAGTTGCACCCACCATGCCAATGCAAAAGAACTAGAATTTGAACACCATGACCAAGATAGGGGGGACAAACATAAGACAATTGCAATCGAAATGAACAAGAGGGCACCACAATTTCAAATTCGATGCAATTTGGAGAAAACGACCAACTAGTGCGTCTGCGGCGACAGAGCGGAAGACACCGGCGGGAGCAATTAAAGACGCGCCGGGAGGAGGCGCAGCCTATACCCGCGCCCCCCCCTATACCCGACCCCCCACTCCCCCTATACCCGCGGCCGCATCGGAGCTCGCAGCTTATGGCGGCGCTGTGTCGTGGGAGGCGGCCGATCGAAATGCAGGAGCTTCAAATCCGGCACAAGGCCCCTGGAATCCACCCTCCCCAACTCTCCAAGAATTGAAAGAAAAAAAAATGGGGTTGCGACTCACATGCTTGCCAAGGTTGGCGGAGCGGTTGTCCGCTGCGAGAGTAAGCACGAGGTAGGAGCGTTCGGCAGGTGAATTTCCCCCCTCATTCCCGACCTCTACATCTCCCTTCTCCTCATCTGCAATGGGTTTCTACATGGCACTCTTTCGAGGAGGCCGCCCAGGACATTGACTGACCAAATTGCTCAAAACCATTGCAGCCTCCGACTCTGCCAAGTTCACTTCCGGTGCTTCTACGAAATTTGGTGCAAAATGAACAACCCTAGTTCGCTTGGGTGGTGCTGAGTTCACTGCCATATTGGTAAGCGAACTCCTCAAATCAATGCACTTGTTTACGTTGGTGGTGATTAATGATCATCAAACCCTAAGCTTGTAGCTGCGGTTTCTTCTACAATACTCTTGTTTCAGTCATTCACGGGAGGCACGTGGGTTCTACGAATGATTACAATACGGATCCATGTTTGTTTTGATGTTATCAATGACGTTGTCTTTAACATGATCATGTTGCAGACCATGTCTTCTAGTCACACAGCTTCTCATGATTTTGAAAAATTTCTAAAACTTGAGGCACCATGAGGTCACCTAAAAAATTATGAGATAAAGTGAAGCCTTCTAAAATAACAATAAGGCAATGTGCGTCAAAATTTTGCTCACCATCATGCCATCCACAGTGCTAAGGAAACAAGCACCATCAACTCGAAATGTGTTTGTCTTCGAAGATATTGGCTCCTGTGATAAATATATGGGAGGTTCTTGTAAAATGAAGTGTCCAATTTTGCAGATCTTGTTCGTGATGACATTAACTGTGACGTCTTCTATGACAACAAGGACGTCATTGAAGACGTGGTGAGTGACGTCCAGTGAGATGTCACTGATGACACTTATGCTAAAATTAGTTGTCTTTGATGATGTCAAAGATGACAAGCACAAAACACACCTAGGTGCAGACAATGCCCTTAAACATTGAACTCGGGGTGATAGTCAGTCCCAGTACCTCACAACCTTAAATTTCTAAATTTTGACAATGAACATGCATCTTAGGACTTACTTTAGAGTGATTCCATTGTGCTTCTAACAAGTTTCCTTTTCTTTGTATTGGATCCAATGTGCAGGAGTAATAAGTTCTTACAAAGTTCCATGTTTGCTTACATGATGTGAGCATGGCAACGCACAGAAATCTCTCATCCCAACGATCTAACACCACCATTCGAATTGCAGAAGATGGGCGTACACTACGCCACATACCAATGGGTGACCTCATTTTGCACACGGAGTTGCGAGTAGCAACGGAAAAAAACGTGCGCTCATATAGGTGTCCTTGTCGAAATTGCAAAGGCGGACTTCGCAAAACCATAAAAGTGATACGACAACATCATTCCCTTGTGGGTCGAGATCCATTTCTGAATGAATCTTTACTTGGTGGAGATCCCATTGAAGGCTACCCAACTACTGGAATTTGGGTTGAAGATGTCGCTTACGATGACGATGTCATTGACAATGTCCCTCCTGATAACGATGTTGACACTACTGGTGACTTTGCAAGGGAAGAAAATGTGCCATCTATAGATGAAGAAAGTGATCCTCCCCTTGATGAGTATCATGAAGTGCAACGGCAGGTCATGGAGGCTTTTGATAGAGGGGATGCATTGCAAGAAGAGTCGAACGGATCTCAAGAGGCACGCGTTGATGATGATTGCGACAACACTGTAGACGAAATGGAGGATTTGTACACGCAAGCAACTACTCCTTTGTATGACGGCTCGAAGACAAGCATTGTGTCGGCCACGATCATCATCATGAACATGTGCACCGTGTTCCGTATCAGCAACAAATTTACAGATGAGTTGTTTTGCTTCTTATCCGGTGACTTGCTTCCACAGGGAAATAAATTGCCTACTAACCATTATGAGGCACGAAAGAGTATTAGGCGATTGGGGCTTAACTATAACAATATCCATGCTTGTCCTAATGGTTGTATTCTTTATGAAGACGAGTACGCAGCACTACAGAGTTGTCCTAAGTGTAATAGTGCTCGATGGATGGAAGGCACAAACAACATTCCATCAAAGGTAATCCGGCATTTTCCCCTCATTCCAAGATTGAAACGAATGTGGAGGTCGCCAGAGATAGCGCGCATGTTGACGGGTTACACGAAACATGTTAGCAACGACGGCGTCATGCGTTCAGTGGTGGACAGCCCAGCATGGAAACACATTGATACTGATGTCGCCTTCAACAACTTCGGAGATGAAGTACGCAACATGAGACTTGCACTTGCTTTGGACGGTGTTAACCCCTTCAAGTTGAATAACACTAATTGGTCTACATGGCCAGTGTTAATCTTGATCTACAACTTTGAGCCCTGGTTTGTCACCAAGAAGTTTTTTATTTCATTATGCATATTGATTTCTGGAAAGCACTCTCCTAGTTCAAGTGGACTTGACATTTTCATACGTCCCTTGCTAAAAGAGTTGAAGGAATTATGGCATGGTGTTCGTACTCTTCACTTTTCCCAACCAGAGGGCAGTCGGGCTTTTGACTTGCGTGGTTTATTGATGTGGACCATCTCTGATTTTCCGGCATATGGACTGATTTCAGGCCTCTGTTGTAAGGGGTACAAAGGGTGCCCACATTGTGGAATAGACATAGATGCAAGAATGGCCAAGACAAGAGATGTCCTTTCAAATAGAAGAATAAGAGGGTCCAAGATTGTGTATGGTGGCATACGGCGGTACTTACCTCGACATCACCCATACCGACGAAACACTCGATTTAATGGCAAAACCGAGCACCGTGGCATGCCTAGAATACAAACCGGAAAAGATATAATCCGGTTTGCGGCATGGCGCCAATCATATTTAGACCTGGGTGGCAAGGAAAATGGACCAGATGATCCAGTGCACATGACGGGGGTCAAAAGAATTTGTGTGCTGTTTGAGCTGGACTACTGGGAGGTTTGTAACTTACTACATCCAAAAAGTGATGAATTTGCATTTCAAACGCATTTGTGGCGACATCGTTTTAGACATCTGAATCTCTACGCTGTTTGCTATGACGGCGTCATGGATGTCTTAAAGCATGTCTAAATGAAGGCATTGACCATTTTGTGGATATTGTAGCCTTGAACTAAATGTTGATAGTTTCAAGTAAAAATTGTCATCTTCTTAGAGAAATTCACCAAAGCATGTAGATATCCAAGCAAGAGTTCCAAGAAGATTACTAATTGCATGTACTTTTTGTTATTGCAGCATTTGCTTGAACGGCACATTTTGGATGCTATGCATTGCGAAAAGAATTTATGCGAAAATATAGTGAAGACTTTGTGGGGCATGAACGATAGTCCAGGAAGTCGGCTTGATGCACAGGAGTTGGGCATTCGTGAAGAGATATGGCTTCAAGAACCACGGCGACGATAGGATGAATATTACATGCCACAAGCTCCCTTTGTGTTGAAGCCCCAAGAGCGCAAAGAGTTTATTGCCATCATTTCTAATATTCGGACCCCTTCAAACTATGTTGGAAGCATTCACAAGCGCCTAGAAGATGGGAAACTACAATACATGAAAACCCACGACTACCATGTTCTCATGCAGCAGGTACCTAATACCTTTGTCTTTTTCATACATTATATGTAATAAAATTTTCACTTTCAAACATTGAAAATGACGGTGGCATGTTCACTTGTGTATAAAAGCTAATCAAGGCATGCTACTTCTAATGTCAACATCATTGTCACTGTCTGCAGCGATAGCAATTGTGCCATGCTTGTCTGACGCTTGCTTTTAGTCATGTCATTGTTAACGTACTGTATGTTGTATAGGAAACAGATGTTTGACATTAAAGACTACATCTTTTGTCTTCCTACCCAAGAATGTATGTAACCAACTGCATTTGTTGAAAAATGATCGGCAGATTTTACTTGTGGCCATCCGAAACTTACTCGAGGAGAATGTGCGTGTAGCCATCATCAAAATGAGTAGAGTTTTCCAAAAAATTTGTGCTAAAGAAGTACGAGAAGCTGATCGGGATGACATGATGCACGACGCCATAATGGCAACTTGTGTGTTGGAGAAAGAATTCCCCCCCACATTCTTAAACATCATGTCGCATCTTCCCCTGCACTTGGTACAGCAATTGTTCGTGTGCGGCCCAGTGCACTGTCGTTGGATGTATCCAATAGAGCGGTACATGAAAACTTTAAAAGATTATGTCCGGACTTATGCACATCCAGAGGGTAGCATTGCAGAAGGCTATTGAATGGATGACACGCTCGGGTTTTGTACGGAGTACATGCGACAGTATAGGGGGACAGTGCACCGTGTATGGGATCCAAATGAAGAGGCTACTATGACAGACGAGATTCTTCAAGACTCCCGTCAAAAGCGAAAGATGTCGAATGAGTTTCGAAACCTTGCACATGCCTTTGTATTGGACAATGCAGCATGCCTTGAGCCTTGGCGTCAGTGAGTCCCTAATTCCTCTTGTTGAAATGTGATGGAAGTCCATATTGGAGTCATTTTGGTCAGATGTTGTGTCGCTTCTTCTACAAAGGTATGCTAATGTAGATGTCAGATCCTATCATGGACATGTTCAATGTGACGTAGCTATGCTGCCCTCTTCATGGATTTTTATGTATGCCTATAATGTTGGACATTTTTTACAACATACCCATAATGCCATACATGACATATGTTGTAACGTCATTAGAAGAGCATGTTCAGTCACATGTTTTATATGTTGGAAATGTTGATTTCATAACATCTGAGCTTGAATCCTACTCTAAGTGTTGCTGTTTGGAATGATGTGCAGCGAATATACTACTGCAAGATGCCAACGTTGGCAAGAAAGAGAGGCATTCCGGCGACAATTCCGCCGCCACCATCCTTCAATGGTTGTGCGATACCCGACGGACCTTTATGATTTGCCTCCTTTTGCTTCATGGTTGAGCACACGGGTGAAGACCTTGCAAGATGTGGGGGAGAGGGTGGATGATGACATTATACAATACGGGCACCCCCCCGAGCAATACACAATGTCACATCGTTAGATGCATGCCTTTGGCATGCATCTGCGCGTTCGTAGTGCCGAAACAGGATTGGTTACACAAGATTCTTGTGTGGTAGCTTCATTCACTCGGCAACTTTGTTGGGGACTTCGAAACGGCCAACCTTTAGAAAGAATACATGACTATGTGGATTACATTGAAGAGATTTTGGAGTTAGACTACCGAAATCATTGCACAACAATCCTTGTGTGTGATTGGGTTAGACCAAGCAATGATGTTCGTTTTCCTCATGTCCAATGAGATTGCTATGGGTTTGCAATCGCCAATTTCAACCACATGGACGGCAAAGTCCATGCAAACTCCTTTGCATTTCCAATGCATTGTCAACAGGTTTTCTTTTCAGATGATCCTCATAAGCGAGGGTGGAAAGTGATATGTCGTACTAATGTGAGAGGTAGACGTGGGGAGCTTGAAGACAATCAACCCATCCCTTCTATGATTGAAGTTGGGAATGATGAGGACTTCAGGGGGCTCCAACCCATTGCCTTAGAGTCAGAGCCAACGAGAGAAGCCGCAAGAGAAGGTGGTATGTTTATTTCACCCGCCGCAGAGGCTCCAAGGCAGCAAGAGGCTCAAAGATCATAGATGGACTAGCCATGGCGTCTGCGTACAATGCTGCTTATACAGAATACAATGTTTGGTCTGATGACAATGTTGTTCAAGCGCATGTCACGTCCAATCCCTGCAACTTGTCATAGAAGATGTTGTTAGAAACATTAGAATTGATGTCCTCATGGACAGATGAGAAGCTCTGAAAAGTTCTATTGTAACAAATGCTATGTGGAAAGGAACCTAGGAAATTGAACTTTTAGAAGACCTATGTCTAAGCAGGTAACCTTTAGTATTTTGCACCAAATTTTTTGAATATTGTCTAGGCAAATTCACTTGCACTATTAACATTCTTTATTGCATAGTAGTGCCTTCATTTGTAGAGAAATTGCAATTGCAATTTAGGGGTGTCCTTTCTCCTAGTTCTTTTAGGAATGGGTTGGAATTGGCTTGCCCCAATGCATTGGGTACTTAATTTCCGAGGTAGCCCCAAAAAATTGGGTGTGGAAAAAAAATGGCCACTTGGAAGAAAATAAATGTGCCCTCAAAAAACGAAACACACAATTTGCATGGAATTATGTTGGCAAATTTTGTTGCCATGTTTCATAAATGAAGGAATCTTCATTTATGCCACCCAATGCAATCTTTTTTGTGTTTGCAATTTAGGGTTTTTTTTTCCCCTAGTTCTTTTAGGAATGGATTGGAATTGGCTTGCCCCAATGAATTGGGTACTTAATTTCCGAGGTAGCCCAAAAAATTGGGTGTGGAAAAAAATGGCCACTTGGAAGAAAATAAATGTGCCTTCCAAGAGCAACACACAATTTGCATGGAATTTTGTTGGCAAATTTTGTTACCATGTTTCGTAAATAAACGTGTGTGGCAGTGAAACATATTTAGTTTCCTTTGCGACTTAGTGGTCCCGTTTTGCTTTTCTTTTCTCAATTGGTAATCCAATCTTTCTTTTTCAATACGTAATGATTTCATACTTTACATCCCCTAAACAAAACATGCCAAATTAAATCCACCTTTACTGAAAGAATTGCTTTGTAACCATTGTATATAATTTCTAAAATGTTGTGTATGCACGAACATTGTTTAATTATATTAATTTCCATGTTTGGGGCAATTTTTTCTTTCAAGTCACGATATATGTAGCCCTTTGATCCCTTTTGTTTTTTATGTTAATAACTTTAATTATGAACATCAAATAAGTCATAATTTTTATGGGAAAATTAGGGCATTTTCGTTGCAATTTTAGAAAGTAGAAGAGGGCTTCAAATTTTATGCCAATGAACTTCCATTCTACATCCATCCGAAAAATTTTGGACCCTTGTGGAAGCAACTGCCCTTTCTTCACTTTTTTCCTTCAGGGCAGCACCCTCCTTACTGCACAGTCGATACCCGCAGTTGCTCTGAATAGCTCTGCTAATGTGGCAGAAATGCGTTTGTATTGATGTTGGGAAAAAAACGGGTCATGTTGTTGAGGACGTCACGACAAACATGTAACGTTATTAGTGACAAGCACTTTTTCCTACCCTGTTTTCGCTGACATTGTCTAAAAAAACGCAATCCTGTACGCGTTTTTTGAAAAACGCAGGATGCTTTTTTGAAACGCATAATGTCCTTTAATACATCACGTGTTTTTGTAAAAACATAACCAAAAATGCCGGTTTCTTATAGTGAACCCTAAATCTAAGGCGCTTTCCTCTGTAGGAGGGACAATAGCAACCGTCAGTTATTCGCCCGAGTCCACTCCTCCTTGGCCAGTCTCCCGATCCGCTCGCCCTCCTCCTCCGAGCTCGGATTCGGTGGTCACGCGATGCAGAAATCGCGAAGGCGGCGCATGTCAACAAGGGAGTTGGATATGCCGTAGTCCCACCCGTCGTCTGCCACTCGGGCGCCTAGTTGGGGCTAGATGGGGAGGCCGGACACTTGCCACGACCTTCGCATCTCCTCCTCCTTACTGCACATACGCGTGGGCTCATACTTCCCATCGCGGCAATAGAGCTCTTGCCACATGCGCTCCATGAACCAGACATGCAAGTCCCTTCCGGGCTTTGAAACCCAGTCATACGACGTCGGAGGATGCTTCCGTTGAGCGGCCCCCCAATGACAGAGGTATTGCCAAAATTGGAAGCACATGGCGTACCCGCACTCCCAGGTGCTCGGGCTGCTTGGAAAGGCCATGCGCCTAACCCCGCGATAGACCACCTTCCACCACTCCCTTGTCCTTGGGACCAAGCGGAGCGTCGTGGCAAAGGCGATGTGCAGGAGTGTGGCAAAATCATCGCCGTACTTGTTGTCGTGGATGTCCAGCGATGTGCCGACGTGGTACGTCTCGTTTCTTCCGACGATGAACAACGTCCAATGCTCGTAATCGAAGTACGGCACGATGACTGTGTCTTGCTCGTCGAAGCCGTTCGACATCCATCGCAGCCCGAAATCCCCCAGCCACTCCCAACTCTGGGACCCCGCCTCGTTCCCTTGTGCTTGGAACAGGAATGCCGACATGCAGAACTGCGCATCGCACGATACGGTGTGGTATCGCCTCCTCACTGGGTCGGGCGAGTGCAATACGAAGTGCCTGAGGAAGAGGTCTATGAACGGGCCATCCAACTCGGACTTCTCCTCGAATACGCAGTGCCAGGACTCCGGTAAAACATCGACGGCGACGACTGTGTGCTAGTCCTCGCCGAAGAAGAGGATGTGGTCTTCCATGTCGGCAGCGAGGCGGTCCCTATCCCTGTGCATACAGTGAAGTCCACCACATTAGTGCCCGGACCATGCGGTCTTGAAATCGAAATCCTGAATCAGACACGGATCGATATTAGAGCAGCAATAAATCTGCCGTTGTTCAGGGTTTAGGTGGCAAGGGATCAAATAGCAGCTGTACATTTTGAGATATCGGAGCACACTTATCGGGTGTGCAATAGGAGGGCGGGAAAGTTGAATGCGCCCAAGATCTCTCTCCATGTGTAAACCGCCGCACGACACGCGAGTTCCGTCTAGAACTCAAGTGGGTGCCTCGTTGTCTCCGGAATGCTGCCGCCCTTCGCGACAACTATGAGGTCGCTACGCGTGGGACCATTTTGACGCCTTAAATGAGCATGGTTCAACTGCCACACCCTCTCCGGCATCTCGCGGGAGGCACTTGCATCGACTCTGTCCCCGGCAACCGTAGGATGATCCGCCGTACTTGGGCCCAAATCGTTTGCGGTATCGTGGCGATCTGCGATGGCCCTTTGATCCAGCGATGCGATTTCCTTCACCACTAAAGCCAGCGAATCTATCTCCGGGACGTTGCGAAGGACGGGCTCGAATTTGGGCCGCTCGGCAGCGGGCCCGACGCTTGGAATGCCTTCCGTAGGTCGCAACGTCGGTTGCTGTGGATGCACCGCGCTATCCCCAAAGGAGGGTCCAGGAACTGTCTCGGCGTTGTTAAACCGCTCCCTCGTGACGTTGTGAAGGACGTCCCGGACGTGCTGTTCGAGAACAGCCCTGCTGTCGCAGCACAAAGTAAGTAATTTCCCTATTATACTCACAAAAATCACTCTAGAGCATAACAAAATGACCCTAAAGATCAAAACCACGAGATCCTGTGAAGTACCTAACCTTAACAAGGAGTTAAACCCAATTAACGCTTAAATTCTAACTTCTAATTCTACCTCTGAAAATCGGAACATCCAAAACCAACCGGAAGACTATGACCAGATTTTATCCTACTTCCGATTTCACTAGTTTTCCGGTTTATTGACTAACTTCCCAATTCCGGACCCTGCAATTTCCGGTCCTAAGTGTCCTACTGAGCGGATCCGTTCCGGTCCACCCTTCCTAAACCCAGTTTAGTTTTGCCTCTGTTTTACCATCAGAGGGTTCGTCACTTGCTTTTGAAAGTGGTAGGCCCACCACTCCTTCATGACTTATAGTGGCTGAAGACCCACTCTCTTATCCGCTAATCCCTTAACTAACTCGAATCCGATTTGGTCCTTCACAGCAATCCGGATGGCAATCCGGATTACAAGTCACATAAAGACCCCCCCGTACGATTCTCTCATACTACAACGACCTTGATATTGAATCCGTTCTGTACGAAGTTAGGTGGCTACAAGTGCACCCTTCCATTCCAACCTCTACCAAGCTCTTCCGTTTACCAACAACGGTGGTAAGACCTCACAGGAGTCAGGGTACTCAACCGGATTTCCCACCTAGGAATTCTAGCGCAGCTAAGGAATCCCTTCCTATCCGCCTAGCCTAATCAACGGCTTTCTTACCTGGAATGCAAAGCTTCTGCAAATGTTGAGGATCTGGATTCCACTCCTAACTCTAGATGACCCACTCACATGTACTTAGAACTGGAAAGACACATCAAAGGAAGAACTCTACCAACACAACCATATATACCCCCTTACTCCAACACTGTGTACTCCTGCCAATACTCAGGAAAAACACACAAATCCGGATCAATGGAAGGTACACAAAGAAATGCCAAAAAAACTCTCCCAGTCTCCACCTCAGAGACTGCTTTATATACAAAAAGCAAAAAGCAAAAAGCAAAAAGTGAATAATTACACGATTTCCACCTCTAAAGGCGCTGACAATCTGGTTCTACCTTATCCTAACCGGATTCTATTCCGGTTCATACTCTATTAATCCGGTTCCTGCTTTATAACTCCTATTTCTACAATACTTCCTATTCTGTCTCGTATACTCGAGATTCGATGGTAGGACTCTCGTCAGGTCTCTCCAACTGCTCGAACACTTCTGTTAGATTCCGATTCCGTTCCCCATCCAGAGGTGGAGCCGGACGATCTTCATTAGTTTTTGGGGAGTCTAAGTCCATCGGCTGTGGTCCGGTCGAGGGCGTCTTCTTATGTGCCCTGCTTGACTGGGGCGTCTTGTCCTTCCCCGGTTCCTGAGCTGCCTCTTCCGGAAACAAGTCCAGAAGTGAAAGTTCAGAGAGCCGGACTGGAATCTCTGTCAGCTTCTGGCTGCTCTCCACGATCTGGTCCGCTGACTCCCGTACCTTGGACAGGAGCTTCTCCATCTGCTCCTCAAAATCGGTGAGGATGTGCACCACCCTTGTTCCGGATATCTTCTTTTCCTTGTGCACCTCCTCTTCGAACAGACGCGCCTTGGTGATCGCGGCTCTGGGTCCTCCGAGCACATCCTTTACCTCCGCGGCCAGCTTCTTCATTTCCTCCGCCATCTCCCTTGTCGCATTGGCGTTCTCGAGCAAGGCGAAAAGCTCGGCTTTGAGGGTGTCAACCTCATCATGTTGTTGCTTGCTTTCCGCCTTCATCTTCCGGAGCTCATCCGGATTGATGACACTCTTAGCTACCCGGAGTGGTAGCTGATTGTCCGGTTCTGCTCCAATCAATTCCGCGATCTCCCTAATCGTCCGCTTCTTGATTTCCCAATCCGCTCGGATTCCGCAGAGGATCCTGACCAACTCATCGAACGGATCCGTGGTTCTCGATCCGAATGGCACATCCGGTCCGGTTGGAGCCTCCTCTTTGCGCGGTTGGGGTTGAACCAGAGGTGTTCTTTGACTTCGGATCGGCGTGGTCTTTTGCCTTTTGGAGGTGAAATGCGGTTCCTCCTCTTCTTCTTCTTCTTCCTCTTCCTCCTCGGTTTCGTTCCTGGAATCCGCTTCCTGGTCAGACTCGGATTCACCATACTTCATGGTCCGCTCCTGGGCCTTCCAAACCTTCATCTCCACTTCCGTCAGCGGTTCCTGTTGCTAGTAGAAGTGGTACACGTAAGGGCACAGTGGGGTAGCCCTACTTTTCCCTACTCTTGTAGTAAGCTGGAACACCAGATCGAAGAAGATTCGGCCCCAGTCTACTTTCCGGTTTCCGCACAGCGCTCCGAAGATGGTGTTACCCAAGGTGATGGTTGTCGTACGCGTAGTTAGCCGTAAGTATCCTAACAACGGCAAATTGTTGCAAGATGACACGAATTATCGGTCCAAGGAACTTCTAGTATGATATCGATTGAGTTAGAAGCATCCGGATTGTGACTACTCACTTAATCCTCTTTCTTTCACTTACCCTACTTCATTCCGGAAACTTAGTACATTCCGGATTCCGTTCCGGATCCGGACACACCCGGAACTGAGTTCTGTCTCTCTTCCATCACTGGTTTTTGTTGCCTCTATTTTACCCTCAGAGGGTCCGCCCTTGATCTAGAAAGGGGTGGGGACTCACCACTTGTGCAATTATCCTCTCTATACTCTAAATCTACTAAACAACACACCCAAGACAACACAGTTGTAGGAGGAGGGAGGAGTATTCTCTCACAGTTTCCGGATTGGCCGATTCGGAATCAAGTCACACAGAGCAATTCTCACACCTCTCTTTACTACAACGATGGATCCGAACTCATAGATAAAAGGAACAGAGTTTCAAGGGAAGACAATGTACCAAGGGGGAGGTTGGTAGACCTTCTGAAGTAGCGGGAGTTCCTTTCCTTTGGCGGTTGCTTATCTCCGCACAGAACCCTCCTGGTTCTGGACTTGCAGGGACCTCTACCTTCTTACCCCGATTGCCGTTTCGGCAATTTAAAGGCACATCACACTTACATTCCCTTACTCAATTCACATCTCTCCCTCTCAGCTCAACACCAAGAGATCCGTGGCTCAAGATCCGGATTCCTCCTCTCCCTCCCTTCTCTTTTCCCAGTACAAGGATACAACCATACATGCATACACTGAGCCAAAGATTTCGTCTAAGCAAAGTGCAGCTAGAAGCACCCTGACTGACTTAGATTAAGAAAAAAGAAATAATAATACATACGTGAAACCACTAAGGTCGAATGGAGTAGAATGGAATGGCAGACAACTAACCTGCCTGCCCTTAAAATACTAACACAAAAAATCCAAAGTCAACTCCTAAAAGCCTGAAAACGAAACCCGGAAATCCAGGCAACCAATCACTGAAAACCCCGGGATATCCGGAAAGATTGCTAACTGCCGTCCGAGATAACCGGATTCCTTACTATCCGCCTAAGATTCCGGAAACCGGGTTCATGCTCGGAACCCCATTCCGGACCCTATACTTCTTTTCCTACCAACCCTAATGTCTTGGCTTCCGTCCTTTCTTTGAACGGCTTCCCGCTTGGCTGGTAGGCGTCCCCTTTGTATTCTTTGCTGGTGTGGTCTTTGTTGTGGCCCGAGTCTGGATATGACGCGTTGCGGGTGACGGATCGTTGTCGTCTTCGGTTCCGGAAGTGGAGTGGGCACTCTCTTCCTCAGAATCTTCGATGACTTGAACTTCCCCTTCCTTCTTTGGTGTTGTATCCTCCAATGTTGCGGGTTTGCTTCTTTCCTCCGGCGTGGTCTCCTGCATGTGCACAAATCCCTGCGGATTAGACCGAGCCGGATTGGTCATTCCACCGATCCGGCTGATGAGATCTCCCCTGACTTGCTGTCCTAGAACCTTGAATGTTCCGGTCATCAAATTCGACATTATTTGTGCCTTGGGAACTTCCGGAGTTGAGAACTTAGATGGCACTAGAACCATTTTCGCGCTAGACTCCGGTTCCGGTTCCGGTTCCGAGGCTGGCCTCAAATTCAACTCTGTCATCCGTATCTTACTAGCGGAAGGCTTGGCTGGTGTGAGTATCCCCCTCAGGCCCTCCATCCACGTTGCCTGATCCGCCACTGGTTTCCCTGGGGTGCCTGCGACAAAAGGAAGTTCCGGAAAGGTGGAGAAGTCCATTGCATGGTTTGGGGCGATGGCCGCCAGCAACTTCTGAATCTCCTTGAAAATTCGCTCTATCCTCGCGGTGAAGTCTACGAGGATGGTAACTACCTTGGTTCCAGTAATGTGACCTTCCGATATCATCTTTGAGTCAAACAAGGCAGCTTTCGTGATGATGTCGGCTTTGATGTTGATTGCTCCGGTTAGATTTTTGACCAGAGCGAGAGCCTCTTTCTCTTTCTCCTTCGCAGTTACCATTTCCCCTTCCGCCCAATTCACCCGGGTCTGGAGTAGGTTCCGTTCCGCCTCCAACTCCTAGATCCGATCCTCCCTCTTCTTCAGATCCTCCGGCTTGGGCAGTCGCTTGACAGCTTCCACGATCTGATCCGGATCCACCTTCAATACTTCCGCGGTATCTATCACCAAGTCTGACAACCCCTCGTGAAGTACCTTGGTTTCACGTATCCACTTGAGCCCCGCATTGAAAAATGCGGATTCTGTTTCCATTTCAGGTCCTCTGCTGGACTCCCCCCTCTCCATTGTCGGTGGCTTGATTCTCGAACCCGGATCGGTTGACTTCTTCTTCTTGGTCCTTGGATCCGTCAGACGTTCCTCGGGAAGCTCCTCCGGCTCAGACTCGACCGGATCTTCCACTTCCTCCCCGGAAAGTCCGTATGACAGGAGCGTCTTTCCGGTGTCATACTGAATTATTTCCGCCGCACTCAAAAGTTCCTGTTGATGGTACAAATGAAACAAATAGGTGCTAACTGGACTCGCCTTCGCTCGGGTCACGTGATCCGCTAATTTAGCCACTATCCCGGCTATGACTCTACCCTAGTGTACTACCCGGTTTTCCATAGCCCCAAAGATGGTATTGGCCACCGTAATGGTAACCCGCGTTGGCTTTTCCGGATACAAGATCGGAATCAGAAACTCTAGTATCCGCCTATGTCTCTCGTCCTTGTACTCGCTGATAGCGAATCCGTCCTTAGGGTTTGCAGACCCCGTGAACTTCCCAGCTACAAAACGGTCCGTCCTCGATGCTAAACCGTTCCCACTCTTCCGGAACTGATAAATGTCCGCCCAGATGTCCTCGGTCCACGCGACTGGCTGTCCTCTCAAAGTGAGCTCGTATTGGTTCGGAACACTGTGAAGTAGCTCTTGGATCATCTCTTCACTCTTGAGGTTCCATGGTCGGTGTAGTAAACCGACACATCCTAACCTAGTCAAGTCCTCCTCTAATTGCTTGTGTAGTTCGGGGCTATCCGGAATGGCCGGAGAGATAACCCGGGCAGATACCGCTACCTTCCATACTGGTCCAGATGCCATAAGATCTAAGTGAGAACGAGGAAAAGTGGTTCTACCTCAGTCGCTAACTCACCACTCTTTCTCTCAACTACTCACACAAACAGTCTCAGGAACACCAAACAGAAAAAGTGAAGAGGAAACCCTAGGAAGACAGCTTAAGTACTATCCCGTCTTTCTACGGTCTTAAGGACAACGGCTACAGGTCCGTTGTCTCAACGGTATCCTACTTCCGTAGCTACGAGACCTATACGGTAGGTTCCTGTGTTCCGAATGAGTCCGGATTCCGGATCCGGATAAGTTCCGGTTTAGGGTTGTGCCGGAACGCTTATTTTCTAATTCAAGCTATCTGGTCCAAAAAATCACACTCTAACTAAATTTTTTTTATTTTTTTTTATTTTTCGCACCTACTTCTTATGTTGTTGATCCGTTTCCGGATTCCGGATTCCCACAATGGTCACCCTGGTCGGCTTTTCTGGATGCAAGACCGGAACAAGGAACTGCAACAGGCGACGCTCCCGGTCATCGATACAGTCCTCTACCGCGTAGCCATCCTTCGGATTCACGACACTCCCGAACTTGCCCTGGATATAATCATCCTTCCGGTTGGCAAGCCCGAGTCCTCCCGTCCGGAATCCATAGACAACTCGCCATAAATCCTCAGTCCACTGAACCGGATTCCCTCTCAGGGTGTTATCGAACTCGTTCAATACGCCACTCAGAATCTCCCTAATCATTCTCTCATCCTTGAAACCCCAAGGTTTCAAGGCTAATCCCTGACAATCCATGGATGCTAAGTCCTCCCTGAGTTCTCCCTGTTCCGATTCCTTGGTCGGCATGACCGGAACCACCTTCCTCAACTTTACTTCACTCGGGGGTGGGGTGCTAAAGCCTGGTCTCTTCCGGTTCAACCGCGGCATGAGGGCGGCTCTACCCGAATTCACTCTCTCTTGACCTAACGAGGGAGCACTCACACTCTGAGCCTCTCAATGTTCCGTATCCGCTCGCGCTCCAGTCTCACCCACTCGCGCCCGGAGGTGATCTCTCCGTCTTACACCTCCCACTCACTACCGGGCTCTCTCGTACCCTCCGCTCCTCGCCGCCGTACAAGGAAAAGCTTAGGTGCTAAGACAGGAAACGACAACACGTGAAAACCAGAGACCTGAAAATGGGCAGGGTTAGGCCTTATATAGTCCTGACGCCCTGGACTGGTCATTATGATAGGTCGGACATCCGGTCCGGTCCTTATCATCCGATTCTCTCTAATCCGGTCAAGGAGAATCCGGTTGGAATTCCCTTCCGGTTGGAAATCCAATCCGGTCCGCTTCTACCTAGAACCGGATTAGTTCCGTAAGGTTCTTTTGTGACTATTTTTGATTTATCTCCCTCCCTTTAACTAGATCCGGATACCTGTTTCTAGTTTCCGTTCCACTCAAAAGGTAACCGAAAAAAAATCAAAAGTATGAGTTGTCACACCTGTAGTGGACTCGCGCAACCTAGTGCAGGTCGAGATCTTCCCTCCTCCGCAGCGCGAACCGGAGTTCCTCCTTCCACTCCTCGATGCTCCATGCTCTTTGTGCATCGACGACCTACCACACGCGTCGCAGGGTCATCCCATCGCTGGCTGCGAGATCTTTAAGGGCCCTCGCCTGAATGGTGTGCACCCACGCCAACAGTGGCATCCCTAAACCCATTTGGAGTGCATCCCTAACATTGGTGAGGGCTGCGACGGTCGTCTAGTCCGTCGCATTGTCTGCGAAGAGGACCTGCCCGAGGGTTTCACAGGTTAGCGTGGCGGCGATAAACCCCCACGACCGCTCCACCCACATCCGGATGTTGTTGCCGGTGGCTCCTTGGCGTGCATCGGCAGCACTGTGGATCACAGTGGTTGAACCCGTCAATATGCTGAAACCGACATCGACACGTATCACTGCCGGGACCGGGACTTCGTCCTACACGATCACTTGGGGAACCCGAAACAAGTCCAACGACATCTGAGGCGAGGCTTATCTGATGTTGTTGGATCCGATGGAGAGCATGTGAACTCGGAGAAGCTTGGCCTCCACGGGGGATTCGATTGCCGCGGTCCTCGATGTTCGGAGCGCTAGGAGGACCCTCATCGCCTCCTCCTCCGTGTGATCCCATGGCATCGGCGGCAGCCGGGTCCGCAGGCACGGGTTTGCGGTGCACAGGGCGTAGAGGGGGTGCCAGCTCCAGGCGACGCTCTCGATCTCTAGGGTTGTCGTCAGGTCCCACTCGACGAGGAGGCTCTACACTCTAATCTCCCGCCGTTGACTCGCCTCACGTTGCGTCCTCTTCTCGATCTCAAATGCTCTCCACGCTCGGATGTTGGCATAGTATTCCACACTAGGATCTACGTACTTCTGCACGTCGACCTCCCCGTCCGCGGATTGATTCACCAGCTCGTTCGATAGCCGCAAGGTGTCTTGGAAGACTTCAGGGGGGCATTCGATATCCTGCAAGGAAATAAGACCACAGGAAAGAGGTTAGCAAGGCAGTATTCCAACAATATCGACGGAACCCACAGAAACGGAGGGGGGTACGTCGGGACGGGTCGAGGGGCATCGGGTGCATATTTGGACCGTGTGGTACTGGAGCACGAATTGCCCGAACGTAGAGGAGGCCCAGAGTACCCGGTCCGGGCTGGCCACCAACGTCGACAAGTGAGCAGAGAGGGTGCCGCTGTCTGTTTCCGCCACCGGTGCCGGCAGGAGTCCCGACTCGATGAGCTAAACCAACGCGGTTTTGGCCACCTTTCGGGACGGTCCTGAAACTTCAGGAATTGGTTCCTCCTCCGCCGCTTGTGCCCGAAATTTGGCCTCGGTCGCCCGCCTCTCCTCACGAAGCGCTATCGGCAACTACGGCGACAGCGCGGTGTCGGAGGGCCCAAGGCCAGTAGGAGTCGCGGGAGTGGACCCAGGAGGCATGTTGTTGGTCAAAGGCCCTTGACCCCGGTCGTCGCCCAAATCGGCGCTATCCGCGCTGCGTCGACGTCCGTGCGATCTCGAAGCCCCCTCGGCAGGGTTCCTTCTCTGCAACTTCGATTCACGTTGGTGTGGAGCATTTCGGGGATCGTCCTCGCGACGTCGCACTCCTGTACTGTAGGGCGACTTTGTGAAAAGGACCTGGTCCCTGCCTAGCCTCGGCGCTACCACCCGATGTGGTGTGGTTGCAACGTCACCAAGCCGCTCGGACCCTGGTGGCATGGGGTTGGACCAATTGTACTCGTTGATGACTTCAACTACGTTTCGGCCCCCCTCGATCTCTTCCGCCGTGCGGTCGGTGAGTAGGTTCGGGTACATCTTCAACCGGATGCATAATCCATCGGGGTCCTAGTGCTCGTCGTAGCCCGCGGGGCAGCTTCGTTCGCTCGTTTGCTTCGGCGGCGGACGGGGCAACTCCACTCGCCCGTCCGCCAGCTTGGGCCACGTCTGCATGGTCCGGGATAAGTCCGATTGTGGGAATGTGATCCCACATGCTAGAACTAAAACACTAGCATATGATAGGAAATTTCAAAAATTGTTCCCTTAAAGAGGAAAGTTTTGAGTTCTCATAGGAAATTAGGGAAAGTTAGGAATACCAGATCTCCAGATCCGGAAAAAATTCCATTAGGTATAGAAACCTAATTCCGAAACCCTAGAAAATTTTGGAAATCGGATGACGGTGCTGGCCCTAAAAGCCGGAAACCGGATCCGTACTGGGGTTAGGGTTTTGCTACCAAAACCTATCTCGTATATTCATCCACCTGACCGTCCGTCTGGCTAGTATAAGAGGATAACTATAGTCGGTAGAAGACACAAGGACTTCCTTATTTTTCTTCGACTTGTGTTTTCCGTCTTCTTAGCTTTATGAAAATTCCGGTAGACTGAGGGACTATGTGAGTTGCGATCGTGCAGGGGTTACCGAAGTGAAACTTTGTGAGCAAGAGAGGTAGAGAGGGATTGTGTAAGGTCTTTTGGTGAGCACGATGTCTTCTAGGGCAAGTCGGCACAAACTGAAGGATCTGCCCGAGGATTTAGACGAAGAACTTCCGCCGCCGGCGCCTCGACCGAAGGCAATTCCGGTGATGAAGGTGGTGCCGGAGGTTCCTACCGAGGAGGACCGGCTGGGGCACCTGCGAGTGAACCTCACCAACATGGGGTGTGAGGGTCTCATAGAGGTTTCGTGGGGCATCAAGGAAGAAAGCTTGGTATCTGATTTACTTTGTCCGGAAAGCAGTATCTTGGATACTACCCTCTGGGCGAAGCCAGAACTATGGTCGGTTAACACTTGGAGAGCTGTCTACAAGTTTGGGAGGCGCCGGACAAGGTTATGGAGAAGAATCAGGAGGTTATGGAGGGCGAATTTCGGGTGCCGGCCAATCCGAAGGAGGGCCACCAGGTTTCTGACGTGGTGAATCCGGAGTATCGGGATGTGATAGCATTCCTTAATCCTATCCTCCATCTGACCAAGCCGCGGCGAGTAGTAGCGAAGGTGGCCTCTACCGTCTTAGGGAGCCTCCAAGGTAAAATGATGATGGATTGGGCAACCATCATCCATGAATTAGTAGCGGACCTTGTGCACTCCCTCCGGTCGGTGAAGAAGGGTCAGAGCCCACTTCCGACGTACCTTTCCCACCTGTATGCTCAGCACTCCCTGCTTAAAGCGAATGAGGAGAGTGCCTACCAGGAGTTAGTTTAGCTCCAACAGTACAGAGGAGAAGAACCTTCTCCCTAGGACGGGCTGGACGATGAAGAGACGGAAGACGAGGAGCCGGCCACTCCTCTAAAGAAGAAGCAACAACGGAATAGGACTCCACCGGTCAGGTCGACGGAGGACCCTCCCGCGTTGGAGCCAATGGAGAAAGAAATTCCGGACCGGAAGACGGAGACCAGACCAGCACCGGAAGAAATCCAACCTTCTGCACAAAGGCCTCGGCTGGTGTAACCGCAAGCTAGTTCCACTCCGGCCGAGGCCGGACCCTCCCGGACCAAGCTATTGGAAGCAAAGGAGGGAGATAGGACCCAAATGCAACTAGGGGGGACGCCGCTGGAGGATATCGCAGAGATGGCCCAACATATTGTATGGCGGGCGGATGACCTCATGAAGCTCCTCAAGAATTATGAGGAGACCCTCAAGCAGGTGTGCCGAAAGATGGCACTGATTGACCGGAATGCCATCTTCCGGAGGACGAATGCGTTGGTGGCAACGGAGAAGCAGAACACCCTTCTAATAGAAGAACAGAAGCGGTTGGTGATGGAGATGGGGACTTTACGTGTGGAGAACCGGACATTACTAGACCGAGTCCAGGAATCGAAGTCCAAGTGCGTTGGATTGGAGAGCAATCTACGCACAGCCCAAGAGACGGCCCAACTCATAGAAAGGAACCACTGCCGGCAGATAGCGGCATTGTGTCAAGGTGTGGTCCAGCTTCGGAATTCCTTAGAAGTACCAAAGGACTGCATCAGCAAAGCCCAACTGTTCGAAGTTGTGGGAGTACGGGAATCTACTCTTTAAGTTTAGAAGGGAAATAAGGGGATTAGAGCTCCTTACTCCCTATTTTTTTTTCGTTTTTCTTTAGAAAAGTAGACCGTAAGTAGTTAGGAACCGGATACCGGAATAGGGTTACTTTAGAATAGATAATAGTGTTAACAAAAGTAACCGGAAATCGAAAACCGAAAACCCGGAAACGGCATAAGTTAGGTCAGAGTGAGTTTTACTAGGAACCGGAAACCGGAAGAAAATAAAAGACCGGAGACCGGAAACGGATAGCAGACGATCCGGGCATAACAGGTGCCTACCTAGTTCTAGACCACACTCAAGAGCAAGTCTAGTTTTCGGGAAACAGTCACCTGTAACGTTCCTAGGTGAATGGAGCTCTAGAACGTTAAAATAGAAAGGGCAGGTGGCTGAGACCTCCTTTTGCTGGGAAACTGCCTTAAGAAGAGACTGGTGAGGAGCATCCGCGGTGTCTTTGTAGATCAGCCGAAGGAAGAGTTACGGGCTCATATATCCTAGTTCACGGTCGAGATTAAGGAACGACGGGTCTCAAGAGGAGAGCGCACTTACCAGTTCATACATGAGTGTTAGGATTAGAAGTATACTGTTGAAGCAACTCTTAAGGAGGATCCTTGAGCCGAGTGAGAAGATTAGAGCGCTAGTAATTGTGAGACCCCAAATAGTGATTTCGATCTCTGGGAAGTTAGAGGAAACAGTCCACGATGGTGAGGGAAGAGGTAGCTGTGTCCTTACGCATGGTAAAGCCGGTAGTGCTGGCTGATCAAAGAGAGAAAGTGAAGTTAGAAGAAAACCTCCGACAGATTGGGTGTGAAGGATTTCTAACCCAGCCTTGGAACTTGAAGGACGAGGAGATTGTGAGGGAGATAATCGGCGTACCATTGAAGAAATGGAAGGGGACGTCGAGGAGCCGACCCGAGGACTGGACTCCAACACTATGGCGGGAGACGTACGATTTCAAGAAGACGGACAAGGGACCGGTTTCGCGAACAGACCGTTTCTTCGTGGGTAAGTTCCAGAATCCTCCAACAAAGAAGAATGGCTTCCCTGTAGCAGAATGCATAAATGTTAGGGAGAAACGATTGCTGAAATACCTTGCAGCCATCTTTAGTCCAGAGCGGCCAAACAGAATTACGGTCACCCTGGCAAACACTATTTTTGGTGCACTATTGGGTGACCGGAAAGTAGATTGGGATGTAGTAATGAGAGATCAGATAAAGAGGTTGGTAGGAAGCATAGGGAAGTCTAAACCTTCCCCTATAACCCCTTTTCTCTACCACTTGTACCAAGCACATGGCTAGCTTACGAATAGAGGGTCAGATTCATACGATACGGCCAAAGCCATGTCAGAATTCGAAATAGAAGATGTAGATAAACTTAGGCACTAATTGGAAATTAATTCCCAAGTTTTTATAGTTTAAAGTTCGTTCCTAGGGAGGTCTTTTAAATAGGTTTGTTTCCATTAAATTCCTAATCGTCATTGCAATTATAGAAGACAAGAATCTTTGTTCCTTAACCACATGCAACTATTTGTTCTTTCTCACGCGATAATACTAATTGCCAAATTTTATCACTCCACTCTTAAAGGCCACAAGGGTTAAGTAGCTCCCAAATTGTATCTTTCTTCTCTTTATTTTCCTTTATCTTTTATCTTTATAATTTACTTTTAATTGCTTCCAGCCCAACTTGGATCTTCATTCTTCCGACTAGCTTCAACTGCGTCTTCCAAATCGGTCTTCAGTCTTCCTACTCAGTATCACAGGCTCCTATTCGGTCTTGTTTGCACTCTTACAAATAGGCTGATCTTTAATTACTGATTTGGAACTCGATCTCTTTAGCTCGCATTTTTCCACAATATTCCTTCTATTACAGTATTTGCAATATTTGCAATCCAATTTGGATTTAACATCCTTTACTTTGGATTCACTCATTTTTATCTCATTTCTTCTTTACTGTAATTACTCTCCAACTTGGTGCTTGTGTCACTTCATTTCTGTAAACATTCTTATTGTCTCTCATATGCACGACACAGCATATCTCACCAACTTGGAATTTATCAATCCATTCTCATTCCAGTTGCACTAAAATCAACACTGTTACAAACCAACTCGGTAAATTATAGTGATTTTATTTCACTCCCTATTTGGATATTCAATCAGCATACTACAACGACATACACATCCAATTCGGCTCAATTAAGTTAACATACGTTAGAACTCACCGACTAGGACTGAATTAAACTTTTAGACACAATACAATTTCCAACTTGGGCCTCACATACACATCAACAATTTGGAAATAACCACATGATACTAACATCTGAACAAACTCCAATTAGGCATAATTAATATCAAATACACCATTCCATCCCATACAAAAGATTTCACATTATGCACAACACCAACTGATAGGAAAAATTATATTTTATAAACTACGAATTGGCGATCAAAATCACCGTTTACAAATTCAACAATAATATCACAAATTTGATCTTTTCAAACATTCTTACAACTAATCTGTTTTTCTCACTCTTAACACATTAACTTCCGAATAGGGTCTTATTATTTTTGCAAGGAAACATCCCAATTCGGAATCTCACAATCTAATTGCTGTTCCAAATTCAATTATAATCTCACTGTCTGCACCAACTCGGAACAACATGCATCCACTGCATTACAATTTAACACTTAAAATAAACTTCTGCCATTACTTCATTCCACACCAGCCAAATCTACTTCCGACTTGGCAATATCCTCAAACTTCATCTTCTCACTTTCTGCACATCACACACACACCCCGCCATACACTGGCACTTCAACAATTCCAACTAGGACACCAACTCTCAAACACTCTGACCAACTTGGACTACACAGACAACATTCCCAACTGGGAATCACACACTCAGACACACGAACACAAACACAAAGAAAACGAAATACACAGCCAGACGACTGGGACACACACTGGATTGCTTCAACAAAGGGTAAAGAAAATGAGAGCCAAATTGGGACTAAAAGCATTTGCAACAACGGTTGCCAAATTGGGAAAGAAGACCAACTGACACCACTTCCCATTTGGAATTCAACTGATTCAACTAACATTCCAACTCGGCTAAAATCCAACTGGACTCAAAACCAATTGTCAGACCGACTCCACCCACTAACCATCCGACTTGGCAAATCCTGCACCGCATCCCGCTTGCAAATCGAACCCGACTTGGATCCGTAAATCAACCACCAACCTTGGAATCAACTGACTCTTAACAATACCAATTGGACTGATTATGATCCTAATCCAACAACAAATCAGCCTCCGATTTGGACTTTCATTACACCGCTAACTTACCCATTCAGATTATCACTCAAACATTAACAAATAGAAAAATTACCAATCAGGCTTCAAAAAGATAAGAAAACACATTCTAACAAACTACCAAAACAACCCATTTGGCACACTTAAAAGAGCAAAACAACTCCCAAACACTTGGAATTACACTATAAAACCTCAAAATTTAACAAAAATTTAATACAAATAGGCCATCTACATAGCCCTACACTCAGATGTTTGCGTCCCCGCCAAACTACCTCTTCCCTTTGTGCTTGATACCTCTCTGAACTGAAACGATTTGGGAAGTTCTGGGACCACCCTCCTCATTCCGCAACCTGTTTGCCAACTCGTCTCTGTCAGCCAAAATTGGATCCCGATTATCGTAGAACTAAAACACTGGGCCTCTCCGCGTACCCAGCTCAACACATGCGTCACAAATCATAACATTGTGCGCGCCAGGTAAAAACTGGGTAATGCACATCAACTCCAAAAGCCGCATCCTTTTAGCCGAATGATAATGGATCTTGGAAAAAATCTCCATGTCGGTGCTAAAACGTGCTCCGACTCGGTAATCAACCACGAACTGGTACTCCTTACACCAACTTGCCAGAATCGCGGCAAAAACACTAGCCCGAAAACATACCGGATCCTTGTGATCTCTGTGCTCCTCTGCAAATCGGGAATATGACTCCACACACTTCCAATAGTTAACGAACTTGCCTGGAATGCATGGCCAGTTATACCACAATGAATCCAACTTGGCATTCTCCTTCCAACAATAACGTCGTGGGCAAGGACAAAAACGTGGATCAGACGTAACTGACTTGGGAGGCTCCTTCACGCGGGATGCATGCTCCATATGGTCCAACTTGTCCAAAGAAACAATTGGGGCTCTGTGAATTTCACTATGATCGCGCCCCAACCACATAACTGCACTCCAACTAGGAAATGGTACATCCGAGGGTTTATCAAACAGGCTCTCATAGCATCCCAAGAATCGGTCATGCAACACCGAGTAGGAAAAATCCGGCAGTTTCCACGTGATGAGACTATCAAACATCCCTGGTAAGAATTTCACAGCATCACCAATTTGGGGACGTACATAGCTCAACTCTGCGGCCATATTCCAAAGCGGTACCTTCTGCAATTCTCCCGCCTTGAGCTTCGTTGACAATCTGGCGCATCCACTTCCAAAGCTAGACATATACGTGGCAGGGTGCACATCCACCAAATTGTTCTGCACACACCTATCCTGCACGTTGGCCACCAATTCGTACATCCAGTCCGGCGCCTTGAATATGTCGTTCAAGGCTACAATCGAATTCACCCAATCGGTATCTGCTGCCCGCAATGCTGGGGTAGATGCCGCCAGCGCATTGGGTAGACCCTCTACCAACTTGGAATGCGCATAAAACCGTTTCTTCGCCGTGTAAGTAGCTGCCATCCGCCGTCGCTGCGCTTGAACGGCTTCCAATTCGGAATAAAAAAGTAAGCTCCGAGCTCCATAGTCCCCGACCAAAGAAATTACAGCCAACTTGTCTTTGACCTCCACATCACCGCGTGCCACAATCTCGGTCAATAAGTTCTCACTTTTCATCTGAACTGCCCGACTCCAAATAGCCTTAAACCGGGCCTTAGAAAGACTCTCCTTGAACTTCAGTCCAGTTTGGAGGAAGAAAACTTCCCGTTCCCAATCGTATGCAAACTCCAAATTGGCTGTCGGGGGAGTCCGCAAGGATAATATTGCCAAATCCTTCACATGAAGAACACGCTGGCGCTTCCGACTGGGAATAGATCGCGCCTTGCTCCGGCTGCCTGAAGCTTCATTCAGCCGTTGTAACTCGGCCTCCATCCCCACAAGCTTGTCTTGCTTCAATGTAACCAGCTCCTCTTCTGACTCCGATTTGGCAATCGCTTGTTGGACTCGCGCGCCCCAATCCTCCAACTCACGCTCCATCGTCTGCATACGATGCTGTAATTCCAACTTGGCTTCCACCTCCGTATGCACCCGACGCTCAAGTCTTTCAGCCTTGAGTTGCAAGACTTCTACTTGTTGCTGCAATTCTTGGCGCTCCATCACGACTTGGATTTCGAACTGCGCCCTCTCCTCCTTGGCTGCATCCAGCTCGGCCTTCAGTTGGGCCACCTCCATCTCCAATTTGGAATTACGTGTCTTTAACTGCTCAACCTGTGCAGGGTCAAATTGATCCAAATTGGATAACATCAACTCCAATTGGGATTTGAACTGCCCCACTGTCCTTGGCTGCACCTCTTGACTGGATTGGCCGACCTCCTGTTTTGGCACTGCTTGCGCCTCTAGCTGGTGCTTGCAGCTTGCCTTCACCAAATAGGACAGCAATTTGGCGCCCTTTAACACTCCACCCGGTGTCCTCTTGAAATTCACCACCGCTGCATGCAACTTGCGCGAAAGAAAAACAGGCCAATTGATCTTCCTACCATTCCTCACTGCCATCACCACTCGGAGATTGCCCTTGGAAATGACTTCTTCTGCCTGCTCCAACAACAAATTGGTCATCACCAACTTGATCCATGGATGCCAAGTAGGTTTAACGTGCCGCAACTCCCACTCCTCTTGCGTGCGTTGCTCATCCGAGCATTCATCCACCAAACACCCCACCACCGAATTGGAAACATCTTCCTGCACTGTCCGCACGGACAACCCCGAATTGGGAAGCAAAAATGCTTCAGCAATTCGATTTGGGTGCAACTCCACTGGCTCACCACGAAACATACCCTGCCTCTGTGGAATTATATAGGACATCGTAAAAACTTCCAACTTGTTAAGATCTTCATCCTCCATCTCCTGCACCAGTTGGAAAAACTTCCAAACTTCAGCCTCTTGAAGCTGGATCCGGTCCAAATAGTCCCACTCGGCAACATTGCACCCGGCAACCACCTCCACCGCAAACTCCTGGTTTGAAAGGGCAATTGGTACTTGCTGACTATCCCCCAATCTTGGCTTCTTCTCCACCTGCGATTCCGACTCTAACAATTTGGTTTCCTGCTCCATCGGTTCTCGTTCCTTGCCAACTTGGTCGCTCATTGTACCTGCACACAATAACCTCACCGTCCACTCGGCAAACTGCTTCCACCGCTCCGAATCGGAAAAGAACACCCAAATGTCCACTACGCCCCAGCCAATTGGCTAAATTTCAACTCAATATTGGAACCCCTTCACCTTAATTGGACTGACGCACTTCACGCAATATTTCACCGACCTGTACTTACATTAGCAGCAATGCCAGTGACAATCCTAATCGGACGCAATTCTTTTGTGCACTCGCGCTCTGAACCACTACCCTTGCTAGAAATCCTCGACACTCGCACCTTCCCAAGCTGCAACAACTTTTCCAATTCGGTTCTTGTTCCGCCTTGATTCCCCCCGATTTGGATCCGTAAATTGGCGGCTACTCATAATTCCTATTTGATTTGATACCCTCCTTCTCTTGAGGGGTCTTTGCCACCTCCCTTCCAAGTTGGAAAATCCTCCCGAGTAGTCCACATCATCCAAGTTGGGCTTACATCACCATTTTTTTATTTTATTTATCTTTAAATTTTATTTTTTATTTTTTATTTTTTATTTTTTTTATTATAACATTGTTTTGTTTTTGTTTTTGTTTTTGTTTTTTACTATACTTACTAACTAATTACCCAAACTACATTTTTTTATTTCTTTATTTCTTTATTTTTTTACTTTTTTTGTTTTTTTGTTTTTGTTTTTTAAGGATTTTGTAATATCAATTTTCTTACATATTACTATATTACTACCCTCCCAAATAAAAATGCCGCCCTCGGCATTACACAAAATATGGCTTAAGCCGGTAACCATTTATCCTAGTAGGAAGCAAATTTCCTTGGAAATCCTTTAATTGCAATGACCCATTAGGATTGACGTCTACCACTTCGTATGGACCTAACCAATGCATCTGGAGCTTTCCAGGAAATTTGAAAAAACAGCTATCATATAATAAAACCAAATTTCCCACCTTAAATTCCTTAGGGCGCAATTTGGAATCATAATATGATTTCCTCTGATTTTGGGTTGCTAACGTATTCAAATAGGCTTCTCTCCTTTTCTCGTCTAATGCTTCTTAATTGGTTAATCTAGCTCGCAAACTCTCCTCATCCCCCAATTTATTTTCTATAGCAACTCTAAGGCTAGGAATTTCAAACTCTACAGGAAGTATAGCCTCTTGGCCGTATACCAATTGGAATGGGGAAAACCCCGTAGTGCCTTTGTAGGCAGTCCTATACGCCCACAAAGCACTCCAAAGTTTCTCATCCCAATCGGTAGAAGTACCACTAATAGTCTTAGTTAAAATTTTACATAATATCCCATTGGTTTTCTCGGTTTGCCCATTGGCCCGAGGATGGTAAGGAGATGTTTTACGGTGCTTAATTAAAAACCTATTAGTTAATTCCTCAATGGTGGCATTTAAGAAATGTGTGCCCCGGTCACTTATTAATTCGTGTGGACAACCGAATCGGGAAATGATATTTTCATACAAAAATCGTGCCACGGTTTTGGCATCATCATTACGGAAGGCAATGGCCTCGGCCCATTTTGTGGCATAATCAGTGGCCACTAGGATATATTTTTTTTGCCCATACTTTGTGGCTGGGGCAATAGGACCCACAAAATCAATTCTCCATTTTTCAAATGGGGATAAAGCCATAAGAGGAATTAAGGGCATTGCCGTAGAAATGGTAGGTTTACCCACACGTTGACACGGATCACATTTGCGGGCAAATTGGTGGGCATCCCGAAATAGGGAAGGCCACCAATATCCTGCCAACAAGACTTTTTGTGCTGTGGAAATACCAGCGAAATGGCCACCACACAATTCTGAGTGGCAGCCTTTTAGAATATCTTCAATTTCACTCTTATAGATGCAACATCTCAAGACACCATCATGACCCAATTTGTAAAGGGTTTTATCTAATAACGTATATGGGGCACTCTTTTTAATAAGAGCTTGTCTTTGTTTAGCCGTATAATCACTAGGAAACACTCCTGTAGATAAATAATTAAGGATGTCTACGTATTCCGTATGGATGATATCAACCTCAAATAGGTCTGCATCAGGAATATCATCATCTAGTGGTGATCCACTTGAACATGATGATTCTTCTATACGGGATAAAAAATTAGCGTTTGAATGTTGTTTGCCCGGACGAACAACAATATCAAAATTAAATTCCTGCAAAAGTAACACCCACCTGGCAAGACGACCACTCAATTGCGGTTTATTTATTACATACTTGAGTGCGTCATGGTCTACGTAAAATGTAAATTTATACCCAAGTAGGTAATGGCGGAATTTCTGCACCGCATAAACCATCCCTAGAGCCTCACGCTCAGTGGTAGTATAATTCCTTTCCGCTGGAATAAATTGACGACTAGCATAGTATATAGGGTGATCCTTATTATCCTTATCTTTTTGGCTTAATATACACCCCATTGCGACATTACTCGCATCCACATAGACATGGAAGGGTTCATTCCAATTTGGTGCATCTAAAACTGGAGCAGTGACAAGCTTTTCCTTTAATTTCAAAAATGCTTCATCACACTCCGGTGTCCAAATTGGATTTGTGCCCACTTCTAATTTTTTAGCAAGGCCGTTAATGGCAAGGCTATTTGGGCATAATTTTTTATAAATCGACGGTAATAACTTACATGCCCAAGAAAACCCCTTACTTGTGTAATTGTAGTAGGAATAGGTAATTTCGCTATTTTAGCTACTTTGTCAGGATCCATACAAATGCCCTTTTTACTCACTATGTGACCTAATAATTTACCATAGGGCACCACAAATTGACACTTGGCCGCATTTAATGAAATACCAAATTCAAAACATCTATCAAAGCATTTTTTTAATTGATGCGGATGTTCCGACTTGGTACCAAAAACGCAAAAATCATCCAAGAAAATCTCTATAAAAATACGGAGAAAATCGTGGAAGGCTAATGTGGCTACACGTTGGAACGTGGCCGCTCCATTACAAAGACCAAATAGCATGACCCTACTCGCATATATTCCCAAATCGGTGACAAAGGCCGTTTTTGATTGGTCTTCCTTAGCGATTTGGATCTGGTTATAACCAGAAAATCCGTCCATGAATGAATAGCATTCATGACCGGCCACCGTATCAAGAATACTATCCGTAAAAGGTAGAGGAAATCCATCTTTCTTTGTTACAGCATTCAATTTTCTAAAATCCTGACAAATCCTAATTCGGCCATCTTTCTTAGGTACAATTACTATAGGGCTCACCCACTCACTATTAGGGGCTGGATAAATAAATTTAATATTAATTAATTTTTCAATTTCATCTTTTACTAAAAGAGAATATTTGGGATTTAACCTATGCGGTCGTTGCCTAATAGGCTTGGCATTTTCTTCTAATTCAATACGGTGCTCACAAATTAATGGAGATACTCCTCATAAGTCTTTATAAGACCAAGCAAAAGTTTTAGAATTTTCTTTAAAAAATCTAATCCATTTATTCAACTCAATAGGACTTAACCTATTTGATATTTGTATATTTTTTTGTTCATCACCAAGCCCTATATTTATAGCTTGGCAATGACTTTTTGACACATATGACCGAATAGGAGTATCTGACAATAGACTATCATAGTCCTCTTCCTTATCATCACTTAATTCCCAATCGGACTCAACACCATATGTAGTAGAATCAGTCAACCAATTTTGGATGGCTTTGTCTGAGTTGTCACCATCCTCACAAGGAATGATGTACTCACCAGGCCCTACTTCTTTATAATTCGCTATTGGTAACCCAATTTGGTTCCTTCCCTTATCTGTTATAATAACCCTATTTGTAGACATTTCATCTAACTCGGAGTCATAACCAAAATCACTAGTATTGCCCGGTGATTCCCATTGGGTTTCACCAAGATACCTAGTTGGGTACATATCCATATTTACCGCATAACTCCCTTGAAAAATTTTCATAACTCCCTTACCCCAATTGTCTTTAACTTTGGCTTGGTAAAGCCATGGTCTACCTAATAGGATAGGGTAGGATGCATTAGGAGTGTTTGGTTGGAACACAATATAATCTATTAAAAATGACAACCCTGCTATTCTCGTTTTTACTTTAGATAATATGCCGAGAGGTTTTACCCTACTTTGGTCCGCCATGCGCAAAACCAATTTGGTATCTTGGAGCCCAATTAAATGTAATCCCAACATCGTATCATAATTCATTAAATTAACGCTAGAACCTCCATCTACTTGGACACCAGAAACAACTATACCATCAATCTCTACATCTATTACAGGAGCACCAGGATCTGGGCTTAATGCCACCTCATGGACTTGCCTATTTCTTCTCCTTACTAATTTGGATTTAAGGTCTGCCCTACAACTAGGGGCAATGCTTAGCAATTGACTAATTGTTATGTCAGCTTTTACATTTTCTACATTTTTCATGACATTGTAAGGATTACTATCACCAATTATTCCCATATGGGTATTTAATTCCTTCCTCTTTCTATTAGATGTTTTAATAAATTTTTTAATTCGTTTATTATGATGTGGTGTCCCATTATTTCCCAATTTGGTTTGTTCATGATCTTCGGAGCTATCAGGCTCAACCCAAATTGGTGGAATAACCAGTGGGTCCTGGTCATTCTGACTTACTGACTCAACTGAATTGGGATTACACACACCCAAGGGAACTAGTTTCCTATTTGGCTGATCCTTCCCAGTTGGAGTTGTTACTACTATATCGGGGCTAAATTGCACTGACTTTCCATTTGGTTTATTTCCCAAATTGTATTCATGAAATTCCGACTAGTTTGTTAACCTACTGTCCCGATTCGAGTCATTTATGGATTCAGTTGGAATTTGATCCAACTTAGAAGTATTTTTTGACCCTACTTGTTTTTGTTGCTCCAACAATTGTTGGGCTTCTTTTCTTGTAATTTCTTTATCCCTTAAAACTTGTAAATTACCATGAGGATTTTCTTTAAGTATCTGACCCCTAGTAGATACTTTGTGTACTATTTTATCTTTTGGTGATAAAGGAGCTTGACCTTGATATTCTATTTGAACAAGGAAGGAAGTACGATCCCTATTAGGTTGAGGTTGATTGTCATCATCCAACAACACAATTTTAGGACTATTATCTCTCCGTTTATTATTATAACCTTCTTGGGACTTATCTCTACATGGACCATTGCATTGCTCAGTCATATGACCGTTTTGATTGCAATTTCCACATAGAGGCACATAATCCACACTAGCTCGCACATTCGGGCAATTTGACTTATAATGACCTGGTTGTTGACAATTAAAGCATACTACATTTTTATTTGGGCTCCAATTAGGTACTCGTCCACCATATGTAGGTGGACCTTGATTTACATTCCCAAATGGCATTTGTGCCCAACCTTGATTATTACTAGTTGGCATTTGTGCTACCCCTTGATTAGGATTATTAGTGTAACCACCATTATTAAAATTATTAGGGCTAAAGTTTGGATTTGTATAATTTGGATTTGAATTAAAATTTTGGCCTTGATTAGAATTAGAATTAAAATTACGCCTTCTAGGCCGGTTATTATTAAATGCCCAATTTGGATTATTCCCCATATTATTATTATTCTCAACTTGGTATACTTGACCACTTCTATTTTGATTGGCTTGTTGGACTAAACTAGTTTGTAAATTTCTACACGATTCAGTCTCGTGTTTCCCACCACAAAAACGACATTTAGGTGGTAATCCAGGTTGAGAAGGACAATCTGGCAACATATGCCCTTGTCCACGACAATTCGTGCACCATATATGGGCACGATCGTTATTAGGCTGGTTTTTCTTCTCCGATGTTTTAGCTAAATTTACTTGTAAATTTCCTAATTGTTTAGTAAGTTCCACTAATTGTGCTTGAACCCCTACCTCAGATTCTCTTGCACCAAGTTTTTCTTGGTACAAAGTTGAACCATTTTGACTCGCCTTATTAGGCTCAATTGGGGCTACTGAAGCTACTTGAACTGGAGCCATAGGCACCACATTGACATACTTGGGATGGGCATATGGGGGTAAATTATTTCCCCCTATGTCCTCTCTTCTTTCACCTACTTGGTCAAGGTAACTAGGGCGGGGTATATTAGGGTCAATGTACGTTTCTCCTAAATGCACTTCCTCCCACAATTTGGCTCTTTCATAAGCGGTTTGTAAATTAGCAGGTGTAATTTCTTTTACAAATGCTTTTAATCTAGGAGGGTACAATCCATTCACAAATTGTTGCAAAAAATGCGCGTCGGGGTAATTATGATTTGGTAATCTCAACATAATTTCTTCTAATCGACTGTAATAGCTATCAATTCTCTCCCCACTCACCATATGTAATTCGGCCAATTTTTCAAATAATCTCTCTTGATAAGCAACTAGCCGAAAATGTGCCAAAAATGCATCTTGTAATCCATTCCAAGTAGTGAAATGTCCCGCCGGTTGCCTTAAAAACCAATTATTAGCTTGACTATGCAACGTGCTAGGAAAAATACTAAGAAAATGTGCTTCTGTCCTAGCGTTATTGGCATTGCAACATGTCAAGAACTGGTGTACGTGGCTATCTGGGTCATCCCCCAACCTTCCATAAAAAATGGAAAAGGCATTAAAGAATAAGGACGGTCGGCTTCAACACCAGGACGCATTACGACTGGAATTTGAGGTTCTGGGGCTGCCATAATTCTACTTACTTGCGAACTTTGACTACTTTTACTTGACCTAGAAGAATCACTTAATTTTGAAGATTCGCTTAAATTTGAAAATTCTGTTCTATCCAAATTACGAGCCAATGTTTGTATGTTTACTCCCTCACGAAAAGCTAATGGGATTTCTAACTTTCCCCTATCGGCACTCCAAGTTGGATTTTCATACCAATTTGGTTTGTCAGAAATCGCATCAGGTGGTGTCACTCTTTCTTGAAAAGACCCTAATGGGGATTCTATTAAGGGTGGTTCCTTAATGATAGGGTGATTTTCCTCTACTATTTCCAACCTTATTTGTTCCAAAATTTCCTCGTCAGACTTCCCTTCTTCAGAGCCTTCTGGTGAGGGATTATTGGAAATACAAATAGGTTCACATAAAATGTGATGTTCCTTAAACCCTTCTTCTACTAAAAATTTATTTTTCTTACTTAACTCTTCTCGGTTATTTTCTACAACATGTGATTATTCTTTTACTACCTCATCTTCTACATTTCCGTGATGGCCATGCCTATGTTGGAAATAATGTTTTAATTGAAAAGAATTTTTCCAACTTGGCGATACAGGCTCGGAATCAACCTTGGAAACAAATTTGCGTTTTCTATCCGCCTCTCTTTTCTTGGCTCTCTCGTCTCTAGCTTGTTTACTAGATTCTGCAGGTATAGACGTGTTGCTCATTACCGATCAACATGCCTCTATCGGCAACCAAAGAGAAAAGAAAAAAGATCTAACCTATTAGGATGCCTCCCCGGCAGCGGCGCCAAAATGAAGATAAACTTAGGCACTAATTGGAAATTAATTCCCAAGTTTTTATAGTTTAAAGTTCGTTCCTAGGGAGGTCTTTTAAATAGGTTTGTTTCCATTAAATTCCTAATCGTCATTGCAATTATAGAAGACAAGAATCTTTGTTCCTTAACCACATGCAACTATTTGTTCTTTCTCACGCGATAATACTAATTGCCAAATTTTATCACTCCACTCTTAAAGGCCACAAGGGTTAAGTAGCTCCCAAATTGTATCTTTCTTCTCTTTATTTTCCTTTATCTTTTATCTTTATAATTTACTTTTAATTGCTTCCAGCCCAACTTGGATCTTCATTCTTCCGACTAGCTTCAACTGCGTCTTCCAAATCGGTCTTCAGTCTTCCTACTCAGTATCACAGGCTCCTATTCGGTCTTGTTTGCACTCTTACAAATAGGCTGATCTTTAATTACTGATTTGGAACTCGATCTCTTTAGCTCGCATTTTTCCACAATATTCCTTCTATTACAGTATTTGCAATATTTGCAATCCAATTTGGATTTAACATCCTTTACTTTGGATTCACTCATTTTTATCTCATTTCTTCTTTACTGTAATTACTCTCCAACTTGGTGCTTGTGTCACTTCATTTCTGTAAACATTCTTATTGTCTCTCATATGCACGACACAGCATATCTCACCAACTTGGAATTTATCAATCCATTCTCATTCCAGTTGCACTAAAATCAACACTGTTACAAACCAACTCGGTAAATTATAGTGATTTTATTTCACTCCCTATTTGGATATTCAATCAGCATACTACAACGACATACACATCCAATTCGGCTCAATTAAGTTAACATACGTTAGAACTCACCGACTAGGACTGAATTAAACTTTTAGACACAATACAATTTCCAACTTGGGCCTCACATACACATCAACAATTTGGAAATAACCACATGATACTAACATCTGAACAAACTCCAATTAGGCATAATTAATATCAAATACACCATTCCATCCCATACAAAAGATTTCACATTATGCACAACACCAACTGATAGGAAAAATTATATTTTATAAACTACGAATTGGCGATCAAAATCACCGTTTACAAATTCAACAATAATATCACAAATTTGATCTTTTCAAACATTCTTACAACTAATCTGTTTTTCTCACTCTTAACACATTAACTTCCGAATAGGGTCTTATTATTTTTGCAAGGAAACATCCCAATTCGGAATCTCACAATCTAACTGCTGTTCCAAATTCAATTATAATCTCACTGTCTGCACCAACTCGGAACAACATGCATCCACTGCATTACAATTTAACACTTAAAATAAACTTCTGCCATTACTTCATTCCACACCAGCCAAATCCACTTCCGACTTGGCAATATCCTCAAACTTCATCTTCTCACTTTCTGCACATCACACACACACCCCGCCATACACTGGCACTTCAACAATTCCAACTAGGACACCAACTCTCAAACACTCTGACCAACTTGGACTACACAGACAACATTCCCAACTGGGAATCACACACTCAGACACACGAACACAAACACAAAGAAAACGAAATACACAGCCAGACGACTGGGACACACACTGGATTGCTTCAACAGAGGATAAAAGAAAATGAAAGAAAAATTAGACCAAATAGGAGCCGAGAGAGACGAAGACCAACTACCTCAACCAACTCCTCAACCAACTCCTCAACCAACTAGACAACAAGACAATTTCCAATTGGAACTAAATCATATGACCAAAACACCCGATTAGACCATAAGACAACCAAACTACTAGCAAAAGCTCTCCCATTACACCACAAAATAGCTCAAAAATTTACAAATGATAATTCCGATTCAGTTATCTATAGAAGACTCGGATGAGGAAGCCGGGCAGGAAGAGGAAGATTCAGAGGCAGATACTATACCGGTTGAGGAGATTAAGTCACAGTGGAGGAAGCAGGACCAGAAAGACAAAGACCTAGAAATAGGAGAGGGTAGTAAGGGTGTCGATCCGGTCTAGAACCAGGATCCCCTAGGTCAGATTGTGAAGGAACTCAGTGAGTTCTGGGTCCAGTACGGGAAGAATCAGGAGACGATTCAAGAGCTATGCCAGCTGTTGAAGATCAATTAGCCGCAACAACTTGTTTTCCAACTGGACCAGAAGATGAAAGAGGCGGTGAAGAGAGAGCTAAGCGAAGCCACGCGTAAGGTGGATCAGCTAATGAAGGAGCTGGAGGAGAAGAGAGAAGAACTGGACCAACACAAGAGGTTCACCAAAACAGCCTCAAAGAATCTTCAGGCAATCCGGGAGTTCATCGGCAATCCAGGCGAAGTCATTAACAAAGCAATGCTATTCGACGAAAAGGTGATGGAGACCGGAAAGCAGATCCCAGCCAACCTGATGATGGCCCTAGTGTCCTACCACCGCAAGATGGAGGCAATAGTAGAGCCACTACGCGAGGTGATGAAGGAGGTAGAAGAATGAAGAGAGCGGAAGCAGGAACCAAAAACGGCGACGGAACTTGCACCAGCACCCCTTCCGGTACCCGCAGAAGAAATTCAGGCAAAGGACAAGGTGGAGGGCTTACCAAGCTCTTCCATCCGATTAGAGCCTAAGGGAGAAATGACTTCCCTACTGGGGGAAGTAACGGACATTGCTCCCCATGCAGCAGAAGTAGTGAAGGCTGCTGAGGAAGAGAAGATCGAAGAATGAGAGACAATAGGCGAGGCAAAGGAAACATCGGAGGAGGTGAAGGCCGCAGATAAAGAAAAGACGAGATTTGAACCGGAACCGTTCGAGAAGAAGAATATGCCCAAACCAGGGCTGAGCAACAAGTTTATCGACCTAAGCGAATTATCTCCAGTTTCTCCAATTCCGCCCGCAAAGATGGAAAAGGTATTTCCTTCCACTCCACTCAACTTAACTTTGGGAAGCGAATCTGGGTCAAGGGAGGAAAGGAAGACCGGATCTCAGGGACAAGGATCCAGGAAGGGTAGAACAATTGAAGAAACCACTCCTCAAAGTGCTAGGGCCAATGTTCCGCCCACACCAAATACGCAGAAGAAGAAGCCTCCAATTATGTCAGCACAAAAGAAGAGGCCGATTCCAGAGGACGATGACAAGGAGGAAGAAAAAGAAGAAGAAGAAGAGGACGAGGATGAAGAATCCAGGACTGAGGAAGACTCGGAGCCGTATTCTGACCCGAATCAAGCAATGGCAGAGACTCGGGCGACCAAGGCTGCAGCAACCAAGAGGAAGAAGCTCGCCACCCGGGGTAAGGTACGCCAAGGACAGAAGACTGGAACCGTAAAAAGCTGGCCGTGAAGAAGTTAAGAACTTAGGAAGTTACTTAGGGTAAATTTCTGAGGATAGGGTGGTGAAAGTCTAAAGTTTTGGGAGAGTTGTACATAATTAGGAAGTTTACTTTTTGAGTGACACGGCTACTAGCAATTGGAAAGTGACCAGGTCCGTAATTATAGGATCTGAGATCCACTTTTAGTGGAAGTAGTGGGAGTTTGAGTGAAATTCAACAAGGCTAGAAAATAGTAAGGGAATGAAACGTGTTTGGCCTTAATTGGCTGGAGCGTTACTTTTAGGTTAGGATTTTGAGGGAGTAGTTTAGTATTTAAATCCGGGACTTGCTTGGTCCCGATGTGCATCTTTATCTTAATTTCTTATATTCATGAGTACTTGAGGGTTCGCTTTTGGCGTGATTGAAACAAATCATAGTTGTGTGTACTTGACACTTGTCCGTGTTTTGGAAGTCCAAGTTGGAAAGTGAGTGTAAGTGGATACAAGGTGTGCCTAGATGCTGAGTTTATCCGGTCAAGTATTGGGTTAGTGAATGTGGACAAAGGCAGAGGGGATCTCTAGTGTGGACTAGGAATGGACTCGGAAGAAGTACGGAGGAGGGGTACTCTCCGAAAGAAGTAAGGGTTAGCATGCCTCCACAGCACTCGTTTCCCCTCTTCAATCCCCGCTAGTTCAGACCTGATTTAGGACTAACTCAGTAGGCTGTCGTTGTAGCATTGGTTAGGAGGAATTAGACCGGCTTGCTTGACTTGTTGGACACGACTGCGTTTCCTTTCTAGTTGTGAGGACGGTCTGTTTCTCATTTGTAGGATTTGAAAGTTTATTTTTGAAAGTTTGATCATATAGTGAAACTTCTGACACTTTAAAATTGGAGGGTAGGAGTTCAGCTTCCTTCCTGAATCCCAATTAGTAGATCCCTCTTCGTTCAGAGGTTAAACTCGACATGGTTATGAGTAGAGATGTGGACCGGATGTGAATACTAGAGGTTAAGGTTAGATCTATGGAAATACGGATCCCGATTATGGTCTGTAAAACGTAAATACGGGATACTACTTGAGGTATGTGAATAGAAGTATTGGGAGAGTTACGGGGTAGTGTAAAGATGTGGGGTAGGAAACCAACCAGTTAGAGAGTTTGTGTGATAAACAAGTGGGTGTTAAACCGGATTAGATCCTATCAGTATTGTTAGATCGGGAAGATCCGGTCTAACGTGTATTAGTAATTGTTGGACCGGAGGGATCCAGTCGTGTTTGTCCAAGAAAACAAGGAGACCAAGGGGAAGTTCCGGTCTATTGTTTTGCTTGGGGTTTTGTGTTTCGTGACCATCACTCTACCATTTTCCGGTAATCGTGAACCTAGGAATTCGATCTTCGTAGGAACGATACTCGAGTTACTTTAAGGCCTCTTTTAAGAAATATTGAGCCTTAGAGAAGGATTTTTGCTTTCCTGTGCTACGATAGAAGTCAACCTCGACGCAGCCGCCAGCTCAAGTTAGGTACACATCATCAAGTGCTTATTGGAGCAAGCGAGACGGATGGACGCATCTCGAGTAGATATGCGGGAGATGATGGAGTATCTGGCTCCCGCTGAGTCAAATCCGGTAACTCTTTCTTCCCCTTCCGTGCAAACTTTGGTGGGTATGGAAGGTAATAATCCGGAACCCATCGTTACTGAAGTATCACCGATGGTATCAGCTGGTCCGAAACTTTCACCACCACCCGGAAGGCCAGAAGGAGTGGATTGGGGCGCCGTGATGCCCCAAGGAAGCGAAGATCTCTTTTCGGTGACCCCGATCATTGACTTGACGGGTGCTTCTCCGGAAATTCACATTGGTCGGACGGTACAATCTTCTCCTCGTTATAAAAAGACCCAGAAGGATTCCCGAGGAAGTCCGGAAGTTCCGATAGTCGGGACTCGGAGTATAGACAGGGACACCAACATCATGGAGGTCCCGAGATGGGGACAAAAGAGGTCCAAATTTATTTTCTTCGGGGAATAGCCGGAAAGAGATCAAGCTAGATTCGTTGAAAGACCTTCCTCCTCCCACGGATCAGGATCCCAAAGAATAGTGTGCAGTAGTATAGAGTAGCGATAATACCGGAGTCCGGCCATCAAAAGCCAAAAAAATAGGATCTAGGATTTACCGGAAACCTAGCGGACCAATAGGAATGTTTTGTGGGATTTTTAGGATGATGTTAGTTTTAGTTTAAGTAGAGTTTTTGATGGCCTTTCTAGTCATTCACATCCGTCCTATAGTTTCAACTTGTATCTTTTTGAGCTTAATCCAAGTGTTTAGAAGTGTCCATTCTCTTATTTTGTTGTATTTGGTACATGTTTGTGGGAGGTGGGGGTCCATTCGTGCTTTTCCGGATGCTGAGCACTTACCTTGAATAGCAAGAGTCGACTTTGTGAGTGGTTTCCGAGCGTAACTAACTTGATGGGGAGATCGGCCGGATGGTTCCGACAGTAGTGTTAGTGTACTACCGCCCGGATGCCGGTATAGCCTGCGAATAGGATACGGCCTTAGGTGAAAGGGTGTCTAAGAAGCTGCTAGCAACTTCCATGTACGGAAGTTTTGCAAGACGTGCCCGAATTCCGGATTGCCAGAATTCCCCATAGAACAGAATTAAAGCCCCGGCGCAAGCCCAAGAGAGTACGAGGAGATCCACCCGGTCAATGGAAGGTTCGAATGTCGTTGTAGTCCTTGATCGTCCCTACGTGATCTGGTCCGGTAAGCATTCTGGATATGTGAGGTGACGGAACAAGAGGACTCTTCCGGTCCCTGGAAAGGTAGGTTAGTATTAGTATTAGGGATAGAGAGAGAGAGAGAGAAAGAGAGCGTGTTTCCGGACACAATAAGCATCCGGACGGTGGATCTGGCCACTCGTCACCCAAACCTAGGGATCCCGGAAGGGGCGACTAAACGGTTTCCGGACTTTTCCAGAACCAACCCCGGACTTATAGTCCGGATTAGTAGGAAGGAGAGAAAGTGAATGCTTAGGTCGAAGTTATCCTATGAATCTGTAAACCTCAAGTCCTTGTAGGAACGATTCCGGAGTGATTTACTCTAAGTGGGCCTTTGGTGCGAATTAAGGGCTAACTCGAGGAATACTGGTCCGACTAATCTCTACACCGATCCCGGACTTCTTCTAGGTCTGGGAGTAGACAAGTATATTGGTGGACGGCCAATTTAGATTTTCTCACTTTCACTCTTTCATTTGGGAATCATTGCCATGTTAGATGTGCTACTATTGCTTCATGCGCTAGAATCTTCAAATACTATAGAGGCATTCATCAAAGAAGGGAGAAAGACATAGTTGGCAATAATGGAAGAACCCTTTAAAGCAAAGAACAAACGAACAATGGAGCCGTTTGCTATCTCTCCAACGAAGAAAGTAAATGTAGGAAAACCCCCCTTTGATAAGCGTCCACCTATTCCAATACTTCCCTTGAGAAAAGGAAAAGCGGTTGATTGCCTCTGTGAACATATAAAGAAAACCTTGATGAAAGCGAAGAAAGAACAAATGATGGACAAGCCTAAGAAAGCTCGTGTATCTTCAACAGTACAAGAAAAAAAAGGAGAAAATCAAACACTTTCATCAGACGATGAAGACAACACCATGAGTGATGAAGATGATGGATTCTAATCAAGAGAATATAGTAGCGGGGCAGAGGTAAAAGGAGATAGTGATTACCACTCCTAGGCATTCAAATTTAGAAAGGATTTGAATCAAGAACATATACAGAACTTGGTGCTCAAATGTTTACGATTTAGAGAGATGAATAGCTAAGATTTATTAGTTTCTCGGAGCATTTCTTAGTAGTACAAGCTTGCCAATTTATCTTGAAAAAATTAATCAAACTATCATTTTGGGGGGATTTTGTCCTAAGTGATATTAAAGAAATCTTCATTGTGTGATTTTTTGTTCTCAATTTCAAATGTATAGCACGTAAAAATTTCTAAAGCGCCAAAACTCACAAATATGTAAAAAGAACCCTAAAACAAAATGAAAACCATGCAAAATTGCAAAATGCAAACCTTCATTCACTCACTACCTAAAACCCTTGAACCGTTCACCCGTCCGCCCGCCCATCCGCCCGCCCCGTCCACTAATCCATTCGCCCGTCTGACTGCCCGTCCGACAATCTGACTACCCTGTCCACTAGTCCGTCCAACCCCCCCGTCCGACCGACAGACCGACTGTAGGACGGCGACCAAGGACCGTTCGTCTGCGTCCGAACGTGCAGACGTGATTTCGCCGCAGACGCACGTCCACGACAACCTTGTAAATGACCGATTTAAGGACCTCGTACCTCATCTCTATAGTCCACAGAACATCTTGATTAACTTGTGTCGTAGCACAGAGTAAGCAATTTCCCTATTATACTCACAAAAATCACTCTAGAGCATAACAAAATGACCCTAAAGATCGAACCCACAAGATCTTGTGAAGTAGCTAACTCTAACAAGGAGCTAAACCCAATTAACCCTTAATTTCTAGTTTCCGGTTCTACCTCTGAAATCCGGAACCTCCAAAACCAACCGGAAGTCTACGATCAGATTTTATCCTAAATCCGGTTTCGCTAATTTTCCGGTTCATTGACTAACTTCCCAACTCAGGCTTCTACAATTTTCGGTACTCAGTATCCTCCTAGGCAAATCCGTTCCGGTACACCCTTCCGTACCCAGTTTAGTTTTGCCTCTGTTTTACCATCAAAGGGTTCGCCGCTTGATTTTGAAAGTGGTAGGCCCACCACTCCTTCCATGACTTATAATGGCTGAAGACCCACTCTCCTATCCGCTAATCCCCTATCTAACCCGGATCCGGTTTGGTCCTTCATAGCAACCCGGATGGCAATCCGGATCACAGGTCACACAAAGACCCCCCCGTATGATCCTCTCATACTACAACGACCTTGATGCTGAATCCGTTCTATATGAAGTTAGGTGGCTACAAGTGCATCCGTCCGTTCCGACCTCTACCGAACTCTTCCGTTTACCAACAACAGTGGCAAGACCTCACAGGAGTCAGGATACTCGACCGGATTTTCCACCCAAGAGTTCTAGCGCAGCTAAGGAATCCCTCCCTATCCGCCTAGCCTAATCAACGGATTTCTTACCCGGAATACTAAACTTCTACAACTGCTAAGGCACTGGAATCCACTTCTAACTCTTTGTAACCTACTCACATGTACTTAGAACCGGAAAACAACATCAAAGGGAGAACTCTGCCAACACATCCGTGCCTACCTTGTTACTCCAACTCTGTGCACTCCTGCCAACCCTCGGGAAGATTACACAAAATCAAGTCAAATGAAAAGTACACAAGGAAATGCCAAAAGAACTCTCCTAGTCTCCAGCTCAGAGACTGTTTTATATACAAAAAGCAAAAAGCGAAAAGAGAATACATGATTTCCGCCTTTGAAGGCGCTGACAATCTAGTCCTACCTTATTCTAACCAGATTCTATTCCGGTTCATACTCTATAAATCCGGTTCCTATTTTATAATTCCTATTTTTACAACACTTCCTATTTCGTTTCATATACTCAGGATCCAATGGTAGGGCTCTCGTCAGGTCTCTCCAACTGCTCGAACACTTCTGTTAGATTCCGATTCCGTTCCCCATCCGAAGGTGGAGCCGGGTGTTCTTCCTCAATTTCCGGGGAGTCTAAATCGATCGGTTGCGGTCCGGTCGAGGGCGTCTTCTTCTGTGCCCTACTTGACTGGGGCATCTTGTCCTTTCCTGGTTCCTGAGCTGCCTCTTCCAGAAACAAGTTCGGAAGTGAAAGTTCAGAGAGCCGGACCGGAATCTTTGTCAGCTTCTGCTTGCTCTCTACGATCCGGTCTGTTGACTCCCGTGCCTTGGACAGGAGCTTCTCCATCTGCTCCTCAAAATCGGTGAGGATGTGCACCACCCTTGTTCCGGATATCTTCTTGTCCTTGTGCACCTCCTCTTCGAACAGGCGCGCCTTGGTGACCGCGGCTCCGGGTCCTCCGAGCACGTCCTTCACCTCTGCGGCCAGCCTCTTCATTTCCTCCGCCATCTCCCTTGTCGCGGTGGCGTTCTCGAGCAAGGCGAAAAGCTCGGCTTTGAGGGTGTCCACCTCATCGTGCTGCCGCTTGCTTTTCGCCTTCATCTTCCGGAGCTCATCCGGATTGATGACACTCTCAGCTACCCGCTGCGGCAACTGACTGTCCGGTTCTGCCCCAATTAATTGCGCGATCTCCCCGAGCGTCCGCTTCTTAACCTCCCAATCCGCCCAGATTCCGCAGAGGATTCTGACCAACTCGTCGAACGGATCTCCGGTTCCCGATCCGGATGCCACATCCGGTCCGGTTGGAGTCTCCCCTTTGTGCGGATGGGGTTGAACCGGAGGCATTCTTCGATTCCGAATCAGCGTGGTCTTTTGCCTTTTGGAGGGGAAATGCGGTTCTTCCTCTTCTTTTTCTTCTTCCTCCTCCTCCTCCTCGGTTTCGTTTCCGGAATCCGCTTCTTGGTCGGACTCGGATTTACCATACTTCATGGTCCGCTCCTAGGCCTTCTACACCTTCAGCTCCACTTCTGTCAGCAGTTCTTGTTGCTGGTAGAGGTGGTACACATAAGGGCAAAGTGGGGTAGCCCTACTTCTCCCCACTCTTGTAGTAAGCTGGGATACCAGATCGAAGAAGATCCGGCCCCAATCTACTCTCCGGTGTCCGCTCAACGCTCCGAAGATTGTGTTAGCCAAGGTGATGGTCACCCTGGTGGGCTTTTCCGAATGCAAAACCGGAACAAGGAACTGGAGCAGGCGACGCTTCCGGTCATCGATACAGTCTTCTACCGCGTAGCCATCCTTCGGATTCACGACGCTTCCGAACTTGCCCTGGATGAAATCATCCTTCCGGTTGGCAAGCCCGAGTCCTCCCGTCCGGAATCCGTATACGGCTCGCCATAAATCCTCAGTCCACTAAACCGGATTCCCTCTCAGGGTGTTATCGAACTCGTTCGATACGCCACTCAGAATCTCCCTAATCATTCTCTCATCCTTGAAACCCCAAGGTTTCAAGGCTAATCCCTGACAATCCATGGATGCTAAGTCCTCCCTGACCTCTCCCTGTTCCGGTTCCTTGGTTGGCATGACCGGAACCACTTTCCTCAGCTTTACTTCACTCGGGTGTGGGGTGCTAGAGCCTCGTCTCTTTCGGTTCAGCCGCGGCATGAGGGCGGCTCTACCCGATTTCGCTCTCTACTGTCCTAACAAAGGAGCGATCACCCTCTGGTCTTCCGCTCCACCTGCAAACCAACCTCCTTGCGCGCTCACACTCTCAGTCTCTTTGTCTCTCATTGTTCCATATCCGCTCGTGCTCAAGTTTCACCCACTCGCACCCGGAGGCGATCTCTCCGTTTCACACCTCTCACTCACTACCGGGCCCTCTTGTACTTTCCCTCCTCGCCGCTATAAACGGAAAAGCGTCAGGCGCTAAGACAGAAAATGACAACACGTGAAAACCAGAGACCTGAAAATGGGCAGGGTCAAGCTTTATATAGTCCTGACGTCCTAGACTGGTCATTATGACCGGTCGGATATCCGGTCCGGTTCTTGACATCCGGTTCTCTCCAATCCGGTCAAGGAGAATCCGGATGGAAATCCATTCCGGTTGGAAATCTAATCCGATCCGCTTCTACCTAAAACCGGATTAGTTCCGTAAGGTCCTCTTGTGACTATTTTTTATTTATCTTTCTCCCTTTAGATGGATCCGGATACCTATTTCTAATTTCCGTTCCACTCAAAAAGGTAAACGAAAAAAAATAAAAAATATGAGTTGTCACACCTTGTAAGTCAAAATAGAAGCAATCAACAAATACGTAGTCTATTCCTTTGCTGGACAGATGTAAATGAGGATCTTTGAAAACATTTAATACCAAATGAATGCAATATTCCATAATATCATCCTTCAAAGAGGAATCCATCTGTTGACTGTCTAGTGTCTACAAGGACGCTCAAGTCGTAATAGAGAATAGGATTACAAATCGTTTGAATTAGTTCATCACGCACCTGTTTCGACCACAAATTCAGAATATCATAAAACTAAAGAGCGAGGAGCTAGAAAAAAAAAAAAAAAAAACTTCAGAAAGAATGATGGATCGAGCCCGGAATGTTGACAACCATCCAATGAAGCGAATTTCGATCGGAACTTGGCCCATCTCGATCAGCATTATTGCCCAAAGCCAATTTTTTGTGATTACACATGCATCCCGACGTATAGGCATGGGGCTTCCCTTGCTTTTGTTTCACCAACAGTTCCTCCCCCTTGAGCACCGAAATTCATTTGCATATGCACATGGTTCTCACATACTTCCACAACCACACGTACATGGAATCACGGTCTTCGCTTTCAGTTGGTCCACGATCATGCTCTTTGATCATCGCTCACCAACTGCAAGCACAGGGAGAACGGGAGGCCAATCTCGGGGGGTGGATATGTAACTATATCCACCCACCCTCAAATTATCTTATCTCAAGTCACTGTGCTGCTAAGGCACAGGTTTGCTATTCTTCAAAGCACATATTTACTTCTTTTTCTTGGAAATCATGCGAAAGTCTAAATTCTCAACATACAAATTGTGAGACTGCTTGAATAATGGAAAAAGAAATCACTGAATTGCATTACTTGCAAGTGTAATATTTCTCAAACATTGGGATTCACTTTAGCAGACTTTACGATGCTCTCTAGCCGTTATGCATCCCTCTTATGAGACTACGCCGCATAAATGTTGTTAACTCATCAGATGATGTCATCACTGCACGCGTCGCAACGCTACTTGTTAGGAGCTAGGTTTGTATTACAATATTTTCAACATAGACCTTGGGCCTCGAACTATGTACTATGAATAGGGTGAGTGAGCTTGAAGGAAGTTAGACCATCCACATGCCTAGCTTAACCTCCGCAAAAGTTTAGTGTTTGTAATTCAAGCTACCTCTAAATGACAATGCAATTTAGTTCAAACTACATTAAATTTCGGTAATTAGATATCAGCACTACAAAGCAGCATTCTAAACAGTGCGGGAATACGCATACGGTAATTCCATAACTATACAATTTTATCACATTCTGCACACAATTTATTCCTTTTATGGTGCAAAAGCTTTACATCACCTCTTGATGAGGCCAACAGTCAATTCTCATCTGGAAGTACGTGTTGCATATCACCGGAGCCCACAACTCCCTGCCTGTTTGCATTCTTGGGAGGTTCAACATCTCATTGTGCCTCACAAATAAGAATGCAAAGAATATTATGCCTATATATCCCTGGCAACAGTTGTGACTACAAAAATAAGCACCTTTTTTTGGAACCCCTCGCTTGCTCTTCGTCGGAAGAGCAAAGACCCGTAAGAGGAACCCATGGATCTCTAAATCCATGAAATTCAATCACCAAATTCCTGACGTCCCCCGACATCCCCAGGCGGCGCTCTGAAGTTCTCCAGTCAAGGGAGCGTAATGACGCGTAAAAAGGCAATTACAAAAAGAAAGCTCAAGGTACAATTAGGGCTAAACATTTACATTATGATCTAACCGTTGATCTTCCCGAACTGGACGGCTTGGATCGAAGACCATGACGGCAGAGAAAGTAGGGGCTGATGAAGGGGGACGAGTATTAGCCTTTCTCTCTTATTTCTTGCGTACCTTGAGCTCCCCACCGCTTTCTCTGGCCCTTGTGCGCTACACGCTGTCTACTCTCCCTCTCCCCATTAGTAAGTTTTTTTCCATTGCTTTTTCTCTTGCATATTTGTTGGTTGCATGGTTTAGGGTTTAGGATTGAGTGGTTGTATACATTTGGTGATGATTTGTAGTAATTCATTTTTTTTAAAAGATATTTTGGCCACTCCTTTATATTCTTTACTTCATTGTTTTGATGAGAATCTTTTTTGAAAAGGTGTTTCATGACCTTTGCTATTTCAATGCTTTTTTGGATACAATTGAATTGATATTGATTTTGTGCTAAAATTTTATCAAATTAAGCGTATATCTATACTATAAGTTTGTTTTGTTTTGTTTTGTTCTTTAGATTTCAACGTCTAGATTAGATTCTTAAATTAATACTTGATATCTACATCAGCTTATACTCTATTATGAGTAAGAGAACTAAGGTTGTCAAATAAAAGAAGAGCCAAGAATAAAAAGGAAAAAAATAGAGAAGGAAAAAGAAAATAATGTAGAAAGAATCCCTCCCTCCTAGTGTGGAGTTAATGGAATTTTATAGGATCTCTCTGATGTGATGGCTTAATCATGATTCAATGTTCAAAATAGCCTCCATTTAGCTACTTTAGTTTGTTTCCTTAAATGAAGTTGCAATGGCTGCTAAACCTACACAATAGACAAATTAGCTTTTATTGCTAACACTTGTCCTGCAATGGATGTTTGGAAAAAAATGGCAGCAAATTTAATATTGTCTATAAAACAAGCTTACTGTTAGATGGGAAATTTACTAATGAATGGATTATATTTCATACATCTTTTTTCCCCAATATATCTTACTTAGTCCAAACTTAGTTTTGGTTATGAAGATATGCTGAGATAGTTGTATACTCTTTGATATTGTTGAGTGATCGTTGAGTAAGATAAGCCTAGGAGCTTGGTTTGGTATGCTATAGAGCTCCACCCAATTGACCTTAAAGTAGTTCGGCACTTCGAGAGAACTGATTTTCTTGACATTGCAAACTGTAGGGGAACAAATGTACTCAAAAATGGCCTCTTCTTCACGTTCTAACAACTAGGTTTTACAGAAGATGTGCTGACTGATGGAATTTTGTTTTAAAGTTTTGTTAGTTTTGTTTTCTTAACTCCTTGTGATAGCAATAACACGCACTATGGATTGTAGACACCTCGTGTATCTCATTAACATTCCTTTTTGTCATGTTGTGGGATGGGCACAGGTGAGGTCCATAGATTCTTGGAGGTTTTTTGACAAGCTACAAAAAATTCCTACTCCAAAAATCTCATATTGCACTCTTTTACTTGGTGATAATTATGCAATGATGTTTTGTCCTACACTTAGGAGATATAGATATATTGCTTGTATATAAACTTTGGAGTTTGATACTCCATCTCTGTACATATATTATTATGAAAGCAATTGGTTTACATTTGTTACAGCAAAGCTTGGGTTAAGGTGTAAAATGATATAGTAGCTTGTAAGCTTTTTTTTAAATCTACAAATATCCAAAAAGGTATAGGATAAGTATTGATTGATGATTGATTTATGATCTAGTAGTGGCTCTTATAAAGCAAAGACTTAATCAAATCAGTTCCCGATCTAGGGATGTTCCAGAAAGATTTTGTTTTATTTGTTTGTTTGTCATGTTGAGATCTTCTGGACCATGCATTCTTGGTACTATCAAAAAGCTCTCAGCAAGGAGGTGCACAAGCTTTGTTTCATGGCATTCTAACTCACGGTGAAAAAATTATGCATTTTTGAGTTATTTTTTATTCTAAAAAATTAAAAAATTATTTTTACTTTTGTTTTGATTGTGGCAACAGTACAGAGCACATTAGTCCAATATTGTTTCAAACTCCAATTCATAGAGTGTTTTTATAGTACTATATCAATGGATGATTGATCTAGTGTTGATCCATTTATTGACTAAGTTAGTACTAAAAAAACGATAATCGTTATGAAATAGTACTAAAAAAATGATATTTTAATATTGAACTTGAGAGTTTGAGAGTTTGAGATGTCAGTACTTGTGCAAAGTCTTCACCTTATGATTTTTTAGACTTTAGGACATTTTTTGTTGTCTTATGACAAAGTCAGTGAATGAAATGTAAGTAAAATTTTTAAAGGGGTTGGTAATCAAATATGCTTAGGTTGGATGGCTTTGGAAAGAATGGTTGTTGAAGTGGATTCAACATGCCTTTTTGAGCATTTTGATAGTGTGCAATGGTGTAATGGATGCAACATAGGGTCAACTATTTCTGAGTAATATATTGTCTTGTTGAGTAAATTCCATTACTTCAAAAGGGGTTTAGGGTTTGGGTGACATAACTTGTTAACTCCTAAAGCTATTTGCAAGCTAAAATAGATAGAAAAATTTGGGACATTTAAATCCAAATATCAAATTGTTTTTCTTTTTCCTTCATTTTCTTGTGGTTCTAGATCTTCCTTGCAAAGGAACCTTGACTGATGGGGCTCAAAAGTTGATAATTCGCACATTGTCAAAAGTGTTAACAATTTAGGGCAGTCTTGAAAAAAATCTTGAAATTTTTTTGTTGCCACGTTGTCCAAAGGCTTCATAGTCTAAGAAAAGCCTCTCCGTCTGCTGTGAGCCTGGGGGGCTAAAACTCACAAAGTTTGCATGTAGAATACTGAAGAGAAGTTCTTTGGTGCTTGAAATCAACTTGCAAGAGGAAATGATTCACATAGAAAAATACACACTAATACTAGTGCACCCCAGTGCAAAATTTACAACAATCTGCTTATAAATGGAAGGATCCATTACATGGATATAAGCCAAAACATGGATGATAAGGTGAACATCTCCCTGACATGAATGAAATCGTGACCTTCTGTATTTACTATAATAGATATACTACCGGTACATACACATAAAGTAGTGACTCAGGGTGAAGTATGAAAAGGAAGACAGTGAAGTTGTGTATCATGGATGTGAATATCAGAGTTGATACATGAAAGATACCACGCTCAATCATGCAACATCAAGTTTGTTGAACTACAATCTCGCACTGATGACCAGTGAAGCTAGCAAATTCCCAGGAGCGTGCATTCTATCAACAATGCCCAGGATGAGAACGTTTGCAAATCCAATATCTCGCTGCTCCTCCTACTAGTCTAATGCACCTATTTTACCTGCCCTGAAGATTCCGAATTTGGAGATTGTGGAATACCGATAGGAAATCCCGTTCTTGTCCAAGAGCTCACCGAGCAGCTGCCGGAACCTCTCGGGGTCAGTGGTCTCACATTCAATCTCATATGTAGTTCCAAAAGCGTAATGCGTTTCATCCAGCTCCAATTTTACACCCTCCCAATCGTATACGTTGCGTACATTCCTGAACCCACCTAAGCACACAAAACTCTCGCACTTGTACTCACGGATGATTTCTTGAATCAGCTTGCAGCCGGAAACTGCAAGTTGAGAGGCATCTGCAACGCAAGATCTTGCTAGCGCAACGTCGATATCCTCCTCAACCTGCATGCAGTCGGAATCGAATCGATGAGAAGTATTGGGTTTAAATGCGGACACCAGTAATCACATTGGAACCTTGTCAACTAAACCAGAAGCAATGCAGCATCGTTGCGTACTGGATATACCACCAAATTGGTAACTCACCTGCAGACGATGGTTTCCTGTATGATCGAATGCAATTGCAAGTCCGATACCTAACAAGTGGTGAGAAATAAGCAGCTGGGCTAAATTGGTTCTGGCCCTGTAGCACTGGCACACATTTCGCAGGCAATACAGGGTACTCACACTACCTCAGGGTAGATAGCTTCTGTTTGTGAAAAGCCTCCACCCCTGCGGTTCCAAGCCGATAGAATCTTGGGTCGGTTCAGGGATGCGACGCCATGCCAAAAATTAACAAACGCTGGCTTTCCATGGCAGTAGCGTCGTGCACGTGACAGATTTGCAATAACCTAATTCCAACGGCAGGACGCTAAACCCGTCATTCGAAGAGGGGCCCTGCAGAGTGAATTTTTATTTGCCACACATCATAAGATTTGCAAATTTTGAATTCATATTTGCAATCGGAGGCCTCCAATTAGATAGGGGAGGTGAAGAACATAGAATAATTAACACGGCACAAAATACGAGGGCTGAATTTTTACAATTACCCTGCAGAACACAAAATTCACCCTGCAGGGCCCACTTCCAATGCCGGGTTTAGCGTCCTTCATTCCAATGATCTGAAATCGATTCGTCAGTGGGTTCGGTATCTCAATTCGGGCAACCATTCTAAGCGGAGAGTAGGACGGGCAAAGAGAGGACAGACCAGACAAGGGAGAGGAGAAAGGAGAAGGGAGAAGAGAGAGAGAGAACAGAAACCTCAGAGCCACGGCTAATGCCGTCGATGATGACAGCCTTGCCCTTGAGCGTGACGACGCAGCGCTGGTCGCCGTCGTAGAAGCGCAGGCGAAGCACCATGCGCGCGGAACTGAGCTGCTGGGCCGCTCCATCGAAGAACACATTCTCCTGCAGATAGGTGACCTGGTGCGAGGCAGCCAGCAACGCCGCAACTTTCTGGTGCGCGGCGGCATCGGCCAGACGGATCTTCACTTCTACCTCCATCGAGGAACACCACAGAAAAAAACACATGGAAAACCCTGTCTCGTCTTTGATAAGTAAATGAAGTCAACTCAATGGGGGATCCAACCCTGGAACGACGGGCGGGTGACCGTGGCAAAGCTGCTCTTGTGACCGCGGAGTTCTGCAGAATGACTGGTTTGCCTTGTCGACATTATTGAAAAAAATTTAACTTTTTTTTATAGAAAGATAAATGTGAGAAATGGAGAGTCAGAGAAATTGAAATTTTATTTTTTGGACAAAGTATGATTTGGTTATGAATTTTTGAAGCGTGCTGCCCAATTAGCCCCAAAGAATCTTTAGACTACCCCAAAACCATCCAGCATTAATAGTGAAGTCATCCATTGAACCTTTAGGTCCACAACCAAGGGGGTTTACCAAAAACCCAAGGTCCATCCAACCTAGTACCAAAATACTTTAAAGATGATCTTAAAGAATTGATCTCTAGTTGGTGTAGTTGGAGATTCTATCAATTATGAAGATTTTCTAAAAACCAAGCCCATGGAACCTCTAAATGCCCAAGGGTCAATGCAAAATGAAAATGTTTAATAAAATATGGCTTCTTCAACTTTTTTAATGGACTTGCATCAAAAGAAAAGATTATAATAAAATATCTATGTAATCAAACAATGAGAACTATTCGTAAATCTCTCTCAAACCAATTTGAAGCAAATTCCTTTGAAAATTCTCCAAAAATACAAATTTTATTTTTAAAAGTTACTTCACGTAATTCTTAACCTTTTAAGGACCAAAGGGAGTCTAGATTTTCAAAATTATAATATTATATTATAAAATTCAAGTTATAATAATAATTTAATTAAGAAATTCAAATAATAATTGTAAAAACACCATATTCATTATTTTGGAAGTTTTCCAATGAAATAGGAGATTCTAGAGTGATTGTAACCACAAATTCAAAAGAATTTGTAATTACAAAATACCAAAAAAACAATGAAATGATAGACAAAACATGTATGTATTACAAAATTCTGGAATCCATATAATAATTCCCCAATACTTAGCATTTTATAGAAAGTAATCACTAAATATACATGTATTGGACGTATATACTATAAACATAGAATAATCCATGTATGGAATCTATACTTGTATCATTGAATATTCACAAATTACATCTAATTATACAATGATCGGATATCACCTAAGTCAACAATGCAGATGAATTCTAGGAAGAAAAGCACGGAATTCATAGAACCAAACTCTGCTTCCTCTTTGGGATGAACTGGTACACACCACATTGTGTGAAATGCAATCTATGAGAGTCCTTCCCAAAGAATGGAGCAAAGTTTGGTTTTATAAATTTTATATATTAGCTATTCTAATGGAAATAGCACGAATGTTGGGTACGGAGTTTGTAGAACCAAAATGTGCTCCATTCTTTGAGAAGGACTCTCATACACCACATTGTATGAAATGCAATCTATGAGAGTTCTTCCCAAAGAATGGAGCACATTTTGGTTCTACAAACTCCATACTATTTCCATAGAACCAAACTCTTGCATCTCCCTTGAGATGAACCCTTACACACCACATTGTGTGAAGTATAATCAATGAGAGTCCTCCTCAAGAAAGATAGAAAAGTTTCTTCTACAAACCTTGTGCCATTCTATCCCCACTATAAGAAACTGGTGTTTTTCAAGACATATATGAAACACATGGTGAGACGTCGAGAGTGATAGGAAGGCGTGCCTACGTTGATGTCACCTAAAATGTGTGGATAGTATATAGGCAAAAAACATGGCATGTTTTTGTGAAAACGCCTAAAATCACAAGATATTTTTTGAGACGTTACAAGAAACAAGTTCAAGTCAATTCCCAAGAATGGACCACGTGTATGGCAGGAAGAACATTATGATTGCAATTTTTTGGTATTTAGAAAATGCATTGTTGCACTAAATAACAGACATTAAAGTTGTTTTTCATGAATAAGCACAACTACTTTGAACACTTCCCCAAAAGGTAGAGTACATGAAAAATTTCTCATTCAAAGAAGTACATCAATACATGTATGAATAATGAAATTGTTAATCAAAACCTATTGTTCAATGAGTTCATCAGCCATGTATAATGTCAAAATTTCGAAGCACATTTCAATGCCCAATGTAGTCCTCAAAGTGTCACTTCTATCATCCATTGCGATGCAAGAGGCAACATCTCCTGTGTATGTGGAGCCATCACTAGAAACAATTGAGGCTCTACAAGTGATGTCTTATTTCTTTTTTTGTGCCTCATATTTCTTGTTGTTTGCTACTTGCAATTACAACATGGATAGTATAAGATGAGCTTTCTTTGGAGAAGCACAGTCATGTTACATACAATGACTTCATTCTATAGATGTTGAAAAGGGAATTCCTAGGACAAGTGTGGTGTGCACAAAATCCAAGAAAGAAGAAATAAGTGTAGGATAAGAGTTATTAAATAGAGGATTTTTCAAATTTTTCTTAGGATTAGGAGAAGTGTAGGGAATAAGTGCCAAACAAGGAATAACAGTATTTGGAAACATACCGTAATGGAACTAAACGAAAACCAAGTACGGAACTTGGAAAATCCAGATTTTGCGGACCTACAATTTCTAGGTTCTGGCCTAGAAGGACTAGGAAAACGGTACGGGAACAATTTGGAGATCTGTTTTTCTTGGGAACGTTGGAAAACCATGGGGTACTTAAGCCCACCACCAAGACCATTTTCTCCCTTTTTATTCTGTGCACATTTTTCACACGTAAATAGTTAATGAAAGAGTAGTAAGTTAGAGTTCCGGATAGAAGAGAGAAGTGAAGTTGGTGCCGATTATACTCGAGTAGAGATGGCCACCAGATTGCGGAAGTTCGTTGTATCAATCCGGATGGTCATTCTAACCATTCCGACTGATCCAAAGTATCGGAAACATCTGGATGAGTATCTAACCCGTATGGGTTGTTTAGAATTTATTCAAAGGCCTTGGAGTCTCAAGAGCGATAGTATGGTTCAAGAACTCATTGATGAGGGTCCAAATCAATACAAAAGAACGGTGAAAGGGTGATCCGTAACTTGGTCCACAAATATGTGGGTAGAAGTTTACGAATTCGATAAGTCAAGATACGGGTTTGCTTTCCAGGTGGACAAGTACGCCCTTGGAAAATTCCGAAATCCGGCTAATCCAAAAGATGGGTACGCCATTAATGATTGCAAGGACGGAAGGCAAAGGAGGATTTTAGAGTTTCTGATCCCAATCTTATATCTGGAAAGCCTACCTGAGTCATGGTCATGATGGCCAACATCCTTTTCGGATCCCTACAGGATAGACCAATTAATTGGGGGTAGATAATCGGAGCGATAGTGTCGCAGCACAGAGTAAGCAATTTCCCTATTATACTCACAAAAATCACCCTACAGCATAACAAAATGATCCTAAAGATTGAACCCACGAGATCTTGTGAAGTAGCTAACTCTAATAAGGAGATAAACCCAATTAAACCCTTCAATTCTACTTTCCGGTTCTACCTCTGAAAACCGGAACGTCCAAAACCAACCGGAAGACTATGACCGGATCGTATCCTACTTCCAGTTTTACTAGTTCCACGGTCTCTGGACTAACTTCTCAATTCCAGACCCTACAATTTCCGGTCCTAAGTGTCCTACTGAGCGGATCCGTTCCGGTCCACCCTTTCTAAACCCGGTTTAGTTTTGCCTCTGTTTTACCATCAGAGTGTTCGCCGCTTGCTTTTGAAAGTGGTAGGCCCACCACTCCTTCCGTGACTTATAGTGGCTGAAGACCCACTCTCCTATCCACTGATCCCCTAACTAACACGGATCCGATTTGGTCCTTTACAGCAACCCAGATGGCAATCCGGATCACAGGTCACACAAAGACCCCCCCGTACGATCCTCTCATACTACAACGACCTTGATGCTGAATCCGTTCTATATGAAGTTAGGTGGCTACAAGTGCATCCGTCCGTTCCGACCTCTACCGAACTCTTCCGTTTACCAACAACAGTGGCAAGACCTCACAGGAGTCAGGATACTCGACCGGATTTTCCACCCAAGAGTTCTAGCGCAGCTAAGGAATCCCTCCCTATCCGCCTAGCCTAATCAACGGATTTCTTACCCGGAATACTAAACTTCTACAACTGCTAAGGCACTGGAATCCACTTCTAACTCTTTGTAACCTACTTACATGTACTTAGAACCGGAAAACAACATCAAAGGGAGAACTCTGCCAACACATCCGTGCCTACCATGTTACTCCAACTCTGTGCACTCCTGCCAACCCTCGGGAAGATTACACAAAATCAAGTAAAATGAAAAGTACACAAGGAAATGCCAAAAGAACTCTCCTAGTCTCCAGCTCAGAGACTGTTTTATATACAAAAAGCAAAAAGCGAAAAGAGAATACATGATTTCCGCCTCTGAAGGCGCTGACAATCTGGTCCTACCTTATCCTAACCGGATTCTATTCTGGTTCATACTCTATAAATCCAGTTCCTATTTTATAATTCCTATTTTTACAACACTTCCTATTTCGTTTCATATACTCGGGATCCAATGGTAGGGCTCTCGTTAGGTCTCTCCAACTGCTCGAACACTTCCGTTAGATTCCGGTTCCGTTCCCCATCTGAAGGTGGAGCCGGGTGTTCTCCCTCCGTTTCCGGGGAGTCTAAATAGATCGGCTGCGGTCCGGTCGAGGGCGTCTTTTTCTGTGCCCTACTTGACTGGGGCGTCTTGTCCTTCCCCGATTCCTGAGTTGCCTCTTCCGGAAACAAGTCCAGAAGTGAAATATCAAAGAGCCGGACCGAAATCTCTGTCAACTTCTGGCTGCTCTCCACGATCCGGTCTGTTGACTCCCGTGCCTTGGACAAGAGCTTCTCTATCTGCTCTTCAAAATTGGTGAGGATGTGCACCACCCTTGTTTCGGATATCTTCTTTTCCTTGTGCACCTTCTCCTCGAACATGCACGCCTTGGTGACCGCGGCTCCGGATCCTCCGAGCACGTCCTTCACCTCCGCGGCCAGCTTTTTCATTTCCTCCGCCATCTCCCTTGTCGCGTTGGCGTTCTCGAGTAAGGCGAAAAGTTCGGCTTTGAGGGTGTCCACCTCATCATGTTGCCACTTGCTTTCCTCCTTCAGCTTCCGAAGCTCATCCGGATTGATGACACACTCAGCTACCCTCTGCGGCAACTGACTGTCCGGTTCCGCTCCAATTAATTCCGCGATCTCCCCAAGCGTCCGCTTCTTAACTTCCCAATCTGCCCGGATTCCGTAGAGGATTCCGACCAACTCGTCGAACGGATCTCCGGTTCCCGATCCGGATGCCACATCCGGTCCGGTTGGAGTCTCCCCTTTGCGCGGATGGGATTGAACTGGAGGTGTTCTTCGATTCCGGATCGGCGTGGTCTTCTGCCTTTTGGAAGGGACATACGATTCCTCCTCTTCCTCTTCTTCCTCTTCTTCCTCCTCCTCGGTTTCGTTTCCGGAATCCGCTTCTTGGTCAGACTCGGATTCACCGTACTTCGTAGTCCGCTCCTGGGCCTTCCACACCTTTAGCTCCACTTCCGTCAGCAGTTCTTGTTGCTGGTAGAGGTGGTACACATAAGGGCACAGTGGAGTAGCCCTACTTCTCCCCACTCTTGTAGTAAGCTGGGACACCAGATCAAAGAAGATCCGGCCCCAGTCTACTTTCCAGGTTCCGCTCAGCAATCCAAAGATCGTGTTAGCCAGGGTGATGGTCACCTTGGTGGGCTTTTCCGGATGCAGAACCGGAACCAGGAACTGGAGCAAGCGACGTTCCCGGTCATCAAGGCAGTTCTCTACCGCGTAGCCATCCTTCGGATTTACAACGCTTCCGAACTTGCCCTGGACAAAGTCATCCTTCCGGTTGGCGAGCCCGAGTCCTTCCGGTTGGAACCCGTATACGTCCCGCCACAAAGCCTCGGTCCATTGGACCAGATTCCCTCTCAGGGTGTTATCGAATTGATTCGATACGCCACTCAGGATTTCCCTAATCATTCTCTCATCTTTGAAACCCCAAGGTTTCAAAGCTAATCCCTGACAACCCATCGACGACAAATCCTCCCTGAGCTCTCCCTTTTCCGGTTCCTTGGTCGGCATGACTGGAACCACTTTTCTTAGCCTTACTTCACTCGGGGGCGGGGTGTTAGAGCCTGGTCTCTTCCAGTTCAGCCGCGGCATGAGGGCGGCTTTATCCGGTTTCGCTCTCTACGGTCCTAATAAGGGAGCGCTCACACTCTAGTCTTCCGCTCCACCTGCAAACCAACCTCTTTACGTGCTCACAATCTCAGTCTCTCACTATTCCGTATCCGCTCGCGCTCAAGTCTCTCCTACTCGCGCTTGAAGGCGATCTCTCCGTCTCACACCTATTACTCACTACCGGGCCCTCTTGTACTTTCCCTCCTCGCCGCTGTAAACGGAAAAGCGTCAGGCGCTAAGACAGGAAACGACAACACGTGAAAACCAGAGACCTGAAAAATGGGCAGGGTCAGACTTTATATAGTCCTGACGTCCCGGACTAATCATTATGACCGGTCGGATATCCGGTCCGGTTCTCGACATCCGGTTCTCTCCAATCCGGTCAAAGGAAAATCCGGATGGAAATCTAATCCGATCCACTTGTACCTAAAACCGGATTAGCTCCGTAAGGTCCTCTTGTGACTATTTTTGATTTATCTTTCTCCCTTTTGATGGATCCGGATCCCTATTTCTAATTTCCGTCCCACTTAAAAAGGTAAACAAAGAAAAATAAAAAATATGAGTTGTCACAGATAATAGCAAAATTAGTGGATACCGTGTTCTGTAGCAAGTCGAGCCTGATTAGCCCCTATTTGTTCAACCTTTACTATTACAATGATATATTGAGTAATCCAGAAGTGGTGGATTATCAAATCGAACTTCAAATCTTAAAATACGAGCTTACAACGGAGTTTGAATTCAAACACCTGCAATCAGATCCGGAAGAGGAAGTTCTAGAGGCTAAAGAGGAGCTGACCAAGCATTGGAGGAAGTCAACGGATCCGACCTTGCAAAGGAAACAACTGATATTGGAAGGAGAGGAGCTTATCTGGATTCCAACACAATACGATTAGGTGGACCCATACGAGACCGTTATCTAGTGGTTGCAAATTGCCAAGACTTCATTTGATAAGATGGCCTCCACCATTGTCACAATCCATTTGCCTTAATTCTCTCTTACCTCCTCCACAAGAACCCATTCCACCTAAACCTTTACCACCAATACTTACTTTGTAGCTAAACAATGCATCAAACATTATATTCAATATTTTGAAAGGTTTCGGACCTCTCATAATAATATTGTCCATTTAGGCCTTAAAAAGTGAATTGTAATGCTAGCCAGTTTAGGTAGGCAAACACTAACTTTGCTAGTTGTAATGCACAATTTCCGTTAAAATGAAAATCTTTTGAGTTATGGATTGTTCAAATACATGTAGTTTGCTTCAAGGTAAATGTTTTGATTCATATAAGTGAAGAGAATGACATCTTTTGAACACCAAGTCATAAGCTTCGTGGTTGGTTGTAAGGGGTTGTTCATCTCATTCAAGCGGTCTAGGGTTCGATTCACGTTGGGTTTGTATGAGCACATGAGAGAAAAAACATGGCTTGTGTCGCAGTACAAGGTAAGTAATTTCCCCGTTATATTCCTCAAAACCACTCTAGAGTATAACTAAGTGACTCTAAAGGTCAAACCCACAAGATCCTGTGAAGTATTTAGCTTCATTAAGCGTTTTAGGCTAGGTTAGTATACAAACCTACTTTCTGGTTCGATATCTAATACCGGAAACCCTATAATATCCGGAAAATTGAGGGATGGCTTTCTACCACCATTCCAATCCTATTAACTATCCGGTCCGTATAATACCAACACCTTAGAATCCTACAAAAATCTGATCCTGGTTACCTTTGCAGACCAATCCGATTCAATCTACCTACATACCTTCTTAATCCGATCCGGTTTAATTTAGCTTCTGTTTTACCATCAGAGGGGGCGCCTCTTGATTTTCAGAGTGGTAGGCCAACCACTCCTTCCGTAACTTATAGTGGCTGAAGACCCACTATCCTATCTTCTAATCTTCTACTTACTATGGATCTGATTTGGTCCTTCACAACAACCTAGATATTAATCTGGATTGCAGGTCATACAAAGACCCCCTGTATGATCCTCTTATACAACAACGACCTGGGATATCCGTTCCTATCTGTGCGAAGTTAGGTGGTTATAAGTACATCCGTCCTTTCCAACATCTTTCCTATTCCGTTTACCAACTAGGGCAGTGAGACCTCACAAGAGATCGGACACTCAACCGGATTTCCCACCTAGGAGTTCTAGTGCGAGTAAGGAATCCCTCCCTATCTGCCTAGCCTAATAACAGTTTTCTCACTCGGAATCTCGGAACTCTAGATGTGCTGAGGAATTGAAGCGCACTTCCAACTCTTTACTACCTATTCACATACACTTAAAATGAGAATAGAAACACTAGGGAAGGAAAACCAATTGCAACTCCCTCCTGCCCTCTTTATTTCCTATCATACAATACTAACACACACACACATGGAAGCGGCATAATAAGGAAGCGAGGCAAAAATACAAGGAAAATTGCAAAAGAAGCTTTTTTTCCTTCTCCTTCTCCCCTAGGGACTGGTTTATATACAAAACCCTAAAGTACAAAAAGGCAAAAAGTGCCACGGAATCTTGCTGCATTTTCAAGCTGGACTTTCGATTCTACCTACTACCCTACTAGATCGGAACAAAATCCGGATCCGTTTTTAACTCCCTCTAGTATGTATAAACTTTAACTAATTTACAATCCTAAACCTAAGGTGGGACTCTTTGGCTCGGCTTCCATTCCTTCAAAAATTTCAGTTAGGTTCCGATTCCATTCTCCATCTACAGGTTTAGAAACCGGCTCACTTTGGTTGGACTCAAGTGTAGATTCCAGATCAATGGCGGACGCTAGTGTATTGACCGGTTTGGTTACTCGCTCAGATGCCTTGGACTTAGGAGTCCTATCATTTCCCTTCTCAGCAACTAACTCATCCAAAAATGATTCCAGTAGATAGATGTCTGAAAGGTGGATCTCCTTAGAACACATAGCTCCCATCAGCTTCCAGCTACTCTCCTCAATCCGGTCCACCGATATCCTTGCTTCCATCACCACTGTCTCGACTTGCTCAGCGTAATCTGTGAGAATCCTTACTATCCTAGAACCGGATAGTTTCTTCTCCTTCTGAACTTCCTCATCACATACTTTAGCCTTGGCGGCAGCCATTCTAGATGTCGTAGCACAAGGTGAGCAATTCCCCTGTTATACTCTCAAAAACCCTCTAGAGCATAACAAAAATGACCCTAAAGATCGAACCCGCGGGATTCTGTGAAGTAACTAGCTTTATCATACCATTAAGACTTCATCAGCATAACAAATCCTGTTTCCGGTTTCAAATCTACCAACCGGAAACACCAAAAACCACCCGAAAGCTACCAACCGGATCTCTCAACTTCCTATCCTGCTGGTATTCCGGACCGCTAATACACATTCAAATCAAAGATAGGACCAATCCGGTCCAGTTGATAACCCTAACCAATCCATTCCGGTCAATCCTTTCCTCTCTTTCACTCACATCCGGTTTGATTTAGCCTCTGTTTAACCATTAGAGGGGTCGCCTCTTATACTTGAGAGTGGTAGGCCCACCACTCCTTTCGTGACTTATAGTGGCTGAAGACCCACTTTCCTATTCTAACAATTTCCTACTCTTTCTTGGATCCGGTTTGATCCCTCACAATAGCACAGGTAAGAATCCGACTACAGGTCACACAAAGATCCCCCGTATGATCCACTCATACTACAACGACCTTGGAGTATATTCTTTATCCATGCAAAGCTAAGCAAACCTAAGTACACATGTCCATACCAGCATTAGCTCAAGTGATTCCATTTACCCAACAAGATAGTGAGACCTCACAAGAGATCGGATACTCAACCAGATTTCCCACTTAGAAGTTCTAGCGCAACTAAGGAATCCCTCCCTATCCGCCTAGCCTAACAACGGCTTTCTCACCCGGAACTTAGTAAACTCAAGATTTGCTGAGGAATTGTAACATACTCAAACTCTTCAACTCTCTGCTCACATGCAAAGACAGAGAATACAACACTCAAGGGGAGAACTCACTCCTCAATCCACTCGCGCCTTCCTAACTCCTCAACATTCCACTCTGCCAACCTTGGGAAATACAAAACAATGAAAGAGCATAATAGAAAACATAAGAAAATTGGAAGAAGAAGACTCCCAGCTCACCTCGCGGTGACTGAATTTATACTTAGAAAGAATTTACAACTAAAGCCGGAGATCACGGAAAAGTGTTCGCGCACCGAGAAAAAAATCCGGATCTTATCCATAAGACTAATTTAGGTTTCGGTTCCGGTCCTAACTAACTAACCAGTTTCCTATCCACACAAAAGCTGGAACTAATCTTATTCTAACTATTCTCTAGCAGCTTAATCATACCATCGGAGAGCCGAGAGTTAAGCTAGGATCAAGCTCTTCAAAAACTTCCGAGAAGTTCCGGTTCCGCTCCCCTTGAGCGCCAACAGGTCCCGCCTCTTCACGGGTTGGCAAATCAAGGTTGAACGCTTGTATGCCCGAGTTTCCAACCCCAGGTTTCCGCAAAGTTTTCTTTGACTGTGGGGTCTTGTCCTTCCCCTCCTTGGAAACTCCCAGGTTGAAAACACTCGTCAGGGAAAGTTCCGATAGTTGGACAGGGATCTCGGCTAACCGCTTGCTACTCTCTTCCATCTGTTCTGCAGTAGTTCTTGCCAACTCTAGAGTCCCTTCCACTTGAGTGCTCAGCAAAGTCGGTGAGGATCCAGACCACCCGGTTACTAGAGATCTTATTCTCCTTTTGGACCTCCTCATTAAAGAGTTTGGCCCTGATCACGACGGTTCCGAGTTCACCGAACACCGTCTGTATCTGCCCGATCAACTTCCGGGCTTCCTCCGCCATATCTGCGGTGGCAACCGCATTTTCCTTCAGGATGAACAACTCCGACTTGGAAGAATCCAATTCTTCCTGAAGCTTCCTGTTCTCCTACTCCATCTTCCGGATCTCGTCCAGACTAGAAATACATTCGGACACTTTCTCGGCTAGCGTACTATTCGGTTTGGCCCCTACCAACATCCCAATCTCCTCCAAGACTGCCTGATTTAGCTCCCAATCCGCTCGCAGTCCGCCCAGGATGTCAATCAATTGCTCGAACAAATCATTTATATTTCCTCTCCGTTGGGAACACTCACCCTAGTGAATCTGCTTCCTTTGAACCGGATTAGAGGGGCCTGGTAGAGTCCCTTGTCCGTGTGGAGAAGTGGTCTTCTGTCGCTTGAACATGGGCGGAGGCGGGTCGTCATTCTCTTCTTCCTCCTCGGCCTCGGATCCAGATTCCGGTTCCATATCCTCGTCGGAATCGGACTCGCCATACTTCAGGAGGTTTTCGTGGTTCTTCCACTCCGTCTCCTTCGTATGCGTCAAGAGCTGCTGGTACTTGTACATGTGGAAGACATAAGGCGACAGAGGTGTTGCCCTACTCTTCTGAATTCGGCTGACAAGTGAGGAGACGAGCTCGGAAATGAACTTTGCCCAGTCCACTTTCCGCTCCTCGGTCAACGCTCCAAAAATTGTATTGCCCAAACTAATTGTCATCCGGATAGGCTTATCCGGATGTAGAATTGGAACCAAAAACTGCAGGAGTCGACGATGTCGCTTGTCGATATAGTCCTCCACAGCGTATCCATCTTTAGGGTTGACGACACCCTGGAACCTTCCGTGTACATAATCGTCCTTTCAGCTGGCCATACCTCCACCTCCAGTCCGGAACCCGTATACCTGCCTCCAGTGTTCTTCCGTCCATTTGTACGGTACGCCCCAGATTGTTCCATCGAACTGATTGGAGGCCTTGACAAGGATCTCCCTCACCATCCGTTCCTCCTGGAAATTCCAAGGTTTCTCAGCGAAACCTGCACATCCCATTACCGCCAGGTCCGCGAGAAGCTCCATCTTCTCGGGCTCCTTGGTAGGTATAACCGGACTTATCTTCCAGAGTTTGACTTCGTGAGGAGGCGGTGTGGCGGAACCTCTATTCTTTTTCCGTAGTTGCGGCATAGGAGCAGGTATTCCTCTAAATCCGGAAACCTTCAAACTCTCTCTCTGGCGCACAATTGTCCACACGACCTCTTTCTCTGACTCACACAAGCGTCCTCTACTTCCTAGTAACTCGCACTTCTCTCAGCACTCAGTTCTTTGGCCGGAAAGACAATCTGCAACACATACTCACGCGCGCGCTTATACTCACCTAGCCTTCAGTACTCAGTCACTCAGTCACTCAGTACTCAACTGAAAAGATAATCTGCAACGCATATGCACAAAACACACACACACACAGCAAATGTTGACTCTGGCTTCTGCGTTCAAATCCAAAATACCCTCTCAGAATGGAAACTAAGGCTCAACAACACTAAGGGTGCAGGAACACGCAGGACACAAAGGGTAGAAGGGTAGGGGGCAGCAAGAGGACGTCAGAAAAAAAAGGGCTGAGCTGAAAACTCTTGCCCTTGTATAGTCTCCCACGACCCGATTCCAGTCTATACTCAATCTGGTCCTTACTTAACAATCCGGTTCTACCTCTCTCCATGTTTTTGGATCACTTCTAGGGAGGAATTAAATTTTGGTCCTAGCTTTCTTACTGACCAGATTGCTATTATCCGGTTTGAGATGATAACATCCGGTTTTCCGTTACACCCGGATAGGACTTGACACCTTAAAGTTGATTTTTGCGAAAAATACTTAGGTAAACTAAAAGAAATCACTGGATTGCCTTGCCACATTACCCCTTCCTCATCTGTGAGCATCCCCGCGAACATCAGTCCTCATCATCTGATGAAGAAGCAATGAGATACTTCTTCACCCTAGATCCATTCACACAAGTATCCAGCCATTGCCTTTGCAAATTTTCAAGTTGGAGGGATCCGTTCTGAAAGACCTGGTTGATATGGAAAGGTCCCATCACTAGTAGAAAAGGGGCTATCAATGACTGCTCTCTATGACTGCATAATCAGTCATTTCGGACACTTATGACGATAGTATGACTGAAAATAGATTTTGGGTTTAGAGTCATAGAGGACGAGTGATTATGGACAAGATAGTCATTTATACCATGATCATTCTTTTTCATCGTATGCTGATGTGGAACTTCATCCAAATGTGATAATATAGACACTTCCAATGGTGCGTTGCCATGTGGCTACAGAGCTGACTTGTTGAGTTGGCGGTTTTTTACCGGCTGATATTGGAGTGATTCTATTGGATAACGACTAAATTTTGAGCTGAAATGCAGAATACTTGATCTCACATTAGTCATATTGTAGTCATATTCAAGGTTGCTGTAGTCATTTGTCAGATTTTTTGGAGGTGAGTGCAGTCATATTTGAGGCTATCGTAGTCATAAATTAGATATTATTCAATTGAGTGTAGTGATTAATATGGTCAGGGTTGTGCTTGATCGGGTCATTCTGCAAAATGACTCGGCCTTATGATATGTTTAGGGTATGATTTCACGTAGTCATTGTATAGTTCAAAAAGAGTGCTATAAGACATATGTGAAGAAAGTGTGCATAAATTGTACCATTTCAACAAAGCCTTCTTTTCCATTGATAATCCGTATATGATTAACAGCTTAGATATGCATATTTTTCAAACATAAAGATGTCAAATTCTGGCTTAATAACCACAAGGACAAATGACTTTGACAATGGTGCTTACATCATATATACTAAGGCTGTTACAAAGAAATAACAAGTAAAATATAAATAATAGTATATTTTAAAAAAAGGGACATCATGATGGCTATGACCACATTGATGACAAACATGTTTCTTACACTCCTACTCACATCATCTATCTCTGAAAATGGTTTGTCTACAACCCACAGTTAGAAGTCCTAGACACATAGCTAAGCCCATACCACAATTATGGACTTGAGAGAGCAACTTTGATGAACTTTCCCTCCCACAAAGTACAGGAACCCAGAGCGTCCTTCACCTTTGTTTGATCATCAGCCACATTTGGGAACATCAGTGTCACTTGTGGCCAAATGACCTCTTTAACATCCACTTTGTAGCAAAAGTCAGGAATAGTGCAAAAATGGAACTTGTGCTGCCCACCCAATCCGCTGATGGTACCTATAGCAACGCTTTGCTTCAAATTCTTTGGATTCAGGAAAAATACTTCTTGCCCACAAATGAACTGCCACAAAAAAATGAAGGTGTCAAGTTCTAGTCTGATCTTGCACAAGTGACTCTTACTAGGCATACAATCAATACTATGGCTACATATACTGTTGGTGTAGGGGAGTGATTGACAATTGGTTCCTAGTAGTTCACCTAGAGTCATATACTTTGGTCTCCAAGTAGTCATAAACATAGAAATGACTACATTATGACTATTTGGGCAGTTTCTGTGTAGACATAACCACAAAAATGACTACTTTGTGACTATGTGGGCACCCTCTGTCTTGAAGTAGCAAGTGCATGCAACCAATTAGAGAATTTAAAAAAATATGACTGTAATTACAACTTCACTTATCCTCTAACATTTATTAAGGAAACTTCTATATAGACATGTTTTTTTACCTTCTCTGCCTACACTTTTTTCTTCTGAATGGGCTTTGGCCTTACTCCTCCCTTGCCAGATTTTGACTGCAGAATGCAAAGAATACAAGGTTAATTTAGTGAGTACATGATAAGTGAGGGAACATGTAGGACTAAGATTGAATGAAATGGAATCACAAGTCTATTCACTTAGGAATCCTTCTACAAAGACATTGACAACATCATCAAGGTTGTTACCACTTTTAACATGTCATTGTGAATTTAAAAATGTTTGGTATTCACTTCTATGTCCTAATAAAGATCTAACCTTTGTTGAATTATCTTGTGGTGTTGAATTGCCTTTTGTAGTTGACTTCGCAAGCACCTTTTGCTTCCTTGGAGAAGTCCGAGGAGGTCGTTGGGTAGGACCTCCAACCTCAACTACTGTGGCAACAGTAGATGGTTTAGCGGTTGCCACTAGGTCAACATTTGTAGGATGAACATCCGAGGTAACTACATCCTCCATTGGCTGCTCTTGTATCACCGGGGTAGGCTCTTCAACCTTTGCTATTGAAGGTGCTCCTTTACTAGTGTCAGAATCACTGTTTGATTCTGATACTTGTATGGAGAGAGCTGCTGGAGGTGTCTTGAAGGGAGCTCTAGAGCGAGTCTGTACAACGTATTCCTTCATTGTGGCAAGTGGTGCTTGGGTCTCTACAACAGAGAGGCCCAAGCTTGGGCTAGAGGTTTGGACTGATGAAAAGTGGTTTGAGAGATCCTTGAGCATATTCATGACTTCTTCCATGGATTTGGTGTTCTCTGATTGGTATTGCAGCATCTGAGTCATTTTCCCTTGGAGGTGCTTCTGCTCCTCTGCCATGTTGTTTTGTTTCTCTTCTACTACTATCAGCCTAGTGCGAATTGCCCCTCTGGCACCCTACATGCCACAATAATTCATCTCACATTAGAATCATGGCCTCTTCAACAAACCAGGGCCTTCAAGCAAAGTACCAGAAAGCTCTAAGAAAACTCTTATTATCTTATATGACTTCAAAATTATTGAGGTAAGATTGCAATAGTCATTTCAACGACTCAAGTGTTATTTCATATATGACTATAAAACTACTGGTACAGTGCTACAATAGTCATCAAAATGACTAAAGTATAAATTCACATATGACTATGAAACTACTTGTCAAAAAGCTACACTAGTCTGTAGTCATTGAAATGACTGCAATGTAAACTAATATATGACTACAACTACACCAACATTGGACTTTGTTAGTCATTTGAAACATTGCGTGCAATGTATATAACTACAGTATGACAAATGAATGACTGCATTTAACTTGTACATGCTACCTTCTTCAACAAATGAAAAAAATAACGTGCAAGAGCAATCACCTAAGGAATTAAAAAAATATATATATCTTCATGACAATCCCAATGCAGAATGACTTCAGTAGATGGTATATTCAAATTGAAATGGAAATCTCACCTCCATCATAGCGCTAGTGGGTTCAGCCTCTTGCATCCCTTCTTTTATTTTGGTTAGGCCAGGGCTGTGCTCTCTTCTTTTTGTTTGCAATTAGAGGGAAAAACAACATTAACCTTATTAACAATATAATCAACATCCGTGGTTGACTATGCCTAAGGTCCTCAAAAATATGGGAGCAAACCAAAAAACTTAAGCTTACCACTGCCAACTCCTTCCCTACTCTTCCCTTTCTACCCATGGTGCTATAATCCTTCACGTGGCCACGGGCTTCCACCATCTTCGTTGTTTTGGCCACTTGCCCTTCAGTTTGCCAATACACCTTCAATTTGTCCCATTGTAGGGGGTCAATATGAGATGGACAAGCCTCCTTGCTTGACATAAATCTCACCTTCAGCCTAGCCCTCTCTACCTTCATGTATTTTTTGATGGCACATCGAAACCCTTGCATACTGAGAGTGTGGCCAACGAACTCAAAGTCTTTCATCAAAGTCTCACGAAGAAGTGCCACTGAGTTTGGCTCCTGAGACTCCCAGTCCACCACACTCATGTCAAGAATTCGTGGAGTACTCACGCGCACAGCATGGTCCCAAGCATCCTTGCCGTCACATGTGGTATCAATCTTACTACCGGCCTTCACTATTAATTGATATGGTTTCTTGCCTTCCACACTCCTGTGTGCAACAGAAGTCTCATTTCGATGTCGCTTTTGACGTCGATCAGCTCTGCCTTCACTCTGTAGAGAACGATTGCCAGGACCTTGCAATGCACTTGGCCATGAGCTATGATAAGGGCTATAAGGAGGTCCACTACTTGAAGGCCATGGTGGTGGAGGCATATTGGAAGGATATTGATTCCACCCACCCTGCATCCATGGACTAGAACCCCAATAACCCGGTGGAGGCATGTGGGAAGAGTCTCGACCTCCATGGACTCCACCTGCAGGCACAAGTGCTAAAGAAGAAGCACTCCTAGGTTGCTTTTGTGTTGTCTTCTTCATTGTTGGTGGAACTCCATCATCCTCTGAAGAGTCCAAGGCCGCTGACAACAAAAACAAATATTAGATTCATGACTGCTTTTGACTAGTCTATGACTACGTAGTGACTCTGTTATATTTGCATGTAACTATGTGACTACAAAGTGACTCTACTATGACTACAATTGACTGTGTGACTAGACAATGACTCTTCTATGATTGAGACGGCACTTTAACATAGCAAAAGAGCGAAAAGAATCACTTCCACACAACTACAACAACACTACATATGACCTATAAAAACCTAAGGACTCACTTAAGATGGGTTCATATCTTCAAGGTGTACTGCTTCATGAAATATTCTCATTTCACAAGATACACTATTGTCAAATACAATTCTAGAAATTATAAATGGTTAGCCAATTTCTGCTACAAAGAGGCAACACTCACATGAAAATGTATATACATGCAACCTATTAAGAAGTGAAACTTAGAAATGAATGGAGATAGGTGAAATCACGTACTTACATGGTATGAGAAAGCAATTATCTACCTAAAAAACACCAAGCAAAAGGTGGAAATCCAATCACATGCAACTAGTCTACTCATACTTCATTCAACCCATTTCCAACTAGAACCCTATACAAAAGAAAGATACAATAAACTACCCAATCTTTTGCAATATTTCATCCACCTACATCGATAGAAACACTAACATTCAACAAAATAGTAGAACCAATGCTCCCCAATTATCATCCTACTATCAGTCTATTGAAAACAAGACCAAAAACATTAGAAATCCAATCACATCCTACGGTCTAAACTATTTTGCACTTCTGCATGACTATAAGTCAACATAACCCTAAAAAAAGTACAAATGAATTCACTTGTTGCAAATGCTTGGAGCTTCATTTCAATCTTTCACATAAAACAATAGCATACACTCTTACAAACTTAAAAAACTAAAATCACGACAATCCATCATCCTACATTAGCTTGCACTTGCAAATATATGTGCATATTTTGTCAATTCTGGCTTCCCCATCCTCAACACATGTATTTCAGCCACTTAAAGGAACACCAACTACTAATTCTCTCATATTCTCTCCTTGCACTCAATTGAGCATCTAAAGCACAGTGAATTGTAACTCCTTGCAGACTAACTGTTACATGACAATTTCATCAATACATGAGCAAGTAAAGTAGGGAAAAGAATATTTATACACAACTTCACGGGATTTCTACTCATGATGGATTAGCTATAGAAATTAAATATAATGGGTCAAAGCTTGCATTCACAAGCTAGGATTGGACATGGCTCAAGTACTTACAACAGGCAAGATCGATCTTAGACTCAATACAAACAGACTACGAGTCTACGACAACCCCAACGAATTAAACTGTCGATTGAATCAAGTGCATAAATCTTTTGTATGAAGAATTACTAAAGCTGCAGACCCTAACTTGCAAACCCAAATTCCCTTCAAAGAACGTAAGATTTAATCCACCCTAATTAAAATTAGTGATAGGGCAAGACATAGTAACGTCCCAACTCAAACAAAATCCAAAGCTCTATCTACAAGGAATGAGAGCAACAATTATACACAGAGTTGCCATTCTGTTTTACATAGCAGATGACATTGAATCCGACCCTAAGAACTGTCTTGGACTAAATGGTTTCACGCAACTGAAAGGAGTGAAAATTTTGATAGCCGTACATAAGTTGGCTAGGTTGGCGGAATGGGCGCGTGTTTGATTTGTTTTTCAAGACACGATGTGTTCTAGCCTAGCGGGACGAAATTTGATCTTGAAGGAGTTGCCATTGATCCGTAGATGTAGGCAGAGTTCAAGGTGAATCCGACTAAGAATGGCAAGTTGTTGATCATGGCGATGGTGGGTCTGTTTGCGCAGTGAGTGCGTGATTACGAGCATCAATCCCATTCAGTACTCACATCAAATCTAGACATTCTAATTTCTTCTTGCTTAGTCTATAAAACTCACATATCTACTTGTTTAGATCTTAATTGCTGCAAATTACAAAGACTAAACACGAAATGCAATTCCACGAGATGGTCAACAAAAAGCGTACCTGCCAGCTTGGGATCGAAATCAGACTAGGAGTTGTCGGAGGAATACTCATCTTGGGTGCTCATTTTTCCGTTTGAATTTGCTGCTCCTTCCTTCTCTTGGAAATGCATTGGTTCTTCCAAACTCTGGCGCCCAAGTAAACGAGCACTCCGACGAGGTGGCCACGCCTCTCCAACAACAACGGATTTTGATGCAGACCTTCGTGGATTTTTCTAAACCGCTACCTTGGAGTTGCTGACAACAACACACAACGGCCACAACTTCAGTTGCAAGTGGAAAACAATCGAGGAGCACAAAGCATCGTCAGAATCCTAACAAATTTAGACAAAAAAACACGAAATTGGATTACCAATACAACCGAATACACAAACTGCAAATGAACTAGGAACCCATCTACAAGCTAGGCTCTAACGACAATTGAATGAATTCAACACAATGATAAATAATAATTCAAGAGAAAAAATGTCTAAAATTGTGTTGATCGGGTCACAAGAATGCCACAAGGAGTGCCCCATTCTGTGCACAAAACTAACAAATGAATGGATTCATAATCAAAATCCTGACAAATAAAAAAATCTGAAAAAGAAACACAAAATTGGATTAACAATGCAACCTACTACACAAACCAAGAATGAATCAAGACCTGACCCCTAAACCTGAACCTAAAACCCAGGCTCTACAAGCCAGGCTCAATCAGGTTGTAAGGTATATCTGCCGTGGCCTTAAATCAATCTCCTTGTCCTTTTTTAACCTGGAATTATATCTCTGATGTTAGTAGCCATTTCTTGAGTGTTTTTTTTAGTGTGGTCCCGCTGAGAAGCTTGTTGGATTCACCGTTAGTCATTGGATCAAGATCTGAGGATGCTCTTGTTTCCGTTTTGAAGTCCTCGAGGGTTTTCTAGCTTGTGCTCGACAATTTCCATGATGTTTGCCTGATTACCAAACGAAATTCGTATATCCAATAAACTGTAATTATTAGACTTGGCAATCAGCCCCATCCACCTATTTGACATATTCAAACTCTGGATTTAACCTGATCAATTGGTAGCCGGGCCAATCAATCATTTTAATTACTAGGATTTTATGGATTCTCCAATCTGCTCTCTTTTGTCCTCTCCACAAATTTCGTAGTAGCATCACTAGCATGGCAATCTTTCTCTTGTTTACATGTCAAAACAACTTCGTGCTCCTGAAATCTTTCGAGGTCATACTCATCTTACTTATTGTTTGATTACTACAGTGTAAAATTCACAACCCCAAGCATTCTCTCCGGACAGAACTTGTGAAGGCCTAAATTTGATTTTCTAACACAACAACGTCAAATATTTGCTAAAACCGCAAATAGCCTTCAAGAGATAGAATGGGATAAGTTTCGACTTCACGGACATCCCCAACTGATAATCTCCTAAACCACCAAAAATCTGATCCAAGTCGGAAGGAAAAGACGATATGGCTTCCTCGCTTGTCGACATAATTTTGCAATCCCCAGCCGAGTTTTTTAATCAAGTCAGCTTGGGGGGGTAGCTTGATCTTTCCTCTCTAAAAGCAAACTGCTAACATCTGGTCCAAAAAGAACTAATTCAAGACACTCCAGTTTGTTCTCAATATAGTACTCGGCTCCCTGCAACTAGGGACCGCACTAAATTGTCTCCTTTTCCATCTGATTCCCGTCATCCAGTGGCTCACGAGTCACGACCACCTCCCTGCATGGAAAACACATCCCTAGGTGAATGGTCCATAATTTCCTCTCCTTGGGTAGTTGGAAAACCGCCAATCTTGACGTCTTGAGATTGGTTAGAATCCGGTGCAACGCTCGTTGGTCCAGAAAACTCATTGCAACCCTCTCTCCAGACATCCCTTGCCATCACCAACAGTAGACGCCATTTGTTTTTCCTCCGAATCATGGAGGGCTTCCGACTTCACAGCGCCACCATCCAAAACACTCAATGGTCCTAAGCTACATCCTTGGACAGGGGCTTTCCTCGCTTGTTGAGGATCCTCCACGGCATTGGTTTTGATACTATTGAAGAGTTTGGAATCGAATGGAGCTGGTTCGACGCTTAAAATCCATTGCCGGTGCAATCAACTTCGGCAACTGCGAGTGAATCGATTCAACTTTCGACCACTCCTAACCGCTCCTACTTTGACGGGATGGGCAACGACAAATCCAGATAAGGCTTGTAAACATCTGACGAGTGCCCACATTCACAGCAAGGCACAATGCTGGAAAGCTGTATACCAAACATGCGCTCTACAAACACAGGGCCATCCTCCGAGCCATTTGACTCAACAAACTTCCGCATACTTTTTTCCTCCATGTGCAATCCATCCAGTAAACAACGTAAGAGCTCGTGACTGTCTTATTACTAGAACCCCTTGAACCTCGGTGCTTTAGTACAAATAGCAAAAAAAAAAATCGAGGAGACACCGCATTCTCCACAGTGCCTGCAAAGGGTCGAGTCAGTGTGGATTGTCCTACTTGAACCATTGTCAGCTCCGTCTTGCTGTGGGATCCATGTCCTGAAAGAAGTTCCTCAGAGCTTTCTTCAAAATACCTTCCTGTACGGAAGGCTCTTGGCTGAAATGCTCACAAAGCATACTCACCCCAACCAAGTTCTGCATCATCGAGTTGAAGAAGCACACGTTGCCCAAATTCCTCAGACCTTTGATCACCCGCCTACCCACAAATGGTCTGAAAAATTGTCTCCGTCTCCTCTGCTACGACGAGGCTAGAGTCAAGTTGGCCTGAATCAGCCGAACTTGTTTTAGTTTGATCTTCTTCGGGTTGACCTCATTCGGCCTGACGTGCTTCGGCCTGTTCTAAATCAGCCTTCAAAAACATTGCTTAAATGTTTGGATATGGTCTTCTACAATACAGTTGCTGCTTTTCGCAGCGAAGTCCATCGCGGTGAGGTTGCGGTGAGTCTTTGCATGCCCAAATCTTAGAGTCAAGGGTGTGGCATCGTGAACATCAGGTGAGTGCCAACCGCATTCTATGTGCCCACAAGCAAGAAAAATCCACAAACTCTCCGCTATGCTTCATCGACTTGGAGCGGTTCTGGACATTCTAGCTACAGAAGGGAACTAGTTATTTTAGAATCCTGCTCATGACCGAAATTGCAGGTAGAAAACAGTCGGCGCTCATGCTCGCAGAAAGAGAGGAAACTAGACATCCGGCTTTGAATCCCGATCATGACAGAAATTGCTTGTAGATCAATGGAAATGCGTTTTAGTGCCAAACTAAATTGTGGCCCAAAACACCGAAGAGCCAAAATCTAAAAAACTTATTGTACATCGACAAAACCCTAGCATCACTTACTGCACCAACATCTGAAGCGGCTCACAAGACACCCACCCATAATCTCAGATGGATTCAAGAAACACGTACCCTCCACCTTCTGAACTAGCGATGGAGTCGTTGCTAATGGCGTCATTGGCCTTCCCCTCCGTTGTGCACTCCGTCTCCTCTGCTGCGACGACGTGCAAGTGCAGGCGCTTGCTTCGACGAGGTGAAGCACTGTCGGTTAGCTATTTGCTGCTTCGAATCTCCCCCTCCTAAGCAACCACCTCATGATTGAAGACAACAAGTCGTTTCAAGAATTAGTAGTGGAGGGAGACAGTACAGAGCATGGAGCTATCGACAACATGCCCTAAAACCCAACTCATGAAAGATTCCAACATGCATCGGAGTCGGAGCTCGAGAAACACAGCTCGCCGGTGCCTAGAACTCCGGAAACTGAGAGACAAAATCGGGACCGCTAAAACGGCAGTGCAAGCAGATTTTGACACGTGTTTGGCATTGGAGACTCTTTGCTGTCATTTGGTGTCTTAGGAATGACAGAAGAAAGACATGAAAGTACTTTTTAATGACTATCCGTTCTCATTTTCAGAGTATATGACTTCTAAAGCACTAGAGAGACACTAGGAGATAACTGCCGCCAAATTTGTTGCGGTTTTGACAGCCTCATAAAAGCTGGCAATTCAAATCTAACACATTAGCTCCTATCTTCACAGTGTTTAGCCATTGACACAAACTTGTTGGGTGCTACAGGACTTACAAGGCTGCAACTGCTATTTTTAGTGGTTTCAAGCGTTTTTGATTCTCTTTCACACATGCATCTCTTGTAAGCTTGTAAAGTGATTTCTGAGGAGTTTCACTATCTTCCATAGTTACTTTGTTGTAGAAGTAGAATGCGGTCAGGGTAGAAGACTAGTGAAGCAATGCAGGATTAGGAGCACACAAAAGGAGACTTGCTGAGGAAGGAGACCTATTAAGGAAGGAGACTTGCTGAGGAAGGAGACATGATGAAGAAGGAGCTCAAACTAAGGAGAAAGCAAGCAAATTTAAAGTGTGCATAGGCAACAACTAAGGTAATGCACAACTGAACATCAAAACTCAATCTTTGACTTAGAGTAATCATAAAGCAGTCTGATTTCTAATTGCACTACTCATTCCAATCTTACGCTGCAATCATTTGACATTCAAGTAGTCATGCTACAATCAAATTTTGAACTATAGATTCTAATTAAGTAACTTAGGTGTTCACCAATGTAACATGATCACCTAATCACAATAATTTCATCAATACACAATTCAGACTAGCTTTATATGAATGTAGTTCAAGTAGTAGTAGGTGCTCAGAATTGTGCTAGTAGAGAATGTAGAGATCAGAATATCTAAAGCCTTGCAAATGAAGACTCACTATTTAGCACAGTCATGTATATGGAGTCAATGAACCTTAGAAGGGTGTGCATTCATTGTTGTTTTGCATCCAACGCAACCATCCAATAAGGTAACTACACCTAGCAGTGACCTTTTCCAAAAATCGTCCACGTAACCAGTCATTTTGCTAACAGGTACTTCCACTGTTTATGAGAGTGTAAGGTCGACTTTAGAACAATCTATTTTTAGCACTTCAGAAATTCATAGTTTTTTTGCATGGTGTCCAAAAAAGGTATTCTAAGAGAGTTTAGAATCTCCTAGCAACTAAAACATTATATTCATTATTTTGAGAGGTTGAGAACCTCTCAAAATAATATTGTCCATTTACATGTCTACAATCCAAATGTTAATCCTAGACAATTTAGGTTCAAAATCACTATATTTGTTAGTTGTAACATTGTAATTTCCATTAAAATGAGAGTTTTGTCACCAAATACATTTAGATTCGGTTTATGTTGTGTTTGTAGTCATATAAATGAATATTGAATCCTTTGCTCATCACCAAGTCATGCGCTGAACGGTTGGTTGTAAGAAGCTATTCATCTCCTTCAAACGGTCTGAGTTCGATTCCCGTTGAATTCATATGAGCAACTGGAAGAGATACATGACTTAGTACTGCTATGTGAACTTTGCAGGCCAGAAAGTTGTAACAATCAACCGGCCTTCTATCCGAAATTGTGACAAGTGCTTGACACATTAACATAATAAAGAGTGGTCAGGAAAGTTGTAACAATCAACCGGCCCTCTATCCGAAATTGTGACAAGTGCTTAACACATTAACATAATAAAGAGTGGTTATACCCACTATCCTTTTCTTCAATCGTATTACATTTTAAATTGACTTTAGACTGATATTAAGCAAGTAAAATAACATAAAATATCGATGAAAGAGTACGTACAAACATGTAATAGTAAGTATATTTACAGTAATTTGAAGATTACAAAATAATCAATGTATATTGTATGAAGCTAACATACTATATGCTAATTTGAGGATAATATTCCACAAAATCAAGTATACGAAGCCAAGCTTTGATTGATGACTTCAATTTGAGCTATAGGAATCTTGATCCTGCATTCGCAGGTACCTCTTTTGTTCTGGGACTTCCATGCTGTCATCAAAGCGTTTGTTTTTTCCCATAGCGGTGGTTCGGTTTCATCAACCTTCCAACGTAGACCTCTTTCACTGTCCCATCCTGTATAGAAGTCAAGAACATCCTAATTCCTTGATGTTGGACAAAAGTATTGAATGAGTACACAATTCGGCTTCTCAGGATTACAGTTCGGATCAGACAACGCCCTTGCAATCCAAACCGGTCGACTGTCACCATCTGCGGGTCGGATTGCAACAAAATAGCCATCAAAGAGATCCCGACCCTAAAGGATGGTTGTGGGTGTCCACGCAAAGGCCCAACATAAGCCTCATCTTCTCCAAACTCTTCACGATCTTTACCATCATCTTGTAACTAATCCTCTAGAGTTGCTTGAATTCGAGTAGTTGGCCAAAAGCCATCCTTTAAATTAGTAGAAGTAGGTAATGGTTCGTGCAACGCCACCTTCACATCACGCCAGTAGTGTACCAAATGCTCATAGTGTCTTCGATATTCTCCAGTAACGTCTGCATTGCACAACTTCTCCCAGTACTTCACAAAACCAGATATACCTTTCAAAATGTCATCTAGTCCTCTCATTTCCTTCAACAAAATTGGCAACGGCTCTCCACGGGGCTACAAACTATGCCCCTTAGAATCTTCTTTCCACAACTTAATACCTCTACCATCCTCCCCTAACCAATCCACGTCAGTGCACAACAATTTGTACTTCATGACCAGACATCTTGTTGAATCTAAGTAGAACTTCAGTTGTTGTGGTTTTGTGCGTCCAACAAGAGTCTCATCACCATCCACAAATGCACCTGCAATGAATCCTTTGAAATCGGGCACCTCTTCTATGAGGTGAGGGATAGTAGGAATGGACTCCACGTTCATGAACGACTTCATCAACATCAGGATTGTTGGAAAATTCTCCTTCTTCAATAGCATGCTCCATCTTCCAAACAACGCATCAATGTCGTCGTGGGTATGACCCACAATCATGAAGTTTACATACACTTCACGGAAGATCTTGTTCGCAACAAGTAGAGACCAAAAACAGAAAACATATCTATTTTTGTTGTCTCCAGTAGCATTGTCCATTTGCACATTGAGAATAGGTGGAAAAGGTGTCGCTGGAACCAAGTTCTCTGGTGGTGGGGGTAGAAATGAGATGCACATCTCTACACCCTTAAGCACCGCTGCGAATAAATTTGTTGACCCCGACCCTTCAAACAACTGTCGAGAAGACGACTTTGGTGGCAATTTAAGATCCCGCAACAACTTTGCCATAGAGCCTATGGTATAGTTTGAATCGTGGGAAAAGAGGTCCAATCCGTAATGAGCATAATGGACATCAGCATGACCATGTGCAATCATGCCAGTGACAGACAAAGGCAACTTCATGAGGCCATCAAGGTCTTTACTTTTGTGGGAAAAGATCGGGGAAGTAGTTTTGGCATGATCCATCTTGTTGTGCATGATTGTAAGGCATTCATGTGGAAAATTATGCGAGTGGTAGCGATTTTCATAGTACAACTCTCTATAAACACGAGCAACAGCACGATGCTTGTCCAACCTAATGGACCACTTCATAGCAGTTTGAGATCCAGCAAGAGCACCCTTCATGAGCTCTTTCAATTTGTCACAAGTAGCGCATCGAGCAAAATTGTCTCCTGGCTTCTTCACTTCATACTTTGGGAACCTTGAAGATCGAATCTTGCTCAAGCTTGAAATTGAGACATCCTTCAATCCAAAAACAGCATTAGTTTCATTGATTGCTTTCATCTGACCCTTCCATTGGAATGTAGCTGGTAGAATCCTAGACACGACTTTTTCTCCTGACTTCAAAGTTCGTGTACGATGAGGCATGTGATCCGCTTTCTTGTCGAGGATGCACTTCAAAGTAGCAGTAGCTTATTAAGTGTGTTTCCTAAGCTTCATTAATCCCATATTGCCATGTGTTGTTACCTCTCGACCATCCTTCATGTATGTTTGATAGCGATAGAACGTGGCTTCTGGGACCCCAGAAATATGCATCCATGCTTGCATGCATACAGGTATTTCTTCAATCATCACCATCCTTCTGCCACGTGAGTCTTGATGAACTTGTCTATGTACTTCAGTTTTCATAAAGGCTCTATGTTTGAATGTTGAATTCCGATACATTCGTTCCCGGAAGGCTCGAATCTTGTCCCTGGGAAATGGTTGAATACAATTTTGGCTGCAGTAGACTTTACTAGACACCAAGTTGATAGAGTCTTGAGTGAGTAAGTCATTTGATTTTATGGCAGTCTTGCAAGGAGGATTTCTTATAGTACTTGCGTATGGTCTAGCAGATGTCGACGATGGCGGGTTCAAGAGAGTTGCTTGCAACTGGTTGAAATTATCTCGAGCCTCATGGTCATACAAGCTTGCTCCACGGCAATGGACAAGATTTATAGACCAAGCAACTAAGGAGTACACTTGCTCTTGTGAGATATCCAATTCCGAATGTGTCTTGGAAATGAAGACTGCTACATGAGTGTCTCCGAGAGGGCCATTGCTTCCAAGCACAAGGTCAGAATCCACACTATGGCAAGTACCTTCTCCAACAAGGACACCTTCATTGTTGTATAGAGTAACGCACTTTGTATTCCAGAGACGACGTGGAAGTCCTTCACACACTGGAATGTCAGCATTCACTTCCTCGGGAATTTGGTATTCGTCATCAGAGAGGTCCATATTGTCGTCCGCTAACAAATCGGAATCCATGATAACTACAAAATTGAAAGAAGGTATTACACTGTTAGAGAAGAGGCAAACGTCAAGTTCAACAAGATGCTTGAAACAAAGATCAAGTGAATATAGGTTTGCAAAAGCTAATCTAGAAGATCAAACGAAAAAAATGTTTCTCAATCTGTAATTCAAGTTGGTAAGAGCTTAATTGTAAGGGTGCTAATTATGTTAATACAATCATACTACATGATGTTTATAGACATCTAGTAAATCCAATTGTAATTTGATCAGGGTTCTTGCAGGTCAATTAGTACTAAAGTAGAAGTAATATAAAGTCATTGGAGATCAATTGAAACTGAGTTCCAAGTGAAATCCATGTGAGGAAAACATTTTGATTTATTGGAAATGGTATAAGTTACAATATTTGTGGTTAATTCTTCAATAGTAGAATGTGCAGTTCAGTCCGTTACCACCTGAACTGTACATGAAGAATTTCTTTAATTCTCACAGGTTCAAGACAAATAGATAAAAGACTACAACTTACTTGAATACAATGCTAAATAAAACTCTTGGCAATACAACCTGATTATCAGGATTACATCAACAGTAATCCTGTTGTCTAATATTTGTGAAGCCAAACCAAAACTCTACGGTGTCAACAATCTCTCATAGACATTTGCAATTCAGGTGGTAGCAACCTGAATTGCACAGTCCACCATTCAGGGTTGTACGGACGCTGGGACGCCCGGACGTCCAACGTCCGCATCCACGGGTTTTCGAGCGTCCGGGGACATAGAAATTTCGGACTCGCGTCCGTCCAATGGACGGGCGGTCGGCCGGTTCAATGAGTCGACTGAGCGGTCGGACGGCAAGGACGGGGCAGACCGAGCAGACGGACGCGGAGCACGGGGCGGATGGAGCCGACCGCGCGGACGGGGCAAACAGGGCCGACCGACCAGATGGACGCGGACCACAGGGCGGTCGGGGCCGACCGCACGGACGGACGAGACGGACGGGGCCGACTGATCAGGTGGCCCGTCCGACTGGTCGGCAGTCCGATCGGACGGCCAATCGGACGGACCCGACGGGGCGCCCGATCGGCCGTCCGCCAGGACGAATGGCTAAGATTGGGCGGACGGGATGGCCGTCCGCCTCATACAAAAGAGGCGGTCGGGCCGTCCGCCTCTCACTTTTACCTTCCCCCTTGCTTGCAAGAGAGAGCGGAGAAGCTTAGTGCCTTTGGACCCTATTGCCTCCTCTCCTCGGGAGGGTAAAGGTGAAATCTTGGGGGGACCCTTGCCATTTTTTTTCTCGAATCGTGCGACATTTATCAAGATGCCAAGGGCGAAGAAGAAAACGAAGTTTGTGGAGGAATCTACTAAGGCCGACATCATGGACAACCCCTTGCACACTTGTACCGCATTTTTGAGAAAATGCATTGTTGAATTCTATAAGAGAGAAACTACCATGTCTCTTGACTCTAAGTATGTTCGTTATCAAGAGGAGGGCATTGAGAAGTTCAAAGGCGATATAAAGGACATGATGCATGAAGCGTTGCGGGTGGGAGGGTGGTATCAAGAAATGGAAAAGAAGAATTTCACTAGTTGGTTGGACAAACGGGCGCATGATGCACTATGGAATGCAAAAGGGACCGTCGAAAAATTTGGTAAGGTTCATCGCATTGATGATGAAGCCTTCACGCACGTGATTACAAAAGTGGACATGTTCGTGAGTCGGATGAGACCATTTGTTTCAAGACAAAATAGAGGTGGATTTATGAGTTGGTGGACAACTCACGAAGGGCGAGTCAACATGCGAGTTGTATTTCGCCATTTAATAGCGCTCCCGGGAATCGCAAGGGTGATTCCATAAGATAATATTGTCCTACGCGGAGGCTATGCCACAATTCGTAGGGTGCGAATTGAAGGGTGCCCTGAACTTCAACCACATTGGGAATTTGCAGCAAAGATGTCTCTCCAAGAGGGTCGACAACCTGAGCTTGCAAAGATGGAACACCAAACTGAATCGATGGCGGTGCGGATTCCGCACGATGGAGTCATACGCTTCGTTGCAGTCTACACAAATCGGAACGAAGGCTTGTAGGAATCCGGAATCCGGAAACGAATCAATAATACAAGAAGTAGGTGCAAAAAATAGAAAGAAATAAAAAATTTATAGTTAGAGCGTGATTTTTGGACCAGATAGCGTGAATTAGGAAATAAGCGTTCCGGCACAACCCGTAATCGGAACTTATCCGGATCCGAAATCCGGACTCACCCGGAACACAAGAACCTACCGTATAGGTCTCGTAGCTACGGAAGTAGGATACCGTTAATACAATGGACCTGTAGCCGTTGTCTTTAAACTCGTAAAAAGACGGTTTAGTATTTAAGTTGTCTTCCTAGGGTTTTCCTCTTCACTTTCCTGTTCTGTACTTTTGAAGACTGTTTGTGTGAGTAGTTGAGAGAAAGAGTGGTGAGTTAGCGACTGAAGTAGAGACACTTTTTCTCGTTCTGACTTAGATCTTATGGCATCCGGACCAGTACGGAAGGTAGCGGTATCTGCCCGAGTTATCTCTCCGGCCATTCCGGATAACTCAGAACTACACAAGCAGTTAGAGTAGGATTTAACTAAGTTAGGATGTGTCGGTCTACTACACCGACCATGGAACCTCAAGAGTGAAGAGATGATTCAAGAGCTACTTCACGGTGTTCCGAATCAGTATGAGCTCACTTTGAGAGGGCGGCCAGTCGCGTGGACCGAGGACATCTAGGCGGACGTCTATCAGTTCCGGAAGAGTGGGAATGGGCTAGCTTCGAGGATGGACCGTTTTGTAGCTGGAAAGTTCACTGGGTCTGCAAACCCTAAGGACGGATTCGCTATCAACGAATGCAAGGACGAGAGACATAGGCGGATACTAGAGTTTCTGATTCCGATCTTGTATCCGGAAAAGCCTACACGGGTTACCATTACGGTGGCCAATACTATCTTTGGGGCTATGGAGAACCGGGTAGTGCACTAGGGTAGAGTTATAGCCGGAATCGTGGCTAAGTTAGCAGATCACGTGACCCGAGCAAAAGCGAGTCTAATTAGCACCTACTTGTTTCATCTGTACCATCAACAGGAACTTTTGAGTGCAGCTGAAGTGATCCAGTATGACACCGGAAAGGCGATCCTATTATACGAACTTTCCGGGGAGGAGGCAGAAGATCCGATCGAGTCTGACCCTGGAGGAACTTCCCGAGGAACGTCTGACCGATCCGAGAACCAAGAAGAAGAAGTCCACCGATCCGGGGTCGCGAATCAAGTCACAGACGATAGTGAGGGGGGAGTCCAGCAAGGGACCTGAAATGGAAACGGAATCCGCATTTTTCAATGCGGGGCTCGAGTGGATACGTGAAGCCAAGGTACTCCACGATGGTCTGTCGGATTTGGTAATAGATACCGCGGAAGTTTTGAAGGTGGAGCCGGATCAGATCGTGGAAGCTGTCAAGCGATTGCCCAAACCGGAGGATCTGAAGAAGAGGGAGGAGTGGATCCAGGAGTTGGAGGCGGAACGGAACCAACTCTAGACTCGAGTGAATTGGGCGGAAGGAGAAATGGCAGCTGCAAAAGAGAAAGAGAAGGAGGCTCTCGCTCTAGTCAAGAATCTATTCGGAGCAGTCAACATCAAGGCAGACATCATCACAAAAGCTGCCTTGTTTGACTCGAAGATGATATCGGAAGGCCACATTACCGGAACTAAGGTGGTGACTATCCTTGTAGACTTCACTGCAAAGATAGAACGAGTTTTGAAGGAGATCCAGCAGCTATTGGCGGCTATCAATCCAAACCATGCGATGGATTTCTCCACCTTTCCGGAACTTCCTTTTGTCACAGGTACCCTAGGGAAAGTAGTGGCGGATCATGTAGCCCGGATGGAGGGACTGAGGGGGATACTCACACCAGCCGAGCCTTCCGCCAGCAAGATGCGGATGACGGAGTTGAATTTGAGACCAGCTTCGGAACCGGAACCGAAGTCTAGCGCGAAATTGGTTCCGGTGCCATCCAAATTCTCAACCCCGGAAGTCCCCAAGTCCCAAACAATGCCGAACTTGATGACTGGAACATTCAAGGTTCCGGGACAGCAAGTCAGAGGAGATTTCATCAACCGGATCGGTGGAATGACCAACCCGGCTCGAACTAATCTGAAGGGATTTGTGCACATGTAGGAGACCACGCCGGAGAAAAGAAGCGAACCCTCAACATTGGAGGATACCACACCAGAGAAGGAGAAGGAAGTTCAAGTCATCGAAGATTCTGAGGAGGAGAGTGCCCACTCCACTTCCGGAACCGAAGACGACAGCGATTTGTCTCCCGCAACGCATCATATCCAGACTCGGGCCATAGCGAAGACCACACCAGCGAAGAATACGAAGGGGACACCTACTAGCCAAGTGGGGAGCTACTCAAAGAAAGGACGAAAGCCAAAACATTAGAATTCATAGGAGAAGAAGTATAGAATCCAGAACAGGTTTCCGAGCATGGACCCGGTTTCCGGGATCTTAGGCGGATAGTAAGGAAGTCCGGCAATCTCGGACAGTAGTTAGTAATCTTTCCGGATATCCCGGGGTTTTCAGTGATTGGTTGCCTGGATTTCCGGGTTTCCTTTTCAGGCTTTTAGGAGTTGACTTTGGGTTTTTGTGTTAGTATTTTAAGGGTAGGCAAGTTAGTTGTCGACCATTCCATTCTACTCCATTCCGTTTTAGTGCTTTCACGTATGTATTATAATTCTCTTTTCTTAATCTAAGTCAGCTAGGATACCTCTAGCTGCACTTTTATTTAGACAAGGTCTTTTGGCTGAGTATATGCATGTGTGTGTAGCCTTGTATTGGAGAAAGAGAAGGGAGGGAGAGAAGGAATTCGGATCTTGGGCTACTAATCTCTTGGTGTCGAGCTGAGTGGGAGGAATGCAAACTGAGAGAGGGAGTGTAAGTGTGATGTGCTTTTAAATTACCAGAACGGCAATCCGGGTAAGAAGGTAGAGGTCCCTGCGAGTCCAGAATCAAGAGGGTTCTGTGCGGAGATAAGCAACCGCCAAAGGAAAGGAACTCTCGCTACTCCGGAAAGTCTCCCAACCTTCCCCTTGGTACATTGCCTTCCCCTTGAGACTCTATTCCTTTGGATCTATGAGTTCGGATCCGTCATTGTAGTAAAGAGAGGTGTGAGAATTGCTCTGTATGACCTGATTCCGGATCGACCAATCCGGAAACTGTGAGAGGATATTCCTCCCTCTCCTCCTACAGTTGTGTTGTCTTGGGTGTGTTGTTTAGTAGATTTAGAGTATAGAGGGGATAATTGCACAAGTGGTGAGTCCCCACCCCTTTCTAGATCAAGGGCGGACCCTCTGAGGGTAAAACAGAGGCAACAAAAACCAGTGACGGAAGAGAGCCGGAACTCAGTTCCGGAGGTATCCGGATCCGGAAAGAAATCCGGAAAATACTAAGTTTCCGGAATAAAGTAGGGAAGTGAAAGAGGGGGATTAAGTGAGTAGTCACAATCCGGATACTTCTAACTCAATCGATATCTTACTAGAAGTTCCCTGGAACGATAATTCATGTCATCTTGCAACAATTTGTGGTTGTAAGAATACTTACAGCTAACTACGCGTACGACAAGGCTATTCATTGTGGTGGAATGGTGGTACTTTGCGTGAAATGTTGAGAATGGATAACGATTATTCAGACAATATCGCCATACGCATTATGTGTGACCCCAAAATTAGCGACGAGGAGGTCATTCGTGCTCATCGTCTAAAGCGATGGAGAGCAAAGCATATGGAGCTTGCTTGGGCACTGCTGCATATTATGAATGCGGTACATGGTGCCGGACATCTTCACAACGACATTTCTCCAGACAACATCATGTTCCATTTCCCGGAAGACAAGTCGTAGGTTTTCATTGGAATTTGCGATTGGGGGATAACCATGACTAGTACAGAGCCCATGAAGTCATTGTATACATTCACATCAACAAGTGATCGGGACGAAGTTCTGAGGAGGAGGTGGTGGATCGATCCAAAGATTACTGTGACAACTCATATTTTTTATTTTTCTTTGTTTAATTTTTTTAAGTGGAACGGAAATTAGAAATACGGATCCGGATCCATCAAAAAGGAGAAAGATGAATCAAAAATGGTCACTTACGAGGTTAACCCGGTTTTAGGTAGAAGCGGATCGGATTAGATTTCCAACCGGATTCTCCTTAACCGGATTAGAGGGAACCGGACTATACGGAACCGGATTAGAGGGAACCGGACCGGATATCCGACCAGTCATAAAGACAGTCCAGGGAGTCAGGACTATATAAAGCCTGACCCTGCCCATTTTCAGGTCTCTGATTTTTCACGTGTTGTCATTTTCTGACTTAGCGCCTGACGCTTTTCCGTTTACAACGGTAGGGAGGGAAAGTACAAGAGGACCCGGTAATGAGTGAGACGTGTGAGACAGAGAGATCGCCTCCGGGCACGAGCGGGTGAGAAACAGAGTGAGAGCGGATACGGAACCGTGAGAGATTAAGAGTGTGGACATGCTAGGAGATTGGTTTGCAGGTGGAGCGGAACATCAGAGTGTGAGCGCTCTCTTTTAGGACCGTAGAGAGTGAAACCGGGTAGAGCTAACCTCATGCCGCGGTTGAACCGGAAGAGACCAGGCTCTAGCACCCCACCTCCGAGTGAAGTAAGGCTGAGAAAAGTGGTTCCGGTCATGCCGACCAAGGATCCGGAAAAGGGAGAGCTCAGGGAGGACTTAGCGTTGATGGGTTGTCAGGAATTATCTTTGAAACCTTGGGGTTTCAAAGATGAGAGGATGATTAGGGAAATCTTGAGTGGCGTGTCGAATCAATTCGATAACACACTGAGAGGGAATCCGGTCCAATGGACCGAGGCGTTGTGGCGGGACGTGTACGGGTTCCAGCCGGGAGGACTCGGACTTGCCAACCGGAAGGATGACTTTGTCCAGGGCAAGTTCGGAAGCGTTGTAAATCCGAAGGACGGCTACGCGGTAGAGGATTGCCTCGATGACCGGGAGCGTCGCTTGCTCTAGTTCCTGGTTCCAGTTTTGCATCTGGAAAAACCCACCAGGTTGACCATCACCTTGGCTAACACGATCTTCGGAGCGCTAAGCAGAACCCGAAAAGTAGACTGGGGTCGGATCTTCTTTGATCTGGTATTCCAGCTTACTACAAGAGTGGGGAAAAGTAGGGCTACCCCACTGTGCCCTTATGTTTACCACCTCTATCAGCAACAGGAACTGCTGACGGAAGTGGAGTTAAAGGTGTGGAAGGCCGAGGAGCGGACTATGAAGTACGGTGAATCCGAGTCCGACCAAGAAGCGGATTCCGGAAACGAAACCGAGGAGGAGGACGAAGAAGAAGACAAAGAACAGGAAGAGGAGGAATCGCATGTCCCTTCCAAAAGGCAGAAGACCACGCCGATCCGGAATCGAAGGACGCCTCCAGTTCAACCTCATCCGCGCAAAGGGGAGACTCCACCCGGACCGGATGTGGCATCCGGATCAGGATCCGGAGATCCGTTTGACGCATTGATCGGGATCCTCTACGGAATCCGGGCAGATTGGGAGGTTAAGAAACGGACGCTCGGGGAGATTGCGGAGTTAATTGGAGCGGAACCGGACAGTCAGTTGCCGCAGCGGGTAGCTGAGTGTGTCATCAATCCGGAGGAACTCTGGAAGATGAAGGAGGAGAGCAAGCGGCAACATGATGAGGTGGACACCCTCAAGGCCGAACTTTTCGCCTTGCTCGAAAACGCCAACGCAACAAGGGAAATGGCGGGAGAAATGAAGAAGCTGGCCGAGGAGGTGAAAGACGTGCTCGGAGATCCCGGAGCGGCGATCACCAAGGCACGCCTGTTCGAAGAGGAGGTGCACAAGGACAAGAAGATATCCGGAACCAGGGTGGTGCACATCCTCACTGATTTTGAGGAGCAGATAGAGAAGCTCCTATCCAAGGCACGGGAGTCAGCGGACCGGATCGTGGAGAGCAGCCAGAAATTGACGGAGATTCCGATCCGGCTCTCTAAGATTTCACTTCCAGACTTGTTTCCGGACGAGACAGCTCAGGAACCGGGAAAGGACAAGACGCCTCAGTCAAGTAGGGCACAGAAGAAGACGCCCTCGACCGGACCGCAGCCGATCAACTTAGACTCCCCGGAAACTGAGGAAGAACAACCGGCTCCACCTACGGATGGAGAACGGAACCGGAATCTAACGGAAGTATTTGAGCAGTTGGAGAGACCGGACGAGAGCCCTACCATTGGATCCCGAGTGTATGAGACGGAATAGGAAGTATTGTACAAATAGGAATTAGGAACCGGACTTATAGAATATAAACCGGAATAGAATCCGGTTAGGATAAGGTAGGACCGGATTGTCAGCGCCTTCAGAGGTGGAAATCATGTATTCACTTTTTGCTTTTTGTATATAATACAGTCTCTGAACTAGAGACTAAGAGACTTCTTTTGGCATTTCCTTGTGTACTTTCCATTGACTTTATTTTGTGTGTTCCTCCCGAGCGTTGGCAAGAGTGTACAAAGTTGAAGTAAGGTAGTATACACGGATGTGTGGGCAGAGTTCTCCCTTTGATGGATGTTTCCGGTTCTAAGTACATATGAGTAGGTCATGAAGAGCTAGAAGTGGATTCCAGTGCCTCAGCATCTGCAGAAGTTTAGTATTCCGGGTGAGAAAGCCGTTGATTAGACTAGGCGGATAGGGAGGGATTCCTTAGCTACGCTAGAACTCCTGGGTGGGAAATCCGGTCGAGTGTCCTGACTCCTGTGAGGTCTTGCCCCCGTTATGGGTAAAACGGAAGAACTTTTATAGTTGATGGAACGGACGGGTGCACTTGTAGCCACCGAAATTAGTACGGAACGGATCAACGTCAAAGTCGTTGTAGTATGAGAGGATCGTACGGGGGGTCTTTGTGTGACCTGTGATCCGGATTGCTATCCAGATTGCTATGAAGGACCAAACCGGATCCGTGTTAGTTAGAAGATCAGTGAATAGGAGAGTGGGTCTTCAGCCACTATAAGTCACGGAAGGAGTGGTGGGCCTACCACTTTCAAAAGCAAGCGGCGAACCCTTTGATGGTAAAACAAAGGCAAAACTAAACCGGGTTTAGGAAGGGTGGACCGGAACAGATCCGCTCCGTAGACACTTAGGACCGGAAATAGAATGATCCAAAATTGAGAAGTTAGCCCAAAGAACGTGGAACTAGTAAAACCGAAAATAGGATACGGTCCGGTCTTAGTCTTCCGGTTGGGTTTTAGACGTTCCGGTTTTCCGAGGTATAACCGGAAAGTAGAATTGAAGGGTTTTATTAGGTTTATCTCCTTAATAGAGTTAGCTACTTCACAGGATCTCGTGGGTTCGATCTTTAGGGTCATTTTGTTATGCTCTAGGGTGATTTTTGAGGGTATAACAGGGAATTTACTTACTCTGTGCTACGACAATTACATACGTACATCGAAGAGATGCAGATGTGGAGAACATACCCGTACTTACCATTAAGTCCGAAGAATTTGCTATTGGTCAAATAGCGAAGAGAATCAACAGTACATGTATGTCAGAGACATACTACGGTTTGCAAGGTCGTGGAAGCAAAAAACATGTGTTGTACTCGCATCACGACTTAGCACAAATCTTTCAAGTGTATTTGGGGAGACTTTGCGAAGATGGTCCCGATGGCCATAGTAGTTTGGCGCAAGTGATTTCGCGATTTACTTCTTCGTTTCATTGGTCTATACCGGATGAACACTTCCGCCACTTTGGAGCTGTAGTTTAAGTCTTTAATGATATTAATATATCATATATAAGTAATTAACTATATCCTATAGGTGTTTATAGTATGCACTATTCATAGAGGCAAAGACATATACTAAATTACATGTCAATTACATAGTAATACAATATATACGGATGATATACAACACAATATTCAATATTTTGAGAGGTTTAGGGCCTCTCATAATAATATTTTTCATTTAGGCCCTAAAAAGTGAATTGTAATGTTAACTAGTTTAGGTGGGCAAACACTAACTTTTCTAGTTGTAATACACAATTTCCATTAAAATGAGAGTCTTTTCAGTGATGGACTGTTGAAATACATGAAGTTTGCTTTAGGGTATATGTTCTGATTTATATAAGTGAAGAGAATGACATCTTTTGAACACCAAGTTATAAGCTCCGCGGTTAGTTGTAAGGGGTTGTTCATCTCATTGAAGCTGTCCGGGTTTGATTCCCATTGGGTTTGTATGAACGCATGAGAGAAAAAATATGATTTGGTGCTACTAAGTGAGCTTTGCCGGTAGGAAAGTTGTAACAACCAACCGACCCCCTACCCAGAATGTGACAAGTGCTTTACATGTTAACCAAATAAATAGTAGATATATCCACTACATTTTTTTCTCCAATAGCAATGTAATTTCAAATAAAATATATTTAGTGATGCACAAATAAGAAAACGAATTAAAAAATAGAGAAAATATAGCTCAAGAATTAAAAATATATATATATATATATTAAAGACTATATTTAAATTCCATTTTTTTGTAAACACAAAACATACACTTGAAAACAATCATGCAGTATCAAACACTAAAATAAAATCAATCAACAGAAACCTATATCCTCTAAAAAAAACTTAAACGACTATCATCTATTATAATATTAAGGGTCCAACGCTTATGCAATGAAAAACAACTTCATATAAGATGTAGAAATAAAACAATACCCTCCATATGAATGTCATAGTTAAAATGCATCCAATGTATGTACATGATTTCTCCATATCATGTATATGAAGCCAAACTCTGGTTGATAATTTCGATTTGAACTGTAGGGATCTTGATTCTGCATTGGCGAGTACCTCTTCTGTTTTGAGACTTCCATGCTGTAATTAAAGCGTTTGTGGTCTTCCACGCAGGTTCTTCGGTTTCATCAACCCTCCAAAGCAAACCTCTATCACTATCCCATCCTTCATAGAAGTCTTGAACTTCTTGATTGCGTAATGTTGGCTAAAAGTATTGAATGTGCACACAGTTTGGTTTCTCGGGGTTAGAGTTTGGATCAGATAATGCTCTGGCAATCCAAACTAGTCTGCTGTCACCGTCTGCAGGGCGAACTGCAACAAAATACCCTTCGTATACATCTCGAGCCACCCTAAAGGATGGTTGTGGACGATCCCTCAAGGGCCCAACATAAGGCTCATCCTCTCCATGCTCTTCGAGATCTTCACGATCTTCGTCTAAATGATCAGCTTCTGTCACTTGAATACGAGTAGTTGGCCAGAAACCGTCTTTTAGAGCACTAGAAGTAGGAAGTGGCTCTTGAAGAGCTACCTTTACACCACGCCAATAGCGCACCACATTCTCATAGCGCCTACGATGTTCTCCACTCACGTCTGCTCTGCACAAGTCGTCCCAATAGTTTATGAATCTTGATAAACCTTTGACAATGTCATTGACACCTTTCATTGGGTTGAGTGGTATTGGCAAAGGCACACCACATGGCCACAGACTCCGTCCTTCATCGTCTTCTTTCCACAACTTAATGGCTTGACTTTGTCTGCCTAACCAGTTTTTATCTGTGCACTTCAACTTGTACTTCATGATTGGGCATCCAACAAAGTCTAGGTAGAACTTCACTTGTTGCGGTCTTGTGTGTCCCACAAGGATTTCATCACCATCCATCCATTTTCCTGCAATGAAACGCTTGAAATCAGGCACCTCCTCTATGAGGTGAGGGATAGTAGGAATGGATTCAACATCCATGAATGACTTCATGAGCACCGGGATTGTTGGGAAGTTCTCCTTCTTCAACAACATGCTCCATCTTCCAAACAATGCGTCAATGTTGTCGTGTGTGTGACCAACAATCATGAAGTTGACATACACTTCTCTGAAGATCTTATTAGCAACAAGTAAAGACCAGAAATAGAAAACATATCTGTTCTTGTTGTCGCCGGTGACATTGTCCATTTGCACGTTCAAAATAGGAGGCAAAGGCACTGCTGGAACTGCATTCATTGAAGGTGGTGGCAGTGACGCGTCGCACATTTCTTTACCCTGCAGCACTGCCCTAAACAAATTTGAAGACCCTGACCCAGAAAATAATTGCCGAGAAGAAGACTTCGATGGCAATTCCAGATCCCGCAACAACTTTGCCATAGAACCAATTGTATAGTTTGAATCGTGTTTAAAGAGATCCAAACCGTAATGTGCGTAACGCACATCTCCATGACCATGAGTAATCATGCCAGTGACAGACACAGGCAATTTCACAAGGCCATCAAGCTCCTTACTCCTGTGGAAAAAGACTGGAGAAGCAGTCTTTGCATGATCCATCTTGTCGTGCATAACTGTGAGGCATTCGTGTGAAAAAGCTACTGAACAGTGACAGTTTGCATAACACAACTCCCGATGAGCTCGAGCAATCTCAATGTGCCTATCCAACTTCCGAGAATACTTCAATTCATTGTGAGATCCACTTATAGCACCCTTCTTGAGGTCTTGCAATTTGTCACACGTACCACATCGCGCAAAATTGTCTCCAGGCTTCTTCACCTCATACTCAGGGAACTTACAGCACCTAATCTTACTCAAGTTCGAAGCTGACACCTCACTCAGTCCAAAAATAGCATTGACATCATTGAGTTCTTTCATCTTACCCTTCCACTGAAAGGTGGAAGGTAGGATCTTGGCCACAACTTCCTCTCTTGACTTCAGGGTCTTCGTACGATGAGGCATGTGATCTGCTTCTTTCTCTAGAATGCACTTCAATGTTGCTATAGCTTATTGAGTGTGTTTCCTCGGCTTCACCGTTCCCTTATTACCATGGTCCTTTGCCTCTCGACCACGCCTCATGTACGATTGGTAGCGATAGAATGTGGCCTCAGGGACCCTAGCTATATGCATCCACGCTCGCATACATACCGGTGTATTGTCAATTGACACCATTCGTCTACCACGCTCATCAACATGCACCTACCTATACACATCCATTTTCATGTAGGTCCTATGCTTGAACGTGGAGTTGCGATACATGCGTTCACAAAAGGCTCGAATCTTATCCCTAGGAAATGGCTGAACACAGTTGCGACTACAACATATTTTAGTAGATACGCATGGATGGAATCTTGAGTAAGCAGCTCCTTCGATTTCAAATTTGTTTCACGGGGCGCATTTCGGACCATACTTGTGTATGGTCTCGAAGACGTCGAAGAGGGCGGATTTAAGAGAGTCTATTGGAGACAGTTGAATTTGCAACGACGCTAGCATGCGAGCGGGAGCTTGGAGCTTGTGAGCATGGAGCCCCCAAACCCCCCAAAATGGAAATTTGTACTCCCAAATTTTTTTTCTCCAATTTTTTTGTAAAAAAAGAGGAGAAATGTCTAATTTTTGACCTATTACCGTGTACCCTATAACCGTGGATTAGATGAAAATTTATTGGACATTGAGGGGCGAATTCCATCACTCACCATATTTTTTTCCCTAAAGGTTGTGGAAGTCAAGGACCACCGGTGAACACAAATTCATCCACTAATTTTAATTTGTAGGCAACTCCAGCACTTACCATTTCCTCGCCCAAATATGGAGTTGCTTAAATACAAAGTACACATGACATAATCAATCCTGAACAAAAAGCTAGAGAACCGTTGGGAATATAATATGCCACACAATTACGGTCAATGTCTATTCTCCTAGCGGTCCTCTAGCTATGACTATTTCAAAAACGTGACAACTTATATAGTGATTCATTTTGAAATGCCTATCGTTATGGGACAAGTGAAGACTGAAAAGTGACCTCAAAATATGTGTTGTGGAACACATGAATACAAACCCTGGAACATTGGTCTTGTCACTCTTTCTGGGAAAAACAATGCATCAAATCATTTCAATTGTCATATACAAAATGAGCGCATTACAATTGAAATACATTGCAAATTGTGGACATGGCTATTCTGGAAGTGTGATCATTCCAGCTCGTACTAGGAGTTCTTTCAACTCATTGAAGCTATAACTTGGTGCATGAATGAATTTGTCTTTGTTGACATCCATCTTGCAAAAGTACCTGTACAAGTAGTACAAGTGCTTGCAATTGACGTATTGTTGTCAACCTCCAATGGCGGACACTGCCATATTCATGAAATCTGGGCACGTGCACGTGGGAAATTGGCCCATTGTAACTCGATATGCATTTCTGTTGGAGTCAGGCCCTGTCTCTAACTCCACAATTGCACCAAGGCCTGGAAGAGGGAGCAGTGTTACTCCTACAATTTGCCCTGTAACATTACCTGCACTTTCCCACTTGTTCCGCTGTTCGGCAGTAGGTGCATTTGTAATCCTTCGAATGGCCCTGTTGTTCCTCACTGTTGGATACATGTCTGAGTTCTTTGGTAAAGGGTGGTCATACAAAATAGGACTAAAAATCTTTGACATGTTGAACAAACGACGTGGTGACAAGATTGGGTGTTCTTGGAGGCGAAATCCTGCATGCTGTAGCAACAATGTCTCCTCTCGACTTAAGTTCGTTCCAGACAGGACAAGCCAAACCTCCGGCACCTCCGGCCAATCAAGAACCCACTTCCGCTTTGTTCCTTTCACGCATCATTCGATGTCATCCCAACAAAACCAGAAATCAGCCACCACCTCTCGCTTACTCCCGTACTCTTCTTTCCAACCGCGGTAAGTAGGAGCTGGAGTACCCTTCTTCCCTTTTGCAATCTTGCTAGTGCACTTGATGTTTGATCTATGTTGTTGGACTTGGCATCTTGCGTTGGATTTGTGGCTGATTCTAGCAATGTGCCATCTAGATGTGTCGCAATCGCTTTCAAACGCCATCGCAACATGTCGAGAAGTATTTGGGTGAGATTGTTTATCCTTGTCTTCAAAAGATTGAGAGGCACTTGTGGTGGACCTCGTTCTCACGTGGGGTTGAGAAAAGTTGATCCTGTCCGGTCTATGGGAGTCTCCTGCATCACCAATGGGCACGTCCAATTTCCTCTTAGTGCTCCCAAAAATTTCTTCTCCTTCCAAGTGTGGCACTCTAGTTCCCACACCCTCTGCTCCAAGCAATGTGTTTAGTGTCTCTGCAATTTTTTGGGGATCTCCACTTCTCCTAGCAGCTCTCAACCTCAGTTCCCCCTTTGATGGCCCTAATCCTGATGCATATCCCTTCAAGTATGCACGGTAGTTGGTCATTTGCATCCAAGCCCGGATACTATCATCACATGTGGCGTCAAACAAGTTGTTTCCTCGTTTTCCAGACATTTATAGCCACTTGTTGTCGCAGCACAGAGCAAGTAAATTCCCTGTTATACCCTCAAAAAATCACCCTAGAGCATAACTTGATGACCCTAAAGATCGAACCCACGAGATCCTGTGAAGTAGCTAACTCTAACAAGGAGCTAAACCCAATTAACGCTTAAATTCTATCTTCCGGTTCTACCTCTGAAACCGGAACATCCAAAACCAACCGGAAGACTACGACCAGAGTTTATCCTACTTCCGGTTTCACTAGTTTTCCGGTTTATTGACTAACTTTCCAATTCCGGACCCTGCAATTTCCGGTCCTAAGTGTCCTACTGAGCGGATCCGTTCCGGTCCACCCTTCCTAAACCCGGTTTAGTTTTGCCTCTGTTTTACCATCAGAGGGTTTGCCGCTTGCTTTTGAAAGTAGTAGGCTCACCACTCCTTCCGTGACTTATAGTGGCTGAAGACCCACTCTCCTATCTGCTAATCCCTTAACTAACTTGAATCCGGTTTGGTCCTTCATAGCAATCCGGATGGCAATCCAGATCACAGGTCACACAAAGACCTCCCGTACGATCCTCTCATACTACAACAACCTTGATGCTGAATCCTGTTCTATACGAAGTTAGGTGGCTACAAGTGCATCCGTCCGTTCCAACCTCTATCGAACTCTTCCGTTTATCAACAATGGTGGCAAGACCTCACAGGAGTCAGGACACTCAACCAGATTTTCCACCCAAGAGTTCTAGCACAGCTAAGGAATCCCTCCCTATCCGCCTAGCCTAATCAACGGCTTTCTCACCCGGAATGCAAAACTTTTGCAGATGCTGAGGATCTGGAATCCACTCCTAACTCTTCATAACCTACTCACATGTACTCAGAACTGGAAAACAACATCAAAGGGAGAACTCTGCCAATACATCCGTGCATACCACCTTACTCCAACTCTGTGCACTTTTGCCAACACTCGGGAAAAATACACAAAACAAAGTCAATGGAAGGTACGTAAAGAAGTGCCAAAAAGAACTCTCTCAGTCCCCAGCTCAGAGACTGTTTTATATACAAAAAGTAAAAAGCAAAAAGTGAATACATGATTTCCGCCTCTGAAGGCGTTGACAATCCGGTCCTACCTTATCCTAACCGGATTCTATTCCGATTCATCCGGTTCCTATTTTATAATTCCTATTTTTACAACACTTCCTATTCCGTCTCATATACTGGGGATCCAATGGTAGGGCTCTCGTCAGGTCTCTCCAAATGCTCGAATACTTCCGTTAGATTCCGATTCCATTCCCCATCCGAAGGTGGAGCCGGGTGTTCTTCCTCAGTTTCCGGAGAGTCTAAATTGATCGGTTGCGGTCCGGTCGAGGGCGTCTTCTTCTATGTCCTACTTGACTGGGGCGTCTTGTCCTTCCCCGGTTCCTAAGCTACCTCTTCCGGAAACAAGTCCGGAAGTGAAATTTCAGAGAGTCGGACCGGAATCTCTGTCAACTTCTAGCTGCTCTCCACGAACCGGTCCGCTGACTCCCGTACCTTGGACAGGAGCTTCTCTATCTGCTCCTCAAAATCGGTGAGGATGTGCACCACCCTTGTCCCGGATATCTTCTTTTCCTTGTGCACCTCCTCCTCGAACAGGCACGCCTTGGTGATCGCGGCTCCGGATCCTCCGAGCACGTCCTTCACCTCCGCGGCCAACTTTTTCATTTCCTCCGCCATCTCCCTTGTCGCGTTGGCGTTCTCGAGCAAGGCGAAAAGTTCGGCCTTGAGGGTGTCCACCTCATCATGCTACCGCTTGCTTTCCTCCTTCAGCTTCTGGAGCTCATCCGGATTGATGACACACTCAGCTACCCTCTACGGCAATTGACTGTCCGGTTCCACTCTAATTAATTCCGCGATCTCCCCGAGCGTCCGCTTCTTAACTTCCCAATCTGCCTAAATTCCGCAGAGGATCCCGACCAACTCGTCGAACGGATCTCCAGTTCCCGATCCGGATGGCACGTCCGGTCCGGGTGGCACATCCGACTTGGACGGCCGGGGTTGAACCGGAGGCGTTCTTCGATTTCGGATAGGCGTGGTCTTTTGCCTTTTGGAGGGGACATGCAGTTCCTCCTCTTCCTCTTCTTCTTCCTCCTCCTCCTCCTCCTTGGTTTCGTTTCTGGAATCCGCTTCTTGGTCAGACTCGGATTCACCATACTTCATGGTCCGCTCCTGGGCCTTCCACACCGTCAACTCCACTTCCGTCAGCAGTTCCTGTTGCTGGTAGAGGTGGTACACATAAGGGCACAGTGGAGTAGCCCTACTTCTCCCCACTCTTGTAGTAAGCTGGGATACCAGATCGAAAAAGATCCGGCCCTAGTCTACTTTCCGGTTTCCGCTCAGCACTCCGAAGATTGTGTTAGCTAGGGTGATGGTCACCCTGGTGGGCTTTTCCAGATGCAAAACCGAAACAAGGAACTGGAGCAGGCGACGCTTCCGGTCATCGATACAGTCTTCTACCGCGTAGCCATCCTTCGGATTCACGATGCTTCCGAACTTGCCCTGGACGAAATCATCCTTCCGGCTGGCAAGCCCGAGTCCTCCCGTCCGGAATCCGTATACGTCCCGCTACAAATCCTCAGTCCACTGGACCGGATTCCCTCTCAGGGTATTATCGAATTGGTTCGATACGCCACTCAGGATTTCCCTAATCATTCTCTCATCTTTGAAACCCCAAGGTTTCAGAGCTAATCCTTGACAACCCATCGCCGCTAGGTCCTCCTTGAGCTCTCCCTGTTCCGGTTCCTTGGTCGGCATGATCGGAACCACTTTCCTCAGCCTTACTTCACTCGGGGGCAGGGTGTTAGAGCCTAGTCTCTTCCGGTTCAGCCGCGGCATGAGGGCAGCTCTATCCGGTTTCGCTCTCTACGGTCCTAACAAGGGAGCGCTCACACTTTGGTCTTCCGCTCCACCTGCAAACCAACCTCCTTGCGTGCTCACAATCTCAGTCTCTCACTGTTCCGTATCCGCTCACGCTCAAGTCTCTCCTACTCACGCCCGGAGGCGATCTCTCCGTCTCACACCTATTACTCACTACCGGGCCCTCTTGTACTTTCCCTCCTCGCTGCTGTAAACGGAAAGCGTCAGGCGCTAAGACAGAAAACGACAACACGTGAAAAACCAGAGACCTGAAAATGGGCAGGGTCAGGCTTTATATAGTCCTGACGTCCTGGATTGGTCATTATGACCGGTCGGATATTTGGTCCGGTTCTTGACATCTGGTTCTCTCCAATCCGGTCAAGGAGAATCCGGATGGAAATCCATTCCGGTTAGAAATCTAATCCGATTCGCTTCTACCTAAAACCGGATTAGCTCCGTAAGGTCCTCTTGTGACTATTTTTAATTTATCTTTCTCCCTTTAGATGGATCCGGATCCCTATTTCTAATTTCCATTCCACTTAAAAAGGTAAACAAAGAAAAATCAAAAATATGAGTTGTCACACTTGTTATGCACCGTTTCGGATAAATTGCATGATGGCAAGTCCAACATCTCCTCCAAGTTTAATTTCTACAAATTCCACGCAAGAGAATAATAGAGTTAGTAATTCATATGTACAATTGTGTGAACTTCCAAATTCCTGACCGTGTGTCTTGGTTCCTTGTGTAATTTCAGAAGGTGACACCCTTGTAATCACTCCTATTGGTAGGAATATAATTATGCCTGTAGACATAATGAAGTCATTTCTTCCAACTTCTTTTCTTGTAAAGAAAAATATTTAGCATTTGCTATTACCAAAACTCAATTATCCATTACATTTAACAAAAATGAGGGGGTCATGATGAAACCTCCAAAACGTCAGTCGGATCCGAGGCATGTTTCTATGGTGTTTATAGGACCCCCCCATTTTGGTAGTGTGGAGGATAATATTCCAAAATCCCAATAAAAATAAAAGACAAAATTAAAATGTTGTCTACAATGTAGAGTTTCCTATAACAAAATGAGCTTCAAAACCTTTAGTCATAGTACACATTAAAATTCACAATTCACTCACCATGTCCATGAAGCCTCCCCATTGACGGTATCGGAAATGCCAAAACGCTAGCCAATGGTCTAGGTGATGTAGACCTTCTTCGCCAACAGCTCCAGAGGACAACCACCAAGACCGTATTGCGAGGTAGCGGACCTCAGCTTGGACCATGTTTTCCGAATCTTTGTATTGTTTACACAAAGTAATATGTTGCTGTTGGAATGCTTCCTTGATGTACTTCTGCGTATGCTTGTGAAGAGAGGTACTCCAATGCAACAAACATGTCCTCTCGTGATTCTCCATTTCATCATTGGTAGAGCCACTGCCATACACAATGCAAACCGCATTCCAGTTGGCCATGGCGCTATCTTCCATGAATCCCTTAAAGTTAGGATTTGCCACTCCATGGCGATGCATGACAGTGTTCAGGCTTTGCCAAAATTGTACTTGAACTTCTGTATCTTCGGATTGCATATCGCACATTGCAATAGTCATCACCTTTTTATACTTCGTATCATACACGTGGCAAGCCATTGTGGTCCAGTCCTTCACGCGCTTCACATGGTCAAACATCAACCACGCATTTTCCAAGTCCCCTATTGGCTGCATCCGCTTGACGAGGTCCACTCCACTTCCGGGTCCTTCTGTAAGCATCTTGAAAATGTATACCTTTCCCTTGCCTTGACCTGGGAAGACGCTGTCATGTATGAACTCAAACTTCGATTCTCTCTTCATGGTCATAATGTTGTCGATTATCCCTCCATGGTTGTTAGAACGGAAAGAAGAGATGACGTTGCGAATACTTGGACTACTCAAATATTGGAAGCGATCCATGACCTCCTCCATTTCCTCTGCTTTCAACATCTTCTTCTCCCCCTCTCCATTGTGAAATAGATAGTTCCCGAGAAAGTCTTTACTAGCAGAGAGAGCAATTGCGGAGTTTGTGGCTATGGATGTTTTGGCCACTTGCTCCGCGATGAGTCCGCAAATCACTTTAGTAGAATCTCTATACATACCTCTAGCAACAGGGTGGCCATGCTCTCCAAGGTGAATAGCAGCCCTAGTCATTTCTGGATTATCAGTATACGCAAAGTATATCCTAGCCTTGCATGTACCAAGACACGTCGGTGGCATCTTGCAAACCTTGCAAACTAGGGTGGATTCTTTTGGGGGACACCCGCCAACAGTGAAAGGAAACACAGTGTAGCCACTCCACTCAGTTTCATTTTGCCATGAGGCTCTTTTCAAATATTGACAGTTGGCATTCTCACAAACAAGATGGCCAGCGCAGTAGGACTTACGGAATTTGAGGTTGTCGGAGTTGTGGATGTTTGTGGTCACGAGCTTGCACCACGGATGTCCATCGTAGCGCTTGTCCATTCCTTCCAAGTGCTTGGCCCCCGTTGAAGATGAAGATGTTCCACAAGGAGGCAATTCGAAGATGACATCCCCGTCGTATATAGGTGGGAGAAACGGAACCCTTTGGTGCTTCACAGTGCTCAAATCCATTGTTGACAATTCATTTCGAGAGCGATGCATAGTGGCAAGTCTTCTCAAACACTCCATGATGCTTGCTTTTGCTTGTACCTGTGTTTGTATTGGAGGTAGTGACATTGACGAATTAGAGAGACTTCTTGACGGGGTACTAGATAGTGATTTCCCAATGTCTGTCTCTCCAGATGCAATCTGGACAGAACAACTTTGATTTGGAGCATTGACATTGGGAGACTCTCCTTCAGATTCGGTGGACAACTCTATAATTGGATCTAATCTCTCTACTTTCACATTAAGAAGTACTGGAGGCATGAGTGGGACTCGTAGAGCTTTTCTAGTTGGAGTAGGTGATAGGGCAGAAGGACTACATGGCATATCCACTATAGAATTATCTGACTGGCGACTCTGGATTTCTGTAGACGCACCTAGCATGGAGAGTGGAAGTCCATACGCTCTATAGTTCCCAAGAGTAAGATACCAACAACACGTTCCATCCTCCTCCGACTTCACTAGCGGAATAAACTAAAGCACTTCACTTGATTCCGACCTTTTTTCTTCTTCGACATAGATGGAGGACTCTACAAATCTGAATCGGACGTGTAGGAGGTGACAAGGGACTCTAGCGCGTCCATCATCACCAATCGGGAATACAAGAGGAACGTCATAACCATCAACTCTCATCGATGCCATTGTTGCAACTGGAGGAGGCACTCAAAGAATGCCAGAAATCTAAATGCAAGCAAGGAGAAGAGGTAAACAACAACAGAGCTTTGGCTTTTGAATGATTAAGATTCCGGAAATCCTTTAGTCTAAGGTAGTCTTACAGACTCAGGATTGAACCAAATAATTGTGCCGTATTCTTCTTCCTCAGACATTTACTTCCATGACATGGCAATTGCCATTAAACAATAATGTCTTCCATGTACATTGAATTCAAAAAACTACTTCACTGTTAAACCTAGTGAAGCTCCCCTAGAAATCAATTAATTACATCCTAACGAATCCCTAGGATTTTAGTGCCATTAAAAACAAAATATTTAAAGGTTTTCTCTTCTCAATTAATGTGAATGCTCATTACAAATGCACACGTAAAATGTCCTTGTCATACATAGGTAAAAACAATTTCAGAAAAGTCTATTCCATGTAATCACACATTAGCACTCCTCTAATCTAATTTCTTTCAACACCTCCAATATAGATCAAAATGAAAAATGAAAACGAAAGAGAACTCCTCCTCTCACATTCCTATAAGTGAATTGTACAAATTGCGTTCAATATGTAGTTGAACATTCAATTAGACTAATCACATCAGAATCCAGAGATCCTACTTTGAAGTTCCGCAATCCCAAATTATAATATTTCAGATTGGAGTATAAATATGTAAAATTACCTACAAGTAACTTACCTGCTGAAGGTCTAAAATATGGGGCAAATATCATAATACTGTTATACTGCTATACATTCCTTGAAATGATTTCATGCACAAAGAAAAACATACCAAGTCTGTAGGGCCTATTCTCAATACAAAAATTGAGAATTAGGTCTTTGACAATCTACAGAATTTTGTTTCTTCATGCACAGGATTGTCGTCAAGCTCCAGCATGTGCGAGTATTGAAGCTTGTGCATACAGAATTAGACCCCTCTTTAATTGCATCGCCGTCAGTTTGGATTGGCGGCATCATCTTTAATGTAGGCTCCGCCTACATTGTCAATGAACCTCTAGATTTGAATTCGTGGGCACATGAAGGAACCTGCCACGCACCGACTTCTGCATCCTCTTGTCACATGTGTCAGAATTACTAAATGAGGATGTGATGGCCCATGCAAGCATAGTACTGTGTAGAATATAAGAACCACCACTTGTATTATTTTTCCTCATTCAACTGGTTTGGCTTTCATTGTTTGTGTCGTAGTTGAGAGCGTTGATGTATAGGCTATCTGAGCTCCCCCTTCATGCTTGTAGACAACTCAGTTAAGGAGTTCATTAGTCTGAGACCTAAAAAGAGAGGGAAGAGACGAGGTTCCATATATTTCTCATCGTCCAAGGCATTACGGCGATCTAGAATGACGAGAGGAGGGAGAGCGGCACAAAAGACTACCGAACCAGTACCAGTCGATTTGCGGAGAGTTCTTCGATATGAAGGTGGGAGTACTGCTCGTGAGGAGGATGTGCATGCTGCCGATGTTGACGCAGCGCTAGAGGTGTCCTTGTTAAATCCAAGTTCCCAATGCGGTAGACGGGCAGCGGACGCCATGGTAAGAAGCTTTGAAACTGCTCATTTTGTATTCCTTCTTTCCTTTTCATGGTTTAGTAGGAACGCAAGAGTATAGACAATTTTCTGGCAAACTCTAGTGCGTCATTGTAACGGTCTTACTGTATAAGTAGTAGAAATAAGCGGATTGCAAGACATGGGTAGCTAAAAACCTTCTATTCATTCTGACTCGCTCAATTTGATTGTAAAAGAAGTTTTTCTTCAAGAATAGAGATTTGATTTCAAAATCTTAGTTAGCCCTTTAGCACTTCAGTGAAAGTGTCGAATATAGAAGTGTCAATTTGGTCAAATTCCCTATCCTTTTATACAATTAGTTGCATTCCATCAATGCCAAGGTGTGAAGTACAATGAATTTGATAGCTTCTCATGTTACAATAACTTTTGTGAATGCGCACTTCAGTGTGTTTAGGCGATATCTAGATGTTCATGTCACCTCCGATTCTAAAGAACATTGATTTCCAAATTTCGAAGACATTGTGGTGAATGATAGGATTTTAAAAAAAAAATAATCACTTCATTTCTTACCATGACAACGCTCCTTTAGAATTACAGACTCAAAATTGGTAAAAGTATGGAAGCTCTCTCAACACCTTCATTGCCAGACTTTTAAAAGAAATAACTTCGTTTTATTGAAGACAATGATAACCCCTTACATTGTTTTTCTAGGAAATGCATTTGTAGAGTGCCTTAGGCATTTAGGGGAAAATAATATAAATCTCTCCTTTCAATAGACCGAAGGGGCAATTTAGCATTCCTATTGTTTATATTAGATTGCGATTGTCAACTTCGTTAGGATTTTCAAAACATCTTCTAGTGACTTTTTTAGACTTGAACGTGTCATCTGAGGCCACGTGTCAACATCAGTAGCTATACCACCTCCCGACAATCCAAATTCAAAATGGACCGTTGATTCTGACGAGTCATCCACGGCTCCAGATTTCTACCATATCCAAAAAAACTCGAAGAAATGGATCTCCTCGTTATTCTGTAGATTCTTCCTACGATGCAATTCGGAATGTGGTATGTGCATTCCTTTTCTAAATTTCCCGTGACCTTCATCAGAGAGGGCGTCTTAGATAGATTAATTTTTAGCAATTTCTATTTTCCTCTGATGTTGTGCACTTCCGAAATTCCGAGATTTGGGAGGACTGACTGCATCATCTCGCCGAATCATTTTCTGGAAATTTCAAATACACTCGGATGTGCTCATTCTTCAACCGCGCGAGGTTGCGAGGAATCCTAAATTGATGGCAGGAGACCTTATCCGAAGGTGCATTGGATTTTCGAAGGTGCATGATTCCTAAAATTAGAATGGAGATTCCAAAATTGCGGTTTCTGGGGCAGCATGGCGCGCTCTGGCCTTGCCCTTGCGATTGCACCGGCCAGTGGCACTACCATTCCCTCTGTGAATGGTTGGTTTTCCTCATTTGAGTTCCTTTTGCACGTTCTTGGTAGCAGCACGAGATGACGAGGACTATACGGAGCCGCGCGGGCGGAGTTCAAGATGAAGGTGTCGTTCTTCCGTTGGATAAGAGAATCGCCAAGGTATTCTTCAAATTCTCTCTTTCATTCAATCGGTGACCTCATGAATTGTTGATTTCCCTTGGTTCTCCACCATTTTTGGCTTCTGAGTTGGAACCAGTTTGTTGCATTCGTCATGTTTCTATCACGACTTTGGGGCACTGTTCAGAATGGGATTTGAAAACCTCGATGCCACTTAGAGAAGCTCAAATCCAAAATGGGTTCTGTAAACCTCCATTCCAAAATTTCTTAAGCAAAATTGCCACAACAGTCTTCCCGTAATCCTCATCGTGCTCGACCTATCCGCCGCACGGGGTCCCAAAGAATTGTTTCGAGATTCGAGATTCTCCACTAGTTTTCCTGATGCTCAGAGCTGAGGGGGTCCCATCGAGAGCTCCAGGTGCAGCCTCGGATCCGAGGCATGTTGCCGGTGAGGCACTGGGACCCCCACTTTTTCTTAAACTTGTCGGATTCCCATTTTATGAGATCGGTAACCCTACCTAGTTTGTTATTGATCCCGGCAGTCACTAGATACCCAAGGATTCATCCTTGTCATCACAAGCTTCCCGATCCCCGTGAGAAATCTTACTGTTTTCCTATTGAATCTAGTTTTTATGAGTTGCAGCATCTGCTTGTAAGGCCTTATTCGTTAAAATGAGACAAAATGGTCATTTTGAGACTTCAAAAATTGAAAACCAAAGCCCCATTTCACAAAGAGTTGTTGAACTCAATGATAAATAGAACTGTTTTCTCAACATCAACAAGAAGTTGCATCTAAAGAGATAAAAGAGGTGATTTTATATGATGACAATCAATTTAATAATGCGATGGTTCAAAAGGTGCTTTCAAGGAAATTAATCAAGCGAATGAGTTCATGATCAATTAAGAAGCTTCGAGGAACCGTGTCATTTGCAATAGAATAGATCATTTATAGTGAAAACAAACGAATCATTGAGTTTATTTTTGATTTTCCCAAATCCATGTGAAAACAATAAAGTGCTTCATAGTTACATGTCGTAGCACCTCCTCTGTGTTCTAGTTTTTGTATATTTGCTATGCTATTTATAGTAACTACAATACGCCCGTACATACTCAATTTCTCTGAGTACTTACAATTTGACAATCATTCTACTCATGGTAAAAGAGACTACAAAATGGATGGATTCTAAAACTTGTCTTTGTTATTTGCACATTTTCTCCCACTTTTTTTCTTTGGTTTTCGAACTTTCAATCTTTGCTGCTTCTATTGCTTGCACCTTTGCAAGCCCTCGTAGAATATTGTCACGCCTCGAAGGATAATGCGGCCGACCTCGACTATCAGAAGTATCCCAATCATTCAAACTCTGCGTAGCCCTAGCTTTCCGCTTTGGCCTCCTCATGCTTTTGGGAACCTCCAAAGCAGAATGAGATTTTGGACCTTTGAGGGGCGACCTTGGTAGAATCGGTTTAGGGTTTAGGTCTACAACTACAGCCTTGGTAGATTTTGAGCCCATACTTAGCCTTTGCTCTCTAACAATTCTTTGTCGAAAAAGACTATCCGATGACGGCGTTCGACTCGCTCCGCGAGACTTCAAACGAGGTGATGAATTACCATCAAACGATGTTTTATAGAATGAAACAGCCTTCCCGTGAAGTAAAATCTCGTTTTCTCCCTTTAGAAGTAGTTCTGATTCCACTCCAACAATGGGGATAGAAGCCAACCAAGTCGAAGCTTGAACGTCATCCTCGAGCCGAGGATATCTCACAACGTTGTCGACCGGGAGCTTTAGTTTCCGACTTGTGGGAGTGCCCATGCACGAAGTTGGTGATGCGGATCGTCCGTGGCTCGAGGACGTGCGCTTCAACGGCGACGGAGAACAGATAGGAGTCCTTCCGGGTCCACGACTCGGGGGGCTGTCCACAACGCCGTCCTCAATATCCCCCTTTGAATAGTCGATGGCAGCCGACGCGGCATCCGCGGCAAAGCGCAACATGTAGGGCTTAGAGAAGGGAGCTGTTTCACAGCTTCCACCATCGGATTTGGAGTCACTCGATAGTGCCTTTTCCGACCCAGAGAGGAGGCTCCTTGTGATTTTTTGATTCACAAGTGATCCCAAAAAGCGAACACCTTCGACCTACACTAAATAATTATTAATAAGCTCAATTCCTGCCTTTTGCATCGATCAAGTAGTACTTCGAGGGCAAACAAATTCTTAAACATTGAGCCAGAAGATGATTTTAAAAAAAAGGGTTTCATATATTAATTACAACGAATGGTCATTCACTTGAAATACATAGTACAAAATGCCTGGACCCCTACATGCTTAATCACACGGAAGTGTAAACTCTAAGTCGAATTTTAAACTCTACGGCGACGCGTCTCTACACGTAGACCTACTGCGGAAAGTTCGTATGAGCAATTCATGACCTTCGCGGACTTCTTCATGCCCTCAATGATATCTTGGAGGGCATGGTCATCGGGACCAGGTGGGTCTAACTCGATCCGATTCTCATTGACGTATTGTTGCATCCCGTCGTCCGGACAGTTGGAATGCAACCTCCGGAGCCAAAGGAGCAGCTCGCCCATGAGCACGTCGTCCCTCCGCTTGGAATGACTCCAAGTCTTGAGGAACAAGGCATTCCCATTATCATTGCAAATACTCTTCTCAGGAGAATCATCAATGAGAAGGGTATTTTGATCGTTAAAGAACGAGCCCTGACTATGAACGGAAAACAAGCCATCCTCAATAATCTTCAAGCAGAATACTTTGTTTCTGCGATGGAAGAACTTTCCAGGAGCAACTTCTACCTTCGAACACTGCTCCTGGCCTAGTATATCGAAGGGGGCCCTGCAATTGCTGAACAAGTGCCCAGCAATCGATTCTGCATTATGCTTCATCATGGTGGACCACACAATGACCCTATGCGCAATTTCCGACACTTGCCGCAAGAATTCCCTGACATTCTGTCTAGCGAATACTGCTTTCGATCCGATGACAGTCGGGTACTGATGGCTAAGAACGTTGTCTTCAACCTTATAAGACTTCAATTTATCAGCAAACGCCCTTGGCATGCTCTAGCAAAGCACACCGTTCAAGTCTAAGACAATATTCAGCCATTTTCTCCGTGGTGGAGGCATCAAAGGACGCAAGCTCATTCGCAAGACCTCTCTTCGCCCCTCCGATGCTACCTGATCAAAGCAAAACAAATGAGAATTGGAATTACCTGAATAAATGCAAAAGTGGGAGAGCCAGTAAGCGGACAGATGCATTTCATTCCACTAATTGACTAGGGACTTCCGCGAGGGAGTGCTTTCATTGGTACCGGACGTTGCACATTTCTATGTGTATTGAGCTAAGCATGAACACATGGACAAATCGGATCAATTAGACGTCATTGTACACAATCTATTGAAACGCTTATACTTTATTTAAGGTAGATTATAAAATATATGTCAAAATTTCATTTAAGTATGGGTCGTCAAGACTGCGCATTGAGGCCTACGCTATACTATTCTACACGCATGTCGCCCACGGACATACGTTCCGTCCGCGCAATTCATTCAAGGATAGGCACGCCATCCTGTCAAGCATCATGAATTCGAATAAGAGTCGGCAGTTCATGCGCACCGCATTCCAAACATCCACACAATAACAAACGACTATTACACTCTCTACCTTGAATTAATACTCTGGATTTGAGGAGTTACCTACGAAGATCCACCCGCTTGGGTGGAATCGTCTTTCCCCTCAGCGGGCTTAGAAGAAGGACCTTTCTCTTCGTCCGGAGGAGTATCGTGAAGATCTTCTTCGCCCTCGCCGTAGTCCACCTTCTCCTCCTCTTCATCAAAGAAGGGAGAATGGCGTTCCACAACAGCCTTCGCCGACTCAGGGACGGAGGTCATTTCCATCGAAGCCGCCGGGACCTCTGCAACACGATCAGCATCGTCAACACGAGGATGCTGTCCTGCATCGTGCACAACAATTTGTGGCTCCGGAACAACAACTTCAAATGTTGAAGGGATTGGCAAAGATATCCTTGGCAATTGCGAAGTTGGTGTGCAAACAACGACATCTTCCGGTGTCACTGCACGACCACCCTCATTATCATCGACACGAGGATGAGGGAGCCCAGCGACCAGTTCCTGCACGATTGGTGATGTAGAAACAGGCAACAGAGGATGTGAAGGCCCAACCTGGGATACAACCAAGGGATTTCCAGGTTGTTGACTAGACTGGGATGACAAGAGCTGCTTGAGTTGCTCAAACTGGGATGATAGATCCGAGATTTGGGCTTGCGACTTTATCTGCAACTCCATTATTTTTGCATTCGCATCGGCCAACTCTTTGTCCCTTGTCGCCCTTGCTGCTATTCGTTCAATTCTTCTGGTCCTCTTCTCCTCTTCTAGCCTCCAATAGTCCTTCTCCACCTTGATGATGGAACCCGTGGGCAAGAGCAGTGGCTTCATTTCCTTCTGTTTGAGAGCGCCATCATCGTTTTCTTCATCGTCATCAGATTCTCGAGGATGATCCGCAACATCATCATCACTGCCCAGGTCAATGAAGGTTGGCAAGTTGGAAACATGGGCATCAACTATGAGTTCATCATCCGCCCCAACATTCTCTTCCGCCCTTTCTCGGCCAACATCCCCAACATTTTCAGTCCTCTTTGCGTTGTCCTCCATCATCTTGTCAAATTCTGTATCTGATTCAATATCCTCCACGATAGGACGCACAACAGGATCCACACCCGCGAGTGCCTGTGATTCATTACAAGGAGGTTGGGCAGGTTCATTCTTGTCAGACACACCAATCACGTCTACCAATCCAAGAGAGGAAGGTTGGATGTTCAAATTCTCAGAGGTAACGGGATCAGTAGTCGGATCCAGAGTTGGCATCGACACCGAGGATAACCACGCACGCATTTGGAACGTATTTGTTCCGAACTCGTTTATTCCGTCCAATTCTGGATCGGAGCTAACGAGCTCTTCAATCTGCACTTGATTTTCCGTCACGAAGGTCCCAACAGGTGATTCCAGTGTCATGGGAGGCGACGGAGGCGAGTCAGACAACACCATAACGGGTCCACGACGAGGAGGTTGGACATATGTGAGCGAGTACGGCGAGTTTGAATGCATGAAGTCATTCTTGTCAAGTTTATCTGCAAAGTAGAATATACTTCTATATCCCTTTGCATCGTACTTGTCGACGTAACCATAGAAGAATGCCCCAAACATCTGAATCAAGAGAAGAGGATATCAGTGAGTCGTAGGGGAGCAAGGAGAGGTTATCGTCGTGTCGAGGATAACAAGAGCATCCTACAGCCTTTGTTTTGTATGAAGAGCAAAGACAAGAGCATGACAAGAAAACGGATTATACAAACTAGGTGATTATCGTTGAGTCGAGGATAAACGAGACAATTCCTCGATAGATTCACGAACTACAGCAGCCTAACAAATCCACTCCACAAACTGACCATTATCCTCGAGTTAATGATAGTAAATGACATTGATAACGTGACCTACCTTTGCAGCAAGCATGAGCTTGACTCTGGTATAAATTCCAAGCACGTTCTCGCCAGGGACTGCAAATGCTTGAAGGATCTCTAAATAGAACTCCATTCGGAGTTCAGTGGGATGAATTCTCCACTTGCATTCTGTGTTTCTGTGCGCATCCTTGAAATAAGGACAAGTTCCCGAAGGTACTCAATACTCTGGCTTCATGAAATCCCGTACAAATGAAGCGAATTTGTTCTCTTTCTTGAAGAGGAAGAGAAGAGGCACATCTGGGGCGGCGCCTCGGTTCGTCACGTTGTTGAGCATTTCCGCTTTGTATGGGATGTACTTGGACTTCAGTATATCGTACTTCGCCATGTTCAAGTCAGCGAAGCTAACAACCGCGCTCAGATCCTCACTGTCACGTAATATGAAAAGCCAAACGTTGGCTGCATTCATACTTGGCTCCAACTTGTCGTCCAAGAAGTCCAGAAATGGGTCTATGGCTGCCTCGACTGCTGTGGGTTTTGATCGAGGGACTTCTCTCGTGTCAACCACTACAAGATTCACCTCCCGACGGTAGTAAGTGAATCGGTTAGTGGTGACAAGCGCCTTCGCTGAGACATCCATTCCGCATATTTCCACTCCACCGCTCAATTCAGGAAGACTGTATTTCAGCTTCATGAAGCGATTGTACATGTGCAGAACGTCTGGGAATTCTTTTCCTAGGTCCGACACCCGCTTTAGCCATGCATCATTTTGTAAGCGCCTCTTGAAGTAGTTGGCCTTGATGTGTGAAAGGAGGAAATCCCATGTAGCAGATGAGAATCGGTGGCGAGACTTCCGAGACCTCCACCGCTCATCGATTATGTCCTTCCGGCTATCTAGAAGCTTTAAGTCAGGCTTGATGCTCATCAAGTCTTGAATCACGATTTTCTTCCTCTTCCTTCGCTCAGTCCAGTCCGTACTTGTCATGTTGTCCATTGCTAACACCTTCATTCTTGAAACTGAAAGCTTAGGATAAGCTGCAGCGCGACCAGGAGTAATCCCAAGCAGATGTTGTGCCTGTTTTCCGAAATCCATATCAGTGAAATGGCCAGCATGTTTGAAGAACTCCCTTCGTAATCCGGCAGGCTTCAATTTGTACCCCTTATTTTCCTTATACATTTTAAGGGTAGCTGGGTCAATGAGCTCGCCTTCACCGTGCTTTGTCAGGAAGAGTTTCCAGTGATCCCACAACTCGTCCGAGAGGGTTATTATCTAGATTTCGTTCTTCAGGTCTGACAGACCCCTTATTGTTGCACCGTCTCCTTTTGGATTAATATTTTGGAAACGATCTACAACTGCATCGGTAAAGCTCTGCAAAGAAGAGGTTATGGAGAAATAAGGACAAAGAGAGAGGATGATAAAAAAAACATAGAGTCCATCATGAAATTGAGTTCTATTTAAAATTCAAACTATTGATCAATGAATACAAGACTAAAGGAATTCAATGCTGTAGTGCAGCAGGTATCGTCGAGTCGACGATGGTGGTATGCTCTCGCTCACCTTGTAGTTGAGCGGACTATATACAGCCTTATTCTGTCGCACCACATGATTGGTCAACTCAAGAGTGGGACGCTTGCAGGCGATCCAGATGTTCGTACAACTGATTATTTGATTCCCCCATGTCGGTTGCGCATGATCTAGGTGGTTCGTTGCATTGTAGAAGCGCGAAATGTGTCGAAGTTTGTTTGGGTCCAACATCCAAACAATGTATGCGTCCCACCTCTGTAGTTCTTCACGCCTGCTCTCCCCACATCCTTGCTTCTAAAGCTCCTTGGATGCTGTTATACTATGTTGGCCATTGATAATCATGAACTGGCCATTTTCAATGTCTTCCCACTTCTGGGGTTTCATTTTCAAGAGTTGATTATTTCTGTCCATTGGAGTCAAGCATACTTTCTATCGCTGCTTGATGTCGATGAGTTGGATGAGCTGCTCTTTCACAGACTTGACCATGTCTTCTTGCAGTGCACGGATTATATACTATTCTTTCGCAATCACGCATTGCTTGATGTCCATACTAATAGTGTTCTGATCGAAGAGAAAACACTGCTTGTGTTATGCCCAGAACTCCCTCTGAATGAGTGCGTGCCTCTGAAACTCTTCCATCGGCTCTTCTGATTGAGTTCCAACTGATGTCAATGCAGACCCCGAGCTACTTGCACCTGTGGCACCTCCCACTAAACTCCTCTTTCTTCTCTTATTTGGTGGTGTTGGGCTCGGATCAATGGAATCTTGAGTTTGAGTCTCCGGCATGGGTTGACTAGGTTGAGTCCCCCTACTTCTGCCTCCTCCGCTTCCAGATGGCAGGTTCCGCTTTCCAATCGATTCTCGTTGTTGAATATTACGTATTTGTCCTCCCACACTTGGAGGAGCTTGAACGTTTGACAAAGCGTACCTATCCAATCAGGGTTGCACGGACGCTGGGACGTCCGGACGTCCAACGTCCGCGTCCACGGGTTTTTGAGCGTCCGAGGACATAGAAATTTCGGACTTGTGCCCGTCCAGTGGACGGGCGGTCGGCCGGTTCAGTGAGCCGATCGAGCGGTCGGATGGCGAGGACGGGGCAGACGGGGCCGACCGAGCGGACGGATGCGGAGCACGGGGCGGACGGAGCCGACCGCACGGATAGGGCAGACGGGGCCGACCGACCAGACGGACGCGGACCACGGGGCGGTTGGGGCCGACCGCGCGGATGGACGGGGAGGACGGGTCGGACGGGCCCAAACCTAAAACTTGTCTTCCCGAATCTACCCCGGACGACGCGAACCTACCCCAAACCTGCGGACGGCGTTCGATCGGACGATCCGTCCGCTCCCGAACCTGCGGACTGGCGGTCCGCCCGACCGCTCCGTCAGACATCCCCGACTCCCCTCGACCGCTCCGTCAGTCGCCCTCCTGACCGCTCCGTCGGCCACCCGACCGACCGCTGCGACGTCACGCCCGACCGCTCCCACGACCGTCTGACCAACCGCTGGACGCCGACCGACCACAGTCCGGCCGCGTCCATGACGCCTGGACGACGGACGTCTAGACGTCCGGATTTTGGACGCGATTTCGTGATGGACGTACGTCCGAGACAACCCTGTATCCAATGTTTGGAAGATAAGGCTGAGCTTGGTCGCAGTAGCTTTGCCAGTCCCAGTTTTCCATGGAAGATATCCGCTATCTATGAATTGCTGATTGAGGGACTCCATTTCAGAGCCCTCCAATAATGTCATGAGGTTCTCAAGGTCAAACTCTACTTGATTTGAGTTGACATTGAGCACTATTGAGTGACAATGTTTTTTGGCTTTCCCAGCGTCATCTACCTCACGTAGGACGATCACAACATAGTTGTTGTGGTGAGCATCTATGAACATCACCTTCTCATTCAAATTCCACACAAGGTATCCCGGCTGCCCGGAGACTTTGTACCAAAGAAAGACATAGTCTTTCCATCGGTTGACACCAAAACTCCAACTTGCAACATGCGATTTGAACTGGAATAGTTTGCCATAGCTATCCTCCATTTCCGAAATGAAGGGTCCACCTTCGACAGGATTGACGAAGGGTTCCTAGTGGTGCTTTGTCACTGAATAGTTGTACGCATCCTCCGACTCCATTCTCAGGTCCTGTAAAAAGACGTACATTCTTGGCATTTAGTTTAAGCCTCTACTCTCCATTTCCAAAAGAAGTCCTATGAATTTGCTTTAGTAAAATTCACATAATTGGACATAGCATCGTCGACTCAACGATAACTGGTGTTTGAAAATGATTCCACTAGCTGCAAATTTGAGTGGTCATTTCATGTGAATCATACGTGGAGAACGTATGGGGCTACTCGAGATTACTATTGTTTTTATTTGATGTTGTATCAATGATTCAAGGATACAATGTTTTTTATACAAAATAATGGGGTTTTCTGGAAAATATTGTTCTTTACCTCCATTTCAGTTCAGTTTTATCATATTCATTAAAATGGAGGATGGAGAGCCTCCCAAAATAATGTTGTCTATTTTTAGGCCTACAATTCAAGTCGAGTTGAAGTGAGTTTAAGTTGATGGAAACACAATTCTTTAGTTGTAAGTTATAATTTTCATTAAAATGGGAGTTCAAAGTTGCCTAGTACAATTTATAGTAGACAGAGAGAAAAGTCATTTTTTATATAAGTATCTATTGTGTCTAGTGCTGAACACCAAGTCATGAGCTGAACGGTTGGTTAGAAGAGGCTATTTATCTCATTCAGGTGGTCCGAGTTCGATTCCCATTGAATTCGTATGAACGACTGGAAGAAATACATGACTTGGTACTACTAAGTGAGCTTCGCAGGTAGGAAAGTTGTAACAACCAACCGGACCCTATCCCAAATTGTGACAAGTGCTTCACACGTTAACAGAATAAAAAGTGGTCTTATCCACTACCACTTTTTTCCACTTCATATTCCTTTTCAAATGAGATGTACAAAGTGAATAAATAGGGAAATTGAATGGAAACATAGAGACATCTTTATAAATAAAGTAATAAAAAATATATTGAATACAACGTAAAAGCACATTTGTTGCACAAGGTGCTTCATACTACAAAATCAAATTGTAAATCTCTAATCTATATATCTAATCTAGAGCAAACAAAATAGAATTAGATAAAATCCTTCTTGGTTATGCAAAAGCAAAACAAAAAAATAACACATCAAATCAAAATATTAAATCCAACACAAAATAATATGGATGATCCCTATGCCATGTCGTCCATCTTTAATCGGAATTGTACGTAGACAAACTTCCATTGATAACGTCGATCTGAGCAGATGGTATTTTAAGGACACATTCAATTGTGTCCTTCTTCACCCTAGACTTCCAAGCCGTCACCAATGAATTTGTTTCTTCCCAAACCGGGTTCTGGGCCTCGTCCACTTTCCAACGCAAACCTTTTGTGGAGTCCCATCCAGTATAGTATTCTTGAACAATTCGTTCACGTGATGTGGGCCGAAAGTATTGAATCAACACACAATTAGAATGATCGGGGTTTGCAAAAGGATCAGACAAGGCTCGCGCAATCCATATAGGCTTTGCATCACCATCAGCTGGTCGAATGGCTACAAAGTATCCTTTGAAAACATCACGGGCCACGCGAAAAGATGGCAATGGGCGATTGCGGAGTTGCCCTACAAAGGCATCGTCTTCACCAAATTCCTCACGCAACTGACCATCGTCATCAAGTTCGTCTTCCTCCGTCGTTTCCACGCGAGTAGAAGGCCAAAAGCCGTCCTTCAATACAGTTGACGGTTCAATTGTCTCCTTCAAGGCCGCATTGACTGCTCGCCAGTAGAATACCAAGTGCTCGAACCGTCTCCGATATTCTCCACTTCCATCCTCATTGCACAATGCTTCCCAATACTTGATGAAGCCAGATAACCCTTTGTAAATGTCATCCACACTTCGCATTGGGAGATGGACAACAGGCATCGGTTCCCCTCGAGGCCAAAGACTGCGTCCTTCGGTATCCTCTCGCCATAATTTGATCCCTCCACCTTTCTCAGGGAGCCAATCACTATCCGTATAGTAGTGCTTGTACTTCATAATTGGAACACCTGCTGAGTTTAGATAAAACTTGAATTGTTGTGCCTTGGTATGGCCAACAAGTGCATCCTCTCCATCCAAAATGGAACCTTCTATGAAGGCTTTAAAATCTGGCACCTCCTCAATAAGGTGAGGAATTGTAGGTACAGAATCCACATCCATGAAGGACTTCATGAGAGATGGGATAGTAGGGAAATTTTCTTTTTTCAACTGCATACTCCACCTCCCAAACAAGGTGTCGATGTCATCATGCGTATGACCCACCAACATGAAACTAACATAAACCTCACGAAAGATCTTCTTAGCAACAGGAAGGGACCAAAACGCAAACACAAATCTGTTCTTGTTGTCTCCCGTGGCGTTGTCCATTTGCACGTTTAGAACCGGAGGAAGGAAAGTCGCCGAAATTGCAACTTCAGGTTCTGGCCGAAGAAAAGATTTGCAAACATCCGCTCTTTGTAGCACGGCATGGAATAGAGGAGCGGAACCCGATCCAGCAAACAATTCCCACGAGGAAAACTTCGGTGGAAGCTCAAGATCTCGAAAGAGTTTTGCTAACGACCCTACCGTGTAGTTTGAGTCGTGAATGAAAACGTCTAGACCATAATGTGCATAACGCACATCACCGTGTCCATGAGCAATCATACCCGTCACAGAAACCGGTAGCTTCATAAGCCCATCAAGTTGTTTGCTTTTGTGAGAGAATACAGGGGATGCTGTTTTTGCATGATCCATTTTGTCATGCATGATTGTCAAACATTTGTGAGGGTACGCGTTGGACTTATAGCGATTCGCGTAATATTGATCTCGATGTGCTCGAGCCGTAGCCAGATGATTGTCTAATAGAAGAGTCCACTTCCATTGTAAACCAATAACGGCGGTCCTCCTCAAAGTTTGTAGTTTATCACATTTGGAGCACCTAGCAAAATTGTCCCCTAGCTTTTTGGCACTGAATTCAGGGAAGTTTGGTTTCCTAATCTTGCTGACATTAGAAGCTGAGACTTCCTTTAGCCCGAACTCAGCATTTGCTACGTTGACCTCAGGAATAGTCTGCTTCCACGTGAAAGTAGTAGGCAAAACCATGGACACCTTCTTCTGTCCAGATGGAAGAGTGTGTGTACGATGTGGCATATGATCCGCGGACTTCTCAAGCATGCACTTCAACGTCACCATGGCTTGCAAAGTATGCTTCCTCGGCTTCTACTTACCCAAGTTTCCATGAGGCTGAGTTTGATCACCTCTTGCAGCGAACCCTTGGAAATGATGGAATGTTGTTTCCGAGACACCAGCAATGTATCGCGATGCTGACAAGCAAACATCAATCCCTTCGACAGTCACCACCCTCTTGCCCTGAGCATCACGATGGACTTGACGATGCACGTCCAGTTTCATATGGTATCGGAACTCGAACGATGACTTGTAGTACATACGTTCACGGAAAGCCCGAATCTTCTCCCTTGGAAATGGTTGAATGCAATTCTTGGAGCAGCAAGATTTGCTGGACACTGAATTGATAAACTCTTGAGTGAGCAGGTCCTTGGCCTTCACACACGTCTCAGGACGAGGATTTCTGACCGACGATGTATATGGTCTGGACGTTGAAGAGGAAGGTTGTGAGCGACTCGCTTCTTGACGATTATAATCGTCTCGAAGCTCGTGATCGCGAAGACTTGATCCATTCAAGAACACACGTTCGATAGGCCAAGCACGGAGAGAGTACCTCCAATCCACTGGAACATCTTCAGCACGCAGCGATTTTGAGATGTGAACTGCGATAAGGGAATCTCCAAGCGGGCCGTGAGAACCGAGGACAAGGTCGGAGTTCACACTGTGACAAATTCCCTCGGCTACAAGCAAACTGTCCACATTGTGAAGGATGACCACCTGCGTCATCCAAAGCCTTCGAGGGATGCCATCACAGTCAGGAATGTTGGTAGTCTCTTCCGGCTTGTTGTGAATCTCACCTTCATCGGAGGAGTACTCTGGCAACACTAACATTCCTTGCTCCATTACGTCTGTACAAGAAATCACAAGCAAGTGAGTAGACCAAAAGACGGAAGACTACAACGCATTCGGTAGTTGGAAGAGACTAGAGTAAACTCAATTCAACTCGTTCCGAGTTGAATGTTAAGAACAGAATCACAGTACGTAGAACACTGAATTATAGAATTTCAATGCATAATTCCAGCCAGAACACGTCATACAGAACAAATAGAATTGGCAAATATTATTTGGCTAAAATGCGGAATGCAATGTCCTATGGTTGTTTTAAGAGACAAAGACAATAATATCAAGCCCACATTAATTATAATTCATGAATGTGTGGAAAACATTCTAATACATGCCTTGATTGAATAATGTAATACATTAGATCCTAGATGTAATACGTGAGCATTAAAGATTCAACTTGCATTGAGTTAGAAATACCCCTAATATAAAGATATAAAGTAGTGGAAGAACTATCTGGACCGATGATTTGAAATTTTTTCAATTAGTATTTACATGTTTAGCAGGAGCGGCATCTACTTAAGATCATTTTCAAACCGCAGAAATAATATTCAACTAACACAATATTCATTAAAATGAGAGTTTTCCAGTGAAATGGGAGTTGAGGAAGAGACTTTCAACCATGAATTTAATATACTTGTAGATCAATGACTACCAAGAAAGCATTGCAATGACACAGAAAGTGCATACGGAAGGTACAAATTCCAAAATCGAAGGTCAAAATTGTGACTTCTTCATAATTTATAGGAAGTCATCAAATATACATGTATTGGATGTATGCACTATAAACATAGAGTAATCCATGTACAAAACTACTACTTCCATCGTAGACTACACTTGTATAAGATACATATGATGTAAAACGTAGGGTTCAGGAAGCACTACGACTAAGCACTGGGACTTTTGTGAAATTGGCAATTGCGTCCACAAGATGAAGGCTTCGTGACCAAAAGGTTATGAGCCTACCTTTATTAACGACAGAGACAAACGTAGGGATTGTCAAAGCCCGGATATTGGAGAATCGAATAGCACCTGTTCCTCCACCAAATATTCTCAGACATTTGCATCGAAGAAAATGCAATGCAAAAGATTATTTGGTGAGGGAACAGTTGTTATTCAACTCTACAACTTCCGAGCTACAACAACGTACTGTCCATAATGACTATGAGGTCCACGATTGTCAAAGCCCCGGAAATTGTAGAATCGAATACCAGCTGTTCCCCTAGTTGAGCCAATTCATGGTAGAAGAAAGCAAACATTATATAACCTTAACTCTCAGCTACTCTTTGAATGTACTCTCACACACCACAATGTCCAAAAAGCAATGTATGAGTGTACATTCAAAGAATAGCTGAGAGTACAGGTTATATAATGTTTCCTTTCTCTTCTACCACGAATTGGCTCAACTAGGGGAATAGTCGGGTCTAAGACATCGACTCTACAACTTCCGAGTTTCAACAACCCCATACATTATTCTCTACTATTGATAAAATTGGGCTCAAGGCCTTACTAAGGTTTAGGGTTTTTATTTTTCTACTCTCTACACAAACTTAGGGATTGTTGAGCCTACATGTACATAATTAGGACCTCTTCTACATACAATTATACATGAGCTACAAGATGCAGTCCTCAATTTCTCCCGAGCCTTTAGAATTTCTTCTCTCCGATTGTATCCCCCCTTGTTAATCTGTCCGAGGTTGCCTCCATTGCGCTTACAACGACCTTCTCTTCTAGATGCCCCAACTAGGAGTTGAAACAACAGTACAAAACGATCCACTGTGTTTCTAATTCTTCAAACTCCCTTGTTCCAACGGAACCTGTGGACGTGGAATGGACTGCCCAGGAGCAATAACTGCAACCGATTCTCCAAGCGGACTATTTGGAAACTTGAATTTCTCTTCCACTATGGACGTTGGATAATTCGCGTCTTCATAAAGCTCACGCCCATCACCCAATAGTTTAGGGTCATCTCGGACCATTACCCATGTATTGTTATAGAACATCATTACCGAGCAGTCCTAAATGTATAATGTATGAACCCCTAGTATGGACGGAAGACTATCACTTATAAATTCCCAACATGTACTTCTTTGTAGACTATCAATCTACAATATGAACACATAATATGAACAAGTATTATATGTGTGATTTACATCGCTGTAACTCCCTCGCCTTGAGAATCTCAGGCCCCCGACTGTATCCTATATTTGGCTTCTTATACTCATTCCACCGTTGATGCCTCTGTCATTGTAAGAACATGCGATCCGATGTGTCGAGATGACGAGCATCGCTTCGAATTCTCTGCACCCCATCATGTATCTTAGACATCCAGACACTCCTTGACAGGACATACCTGGGACGGCGCCTTGTACTATCACAAGCAGCTCCGATATGAGTATCATGAGATCCACCAGTATCATGAGATCCACGAGAGATCCTTGACTTGTTCCCTGGTGCAGGAATTTGTATTGTGGCCTCGTGATAAAGCTTCTTTTTTGGCGCCATGTCTGATGCCACCGGCGATAACTGAGAAGCAAGTGGCCCCCCACAGCGCAAAGGAGAAGGTGAGCAGGACTTTGGCAGACGTGGGCCGTTATTAGGCGGACTATCCACCACACCGTCATCCACGGGCTTAGTAGAATAGTCCATTGTGGAGTTTGCTGTTGCCGTCGAGCACAGAAAGTTCCCCCTGCTCAGGATTGCATACTGTCCATAGTCCAATATAGAATCCGCCGACGCAACGCACGGAAGGTGATCATCTCCATCAGTTGAATTCCATACGTCCAGACTCTAGAAGCAAATCATATTTATATCATGACCATGAAATAGAACTGCATAGCATTGAGAACATGAAACACTGTCCACAAACAAACCTAGAACGTGACTCAATCACACCATCCAAGCAACTAGGAAGCTCCAATCGAGCTGATTTGAGACACGAGCACTAAACCATGACTATTTTATTAGAGGCATAAGGACTGAAATTACAAATCTCCAGAAGGCAGGCTTCAGTCAGTTCGACTCGAGCTAAATTAGACCAGAGCATGGAAATCGAGAACCTATGCCTCCCTTAGTGTAGTCCTAACGAATGCAGGAAGATGCCTGCACGACCTCCATCAACTTATCATACTCCCTCTTCTGTTTTCTATCGTCACAGAGCATGCGACGTCCAATTTGATTGGCCGCATTCTCTCGGAAGGACTTAAGTCCCTCTTCACGAGCCACGTGAAGATTCTGGAACCAAGGGAGCAGGACATCTAGGAGGAAAGTGTCCTTCACACCATTACCTTTGTATGACCATGATTCCGGTAAAATGACGTTCTCAGCATTGTTAAGAATGTGCTTTATGGGACTGTCATCCACTATCACGGTATTTTGGGACGAGAACCTCCCCCGATAGCTAGTGAACAAGGTCTCCAAGTTTTTAAGGAAGAGTTCCTTATTTGTGCTTGGCTCCCTGAATGTTGTAATTCTGGAGTTTTTTTCTCTACATTTCAGAGTCGTACAAGAGGTCTATCCTAGTTTGACTACCGGTAGGTCGAGCCCCTTAAAGAGATAGGCGGCCACTTCATCAGTGGTGGAAGTCTTCATACTGCTCCACACTAAAATTGTAGCTATCTCTCCTAACGCATGTAAGAAATCAGAACACCTGGGACGAACATACACTAGCTTTGGCCCCACAACTATTGGCTCAGTAGCAAAGTGCGGTTGGAATGCGTCCCCAGTCTGTTTGGCCCAGCCCTTATACTTGTGATCTTCACAGGCGCACAATACCCCATTGAGATTCAAGACGACGTTGATCCACTTGTCCACAGCCTTGGACTCCAATGGAAGATTGACCACCTCCTTATGTCTTGGAAGATCACGTGGAGGATCAGATTCCTGATAAACAATGGACAAATGTGGAGCTAGTATTATCCTGCATTCATAGCCTCTGGACATCGCGCTAATTGAAACGGTCGTTCAAATTTGTAGACGTCAATAAACAAACACAGAATTCAGAATGTAAAATTCAAGACATACCTTCTGCTACGAGGTCTCGGCTGTCTCCGCAGTAACATCCCTTGTCGTAGCGGTCGGCTCGGGTATCATGACCTCGAGAAGATCAGCATCAGGTATGACACTGTCTTCAAGTACAAGAGCGGCAGTATTCAAGGATTCAAGCTTGTCCTCTTTGAAGGTGACATTCTGATCCGTCGGCTCGTAGACAACATCATGCACATGTTTCGATGAGGTCGGTTCGGAAGTGAGTACACCTGATGCAACAGTAGGTGGCAACAAATCTACAACATTGACAGCACCTGCAAGTCAGGAGTGTACAAAGGAAGTGTTGTAAGGAATCCAGGTATTACTGCTTTACATAAAAATGTTTTGATGTACATACACAATGTCTCAAAATTTTGAACTCCATGGTTCGGTCCACTAGAAGTTCAGCTATGTCAAAATTTTTGAGTTGTCTATGAGATAACTCTAAAACTACATACAGCCCACGTCAAAAACCAGATCGAGTTGAGCTAAAACTGTACAAGAACACCGAGTGATCATTGAGGTGCACCTGAGCCGGACTCTTGGCTAGGAGACGCGGTTGGCTGGTCGGGGGTCTCCACCACATCACCACTGCTTGCCTCTGGAGGAGCAAGTACACACTGCGCCTCCACAGGTACCGGTGGCACAACCGCGGATGATGGTGGAGGAGGTGGTGTCCTAGGCAGTGGATGCGAGGGTGGTGCAGGCACCGCGAACTCTGATGGGCCTACCTGACCTGAAGGTTGGACCGAAGACGACGTTGATGGCTGGTTTTCAAGCCTCAGTTGAGGTGCCACAGGCTGGACCTCGGCCATGGGCCTCCCACCCTTCATCCACAAAATCAAGGTGTCTAACTTGTCGTTAGCTTCCTTGGAATCTTGCAGCATGAACGTTTGCATGCTATCCAGCCTCTTGTTCATCTGCTGCTATTGCAGGATGTTCTCCGCCCGATCTTGGAGCCGCTTCTCCTCGATCTCAGCAAACCTCCTCTCGAGGATGTCATCCACGAGTGAAGTCTTCCTTCTCTTCCACGGATGGATGGACGACGGAGTTGACGACGGTTGCATCTCAATCGCGTCTCCGGTTGACGCAGAGGAGCCACAATGCTTTGTTGGTGTTGCACGAACAGGCGATGAAGGAGGATCGGGCATTTCATCTTGCTGGCAATCCTCTACGTCGTCATCGGAGCTGGAGATCACTTCAAGCTCCTCGATAGGTCTCTTGCTCCGACGACCAATGGATGGAGAATCCCATGGGGCCCTCCGCATTGTCTTCGAGGGCGAAGGTGTCGAATGAGACTCCCGCTACCTACTTGATTTAGGCTCCTCCACTCTATAGCCCGACTCCAGAAAGTCGGCCCTGTCAAGCAACATGGCCGTGGTGACGATGTCGTTCCAGAAGGAGGTGTCCTCTTTAACTCCAACTGCGAACACATTCATGGAACTCATCTGCGGTGACAGAAACGAACATCTATCATCAGTAAACTATCATATCAGCTCGAGTGGAGCTGAATCAACGGACAATTAAGCTCGATTCGAGCTGAAGCGACACTCATAGTGAGTTTGAAGGAATGTGAGGGAAGAGGGCATACCACCGCAGCGCATGTGAACTTCCCTCCGGCAAAGACTGAGAACACACTGTCACCAGCCTTGTAGAAGGACTTCACCACCCACAAGTAGAATTCCATGCGAAGCTCTATGTTGTATATGCGAAATTCCAGTTCATTGTACCCGTGCGGCGTGTTGAAAACCGGTGTGTCCGGAGCCCAAAATGCATTCGGGATTTTGACGTCCGTGCAGTACTTGGGTTTGATTAAGAACATGAGCAGGACCTTGGCATGGGACTTTGCCTTTGCCGACGACATGTCACCCAGACGCTCGTAGTCCCCGGGCATGTAGTCCACATACTCGCACCTAAACTTGTTCAACTCCTCGTGGTTCTGCACAAACGCCGTTACTTGCGTCTGCTCCACTGCATCCGCACAGATGAAAAGCCAGACTGGGACCTCCTCCAGTAGGGGCTTGCGCTTCCCCATCAACGACAGCATGACAGTGTTGAAGTAGGGAATCGCGATTGTGCCCTTCTGCTTGGACAGCACTCCCGGAATCAAACGGAAGTCAATGACCCCGACTTTCAGATCAGTCGGGGTGTCCACAGTCCACACACCGGTTGGCCATGCCGTGTGTCTGTCGTCCTTGATGTTGTATGGCGCATAGTACGCCACTGCTGACGGCGGGACGAAATTCTTTCTCTCTCTTAGGAAGACCTTGAAGAATTCAGCAACGTGCTTAGAAATTTCTTCTGTGGACTTATTCTTGGACTTCAACTGCTTAATCTCCGAAAAGAACTCCTTCCCAGGCCTTTCGAGGAGAACATTCATTGTGGCCGAGGTCACGAAATGTTTGGACTTAAACTCCTTCCATTTCTCCGGCACGACCTCATTGTCCACGTTCAGGAGTCCGAGTGACGGGTCAATTTTGTTCAACTCCTTCACGAACTGTTTTCGTTTGCGCCTCTCAATCCAAGCACTCGATAAGTAGCAACTTTCCAAAACTGACGATGACTGCTTGATCGTCACTTTTGGATGAAGCTGCTTTCTTTTGTCGCCAGACTTATTCAAAATATGGTTGGTGAGCTTCTTCAGGTCCTCGTACGTGAGATTCCCGAAGAATTTGAAATACTCCTTATTGAGCATTCCGTTCTCCGTTTTCCATGAAGGCTTGGCGTTGAACTTCTTGAGCGTGTCTGGGTCAACGAGCTCGCCATGTGCCGCACTGGAGATGACCTCACTCCAGAGGTTGAAGACTTCGTCTGGTGCTATGATAATTTTTACCTCGTTGGTTATCACCAGACTATTTTTTGCGTCTTTTCCTTTAGCCTTGGTCTAACCCTTGGCGACGTCGATCATGGAGAACCGCATCTGCATGGCCTTCAGGAATTCCTGCAACGAATTGTTACATTCTCTGACAGTTAATGAATGAGCTCGACTGGAGCTGAACTACTACAGGGTTTTGAGGGAGGGACATACCCCAGTGCAAATTGAGCTCGAGTCGAGGTGAATACTTACCGCGTATTTCATCTTATTGATGTGCGCCTCCTTGGACCACCGGGAGCTTGTAACAGATCTAGAGGAGGTGTCATCCTTGGGGTTCCGCGGTTTCCCCATCTCCTCCCAGACCTTCCGTGCCCCCAAAATGTTCGTGGCCCACGATGGCTGGATTGCTTGAAAGTGGTTTATGTGGTTGTAATACGCTAAAATGGATCGCAGAATTTCAGCGTCCTCGGTCCACACAATGTAGCAACTCCATGATCGGTAGTCGTTGATGATCTCGGGCGCGACATTGTACTTGGGGTCCTACATTAGTTTGCTTGCCCATACACTGTGCTGCCCGTTTATTATGTAGAAATCGTCATCCTTGATTTCTTCCCACGAATCATCACCGTCTCTTGTGGGCTTGTTCACGGGCATCACGCAGAGGGTCTACCGATTGCTGTGGTCTGGCATATTTACGAGCCAGTGCATCATGTCTTCGACAATGCGATCCTCCTTGCTTCGGATGTTCAACGTGGCCGGTGCCTGAATAAGTTTGTCGATGGGAAGGGTCTTCTTCTCCATCTTGTACAGGAACACATCCGTGCAAGCAGTCCAGAACCTCTTATAGGCCTTGTTGGACTCTTTGTAGTCCGGCTTCCTGTTCACGCGCAAGGACTCGGGAATGTCACTAAAGTCGCAGGCGATGTCGTCAACTCCGGACTGATCTCCCGATTTCTCCATGGACTTCTGTTGGGAGGATGAGGCAAGGTTACTGGTCTGCCTTTGTTGTCTCCCGGGATCAGCAGGCTTTTTGTTTCGTTGCCCCCTCCTTTGTGTATCCGAAGGAGGTTGCTTGTCAGTGGAGATCTGACTCCCTCCCTAGCTCTCCACATTCAAGGACACGGTGCGGGCAGTTTTGCTTTCCCACTCTATGGTTATTTTTGTTTTCAGACAAGCAAAGTCTTGGAACATTTACCTGAGCTTCCTACATAGTTTGTGGCCTGATATCGGATCTCCGTTTTCTTTCAAGAAGACCCTCTCGTTCACCTTCTCCTCGAGCTCCCTCATGTGGTCCTGAAACGATGTAGTTTCAAGACTCTGGATGAGATTTGTCACGCGGAATGGTATTTTCTCGGAGTTGAAGTGAATGGTGAAGTTGTATTGATCTTTGGCGGGGACACCCAAGACAGCCGTCTGATAGTGAATTTTAATCGTTGGCGGAATGTCTTCCACCATGTCCTTCACTTGCTCTTCATAGGACATGGGGAGGAAGCAGCTCATCCCCCTGTATTTCACGCAAAAGGCAATGAGCTCTGTACAGGGGATCATGGTAAGGCTCCAACACTCGACCCTCTCGGGGTAAGTGAATTCCCAATACTCCCCGTCGTCGAGGAAGTCGTCCCCGTCATCTTCACTAACCTTCAGGACTTCTGTCCTTGTGAAGTATTGTTGCAGCTTCTCAACCTGGCTATCCATCTGCACACTATAGTGTGTTCAGCATGTCAGAGTATTCATTTAGCTCAACTCGAGCTTATAGCTTCAGTTCAGTTATCTCTGCATTGCCTTCTACATGGGATTCAATGTCTATTCGTTTTGCTACATGTTGTCTATCTGTCATTCTTTTCTAATCCTCTTTTTTTTTGCAAGTATGTTTATGTCACTGATGCTTATAAGAGCTTGAGTCGAGCTTCCTGGTTCTCTTTCTTCTCACCATCGAGTGTCCGACTTCTTATGTATGGATTATGATTTGTTTCATTATCTAGTTGTCTAGTGCAATATTAATACCGGATAGCTCGAATCGAACTCTTGGGTTTTGGTTTCTAGTATCATTGCGCTTCTGTTGTCATTTTTCCTTGGTTGGTTTTCTGTTGTTGGGAGTTCCAATAAGCTGTGTGAAACTTTGTTGTTCATTACGTTTTCTTTATGAGATTAGTGGATTCTTTCTCCATCAGATCGAGTCGACCTGATTTTTTAGTTATCCATTCTTTGACGTAGAGTTTGTTAGGCTTTGTGGACTCTGTATTTAAGTTTATTTTCTTGACTTTATGGACGCATGTGGGGTTTCGTCATGTTTCTTTATCATTATTTTCATTTTTAATGACATTGAGTTGTTTTAGCTCGATTTGAGCTAATTTAGTTTTGCTGTTAAATGTGTCTTAGGTTATTCAATCTTTACGTTGTTTTTGTTTTAGTCGATTTGACAATAACATTGCTCTGGATTGATGGACCTTCATGTTTAAATCAGCTCGATTCGAGCTGAATACAGTGGAATTTATCATTGTCTGGAGTGTCATTTCTTGTGGTTATGAGTGCATTTACTGTACTTTATTTCTATCTTGCTGTCGCTGAGGTCTGAAAACCAGGATTTTGCTCGAGTCGAGCTGGTTGAGTGGTTCTACTTGCTGCATATTCAGCTCGAACCCATTTGATTAACAGGATTGCATTTTTGACATTCAGTGTTGTTCGAGCTGAATTTGCATTCGACTGTCGCTAAAGCTAACCCTACAATTGACTCTGACCAAAATGTTATCTACAGACCCTAAGAACTCCTATGCAAACCCTACAATAACCCTACTCAGACCATAACATAGACCTTGCTAACCTCTTTAAACCCATGATAAAAAAGTGATTCAACCTCCTACAGATGCAAAACAAATGAAATAGGCATCATACCCCTGAGAAATAAGTCGATGAAGAAGAATCACCAAATGTAGAACTACTATCACAGAATTAGGTCAACAGACGCAGAGTCCTACCAAATTGTCCCAAATCCGCAATACTGAACCAGATTAACTGCACCTGTATGGGCAAATGGGCAAACAAGTTTAGGCTGCTACAGGTGACATCATATGCAATTCAAATACTTTGTCAATTGCATACGAAAAAAAAACTCTACGAACCTAAAGCCATTCATACTAAATAATAAAACAAAGAAATTCAAAAACATGAAAACTCAATTCAATACATGCAAGACAATAAACCAGGTGACCTAATTCAAGTAGCACACAAAACCGATTCTTAACAAGAGCCTCAAGTGCTGGAGGAGCCAACAACAAAGACGCCTCATGTACAAATAGAAAATACTTTTGATTATGAACTGTGAACGTGGACTATGTAAACCAAGACCTATGCACGTAGCACAACAAGTACAAGCTTGTACAAATAATACTATCACACACTACAATTGCCAAATCCACTGCTGCACATCCTGCTGCACCACACGAATTGTCACTGAAGCATGAAAACCTGTAACCCTAGACGAACACTACACGATAAGGAGTCCATGCATATCGCGGCAAGCAGACAAACGTCTCCAGACATCTAGCTGAAAACCAAAAACGAGAATAATGTACAACCAGTATACAATTTCACGGCACCAAGCTTCAGTGGGGATGCACGAATAGAGTCCATGCATATTGCAAGAAGAAGGACTGACGTTTCTACAACAAAATGCACAAGATCGACAGTAACTTACAAGAAAAATGTCGCCTCCCAGACTCTTCTAATTCTTGTCTCCATTCCAACGCAACAGGACTAGGAACTGCAGATTCGTTCCAACGCAACAGGACCAGGATCCGTTCCAACGCAACAAGACCAGAAGCGCACTCGCACTCTTGCCTTACCGCGTGCTCAAGAAGCGCACTCGCACTCTTGCCGCGGCCGCGTGCTCTAGAAGCGCACTCGCACTCTTGCCTTACCGCGTGCTCCACAAGCGCACTCGCACTCTTGCCTTACCGCGTGCTCCAGAAGCGCACTCGCACTCTTGCCTTACCGCGTGCTCCAGAAGCGCACTCGCTCTCTTGCCTTACCGCGTGCTCCAGAAGCGCACTCGCTCTCTTGCCTTACCACGTGCTACAGAAGCGCACTCGCACTCGCACAGACAGTCGCAATGACAGAAAAACATGGAATGCGAAGGAATTTGAGCACCAAACCCTAACCCAGCCCCCGACCCCCGCAGATACCCGACCTCCTATTGTACTCGACCCCCCGCAGATACCCGACCCCTTCTGGAACCCTAACCCAGCCCGCTACTGGTAACCTAACCCGACCCGCTGTTGGTTACCGACCTCCCGCTAATACCTGACCCCCTCTTACCCGACACGCTGTTGGTAACCTAATCCGACCCCCTCTTACCCAACCCCTTATGGTACCCTAACTCGACCTGTTGCCTGGTAACTGACCTCCCGTTGATACTCGACCCCCTCTTACCCGACTTCTTACCCGACCTCTTCTGATACCTGAACCCCTTCTGATTCAGACCAGGTCACTTTGTAACGACTACATTAATGATGATAAATACTAGTATGTTGTCATTACTCTAATGATGATAAATAGTATTACCTATATTAATTTATTTAGAAAAGCCATAAGTTTTCATTCTTGATGAATATTTTTACCAACTATGGATGTAGAGTTTTCCCACTTAAAATGATACTAGGAGTTATGGTTTTCGTAAAAATATTTATGAAGAGTAAAAACTTATAGCATTTCTAAAACAATTAGTATGAATAACACAATTTATCATCATTAGTGTAGTGTTACCTGGACCTTTCTTTTGCATTCTAAACTTCGATTAGTTACCAGTTTTCATTGTATTCACTTTTTTGACCAATAACCTTTTTGAGCATGTCATACGCTTTTTGGATTATACGTTTTCTTTTGCATTTTGATGAAAAAATAAACTAATAGTAAATGGAAACTTGTAAAAAGATTTATACCCAATAAATCAATACACTTGTGAAGATTTTAATTCTAAAAATGTCATTATAATAATAAATGATGGATTATAATGTTTCCTTACCAAAGCAAGCACCAACTAAGTAATTCCAATTTTATCAGAATTTGTGATATTATAGGAATACAATAGGTAGGCCATATTCATTAAAATGAGACAATGTGTAGTCTCAATTTTATCTTCGACTCGAAGGTAGATCGTCATAACTCTTCAATTCTGAGACTATTTGATAATTTGAGACTTTCATATATTAATATATATAAAAACCTTTATATTCAAAGATTGCACTCTCATTTTATCTTCGACTGGAGGATAAAATCACTGTAATTGTTATAGGGTTGAAGTCTCGAAATGACCATTTCGTCTCATTTTAACAAATATGGCCTTTAGCTTGTACAATATCACATCTTTAAATCTTGGGAAATTACAAAAACATTATGGTGAATGAAGAGAGTTGAAATTCAAAAGTAAAAATAGAGTGATATAAGAGAATTGGCATTTCCAAATTTAGAATTGAAATCTTCACAAGTGTATTGATTTATTGTATGTATACATATAATATGTGAATGAAGTTTGAAGCCAAAATAAACAATTAGCATGCCCCCTCTCTAATGTCATTGTATTAATCCACTCTAATATCAATTCTCTTCCAAAAACATGTAGTACTTGTGGGAAAATACTTTGGGCCCATCTAAATAGGCCTTGATTGATTTTCATGACATTGGCACCACAAAGTACAGTCAATTTAAGACTTTACGTTTGAAAATACATGTGGGACACCCATTTATTTTTTTCATACATGCATTGACCAAATCCACAACCAAAAAAAAATAAAAACTTGTAGGAAAATACTTTGGGCCCATCTAAATTGGCCTTGATGGATTTTCATGACATTGGGACCCAAAAATACAGTCAATTTGAAGACTTTACGTTTGAAAATACATGTGGGACACCCATTTATTTTTTTCACACATGCATTGACCAAATGCACAACCAAAAACAAATTAAAACTTGTAGGAAAATACTTTGGGCCCATCTAAATTGGCCTTGATTGATTTTCATGACATTGGAACTTAAAAATACAGTCAATTTAAGACTTTACGTTTGAAAAACCATGTAGGACACCCATTTATTTTTATCACACATGCATTGACCAAATCCACAACCAAAAAAAAATTAAAACTTGTAGGAAATACTTTCACCCATCTAAATTGGCCTTGATTGATTTTCATAACATTGGAACCTAAAAGTACAGTTAATTTAAGACTTTACGTTTGAAAAAACATGTGGGACACCCCTTTATTCTTTTCACACATGCATTGACCAAATCCACAACCAAAAAAAACTTAAAGCTTCTGGGAAAATACGTTGGGCCCATCTAAATTGGCCTTGATTGATTTTCATAACATTAACACTTTAAAGTACAGTCAATTTAAGACTTTTCGTTTGAACAAACATGTGGGACACCCATTTATTTTTTTCACACATGCATTGAACAAATCCACGACCTAAAAAAATTTAAAACTTGTGGGAAAATACTTTCGGCCCATCTAAATTGGCCTTGATTGATTTTCATAACATTAACACTTTAAAGTACAGTCAATTTAAGACTTTACGTTTGAAAAAATATATAGGACACCCATTTATTTATTTTTCACACTTGCATTGAACAAATGAACAACCAAAAAAAATTTAAAACTTGTGGGAAAATACTTTTGGCCCATCTAAATTGGCCTTGATTGATTTTTATGAGATTGGAACTTAAAAGTACAGTCAATTTAAGACTTTACGTTTGAAAAAATATGTGGGACATTCATTTATTTTTTTCACACATGCATTGACCAAATCCACAACCCAAAAAAAATTAAAACTTGTAGGAAAATACTTTGGGCCCATCTAAATTGGCCTTGATGGATTTTCATGACATTGGGACCCAAAAACACAGTCAATTTGAAGACTTTATGTTTGAAAATACATATACGACACCCATTTATTTTTTTCACACATGCATTGACCAAATGCACAACCAAAAAAAAATTTAAAACTTGTGCGAAAATACTTTGGGCCCATCTAAATTGGCCTTGATTGATTTTCATGACATTGGGGCTCAAAAATATAGCTAATTTAAGACTTTACGTTTGAAAAAACATGTGCGACACCCATTTATTTTTTTCACACATGCATTGACCAAATGCACAACCAAAAACAAATTAAAACTTGTAGGAAAATACGTTGGGCCCATCTAAATTGGCCTTGATTGATTTTCATGACATAAGAACCCAAAAATACAATCAATTTAAGACTTTACGTTTGAAAAAACATGTGCGACACCCATTTATTGTTTTCACACATACATTGACCAAATGCACAACCAAAAAAAATTTTAAGCTTGTGGGAAAATACTTTGGGCCCATCTAAATTGGCCTTGATTGATTTTCATAACATAGAACTTAAAAGTATAGTGAATTTAGGACTTTACGTTTGAACAAACATGTGGGACACCCATTTATTTTTTTCACACATGCATTGACCAAATCCACAACCTAAAAAAATTCAAAACTTGTAGGAAAATACGTTGGGGCCATCTAAATTGGCCTGGATTGATTTTCATAACATTAGCACTTTAAAGTACAGTCAATTTAAGACTTTACGTTTGAACAAACATGTGGGACACCCATTTATTTTTTTCACACATGCATTGACCAAATCCACGACCTAAAAAAATTTAAAACTTGTGGGAAATACTTTGGGCCCATCTAAATTGGCCTTGATGGATTTTCATAACATTAACACTTTAAAGTACAGTCAATTTAAGACTTTACGTTTGAAAAAATATGTGGGACACCCATTTATTTTTTTCACACATGCATTGACCAAATGCACAACCAAAAAAAATTTAAAACTTGTAGGAAAATACGTTGGGCCCATCTAAATTGGCCTTGATTGATTTTCATGACATTGGGACCCAAAAATAGAATCAATTTAAGACTTTACGTTTGAAAAAACATGTGGGACACCCATTTATTTTTTTCACACATGCATTGACCAAATGCACAACCAAAAAAAACTTAAAACTTATGGGAAAATACTTTGGGTCCATCTAAATTGGCCTTGATTGATTTTCATCACATTGGAACCTAAAAGTACAATCAATTTAAGACTTTACGTTTGAAAAAACATGTGGGACACCCATTTATTTTTTTCACACATGCATTGACCAAATCCACAACCAAAAAAACATTAAAACTTATGGGAAAATACTTTGGGCCCATCTAAATTGGCCTTGATTGATTTTGATGACATTGGGGCTCAAAAATATACCTAATTTAAGACTTTATGTTTGAAAAAATATGTGGGACACCCATTTATTTTTTTCACACATGCATTGACCAAATCCACAACCAAAAAAAATTTAAAACTTGAGGGAAAATACTTTTGGTCCATCTAAATTGGCCTTGATTGATTTTCATCACATTGCACCCTAAAAGTACAGTCAATTTAAGACTTTACGTTTGAAAAAATATGTGGGACACCCATTTTTTTTTTTTTCACACTTGCAATGAACAAATGAACAACGAAAAAAAATTTAAAACTTGTGGGAAAATACTTTGGTCCCATCTAAATTGGCCTTGATGGATTTTCATAACATAGAACTTAAAAGTACAGTCAAATTAAGACTTTACGTTTGAACAAACATGTGGGACACCCATTTATTTTTATCACACATACATTGACCAAATGCACAACCAAAAAAAAATTAAAACTTGTAGGAAAATACTTTGGGCCCATCTAAATTGGCCTTGATTGATTTTCATGACATAAGAACCCAAAAATACAATCAATTTAAGACTTTACGTTTGAAAAAACATGTGCGACACCCATTTATTGTTTTCACACATGCATTGACCAAATGCACAACCAAAAAAAACTTAAAACTTGTGGGAAAATACTTTGGGTCCATCTAAATTGGCCTTGATTGATTTTCATCACATTGGAACCTAAAAGTACAATCAATTTAAGACTTTACGTTTGAAAAAACATGTGGGACACACATTTATTTTCTTCACACATACATTGACCAAATCCACAACCAAAAAAAACTTAAAACTTATCGGAAAATACTTTGGGCCCATCTAAATTGGCCTTGATGGATTTTCATGACATTGGAACCCAAAAATACAGTCAATTTGAAGACTTTACGTTTGAAAATACATGCGGGACACCCCTTTTTTTTTTCACACATGCATTGACCAAATGCACAACCAAAAAAAACTTAAAACTTGTGGGAAAATACTTTTGGCCCATCTAAATTGGCCTTGATGGATTTTCATGACATTGGCGTCCAAAAATATAGCTAATTTAAGACTTTACGATTGAACAAACATGTGGGACACCCATTTATTTTTTTTACACATGCATTGACCAAATGCACAACCAAAAAAAATTTAAAGCTTGTGGGAAAATACTTTGGGCCCATCTAAATTGGCCTTGATTGATTTTCATAACATTAACACTTTAAAGTACAGTCAATTTAAGACTTTACGTTTGAAAAAATATGTGGGACACCCATTTATTTTTTTCACACATGCATTGAACAAATCCACAACCAAAAAAAATTTAAAACTTGTGGGAAAATACTTTGGGCCCATCTAAATTGGCTTTGATTGATTTTCATACCATTGGAACCTAAAAGTACAGTCTATTTAGGACTTTACGTTTGAAAAAATATGTGGGACACCCATTTTTTTTTTTCACACATGCATTGAACAAATGCACAACCAAAAAAAACTTAAAACTTATGGGAAAATACTTTTGGTCCATCTAAATTGGCCTTGATTGATTTTCATCACATTGGAACCTAAAAGTACAATCAATTTAAGACTTTACGTTTGAAAAAACATGTGGGACACCCATTTATTTTTTTCACACATGCATTGACCAAATCCACAACCAAAAAAAATTTAAAACTTGAGGGAAAATACTTTTGGTCCATCTAAATTGGCCTTGATTGATTTTCATCACATTGGAACCTAAAAGTACAATCAATTTAAGACTTTACGTTTGAAAAAACATGTGGGACACCCATTTATTTTTTTCACACATGCATTGACCAAATCCACAACCAAAAAAAATTTAAAACTTGTAGGAAAATACTTTGGGCCCATCTAAATTGGCCATGATTGATTTTCATGACATTGGACCCTAAAAGTACAGTCAAATTTAAGACTTTACGTTTGAAAATACATGTGGGACACCCATTTATTTTTTTTCACACATGCATTCACCAAATCCACAACCAAAAAAAATTTAAAACTTGTAGGAAAATACTTTCGGCCCATCTAAATTGGCCTTGATTGATTTTCATAACATTGGACCCTAAAAGTACAGTCAATTTAAGACCTTACGTTTGAAAATACATGTGGGACAACCATTTATTTTTCTCACACATGCATTGACCAAATCTACAATCAAAAATAAATTAAAACTTGTGGGAAAATACTTTGGCCCATCTAAATTGGCCTTGATTGATTTTCATAACATTCGAACGTAAAAGTATAGTCAATTTAAGACTTTATGTTTGAAAAATCATGTGGGACACCGGTTTATTTTTTTCACATATGCATTGACCAAATGCACAACCAAAAAAAACTTAGAACTTGTGGAAAAATACTTTGGGCCCATCTAAATTGGCCTTGATTGATTTTCATAACATTGGAATCTAAAAGTACAGTCAATTTAAGACTTTACGTTTGAAAATACATGTGGGACACCCATTTATTTTTTCACACATGCATTGAACAAATGCAAAACCAAAAAAATATTAAAACTTTTGGGGAAATACTTTGGGCCCATCTAAATTGGCCTTGATTGATTCTTATGACATTGGCACCCAAAAGTTCAGTCAATTTAAGACTTTACGTTTGAAAATACATGTGGCACACCCATTTATTTTTTTCACATATGCATTGACCAAATCTGCAACCAAAAAAAAAATTAAAACTTGTAGAAAAATACTTTGTCTCATCTAAATTGGCCTTGATTGATTTTCACACCATTAGAACCTAAAAGTACAGTCGATTTAAGACTTTACGTTTGAGAAAACATGTGGGCCACCCATTTATTTTTTTCACACATGCATTGACCAAATCCACAACCGAAAATAATTTAAAACTTGTGGGAAAATACTTTGGGCCCATCTAAATTGGCCTTCATTGATTTTCATGACATTGGGACCCAGAAATACAGTCAATTTGAAGACTTTACGTTTGAAAAAATATGTGGGACACCCATTTATTGTTTTCACACATGCATTGACCAAATGCACAACCGAAAATAATTTAAAACTTGTAGGAAAATACTTTGGCCCATCTAAATTGGCCTTGATTGATTTTCATAACATTGGAATGTAAAAGTATAGTCAATTTAAGACTTTATGTTTGAAATATCATGTGGGACACCCGGTTATTTTTTTCACATATGCATTGACCAAATGCACAACCAAAAAAGACTTAAAACTTGTGGAAAAATACCTTTGGCCCATCTAAATTGGCCTTGATTGATTTTCATAACATTGGAACCTAAAAGTACAGTCAATTTAAAACCTTACGTTTGAAAATATATGTGGGACACCCATTTATTTTTCTCACACATGCATTGACCAAATCTACAACCAAAAAAAAATTAAAACTTTTGGGGAAATACTTTGGGCCCATCTTAATTGGCCTTGATTGATTTTCATAACATTAGCACTTGTTCAGTCAATTTAAGACTTTATGTTTGAACAATTATATGGGACACCCATTTATTTTTTTCACATATGCATTGACCAAATGTACAACCAAAAAAAACTTAAATCTTGTGGAAAAATACTTTGGGCCCATCTAAATTGGCCTTGATTAATTTTTATGACATTGGCACCCAAAAGTACAGTCAATTTAAGACTTTACGTTTGAGAAAAACATGTGGGACACCCATTTATTTTTTTCACACATGCATTGAACAAATCCACAACCAAAAAAAATTTAAAACTTGTAGGAAAATACTTTGGCCCATCTAAATTGGCCTTGATTGATTTTCATAACATTGAACCCTAAAAGTACAGTCGATTTAAGACTTTACGTTTGAAAAAACATGTGGGACACCCATTTATTTTTTTTCACACATGCATTGAACAAATGCACAACCGAAAAAAAATTAAAACTTTTGGGAAATTACTTTGGGCCCGTCTAAATTGGCCTTGATTGATTCTTATAACATTGGCACCTAAAAGTTCAGTCAATTTAAGACTTTACGTTTGAAAATACATGTGGGACACCCATTTATTTTTTTCACACATGCATTGAACAAATCCACAACCAAAAAAAAATAAAACTTGTAGGATAATACTTTGTCTCATCTAAATTGGCCTTGATTGATTTTCATAACATTGTAACCTAAAAGTACAGTCGATTTAAGACTTTACGTTTGAAAAAACATGTGGGACACCCATTTATTTTTTTTCACACATGCATTGACCAAATGCACAACCAAAAAGAAATTAAAACTTTTGGGAAAATACTTTGGGCCCATCTAAATTGGCCTTGATTGATTCTTATGACATTGGCACCCAAAAGTTCAGTCAATTTAAGACTTTACGTTTGAAAATACATGTGGGACACCCATTTATTTTTTTCACACATGCATTGACCAAATCCGCAACCAAAAAAAAATAAAACTTGTAGGATAATACTTTGTCTCATCTAAATTGGCCTTGATTGATTTTCATAACATTGGAACCTAAAAGTACAGTCGATTCAAGACTTTACGTTTGAAAAAACATGTGGGACACCCATTTATTTTTTTCACACATGCATTGACCAAATCCACAACCGAAAATAATTTAAAACTTGTAGGAAAATACTTTGGCCCATCTAAATTGGCCTTGATTGATTTTCATAACATTGGAATGTAAAAGTATAGTCAATTTAAGACTTTATGTTTGAAAAATCATGTGGGACACCCGGTTATTTTTTTCACATATGCATTGTCCAAATGCACAACCAAAAAAGACTTAAAACTTGTGGAAAAATACCTTTGGCCCATCTAAATTGGCCTTGATTGATTTTCATAACATTGGAACCTAAAAGTACAGTCAATTTAAAACCTTACGTTTGAAAATATATGTGGGACACCCATTTATTTTTCTCACACATACATTGACCAAATCTACAACAAAAAAAAATTAAAACTTTTGGGGAAATACTTTGGGCCCATCTTAATTGGCCTTGATTGATTTTCATAACATTAGCACTTGTTCAGTCAATTTAAGACTTTATGTTTGAAAAATTATGTGGGACACCCGTTTATTTTTTTCACATATGCATTGACCAAATGTACAACCAAAAAAAACTTAAATCTTGTGGAAAAATACTTTGGGCCCATCTAAATTGGCCTTGATTGATTTTTATGACATTGGCACCCAAAAGTACAGTCAATTTAAGACTTTACGTTTGAGAAAACATGTGGGACACCCATTTATTTTTTTCACACATGCATTGAACAAATCCACAACCAAAAAAAAATTAAAACTTGTAGGAAAATACTTTGGCCCATCTAAATTGGACTTGATTGATTTTCATAACATTGGACCCTAAAAGTACAGTCAATTTAAAACCTTACGTTTGAAAATATATGTGGGACACCCATTTATTTTTCTCACACATACATTGACCAAATCTACAACAAAAAAAAATTAAAACTTTTGGGGAAATACTTTGGGCCCATCTTAATTGGCCTTGATTGATTTTCATAACATTAGCACTTGTTCAGTCAATTTAAGACTTTATGTTTGAAAAATTATGTGGGACACCCGTTTATTTTTTTCACACATGCATTGACCAAATGCACAACCAAAAAGAAATTAAAACTTTAGGGAAAATACTTTGGACTAATCTAAATTGGCCTTGATTGATTCTTATGACATTGGCACCCACAAGTTCAATCAATTTAAGACTTTACGTTTGAAAATACATGTGGGACACCCATTTATTTTTTTCACACATGCATTGACCAAATCCACAACCAAAAAAAAATAAAACTTGTAGGATAATACTTTGTCTCATCTAAATTAGCCTTGATTGATTTTCATAACATTGGAACCTAAAAGTACAGTCGATTTAAGACTTTACGTTTGAGAAAACCTGTAGGACACCCATTTATTTTTTTCACACATGCATTGACCAAATCCACGACCGAAAATAATTTAAAACTTGTGGGAAAATACTTTGGGCCCATCTAAATTGGCCTTCATTGATTTTCATGACATTGGGACCCAGAAATACAGTCAATTTGAAGACTTTACGTTTGAAAAAATATGTGGGACACCCATTTATTTTTTTTCACACATGCATTCACCAAATGCACAACCGAAAAAAAATTAAAACTTTTGGAAAAATACTTTGGACTAATCTAAATTGGCCTTGATTGATTCTTATGACATTGGCACCCAAAAGTTCAGTCAATTTAAGACTTTACGTTTGAAAATACATGTGGGACACCCATTTATTTTTTTCACACATGCATTGAACAAATCCACAACCAAAACAAAAATTAAAACTTTTGGAAAAATATTTTGGACTAATCTAAATTGGCCTTGATTGATTCTTATGACATTGGCACCCAAAAGTTCAGTCAATTTAAGACTTTACGTTTGAAAATACATGTGGGACACCCATTTATTTTTTTCATACATGCATTGAACAAATCCACAACCAAAACAAAAATAAAACTTGTAGGATAATACTTTGTCTCATCTAAATTGGCCTTGATTGATTTTCATAACATTGTAACCTAAAAGTACAGTCGATTTAAGACTTTACGTTTGAAAAAACATGTGGGACACCCATTTATTTTTTTCACACATGCATTGACCAAATGCACAACCAAAAAAAACTTAGAACTTGTGGGAAAATGCTTTGGGCCCATCTAAATTGGCCTTGATTGATTCTTATGACATTGGCACCCAAAAGATCAGTCAGTTTAAGACTTTACGTTTGAAAATACATGTGGCACACCCATTTATTTTTTTCACACATGCATTGACCATGTCCACAACCAAAAAAAATTTTAAAACTTGTGGGAAAATACTTTCGGCCCATCTAAATTGGCCTTGATTGATTTTCATGACATTGGGACTCAAAAATACAGTCAATTTGAAGACTTTACGTTTGAAAAAATATGTGGGACACCGATTTATTTTTTTTCACACATGCATTGACCAAATGCGCAACCAGAAAAAATTAAAAACTTGTGGGAAAATACTTTGGGCCCATCTAAATTGGCCTTGATTGATTTTCATGACATTGGGACCCAAAATTACAGTCAATTTGAAGACTTTACGTTTCAAAAAACATGTGGGACACCCATTTATTTTTTTTCACACATGCATTGACCAAATGCACAACCAAAAAAAATTTAAAACTTGTAGGAAAATACTTTGGGCCCATCTAAATTGGCCTTGATTGATTTTCATGACATTGGTACTGCAAACTATAGTCAATTTTAATAGTGTAGGTTTATAAATACATGTGGGTCACCAAATGAATGAATTTTTTTCGACACATGCATTGACCAAAACCACATCTGAAACAAATTTAGAACTTGTGTACACAGGTTTTTGGCCATCTAGATTGGCCTTGATTGAATTTCATGATGTTGGTATGTCAAGGTATTATGACGTTCGTACCACAAGGTACTATAACGTTAATGACGTTCGTACAAGCTTGGCCTTTTTTGTATGAACTTTGAGGCACGTGGAAATATTCATTTACATTATTTTTTTGATTAGATGTCCATAGATTGTTAAAAAAGAGTGTGATTGCAACTTCTATGAATTTTTCCTTTCTCATTGCACTTTTATTGCATATTTTTTTGGACTTTGTGAGACAAAGTGCAGGCTCAGTTAGTTTAGCATGAACCTTGAGCCACGTTGAAAAATTGAATTACATTATTTTTTTAATGAGGTGCCCATGCATTATCATTGAATAGGGCGTTTTTAATTTCTATTACAATTTTTTCTCTCATTTACATGTCTATTTCATTAGCCAAATGAACCAAAAAGTTCTAAATTGTAGATGTTTCTACAGTCAATATGTGTTCCATCTCCGAAGTGTAGAGTGACCTGGATTTGTTGTAATTAAGTAAACTTAAAATTACTGTGGAGAATGTATTTTACATTTGTGGGATTTACTATTAAATAGATGCATTTATTTATGTAGAATACTGAATTATTCAATCTGGACTCTGGAGTTGTTATGTTTTTTGAACCTGTTATTAGTAGATTTAATATTCTTATTAATATGGAATATATTGAATTAATAGTGCATTTATTTTATTTAGAAAACATTCATGCCTATTTTTGATTTCACAACAATTAAGTTGTTTATGGAAATCTTGAAATTTACATTTCAGAAGTGCTTCTTTTTTATTTTAGAATTTGGATTGCCATTGTTTGTAATAATTGATTCAAATTTCTAATGCATTTTAATGTATCATTAATGTATATTATTTAACATAAATCGTTTAATGAATTTCTGTTGTAAATATCAAAGTTTGCTCATTTGAAAAAAAATTTACGAAAAATTTAATAGTTTTTAGTTGAATATTTATTTTGGAAACTATTTCTTATTCTATCTAATACATAAAAATTATACTGAAATTCAAATGATGAATGCATAGCATAGCAAGGACGAACCGATTCTTCATATTTTTAAAAAAAATTAATTTCAATTTGAAGATTTATTAAATTTTTGTTTCTGCATTCTATATGATATAATGCACTTAAATTCTAACAAAATACTAATTATGAATTTAGAAGTACCAACCGCTAGTTAAACTTTAGAGTATTTCCCTAGAAAGTATGCGTTCCATATTCTCGGGAATGTATAATTGGAATGTACACCTAATAGTACCCCGGAAGTTCGCTTCGGATGCTCTTTTTTGGCTGTGCTTTTTCAAAGTACTCCTTGATTCTAGGAAGCCCTACAATGATGCATTTCAAATTTCAGTTCGTGCCGTTTTCTTGCCGCCCAGAAGTTCCCGCCATTGACTGGGAGGACGCCTTCGCACAGAATTCAGTCATCTTCTATCTTTCTTGCTCTCTGTCGCTCTTTCTCTATCGCTCTCTCTCTGTCGTCGTCCGTGTCGACTTGCGTGTGCTTTCCCCTCAGCATTTATGAAGGACTTGTAAGTGCTACACTTATTTCTTGCAGATTTGGGGATGCTTTCATATTTCTTTTGAATGAGACGTACGTGATGTGGTGGTATGCGACTTCAGTTTGATGCTTTGCTGTTTCCGTATCGCGGTTTGATCGAAATAGAGTTCAGGACTTCGCAACTCTAGTGTACTGATGAACGCGTCGGCCGTTTCTATAGTTTCGTAACGATGATTGTATGAAGCAATTTGCCCTTCATTACCGATTTAATTCTACCATTTGGAAAACCTCGTCGATGATGAATTAGAGTTGTCGCAGTGCTGAGGGAACTCCGAAATGTATGCCGAAAAATACGGAATACTATATTCAATATTACTGAATCAGTTATTCCGGAAAATCCGGGGAGATTTAGTTCGAATTGAGCTTATCATTAACACACAAGAAACATATTGACTAAGTGCAGAAAGTACACAGTCAGCTCAATTCGAGCTGACTGAGTTGACAAGGAATATATATCATCGAGTGCACCTATTGCATGATCAGTTCGATCCGAACTAAACTATGATTATTGAAGATCTTATCTTGCTAGTTGAGATATAATTATCAATTTCACATATTTGCTCTGAAACGAGCTAAATGAGAAAATAGTCATGCAATGTGGTTGATCAGCTCGATTCGAGCTGAATGAGGATTTATGATCATAATGTGGTTGGTCATCTCGAGTCTCTATGAATAAGGATTCGGATATAGAATATTATAGATTAGATTGAATAGGTGCGAATCGATAGATCCAGTGGTCAGCTCAAATCGAGCTGACATTGACATGGTTAAGTTCCCATTTATTTGTCGAGGAGGATTTCTAATGCCTTAACTACTTCCGCACCCTTTTCCAAATACACAGAACTTTCAGCCTTTCTAGATGCTTGTATACGCAGAACGTACTATCATCTTAGTGAGTGTACTGGATCTCGAGATCCACTCTGTTAAGCTCGATTTGAACTGATTGTTATGGTTTCATTCGGATACTGAAAGACGTGTTGTTCTTCTGAACAGAGTGACTACCATTTTGTCTAAAGGATACGGAGATGAATATTGATGGGGACCCCATCAACGACATGGAGTTCTCGGATGAAGAATTTCCTGTTCTGGAAGGGATGAATGTCGGCATTCCTGAATGCGAGGGCATCCCGCGTCGTCTATGGAATACAAGATGTGTCACTCTCTACAATGAGGCGGGTTTACTTGTTGGCGAAGGGACTTGCCATAGTGTCAACTCAGACCTCGTGCTTGGAGCTAGTGGTCCCCTTGGAGATACCCATGTAGCAGTCCACATCACCAAGACATTCTCTGAAGTGGATATCCCTCAGGAGCAGATTTACTATTTGGTAGCTTGGCCAATTAAGCGAGTCCACTGCGCGGGAGCAAGCCTTCACGACCATGAGGCTTGGGATAGATTTAATCAATTGCAAGCTCGCCTCCAAAATCCACAGCCTCCAACATCTGCTCGGCCATATTCAAGTATCCTCAGAAATCCACCTCGCGTGACATCCCGTAGATCTAAGGAACTCCTCACCCCAGAGTCCATTAACTTGGTGTCCAGTAGAGTCTGTTGCTCTCAAAATTGCGTTCAACCGTTTCCAAGGGAGAAGATTCGAGCCTTCCGCGAGAGAATGTACTCTTATACATCATTCAAGTTCAGGTCGCACATGAAAACTGAAGTACATAGATCTGTTCATCTGGATGCGCGTGGAAAGAAGACGGTGACAGCTGAAGGTATTAATGTGTGCATGCGAGCATGGATGCATATTTCTGGAGTCCCGGAGGCCACATTTTACCGATACCTCAAATATTGGAAGGACGAACGAGAGGCAAGAGACCATGGGAATACAGGATTGGAGAAGCCGAGAAAGCACACCCAACAAGCAACTGCAACGCTGAAGTGCATCCTCGAGAAGGAGGCGGACCACATACCACATCGTACTCAAACTTTGAAGTTAGGGGACAAGGTTGTTTCCATATGTCTTCCCTCTACTTTTCAATGGAAGGGTAAGATGAAGGAAATCAACGACGTCAATGCAGCGTTCGGATTACCCGAGGTTTCAACTTCGAACTTAAGCAAGATCAGGTCTTCCAAGTTCTCGGAGTTCGAGGTGAAGAAACCTGGTGATAATTTCGCTCGGTGTTCAGTGTGTGACAAATTACAAGAGCTACGAAGAAGTTGTATTGCTGGATCTCAAAGTGCTTTGATATGGTCAAGGAGGCTTGACAAGCATTTGGCTATTGCTCGGGCGCATAGGGAGATGTATTACGTCAATCGTTACTGCTCGCACGAGTTTCTACACGAATGTTTGACAATCATGCATGATAAGATGGACCATGCCAAAACTGCTTCTCCGGTCTTTTCCCATAAGACTAAAGAACTTGATGGACTCACGAAGTTGCCCGTTTCAGTGACTGGCATGATTGCCCACGGTCATGGTGATGTTCGATACGCGCATTATGGCTTGGATATGTTTCCCCACGACTCCAACTACACTATTGGCTCCATGGCGAAGTTGTTGCGAGATTTGGAATTACCACCGAAATCATCTTCTCGGCAATTGTTTACGGGGTCGGGATCCACAAATTTGTCCAAGGCAATTCTCAAGGGTGCCGAAGTGTGTGAAGCGTCGCTACCTCCACCACCAGAAACCTTATGTCCAGGGATGCCACTACCTCCAATTCTGAATATGCAGATGGATAATGCCACCGGAGACAACAAAAACATATTTGTTTTTTGTTACTGGTCTCTACTTGTTGCAAACAAGATCTTTTGTGAAGTGTACGTGAACTTCATGATCGTGGGTCATACTCATGACGACATTGATGCGCTCTTTGGAAGATGGAGTATGCTTTTGAAGAAGGAAAACTTCCTTACAATTCCTGCACTTATGAAGTCGTTTATGGACAGGGTTGCACGGACGCTGGGACGCCTGGACGGACGGACGGACGTCTAACGTCCGCGTCCACGGGTTTTCGGGCGTCTGGGGACATAGAAATTTCGGACTCGCGTCCGTCCAGTGGACGGGCGGTCGGACGGCGACGACAGGGCAGATGGGGCCGACCGACCGGACGGACGCGGACCACGGGGCGGTCGGGGCCGACCGCGCGGACGGACGGGGCCGACCGATCTGTCGGCTGATCGGGCCCGTTCGACCGATCGGCGGTCCGATCGGCCGACCAATCGGACGGACCCGACGGGGCGCCCCATCGGCCGTCCGCCAGGGCGGACGGCTGAGATTGGGCGGACGGGATGGCCGTCCGCCTCATACAAAAGAGGCGGTCGGGCCGTCCGCCTCTCACTTTTACCTTCCCCCTTGCTTGCAAGAGAGAGCGGAGAAGCTTAGTGCCTTTGGGTCCTATTGCCTCCTCTCCTCGGGAGGGTAAAGGTGAAATCTTGGGGGGACCCTTGTCATTTTTTTTCTCGAATCGTGCGACATTCATCAAGATGCCAAGGGCGAAGAAGAAAACGAAGTTTGGGGAGGAATCTACTAAGGCCGACATCATGGACAACCCCTCGCACACTTGTACCGCATTTTTGAGAAAATGCATTGTTGAATTCTATGAGAGAGAAACTACCATGTCTCTTGATTCTAAGTATGTTTGTTATCAAGAGGAGGGCATTGAGAAGTTCAAAGGCGATATAAAGGACATAATGCATGAAGCGTTGCGGGTGGGAGGGTGGTATGAAGAAATGGAAAAGAAGGATTTCACTAGTTGGTTGGACAAACGAGCGTATGATGCACTATGGAATGCGAAAGGGACCGTCGAAAAATTTGGTAAGGTTCATCGCATTGATGATGAAGCCTTCACGCACGTGATTACAAAAGTGGACATGTTCGTGAGTCGGATGAGACCATTTGCTTCAAGACGAAATAGAGGTGGATTTATGAGTTGGTGGACAACTCACGAAGGGCGAGTCAACATGCGAGTTGTATTTCGCCATTTAATAGCGCTCCCGGGAACCGCAAGGGTGATTCCACAAGATAATATTGTCCTACGCGGAGGCTATGCCACAATTCGTAGGGTGCGAATCGAAGGGTGCCCTGAACTTCAACCACATTGGGAATTTGCAGCAAAAATCTCTCTCCAAGAGGGTCGACGACCTGAGCTTGCAAAGATGGAACACCAAACTGAATCGATGGCGGTGCGGATTCCGCACGATGGAGTCATACGCTTCGTTGCAGTCCACACAAATCGGAACGAAGGCTATTCATTGTGGTGGAATGGTGGTACTTTGCGTGAAATGTTGAGAATGGATAACGATTATCCAGACAATATTGCCATACGCATTATGTGTGACCCCAAAATTAGCGACGAGGAGGTCATTCGTGCTCATCGTCTAAAGCGATGGAGAGCAAAGCGTACGGAGCTTGCTTAGGCACTGCTGCATATTATGAATGCGGTACATGGTGCCGGACACCTTCACAACGACATTTCTCCAGACAACATCATGTTCCATTTCCCGAAAGACGAGTCGCAGGTTTTCATTGGAATTTGCGATTGGGGGATGACCCCGACTAGTACAGAGCCCATGAAGTCATTGTATACATTCACATCAACAAGTGATCGGGACGAAGTTCTGAGGAGGAGGTGGTGGATCGATCCAAAGATTACATACGTACATCGAAGAGATGCAGATGTGGAGAACATACCCGTACTTACCATTAAATCCGAAGAATTTGCTGTTGGTCAAATAGCGAAGAGAATCAATAGTACATGTATGTCAGGGACATACTACGGTTTGCAAGGTCGTGGAAGCAAAAAATATGTGTTGTACTCGCATCACGACTTAGCACAAGTCTTTCAAGTGTATTTGGGGAGACTTTGCGAAGATGGTCCCGATGGCCATAGTAGTTTGGCGCAAGTGATTTCGCGATTTACTTCTTCGTTTCATTGGCCTATACCGGATGAACACTTCCGCCACTTTGGAGCTGTAGTTTAAGTCTTTAATGATATTAATATATCATATATAAGTAATTAACTATAGCCTATAGGTGTTTATAGTATGCACTATTCATAGAGGCAAAGACATATACTAAGTTACATGTCAATATATAGTAGTATAGTATATACGGATGATATACCTCAATTTCATCACCAATGAGTGGATTGATTGTGAATGTTGTTTTACAGCAAGGTGCATCTTAGCATTTGTAATCAATGAGCATGTTTTAATTCACAATGATTTTGGAGAACTTGGAAGTCTTTACGCCATTTGTCATCGTATGTTTGGATGGAAAATTGGAAATCTAGAAATCATTATATGAAATAATTTGCAATTCTTTATTCGTTGAATTTTTAATTGATGATTGTTGATTCTATGATTCATTGATTGTTAGCTTGACAAGTCCTTGTCTTCATTTCTGTGGTATAGTAAATGTGATTGAAGATGTTCATTATAATAATGTCAATGACAATATAAAAAATGGTAAGCGTTTACTTACCTCTATGTCTCTTAATTCATATGACGATGGAGGGCAACTAAAGGACCAAGGGAAACATCGTGTATGAATGTATGATTGTATGTGAGTGCCTAATTGTGAGTTCAAGGTTCACTTCTAAAGGACTTAGGGTCTCTTCGAGGGTTTAGGGGTTATTAGGTAGGTACTTACAACTTGAAATTTTGTCGTGATTTGTTGAAACTTTTTCTGAAGATGGAAAAATTGATAAGCTTATTAAGCTATATGGGATAATGGAGACCTCATTTTCTCTACAATCAGTGACCGGGAATAGAAGTTATGACCTAAATTGCTCAAAACAAGGGAGTGAAGGGACGGGGGGGAGTGTAGGCACTACTGCACTAGGTAGTAGCCTAGTAGGTTATAGTAGGTAGGAAAATAATTGTAACTTGTTTTAATTTTTAATTTTTTACTTGTACATTATATTCTTGCCTATCCAATATCCAGAGAGCTCGAATTCATTTCATCAATGAATTTCAACAACATGATATCTTGTTGTTTTTACTCTTCTAGTGTTAAAATACCTGAAGAAGAATAAGTCTTGAATTGTTGTCGTGAAGGTCCAATACTTAAAATAGCATTTGGGAAGTACAACATCAAAGCTAATTACATAATGAAATTTCTTTTGGTGCATACCAAATTACCAATTACTAAAAGGTGTTCAGTTTTTCGACAAAGGTTTTATAAAAATGATTTGGTCACACCATTTTGACTCAAAAAACAACCGTACATTTACAATTCTATATACAAGCACGTAACTTTCATGGTTTTCAGTACGCATTCATTACAAATGACCAAAATACGTAACTTCCGATGTTCAAATACATTACACCACATCATTCACATACTCAACACTTGTAACAATTAACCATTCATATTGGAGTGATAGTATGGAACTCTACTTACTCTACAAGGTAAAAAGCAAATAATTTTATTATATTATAAAATAGTCTTATAGCCTGTACCACTTTCGTTTTGGGGGGCTAAAACAAGTTTTTCATACATCTCACGTGTTCGAATATACTTGCATTCCTACAACTATTGCATTATTTCCAAATGGCAAATGACAAATTGACAATGCATTACACTTGAAAACCACACTAAAAAACAAAGCCCATAACTACATAATGGCACCTTATATTTTTCTACAAAATAACACTATACTTCATTCAGAATCAGAACTACTATCATGATTTTGACTTTGAGGCGTAGAACCGGAGCCACCATATGGCCCATATCCGCTTGATTGTCGCCCTTGTCTATAATTTTCGTAATAAGGACCTCCAAAAGTTGGAGGTGGAACTGAAGCATATTCATGTGAGCCTCCAGTCCCTCCATGGCTTGAACCAGTGTAGTAAGAACTTCCATGAGGCCCATACAAATCATGTCCTCCTGTTCTCGGATAATTTCGTGAGCCGCCTTGTTCTGAACCACCATAGTCTGTATAACTGGTGTTTCCATGAGGTCCCCTTGTTCCTGGGCAGTATTGAGGGCCGCCATGTGAAAGACCACCGTAGTCCGTATAGGTTGTAGTTCTATAGCCTCCTTCTACGTTTGGACCACCATCTCGAGGGTTGTTCCTATAGTGTGAACTACTTCCTCCATGTCGCGAGCCATGTACATCACGTTCACGACGAGGTGAAGTGTGATATCCACGAGGTCGGCCTTGATCCTCAACACTCCTCAATGCTTCCCGCATTTGATTCTCGTATTCTATGTCTTCGCGTTCTTCTCGGCGTTCGTGTCTCTTCGGAGGTGGAGGTGGAGGTGGCAACTGTTTAGCTGGTTCTTCATCATCGTCAGCATCACTGTCCTCTACATCCCGCATAGGCCAACTTGGGCACCCAAATTGACCTCGGTTCGACCAAGCCGGCATGCAATCACTTTCGCCACGCCAGTTAGTGAACACCACAGCTGAGTGACACGTCATCTTCGTCTCTTTATTCATCCCTATAACTGTACGCCAGTCAACGTCTTTCTGGAGTACAATCTCCACCCAAACCATTGCCATGGTAGAATAGTTCATGATGGTAGGCTTCGAGGGACCTAGATTTGAAGCTGCCCAAATTTCTTCGTATCTCTCTACAAAGTGTCTACTCGTACACGTCTTCATAGGGCCTTCCCACCGTCTCACTTGCTTCTCCAAACTGTCATTTGCTGGCCACAGTTTGGCTATGTGTGACATGGTCACATATTTCTTGCACATTGTACAAGTCCACACTTTGTTGGACTCGTACTCCCACCCCTCCTTTGCCACATTAAATTCATCAAAGTAAACATCCCAATCTAGTTCTTGTGGTTTCCCCTTCGAACTTTTCTTCAAAGAACCGGAAAGAAACGGAATTCCTTTGCGAGGCATAGTACCCTTCTTTATAAATTACCTCAACGTTAGAATGATTAATGAGTATTGTGTATTGATTTCACATTATAATAATTAGTGAATAGTGGATACCATTCATTCATTCACAATTGTTCACACACCAAGGCGGAAGGGGCGTACAGAGACCAACAGCCGCTGCATCACCCACTCCGCAAGGGAAACAATTGTGTGGAATGAGCCGTCCGCTCCGCTTTTTATACCGACCAACGAGGCGGACGTCGCTGTCGGCTTCAGGGTCGAATGGCAAGATCGGACGGACAGCGTGAATCCACATCTCCCATCCCACGGTCAACAGAGACGTACGGACGGCCGAGTTGTACGGACGGCCGAGTCGGACGGACGCACTGACCGCTTGGCCGTCGTCCCGACCGATCGGCCGTCGGGCGGACGGACAGACTTCGTCTGCCCCGACCGATAGGCCGTCGGCCCGTCCGCTCAGCAGACGGGTCGTTGCTTTCGCCGACCGCTTGGTCGGCGCACTGTCCGCCGAGCGGACGGCCAGGCAGCCCACGACCTGTGGATTCTCCAAAATTAGTTATTTGTGAGTGGAGAATCCAAAGGAGTGAGCTGGCAACTTGTTAGACCATTAGTTCGTCATGAACTTCAGGTAAGGACATGAAAACTTTGAAAACTGAAGGCGGGAATTTTGCCTCTTCAATGTGAAACTTGAAAAATAACTCCATGCCCTAAACCCTAAAACCCTAAACCCTATACCCTATACCCTAAAAACCATGAATCCTACCCGTAATTCTAATGACTACTCACTTTTAGAATTTCAATATTTCTCTTCATGAAATATGTTTGCAATTGACTCATTCTTACATCTTATAAGTACTTTGAGTACAAACTATAAATGTACATAGAGGGAGAGAGACTAAATTTTCATTTTTTCATGGTGAATTTTAAAAATATGTAATTGAAGAAAAGTGAAGTTTGTAGTCATTTTCTAATGCATATAATCATAAAATAATGATTCTTTGTAATTTGTAAAATACTGAAATACTTAAAATCTGAACTGTAAACTTCAGAACTCGTAAAAGCTTGTTTCTAAAAGAGTAAAAGTATTGCTTTCAGTAGTCAAAACTTTAGTAAACTCAAAAAAAAACAAGTATGAAAAGTTATAAAAAAAGACATTGCAACTTGCAAACACTCAATACAGGACTCTAAAATAATATGAGTATTTTTTAAAATCACCCTTCAATTGTGAATAAAATCCAACAAAAACTAAGAAAGTATGATTATACAAAGTTACAAACTATGGTAAAATACTCATTCAATCACTTTTCACTATAGTTAAATATAGAATGACCTTATTTCATCTCCAACTCCAATTCCATTTCATAAAATTGCATGTAAACAATTAAACAAACTGTCCTTTAAAGTTACAAATCTCAATGCAATAATGCATTAAATAATTCGGTTTCTGTTTATAGGTCATATTTAGGTATTTATGTGAAGTCAACTTGAGGGATTAGAGTTAGAGCCCCTTGAAGTTGTTGTTAGTAATTTAACAAAAGAATAATATTCTAAATCTTGTATATTTTTGCTTCTATTCTTTGTGTACATATTGGTTTATTGGTTATCTCCATTTCATCAAATTGGTCATTGAAGGTTTGCACTCTCCAGAGTCCAGAATCATTTTGGATAAAACATCTTCATTTAGATGAAACATCTTCCTAGTCACTTAGTTCATCATTCCAAATATAGAATTGGGAGCCTTTTGACATTGAAATGTACCTAAAATACAATGAAAATTCTAAATTTTTTCTAATTTCTAATGGATCTAGGTGACTGCAAGAAACATTTGATAATTTTGTTGTGCTTCGTCCAACACTCACGATTTTGTTGTAGAATACTTTCAAAATTTATAAATACCTTATTAATAAATCTTGAGTCATGTAGATCTAAAATGCAGAATTCCTGGCCAACAAACAAATCAACATGCAAGGTGAGATAGTAAATAGTATACTAGTATAGGTGTTTCTTCATTCATTTGAGTTTTCCGGCTTGGATTAAATATTTTGCGGAACAATTTGGTTGGAGGTTTCAAATTACAAAGAATACAAATGTACTTATGTAGGATTGTAGGGATTTCACACAGACTCACAGAGCTTTCTCTGCTACATGGAACCTTGTTTTCATTTAAAACCGATTCCATTTATAGTTTGACCATATAAATATATGCATTGTAATTCTATAAAGAATGGTACATGGTGACATAGCCGACTGGCCGTAAAAAACTGTAGCCCTGAAATCGAAAAATATTTAAGTAATTTACTCTTTGCATTTTCTAGTGGTAGGTTTCATTCAAGATTCGTTGGCACTTGGCAAGGACTTTAGCTTTATTATTGTTCATTCCCCCCCTTTTCCACAAAGAATGAATAGATCACCCACTTTTGAGAAATGGGAATTGGTTATTGGAAGTTGAAACCAAGCCTCATACCACCGCATGAACTCAAGTGATCGAACCTCAGACCTCAGACCTGAAGACAAGAAACACAGTAAGTCCCAGTTTCCCGAATGGCAGATGACCTCTTAATCATTTGGGTCACCTTTATGTGGCCGCTGCGGTCGGCCGATCCGCGCGGTCCGACAGTCCGTTGCGTACCATCGGTCGGCCTCGTCCGGCGCGGTCGGCCCATCCGCGTGGTCCGACAGTCCGTTGCGGACCATCGGTCGGCCCCGTCCGGCGCGGTCGGCCCATTCGCGCGGTAGGTCAGACTGGACAGTCCGTTGCGAACCATCGGTCGGCCCCGTCTGCTGCGGTCGCTGGTCGGACCGTCGTTAAACCTGCGGTAGGCCCGGTCGGCCAGTCCGCGGCCCCTGCTTCTCTTCTCTTTCTCTCGTGGACGGTCCGCTACGGACCTACGGTCGGCCCATCCACGACCTTCCACGCGGTTGGAGAGTCTACTGCATTGCTGCCATTGTGCCCCCCCGCCATTCCGCCAACCACGATCTTCAATTTTGTAATTTGGTATTTACAGATTTCAGTTTCTATGCAAGCTTTCTTTCTGAGGTTCATTATTTCTAACGCTTCCCAAGAAATTATCTGATTTATTTGTTTTGTACATGGAGCATGAATAACCAAAATACACGCAGTGAAGACTTCTTCAATTTCCTATTCAACCATTCAACCAAAGATAATGAATAAAACAGGTTTATTACATTTTTCAAAATAAACACGCAAATTCCTATTATAGAGCAATGCGTGTCAAATGTCAAACCTCATTTGAGTCATTTCTACTACGTTTATAAAGTCTTCCAAATTCAAATCATAAAGATTTGAAGAACTATCTATGTAACGTATTCTAATCTAACCCATTCTAAGAATGTAAGATTCAATTCCTAAGGATGATAATCACTATCTCCTTTTACCTCTGCCCCACTACTATAGTCTCTTGATAGCCATCCGTCGTCTTCATCGTCGAAAGTATTGTCTTCATCATCTAATGAAGACAATACTTTTTCTTTCTCTTTTCCTCTAATTTCCGTAGATGTAGAAGCTTTCTTCCCCTTGCCTATGTTTGGATCATCCTTCCTCCTTAAGAAATTCTTACCGAGGATGCGTTCTCGAAGATCGCCGGCCAATCGTCCTTTCTTTGCGGGAAGAGTTGGAAGGGATACTCGTGTATCCAAGGGGGTTCTTCCTCCATGTACTTTCTTCCTTGGGGAGATAGCAAATGGCTCCATCACTCGTTTCTTCTTAGGTTTAGCGGATTCTTCTACCATTGCTTCTTTTGCTTGTTGCCTCCGTTGGCAAGCAACTGCTGTTATTTCATTCACAGATCGCAGTTTCATGTCCTCTAGTCTTTGAGAACATTGTGGTGGGCGGCTTGCTATGCTCTTGAACATTGATTCCAATGTCTCATCTTCCCTATCACTAGTACACTCTAAACTAGTGAATTTTCGCTTCACAGTTTCTTCTTGAATGTTGAAAGCTTGCAATGTAGGTAGAAAACTCGGTGAACCCCCCAGAGTAGTACTACCACTTCCACCGTTCAACAATGAGCGTGGAGCGGGTGGAGGATCGTTATTCGTTGGACGTTGCGACCTCTGCATGTTGTCATTTCTGCCTTGGTCATTGTGGACCATGTTCGGACTTCTGCACTCATTTGAACCTGAATCCCCCTTGTCCAATACCTCTAGCGGTTTGAGGCTTAGGAAGCTCGGTCTCTCGATGCTCTTATCAACCAATTTTTCTCCAAATTCGAAGCTTGTTTTGTCCGCATCCATTTTCTCCCAAGAATGTAGTTTGTCATTTTCTCCAAGTTGGCCTAATGGTATGGATGGAGACCTTTCACGTTCAATCACTTCATTTGCTTGTAAAGTTTGGCCTCTTGTAACTGATATCCCGTTCTGAACCGCCTTTTCCACAATGGTGTCTTCCTTGTTTGCCAAAACGGTATGGCTGTTTAGAAGTCGGCTCCCATCTACAAATCTCGCTATAGAAGGTAGATCTTCGTCTTCTAAAAATTCAAATTCATCTCGGTTATTTGTATCCAAGTCAATCATGTCATCATCATACTCATTTCGTCTTTGTGACAGTCTACCACGAAAAGCGTACGTGTCGTCGTTCAGATCCTCTTCTTTATCGGATTTGAGGTTGTCATCACTTGTTTCTGGTTCCAATTCCGATTCCCCCCTGTCGTCATTGACCTCCTCATTTCCACACCATGGAAGATGTTCTTCCTCGACATCATGATCACTACTTTCGTCATCCTCCATAAGCCCCTCGGATTCCTCTGACTCCGCATTCTCGCGGTACCACAACTTCTCATCGTTCTCCTTTGAAGCAGCGAGGACTCTGGAATTAGTATACACATACACCAAATCCATGGCTCTCTTTGTTTTCAACTTGTTTCGAGCCTTATTATGAACAAAGGAATAGCTACTCCAATTTCACTCGCATGAAGAGGAAGAGACCGATTGCCCTAAAATTCTCCTTGTAATCGGAGCAATGAGCTTTCCACAAACACCTTCAAAATCCCACCAAGCATGTGCCGATAATTTGGACTCGCTTGGGTCCAGCATATTGTGAAAAGGTGGTTCTTTATGTCGGAAAGCCATGAATTCTTTCACGACGTCAACGTACTCTCTACGCTTACAAATTCGCATGAGGACACGTTTGCATGCGTCAATCGCCTCACCATCGTTTGCTAGTTCTTTGTCATGAAGCAAGTAAGGATTTAGAAGAGCTCTTGCATATTGAATATCGGTCTCCACCATTTCCCATCGCTCTTGGAATGCTGCCCTCAATGGCTTTGCAAGTTCCGAACTTAGTTTAAAAGGCGAATTCTCCAAATCCGCCACGTGCTTCCGTATTTTCCTCATGATATGCAAAACCTTGCCTGTGCATGGCGTCTTTGCATCTAAATCATGGAGGCCATGTACCACGGGGCCCAGCAACTGAACGAAATTGGTGCAACGCCTCCAAAAGTGGTCATCGTTAATTATCTTTGTCGCATTTGTAGACTCCTCGCCACCATTCTTCTTCTTCCTCAATGTCCTCGCATATTTTCGCCAACGAGGGTCTGTTACACACTGTTTTAAAGCACCCTTTACCTTCAACAATCGGTGAAGCGCCATGTAATTGGAGGCGAATCTTGTTTCCCCCGGCATCAACAAGCTGTATTCTTTCTCGTAACTCCGGAATATTGCAAGTGGCATGTGTCGCTTTCTAAAGAACTTAAGAACCACTCGGGCGTCTGTTACTACCGTGTCCACCCATGCTTCCTTTCCCCAATCTTTGAGCAACAAATTTAAGGCGTGAACTATACAACCTTGGAAAAAAATGTGAGGATATTTGTCGGTTATAATCTCACACGCTCTGGGATTCACAGGAGCATTGTCTGTTGTTATTTGCACCACATTTTGAGGCCCCACCTTCCGTATGAATTCATCCAAAATAGAAGCCAAGTACTCTGCATTCTTTTCATGTCCACTTGTGTCCACTGATCCCAGAAATTGCTCCCCTGCGGAAGATACAAGCATGACATTTACCAATGGCCGATTCGTAACCGAGGACCACCCATCAATAGACAATGTTGCACCAAACTTTCGGATACTATCCTCGGTCCTCTTATGCAACTTCACCTCAAGATCTGCCTTTGCTTCGTCTAGCAATTTAGTTCGTAGAGCTTGATACGATGGAGGACTATATGGCTTTTTGAAGTCAGCCGTTCTCATGACGGCTTTTTTGAATGCTGCAGTCCGAGCTACCGCGAATGGTATGTTTGCTGAATAGAAGACATTAGCCCACAACATATTCAACTTCTGTCTTTCGGCTTCTTCAAATCCATCTGCTAATCGGCTTTGTTTTTGAGGCCTAGTTACAGAAGAAGGTGTAGGTCGTTGGTCACTTGATGTTTGGGCACTAGGAATCACCCTTGAAGCTGAAAGAGTTGCTTGTTCCGGTGTTGTGCACGAGTCTTCTTGTGTTGAACATGGCGACTCCCTTCCATTTGAGGTATTGCCTAGAACCATCAGTGCGTCCCGACCATCTACATTTTCAATGATTGATTTGGATGGAAACATCCCATCACAACGAAGGAAAAGAGACTTGACATCCGATGTCAATCGTGGACATAGGCTTATTCCTGAGTCGCGCCTGCCATTTTTGCCTTCGTATCCCAAGTGGCTCAACATGCGACATTTCTGATTTACGAACTCCAACCCACATGCCTTACACTTCACTTTGCCGGGGGATGGAATGGTATACCAAAGATGAGAATTTGTATTCATTTTAAAAAATGAATAGCTTGCGGATCCAATTTGAAACTTCAAATATCGGCCTTCGATTTCAAACGCATAGTACGTTCATTCCTGCACCCAATCACATGTACGAAAAAAAATTTGTGTATGAAGCCTTGTAAACCAAAGCCCCCCTGTCCACTGAACTATACATTACCAAGCAACGGATACAAATTTTTCAATTTGCAGCTCGTAGCCCTTGGGAATCTTAGCGTTCAGCTTCTCAGGAGTGCTTGCAAATGACCTGAACCTTGCTCTTATACTCTGCCCAGTCCGCACTTTGCTTTAGAAATAAGAATTGACCGTTGCACAGTCCGTAGGCCGAGTACAACGGTCGTGAAAAATCAACGGACGGCGCCGACCGCGCGGTGTGGGTGGACGGGGCCGATCGACAATAAGGTCCGACCGAGCGGACGGGGCCGACCGACCGAAGGGGGCCGACCGACCGGACTGGGACAACCGACCCCACAGGCCGGCCGACCTCAAAGGGCCGACCGACCCCAGAGGGCCGAGCAAGTAAATGAGGTATAATATTGAGTCTGAAATAGAACATATTGAATTGAATTCAAACAATGAAATAAATAAATAAATGAAAAAATAGACATATTCTTCAATTTATATGCCAAAAAAAAACTATATATATAAAGAAAGAGATCGAATACAAAATATGTATATATAGATATACATGTAAAGTGAAGGAAATCAAAACATACTTTTGTGGCATACACCTATGATTCGATGTACATTATGAAGAAGCTATGATGAACGTGATAGCCTAAGTACAATAATTTTTGGTAGAGAAAACTACTAATTAAAATCCCCACAAGCTATTTATTTTCTACTAGTACTAATATAATAGATGTAGAGTACGAAACGAGACATTTCCCTATTAGTTTTCAGTACTACTATCTTCTTCTGCAGCACGAGATGTCCCCTCCTTCGCCATGAGTCTTCTGCTTTTGCGACGAGGTATCGCCTGGCCACCACTGGGTCCTTCTCCAGTTTGTACTTCCATGTCAACCCTCTCAAATAGTCTTTTAGTTTCTGGAGAGTGGTCATCATCTTCTTCAACTCTCCGTTTATTCTTCCGCTTCGGAGACAACTCCACTTCATGGGCGTTTAAAGTCCTCAGAGCGGCATGTACTAAGTCTTCGAGGTACTTGATGACTTTATCTTCGCTCTGCACGTAATACCAAGCTGGTACACCTTTATCAGCTATTGGAGGTTCGCCCCCTAGATACTTCCTCCACTTGGTGATAACATCATCCATCCGTTTATCGAAAGCCCGAGCAATCTCTTCCATCTTACGCCCTATCATTGCTTTTGTGTTCAAGTCCAACATGCAACGAACCTTAGCTGCTTCTTCCAACTTCGCTAAGATGCGGGCCCGCCCGCCCAAATCGGAATTGTACCCCTCGTACTGCTTTGTGATTCTAGGATCAGACTCCACTTCCACGAAAGGGTCATTTGGCCCTTCTTTCTTCCATTCCTTATCAGGAAATCGGAAGAATTTTTGGTGCTGCGTGCTCCAGTGCCCCTCCATGCTACGACAGAACATTTCTCTTGCATCGTTATCCGGGATCCCGAAGGCACGCAATTCCACTTCCAAGTCCCGCGTCATCCAGAAGTACTCATCCTTGTCTTGAGGATCCATGTATAATGAATGCATCCCTTTGTTTGGTAGCCATACCATTGGTTTTCCCCAATGCAAATGATTTTGGAATTTGTGTGGCGCTTGGTCTAGTGGAAGGTTCCACCGGTTGAATTCATGACCTGATGCCATAGAATGCAATATTCCTAGCATTTCATAAAACCTTGCATTCAAAGGAGTACGACAGTTGGGGCAACGGGCGGAATATTGTGCTGCTCTTTGGATGCAAAGAATATGAAAAGAGTGGCTACATTGACCCAAAGTTAGACCTCCTTCAGGCCCAAAACGATATTGGCAAAGAGAGCACTTTTCCTTCATCAAAGGAACATTGGGATCACTTCCAGGTATGAGTTGCTTCTCATGTTGAACAATATGAGCAGACAATGTGTTGTGAGGAACCCATCCTTCTTCCGCTTCCAATGCCCAATTGATGTTGTCTGATTCATAGGTTCTCCCGTGATTCAACCGCTCGAACATTCTATCCATGTTTTCCCAAACTGTAATGCATACTTCAGGATCCTTTAATTCTGCGTCGAACTTCTCTTTCAAACGCAGGTGAGAAGACTGCACGTTTCTCAACGCTTCGTCCGACTACATTGCATACTTCAAGAGCCCCCTCATGAGTTGAGAGCATAAACCAGATTGTTGTTGTAGGTGTCTTGCCCACAGCACCCACCGTAGATCCCCGGTCTTCATTGGAAGGATGTCGTGTAGTATTTGTACGTGTTCCATTCTCTGTATAGAAGACTCCGCGTCATTCTTTGCTTGAATTGCCAAGTCCAATTGTTGCCTTAATTCCTGGACTTCATGATTCACCGTTTGCGTGCAAGCAACTTCTAATGAGAGTGGAGGCACAACTTTAGGGCTCTCAATGGCCATAACGACTTCTACAGTCTCGTCCACAGCTTTGCCTTTGTCAAGAGGAAGCGAAAGTTGATCGCTTTCTTGAGTTGGTTGACTTGCCTCCAAGAGGCTTGCTCCGTCCCTGCAATGTTCAGATGACTTGTCGTTTTGTAATGTCTTCAACATCTCCCGATGCCATTGTCAATTGTCCTCAGATGTCTTCAATTGCAAAACCAACTTCTGGTTTTGGGACTCCAACGTCCCATTCGAGAGCTTTAAAGTCTCAACTTCTTTTTGAAGACTAAAACACATATCTCTCAAGGCTTCATGGTCTTTATCCCAAAACACCATAGAGCAATGCTTATCCAATTTGTCGAACTTGACCTTCAGGCGATCATGATCTTCTTTGTTATAATTGACCTTCATGAGCTCTTCGTTTTGTGTTTGAAGCTCAACCACAGCCTTGAGATTTTCCACCTTTTCTTCTTGGAGCTTATCTGCAAATTCAATGAATTTTCTGAAGGCCACGGCACCCTCCAGTATCTCTGGTGTCATGCTCATAAATTCTTCAGCTATTTGTGTGAGGGCAGGTGTCATAATAGCTACAAGTTTAGCTGTACATGATAGAGAGTAGGCAGTCTTGAATAGTTCGCCGAACTTCCATACTCGGTTGCACGGGGTTGAGGTTTGTCCTTCATCTATCGTGCCTCCTTCATTTGTTGTACCCTCTTCATTTGCAGAAGGATGAACTTCTTCTTGAACTTCAAAAGTCTTTCATTTAAGAGAACATTGTAGTAAGTGCTCTATTTCTTATAGCGGAGGCATCATCGATAAAGTCTTTAGATCCTCTGGACCCAAGAACGCTAGCATTGGATTCTCCTCCGTCTTTGGGGTCTCTTCGCCATTGTTATGAACACCCGGTTCCCGAGAGTCCATTTCTACCTTCTGTAAGTTCTCATCATTCATGTTTTGGGAAGGTGGCACTTCATGCATTGGACTCCGAACTGGACTTGGACTTCTGTTAATTTCTTCATCTGTAGTCCTGGCACTGATGTCCATAAGGGCATCACTGTCTAGAAGACGAGTGATTCTAGCAGTTGCCCTGTCCATCTCTTCTGAGGGAACTTCTTCTTTGTACTCCAATGTCTTCAACGTCGATCCTTGTTTTGATGGATGAGATGGCACCTTGAAAATACTAGGTTCTCCCTTCGCGCTTGATGCAATTGGTGAAGGGCTTAGAAACATCGGTACAGTGTCAAGCACGACTCGTTCCGCACCCTTCGAAGAAGACGCTAAAGCTTTCGTAGTATTACATACGGTATCCGGTTCTAGCGTCATACTTCCTCCTCCATTACCTTCTGTATTATCCACTTCGGGTTGAAGTGAAATATCAGCTTAATTCGTCCGATCCGCTGATGTGGCATTCATTTTGCTACTTTCAAGGGGGCGCTCCTCCTTGTTTTCCCCTTTGTCTTTCATGTCCTGCACTTTGTTTTGGATAGAAACACGTTTTTCTTCGGTGTTGTGCTGTAGAGTAGCATTGCCTTCAACCATTTGAAGGACTTGTCCCTTTGAAACAAACGTATCAGGAATATCTTTCTGGCCATCAGGAAGCACAAGCGGTGTTTCTACTGTCCCGGGGTACGTACTCCAATCCACCTTGCGAGCCAACTTCAATTCTGTATACACCATGCTTGCTATGGTATAGTTAATTCTACCCTTGCTCATCAATTTGTCCCCGAAGAGAGCCCGCCACACCTCTACGGAACGATGGACAAAATGAGGGCTGAGACAACTTGCAGGTTTAAAAGAAAACTCCCGAGTGTGACCAGCATGTAATTCTTGAGGCCACAACTTCCCAATGTGATACATCTTCACATATTTCTTGCACAACTTGGAAGTCCAGTATTCATCGACCACCTTCTCCCACTCAGGCTCAGCTAAAATGTTCTCATCCTTTAAAATGTCAAGACGGAGCTCGTGACGAGCTCCTTTTTGTTTCGATCTCTTACTGCTTTCACCTTTAATGCCGCGCTTTTCTTCCATAGCTACTTGATGCCTTGATTCTTCTCTTCAACCGTGTGTAAATGACCGATTCAAAACCCCTCCGGTGTAATCAAAGATGTATGACCCCAACTCTCTACCACATAGGAGCAACTGGCGCGGTGAAGCAACAGTAGCACATCCGATGTGGTGTTGTTTCCCAAGGAGGAGAGTTGAAGTGAGGGAAAATGCCTTGGCCGTCCCCTCATATAGCCGTCCGCGTCCAAACCTAGAACTTGTCTTCCCGAATCTACCCCGGACGACGCGAACCTACCCTGAACCTGCGGACGGCGTTCGATCGGACGGTCCGTCCGCTGCCGAACCTGCGGACTAGCGGTCCGCCCGACCGCTCCGTCGGACGTCCCCTCGACCGCTCCGTTGGTCGCCCTCCTGACCGCTCCGTCGGCCACCCTTCCGACCGCTGCGACGTCACGCCCAACCGCTCCCACGACCGTCCGATCAATCGCTAGACGCCGACCGACCACAATCCGGCCGCGTCCAAGACGCCTGGACGACGGACGTCCGGACGTCCGGATTTTGGACGTGATTTCGTGATGGACGTACGTCCGAGACAACCCTATTTATGGATGTGGAATCCATTCCAACAATCCCTCACCTCATAGAGGAGGTGCCAGATTTCAAAGGTTTCATAGCAGGTAGTGTTTTAGACGGCAATGATATCATGGTTGGTCATACAAAGCCACAACAAGTCAAGTTTTACTTGGACTCTACTGGATGTCCAGTTATGAAGTACAAGATGTTGTGCACTGATGTTGATTGGTTACCAAAGGGGGCTGGTAATGGAATGAAATTGTGGAAGGAGGACTCGGAAGGGCAAAGTTTGTGGCCACGTGGAGTGCCAGAAGCAGTTTTGCCAAGTCCAATGAAAGGCACGGAGGACATCTTGAAGGGCATATCCGGATTTGTAAAGTACTGGGAGCATTTGTGCAATCAAGATCGCACTGGGGAGTACCAAAGATGTTATGAGCACGTAGTGCACTACTGGCGTAGCGTCAAGATAGCATTGCTAGAACCACTACCTTCATCTTCTGTTTTAAAGGATGGTTTCTGGCCAACTAGCCGTGTTCAAGCTATGCGTGTGGATGAATTAGATGAAGACGGCGAGGACCGTGAAGAGTTCGGAGAAGATGATGCATACGTAGGCCCTTTGAGAGGTCGTTCACAACCATCCTTTAGGGTGGGTCGAGATCTCTTTGAAGGATATTTTGTTGCAGTTCGACCCGCAGAAGGTGACAGTCATCCTGTTTGGATTGCAAGGGCATTGTCTGATCCAAATTGTAATCCGGAGAAACCTAATTGTATACGCATTCAGTACTTCTGTCCAACATCAAGAGATGAAGATGTTCAAGACTTCTACACTGGATGGGACAGTGAAAGAGGTCTACGTTGGAAAGTGGATGAAACCGAACCGCCACTTTGGGAGCATACAAATGCTCTTATGACAGCGTGGAAGCCTAACATTCGGAAGGATACTCGCCAATGCATGATCAAGATTCCAGCTGCTCAAATTGACATCATCAACCGAAGCCTTGTACTTGATATTTGTAGCTATGTATTGATGTATATTGCAAGTTTTATAAATATGTTGTTTCCATCGTCATGTTTTATAAAACGAATGGAATTCATATATTAGAGTAGATGGTGTAGGTTTGATTTAATTGTTTGTATTTCATTGCTTGGTATTGCATAAATGTGTTGAAGTGTATGTTTTGTGTTTACAAAACAATGTTTTTTCTGTTCAATATTCTTTATTTTGTATTCTTTAACTTTGTTTTATTTATTTTTTACTTCATTTTATTTTGTGTTTATCATTGAGTACATTTTATTTGAAATTACATTGCTATTGGGGAGCAAAATGTAGTGGAAATATCCACTATTTATTTGGTCAACATGTAAAGTACTTGTCACATTCTGGGTAGGGGACCGGTTGGTTGCTACAATTTTCCTGCCTGCAAAGCTCACTTAGCAACACCAAGTCATGTTTTTTCTCTCATGCTCTCATATGTCCTTGACGGGAATCGAACTCGGACCGCTTCAATGAGATGAACAACCCCTTACAACAGACTGCGGAGCTCATGACTTGGTGTTCAGAAAATAACACAATCTTTATTTATATTAATTAGAACATTTACTCTAAACCAAATTACATGTGTTTAATAGACAATCACTCAAAAGACTCTCATTTTAATGGAAATTGCAAATTACAACTAGAAAATGTAGCCTAAACTGTGGAACATTATAATTCATTATTTAGGGTCTAAATGGACTATATTATTTTGAGAGACTCCAAACCTCTCAAAATATTGAATATAGTGTTAACTCGGCTCGAGTTGATTCCAGTTAAACCTTTTTAATAAGGAGAGGATCCAATAATAACATTACCCTTAAAATTCAAGACTTGGAAATATTCAAATAGGCATTAAACTAGAGCCGAGTTAATTGGCGTTGAAGTTTCATCATTAAGAATAATGAGGCCAATGAATTAAGTTTCTAAGAATTCACCAAGAATATCAGGATAAACGTTCAACTCGAGCCGAGTTGAATACCACGTGAACCGTATTCACCGAAAATCATAAAAAACATTAGATGTACCTAATACCAAGACCACTAGAACATCACCTACAGTCATCAAGAATTGATCAGTTGGTCTAGAGAATCAGATCAACTCGAGTCGAGTTGAATAGCGGGTAACCAACAGCCAAAGGCAATCAAATAGTCATTACAGAGTACGTCAGATTATCAAATCAACTCGGCTCAAGTTCAACTGCTCTTCCAGAATATCCATTTAACTCGACTTGAGTTGAATACAGGGTAACAAACAGCTAGAGTCATTCAAATAGTCATTACGGTTTACTTCATAGTCTAAAACTCAGATTATCACATCAACTCGACTCGAGTTGAACTGTTGGTCCAGAATATCAGATCAACTCGGGTCGAGTTGATTCCAGGTAAACAATAGCCCAAGGTTTACATATAGCCATTGGACTTTAATTCGCAGTTAAAACGTCACATCATGAAATCAACTCGGCTCGAGTTGAATAGTTGCTCCAGAATATCCGTTCAACTCGAATTGAGTTGAAGACAGAGTTAGCAGTGTCCAATGGTATTCTTATAATCATCACAGTATAAATCTCATTTGAAATGTCATTTGTCCCACATTTCAACTCAGCTCGAGATGAACAGTAGCCCAATCATTCTTCAATATCAACAGGATTACATTGATTCATCTCGAGTCGAGTTGATTTTACTAGAATTTGTGTGAAGGATTTATGTGATTAAACCAAATTCCCAACGATTCCGTAAAACCCGGCGTACTTATCGGAGGACTGTCGCTTCCTTTGTTTGAATCACGAGAAGGCCAAAAAATAATGCAATGCAAATGCAAAGAAAAACGCAATGTGCAATGTGATATCCAACAATTGTTCTGCACACACAAAAGGTAGGTACATCCACCAGAACATTGCGATTCCAATGAGTGGACAGGGGCAGCAGAGTGTTGTCGTCGGAATGTAAGAACCTACCACACTTTGCAAATTGATATTGAACGACCGTTCAGTCGAACACCATATATTGGCGCGTCAAAGCGAACTACAGAAATGACAGAATAGCAGAAAACAAGTAGGCGATGTCTAAGCAAGCAAGTGAACCACCGAAACGGGTGAAGAAGGCTGACTCGCGACGCAATAGCAGAAGCAAAGGAAATGAAACAAGAATATTCGCTGGAGAGGAGACATAGCTTCGACATAGGCGGGATAACCTTGGCGGGAAAAGTAGGTAGAAATTCAAACGGCTTCGCTGAAAGTCGCTGCCTATTTTGGAAAGGAATCATCTTAGCCTGGAAAAAAAGGGAATTCAACGGACTGGAAATTGCATACATTCCGGCTTTAGGACCCATTTTAATTCCCGTGTCCTGGACTTAGGGGAAGTAACTGCTAAGTCCTTTTCAAAATGCAGGTTCAGCCCTTTTGGAATCTATAAAGTGCCAAAAATCCAGGACATCTTTTAGATTGAGCATCTTAGGGTTTAGGGTTTAGGGTCAAGGTTTTCGGATTTAGGGTCTCCAAAATTCAGAATTCATAGATTTAGGGTTAAATTTTCTTCATAACATAGACTTTGTATCAAGTTTTCAATAAAGCTAATTTTTTGAAAAAATTAATGTGCTAACAAACATCAAAGGTGATGAACTTGTGGAATTTCTACATGAATGAATGGAAAAAAAAATGAAAGTTCCAAATACCCCAAGCACTTTTAATTCTTTATTGTGGAATCATTTGGTTTCAATCCTAATATAGTCTTAATATATGTAAGTGACAATACATAAAGAATGAATATTAATAATCATTCCACACATTTCATGTAGGCTTTAAATTTTTTTTCATAGTCCAAAGATTTTCAAGCATTGATGGTGTTTACATTATTTTGAAGTTGTACAATTTTTAGTTTTCCTTCTTTTACGTATTAATATGATAGAATTTGGAATAATTGGAACACCTTAAAAGTTGATTGGGCTTTCACTTACATAAATGTAGCACTTGAGTTGAATGAGTGAAAAACTCCATTATTTATGATGTCCTCATGTATCATTTCCATTGAGGCAGCCTTCAATTCTTTATAACTAAGGGATATAATGAAAATCAATAGAAAAGTTGAAACCGAAACTTTTAAATAGTCTAAAGATTTTTAATTTCATGAAATACACTAATTAAGCTACCAATTGTGCTATTGTTTTGGAATTGCATATCAATCAATAAAAAATGAAACAGGTCATATTTTGTTCTTAACCCCTAAATGCCCAATGAAGCATATATAGTTGATCTGAAAGTTTAGGCTCTTTTTGGAGTGGGCAATAAAATGTCTCTCCCAATAAAGAAATAAAGAAAACTCACAACTTAAAAATATTGAAAGTTTTCAAGATTGGAGAAACTTTCTTCACCATGTTATTGGTGGCTTTATCGAATTGTTTGTCACCTTTTATTTCGAAATAATTTTAGATTAGTGAGTTATAAATTATTAGAAGGACATGTTAAGTTCTAATTCTTCCTAATGAAGGGAGTCTCTCTATAGTGAATTCTTTACATCTATAAGGTAATCAATCAGGTTTATATTATTTTTGGTGTAAGATTTTTTATAAGTTGTTTAGTTGAGAGTCTAATTTTTTTCTTGAACGCCAAAATGCCCAAGCCTATTCAAGCCCTTTATTTAGAAATTTGCTTTGAATTTAACAAGAAGCCAACATTGGTTGGATATTAAGTTGAATAAATGTTTGCTTTATACTTATCAAGAAGCCAGCAGATGTTGGATAAGTTGAAAGAATGTTTTTGAAAAATTGTAAACATACAAATTCTAAGTACATATATGGGGGAGATCACATAGGAAAAGAAAGCATAACATTATCATTTAAGGTTCAAAAGATTATAATGTCCGATCTTCGTGATGTCTGATCCTCTGGGTGTTAGTAAGAACTATAAAAAATTTTGAGCTCTCTTTTCCTATGTCAAATGTAATGAAGTGGTTACCAAAAAAATGATTGTGAGGTTGAAGGGACTAACAAACATAACCTCCAAAAGTTTATGGCTTTAGTCTCAACATGTATTACACAATTCTTTTATAATGAATGTCTACTATGATTTTTTTATACAAGATTTAGAATTATTTTTGAGGATCATTTGAGGATCTAGAGAGTTGAACACTTTAAAAAAAAGGATTGCAATCATGGTCTCCCTTACAGAAAATCTTGAATGGAAACATCATAATCATTCATTCTGAAATTCAATATTTTTATGGCTTCTCAAAATCTACTCAACAATTTTTATATATGAATCTCTTTTGTATTTTTTTATAGAAGATTTAGTGTATTTGAGGATCATTTGATGATCAATTGAGGATCAAGAGACCTAAACACTTCAAAGAAATAAGATTGTAATGGTTTCCCTTGCACAAAATTTTAAATAGAAATATCCTAATCATTCATTTTGATAGTCGCATTATTAATGCAAAAAATAGACTTCTTGATGTTAAAACTAGGCTTCAAGAAGAATCTTTTAAACCCTGAACTACTGAAAATAGTAATTTAATAAGGTTTATTTAATTGCAAAATGGTGCTTTGGGATTAATATTTTCTATCGTATTCAATTATAACATGGAGTAATTTTCAATTTTCAATTTTTTTTTAACCGTGCACCATTGCCTAATACTTCGGATATCGATTGGGTATATTCAACGGGTATCAGTGACGGGTATTGAAAACGGGTTTCACTCTCAAGTATCGACAACGGGTACCTTGAACGGGTATCAATCGGCCCGGTTATCAATCGGCCAGGAAAGTTCGTCGTCGTGATCCTCTTTTTGCAGTGATCGTCGTCCTCGTCTTTCTGCGTTGTTTTTAGGGTTTGCTTTTCTCCTTCTCCGCGCGCTGTGCCCCGCAAGTTCGCAAGTCTTCTTTCCCCGCTGATTTTCCCAAGTCCGTTTCCTTGGCTGTGGTTTTGCTAGATAGTAGATAGGGACAGTGGGAATCTCGTTAATCCATTCATGCTGCCGGCGGCCGCGAATGAGCGTGTGAAGTTCTGTTGTGAAGTTTTGTGCGTGTAAAGTTTTGTGAGTGTGAATCGCTTGTGAAGTTCTATTGCTGCCGGCGGCCGGCGAATGAGCGTGAGGTAGCGGCGCTCTTGCTTCCCTTGCGGTATTATCCTGTTTCCCTCGCAGTTGATTACAATGCAATACGCTTGATGTTTTTGAATTTCACTATGTTGTTTCTTGTAGATTTTTTCAGGCGTGTAGTTTGTAGGTTGGTGATGTTGTTTTCCAATCGGGGCATGGGGCATAGTTGTTGTGCGTTTCCAGCAGTGTGTTGCGTTTGTGATTTGTGGAAATCAGTGTTTCAATTGCGGCATTGTGTGTTGTGTATTGCATTTGTGATTAGTTTAAATCAGTGTTGCAATTGCGGGATTCTGTGTGAATGTCCATGTAAATGTTTTGAAATTTGGATTTTTTCTCATAGCATTTTTCATGTGGTCACAGGAAATTCAGAATTTCTTGGACAGTCCTTCAAATTTGTAGTAGACAGTTCAGCATCAGGAGAAGCAAGTGGTCCAGATTGTTGCTGCTGCGTTTACATTTGGGTATGTTTCGCTATCTCTTCATTGAAATGCAACAGTGACAGTAGTGAGGAGAAAGAATTCAATCCGATGTCATTTCAACTCAACGTCAATTCAACTCGACAGAACTGCATTTGTACTTGTTTTTGTTCATTTCCGCGTCAAAATCCCCTAAGAATCAAACACGAAGTTAGAATTATTGATGTGTACAAAGGAAAATTGTAGTTAACCAGAACCCTGAACTGAAATTCAACTCGAGGCAAGATGAATTGCAGGATCAGTAGGACCAGTAGCGTTCAGAACCAACGCAAAACCAATGAAATGCATTGTCAATTTAACTCGAGTCGAGTTGAATACCACCCTCCGCCAGACCCAACACTATATAAGACGGCCTTAATCAGAGTAGGAAGAGATAAACGTAGCAAGATTCATCTCGAGTCGAGTTGAATCCCATAAAAATATAGATTAAAAACGGAAAATGAAGCTTAACCGGACAGCGCCACAGTTCACTCCAATTCAACTCGGTTCGAGTTGAATGTCATTACTAAATCATATCTCAGAGATTACCGAGATTCATCTCGAATCGAGATAAATATACTGTGTCTACGGATAAAACCTACCTACTCTAGTATAATAACAAGCAGACCATCAGGACGCCACGCTGTTCATCTCGATTCGAGTTGAAGCCCACCTCTTTAAAGAATTAAAGCAATCAGGATAGGACATAGGTCTAATAGAGCAGGCCAATTTCATCTCGAGTCGAGTTGAACAGCTTCACAGAACCTGAAGCATTGAGAACAGAGTTTACAAGCATAATATAAGATTAGTCCAATTCAATAAATAAGTCATTCAACTTGGTTCGAGATGAACAGAAGTCTGCAAATCAGACACAACTAGTTATAATAGATCATGTTCACAACACAGCCGCTATTTAACTCGATTCGAGTTGAAAATCCATAATGATGAACCAAAATCTTGAATTTCCAACTACTCATAAACTAAAGGTCCAAAAACATGCAGATATGGAGGGTCAACAATCCAAACTCCAAGCCACATACAAGCATTATGACATCCCCCCCGAGCACGCCGAGGATATAATCGATGAAGCAATTCTAGGCAAATGCTGGGAGTGGCAGGATCCTCACGAGGTGGAATACTGGACCATCGTTCTTGTCCCCATGACAAACCACTTGGCATTCAGGACAAAGTTTCGGAAATCAGATGCCATCCTCCCAGTGTCGTTGACGGAGTCCGTTACCGAGTTCAGTAGTGGTCCGAATGGGGTCATTTTTGTGTCGTGCGAAACAATTGACCCGGACCAGGACAAACCATACATCTTCTCGTACAAGGTGGAGGGGCGGAAGACCATATTCAGCGTGTCTGAGTACCTTCGAAGTTTGATGAACACCGACTTTGAGGACCTCATTGACCCCATCCAAAGTGCTATCGATCAGAAGAAGTGGGTGGCAAGCAACGGATCGCCCCTAGCGCCGAAAACTCTTCTGTCCCGGCTGAACCATTTGAAGCTGGACTTCGAGCGAGCTCACTTGAAGTTATTGCAGAAGAAGAAGGACATGAGGCCTACCTCCGTATTGAGGGACTACAGCAGCCATAATGCCAGCCACAGCTCTCTGGCCATGGGGACACCTGGAACCGGATGGAGCCACACCAAACTGAAGCAAACTAAGAGGTTTGCCAGAGGGGACCCGTCGAAGACCCCACCGTCTACATCCAAGAGAGGTGTGGCCAAGTTCGCGGCCGCAGCCGGAACATCTCATGAAGGTGATGAGAGCATGGTGTCAGAGCTCACAGACATTCCGAAGGACTTGGGAGGAGACATCAAGGACATTGATTACGAGGAATCCTGCCGGACGTACGAGTCCTATTGGACCGAGTGCACTGATTCCTACGTGCCGAAAATTGGAATGAAATACGTCATTCCGATTGAGCAGTTGGAGACGGCCCCCGAAAACCTGAATATCCGGGGCCTTGAAGAGGTTGGCGTGAAGAAGGCACTCAACTTCCTGTTGAACATGCCCGACCCAGACAAGAAGATGACGCTGTGCGTTATGCCGCAGAACCTGAAATCCAAACCTGAGAGCTTCGAAGAAGTAAAGCATATGAAGTTTTGGATGGTCAATGGGCAGCACACCATGGAAGCCTCAAAACGCATGCAGTTGATGCCCGCGATAAAATCGAAGGCAGAGATGTTTTAGACGTGGGAGTGTTTCATCGTATGGAATGAAAACGACCATGTGATTCGAAAAATCTCCGCATATTATAACCGGGTGAATCATTTCTAGAACTTCATGCCGACTTGGGCCACCAACATAATGGGTACGAGATTCGTTTGGGAAAAGATGGGCTGTCCTCCTCCGAACAAGGAGCCTACAGAGCTGGGCAAGGCGTTGGACAAGCCTCGGAGGACCATCAAGGACATGAACAACCAGAAGAAGTTCAAGGTAAGTGGTGGCGTTCAACTCGAGCCGAGTTGAATTCACCACATGTACATTAGGTGGAAATGCACTCCTTTGTTTCCTTCAAGTACGATTTCAACTCGAGTCGAGTTGATTTGTCTGGAGCCTAATGCCTGTAATGTGTGACTACTTGCAGGACTTCACGGACGCGGTGAGGTTACGGTTCGCGATGATTGATGTCAAGAAGTCGCAAGGGGCCTTGAGCAGGAAGAAGGACAAGGACTTGGACATCCACAACGAACTGAAGATCATCACTGCTTCCAAGGAAGTGTATGACCTTTGGAGCGAAGTCATATCCAAGAATTCCCAGGGAGAGCTGACTGATCTCGATACCTTGTTGAAGTTCAATCAGACCAAGGGATGGGATCAAGAGAGAGACGGCGTGATGTCCCGTGAGTTCTTTAAGTGGCTCGAGAACTGCAGTGAGTTGGATCTGAAGAGGTTGACACTGCATCTCCTCGGTAGGACCGGGAAGAGGGAGTTACTACACCCGAAGGTGACGATGAAGAAGTCGACAGGTGTTCTCGAGGACTGCTACACTGCAAAGGAGTGGCTGGAGCGTTGCAAGAGAAAGCAGATCATCCGGAGGCAAATCTACTTCCTGAAGAAAAGCCTGTGCTTGTACAACAACGAAGGCAACTTCCGGAGGGACAAGTGGAAAGAATTCAAGAAGGCGTACAATGTGATGAAGGCAACAAAGAACACCCTCATCACTGGACCGCCGGATGAATTCTACTCCCTCGCGAAGATGCCTTGCAACAAGAATAAGAGCATCGAGGAGTTGTTGCCGATGGCTGCTCAGTTCTTCAAGATTTTCATGGGGAGCAAGGGAAAGTTCCTAAAGCCCGAGGGGACAGCCTTCTATCGGCCTTATGACATGGAGAAGGACGAGCTAGGGTCTTGGGATACCAATGTGTGGGAGGAGACGACCAGCCAGAATATCAAGCTGGCGGTGATGGACTTGCGCAACATCCATGGCTCTATCAACAAGGAGAGGACGAAGGACTCCGAACTGTATTTTGAGTCCTTTCTCAGTCTTCTTTCCACAATGGACCAGCCCACGGTGAAGGATCCTGCTGTCTGGTTGTGGATTTGCGATGATATGGAGGTCCAAGTCGATCTCATGTCGCATATCCGGACTTCATCGTACGGAGAGGTGTACACAGTGCAATGCGCTGAGTACGTTCCGTCAATTTGGGAGCGGATTGGGGACGCACCTGAGAAATCAAACAGGGCGAAGGAATCCGTGCACTTGATCTTCTTGATCAAGAAGGGGACCAAGATTAGCAAGAGGATCCCCAAGAAGTTTGAGGCACACCTTGAAGGCAGGTATTCCAAGTCCAGGGCTACCAACGACTTGGATTACCGGATTTACAACACCGAATTGCGCATGGATTTCTATTTGCAGGTGTTGAGTCTTTTCGTTGCGCCCCAGGAGAATGTACTCTCCATTTTTGCAGGAGGCAAAATTATAGTTCTTATGGTGGACTCTCTTAGGATGAGTAGGTAGTTAGGAATTTAGAAGATAGGAAATTTTGTTAGACCGGACCTTATCCAAAAAAAGATAGGAAAAGTTTAGATCCAAAAATCTCGGCCGGATCAGTGCCGGATTTTCAGGGACACTTTCTGTAAATTCTGTATATAATTTGAGTCTCAAGATTGAGACGGGGGAGTTTTCTCTTTCTTACATATGCTGTCTCCTTTATATTTTCTATTGTTTCCTTGTCTTCCCAAGGATTGGTCGGATGAGGGAGGAAGAGATTGAATATAGATGAGCAGATTGTGAGAGAAGCTTCTCCCCTTGGTGTCTTCTTGTGATTGCATGTGTATGTGGACAGGTTGTAAGTGTTAGGAGTGAGTCAAGACACCTCAGTAGGTTTAGAGTTCATTATTCCGGGTGAGATAGCCAATGCTAGGCTACGTAGTAAGAGAGAGGATTTTCAAACTGTGCTAGAGCTACCAGATGGGATGTTTGGATTAGCCTCCGATCACTTGAGAAGTCTCGCCATTTGAAGAAGTAAACGGAAGAGCTCTAGATTGTATTGGTACGGGCGGACACACTTGTAGCCACCTTAGTTTCGCACAAATCTAAGGAGATAGTAAGGTCGTTGTAATTGGTGAAGATCGTACGAGGGATTTTTGTGTGATCTACAAATTGGGATTATTCCTAGTTTGCTGTGAAAGATCAAACCGGATCCTGTTAGAATAGGAGGATAGATTAGTTAAGTGAATCTTCTATCACTGTAAAGATCGGAAGGAGAAGAGGGCCTACCTCTCCGAGAACAAGTGGTAGACCCCTCTGAAGTGCCAATAGAGGTTAAGCAAAACCGGAATAGAAACCGAGGAAATTGAGTTTCTCGAATGAAGTGATAAAGATCCGATCGGAAGTGTGAGTTCTGGTTGGGTTCTTGTTGGTTGTGTGAATGGATTTTAATTCGGATTGGGTATTAGTCTAGACCAAATCAGCCTACAGTAATAGAAAAGAATTGTCCGGTATTTGGGGAAAAGGATAAACAGTGAGAAAGAAGAGTATTTGAATTGAGAATTTTCCTCAAACCACCTAGTAACACGAAACACTTCACAAAGTCTCTTGGGTTCGATCTTAAGAGTCACTTTGTTATGCTTTAAAGAGGTTTTTGTGAGCATAATAGGGAATTTCACTTACCCAGAAAAGAATTGTCCGGTATTTGGAGAAAAGGATAAACAGTGAGAAAGAAGAGTATTTGAATTGAGAATTTTCCTCAAACCACCTAGTAACACGAAACACTTCACAAAGTCTCTTGGGTTCGATCTTAAGAGTCACTTTGTTATGCTTTAAAGAGGTTTTTGTGAGCATAATAGGGAATTTCACTTACCCTATGCTGTGATACCAACACCATTTTTGGTGTGTTGGAGGATAGAGTCTTACATAGAAGATAGGTCATAGCAAGTGTAGTGTCGAAGTTAATCAAGCATGTGACCTAGAGTAAGCACAGCCCCATCAGTGCCTTCTTGTTCCATCTGTATCATTACAAGGAGATATTGACCAACTCAGAGGTGGTAGCTTACAATACGGGAATGTCCATCTTGAAGTTTGGACTTCAAGACGAGGTGGAAAGGAAGTAGTTAAAATCAAAAAAAAAAAAAAGTTTTCGGAGAAGCATATGGAGCTTTTGGAACGGAAACGGAGGAAGTCCACCAATCCGTCAGGACGGGGGAGGTTGTCGGGGGAGGACGTTTCAGAAGTCATCCCACTTTCAGAACCGAAAGATGGACCCTAATTCTTTGTTGTTGGACATCAGTGGATGGATCAGGCCTATAAGATGCACAATGAGATGGAGAACGTTATCATACACATTGCCAACAAGTTCACTTCAAGGATATTTGTGTCCTTATTGACAACAAATTAACAAAAATTTGTCAATTGCTTTGTTAGTGGGAACGTCTCGATTTGGCCAATTAGTTTACAGAATTTTGTCATTAGTTGTCATCAGAATTTGAGACCTTTTCAACCTAGTTTTTATCCATGATGTCAAAAAAACTAATGATTTCTAAGCACATGGCCCAAGTTTGCCACATTGTTCCTAAACAATTGACTAATTAAGTTTTACTACTTAAAACCATTATATATTAAAATCAAGCTTCACATTCAGAATCATGCTTCCAAGTGCCTCTTATTGCAAGTGAGGCGAGTGTAGAAGACAATTCATTTATACATAAAGGGTGGTGGTAGGCAAGGCAACTCATATGGGATATATCAAATTGTAGGAATTGTATTCAAAGTGAAATTTCAGACCTCACTTAGGCATAGTAGTATATATTTTTTTAGAAAATTTTGAACTAAGATAATCTGGGAAATCAATTTAAGTTTTACTTCCAAAAATCCATTTCAGATTTAGATTCTCCAAGCAAAAGTTATGAACAAAATTTAGAGACAATGTAAACTTTGAACACAATTCCTGCAATTTTTAACAATGAGCGGTCAAGCTTTCATTGTTAAATTATCCCATAGTTTTTGTGGATTCTTGATGGACATTTCACTGTAAAAACAACCTCTCTACCCTCCAATCTTACAAAATTTAATTCTTAGAATGCTCATCATTTGACAGCAACATATTGTTAATACATGCTTGTTGTCAATTTGGATAGTTTTGTGTCAAAAACACAATATTCAATATTTTGAGAGGTTTAGGGCCTCTCATAATAATATTTTCCATTTAGGCCCTAAAAAGTGAATTGTAATGTTAACTAGTTTAGGTGGGCAAACACTAACTTTGCTAGTTGTAATACACAATTTCCATTAAAATGAGAGTCTTTTTAGTGATGGACTGTTCAAATACATGAAGTTTGCTTTAGGGTATATATTCTGATTTATATAAGTGAAGAGAATGACATCTTTTGAACACCAAGTCATAAGCTCCGCGGTTGGTTGTAAGGGGTTGTTCATCTCATTGAAGTGGTCTGGGTTCGATTCCCATTGGGTTTGTATGAGCGCATGAGAGAAAAAACATGACTTGGTGCTACTAAGTGAGCTTTGTTGGCAGGAAAGTTGTAACAACCAACTGACCCCCTACCCAGAATGTGACAAGTGCTTTACATGTTAACCAAATAAATAGTGGATATATCCACTACATTTTTTTCTCCAATAGCAATGTAATTTCAAATAAAATATATTTAGTGATACACAAATAAAAAAATGAATTAAAAAATAGAGAAAATATAGCTCAAGAATAAAAAATATATATATATTAGGACTATATTTAAATTCCATTGTTTTGTAAACACAAAACATACACTTGAAAACAATCATGCAATATCAAACACTAAAATAAAATCAATCAATGGAAACCTATATCCTCTAAAAAAAACTGAAACGACTATCATCTATTATAATATTAAGGGTCCAACACTTATGCAATGAAAAACAACTTCATATAAGATGTAGAAATAAAACAATACCCTCCATATGAATGTCATAGTTAAAATGTATCCAATGTATGTACATGATTTCTCCATATCATGTATATGAAGCCAAACTCTACTTGATGATTTCGATTTGAACTGCAGGGATCTTGATTCTACATTAGCGAGTACCTCTTCTGTTTTGAGACTTCCATGCTGTAATTAAAGTGTTTGTTGTCTCCCACGCAGGTTCTTCGGTTTCATCAACCCTCCAAAGCAAACCTCTATCACTATCCCATCCTTCATAGAAGTCTTGAACTTCTTGATTGCGTGATGTTGGCCAAAAGTATTGAATGTGCACATAGTTTGGTTTCTCGGGGTTAGAGTTTGGATCAGACAATGCTCTGGCAATCCAAATTGGTTTGCTGTCACCGTCTACAGGGCGAACTGCAACAAAATACCCTTCATATACATCTCGAGCCACCCTAAAGGATGGTTGTGGACGATCCCTCAAGGGCCCAACATAAAGCTCATCCTCTCCATGCTCTTCAAGATCTTCACCATCTTCGTCTAAATGATCAACTTCTGTCACTTGAATACGAGTAGTTGGCCAGAAACCATCTTTTAGAGCACTAGAAGTAGGAAGTGGCTCTTGAAGAGCTGCCTTTACACCACGCCAATAGCGCACCACATTCTCATAGCGCCTACGATGTTCTCTACTCACGTCTGCTCTACACAAGTCGTCCCAATAGTTTATGAATCCTGATAAACCTTTGACAATGTCATTGACACCTTTCATTGGGTTGAGTGGTACTGGCAAAGGCACACCACGTGGCCACAGACTCCGTCCTTCATCGTCTTCTTTCCACAACTTAATGGCTTGACTTTGTCTGCCTAACCAGTTTTCATCCATGCACTTCAACTTGTACTTCATGACTGGACATCCAACAAAGTCTAGGTAGAACTTCACTTGTTGTGGTCTTGTGTGTCCCACAAGGATTTCATCACCATCCATCCATTTTCCTGCAATGAAACGCTTGAAATCAGGCACCTCCTCTATGAGGTGAGGGATAGTAGGAATGGATTCAACATCCATGAATGACTTCATGAGTGCCGGGATTGTTGGGAAGTTCTCCTTCTTCAACAGCATGCTCCATCTTCCAAACAATGCGTCAATGTCGTCGTGTGTGTGACCAACAATCATGAAGTTGACATACACTTCTCTGAAGATCTTGTTAGCAACAAGTAGAGACCAGAAACAGAAAACATATCTATTCTTGTTGTCACCAGTGGCATTGTCCATTTGCACATTAAAAATAGGAGGCAAAGGCACTGCTAGAACTGCATTCATTGGAGGTGGTGGGAGTGACGCGTCGCACATTTCTTTACCCTGCAGCACTGCCCTGAACAAATTTGAAGACCCTGACCCAGAAAATAATTGCCGAGAAGAAGACTTCGATGGCAATTCCAGATCCCGCAACAACTTTGCTATAGAACCAATTGTATAGTTTGAATCGTGTTTAAAGAGATCCAAACCGTAATGTGCGTAACGCACATCTCCATAACCATGAGCAATCATGCCAGTGATAGACACAGGCAATTTCACAAGGCCATCAAGCTCCTTACTCCTGTGGAAAAAGACTGGAGAAGCAGTCTTTGCATGATCCATCTTGTCGTGCATAACTGTGAGGCATTCGTGTGAAAAAGCTACTGAACGGTGACGGTTTGTATAATACAACTCCCGATGAGCTCGAGCAATCTCAACGTGCCTATCCAACTTCCGAGAATACTTCAATTCATTGTGAGATCCACTTATAGCATCCTTCTTGAGGTCTTGCAATTTGTCACACGTGCCACATCGCACAAAATTGTCTCCAGGCTTCTTCACCTCATACTCAGGGAACTTACAGCACCTAATCTTACTCAAGTTCGAAGCTGACACCTCACTTAGTCCAAAAACAGCATTGACATCATTGAGTTCTTTCATCTTACCCTTCCATTGGAAGGTGGAAGGTAGGATCTTGGCCACAACTTTCTCTCCTGACTTCAGGGTCTTCGTACGATGAGGCATGTGATCTGTTTCTTTCTCTAGAATGCACTTCAATGTTGCTATAGCTTGTTGAGTGTGTTTCCTCGGTTTCACCGTTCCCTTATTGCCATAGTCCTTTGCCTCTCGACCACGCCTCATGTACGATTGGTAGCGATAGAATGTGGCCTCAGGGACCCCAACTATATGCATCCACGCTCGCATACATATCGGTGTATTGTCAATTGACACCATTTGTCTACCACGCTCGTCAACATGCACCTATCTGTGCACATCCATTTTCATGTAGGTCCTATGCTTGAATGTGGAGTTGCGATACATGCGTTCACGAAAGGCTCGAATCTTATCCCTAAGAAATGGCTGAACACAGTTGCGACTGTCGCAACCTAACCTTTTGATTTTTCTTTCTATCGTGTTCTGTAACACGGAATCCGGATTGAGTAGACCCGGATTAGTATGAAAAAGGAAAGAAAAGCCAAGGGTTAGAAAGACTAGAAACATAAGCCCTGAATGAATTAGATTAAGGAGCGGAATGGATATCAAAATCATATCCGGTCTAAACCCCTAATCGGAGGAACGGATCCAGAATTCGCGTCCGGAAAATCGGAGAAAAGTAATGATGAGGTTTTTGGGGTATAAAAGGAACTGTTTTAGGGTTTGTCTATCATTTGCACCTGGGAGCACCAGCGTACTTGGCGCGCTCTCAGTGCCTTGAGTTGTGTCTGCAAATTGCGTGTATTTTTGTGTGAATTGTGCAAAGTCTGAGAATTGTGAGTGAGCACGGTTGTTTTCTTTACACGGGCACAGAGATTAGACTAGAATCAAGTGCATGAGCAAGGCAGAAATTGAGAAAGAGAGAGAGGAAGAGAGTACCGCAACACTTGTGCATTGAGTAATTCAGCCAAGGAGAGAAGAGAGTGAGTGAGGAAACGGGGCGTGCAGCAAGGAGAGAAGAGAGGAAGTGAGCTAAAAGAGAGACAGATGCCGTAGTTAAAGCGTAGTCGAAATCAAGGACTAGCGAGCGCTCAGAGGATAGAAATTAGAGTAAGGAAAGTGGCTCCTTTAGAGCCCAGTAGTGAGCGGGAGAGAGTCGAATTGATAGAGGACCTCTCAGCCATGGGTTGCGCGAGGTTCCTGGGGAAGCCCTGAGGGTTTTGGAGCAAGGCGATAGTGAGGGAGCTCATCGAAGGAGCCCCAAATCAGTTTGACAACACTATCCGGCTAGTTCCACCCATGTAGACCAGGAAGATCTAGCGGAAAGTTTACGAGTTGGAGGAAGGCGGCGCGGAACAGGCCAGCAGGAAGGGAGATTTCGTGCATGGGAAGTTCCGAGGAGCAGCCAACCCCAAGGACAGGTACGCAATTGAAGATTGCGTCAGTGTGCGGCATAGGCGACTACTGGAGTTCTTGGTTCCGATTTTACATCCGAAAAAATCTACCCGGGTGACTTCCACGCTTGGAAATGCGATCTTTGGGGCCTTGAGCGGAGAGAAGCGGATGGATTGGACGGCATTCATTCAAACGATGGTGAATGTCTTAGTCTCCAATGTGGGAAAGAGTAGAGCTACTCCGGTAAGCCCCTACCTTTTCCACCTGTACAAGAATCAGAGTCTTCTCACAACAGAGGAGAACAAGGAGTGAAGAGCGCAAATGGCTCTCCAAACGTGTGGAGGATCGGATGAAGAATCCGAGACGGAACCGGATAGCCCGGAACCGGAGGAGAAGGGTGAGAACCCTAAGAAGAGGAATTGGGAAGAAGAAGAAGAGGAAGAAGAGGAAGTTCCTCTCCATTAAAGGATGAAAAGGACACCCAGTTTGAGGGGTCCCCTTCGGGGCTTCGGAAGGAAAAGGGACCGGAAGCAGTGGAAGCGGTCAGACCGAAACCCGTTCTATCATCCCAATTGTTGGACCTGACAGATCCATACAACGACCTAATCCGGATTCTCAATACAGTGAGAGCGGATTGGGAAGTGAAGACCACGACGTTGCGTGAAGTGGCGGATTTGGTAGGAAGTACTCCGACTAGTTCCCTGACGGAAGCCGTAGCGAACTGCATCAACAATCCGAACGAAGTGAAGGAATTGGAGGATAGGTTGCTGAAGCAGAACATCAACCAGCGGGAGACAGACGAGCAGGTGGTCTGGTTGCGAAGAGAAATCCAAAACTACCGGAGGGACTTGGATGCTGGTCGCGAACAAGTGAAGGCTGCAATGACTCTACAGGAGGAGACCAGAACTGCAATCAACCGGATGACGGCAGTAGTAGGGGCATCCGGTGAGGTAATGGCAAAGGCCAAATTGTTTGATGAGGGGATACATAAAGATCCGAAACCTTCGGATACCCGTATCGCTTGCATCTTGGCTGACTTCGCCGGAGAATTAGAAGAGGCAATGAAGGAATTCCGGAAAGACGCAAAGGGATTAGAGGATAGCGTTCGGAAGTTCCAGAGTGGGTTAGTCTCTTTATCCGGGATTTCAATCCCGGATGAGTTCGATGAGGTAGAGATATTGGAGGGGAAGTTTGAAACTCCAATATCGAAGGAGAAGGAGGCTGAAAGGACTTCTACTTCAGAAGCCCCACGGACGAGGACAGGAATAACTTCTCCTGTAGAACCGGAGCAAATTCCGGAAGGGGGAGATAAAAGTAGAAATTTGAGTGAGCTCTCCCCCATAGCTACTCCAGATAGTGATGGACCCCTTCAAGAGGGATAGGTAGCTAGAAATTAGAGAATAGGAAATTTTGTTAGGTCGGACCTCGTTCCGGAAAGTTGGGAAAAGTTCAGATCCGAAAATCTCGGCCGGATAAGTGCCGGATTTCCGGGGAGACCTTTTTGTAAATTCTGTATATAACTCAAGTCTCAAGACTGAGACTGGGAGCTTTTCCTTCTTGCATATGCTGTCTCTTGTGTATTGTCTATTGTTTTCTTGTCTTCCCAAAGACTAGCCGGATAAGGAAGGGAGAGATTAAGTATAGATGAGCAGAGTGTGAGAGGATCTTCTCCCCTTGTTGTCTTCTTGTGATTGCAGGTGCATGTGAACAGGTTGTAAGTGTTGGGAGTGAGTCAAGACACCTCAGTAGGTTTAAGGTTCATAATTCCGGGTGAGATAACCAATGCTAGGTTAGGCAGTAAGAGGAAGGATCCTCAAACTGTACTAAGAGCTGCTAGATGGAATGTCTGGATTAGCCTCTGAACACTTGAGAGGTCTCACCATTTGAAGAAGTAAACGGAAGAACGTTAGATTATGTTGGTATGGGCAGACGCACTTGTAGCCACCTTAGTTTCGCACAGATTGAAAAAGATAGTAAGGTCGTTGTAGTAAGTGAGGGTCGTACGGGGGATCTTTGTGTGACCTACAAGCTAAGATTATTTCCAGTTTGTTGTGAAAGATCAAACTGTATCCTGTTAAGATAGGAGAATAGATTGGGTTAGTGAATTTTCCATCACTATAAAAACCGGAAAGAAGGGAGTGTCTACCTCTCTGAAAATAAATAATAGATCCCTCTGAAATGCCGACAGAGGCTAAACAAAACCGGAATAGAAGTTGAGGAAAGGAAGCCCTCAATTAAAATAGTGCGAGATCCGGTCGGAAGTGTGAATTCCAGGTTGGTTCTTGAAGGTTGTCAATTAAGTTTGATTCGGGTCAGTGTTAGTCTAGACCGGATTAGTTTATAGGAATATTAAGAAATCATCCGGTATTTTGGGAAAAAGGTGAGAGAGGTATAATCAAGAATAATGGAATTAGGAAACTTTCCTCAAATCACCTAGTAACACGAAACACTTCACAGAGTCTCTTGGGTTCGATCTTTAGAGTCACTTTATTATACTTCAAAGAAGTTTTTGTGAGCATAATAGGGAATTTCACTTACCCTGTGCTACGACAGCGACTACAACATATTTTAGTAGACACTGCATGGATGGAATCTTGAGTAAGCAGCTCCTTCGATTTCAAATTTGCCTTGCGGGGCGCATTTCGGACCATACTTGTGTATGGTCTCGAAGATGTCAAAGAGGACGGATTCAAGAGAGCCTGTTGGAGACAATTGAATTTGTCCCTAGCCTCATGGTCTCTAAGGCTAGCTCCACGATAGTAGACAAGATGAATAGGCCAAGCCAACAATGAGCACACTTGTTCCTCTGGTAGGTCCTCTTCGCTATGTGTTTTGGAGATGTGGATCGCCACGTGGGTGTCACCAAGAGGGCCATTGGCACCCAAAACGAGGTCAGAGTTCACACTATGACAGACACCTTCACCCACAAGCACTCCAGCCTCATTGTACAAGGTGACAACTCGAGTATTCCAAAGCCGACGCGGTAGACCTTCGCATTCCAAGACCCCAACATTCATTGCTTCGACATTTTGAAATTCGTCTTCTGAAGATGCCATAAAATCCTCTTCATTATGTCTAAATTCACTGGATTCAGAACCCAATGACATGTCCATGTCATCAGGGTCATCTAGAGTATCCATGGATACCTGTAAAAATGCAATGTGAAATAGGGTAAGTGAATTGCAGCATAGATCATGCAATTTCATTCATGTTCAGGTCGACCCGACCTGAATGACCAAATGTTATAGGTACATCTATGACAGCAACGAACTTATTTTCTGAAGCCTAGGTTTCAACTACAATTGACATCATTCATTAAAATTCCTTATAAATTCAGATATTTGTAAACTATGTTTTCAGGTCGAATCGACCTAAAGTGTCTGACCCCTGTCTTGTATAATTTTTGTTAGCCGAAAATATAAATGTAAGAAGACTGAGTACAATCCTGAACTTCAACTCGCATCGACCTGAAGTGTCCCTTGTACTCTGAGAGAATGAACCCATCTTCATTTGTTCAATTCGACAAGGAATTCCCTATTTTATTCCTATAAAAATCTCAAACTTCTCGAACTGAAGTTTGTGATTCGAGTACCCACACTTCAGGTCGAACCAACTTGAAATGAGGACATGCAGTGAGCCGAATCCCATCTGCACACTATTATCACTACGTACAGAATTCTTGGTGACTAAATCTGTGAATATCGGGAATGTCAGTAGGACATCTACGAGATTTTCACTTGAACGAAATTACAATTATAGATACGGTTTAGGTCGACTCGATCTAAATTGCCATGTATATCATTTCATTAACATATTTGATGACAAAACTATTCAATCTACCTAGGATACGTTTTAGATTACTTTAATTACTATCATATGGGTCAGTTCAGGTCAACTCGACCTGAATTGCATGAACGAATGACTAATGTAGACAATCTCACATTCAAGTCGACTCGACCTGAGTTGCATAAACGAATGATTAATGTAGACAATCTCACATTCAGGTCGACTCGACCTGAATTGCATGAACGAATGACTAATGTAGACAATCTTACATTCAGGTCGACTCGACCTGAAGTGCATTAACAAATTATTCATGTACCGTTGTTCGTATTCAGGTCGACTCGACCTAAACAGTTCCGGATTTGTCGGACACTGTGTTGGCAGTCTCGTAGTAATCGTGATCTCGCGTTCCGGGTTTCTCGGCGAGATAATCGGGCACTGCACTCTCAGAATTCTGCAACTCAGATGTTGAGAACTAAACATTGAATAAAGACCTTGTCACTAAAAATTGAGGAAGTCCAGAACTCATAATCATGCAACTCAATTTTCGGTAATAAATAATGGAAACACACGCACTCTGCCAACTTCAGCAACTAGGAACTCGACAATAGATGGTAGCGCTGAAAGAAACATTATACACACTCACAAAACTACTATGTGCTTACAAAGTAACTATGTCCAATCCATTGAATGAAAATGTTTGAAAATACTAAAGGCTTCTAACCTGAGGACATACGGAAGGCAACAAGCGCGTTCACCGAGATCCTCGAAGCGCAATACTCCGACACTCTAGATAGTAGAAGTATAGAAGTTGATAGAGTTCAGTAATGACATGAGAGAAGTGAAATCTCGCATGAACGTCCATGCATTCGCAACGGAGAAGGAGAGTACCCTAATGCGCGCGGACGCAACGACATTCAAAACAATTTTGGCGGCAATGTGTAAGCGCGAATGGGAAGGCGGGAGCTGTAGGAAGGAATTTGAAAATCCCGAACTCCTTCTGCAAATTCCTTTGATTTTTGATTCCCACCTACACTATTTATGATAGAAATAGCCACTGACAACTAATAAGTACTTATGAGGTTGCTTTCTTGCACTATTAAGCACTAATTTCTAGATTCTATTTCTAACAGAATCTAGGCAAGAAGTCTTCATTGTCTTTTTTTCTTTTGGAATTTCTGGAAGTCAATTTGATTTTGGTGAAGTTAGGGTCTATTTGTAAATTTAGACAAACATAACCTTTTGCACCACCCAAGTGTTTGCATGTGATTTTATCAATAAGGGTTTTATAGTTTAGGGTTTAGGGTTTCCAGGGTTTAGGGTCTTTAGGGTTTAGGGTCTTTAGGGTTTAGGGTCTCTAGGGTTTAGGGTCTCGGGTTTAGGTATTTCTGTAGTTTACTAAATCATTTCATATCATGTTTTTGAAATATTGAACAAATATTTAATTTAGAAGTGAATTCAAGGTTTTTGTACACACTAAGGAATTATACTGCATACACTTTCAATTTCTTTTTATAATGTTCGCAAAATTAATTTTTCCATGAATCCTAATTATTTCGCAGAGATTTGCAACTTGTGTGTTATTTTTTCGGACATGCTTCCACGTCAAACCGATACAAATTAATGGTTTGGTTTGTATTAAATACAACATCAATCCTAAAGTATTTTTTTAGAAACCCATTTGAAAAAGTGTGGGGAAGCAATAGGGTTGTCTTAAAATTAAGTTTTTCCATGAATCCTAATTATTTTGAACATTTGCAACTTGTGTGTTACGTTTTTGGACATGCTTCCACGTCAAACCGATATAATTTATTGGTTTGGTTTGTATTCAATACAGCATGATTTTTAGAGTATTTGTTTTGAAATCCATTTCAATTGAAGAAGTGTAGGAAAGCAATACGGTTCTTTTAAAATAATTTTTCCAATGAATCCTACCCGATGAATTTATCCTCAAAATTTCAGTAGAATTTTTATGTATTAGATAAAATGCAGAGCAAGAAATGGGTTGGCGCTTGCTATGCTATCCATTCATCATTAGAATTTTATAAGAATTGTTGTGTAAAACTTTCAAATAAATCTTCAAATAAAAATCTCAAAAACTTTCTGAAGAACTTAATTGTTTTGGAATCCAAAATCACTTCAATTGAATGAATTTCTCAAAATTATTTAGTAGTAGCAATAGAAGATTGAAATCATGAAAACTCATAGCTCACAAAAGAACAAAATCATAGAAATGCAAAGGAGTGTAAAGCCAAGAGAAGCAATGGATTTGCTACCTCTATAATATCATTCTATGGATCCTCTTTAATATCACCTTCATTTCAACAACTATATTATGTCTATAATATCACCCGGTGGAAAAAGTGATATTACAAAAGTGATTGCAAACTGCTACTCTATTTTTGTAATATCAAATTGTGTAAAAATACAATTTCTATGTAAGTATGATTGAAATTTTTTTTACAAAATATTTAAAATAATTATTTTAAGGACTTATTGAAATCATTATTATGCATTCTATACAAATGTGTCAAAATTTTACTATTTGTTTGGACTCAATTGTTACAAACAATGGCAACCCAAATAGAAGAATTTAAAGGAAGAACTGGTAAACCTGAAATGCTTCGTGAACAATTTAATTGTTGTGAAATCCAATTGGTTCAATCTAATAAATTTCTCAAATCATTTGGTAGTAGCAATAGAAAATTGAAATTATGAAAGCTCAAAGCTCACAAAAGCACAAAATCAAAGAAATGCAAAGAAGTGAAAGCCAAGAGAAGCAATCATGGATTTGCTACCTCTATAATATCACCCTATGGATCCTCTTTAATATCACCTGAATTGCAACAATTATATTATTTTTATAATATCACCCTTTGTAAAAAGTGATATTCGAGGTGATATTATAGAAATGATTGCAAATTGCTATTCTATTTCTATAATATCACATTGTGTGAAAATACGATTTTTATGTATGCATGATTGCAAATATTTTTATAAAATAATTATTTTAAAGACTTATTGAAATCATTATCATGCATTCTATTCAAATGTATCAAAATTTTACTAATATGTGATACAATGAATGTGTAGCATAGCAAGCATGAGCCCCTAGTATTAATGGTAGCATTTGTGATATTACAGAGGGATTTATGATTTTAGTAGTATGAATAGGAAACTGCTACTCTATTTTTGTAATATCACATTGTATGAAAATACAATTTCTACGTATGCATGATAGGAGTTGGTATAAGCCGGGGGACAGGGTACAAGGCATGGTCCATTTTCAGTAAAAAGTGTGTCGGGTATGAGGTGGGTATCATACGTGTTCGAGGCGGGTACCAAATGGGTATGAGGCGGGTATGGGGCGGGTCTCCATGTTCCGGGGCCATATCGAGGCTGGTCCAGGTTCAGGAGGGTATCGTGGCGGGTTCAGCAGGGTATTGTGGCGGGTAGAAGAGGATATCTTGGCGGGTATAGCAGGGTTTAGGGGCGGGTATCGGAGGGTATCGGACTCTAGTTCGGGCGACGGGTACAGGAAGGGTATCGTGGGCGGGTATCGGAGGGTATCGGGCTCTGGGTGGGCGCAAGTTAGGGTTTAGCGCTTTGTCTGCTTTCCTCTTCATTGTTGTTTTCCTATTTTGTGAGGGAGGAGGATCTTGCTCACAACGGGCACGAGTTAGGGTTTAGGGTAGAATTTGAGTGCTTGAGGGCGCAGTAGCAGCGGGCGCAACAACAACGGCGGGCGCAGGTGGACACCAGATTTCTTCACCCCGCAGAATCCTCTCATTATTTTCAGGTGATTTCCGAGTTTGCCTATTTGTTTTAGAGTGTGATTTTCGATGATACCGAGTTTTTTTAGAATTTGTCAGAAATCCAATATTTGAGAGTATTTGAAGAGGAATAAGCGGTGAGGACTGCCCTGCTATATCTTGATGATCTAAGCCCTGGTGACGGATCTAAAAATACACAACCACCTGCAACTTTGATGAAGTGGCTAGCATCCATTATCTCTAGTTTCGAACGGTAACCAACAAAGAAACGAAGGTATATACAAGTCTTCCAGAATGATCACAATCTACACTTGCGAAGTTAGAAGATACAACTCATGGTTGCAAAACCAACAGGAAACACCCACTTCTATGTCAGTAATGGGATTCACATAAAGACGAAGAGAGAATCTGCACACCAAAGCGATGCAGAACATAATTCTGGTATCTGATACCGAACAAAACTACAATAGGTCAGGTGGTTCCTTCTATGAACCTAATATGAATATCCCTCGATATTTGTGTGCTTGTGTTTCCAAGTTGTTACAAGATATCTGTGTGCTTATTTACAAGCATGCTTCCTAACCCTAAACCCTAACCCGTGCCCGCGATATCTATGTGCTTGAATTAAGATTAAATAACCACACTTATTTTCCAAGGTCACTGTCTTTAACAAAAGGAGTATGCTTGCAATCTCTCGTGAAATCATAATCAGTTTTAGTATTCTGATGAAAATGTCTTTATTGATTTGGGCACCTGGATGCCTAATCGCTTTGCAATTTGAGGCATTAGCTCTTCTCACCCTCACTTGATCTTTTGTGAACTCTGTTCTCTGTATTAATGTGTTTGATTCATATGGCGCAGCATAGGCGAGCCCTTCTCCCTAGGTCAACACTACAGATTTTTTTGTGACGCAGGTCTTGAAGGTTTGAGTGAACGTGTTTGATGAATGGATTTCGGTGTAGTAGATATTGTATATGAGTTAAGGAAATGGAGCTTGAATGAATTTGTTGGAGCTTTCAGACTACGGTGTTGGAGGTTTGAGCATTTGAATGCGCTTGATATATGGATTCTGAGAGTACTGGATGTAGGGTTGAGTTAAGAAAATGGAACTATGAGACCCAGGTATTGGAGGTTTGAGTGAACGCATTTGATGTATGGATTCTGGAGTAGTAGATATTGTATGTAAGTTAAGAAAATGGAGCTTGATTGAAAGTGTTGGAGAATTGCAATACCTTGCAATAATAAGTAGATTGGTTGGGCACCTTGTTTTGAAGCTTCCCGTACCAGATGTAGGGTTCTGTGGAAAAATGGTCTTGAATTCCAAAAAATTGAGGATGAAATCACATTGTTTCGAAATCAGTTTTGAATTTGCTTCTTTTGATGTTGGAATGATCTGATTGAGTGACGATTGTGTTGTGTATTGTGTTGGTAGGTATTTGCTCCCAACAGATTGGATCTTTGTTTTTAATTGTTGCAATGAATCTAGTTGCTTGGAATGTGTTTGTAGTTTGTATCTTGGAATTTGGTTTGCAATGAATGTTTTTTGAATTTGGGTTGTTTTTGCTTGTAGATTGACGATTATAGCACTGGAGTTACAACATTGGGGAGTCCATAATAAGCAGCTACGGGTGAAGTTGCATAGTGCTTGCTTGTAGAAACTCAGGTATGTATTAATTTCGATTCTCTTGCACCATTTGTGCTTTGAATAGTGATTTTTGTGATTGTTGTAAAGCTAGCTGCAATGTCCAATGAATGTGTTAGTGGGGTTTAAGTTGCATAATGTATCGTGTGCATACGTGCATTTTTTGGTTCTATTGAGGTTTGTTGGTTTTTGTTAGAATTCATGGTTTGGCAGTTGCTCGATGAAGCATGCTTGTTTGAGATGTTGTAGGTTTGCACAATTAGTCTTTGGTTTTTGGTCTAGGTTGTCTTTTGGTTTGCGATGTTGCTGCTTTTGATGTTTTGGCGTTGTTCAACTCCTAAATTTGTCGAAAATGTGGATAATCTTGTAGGATTTGGAGATTAATCCATCTGCATTGCATTTCAAGGTCTTCATTTGTCAATGCCCAGGTGAGTTTTAATGCACAGGACTTTGTTTAGGGTTCAGAAATAGGCATTCATTGTTTAGGGCCCAGTGCTTAGGGGCCAGGGTTTCATTAGGGTCCATTGCTTAGGGTCTAGGGTTTGCTTCACAACCACACAAATTCACGGGAATCAGCCCGGTATACCCGAGTATCATCCTAAATCCTTAAACGTATCAAGAATGAATGTTACATGAACCAAACTACAGTTCAGGTCGCATCGACCTGAATTACAAAGCCCCTTCAAACATATCGTCTCTCAAACCGATGCTGCTGTCCGTGCTAGTTCATGGATAATTTTGAGATCAGATTAACATGCAGTTCAGGTCGGTTCGACCTGAACTGTACACCTACTAGCATTGTGTACATGAAGATTCAACTAAATAGCAGGTAATTGCACTAACATCTAAGACAAGAAATAACATCATTGTTAACATTAAATGTAGATCAGGTCGGTTCGACCTAAATCCCACAGAAGACCCTATTCAATTTGATGCGTCAAGTGCATTGAGGTACCAACATAAAATTATTATTAGGAAATTAGACACCTAGTATAACTAAAAAATTGACCACTAAAAACATTCAGAATTGTAAGGATAATGTACGTAACATGAACCGAACAACAATTCAAGTTGCATCGACCTGAATTGCATAGCCCCTTCAAACATATCCACTCTCAAATCAATGCCATTGCCCATGCAAGTTCATGGAAAATATTGATATGAGATTAACATGCATTTCAGGTCAATCCGACCTGAAATGTACACCTACTAGCATTGTCTACACAACTAAGTAACTAAGAAACAAACATTTGCACTTACATCCTAGAAGAGAAATAACATCATCATCAAAATCAAATGCAGATCAAGTCGGTCCGACTTGAACTGCAAAGGGGACCCTATGCAATCTGACGCATTAAATACGTAGTGGTACCAACAAATAAAATAATATTAGGATATCAGACACCTACTTCAATTAACACATTGATCATCAAATACATTTCAAATAATCATCCAGCTAACAACAATCGACCTCTCAAAATGAACGCATGCAATTCAAGTCGGACCGACCTGAATTGTAAGATCAGTAGTGAGATGAGTATGTACTACGACATGTACGACGATACGATAACATTAAACAATGCCGTCACACTAGGAAAAACATTCACATATTTCGACTAGAACTTCAGGTCGACCCGACCTGAAGCGTGTGATACAAACCGAACCAAATGCAAGTAACTGGAAATACATAGATGATGAAATCTAATAACCCCATGTATTCACATTTAGGTCGACTCGATCTGAATCAGTAGATTGCATTTAGGTCGACTCGACCTGAAGCATACGAAGGGAACCAAACCAAATTAAATTAGATCAGACACGTAGAAAATAAATTTAGAAGCTCCAAGCACTGACATTCAGGTCGAATCGATCTGAATATATAGAGCAACAACTCTTGGTGTAACAATACTCGATTGAAAAATGAGTGCAGAATGGATGACCAAATCGAGAAGTTGGAGGCCTTCTACGTACGCTATGCGCACGAATCCTCTAGAGAGGAAGGGGACGACTTTGACAATGACGGAGACTACTGGGAATTCAAAAATCCCGAAAAGGTTGAGAGTTGGAGTCTCCACATGATTCCTTTCAAGAACCTCATTTGCTTCACTGCAAAATTTAAAGACACGGACCATTTCTTCAACATATCCTTCGATGAGAAGATAAAGGATGTCGCCCACGATAGTGGTCCATTCTTGAAAATTCGGTGTGTTACAGGTGTGACAGGATAGCCTGAAAACGAGTAGTACCACTTCACTATTCGCTTGGACTCCTCAAGATGTGCCTTCAACATATCGCACTTCCTCTCAACGCTGGAACCGACTGAGTACAGAACGGAGATACCTGACCTTGAGAAGAAAGTTGACCACAACTACTTCAAAACAAAGGACGGGAAGTTGGCAACGGGGAAGGCCCTATACTCTCGCCTGAAGACACTCCTGAACGACTTCACAATTCTGAAGACGAAACTTGAGCTGAAGAAGAAAGACATGATTGTCAGAACTGTCTCCCAGGAGTTTCCAAGTAACGTGGAGGGACAGAGCTCAATGGGTACACCTAGAACCCAACAGAGTCGGGGGACAAGAAAGTCCATGCAGGCCACAACTCCAGCATGAGCTCCCAGGCAAAGTAAGTTGGCATCAGCCTCAACAGCGGCAGCAGCAACGCAAGACCCTAGTGCAATTTTACCAGGGGAGCTAAGTTTTGTGTCCGCGGTAACTGAGGTCCCCATCCTTTATGACGCCAAAAAGTCGCACGATTACATTGCATCCGCGGAAGCATACAAGGCCTACTGGAAGCACTACACGGACGCCTACATCTTTGGCCTAGAGGATAAGAAGACAATTTCCATTGAGCAGCTCATCAAGGCCCTAGAGGACTTAAACATCCGTAGCCACGAAATAAAGCTCACGGAGGACATGATGACATACCTCTTGGAAATGCCAGATAAGTCTACAAAACAAACATTGTGTGTCATGCCAGTGGACTGCTTCGAGAAACCAAAGCCAGAGGACTGGATAGCACTTGAAAGAAAAAACTTCTACATCATCAATAGGCAGCATAGTGTGACTGCCAGCAAAATGATGGTGGACCAAAACCTTGACGAAGAGATTGTCAAGAACTTTCGTCAATGGGATTGCTACGTGGTCTGGTCCACCGATGCCCAGAAACTACGAGACATATTGGCGTACTACAATAGGGTCAACCACTTCGTGGCGCAGAAGCCCTCGTGGTCAACAAACATTCTGGGAGCGAGAAAAGTGTGGGAACTCATGAGGAGGCCACGCAATCCGAAGGAAGTCGCCCCAATAGCGACAATGTCCAACGTGAGGCGAAATGTTGATAGTGTAGCAAATAAGAAGAAATTCACGGTAAGAGATTCAAGTCGAGTCGACCTGATCTGTGAATGTCGTCTGCCACCTGGTGTTCCATCCACAATAGGTCATGTTTTGATACTCTTCACGTGATAATGAATGAGAAGTTCGAAGTAAGCAGAACGTCAATGGTAAATTTGACGTTCAAAATGAAATGTGTAGTTTAGGTCGGTCCGAGCTGAATAGAGAGCTCCAAATTGACCGTGACATACAAAATTGCGTTGCAGGAATTCTCATCAACAATGTACAAGCGGTTTGCTCTGCTAGATGTACTAAAGGCCCAGAAGACTGCAAAAGGCAAGGACGCCAAGGAGAAGCTCAAGATCCGAAACGAGCTGAAGATAATCACAACTCCGGATGACGTGTACAACCTGTGGAGCGAGGTCATTTCTAGTGCTGCACATGGGGAGTTAATAGACCCCAATACTAGACTGAAGTACAACGAGAAGGCCACTTGGAAGCCCGAGCAAGGGAATTTGACGCATGAGTTCTTCAAAGTGCTCGGAAACCTTTCTTTCAATGACTTGTCAAAGCTGGCCGAACATATTCTGCATCAGAATCCAGGGAGCAAGAACAAGGAGTATCCGAAGGTCACAATCAAACTTCTCTCTACTGTACAGGAGAGCTGCTACACTGCTAGGGAGTGGGTGGAGAGAAGGAAGCGCAAGCACAAGGTAAAGATGGAGCTCCATGCCCTAGACGCAAGCCTTGGGCTCATGTCCTCCTTAAACGAGCTAAACCACAAGAAGTGGAGGGAGTTCAAACGGAGTCGGAACTTCACGAGTGCCACTATGAACGTGCTGCTAGAGCAACCAGGGAACGAATACTGGATGGAGGCAAAGTAGTCAAGAGCAAAGGGGAAGAGCGCTGAGGAGATGTCAATGTACGCGGCTGAGTTCTTCCAGGTCTTCCTGCAGTAGAGAAACAATTTTGTGCCCCTAAAATCCACTACATACTATTGTTCATATGACGTTATGTATAAGACGCACCAGGATTGGCCTACAGGCGTGCTCACTGCAGAGAATGTGAAGGCCATCAAGCTTGGAGTGTGGGACCTGCGTTACACCCCAAATGTCGTGTCAAAGTCTAAGTGTACGCCAGCCGATCCATACTTCGCAGCAGTTGTCAAGTCCTTCCAAGAAAAGGGGCAACCCCTTCTCGAGGACATTCCGGTGTGGGTGCTCATTTGTTCTGACCTCATCGAGCAAACGCAGGCACTCCACTTCATAGACAGCAATCCCGCGTTGAAGGAGTACTCCATGAGTTTTTCTAATTACTACATTCCCTCACCCAATGAGCGTATCGGTGACTTGTCTGTATGAAGCAAGAAGGCGGTGGAACCAATTTATCTAACCATCCTACAAAGCCCAAGCAATGCTAGGACGGTGAAAATGAGGTCTTCCTATGATGCTCCCAACACTGAAACATTCACGAGGCCCAGGGCTTACAACGAGCTAGAGTTCAAGATTAACAATACTGAGCTATAGATGGAGTTTTTCCTCAATCTCATGAGGAAATTTTGCGCTCCTGGACAAAGCATAATGTCATTCTTCGCTGGGTTGAAGTTCACATGTGCTGCGATGGTAAGCCTGAACACAATTAATTCCACAATGTCATGTTTTGGCTAATATGGTTAAGGTCGATTCGACTTGAATAAAATGAACATGTATTTCTTTGTGTAATTATAAGGTGATAGAAACCAGGTCAGGTCGACCTGACTCGTAGCATTGACTGGAGTGTGTCGCTCCATAGTTTGGCTCGACCTGATCGGTGGCATTGAGTGCCCAAGAGTGAACTTCAGGTCGGGTCGACTTGACCCAACCTACTGCTGACGTTACATGAAATACCATTGTATCGTCGTTAGGGAATTTTCATACTATCGTAGTCTGATAGTATGTGACACTGTGTGTGACTTTGCAGATAAGTGGGGTTAATGTGTTTGCTATAGGGGACTGGGAGGAGTCTGACCAGTGAACTAAAATTGCAACCACTGCGAAGAAATTGGATAAGAACGATTTTCTTCCAGAGGGATACTTTGTCAATGAGGGCAAATTCCCGCGCCAACCATCGGGGTCAAGCACATCGTCGTCATCAAAGCGCAAGGGGAAGGCAACTGCAGAGGCAAGCACGCCGTCCGGTCGGAGGTCATCTGCAATCATATTGTGTGAGTCCTCCGACAACGATGGGGCAGCTGATGATGACGACTACGACGATGACGTTCCCATGGATCGGAGCACCCCTCTAGTGATCCGCTCTCAAAGCATCCGGGGATCATCAGCGTCGTCGGGTCAACCACCTGATACCTCTGGCATGCCGTCTCCAACCTCCAGGGAGAAGCGAAAGAGGGCAAGATCGCAAGCCAACGACGACTATGATGCAGAAATTGCAGAGTTGAAGAGGAGGCGGGAATAGGACCAGCTGATGTTTGACAGACATGCCAGGGAGATGGCGGAGTTGTGACACTTTATGGTGGCAATGTCTCAAAAGAACGACTCCAAACTAGAGGCCATTATCAACAGTCTTGGTGGGGCCATGCCTCTAGCATCCATACAGCCGTCTTAGGTTGACTAAGTGCTTTTGCTGCAAGGAGCGCCAGCAAGACCAACGATGAGTGGATCCTCAAGCTTACCCACCACTCCACGATTGACTGGGGTGCCTTTTGTCTCTCTCACTCCTCTTGCAGGTTCCGCAGATCCTCCAGCTCCTCCTCCTATTGAGGAGTGCCCTTCGATCCCTGCACCTCCACCTGATGACGAGGACATGGCTCGAGTTCCACTTGATGGTGGCAGGTCCTCAGAGACCTTGGAGTCTAGCCCGAAGATGCCCGCGGATCCTGCCATCGCCATTGATGATGATCAGAGTCATGCATTGGATGGCCAGGATGCACCATTAGGTTAACCACACAATCACTCGATGTCATTTGTATAGAATTAGCTCGACTCGAGCTGATTTGTGTCATAGGTTGTACTTAGATAGAGACCCTTAGTGTGGGAGACAATACTTTTTGATAGAAAACAATTTTTTGGCTAATCCATATCTTCATGTAAGATGATGACTTTTTTGTACTGAATTTTATTAATCAATTATACGGATTTTCTGTAAAAATTTTAAGTCTTGTTTGGCTATCTCAAGTGGACCGATTGATCTTCCAAAATCTATTGCTCCTATACAGCATGTACAATGTCCAACATTTGATTGTGGTAGTATGGAAGCTACAAGTAGAGGTGCATCTAAATCTGAGTCCATGCACTTAGATGATGACGTCTCTATTCCCGACGCTCAGCTTCTGGAGATTGAAATGCCAGACCCTGTTGGACCGACGTTGTCTTTGCGGGAAAAGGTAACCTCGTGCCCATGCGTCCTTGATCTCTGCGCTAATAGGTACCTCTGTGTTCATATATAGTCTGCGACAATTGGATTTTGCCTTTTTCCTTGAGTTTCGAAATGTGTTAATGCAGCTTAGTAACTGGCTGCACATTTGTCTGTTTGATAGCAGGGATCGGTTCCCCCATCTGAACGTGGAGATATGTCGAAGGATGTTGAGATTCCATTGACGTCCAGGGTGACCATCGCCGAGAAGTGGCTGAATGTTGTCTTGGATTTGAATGGAGTCTTATGTGTTTGTAAAGACGCTAAGTACAAGGGGTGGGCTGTGCACGTCGGGAATGCAGACCAACCGCACTCCGCCACGATTCCTGCGATTGTGGGACCGAAGGCGGTCTTTGTTCGCCCAAATTGCGCTCATTTCCTTCGTGAGCTAGGATTGATAGCACACGTTTCTATTTGGAGCTCGATAAAGAAGTTTACCGTTCAAAAAATCGTCGATTATCTTTTTGTCGGTTTGGATAAGCCTCACATTATACTTGGGCAGGAGTCTTGCATGACGCTCAAGTGTGAGGAACAAGGCCGGATAGTCACATTCAGGGAGCCAGGCACCACCAAGGACCTGTTCGTGAAAGACACGAACACCTTGTTTAATAATTTTAATGGGCAATTTCTTCGAGAGAATACTGTCATAGTTGACGACAATCCTATGAAGCACTTCATGATGGAGTCAGAGAACGTCGTTCTCCCCATCAGTTGGTCTCCCAAGGGTAACGGCCCCAAGGACTCATATTTGGACATGGTCCTTTTGCCCTGGCTTAGGCGACTTCACATAGCTCGAGATGAAGGGTTGAAATCATTTCGCAAGAGTAGTGCGGGGAAAATTGGGCGGAAGATGTTGTATGATGAGAGAAATCGTGGCATGTACAATAGTCTTATGGATGCAGTCAGAGTGTCTTCAGCGTACCGATAGCACACTGCATTTCATTGTTGTTCATCAACCACGTCAATGCAGTGACTGTGTCATCGTCTAATCGGCGTTACGAGAGGGTAGTTTATTTATTGCTTTAGTTCAGGTCGAGTCGTGTTGAATGGCATGTGGATTGTTCTCTGAGTTCCTAGTGAACTTCAGCTCGCCTCGACCTTAATGGCTCGTGCATTCGCATGTATGGTTAGAGATATACGTAATTTCTGTAATATAATTTTTTTATGAATACCTTTCTATATTTTCTTCTTCCTCCAGTTTAGGTCGGGTCGGCCTCATTCAATGGCCAGGACTTCCTAGACTGCATATTTGCTATTGGAGTTTACTTGTAAATGTAATCACAGTTATAGTTTTTGATTGAATTGTTCTAATCTCTTTCTTTTCTTAGAATTTGGGAACGTCGTCCTCTTTTGTTCAGCACACCAGTCTTTCGTGCACTACATCAGTTGACTCATTCTCCGACTACAGGCAGAATCTAATTTTGAGTACAGGAAACTTCATGTGTTCGGCTGCCATTGCAAATTCGACAATGGACTTCTCCCTAAAACCCGTTGATGATGGGGTGGTGGATAGTCCCCCGGGTTCAGCTCCACATCGTCCAAAATCATGTTCTCCATCGCCCATGAAGTCTAGCGATGTTTTTGCTACACTGATGTCATCCTCACCTTGCGATAGAGCAACATAGCGGAAACTATATGGTGAGGACGTGGGTCCTTCCTCAGATGTTCAAGGAAGTAGGAGGGCTTTCCAAGCTCATGGATTACAAGCAAGTACAACCACAGGCCGAAGATGACTAAGGCAATTGTGGAACTCAAGAGTAAATGACACATATAGTACTTGTTCATAGAACATAATATTCATTAAAATGAGAGTATTCTAGTGAAATGGGAATTGAGGAAGAGACTTTCAACCATGAATTTAATATACTTGTAGATCAATGACTACCAGGAAAGCATTGCAATGACACAGAAAGTGCATACAGAAGGTACAAATTCTAAAATCGAAGGTCAAAATTGTGACTTCTTCATAATTTATAGGAAGTCATCAAATATACATGTATTGGATGTATGCACTATAAACATAGACTAATCCATGTACTAAACTACTACTTCCATCGTAGACTACACTTGTATAAGATACATATGATGTAAAACGTAGGGTTCATAAAGCACTACAACTGAGTACTAGGACTTTTGTGAAATTGGCAATTGCGTCCACAAGATGAAGGCTTCGTGACCAGAAGGCTATGAGCCTGCCTTTATCAACAGCAAAGAGAAACGTAACGATTGTTGATGCCCGGCTATTGTAAAATCGAATACCAGCTGTTCCCCGACCAAATATTCTCAAACATTACACCGGAGAAAGTGCAATGCAAAAGATTATTTGGTGAGGGAACAGTTGTTATTCAACTCTACAACATCCGGGCTACGATAACGTACTGTCCGTAATGACTATGAGGTCCACGATTGTCAAAGCCCGGAAATTGTAGAATCAAATACCAGCTGTTCCCCCAGTTGAACCTATTCGTGGTAGAAGAGAAAGCAAACATTATATAACCTTAATTCTCAGCTACTCTTCGAATGTACTCTCACACACCACAATGTCCAAAAAGTAGTGTATGAGTGTACTTTCAAAGAATAGCTGAGAGTAAAGGTTATATAATGTTCAATTACTTTATCTTCTACCACAAACAGGCTCAACTATGCACATAGTTGGGTCTATGACATCGTTGTTACCTACAGTCTGTGGACACCGTGCCCACAACATCTACAAAATAAAGGCTTCAAGACATCATGGTCTTCGAACTGACTAAGTACACAGCTGAGCTTAAAAGTGGAAAGGGAGAAAACAAACATCATATAACCCGACTCACATCCCTATTCATCAAGTACTCTCACACACCACAATGTCTAAAGAGTAGTGTATAAGTGTACTTGACGAGCATGGCATGAGTTGAGCTATATAATTCTTGCTTTGTCCACTTCCACTTTCAAGCTCAGTTGTGCACTCAGTCAGTTCCATGTGCAATGCAAACGGTTATTTGCTGAGGGAACAATTGATATTCGACTCTACAACTTCCGAGCTCCGACAACCCCTACATTAGTCTCTGCTATTTATAAAATCGAGCTCAAGGCCTTACTAAAGTTTAGGATTTATTATTTCTCTATTCTCTATACAAACATAGGGACTGTCGAGCCTATATGTACATAATTAGAACCTCTTCTACATACAATTGTACATGAGGTACAAGATGCAATCCTGAGAAGCATTTCCTAGTTCATTTCCCATATGGAATGCTACTTAATTATCCTACATATACAAAGATATCTACAATACGGAAATAACACTACTATTGAACAATCTTCAGAATTGGAGGTCCACCCCAGGTCGATGAGTTCATTCAATTTCTTCATTCAGCTATATGATGCACTCTTCATCTTTTCCCGAGCCCTTCGAATTTCTGGTCCCCGACTGTATCCCCCCTTGTTAATATGTCCAAAGTCTCGAATGTGTTGCCCCCTTTGTACTTGCAACGACCTTCTTTCCCATGCGTCTCGACTTGGAGTTGAGACATCAGTACAGAATGATCCACTACGTTTTGGTTTCTTCAATCTCCCCCGTTCAGACGGAATGTGTGGCCGTGGTATGGATGGTCCAACAGTAGGGATCGGAAGAGTTTCCGAAAGTGGATTAATTGGGGCCTTGGACTTCTCTTGTGCTACGGAGGTTGAATAATTGGCGTCCCCGTAAAGCTTCCTCTGAGTCCCCTTGTCCAAGGCAGTTGGTGACATTGATGACACCCGGAGATCTTTGGAGCGTAGAGGAGACGGCGAGCATGAAACTAACAAGCGCGATTTCTTCTCCGGTGGACTATCCACCACTCCCTCATCGATTGGTTTCCTTGAGAAGTCCATAGTGGAATTGACGGTCGGAGCTAAGCAGAGAAAGTTCATAGTACTGAGTATAACGTACTGTCCATAATCGAAGATGGAGTCCGCAGATGCCTGACAAGGGAGTTCATCCGTTGCAGGGTACTCTAATGAGTTGTCCATCTGCAAGAAACGTACCTTGAATTAGAATAACAATCGAGGGAATTTCAAAATTGGACATCATTTTGGGGTCCCCGTAGTCAAGATTGATAGGAGAGTCCACAACCATGATTGCCCGCGAAGTTGCAAATCAGTGCGACTCGAGCTGAAATGTACGAGACTCCAAAAGTACTGAACGAGGCTTCAAAACACTACACATCAGCTCCACTCGTGCTGAATCGCATACCTCTAGTGGGTCAGCTATCTAGTGCCACTAGGTGACCCCCGAACCACCTTCATGAGCTCGTCGTACTCTTGACGATTCCTTTCCTCGCACAACATTTTTTGCCCGATTTTCCACTTTTTCGCTTTCTTGAACGCTTTGAGTTCCATGTCCTAACTTCGGTGCAACTGTTGAAACCAAGGAAGTAGAACCCCGAGCAGAAATGTGTCCTTGTCTCCATTGCCCTTGTTACTCCAGAACTCCGAGACTACAACATTTTCCGGTTTGTTCATGATGTGCTTCCGACGGCTGTCGTCGACTATGACTGTATTGTCAGGAGTGAAGTTGGTTCGGGAGTTGGCGAAAAGCACGTCCAGGTTCTTGAGGAACAATGCTTTGTCGGTTCCCGGTTCCTTATAGGGGATCTACGTGCCGGCTCCATCCCAGCGCTTCAACGTTTTGCATGCGTCCTGCCCGAGAACTTGGAAGGGCAACCCTCCATCTCGGAACAGATAAGCGCAAATCTCATCAGTGGTGGACTTCTTCATGGAACTCTACACTGAGACGAATGCTATCCTGCCTAACTCCTTCAAGAACGAGGAGCAGTTGGGCCTGACGTAGACAGCCTTGGGTCCTATAATGGCCGCAACTGTAGCCGAGTGTGGCTCCGACTTCTGGTTGTACGCATTCCCTGACCCCTTGGACTTCCAATCTTCTGTGACACATAGAATGCCATTGAGGTCCAGGATGACGTTCAACCACTTCTTTGCCATTCCGGATCTCAATGACCTATGGACTCCTTCCGAGGATCCCTTATCAGAGCCCTGCAAATCGGACCCTTGGTAACAAACGGCAGCAATCATGTCCAGTCACGCCAAATGACACGAATTCTAGGAGGCAGCATTGCTCAAAATGAAGGCAGAAGAGTAATGAGTCCATCAGAACAAGAGGGCGCATTTTACCTTCCTCCGCGTAGAACCTGAAGGTTCATCTTGGTTTTCCACTGCCAATAGTGTAGGACTAGGAAGTACCGATTGCTCATCCATTGGTTGTGCCTCATCTACGTTCAGGTGTGGTGAAGGCATTGGTGGAAGAGAATGAGTGACAATAGAAGGCCCTTTCTCAGGCAAGCAATCGATATTCAAGAGGCCTGCGATTCAAGAATTAGGAAAAATAGTGTTTGTGAGAAATCCATTTATTACAATTTCATGAAATGAGTTTTCATTTACAAAACTAGTCCTACATTTTCTATACCACCTGAATTGCTTCTAGTCGGCATGTTGTATCTACAATTGAATCTCTAGCCTAGAGACTACAATACAATTCAACACGAGTCGTGTTGAGACTACACATAGGACACTGAATGGTCACTGGGCACAACCTGCAGGTGGTTCCTCGGTGGGTTGGTCAGAACTTGCTTGCGTCGGCTCAGAATCATCCACTAGTAGAATGTGCCCAATGCCAACGTCCTCCATTACGGTGTCTCCCTTGCCAACATCGACACCACTTCGTTCAATGGCCTCTGGAGCTTCCTCTGCCGGTGGGAGTGGCATTGGGACAGGATCCGCACCAAGAAGAGGTGGAGGCGCATTGTCCGAGTGCACCGAGCTGGAGGCGTTGCTGATGTTGGAGCTGGAGGGTTGGCCTTGCAACATCAGCGGTGGCAAATGCGTCGCGGGCTGTAGCTCAACAAGAGGTTGGATTCCGACCCTCGACATCAACAACTGTATGATCTCCCTGTTCCTCCGGGACTCCTCCTTCATCCAGTCCGTGTTGCGTTGGTGCATCTCCATGTTCAACAACCTCTTGTTTGCATTGTCGACTCTCATTTAAGCCAACGGTAGCTCCGTCTGCTTCTGCAGAGCCGCCAAAGATTCTGCGATCGACTTCTGAATTTCGGCCAGTTGTTGGACGATATTGGTAATGGGATCTGGCTTCCTCTTCTTCTGTGGCCGTCCAGAAGGAGTGGGCGTCCGCGGCGTTTGTGATAAGGGCGGAAGCATGGATGAAGCAGACGACCCCGGCACGTCGGTGTGTCGTCTCGTTGGTGTGGGCATCTCTTCAATGCCTACATTTTGATCATCCATCTCCGCAATGTCGTCTTCCTCCTCATCAGTGGAAATGTCTTCTACATCATCGTAGACTGGAGCCACCCACTTTCTGGCTGGAGACTCCTGATTTGATCTCAATTTCCACTTGGAGGAGGAACTAGGACCTTCACCACTCTTAATGGGGTACCCAGTGTTGAGAAAATCTACCTTATCCAGCGTGTAAGCCTTCAAACAGATTTTCTCCCAGTCAGGGGATTTCACTACGAATCCAACAATGTACACGTCTACAGATGACATCTGCAAGGGAGAGAGGCAGAGGGTTAGAATAAAATTGTAGACAGTCACAATTCAGCATGACTCGCGCTGAATTGACGAGTGCGTGAAACCATGAAATTGAGGACGAAGGAAACAAATCAGCGCGACTCGACTAGTGCATGAAACCATGAAATTGAGGAGGAAGGAAACAAATCAGTGCTAGTCGCACTGATCGGCAGTTAAGGGACATACCACTACAGCGCATGTAAGTTTGCCTCCCGCAAAACAGGAGAAGATGCAACCCCTTGGAGCGCAGAAACTCTTCACGAGCTACAAATAGTTCTCCATGCGTAACTCCAAGCTGTGGAGCCGGTATTCGAGCTCGCTGTAGGCACGTGCCTTCACGTACCGATTGGAGTTCGGGCATTCGTACTGCTCTGGAATACCCACTCCAATTGCGTTGCTGGAATGTTGAAGAAACACCAGAAACACCTTCGGTGGATTATTCGACGCCGAAATATCTCCGAGGCAGTCATTCTTTCCCGCATTGTACGTGGAGTAGTCCAATAAGAAGGAAGCCAGAATCTCGTCCGACTCCACGAAGTGCAGGACCTGTGCCTATTCCTTCTCATCGCCGCAAATAAAGAGCCAAGAGGGAACATTCTGAAGTACTGGGTCCTACATCTTGCGGAGTGACAACATTACTTCCTTAAAGTAAAGGCTATCTACAATGGAGCTCCCTTTATTCTCGACTCCAGGTAATGTCCTGAAGTCGATCACGCCCAACGCCATTCTCTTCGACATGTCTGGATCCCATGCTCTTGCTGGCCACTCCATAAAACTATTAGTGCTTTCAACGTATGGGCGGTAATAACCCTTGGCCGTAGGTTTCTCGAATTTATTCTTGTGATGAAGAAATACGTTGAAAAATTCGAATGCTTGTGGGGAGAGCTCCGCACAAGTCTTATTCTTTTGGCTGACGGATTTTGCTCTCCTGAAGTAGGCCTCTCCAGGTCGATCGAGGAGCACGTCCATCGTGGCTCTAGAAAACATTCGCGACGTCTTGAATGCTTTCCAATTGTCCTTGATGATTTTGTTCTTGGCATTCATAAGTCCAAGCTCAGGATCGATTTGGCGAAGCTCTTTCTTCACCAAGTGCTTGCGCTTCCGCCTCTCCGACCACTCCCTGGCGGTATAGCAACTCTGCAGCACAGACGACACGGCCTTCATCGTCACCTTCGGATAAGGCAAGGTGCGTTTCGCTCCCGTCTGATTCAACATATGCTTGGCGAGTGTCGCCAATTTGTCATAGCTCAGGTTTCCCAAATGCTTGAAGAATTCTCGGTTGAGAAGGCAGTTATCTGGGTTCCATCCTTCCCTTGCATTGAACTTTCTCCGCGTGTCTGGGTTGATGAGCTCTCTGAATGCGGCCGCAGTGATAACCTCGCTCCAGACAGGGTTCTCTCGGACATATGTCCATCACGAAATCACGTCCAAAATCCGGACGTCCGTTGTCCAGGTGTCATGGACGCGGCCGGACTGTGGTCGGTCGGCGTCCAGCGGTTGGCCGGACGGTCGTGGGAGCGGTTGGGAGGATGGCCGACGGAGCGGTCGGGGGGACCGACGTCGCAGCGATCGGGCGGACCGCTAGTCCGCAGGTTCAGGAGCGGACGGACCGTCCGATCGAACGCCGTCCGCAGGTTCGGGGTAGATTCGCGTCGTCCGGGGTAGATTCGGGAAGACAAGTTTTAGGTTTGGGCACGGACGGCTATATGAGGGGACGACCAAGGCATTTTTCCTCACTTCAACTCTCCTCCTTGGGAAACAACACCACATCGGATGTACTACTGTTGCTTCACCGCGCCAGTTGTTCCTATGTGGTAGAGAGTTGGAGTCATACATCTTTGATTACACCGGAGGGATTTTGAATCGATCATTTACACACGGTTGAAGAGAAGGATCAAGGCATCAAGTAGCTATGGAAGAAAAGGGCGGCATTAAAGGTGAAAGCAGCAAGAGATCGAAACAAAAAGGAGCTCATCACGAGCTCCGTCTTGACATTTTAAAGGATGAGAACATTTTAGCAGAGCCTGAGTAGGAGAAGGTGGTCGATGAATACTGGACTTCCAAGTTGTGCAAGAAATATGTGAAGATGTATCACATTGGGAAGTTGTGGCCTCAAGAATTACATGCTGGTCACACTCGGGAGTTTTCTTTTAAACCTGCAAGTTGTCTCAGCCCTCATTTTGTCCATCGTTCCGTAGAGGTGTGGCGGGCTCTCTTCGGGGACAAATCGATGAGCAAGGGTAGAATTAACTACACCATAGCAAGCATGGTGTATACAGAATTGAAGTTGGCTCGCAAGGTGGATTGGAGTACGTACCCCGGGACAGTAGAAACACCGCTTGTGCTTCCTGATGGCCAGAAAGATATTCTCGATACGTTTGTTTCAAAGGGATAACTTCTTCAAATGGTTGAAGGCAATGCTACTCTACAGCACAACACGGAAGAAAAACGTGTTTCTATTCAAAACGAAGTGCAGAACATGAAAGACAAAGGGGAAAACAAGGAGGAGCGCCCCCTTGAAAGTAGCAAAATGAATGCCACATCAGCGGATCTTACGAATCAAGCTGACATTTCACTTCAACCCGAAGTGGAAAATACAGAAGGTAATGGAGGAGGAAGTATGACGCTAGAACCGGATACCGTATGTAATACTACAAAAGCTTTAGCGTCTTCTTCGAAGGGTGCGGAACGAGTCGTGTTTGACACTCTACCGATGTTTCTGAGCCCTTTACCAATTGCATCAAGCGCGAAGGGAGAACCTGGTATTTTCAAGGTGCCATCTCATCCATCAAAACAAGGATCGACGTTGAAGACATTGGAGTGCAAAGAAGAGGTTCCCTCAGAAGAGATGGACAGGGCAACTGCTAGAATCACTCGTCTTCTAGACAGTGATGCCCTTATGGACATCAGTACCAGGACTACAGATGAAGAAATTAACAGAAGTCCAAGTCCAGTTTGGAGTCCAATGCATGAAGTGCCACCTTCCCAAAACATGAATGATGAGAACCTACAGAAGGCAGAAATGGACTCTCGGGAACCGGGCGTTCTTAACAATGGCGAAGAGACCCCAAAGACGGAGGAGAATCCAATGCTAGCGTTCTTGGGTTCAGAGGATCTAAAGACTTTATCGATGATGCCTCCGCTATAAGAAATAGAGCACTTACTACAATGTTCTCTTAAATGAAAGACTTTTGAAGTTCAAGAAGAAGTTCATCCTTCTGCAAATGAAGAGGGTACAACAAATGAAGGAGGCACGATAGATGAAGGGCAAACCTCAACCTCGTGCAACCGAGTATGGAAGTTCGGCGAACTGTTCAAGATTGCCTACTCTCTATCATGTACAGCTAAACTTATAGCTGTTATGACACCTGCCCTCACACAAATAGCTAAAGAATTTATGAGCATGACACCAGAGATACTGGAGGGTACCGTGGCCTTCAGAAAATTCATTGAATTTGTAGATAAGCTCCAAGAAGAGAAGGTGGAAAATCTCAAGGCTGTGGTTGAGCTTCAAACACAAAACGAGGAGCTCATGAAGGTCAATTATGACAAAGAAGATCATGATTGCCTGAAGGTCAAGTTCGACAAATTGGATAAGCATTGCTCTATGGTGTTCTGGGATAAAGACCATACAACCTTGAGAGATATGTGTTTTAGTCTTCAAAAAGAAGTTGAGACTTTAAAGCTCTCGAATGGGACATTGGAGTCCCAAAACCAGAAGTTGGTTTTGCAATTGAAGACATCTGAGGACAATTGACAATGGCATCGGGAGATGTTGAAGACATTACAAAACGACAAGTCATCTGAACATTGCAGGGACGGAGCAAGCCTCTTGGAGGCAAGTCAACCAACTCAAGAAAGCGATCAACTTTCGCTTCCTCTTGACAAAGGCAAAGCTGTGGACGAGACTGTAGAAGTCGTTATGGCCATTGAGAGCCCTAAAGTTGTGCCTCCACTCTCATTAGAAGTTGCTTGCACGCAAATGGTGAATCATGAAGTCCAAGAATTAAGGCAACAATTGGACTTGGCAATTCAAGCAAAGAATGACGCGGAGTCTTCACTGCGGAGAATGGAACACGTACAAATACTATACGATATCCTTCCAATGAAGACCGGGGATCTACGATGGGTGCTGTGGGCAAGGCACCTACAACAACAATCCGGTTTGTGCTCTCAACTCATGAGGGGGCTCTTGAAGTATGCAATGCAGTCGGACGAATCGTTGAGCAACGTGCAGTCTTCTCACCTGCGTTTGAAAGAGAAGTTTGACGCAGAATTAAAGGATCCTGAAGTGTGCATTACAGTTTGGGGAAACATGGATAGAATGTTCGAGCGGTTGAATCACGGGAGAACCTATGAATCAGACAACATCAATTGAGCGTTGGAAGCGGAAGAAGGATGGGTTCCTCACAACACATTGTCTGCTCATATTGTTCAACATGAGAAGCAACTTATACCTGGAAGTGATCCCAATGTTCCTTTGATGAAGGAAAAGTGCTCTCTTTGCCAATATCGTTTTGGGCCTGAAGGAGGTCTAACTTTGGGTCAATGTGGCCACTCTTTTCATATTCTTTGCATCCAAAGAGCAGCACAATATTCCACCCGTTGCCCCAACTGTCGTACTCCTTTGAATGCAAGGTTTTATGAAATGCTAGGAATATTGCATTCTATGGCATCGGGTTATGAATTCAACCGGTTGAACCTTCCACTAGACCAAGCGCCACACAAATTCCAAAATCATTTGCATTGGGGAAAACCAATGGTATGGCTACCAAACGAAGGGATGCATTTATTATACATGGATCCTCAAGACAAGGATGAGTACTTCTGGATGACGCGGGACTTGGAAGTGGAATTGCGTGCCTTTGGGATCCCAGATAACGATGCAAGAGAAATGTTTTGTCGTAGTATGGGGGGGCACTGGAGCACGCAGCACCAAAAATTCTTCCGATTTCCTGATAAGGAATGGAAGAAAGAAGGGCCAAATGACCCTTTCGTGGAAGTGGAGTCTGATCCTAGAATCACAAAGCAGTACGAGGGGTACAATTCCAATTTGGTTGGGCGGGCCCGCATCTTAGCGAAGTTGGAAGAAGTAGCTAAGGTTCGTTGCATGTTGGACTTGAACACAAAAGCAATGATAGGGCATAAGATGGAAGAGATTGCTCGGGCTTTTGATAAACGGATGGATGATGTTATCACCAAGTGGAGGAAGTATCTAGGGGGCGAACCTCCAATAGCTGATAAAGGTATACCAGCTTGGTATTACATGCAGAGCGAAGATAAAGTCATCCAGTACCTCGAAGACTTAGTAGATGCCGCTCTGAGGACTTTAAACGCCCATGAAGTGGAGTTGTCTCCGAAGCAGAAGAATAAATGGAGAGTTGAAGAAGAGGATGACCACTCTCCAGAAACTAAAAGACTATTTGAGAGGATTCACATGGAAGTACAAACTGGAGAAGGACCCAGTGGTGGTGAGGCGATACCTCGTCGCAAAAGCAGAAGACTCATAGCGAAGGAGGGGACATCTCGTGCTGCAGAAGAAGATAGTAGTACTGAAAACTAATAGGGAAATGTTTCGTTTCCTACTCTACATCTATTATATTAGTACTAGTAGAAAATAAATAGCTTGTGGGGATTTTAATTAGTAGTTTTCTCTACCAAAAATTATTGTACTTAGGCTATCGCGTTCATCATAGCTTCTTCATAATGTACATCGAATCATAGGTGTATGCCACAAAAGTATGTTTTGATTTCCTTCACTTTACATGTATACCTATATATACATATTTTGTATTCTCTCTCTTTCTTTATATATATAGGTTTTTTTTGGCATATAAATTGAAGAATATGTCTATTTTTTCATTTATTTATTTATTTCATTGTTTGAATTCAATTCAATATGTTCTATTTCAGACTGAATGTTATGCCTCATTTGCTTACTCGGACCTCTGGGATTGGTCGGCCCTCTGGGGTTGGTCGGCCCTTTGAGGTTGGTCGGCCTGTGGGGTCGATCGTCCCAGTCCAATCGGTCGGCCCCCTTCGGTCGGCCCCGTCCGCCCAGACTGCGCGGTCGGACCTTTTCGTCGATCGGCCCCGTCCACCCACATCGCGCGGTCGGCGCCGTTCGCTGATTTCTCACGACCGTTGTACTCGGCCTACAGACTGTGCAACGGTCAATTCTTATTTCTGAAGCAAAGTGCGGACTGGGCAGAGTATAAGAGCAAGATTCAGGTCATTTGCAAGCACTCCTGAGAAGTTAAACGCTAAGATTCCCAAGGGCTACGAGTTGCAAATTGAAAAATTTGTATCCGTTGCTTGGTAATGTATAGTTCAGTGGACAGGGGGGCTTTGGTTTACAAGGCTTCATACACAAAAAAAATTTCGTACATGTAATTGGGTGCAGGAATGAACGTACTATGCGTTTGAAATCAAAGGCTGATATTTGAAGTTTCAAATTGGATCCGCAAGCTATTCATTTTTTAAAATGAGTACAAATTCTCATCTTTGGTATACCATTCCATCCCCCGGCAAAGTGAAGTGTAAGGCATGTGGGCTGGAGTTCGTAAATCGAAAATGTCGCATATTGAGCCACTTGGGATACGAAGGCAAAAATGGCAGGCGCGACTCAGGAATAAGCCTATGTCCACGATTGACATCGGATGTCAAGTCTCTTTTCCTTCGTTGTGATGGGATGTTTCCATCCAAATCAATCATTGAAAATGTAGATGGTCGGGACGCACTGATGGTTCTAGGCAATACCTCAAATGGAAGGGAGTCACCATGTTCAACACAAGAAGACTCGTGCACAGCACCGGAACAAGTAGCTCTTTCAGCTTCAAGGGTGATTCCTAGTGCCCAAACATCAAGTGACCAACGACCTACACCTTCTTCTGTAACTAGGCCTCAAAAACAAAGCCGATTAGCAGATGGATTTGAAGAAGCCGAAAGACGGAAGTTGAATATATTGTGGGCTAATGTCTTCTATTCGGCAAACATACCATTTGCGGTAGCTCGGACTGCAGCATTCAAAAAAGCCGTCATGAGAACGGCTGACTTCAAAAGGCCATATAGTCCTCCATCGTATCAAGCTCTACGAACTAAATTGCTAGACGAAGCAAAGGCAGATCTTGAGGTGAAGTTGCATAAGAGGACCGAGGATAGTATCTGAAAGTTTGGTGCAACATTGTCTATTGACGGGTGGTCCTCGGTTACGAATCGGCCATTGGTAAATGTTATGCTTGTGTCTTCCGCAGGGGAGCAATTTCTGGGATCAGTGGACACAAATGGACATGAAAAGAATGCAGAGTACTTGGCCTCTATTTTGGATGAATTCATACAGAAAGTGGGGCCTCAAAATGTGGTGCAAATAACAACGAACAATGCTCCTGTGAATCCCAGAGCGTGTGAGATTATAACCGACAAATATCCTCACATTTTTTTCCAAGGTTGTGTAGTTTACGCCTTAAATTTGTTGCTCAAAGATTGGGGAAAGGAAGCATGGGTGGAGACGGTAGTAACAGACGCCCGAGTGGTTCTTAAGTTCTTTAGAAAGCGACACATGCCACTTGCAATATTCCGGAGTTACGAGAAAGAGTACAGCTTGTTGATGCCGGGGGAAACAAGATTCACCTCCAATTACATGGCGCTTCACCGATTGTTAAAGGTAAAGAGTGCTTTAAAACAGTGTGTAACAGACCCTCGTTGGTGAAAATATGCGAGGACATTGAGGAAGAAGAAGAATGGTGGCGAGGAGTCTACAAATGCGACAAAGATAATTAACAATGACCACTTTTGGAGGCGTTGCACCAATTTTGTTCAGTTGCTGGACCCCGTGGTACATGGCCTATGTGATTTAGATGCAAAGACGCCATGCACAGGCAAGGTTTTGCATATCATGAGGAAAATACGGAAGCACGTGGCGAATTTGGAGAATTCGCCTTTTAAACTAAGTTCGAAACTTGCAAAGCCATTGAGGGCAGCATTCCAAGAGTGATGGGAAATAGTGGAGACCGATATTCAATATGCAGGAGCTCTTTTAAATCCCTACTTGCTTCACGACAAAGAACTAGCAGACGATGGTGAGGCGATTGACGCATGCAAGCGTGTCCTCATGCGAATTTGTAAGCGTGGAGAGTACGTTGACGTCGTGAAAGAATTCATGGCTTTTCGACATAAAGAACCACCTTTTCACAATATGTTGGACCCAAGTGAGTCCAAATTATCAGCACATGCTTGGTGGGATTTTGAAGGTGTTTGTGGAAAGCTCATTGCTCCGATTGCAAGGAGAATTTTAGGGCAATCGGTCTCTTCCTCTTCATGCGAGTGAAATTGGAGTAGCTATTCCTTTGTTCATAATAAGGCTCGAAACAAGTTGAAAACAAAGAGAGCCATGGATTTGGTGTATGTGTATACCAATTCCAGAGTCCTCGTTGCTTCAAAGGAGAATGATGAGAAGATGTGGTACCGCGAGAATGCGGAGTCAGAGGAATCCGAGGGGCTTATGGAGGATGACGAAAGTAGTGATCATGATGTCGAGGAAGAACATCTTCCACGGCGTGGAAATGAGGAGGTCAATGACGACAGAGGGGAATCGGAATTGGAACCAAAAACAAGTGATGACAACCTCAAATCCGATGAAGAAGAGGATCTAAATTACTTAAATATTTTTCGATTTCAGGGCTACAGTTTTTCACGGCCAGTCGGCTATGTCACCATGTAGCATTCTTTACAGAATTACAATGCATATATTTATATGGTCAAACTATAAATGGAATTGGTTTTAAATGAAAACAAGGTTTCATATAGTAGAGAAAGCTCTATGTGAAATCCCTACATAAATACATTTGTATTCTTTGTAATTTGAAACCTCCAACCAAATTGTTCCACAAAATATTTAATCCAAGCTAGAAAGCTCAAATGAATGAAGAAACACCTATACTATTTACTATCTCACCTTGCATGTTGATTTGTTTGTTGGCCAGGAATTCTGCATTTTAGATCTACATGACTCAAGATTTATTAATAAGGTATTTATAACTATTTTACAGCTTATCTAATTTCTTGGCAATTTTAATATTTGGGATTTTTAGGACTATTTAGTACCCGAAAAAACAAATTTGAATCTAAGATTTGAAGAAGATGATTTTGTAGCAAACTTAAAGGAATCCTAAAAATATTGAATTTTATGTAGTGTACAAGTTTACTAAATGAACTTTTTCATTAATGACTTTTGAAACGCGTAATGTTCTTTGAATGGTTCTTTTCATAAATGACCATCTTCAGAAAATTGTTACAAATGGGATTTTTATAATATTTGTATAGTTTTTCCCTTTTTTTTTTAATTACACGTTAGAGCATATATTTTCTTGAAATAGGAACTATTCTAGAACTTTCTCCTACTTATAGAATTTTTTGGTGGTTTTTTTTTTTAGTAATTGCCTTCATCTTGAAAGTGAATACATTGGACATTACTTGGACATATTTCTTCAATGTTTTTTGAATATTTTTCTTTTAAATTTTGAAAGTATTCTACAAAAAAATCATGAGTATTGGACAAAGCACAACAAAATTATCAAATGTTTCTTGCAGTCACCTAGATCCATTAGAAATTAGAAAATATTTAGAATTTTCATTGTATTTTATTTACATTTCAATGTCAAAAGGCTCCCAATTCTATATTTGGAATGATGAACTAAGTGACTAGGAAGATGTTTCATCTAAATCAAGATGTTTTATCCAAAATGATTCTGGAGAGTGCAAACCTTCAATGACCAATTTGATGAAATGGAGGTAACCAATAAACCAATATGTACACAAAGAATAGAAGCAAAAATATACAAGATTTAGAATATTATTCTTTTGTTAAATTACTAACAACAACTTCAAGGGGCTCTAACTCTAATCCCTCAAGTTGACTTCACATAAATACCTAAATATGACCTATAAACAGAAACCGAATTATTTAATGCATTATTGCATTGAGATTTGTAACTTTAAAGGACAGTTTGTTTAATTGTTTAGATGCAATTTTATGAAATGGAATTGGAGTTGGAGATGGAATAAGGTCATTCTATATTTAACTATAGTGAAAAGTGATTGAATGAGTATTTTACCATAGTTTGTAACTTTGTATAATCATACTTTCTTAGTTTTTGTTGGATTTTATTCGCAATTGAAGGGTGATTTTAAGAAATACTCATATTATTTTAGAGTCATGTATTGAGTGCTTGCAAGTTGCAATGTCTTTTTTTATAACTTTTCATACTTGATTTTTTTGAGTTTACTAAAGTTTTGACTACTGAAAGCAATACTTTTACTCTTTTAGAAACAAGCTTTTACGAGTTCTGAAGTTTATAGTTCAGATTTTAAGTATTTCACAAAGAATCATTATTTTATGATTATATGCATTAGAAAATGACTACAAACTTCACTTTTCTTCAATTACATATTTTTAAAATTCACCATGAAAAAATGAAAATTTAGTCTCCCTCCCTCTATATATATTTATAGTTTGTACTCAAAGTACTTATAAGATGTAAGAATGAGTCAATTGCAAACATATTTCATGAAGAGAAATATTGAAATTCTAAAAGTGAGTAGTCATCAGAATTACGGGTAGGATTCATGGTTTTTAGGGTATAGGGTTTAGGGTTTAGGGCATGGAGTTATTTTTCAAGTTTCACATTGAAGGGGCAAAATTTCGCGCCTTCAATTTTCAAAGTTTTTATGTCCTTACCTGAAGTTCATGACGAATTAATGGTCTAATAGGCTGCCAACTCACTCCTTTGGATTCTCTACTCACAAATAACTAAGTTTGGAGAATCCACAGGTTGTGGGCTATCTAGCCGTCCGCTCGGCGGACACTGCGCTGACCAAGCGGTTGACGAAAGCAGCGACCCGTCTGTTGAGTGGACGGGCCGACGGCCTCTCGGTTGGGGCAGACGAAGTCCATCCATCCGCCCATCCACCCGTCCGCTCGGCGGACGGCCCGACGGCCAAGCGGTCAGTGCGTCCGTCCGATCTTGCCATCCGACCCTCAAGCCAACAGCGGCGTCCGCCTCATCGGTCGGTATAAAAAGCGGAGCGGACGGCTCATTCCGCACAATTGTTTCCCTTGCGGAGTGGGTGATCCAGCGGCTATTGGTCTCTGTGCGCCCCTTCCGCCTTGGTGTGTGAACAATTGTGAATGAATGAGTGGTATTCACTAATTATTATAATCTGAAACCACTATACATTAATCATTCTAACGTTGAGGTCATTTATAGAGAAGGGTACTATGCCTCGCAAAGGAGTTTCGTTTCTTTCCGGTTCTTCGAAGAAAAGTTCGAAGGGGAAACCACAAGAACTAGATTTGGATGTTTACTTCGATGAATTCAATGTAGCAAAGGAGGGGTGGGAGTACGAGTCCAATAAAGTGTGGACTTGTATAATGTGCAAGAAATATGTGACCATGTCACACATAGCCAAACTGTGGTCAGCAAATGACAGTTTGGAGAAGCAAGTGAGATGGTGGGAAGGCCCTATGAAGACGTGTACGAGTAGACACTTTCTAGAGAGATACAAAGAAATTTGGGCAGCTTCAAATCTAGGTCCCTCGAAGCATACCATCATGAACTATTCTACCATGGCAATGGTTTGGGCGGAGATTGTACTCCAAAAAGACATTGACTAATGTACAGTTATAGGGATGAATAAAGAGACGAAGATGACGTGTCACTCAGCTGTGGTGTTCACTAACTGGTGTGGCGAAGGTGATTGCATGCCGGCTTGGTCGAACCGAGGTCAATTTGGGTGCCCAAGTTGGCCTATGCGGGATGCAGAGGACAGTGATGCTGACGATGATGAAGAACCAGTTGAACAGTTGCCACCTCCACCTCCGGAGAGGCACGAACGCTGAGAAGAACGCGAAGACATAGAATACGAGAATCAAATGCGGGAAGCATTGAGGAGGAGTGTCGAGGATCAAGGTCGACCTCGTGGATATCACACTTTACCTCATCGTGAACGTGATGTACATGGCTCGCGACATGGAGGAAGTAGTTCATACTATAACAACAACCCTCGAGATGGTGGTCCAAACGTAGAAGGAGGCTATAGAACTACGACCTATACGGACTACGGTGGTCTTTCACATGGCGGCCCTCAATATTACCCAGGAACAAGGGGACCTCATGGAAACACCAGTTATACAGACTATGGTGGTTCGGAACAAGGCGGCTTGCGAAATTATCCGAGAACAGGAGGACATGATTTGTATGGGCCTCATGGAAGTTCTTACTACACTGGTTCAAGCCATGGAGGGACTGGAGGCTTATATGAATATGCTTTAGTTCCACCTCCGACTTTTGGAGGTCTTTATTATGAAAATTATGGACAAGGGCGACAATCAAGCGGATATGGGCCATATGGTGGCTCCGGTTCTACGCCTCAAAGTCAAAATCATGATAGTAGTTCTAATTCTGAATGAAGTATAGTGTTATTTTGTAGAAAAATACAAGGTGCTATTATGTAGTTATGGGTTTTGTTTTTTAATGTGGTTTCAAGTGTAATGCATTGTCAATTTGTCATTTGCCATTTGGAAACAATGCAATAGTTGTAGGAATGCAAGTATATTCGAACAAGTGAGATGTATGAAGAACTTGTTTTAGCCCCCAAAACGAAAGTGGTACAGGCTATAAGACTATTTTATAATATAATAAAATTATTTGCTTTTTACCTTGTAGAGTAAGTAGAGTTTCATACTATCACTCCAATATGAATGGTTAATTGTTGCAAGTGTTGAATATGTGAATGATGTGGTGTAATGTATTTGAACATCAGAAGTTACGTATTTTGGTCATTTGTAATGAATGCGTACTGAAAACCATGAAAGTTACGTGCTTGTATATAGAATTGCAAATGTACGGTTGTTTTTTGAGACAAAATGGTGTGACCAAATCATTTTTATAAAACCTTTGTCGAATAACTCAACACCTTTTGGTAATTGGTATGCAACAAATTTTATTTCATCATGTAATTAGCTTTGATGTTGTACTTCCCAAATGCTATTTTACGTATTGGACCTTCACGACAACAATTCAAGACTTATTCTTCTTCAGGTATTTAACACTAGAAGAGTAAAAACAACAAGATGTCTTGTTGTTGAAATTCATTGATGAAATGAATTCGAGCTCTCTGGATATTGGATAGGCAAGAATATAATGTACAAGTAAAAAATTAAAAATTAAAAATTAAAAATTAAAAATTAAAACAAGTTGCAATTATTTTCCTACCTACTATGACCTACTAGGCTACTACCTAGTGCAGTAGTGCCTACACTCCCCTCCGTCCCTTGTTTTGAGCAATTTAGGTCATAACTTCTATTCCCGGTCACTGATTGTGGAAAAAATGAGGTCTCCATTATCCCATATAGCTTAATAAGCTTATCAATTTTTCCATCTTCAGAAAAAGTTTCAAAAAATCACGACAAAATTTCAAGTTGTAAGTACCTACCTAATAACCTCTAAACCCTCGAAGGGACCCTAAGTCCTTTAGAAGTGAACCTTCAACTCACAATTAGGCACTCACATACAATCATACATTCATACACGATGTTTCCTTTGGTCCTTTAGTTGCCCTCCATCATCATATCAATTATAGAGATATAGAGGTAAATAAACGCTTACCATTTTTTATATTGTCATTGACATTATTATAATGAACATCTTCAATCACATTTACTATACCACACAAATGAAGACAAGGACTTGTCAACCTAACAATCAATGAATCATTGAATCATCAATTAAAAATTGAATGAATAAAGAATTGCAGATTATTTCATATAATGATTTCGAGATTTCCAATTTTCCATCCAAACATACGATGACAAATGGCGTAAAGACTTCCAAGTTCTCCAAAATCATTGTGTACTAAAACATGCTCATTGATTACAAATGCTGAGATGCACCTTACTGTAAAACAGCATTCACAATCAATCCAATCATTGGTGATGAAACTGAGGTATATCATCCGTATATACTGTACTACTATGTAATTGACATGTAACTTAGTATATGTCTTTGCCTCTATGAATAGTGCATACTATAAACACCTATAGGCTATAGTTAATTACTTATATATGATATATTAATATCATTAAAGACTTAAACTACAGCTCCAAAGTGGCGGAAGTGTTCATCCAGTATAGGCCAATGAAACGAAGAAGTAAATCGCGAAATCACTTGCGCCAAACTACTATGGCCATCGGGACCATCTTCGCAAAGTCTCCCCAAATACACTTAAAAGACTTGTGCTAAGTCGTGATGCGAGTACAATACATGTTTTTTGCTTCCACGACCTTGCAAACCGTAGTATGTCTTTAACATACATGTACTGTTGATTCTCTTCGCTATTTGACCAATAGTAAATTCTTCGGACTTAATGGTAAGTACGGGTATGTTCTCCACATCTGCATCTCTTCGATGTACGTATGTAATCTTTGGATCGATCCACCACCTCCTCCTCAGAACTTCGTCCCGATCACTTGTTGATGTGAATGTATACAATGACTTCATGGGCTCTGTACTAGTCGTGGTCATCCCCCAATCGCAAATTCCAATGAAAACCTACGACTCATCTTCCGGGAAATGGAACATGATGTTGTCTGGAGAAATGTCGTTGTGAAGATGTCCGGCACCATGTACCGCATTCATAATATACAGCAGTGCCCAAGCAAGCTCCATACGCTTTGCTCTCCATCGCTTTAGACGATGAGCACGAATGACCTCCTCGTCGCTAATTTTGGGGTCACACATAATGCGTATGGCGATATTGTTTGGATAATCGTTATCCATTCTCAACATTTCACGCAAAGTACCACCATTTCACCACAATGAATAGCCTTCGTTCCGATTTGTGTGGACTGCAACGAAGCGTATGACTCCATCGTGCGGAATCCGCACCGCCATCGATTCAGTTTGGTGTTCCATCTTTGCAAGCTCAGGTCGTCGACCCTCTTGGAGAGACATCTTTGCTGCAAATTCCCAATGTGGTTGAAGTTCAGGGCACCCTTCGATTCGCACCCTACGAATTGTGGCATAGCCTCCGCGTAGGACAATATTATCTTGTGGAATCACCCTTGCGGTTCTCGGGAGCGCTATTAAATGGCGAAATACAACTCGCATGTTGACTCTCCCTTCGTGAGTTGTCCACCAACTCATAAATCCACCTCTATTTCATCTTGAAGCAAATGGTCTCATCCGACTCACGAATATGTCCACTTTTGTAATCACATGTGTGAAGGCTTCATCATCAATGCGATGAACCTTACCAAATTTTTCGACGGTCCCTTTCGCATTCTATAGTGCATCATGCGCCCGTTTGTCCAACCAACTAGTGAAATTCTTCTTTTCCATTTCTTGATACCACCCTCCCACCCGCAACACTTCATGCATCATGTCCTTTATATCGCCTTTGAACTTCTCAATGCCCTCCTCTTGATAACGAACATACTTAGAGTCAAGAGACATGGTAGTTTCTCTCTCATAGAATTCAACAATGCATTTTCTCAAAAATGCGGTACAAGTGTGCAAGGGGTTGTCCATGATGTCAGCCTTAGTAGATTCCTCCACAAACTTCGTTTTCTTCTTCGCCCTTGGCATCTTGATGAATGTCGCACGATTCGAGAAAAAAAATGGCAAGGGTCCCCCCAAGATTTCACCTTTACCCTCCCGAGGAGAAGAGGCAATAGGGCCCAAAGGCACTAAGCTTCTCCGCTCTCTCTTGCAAGCAAGGGGGAAGGTAAAGTGAGAGGCGGACGGCCCGACCGCCTCTTTTGTATGAGGCGGACGGCCATCCCGTCCGCCCAATCTCAGCCGTCCGCCTTGGCGGACGGTCGATCAGGCGCCCCGTCGGGTCCGTCCAATTGGCCGTCCGATCGGACTGTCGACCGATTGGTCGGCCCCGTCCGACCCGTCCTCCCCGTCCGTCCGCGCGGTCGGCCCCGACCGCCCCGTGGTCCGCGTTCGTCCGGTCAGTCTGCCCCGTCTGCCCCGTCCTCGCCGTCCGACCGCTTGGTCGGCTCATTGAACCGGCCGACCGCCCGTCCACTGGACAGACGCGAGTCCGAAATTTCTATGTCCCCGGACGCTCGAAAACCCATGGACGCGGACGTTGGACCTCCGTCCAGACGTCCGGGCGTCCCAGCGTCCGTGCAACCCTAGTGGAGCCACATCTTTTTTGTAGAAAGCTGGCAAAAGCGCCTTCAAGCGAATGACTGAACAGCCAGGAATCAAGGAGTTTGCAAGAAATTTGAAATTTGGAATTGCCCGCTAAAATGTTCCCGCTTTTTCTAACTTTTTGCCCACCTCTTGCCACGGACAACTTCACTTGCCAGAACATGCCTTCTTCCACAAACATGCTGACGAGACTCTTTTGCTCTTGCTATTCTCTTGCGCTTCAAGTGTGTCTGCCTAGCACATTGACAACTGCAGGTCCTCAAATTTTTTTCTTCTTGTTTGTGAGTTCATAGGTAGAAGGTGTAGTTTGTATTTAAATTAGTTTCCATTGACCTTGACTGGTGGTGAGTTAGTTTTGTACATATTGATGTCAGGAAGTACATGAAACTAGTCATTGAAGGTCCATGTTTGTGACATCTCCATGTGTGAAGAGGTTATATTTGTTGAGTGAGCCTGTAGACTATAGGGAATTGGTTACTCTTGCTTTTGGTGAAAAGAGTTGTAACAAAGTTGTTTGCAATGCCCATTTTCTGCGGCATGAAAGTCGGAGCATTTCATGGATAATTCCATTACCTCAATACTGTCATTGAGGATACTTATCGTTGAGTCGACGATAACTGTGACCTCTTTGACTTCTGGTTATCGTCAAGTCGATGATAACGTAGTCAGATTTTTTCAATCGGCATTCCTAGCAAATGTGTAGGTACTTCAGTTTCACCTGATTTCAAAGCAGAATGTGCATCGAGTTGAATTATTTCTTCATCAAATCGAACAAATCATGAAAGGAGTTTCGTTGAGGATAGTTATCGTTGAGTCAATGACACCTCTGAGTTCTTTTGCTCCTGGTTATCGTCGAGTCGATGATAACGTAGTCAGATTTTTTCAATCGGTATTCCTAGCAAATTTGAAGCTACTTCAATTTCTTATCATTTGAAAGAAGGATGTGCATTGGGTTGAATTTTTCCTTCGTCACGATTAACGAATCATGAAATGAGTTTAATTGAAGATCATTATCGTTGTGTCAACGATAACTCTGAGTTCCTTGACTTCTAGTTATCGTCGAGTCGATGATAATCTAGTCAATAATTTTGAGTAAGCATTCTTAGGAAATGTGTAGCTACTTCAGTTTCTTATGATTTCAAAGGAGATTGTGCATTGGGTTGAATTATTTCTTTGTCACATCCAACGAATCATGAAGGCAGTTTTGTTCAGGAGAAGTATCGTTGAGTCAATGATACCTCTGAGTTCATTTGCTCTTGGTTATCGTCGAGTCGATGATAACATAGTTAGATTTTCCGAATCGGAATTCTTAACAAATTTGAAGCTACATCAATTTATTATTATTTGAAAGAAGAATGTACATTGGGTTGAATTTTTTCTTCGTCACAACTATTGAATCATGAAAGGAGTTTCATTGAAGATCATTATCGTTGTGTCAACGATAACTCTGAGTTCTTTGACTTCTAGTTTTCTTAGAGTCAATGATAATCTAGTCAGTAATTTTCAGTAAGCATTCTTAGCAAATGTGTAGGTACTTCAATTTCTTATGATTTCAAAGGAGATTGTGCATTGGGTTTAATTATTTCTTCATCACATCCAGAGAATCATGAAAGGAGTTTTGTTGTGAGCAGTTATCATTGAGTCAATGATAACTCTGAGTTCTATTGCTCCTGATTATTGTCGAGTCGATGATTATGTAGTCAGATTTTCTCAGTCAATATTCTTAGAAAATGTGTAGCTACTTCAGTTTCTTATGATTTGAAAGAAGAATGTGCATTGGGTTGAATTTTTTCTTCATCACAACTATCGAATTTTTAAAAGGAATTTCATTGAAGATTGATATCGTTGTGTCAACGATAACTTTGAGTTCTTCGAGTTCCAGTTATCGTCGGGTCGATGATAATCTTGTCAGTAATTTTCAAATGTGTAGATACTTCAATTTGTTATGATTTCAAACGAGATTGTGCATTAGGTTGAATTATTTCTTTGTCACATCCAACGAATCATGAAATGAGTTTCGTTGAGGAGAGTTATCATTGAGTCAACGATAACTCTAAGTAACGATAACTTCCGGTTATCGTCGGGGCGATGATAATGTCAACTATAAATAAAGTGTTTGCAACTTTGCATTGAAAAGTATTTACTTAGATGAAGGTGAATGACTGGATCATAGTACAAATCATTGTATCATCGATTCAACGATGTCGTATTCGTAAGAAATTATGGAGGCATGATGTTAGTATTAGTAAATATAGAGTATGTTTAGTTTGTAGTATACTAGAAGTTGCTACAATAGAACATCTTTATCTTTGACTCAACAATGAATCTAAGGATTGGTCTTCGTGCTTGCAAGATGGATTTCCATGGGTTTGATGAGTTCGCGAATCCAGTTCCCCCATTTCCACCTAATGTTTAGGTATGCGAGGGGATTGCTCGTGCAAAATGGGTCTCATGATTTGTCACTCTTCGAAACGAAGATGGGGTGGACCTCGCAAGGGGGGTTTGCCAAAACGTTGACCCAGAGTTAATCATTGACCAAGATGAAAAGCCTCTTGGCGATGACCGGGTTGCCATTCAAATTGTTGAGTCTCTGAACGAGGAACTCTTCTCATCTGGCAATGTATGGTCACTTCATTCCTGGGACATCAAGAGAGTTTTTTTAGATGACAATGTCAACTTATATGACCATGACCAAACCCATGTATATAACGCAGCCATGAACCCATTAAGCAGAAGAATTCGTAAGGGGGTTCGATCGTACGAAACAACTCATCAGAGGATTGATCCAGAGATTCAACCCAAGAAAGAACTTCTCCTCTCTATGGAATCGATCACATCAGTGTCCACAAAATCATGTTGTGCGAAAAATTGTATTCAACCTTTTCCGCGTGGGCAAATCCAAGCGATAAGGACTGAACTATATTCGGGTGAGGACTTCAAGGCGCGTAGCAAGACACTTTTGGAGGTGCATAGGCAAATCCATATAGACAGTGCTGGCAAAGAGTAGATTACCTTGAAAGGGAGAGAAGTGTGCCCCACTGCATGGTGGATCATTCATGGGATTGCAAGAGCTACGTTCTATAGGTACAAAGAGAAGGCTAGAATTGGGAAGCAAGCTCAAGTGTATGGAAATGTGGGATCCAAAAAACCCCGCATGCATACTCTTCAAGCTATTGCGATGCTTCGAACTCTTATTGAGTCTGATGCCGATCGAATGCCATACAAAACAAGGACAATAGAGTCTGGGGAGAAAGTTGCAGCAATGGTTCTACCTTCTGCTTTTCGTTGGAGTGACCAATTACCTAAAATCAATGAGTCCAATGCGGAGTTCAATTTGTAGCCGATTTCTTCTAGTGGCTTGAGCAACATTCGCTGTCAGAATTTCCCTGAATTTGCTGCCAAGGCTCGTGGGGATAGTTTTGCTAGGTGTGGCTTGTGCGATGAGTATAAGCAATTGAGGAGCGCTTGTTGGAAATCAGAGTCGTTTGATAAGTATACCAATATTTTGAATACCCATGTTGCAGGTCAGAGGGCTCATAGAGAGTACTACTATGGAAATCGGGAATTTTTCGTGAGATGCCCGAACAAAATGTTGTGCATCATTCATGATAAAATGGATCATTCAAAAACGGCTTCTCCACACTTTTCTCACAAGAACAAGTCGACGGAATCCTTCATGAAAATGCCTGTTGCTGTCACAAGTATGATTGCTCATGGTTATGGCGATGTACGATATGCACACTATGGTGTGGGCATTTTCCCAACAGATTCAAATCATACCATTGGATCCATTGCAAGGTTGTTGCGGGATTTGGAAGGCCCGTCTAAAAATTCATCGAGGGCGTTATTTTCTATTGAAGAGGGACAATCCACATTGACAAAGGCGCTTTTAAAAGGAGCAGAAAATTGCTTGGACTCCCTCCTTCCACCTCCAGAACAGCCACTTCCAGCTCCAGAACAGCCACTTCTAGCTCAACCTCTCCCACCAATATTAATATTGCAATTGGACAATGCGCCAGGGGACAACAAGAATCGATATGTTTTTGCTTTTTGCTCTTTGCTTGTATACAAAGGCATTTTTCGTAAGGTATACATCAACTTTCTTATTGTGGGACACACTCACGAAGACATTGATGCTCTTTTTGGTCGATGGAGTTCAAGATTGAAGACGAATGACTATCCAACACTTCCAAAGCTCATGAAGTCCTTTATGGATTGTGAAACGCACCCTGTGATTCCTCATCTCATTGAGGAGCTCCCTGATTTCAAGAAATTTGTGGAGGGTTATTTGGGCACTGGTGGAGATGAATTAGGAGGGCATTCGAAAAGTCAACAATTCAAGTTTTTTATGGATTCTTCAGGATGGCCTTTGATGGAGTATAAAAATTTGTGTACTGACCCAAAGTGGTTGCCAGAGCATGGCAATGGGATAAGAATGTGGTTAGAGACTGAGGATGAACTTCCTAAAGTACCAAGTGGTAGCCCTAAACCTTTGGCTCTAGTTCCAATGAAAGCTCTTGAAGAGATAAAGAAAGGTTTGAATGGCTATGTTAAACATTGGAACAAAATGGCAAACAATGATCATAGTGGAGAGTACAGGCGGAAGAATGGTCCACTAGAAGAGTATTGGAAAGGCATCAGAGCTGCTCTAGATGCACCTCTTCAGGTGCGAGAGGCATTACTTGATGGATTTTGGCCAGCTTCAAGGATTGCCAATGATGAAACAGATCAAATGCAAAGAAATGGCACATTGCGTGAAGAAAATGCAGAGGATGCCAACTTTGTTGGACGTAAGCGTGATCGTCCACGTTCTTCGTTTCATGTTGCTCGTGATACACACGTAGGTTCTTTTGTTGCAGTGCGTCCTGCTGATGGTGATCCAAAACCATTTTGGCTCGCTAGGGCTATTACGGCTCCGAGTCCCGATTCAGGGCATATGCATATGATCAAAATCCAATATTGGAGGCCTACTTCGGATCGGCACATTAATATGGAGACATATGAGGGTTGGAACACCAAACAAGGGAATGTGTGGCGTGAAGATAGTGTTATACCTTCAACATGGTCAAGCACAGATTGTATCATGACAATTTGGAAGCCACGGTTTCATGATGGAACTAAAAATCCAAAGGTGACGGTTCCAAGTCTACAAATTCAAATTATTAAGGCATCAGTGGCAGCCTTCACGACTACTGCAAATAACGATGGTTCTATGATTGAAGAATGACTTATAGTTCATAATTTTATTAGACAAATGTTGTTTTGGTAGTTCAATTAGAGCACTCATTGTAATTATTAACAAGTTTGGGCATGTTTACATTCATATATGTATTGGTTACTTTTATTATGGTAGTGTGCCTATGTATGAGAAATTGATTTCTATTAATAGTAAATTTTTTTATTACTATTGCGTCTCCAAGTATTGTATTCTAAATGTTTTTGGTGAATTTTTGGTAATTCATATGTTTAATTTCATGTTAAAGTTTGCTATCCTCCATGTATACATTAGTTTTTTGACATATGAAAGTTTTGATTTTTAAAAATGTCTCACTTCATAATGTCTTTGACTATTTTGTTTTCTTTTTTACAAAGGAATTAGTAAATCGAGATGTACTTTTGAGTTTGTGCTACTTTAGTTAATAGTATAAAATTAATGAAATACATATTTGACATTTTCAAGTCTCAATTTAATAAACAGTCTCAATTAAATGAACCCTTCTTCCACCTTGCATGTATGAAAAATTAAAATGAGACTGCAATTTGTCTCATTTTAACGAATAAGGCCTTTTGTGGATCTTCTGAGGGCTACTGCAATGAATTAATACTACGTAATGAGTACTAATTTTGTGAATCAGTAAATATACTGAACTTGTGAGCAAGTACTGAACTTGTGAGTATTGATAAGGTTTTAGATAGCAGAACTATAGTCTTGGCAGGGTCAACCGGGTGATCCGGTTTCCGGTGGACGGAGCCAGGTGGACCGGTGACCAGGATCCGGTTCATCATTGAAATTGTTGGTTTTCCTGAAGGATTGCCTTTGCTGGTTGGTAATCACGTTCAACTTTAGAGAGTTTGCTGATTCTGAAGATTCTTGCACTAATTGATTATCCTATTCAATTTTATAGTGATTAATGATGATGATACATTTCGTGTTTTCTGTCAAGTAACTGTTCATTTCTATAGTGTTTGAAGATCTAGCCAGTCTATGCATTGTTGTGGTTTAGCGTTGGACCATGTCAAACTCTTATTCTTATTTTAAAAGTATGGGGGTCCTAGTGAGTGCGACCAAACAAGCCTCGGATCCGAGGCTTGTTTGGTGGCACTCACTAGGACCCCCTTTTTTCTTAAGAATCGTGTGGATTATGATGAAAATGTCAATCATTACTTTGGGACAAGGCCTTACGTTAATTCTTTTTGCAAGAAAATGGGGGTCCTAGTGAGTGCCATTAAACAAGCCTCGGATCCGAGGCTTTTCTGCTAGCACTCACTAGAACCCCCTCAATTTTAAAAACTGTATAGATCATGCTAACTTATGGCTTTGATTAGTTTTGGAACATGCCTTAGGCTTAATCTTATTTCAAAAATAAGGGGGTCCTAGTGAGTGCCCCCAACCAAGCCTCGGATCCGAGGCTTGTTTGGAGGCACTCAATAGGACCCCCTTATTTTCATGGGATTGTGATTATAATGTTTATTTGTGATTGCTATTAGCTTTGAAACTTGTACTTTGATTCTTCTTTTTCTAGCAATAATTTGATTCTGTTGTGAAGAAGATAGTGTTTAGTGATCCTAATGATGGTCATGATGTATGAAAATCTCTTGGATTGTAGAAGAGTTCAGGAATCCTGCCAATTCGTAGTGTACTCAGTGATCCTGTTTATTCTTACAATGTTTGGTAACCAGGCTTACTCTTATTGGTTTGGGTGGTCCTTGTGATTCTTCTAATGCTCGGTGATCTTGTTGATTTGTCTAGTGTTTGGTAATGTTCATCATCCTTACTATGATTTATGATCCTTATAATTGTCTAGAAAGCATAAAAAAATGGATATGATCGATTACATTGTACCTTCTATGTCTAAAACCATGTACATCTTCACCAGCATTGGTGGAACTCTTTTATTTCTTTTGTACTTTAAAACTTTACTTTCATTGTACAAAACTCCTCATTCCTCAAGCTCTATGTGGCTCTACCTGATTCTGATGAGGCACTTCTAACTTCAATAATGTTGCAATGTAAAGAAGGTTCGACGTGGCCAAAATGTCTTTTCATCGACCTCGGCACCTCTTCATGTCATGGGCACCCATGAGGCAGGACCATCTCAGGCTCTCACACCAGTGAAGGAGACTCTAGAGGTTCTTCACGATTCTGATGAAGACAAAGATACTGAGGAAGATCAAGTTGATGAAGAGCAGTTGGTAAGTTTTGATGATGTTATGGACGCAATTGATCACGCTGTCGATGCCTTTGAGAGTTCTAAACTCAGTCGAGTGAGTGACACCCGAGCACCGAGACATGCACGCCACTTTACGCCCGCACATAATCGTAGACATCTTCAAATTATACTTGAGATGGCTAGAAACCGCCCACTACAGTGTATGTCTCCCGAGAGTTCGGACACTGAGTATTCCTCAAAGACGCAGGGGTCCATCACCATTGATGGGCCACCGATGGAGGAGACCCGCGATTGTGCATGTAGTTCGCTCCAAGGTTTAGAAGAAGTCGTCATCATCCATCTCAGCTTTGACTCAGAGGATGATGTAGAGATAGAGTGATCCCATTGTATTGGATTTCCTTCAAAGACACATCGCTTGTGAGCGTGTCTTATACAATGCATGTTCTCTGTTCCTAAATCTTTTGCCTGAGCTGCATCATTTCTCTTGCAATCATTTGTTTTTAGAATCCCAGTATGTTTCTGTTTGTAGGGGAATTTGGATCCATTGATAAAAGTCCAAGCATGCTGCTTAGTTTTATGTTTGAGCCTTGCAGATGGATGCGACTCCTACAAACCTGTGGCACGAGGAGACTATTCTGGAAACGCCAAACACCGATGATTCAACGCAACCGCCCATTGTAGGTGAAGGTGATGGTAAAGAAGAGGGAGACGCAATGGAGGAGGACGTTCTGGATGACCTGTTGGTGGCTGATGATAAGGACTTGTTGGAAAACAATCTCCGACAATATCACAAGGTGGACTCCGTGAATACCATTGCTTCATTGACGATGAAGCCACCTCACCTCTTTCGACTCCAAATCCCGCTTAGCCGAATGGTTCCCATGCCCATGGTGAGACCTACCCTCTCGTGTGATCTTGATTTCCTGGAGCATGAGTTCAGCAAGGGTTACAGAGAAGGAGCGGCAGTTTTCTACGTCACTACTACAGATGAGGCTGGAGAGAGCTCAGAGTTCATAGAAGAAGAGATAGCGAAGTGGGATCCATTGTGGAAGTCAAAAAATGACGCCTTCAATGCTAGTGTCGAATCCAAACCCGAGTTGAGGTTTTTGAAGAACATTAAATTCTATATTTGTGATGGTAATCACAGACTCATCTCGTGGATGAGTTACATTACCAAAAAACACTCGAAAGACGAGGAGTGGCATTACGCAGTGGATTCCATTGTACTAGATACCAAGGGCAAGACCGAGCTAGTCATGCATGTCATGCATGACATTAACAAGTAAGCGTGTAATCTCCCTCTTTGGAATTCTAATGCCTCAGTTGATTTCTCAGGGGGGGCCACTCTGTAACATCCATTTATTTATGTTCAAATTCCATATGTTATCCATTATTGTTAACTCAACATATCATTTATTTTCTTCACATCCTTTTTTGGAAAATTTATTTGTATGTTGCGTAACACTAAGTGAACATATTCTTTGTCAACTCTATAATATGCATTTCTTCATATTCAAATTGTTTATGTTTTATGGATTTACCTTCTCAAAGGTCTACATTTTCTTTTTAAAAATAGACATACTTAATACAACGCTATTATTACATACCCTATAGTTGTTAGAAGACATAGAATGGTCTTTTAGGACTCTAGAGCATTAAAGGACAAATTATACTGCTTATCTCAAATGTTTTTTAGGCACCCTATCAGTTGATTGCATGTAGTATTTGACTGTTGCCGCTCACTTCAGCCCCCAAGTTAGGTTGTTCTTATAGTTTGTGATATGTTGTAGTTTGTGGATACAACAATAACTGAAATCACTTCTGTGCATATCAGGTCCACGGAAGACTCGCACGTGAAGACCAATTTGGTGTACACATTATACAGGATTCAAAAATATGGTCTCCTTACTATTGAGCGGTTCAAAGAGATGCTCAGGCCATCGGAGCTCCGACTGTGTGGGGCACACAAAGCTAAAAAGACTTGGTATTCTATGCCACTACAAGTCTTCACGTCGTTTGTTTTCAGGGTAAGAATCTTTGTGAATGCTTCTCCCTTCGTTTCTATTGTATTTGTCTGTACCATTTTATTATACAATCATATATGTGTAATTCTTTTCTGTCACACCTTTGCAGCAAGAAATTGCCCAGTCAGCAGATGCAGCAGAGCGGAGGTACAATGAGATGACACCGGAGGACGATAGAACTCCTGAGGAACTGGCGCATGCCATGAGATCCAGAGCTCATGAGAAGACCAGTAAACTCAACGTCAAAATGTCTAAGTTGGTTGTGGTGGCGAATCCAGCTAATAAGCAAGGTTTTCTAGATGAGGTGATTTCATGACCTACATCATAAACTGAATCTATTGATGTCATGCAAACCTCAAAATCTAACATCCTCTACTTTCCTTTTGTTGACCAGATTGAGAAACATTGGAGTTCCAATGAGGTTCCGGAGATGACTCTAGAGAAGCTCCAAATGGTGGCCACTTGCAATACCACGGCAGATCACAAGATCAAATTCCTGAAGTGGTGGAACTCCTCTACACCATCATGTGATGCTAGACGTTTTCCGCCTAGGCCAGTGTCAGAGACACTACTTGGTCCTTTCTTGAACCGTTGTGTTTGGTATGCAGGGGTAAGTGATTACCTATTCATGTAATTCAACTTGAAAGCCATCATAGTTCATATTCACTAGGATATTGAGAAATTAGAATTCTTGGAAGGCAGTGCATATCATATGATTTTGGTTTTGGCATCTCTTTCTACAGATTGAAGATGCAGTTGTACAATACTTCGAGGAAGTTGTCAAGCAAGACAACATCATCATCAATATGAACGTTCCGCTTCAACCAGAAACCTTACCGGAATACTTGGAAGGGTGGAGGAGGAAAATTTGGGATCACGGGTTCTTGGCTCATCTTAGAGGAGCTAAGTACTTCAAGAAAAGCGACAACTTCAATACTTATGAGGGGTCCCAACAGGCAGTGAAGAGGGTCCTTTATCGGTATGTCTTTAACTGGATAAAAAAATATTCATTTGGAAGTGACTATTTGAATTAAAAATCTCTTGTCATTTGGCTAAAAATACATTGTTGAAGCAGAAAACCTATTAGAGATGAGCGAAGGGAAAAAAATAGGGGGTCCTTAGGCTACTTGTAGAACATGCCTCGGATCCGAGGCATGCTCTAGAAGTAGTTGGGGGACCCCCATTTCTGTCCTTTGAAAGGTCTACAATTTAATTTTTTGATCTTCTATTTCTTGAGACATAAGAAATGTTGCTTTGAAGCACATGTACACGAGATTGAAATTCTTCTTTTGTCTAATTTGATTTTTACAATTCGTGCTTACCATTCTTTGTTTATCATGATGCAGCTACTTCAAGTTTGAACCGGAAGGAAAAGGAGCCATCCAAAGGGCAGACCTTCCTCCATTCCTTTTGGTCTTCCTAAATCGCAATTCCGCAAGTTGCATGTACACGGCAAATCAGCTCAAAACATTTACCACGGCTCATCTAAATGGCGGTGGATGGTACATTGATTGCCCTATATCGTACACGCATCCATCGGAGGTACAACTCCACGATTCCTTGAAGGACATTGGAGCGGTGGACATGGATGTCGATGAGTTTGCGGGCCTCACCGAAGATCAAAGGAGCAAGGCAATTGAAAGGAGGAACAACGCTGACAAGAAGAAAGCGGATCGTCTACAAATTGCTTTGGATAACAAGCAAAAAAAGGAGGCAGAGCGTTTGGCAAAGATAGAAGAGAAGGAGAAGGAAAAGGAGAAGGAAAAGGAGAAGGAGAAGGAGGAGAAAGCAAAGGCAAAGGGGAAGAAAAAAGATGATGGTGATATCGTCGTTCCTACATCATCAACGGTCGATCAGAGCTCGCAGTTGGTGCAGGGAAGTTAGAGTGGGATGAAGAGGAAGGCTGTGCTTGCCGAGTGGACAAAAGATATGGTGACACAAGGCACGCAGGTGGTTATATTAGATGATGACGACGTCAAATCGGAGGAACTAATCTTGAATGTATCCATTGTTGACATCATGGACAATTTGGAGAGTTTACCACCTAATTCTTATATTGAGGCCATGGACTTCATTTGAAAGGTGTGTGGCAACATGAAGTTCAGTTTGTAACTTCATAGGATTTCTTGATAAACAAATAGTTTCATTTTTTATCTTCTAATAACATGTACAATCACTAGACTGTAGGCAAATGCAGGAAAACCTCGTTCATTGAACGGCAGGGTGAGCCAAGAGCCTTTGGTGGATCTTATTATTTTTGATTGCCAAGAGAGCCTGCCCGTACCACTCATCTCTGAAAAGCATGTTCCGGCATGGAACTCGGACCCAACGTGTGCAGGAATGCAAAATGCATTTCACTTCGCCGAGGAGAGCTTACAAGACAACGGCTGCGTTCTTGTATTTCACTCATACAGCCTTCAATCGCAGCGTATGTTTGCGGTACTGAAGAACGTCTTCAAAAAGTTGGTGATGAAGAAAGAGTGGTTGGCATTCAACCAATTGGACCTAGCGTCGGGTATTACACTTGGTCAAACGGTAAGTTTTTCTAAATGTATAGCGCGCATGTCATTTGGTTTAGCGGCATTCTCCCTTGCACTAAACCATTTTTTGCCTTTTTGCAGACTGTGAAGTTCGGAGTCACCCTTTTTGTGAAGGATTTGGGTGAGAAAAAAAAATCAGCCTTTACATTCAGGCAGACTGAGGCCATGACGAAAGCAAAGTGGAATCTTCAGAGGAAGGACATGGTCATCAATTATATCACCGAGGAGACAATGTTAGTCAACAAGGAATCAAAAAAGCCTTGGCGCGGGCCGTAAGAGAAAGATGCAAGGTTCCTACAATTTTTCATCGAAGGTTGCTTGGATGAAGAAGATGTAGTTTTGGACTGCACCACTGCTACAGGTGATTTAATACTTTGAAATGAGAGTCCTAAATTAAAATGTTTGTGTGTATGTAAAATATGTGAACTTCTAATGCTCGCATGGTTGTACTATAGGTGCATCGATTCTTGTATGTCGTGGCACTGGACGGCATATTGTGGCTTTGGAGGAGGATGAGAATATCTTCAAGGGGGTTCTCTTGCCAATGAAAAAAGCCGCTCCAGTGCAAGAAATGACACAAGCTCCGGCAGAAGTTTTTGCTGCTCTTGATCTGGATGCCGTGCACGTGGAACTAATGGTGTTTACACGCAACATTAGACCTAGTAAGTAAGTTTCACTTTTGGAAGACATGTAGATTTTTGTATTCAACAAGTATTGCATTTCATAAATCAATATGACTAACGTTGCATTGTTTGTTTTTGAAGGAACAAAGGAGTGATGGATGAACATTGTGTGAAGAAGATCAGAAGATTTATTTTGAGTCCCAAGAAGTCTTATGATCTTCCAGTGTATGTTGAGAAGATGGCATCACAGTATGAACGACATGGTTGTAGAGAGCCTAAGCCTTCCAAACCCAAGTATGCTGCAAACGTAGTTCATTTTCTAGGCGTTTCAGCTTCTGAAGGTGAGGAGACTCCAGAGTCATCCTCGAGTGAGGTTTCTATGGCCAACTCCACCGCCACTTAGACTCATAAGATTGACGTATCTTATGAGTTGAATTATGTGTATTGATTTCTATGTTGATTTGATTTTGTGTGTTTTATGGCTACAAGCTGCAAGCATTGTGCTTCTCGTTTGATATTCAATGTACATGAGAAATGAAGTAAAGAAAAATGATCTTCAATGGTAAACAATCAATAGTTGATAAAAAAAAAGATGCTAGATCTTGGGCTCATTCATTTTCCTTCCCATTCTTAGACCACTTCATATGTGACAACAAATTAATTCTTATTTATGTGAAAAATGTTCTCCACAATAGTGGTAGTGCCTCTAAGAGTCCACAAATGACCCTTAACTTACATACATATAATTATGAATGACATCCACGGTCATAGAACCTTGGTTGACTCCAAGTCCACGGTCATGGGTTAATCACAACTTCCCCCTATCATATACAAATTTTTCCACAAGTTTTCTCATCAAAAAAACTTCCCGCTCACAAGCTCACAGGCTCCTGCTCCAAGCTCGCACAATAGCAACCCTGCAACGAAGAAGGATGGTTTCCCTGTGGCAGAGTGCATAAATGGTAGGGAGAAACGTTTAATGAAGTACCTAGCAGCCATCCTTAGTCCAGAGCGACCAAACAGGATTACGGTCACCTTGGTGAACACTATTTTCGGTACACTGTCGGGTGACCAGAAAGTAGATTGGGGCGTAGTGATGAGAGATCAGATCAAGAGATTGGTAGGAGGTATAGGGAAGTGTAAGCCTTCCCCTATAACCCCTTTTCTCTACCACTTGTATCAAGCACATGGCTGGCTTACAAATAGAGAGATAGATTCATATGATATGGCCAGAGCCATGTCCGAATTCGATATAGAAGACCCGGATGAGGAAGCCGGGCAAGAAGAGGAAGATTCAGAGGCAGACACTATACCAGTCGAGGAAGCTAAGTCTTAGTGGAGGAGGCAGGACCGGAAAGAGAAAGAGTCAGAGATAGGAGAGGGTAGTAAGGGAGTCGATCCGGTCTGGAACCAGGATCCCCTAGGTCGAATTGTGAGGGAACTCAGTGAGTTCTGGGTCCAGTACGGGAAGAGCCAGGAGATCATTCAAGAACTGTGTCAACTGCTAAAGGTCAGTCAGCCGCAGCAACTCGTTGCCCAACTGGACCGGAAGATGAAGGAAGCGGTGAAGAAAGAGCTGAGCGAAGCCGCGAGTAAGGTGGACCAGCTAACGAGGGAGTTGGAGGAGAAGAGAGAAGAAATGGACCAGCAGAAGAAATTCTCCAAGACAGCCGCAAAGAACCTTCAGGCGATTCGGGAGTTCATCGGCAATCCGGGCGAAGTCATCAACAAAGCAATGTTGTTTGACGAGAAGGTGATGGAGACCAGAAAGCAAATTCCAACCAATCTGATGATGGCGTTAGTGTCCTACCACCGCAAGATGGAGGCAATAGTGGAGCCACTGCGCGAGGTGATGAAGGAGGTAGAAGAACGAAGAGAGCGGGAGCAGGGACCGGAAACAAAACCGGAACTCGCACCAGCACCCCTTCCGGTCATCGAAGAAGAAGTAAAGGCGAAGGACAAGGTGGAGGACGTGCCAAGCTCTTCCATCCGGTCAGAGCCTAAAGGAGAAATGACTTCCCTACTGGGGGAAGTAACGGACGTTGCTCTTAATGCAGCGCGAGCAATAGAAGCTGCTGAGGAAGAGAAGACTAGAGAAGTGGAGACAACAAGCAAGGTGAGGGAACCATCAGAAGAGGTGAAGGCCGCAACTGAAGAGAAGACGAGATCTGGACCGGAACCATCCGAGAAGAAGAACGTGCCCAAACCAGGGCTGAGTACCAAGTTTATCGACCTCAGTGAGTTATCTCCAGTTTCTCCGCCTCTTTCTGCAAAGACACAGAAGGTATTTCCTTCCACCCTATTCAACTTAGCTTTGGAAAGCGAAACTGGGTCAAGGGACGAAAGGAAGACCGGATCACAGGGGCAAGGATCCGGGAAGAGCAGACCAATTGAGGAAACCACTCCTCAGAGTGCTAGGGCCAATGTTCCGCCCACACCAACCACGCAGAAGAAGAAGCCTCCAATTATGACACATAAGAAGAGGACGATTCTAGAGGACGATGAGGAGGAGGAAGAAGAAGAGGACGAGGATGAAGAATCCGTTACTGAGGAGGACTCAGAGCCGTATTCTGACCCGGATCAAGCACTGGCAGAGACTCGAGCAACCAAGGCTGCAGCATCTAAGAAGAAGAAGCTTGCCGCTCGGGGTAAGGTACGCTAGGGACAGAAGACCGGAACCGGAAAGAAGCCGGCCATGAAGAAGTTAAAAACTTAGAAAGTTACGTAGGGTAAATTTCTGAGGATAGGATAGTGAAAATCTGAAGTTTTGGGATAGTTGTACATAATTAGGAAAATTACTTTTTTGAATGACACGGCCACTAATAGTTGGAAAGTGACCGGGTCCGTAATTATAGGATTTGAGATCCACCTTTAGCGGAAGTAGTGGGAGTTTGAGTGAAAGTCAACAGGGCTAGAAATTAGTAAGGGAATGAAACGTGTTGAGCCCTGATTGGCTGGAGCGTTACTTTTAGGTTAGGATTTGGAGGGAGTAGTTTAGTATTTACATCCGGGACTTCTTTGGTCCCGATGTGCATCTTTATCTTACCTTCTTATATTCATGAGTACTTGGGAGTTAGCTCTTGGCGTGATTGAAAGAAATCATAGTTGTGTGTACTTGACACTTGTCCGTGTTTTGGAAGTCCAGGTTGGAAAATGAGTGTAAGTGGATACAAGGTGTATCCGGATGCTGAGTTTATCCAGTCCAGTATTGAATTAATGCGTGTGGATGGAGGCAGAAGGGATCTCTAGTGTGGACTAGGAGTGGACTCGGAAGGGAGTACGGATTGAGGACCACTCTCCGAAAAGAGTAAGGGTTAGCACGCCTCCGCAGCGCTCGTTTCCCCTCTCTTCCCCGCTAGTTTAGACCGGATTTATGACTAACTCAGTAGGCTGTCGTTGTAGCATTGGTTAGGAGGGATTAGACCGACTTGCGTGACCTACTGGACATGACTGCGTTTCCTTTCCAGTTGTGAGGACGGTCTATTTTCTCATTTGTAGGATTTGAAAGTTTATTTTTGAAAGTTTGATCACATAGTGAAACTTCTAACACTTTAAAATGGAAGGGTAGGAATTAAGTTTCCTTCCTAAAGCCCAATTAAGCAGATCCCTCGTCGAGAGGTTAAAATCCACATGGTTACAATTAGAGATCTAGACCGGATGTGAATACTATAGGTTAAGGTTAGATCTATGGAAACACAGATTCCGGTTACGGTCTGAAAAATGTAAATACATGTAACTACCAAAGGTATGTAAATAGAAGTGTTGGGTGAGTTACAGGGTAGTGTAAAGCCGTGGGGTAGTAAACTAACCAATTAGAGAGTCTGTGTGATAAACTAGTGGGTGTTAAACCGGAATCAATCCGGTCAGTGTTATTAGATCGGGAAGATCCGGTCTAAAGTGTAGTAGTAATTGTTGGACCGGAGAGATCCGGTCGTGTTTGTCCAAGGAAACAAGGAGGCCAAGTGGAAGTTCCGGTCTATTGTTTTGCTTGGGGTTTTGTGTTTGTGTGTGTTTCGTGACCATCACTCTACCATTTTCCGGTAATTGTGAACCTAGGAAATTCGATCTTCGTGGGAACGATACTCGAGTCACTTTAGGGCCTCTTTTAAGAAATATTGAGCCTTAGAGAAGGATTTTTGCTTTCCTGTGCTACGACAACCTTAAATGATAATGTTATGCTTTCTTTTCCTATGTGATCTCCCCCATATATGTACTTAGAATTTGTATGTTTACAATTTTTCAAAAACATTCTTTCAACTTATCCAACATCTGCTGGCTTCTTGATAAGTATAAAGCAAACATTTATTCAACTTAATATCCAACCAATGTTGGCTTCTTGTTAAATTCAAAGCAAATTTCTAAATAAAGGGTTTGAATAGGCTTGGGCATTTTGGCGTTCAAGAAAAAAATTAGACTCTCAACTAAACAACTTATAAAAAATCTTACACCAAAAATAATATAAACCTAATTGATTACCTTATAGATGTAAAGAATTCACTATAGAGAGACTCCCTTCATTAGGAAGAATTAGAACTTAACATGTCCTTCTAATAATTTATAACTCACTAATCTAAAATTATTTCGAAATAAAAGGTGACAAACAATTCGATAAAGCCACCAATAACATGGTGAAGAAAGTTTCTCCAATCTTGAAAACTTTCAATATTTTTAAGTTGTGAGTTTTCTTTATTTCTTTATTGGGAGAGACATTTTATTGCCCACACCAAAAAGAGCCTAAAATTTCAAATCAACTATATATGCTTCATTGGGCATTTAGGGATTAAGAACAAAATATGACCTGTTTCATTTTTTATTGATTGATATGCAATTCCAAAACAATAGCACAATTGGTAGCTTAATTAGTGTATTTCATAAAATTATAAATCTCACTAGTAGAAAACAGGGTCAAATGTAACTAGTCAAAAAATGACTGGTTACTAAAAAGCTACTGAAAAATGACTGATAGTCATGGAAATGGTGCCAAAGCTGACCTGTCACAATCAGTAGTCATTTAGTAGTGATTTCCCAGAGCAGTGGATGGCGACCAGATGAAACAAACGACCAGAACTAGTGTCATCCACAGTTTAGTCTGTATTTTGTGGCCTTATTGCTCATGCAGTTTTTGTTGAGTCATATTTGAGTTGTGCTGTTATAAAATGAGCACAATATATGACTACAGTAAAACTGAAAAATGATTGACAATAGGACACCATGGAAATTGAACTTATTAAATTTATTATTTGCTTCTCTATAAAATGCTAATTGCATTGTAGTCATTTTTAAGTCACAAACTACTTTTCAAATGGACAGCTTAGATGAATGGATCAAATGGACGGCTTAGATGGAATGATGAATGGATCAAATGGACGGTTGAAATGGTGGAATCAGATGGGCAATTTGAAAATGAATAGTTTAGACTTTAAATGGATGGATAAGATTGTATCTTGATAGTAAATGGAGGGCTTAGATTTTAGGTCAGCCGCCACATTTTAGGTCAGCCACCTTTCTATTTCTATGTAGGTTGACATGTGGCATATTGTAATTACAGCTGTCAAACACACATTGCAGCTGCTGCTGCCTTCTTCTTCAAGATTCATTTCTTTTTATATTTTCCTCCTATTTTTGCCTTCTTCTTCAAGCTTCATCTTCTTTCATATTTTCTTCTTGCTTTTGCCTCCTCTTTGCTTCTTTCTTCTTCTTGTTTTTGTTTCCTTCTTGTTTCTTGTTCATCAACTTCCTCTCATTTGTTCCTCTTGCTTGTAAATGAAGGTTCAGGTCTACTTCCAACCTTATCTCTTGAATGTAGCAATTTACTTTTTCTTTAGTGCTTTCTACTATTTACTTCTTGTTTGTTGTTATTTGTTGTTGTTTAATTCAGGCAATTCAGGTAGTTCATGCAATTCAGGTAGTTCAGGCAATTCTGATAGTTCAAGTAATGCAAGTGGTTTAGAAAATTTAAGCAATTTAAGCAACTCAGGCAATTCGTGATTTCTAGCAACTTAGGCGATTTAAGGAGTTGAAGTAGTTCATGCAATTTAGGCAACTTAAGCAATTTAGATTTTGACATAGTGCAATTATAGTATAGTCATAGTGTAGGCATAGTGCAAACATAGTGTAGTAATAGTAAAAATGTAGTCATTTATGCTTACAATATTGTGACCGAACTAATCATTTTTTGGAATGAATATCACTTGAAAATGACTACCATAGCTTACATAGTAACTACAAAATGATTCCAACAGCCTATATAATGACTCCAGCAACCTACAAAATGACTTCAGCAACCAGAAAAATGACTACAACAGCCTACTAAATGACTGCAACAACCTATGAAGTGACTGCAACAGTTTGCGAAATGACTGCAACAGCCTACGAAATGACTCCAACAGCTTACAAAATAACTGCAGCAGCTTGCAAACTAATTGCAGCAACCTGCGAAATGACTCCAACGGCTTACAAAATGATTGTAGCAGCTTGCAAACTGATTGCAACACCCTACAAAATAACTCCAGCAGCCTATAATATGACTCCAACAACCTATTTGACATCAAATAGAATCACTCCAATACCAACGAATAAAAACCTGCCAACTCAACATGTTAGATCTGTAGCCACGTGGCAAATTACCATTAGAGGTGCTCCATATAATCACACCCTAATGAAGTTCCACATCAGCATAGGATGAAAAATAATGGTCTTATCCCAAATGATTGCCTTGTCCATAATTACTTGTCCTAAATGACTCTGAGCCCAAAATCCAGTTTTAGTCATTCTATTGACATTAGTATCCTAAATGACTGGTTACGCAGTTATAAACAACAGTCATTGATAGCCTGTTTTCTACTAGTGTCTTTAGACTATTTAAAAGTTTCGGTTTCAACTTTTCTATTGATTTTCATTATATCCCTTAGTTATAAAGAATTGAAGGCTGCCTCAATGGAAATGATACATGAGGACATCATAAATAATGGAGTTTTTCACTCATTCAACTCAAGTGCTACATTTATGTAAGTGAAAGCCCAATCAACTTTTAAGGTGTTCCAATTATTCCAAATTCTATCATATTAATACGTAAAAGAAGGAAAACTAAAAATTGTACAACTTCAAAATAATGTAAACACCATCAATGCTTGAAAATCTTTGGACTATGAAAAAAAATTTAAAGCCTACATGAAATGTGTGGAATGATTATTAATATTCATTCTTTATGTATTGTCACTTACATATATTAAGACTATATTAGGATTGAAACCAAATGATTCCACAATAAAGAATTAAAAGTGCTTGGGGTATTTGGAACTTTCATTTTTTTTTCCATTCATTCATGTAGAAATTCCACAAGTTCATCACCTTTGATGTTTGTTAGCACATTAATTTTTTCAAAAAATTAGCTTTATTGAAAACTTGATACAAAGTCTATGTTATGAAGAAAATTTAACCCTAAATCTATGAATTCTGAATTTTGGAGACCCTAAATCCGAAAACCTTGACCCTAAACCCTAAACCCTAAGATGCTCAATCTAAAAGATGTCCTGGATTTTTGGCACTTTATAGATTCCAAAAGGGCTGAACCTGCATTTTGAAAAGGACTTAGCAGTTACTTCCCCTAAGTCCAGGACACGGGAATTAAAATGGGTCCTAAAGCCGGAATGCATGCAATTTCCAGTCCGTTGAATTTCCTTTTTTTCCGGGCTAAGATGATTCCTTTCCAAAATAGGCAGCGACTTTTAGCGAAGCCGTTTGAATTTCTACCTACTTTTCCCGCCGAGGTTATCCCGCCTGTGTCGAAGCTGTGTCTCCTCTCCAGCGAACATTCTTGTTTCATTTCCTTTGCTTCTGCTGTTGTGTCGCGAGTCAGCCTTCTTCACCCGTTTCGGTGGTTCACTTGCTTGCTTAGACATCGCCTACTTGTTTTCTGCTATTCTGTCATTTCTGTAGTTCGCTTTGACGCGCCAATATATGGTGTTCGACTGAACGGTCGTTCAATATCAATTTGCAAAGTGTGGTAGGTTCTTACATTCCGACGACAACACTCTGCTGCCCTTGTCCACTCATTGGAATCGCAATGTTTTGCTGGATGTACCTGCCTTTTGTGTGTGCAGAACAATTGTTGGATATCACATTGCACATTGCGTTTTTCTTTGCATTTGCATTGCATTGTTTTTTGGCCTTCTCGTGATTCAAACAGAGGAAGCGACAGTCCTCCGATAAGTACGCCGGGTTTTACGGAATCGTTGGGAATTTGGTTTAATCACATAAATCCTTCACACAAATTCTAGTAAAATCAACTCGACTCGAGATGAATCAATGTAATCCTGTTGATATTGAAGAATGATTGGGCTACTGTTCATCTCGAGCTGAGTTGAAATGTGGGACAAATGACATTTCAAATGAGATTTATACTGTGATGATTATAAGAATACCATTGGACACTGCTAACTCTATCTTCAACTCAATTCAAGTTGAAAGGATATTCTGGAGCAACTGTTCAACTCGAGCCGAGTTGATTTCATGATGTGACGTTTTAACTGCGAATTAAAGTCCAATGGCTATATGTAAACCTTGGGCTGTTGTTTACCTGGAATCAACTCGACCCAAGTTGATCTGATATTCTGGACCAACAGTTCAACTCGAGTCGAGTTGATGTGATAATCTGAGGTTTAGACTATAAAGTAAACCGTAATGACTATTTGAATGACTCTGGCTGTTTGTTACCCTGTATTCAACTTGAGTCGAGTTAAATGGATATTCTGGAAGAGCAGTTGAACTCGAGCCGAGTTGATTTGATAATCCGACGTTTTAAATCCGACGTACTCTGTAATGACTATTTGATTGCCTTTGGCTGTTGGTTACCCGGTATTCAACTCGACTCGAGTTGATCTGATTCTCTAGACCAACTGATCAATTCTTGATGACTGCAGGTGATGTTCTAGTGGTCTTGGTATTAGGTACATCTAATGTTTTTTATGATTTTCGGTGAATACGGTTCATGTGGTATTCAACTCGGCTCGAGTTGAACGTTTATCCTGATATTCTTGGTGAATTCTCAGAAACTTAATTTATTGGCCTCATTATTCTTAATGATGAAACTTCAACGCCAATTAACTCGGCTCCAATTTAATGCCTATTTGAATATTTCCAGGTCTTGAATTTTAAGGGTAATGTTATTATTGGATCCTCTCCTTATTAAAAAGGTTTAACTGGAATCAACTCGAGCCGAGTTGAATATTATTTCTGCGGTTTGAAAATGATCTTAAATAGATGTTGCTCTTGCTAAACATGTAAATACTAATTGAAAAAATTTCAAATCATTGGTCCAGATAGTTCTTCCACTACTTTATATCTTTATATCAGGGGTATTTCTAACTCAATGCGAGTTGAATCTTTAATGCTCACGTATTACATCTAGGATCTAATGTATTACATTATTCAATCAAGGCATGTATTAGAATGTTTTCCACACATTCATGAATTATAATTAATGTGGGCTTAATATTATTGTCTTTGTCTCTTAAATCAACCATAGGACATTGCATTCTGCATTTTAGCCAAATAATATTTGCCAATTCTATTTGTTCTATATGACGTGTTCTGGCTGGAATTATGCATTGAAATTCTATAATTCAGTGTTCTACGTATTGTGATTCTGTTCTTAACATTCAACTCGGAATGAGTTGAATTGAGTTTATTCTAGTCTCTTCTAACTACCGAATGCGTTGTAGTCTTCCGTCTTTTGGTCTACTCACCTGCTTGTGATTTCTTGTACAGACGTAATGGAGCAAGGAATGTTAGTATTGCCAGAGTACTCCTCCGATGAAGGTGAGATTCACAACGAGCCGGAAGAGACTACCAACATTCCTGACTGTGATGGCATCCCTCAAAGGCTTTGGATGACGCATGTGGTCATCCTTCACAATGTGGACGGTTTGCCTGTAGCCGAGGGAATTTGTCACAGTGTGAACTCCGACCTTGTCCTCGGTTCTCACAGCCCGCTTGGAGATTCCCTTATCGCGGTTCACATCTCTAAATCGCTGCGTGCTGAAGATGTTCCAATGGATTGGAGGTACTCTCTCCGTGCTTGGCCTATCGAACGTGTGTTCTTGAATGGATCAAGTCTTCGCGATCACGAGCTTCGAGACGATTATAATCGTCAAAAAGCGAGTCGCTCACAACCTTCCTCTTCAACGTCCAGACCATATACATCGTCGGTCAGAAATCCTCGTCCTGAGACGTGTGTGAAGGCCAAGGACCTGCTCACTCAAGAGTTTATCAATTCAGTGTCCAGCAAATCTTGCTGCTCCAAGAATTGCATTCAACCATTTCCAAGGGAGAAGATTCGGGCTTTCCGTGAACGTATGTACTACAAGTCATCGTTCGAGTTCCGATACCATATGAAACTGGACGTGCATCGTCAAGTCCATCGTGATGATTAGGGCAAGAGGGTGGTGACTGTCGAAGGGATTGATGTTTGCTTGTCAGCATGGCGACACATTACTGGTGTCTCGGAAACAACATTCCATCGTTTCCAAGGGTTTGCTGCAAGAGGTGATCAAACTCAGCCTCATGGAAACTTAGGTAAGCAGAAGCCGAGGAAGCATACTTTGCAAGCCATCGTGACGTTGAAGTGCATGCTTGAGAAGTCCGTGGATCATATGCCACATCGTACACACACTCTTCCATCTGGACAGAAGAAGGTGTCCATGGTTTTGCCTACTACTTTCACGTGGAAGCAAACTATTCCTGAGGTCAACGCAGCAAATGCTGAGTTCGGGCTAAAGGAAGTCTCAGCTTCTAATGTCATCAAGATTAGGAAACCAAACTTCCCTGAATTCAGTGCCAAAAAGCCAGGGGACAATTTTGCTAGGTGCTCCAAATGTGATAAACTACAAACTTTGAGGAGGACCGCCGTTATTAGTTTACAACGGAAGTGGACTCTTCTATTAGACAATCATCTGGCTACGGCTCGAGCACATCGAGATCAATATTACGCGAATCGCTATAAGTCCAGCGCGTACCCTCACGAATGTTTGACAATCATGCATGACAAAATGGATCATGCAAAAACAGCATCCCCTGTATTCTCTCACAAAAGCAAACAACTTGATGGGCTTATGAAGCTACCGGTTTCCGTGACGGGTATGATTGCTCATGGACACGGTGATGTGCGTTATGCACATTATGGTCTAGACGTTTTCATTCATGACTCAAACTACACGGTAGGGTCGTTAGCAAAACTCTTTCGAGATCTTGAGCTTCCACCGAAGTTTTCCTCGTGGGAATTGTTTGCTGGATCGGGTTCCGCTCCTCTATTCCATGCCGTGCTACAAGGAGCGGATGTTTGCAAATCTTTTCTTTGGCCAGAACCTGAAGTTGCAATTCCGGCGACTTTCCTTCCTCCGGTTCTAAACGTGCAAATGGACAACGCCACGGGAGACAACAAGAACAGATTTGTGTTTGCGTTTTGGTCCCTTCTTGTTGCTAAAAAGATCTTCCGTGAGGTTTATGTTAGTTTCATGTTGGTGGGTCATACGCATGATGACATCGACGCCTTGTTTGGGAGGTGGAGTATGTAGTTGAAAAAAGAAAATTTCCCTACTATCCCATCTCTCATGAAGTCCTTCATGGATGTGGATTCTGTACCTACAATTCCTCACCTTATTGAGGAGGTGCCAGATTTTAAAGCCTTCATAGAAGGTTCCATTTTGGATGGAGAGGATGCACTTGTTGGCCATACCAAGGCACAACAATTCAAGTTTTATCTAAACTCAACAGGTGTTCCAATTATGAAGTACAAGCACTACTATACGGATAGTGATTGGCTCCCTGAGAAAGGTGGAGGGATCAAATTATGGCGAGAGGATACCGAAGGACGCAGTCTTTGGCCTCGAGGGGAACCGATGCCTGTTGTCCATCTCCCAATGCGAAGTGTGGATGACATTTACAAAGGGTTATCTGGCTTCATCAAGTATTGGGAAGCATTGTGCAATGAGGATGGAAGTGGAGAATATCGGAGACGGTTCGAGCACTTGGTATTCTACTGGCGAGCAGTCAATGCGGCCTTGAAGGAGACAATTGAACCGTCAACTGTATTGAAGGACGGCTTTTGGCCTTCTACTCGCGTGGAAACGACGGAGGAAGACGAACTTGATGACGATGGTCAGTTGCGTGAGGAATTTGGTGAAGACGATGCCTTTGTAGGGCAACTCCGCAATCGCCCATTGCCATCTTTTCGCGTGGCCCGTGATGTTTTCAAAGGATACTTTGTAGCCATTCGACCAGCTGATGGTGATGCAAAGCCTATATGGATTGCGCGAGCCTTGTCTGATCCTTTTGCAAACCCCGATCATTCTAATTGTGTGTTGATTCAATACTTTCGGCCCACATCACGTGAACGAATTGTTCAAGAATACTATACTGGATGGGACTCCACAAAAGGTTTGCGTTGGAAAGTGGACAAGGCCCAAAACCCGGTTTGGGAAGAAACAAATTCATTGGTGACGGCTTGGAAGTCTAGGGTGAAGAAGGACACAATTGAATGTGTCCTTAAAATACCATCTGCTCAGATCGATGTTATCAATGGATGTTTGTCTGCATACAATTCCGATTAAAGATGGACGACATAGCATAGGGATCATCCATATTATTTTGTGTTGTATTCAATATTTTGATTTGATGTGTTATTTTTTTGTTTTGCTTTTGCATAACCAAGAAGGATTTTATCTAATTCTATTTTGTTTGCTCTAGATTAGATATATAGATTGGAGATTTACAATTTGATTTTGTAGTATGAAGCACCTTGTGCAACAAATGTGCTTTTACATTGTATTCAATATATTTTTTATTACTTTATTTATAAAGATGTCTCTATGTTTCCATTCAATTTCCCCATTTATTCACTTCGTACATCTCATTTGAAAAGGAATATGAAGTGGAAAAAAGTGGTAGTGGATAAGACCACTTTTTATTCTATTAACGTGTGAAGCACTTGTCACAATTTGGGATAGGGGCCTACCTGCGAAGCTCACTTAGCAATACCAAGTCATGTATTTCTTCCAGTCGTTCATACGAATTCAATGGGAATCGAACTCGGACCACCTGAATGAGATAAATAGCCTCTTCTAACCAACCGTTCAGCTCATGACTTGGTGTTCAGCACTAGACACAATAGATACTTATATAAAAAATGACTTTTCTCTCTGTCTACTATAAATTGTACTAGGCAACTTTGAACTCCCATTTTAATGAAAATTATAACTTACAACTAAAGAATTGTGTTTCCATAAACTTAAACTCACTTCAACTCGACTTGAATTGTAGGCCTAAAAATGGACAGCATTATTTTGGGAGGCTCTCCATCCTCCATTTTAATGAATATGATGTTCAAGTGATTGGGAATGCTAAGTGAAGAGAGAAGTTGGACAAATATGCAAGGACCTCAGTTCAAAATTGAATCCAACAAAATGAAACGCACATGAAAAGTCACCACAACTAGAACACGAGAATGCAACTTCAATGAAACAATGATCTGGAAAAAGCACTATATTAATCAAGTAACTACAACTGATGATGGAAGTCAAAGAATTTCTAAGACTACATCACGGACCGCGTTCGTGCATGGACTGGGGCGATAGTTCCATGCCTTCCAGGCTTTGCTACAGGTCACCACAACTAGAAAACGAAAATGAAACTTCACTAAACCCTGGATCGGGAGAAACGTGGTTGCGTTGGGGAGCGGGAGCACAGACCAACTGGAACGGGAGCGGGAGCAAGCGCGAGGTCGAGCACACGGAGATCAAGAAAATTGAAGACGCTGCAGCATCGGGAGGAGAGCGTAGCGTGCGGAAGGGAGACGATGCAGCGGGAAAGAAGAACAAGTTCTCACGCATCGGGAGGAGAGGGGGCCATCGGGAGGAAGGAGGGGACGGGTGGAGGCGGCGCCCTCATGGAAATGACTTCATTGACTTGGTGGGGTCAGTCATTCGTGTCAGTCACTAATTACCATCATGCTTGGTAATTAGTGATTACCACAAAGCACAACTCAATGGTAAAATTTGAATTCACGTTGCGAACACTTGAGTACAATCATATTATTTGTCAAGTACAAATAGTACAAGATACTTATAAGTTGTTGAAAAAGATTTCATTTACAAGTACACATCATTTCACAAAGTTGGAATTGAAAAAAAAATAAGCCTAAAATTATGAATTAAAGAGTCTGTGGTGAACCCAACACTAGATTTAAACCACTTCAATTTTAGAGTGGTTTTGGTAAAGTTTATATAACACAACTTACACCAACAGTAACATAATACTAGTGAATATCCGTATTGTTGTAGTGAGTTCACGATAATTAGTATATAGTATTTTGAATAAGGTATTTTTTTTTTACACATATTATTTACTAAGTATTTTAGTACGTGCTTGTTGTTCATGTCCACAATTCTTACCAATTTTCTTAATTATTTATCAGTGTATTGTACCTATTGAAGTGTTGTAGACACTCAAATGCCACATTAAACTATTTTTGCACTTTTGAAGTTTCAAAATTAATAATGGTCATTAGGAAAAAAAAATTGCCACTTGGAAATACCCTAAGACATTGGGAGATTCTGTGAAACATCAGGAGATCTCCGCAAAACATCGACAGATTCTATGAAACATTAGGAGATCTCTGCAAAACATCGGGAGATTCTATAAAACATGAGGAGATGTCCGCAAAACATCGAGAGACTTTGTAAAGCATTAGAAGATGTCTGCAATACATCGATTATTTTGTAAAATATCGAGAGATCTCCTGATGATATCATGTGGAGACCTCTAGATGTTGTGTCCTACATTCAACAAATAGTCTAGAAGTAGTTAAAATGTGAAAAAAAATGTAGAGTGTGGCAGAAAATATAGTGTACAAAAAAATACAGAGTGTGGAAAGAACATATAGAGTGGTCCAAAAAAATCCAAATTCTGGAAAACAATATAGAGTGTGGAAAAAAAATGGGAAGTGTGAAAACAACTATAGCGCCTTTCAATGAATAATTGTAGAGGGTAGACAACGATACAAAAATTGGAAGCAAATGTGAAATCCCAACTTTGTATCTTCATTACAAGTACTAGCAAGGGTGGAGAAAAATAAGATCAAAACTGACTAAACCTACTGAAACTAGAAAAACAACAAACCCTAAACAAAGCAACCTGAGGCATACTTTGTGAAAAGAAATAAGACTGACATGGTAAAATAAGAAGTCCAACTAGTTTTCAAAAGTAATTCACGAATATGACATATTCATAATGTATTCTTTATATTTCATTCAGTACATGATAGCAAGAGACACCCGAAACTAGAACATTCTCAACCTAAACCTTTTAAACACCCATAGATTTGAAATGGTTTCCCTAAATCTTTATAGATATAAATTTTTTGTAAGAAATTTTTGGATTTTAAACATATAAATAAATTTATTTATCCATTTTCATTGAACGCAAACATCAAAGTTTTGAGAAGTGCTACTAAGGCACCGAACTCCTATAGATAAATATATTACAATGTTACCTATATTGTCCACAAATCTTGCTATGTACCAAAAATTACAGAACGTGCCTATAAAATGACAACTAGAACCCTCGATACAGTTCGCAAGAAGTTTGCAACTATCCCAAACCTTGAGTTACAATTTGTTGAGAAATTCATGACCCTCAGGTTAATCTCTAATTAGGAAAATCCTAACCCTAAAACCTAGTAATCAGGAAAGATCAATTTAGACTCTAATCCCTCCATACTAAATTAATTAATAAGGCAAACATGGCTATGGAAGAGAAGCCTAAACCCTACAAATAATAAATAAGATGTCCATACTATCATCATTAAACTCCCATGTCCCACTCACCACGTAGAATGTTACCCCTAAAGCCTTCAATGAAGAGCACGTGTACCCGCCCCTAAACCAATCCGAGAAGACTAATCCCTTCAAACCCTATAATAATAACCGCCGACCCTAAACCTTGAACCCTAAACCCTAATTCCTGAACCCTGATCCTAAACCCTGAATGATGAACCCTAAACCCTAAAACCACTCATCAATGGTTGAGGGGATATTAGAATGGAGTGATATAGTAACATTAGAGAGGTGCCATCTTGATTGTTCATTTTGGCTGCAAACTTCATCCACATATTATAATTATCAACCTATCCAAAAAATCAATATACTTTTAAAGATTTTAATTCTAAGAGTGTCATTATAATAAATATTTGAAGACTAAAATGTTTCTTTAGCAAAGCAAGCACCAGTTGTGTAATATAATGTTTTGCGAAATACCTAATGTTATAGAAATACATGGCTTGTGCAAAATAACATCTTTGAATCTTGGAAAATGATAGAAAACAATATGATGGTCATTGAATAGAGGTGAAATTAGAAAGTAAAAATACAGTGACGTAAGAGAGTGGGCATTTCATTGGTACTAGAAGCTTTGAACTTCATGGCATTTTTATAATGTAGTGATGTTGTGAGTTATAAACATTTTGATTTAAATGTTTTATTCGGGTTTAGAGTTTCATTCGGGTTTAGGGTTTAGGGTCTTATTAGGTCCACAACAATGACAAACTGAGGAATATAAATCCTGGTAATGTACCAAAGTACCCTCAAGGAAGGTAAATACGATGAGGTTTTATTGTTCCATGACTTTCCAGTACGTGAAATCAAGCGTGGCAAGACTGATAGAAAATCGGAGGCCTTTCCGGAATAATGTTTGATGCGCTACCCAAACACACGGAGCAGGTGGTAGCAGTGTAATAATACTAGCAGTGAAATAGTGAATGCGGTAAGGTCCCTGAAGATCACGCTTGGATTCCAGTGTGGACTACACGTACTCCCCTCCAGATTGACTCATGTTTCAGATTCCGCATTTCACTTAATTGTCGAATTCCGCGGTAAAGAAGTTCCACACGTACGAACATATTGAGTCACAAGTGTGCGGTCTTCGAGAAGGCAATGAACATTCAAAAGGCAGAAGAGGATCTTCAGATCCAGTCAACAACGACGCGCGGACTTCCACGATGCAGGGAACATTCGAAATGTAGGCTCACACGACCCTCTCCAATTCGTGGCGGGAACCTGGCTCTCCTGAATCATAGGCCAATTCTGTCAAAACCGGCGACCTCCCTAGAGCTCACTCTTTTGCACACGTGAAGTTGTTGTCGCATAGTAGTTGAGAGAGGTGTTACACTGCTTCACCCAGACCTCGGCGATTCGATTCAAGGAGCTATGGATCAGGCACTCTTACGATTGCAGGGTATGACTTCCTCAAACATCAGTCATTTCAAGTGCAATATTTTTCTCTAGTTTCTTTCTACTTATGGCAGTGTTCTTACTGATGTAGTATGATCATAGTAACAGTGTACTTTAGTGACGGAGCGATGCTAGTGGAATTTGACACATGCAAGTTTTGCAAGGTCCATGGTCGGAAACCGTGAGTCAGTAGTTCGTAGTATTACTATACTCCTGTTACGTATGCGGAAGAAGATGTAAAGCAAGAACATGGAACCACGGAGGTAATCTCTTGTAGTTCAATACCTTTTGGAGTGCCATTTTATGAAGGACCTAGAGTCATGAATCCCTTGGACCTATTGCTCTTGAGAGACTTGTGAAAGTGATTAGATGCTGAAAGCGGTTTGTGCGCTAGTGATAGTAGATCAACAGGTGTATGTAGAATTCGGACGCACGAATAAGGAAATACGTATACGTAAGGTCCGTATATTACGTATCGTAGAGGTGGCACCTACGATGTCGGTGTCCATTGGGAGATGTATCGTTGGCATCTTCTGTAGATTCCATTGTGCCCATCGAGAGATCCCCCGATGGTTTTTTTTGTAGTTTCCATTGAGTCCATCGGGGGATCTCCGGATGGCCTCATCCTTATTTTCATGTAGGAATCCATCGAGTGATGTCCCATCAGACCCTCCTGCAATGATCTGTAGGATGCCATCGGGAGATCTCCCGATGGTGTCTTCTGTACTTCTCTGGATGAGGCTATCAGGAGATCTCTCGATGGCCTCTAAGGAATATTTCTGTTGGAGGCCATTGGTGGATCTCTCTATGGCCTCCTTGGCATATTTGTAGTGGAGGCCATCGGAGGATCTCCCGATGGCATCTCCTATGTTTCTCAGAAGGTCATCTGGAGATCTCCCGATGGTTATTTTATTAGCACTTGCGTAGTGGATGATGGGAAATCAGTCGGCGTACTATTCTGTTTTTTCCTAATTATAATTTATTGATCAATTCATCGTCATTTCAATGATTCTATTTGCCAAGCCCTCAGGATATGCCGCTTGTCCTTGATGTGGTGCGCTTCATGTGGTCATCGGGATATCTCCGGATGCCCTTTTCTTCATTTACCATTTAGGACGTTCAGGACATGGGTCCATTGACGTTTGCAGACTTCGTTCGAATTGGCCATTGGTAGATCTTCTATTTAGATGCATGCTGTTCTAGTGCAATGTGAGTTCGATATTATAGCTCTCTGTGTTTTTATAATTTCCATGTCTGTTCTACAATTGGGCATCGGGAAATCTCCTGATGGCGATACAACATATCTCTCTAATTCGCCTCTGCCGTCATTTTCGAGTCTACATCCCTATTGCACTCCCTTATTTTGAATTTCACCTGGCTCCTACCTTGTCTACTTGAGCTTCCTTCTCTAGGTGTGTGACTAAGTATTTTCTCTCCCTTGTCACTCTCAGATTTCGATCTTCAACAGCGCATTCGAAGATTTGGTGTCAGCAAAAATGTAGTCTGATGGAATGGCTTCTTTCCCTTTAGATCGGAACGACGCAATTCTTCCATACAATGGGCTGCCCAAGGAGGAGGGTGATTCACAAGAGTCTTCTGCCAAGACGTCCCCGATGTTGAAGAATGGTGATTCCGTGAAACTATTTCTCGATGGATTTGGTGAAGTAGGAGGAAGGTCCATTGTGGAGGCTCGTCCTCAAGGCCAATGGCTTGGTGTAGCTATCCCGGTTGAGCTATGGACTTTTGTTCTGTTACGCCCGCTTTCCATTATACCTGAGGCAGAGCAATGTCGAATTATGCCTCTCCAAAGGGATTTGACAACTCTGATGGATGCCATAAACCGCACTGTTTTATGGAGACTCACCTACGTTGTGATCTCATCGGGAGATTCCCCGATGGATGCACGTCCTTATATTCGTTAGGAAGACTAGACGGGGTTGGAGGTGCAGCTTATGGATTCTCTTGGTGTGCTTCTTTCCTTTGGTAGAATTAATTGCTGGAGGACAAATGATCATTTCCAGGATACTACACTTGGTGAGGAGCACATAGGTGTCACAGTTTTGGACGTTTTCATTGGTAACCCGGAAGACATAATGACGCATGCTCGGTGGCCCATATCGGATTGCTGGTTCCCAAATGGTCAGTCCTTGAAGGAGACAGTGGACCATTTTGCATCCATTCTCGAAATGCGGGATCCTTTGGCCTACCTTGGTGGAAGAGTGAAGGCGCCTTATCGCTTTATTGTCCGCAGGCCTAGTCTGCAGCAGAGGGACTCACTTTTTACACGCAAAACAACAGATGAAGAAATTCGGAGGGTTAGTTCTTAGAAATGCTGCAACATTCGTTGCTACCAATTTTTTGATCAAGCAAAAATGTTGAAAGTTAGGCAGGTGTTCTGGTTGAAGTCCTTCGAGGACCGCCGCGAGCACGGGATAGCTGTTGGAGGTCAATTGCACTCACTACATGGTACTCGGAAGCGGAAGTACATTACGTTAGAAGGGGCGGAAGTATGTGGCACGGCATGGTACCTCATTCACGGGATCCCAAAGTTGACCTATCACAATTATGTTGAGAAGTATAAGCAAGGCGTCCTTTCGACAACACACGAGAATAAGGGGATTAAGCGGCCAAGAGTTTGAACAGTTCAGATTACTGGAACAATGAAAGCAATCATTGATAGCAACTCGGACCAAATGCCACACCAAATGTGAGGCATTGGAAACGGAAGAGTAGATACACTCAAATATCTGCTTGCGGGGAACAACTGGAAGCGTGTTCAAGCCGATGCCAACGAGGTAATTCTGGACATACTGACTTCTGTGTTTGGTAGTCTTCACATCAGACCGTTTCCATAGCCATGGGTTGTAGATTACATGTCTGCAGTCATTGGGATATCTCCCGATACCTCTTCTCGTGGAATGATCTCTCGACGGTTATGCTGGAAGTCAATTTCCAGAGATGCCCGTGTCCTGCACCGTTTGGGTAGTCTGGGAAGTCCAGCAACCCAATAGTGTGTTCGGTCTCCTTGCTCACTTGTCATGTGATGTTCGCAGTTGAATGGGGACTACGACTTCATTGCTGTAAGTTAGCATACCGTTAGTAGAGTACATGAGGACGGGAAGAATGCGTATGTCGAACCATTCCAAAGTTCTTTCGCGAAATGCACTACGTGTGTCGATTTGCAACAATTCATCATAAAATTAACCGTATCCATTGGGTGCCGAATTCATGTCGGCAATTACCGACTACTCTCCCAATTACTCTTTTCACCGACTACTCTCCCCATAGTTCTTGCTATCCACTAATCTCCCTTTAACTGTTGTTGTTATGGAGATCTCCCCTTCATTCTTGCCATCGGGAAATCTCCCCTTCACTCTTGCTATTGACAGATCTCTCCACAATTCCTATCATCGGGAGATGTCCCGATGTTTAAATCTGGGTCGTTCATCAACGACGCAAAATTCATACACAAATCATTGATGTAGGCAGTCCTACAGTGTTCAGTTTCGTTGCTTACTTGTCATGTAATTTCAATTGCAGTTAAATAGGGACTACGGCCTACCCGTTGTCAGCTAGTCTACAATTAATAGAATTAAGAAGGAGCACTTCAACAATGTCTACATAAAACCTGTTGGAAGTTCATTTGCGAAATGCACAACGTGCGACGACTTGCAGCAGTTCATCCTCAAATCAGCAAAGGGAGGACCTGAGTACATTCAGTTCTCGAAACAACGAACTGAACATCTTAATCACCAAGCATCATGTCGTTGTTTGTATGCCTCATGGCGTGAGGAATCCAAGAGAAATCCTCAAGAGATTTTGTGCATTATTCATGACAAGATGGATACCTCGAAGACGGCTTTGCCAAGAATGTGTGTGACGACAAAGGCGACGCAAGGATTGGGTCAGTTCCCCCTAAGCATCACTGGAATGGTGGCTCATGGACATGGTGATGGTGCATACGCGCATTATGCCCCATCAAGTTGGTTGGGAGACTCAAACTTCACGATTTCTTCTTTGGCTAGACTCTTTCGGCGACTAGAAGGTGCACCAATCCTAGAGGAGGGGGACCTCTTTCCGTATCCACCGCCTAATGCTTTCTTTGAGGCTTTACTTAGAGGAAAATCTAGGTGCATGGATAGCATAAAGCTCATTGAATCTAGTGCTCGACATGGACCCCTCCCCCTTCCCAAAAAGCTTTACCTTCAGCTTGACAATTCTACAAAGGATAACAAGAACTAGTACCTCATGGCGTTCTTATCCTTGCTTACTGCTCGAGGTGTCTTTAAAGAAATTCAAGTTGGATTCCTACTAGTTGGACACACTCATGAGGACATTGACGCTTACTTCAGCCATCTCTCAAAGTCTTTGAAGAGCAAGAATACTTTTGTTGTTGCTGACCTCATGAAAGCCTTCATGGAGTTGCAAGAACTTTCATTTTTGCCAGAGTTCATACAAGAGGTGGGTGACTTCAAATCCTTTGTGAGAGGATTCTTGTGCAGTGGCACGGCACATATAATTGGTTTGGGGGAAATGCACCTCTTCAAATTCTACGTGGATGCTAGGGGGATCCTTGTTATGAAGTATAAGAAGCCAGCTGTCAACTCAAACTGGCTACCATTTGATAGACCTTCTCGATGCCTATGGAAAAAGGACAGTCGAGGTCAGCCCATGCTCCTTCCAGGTTGTCCAAAGCCTACCCCATTCAAGCCCATGTGGGGTAACGAAGTTCCGAACCCCTTTGGAAATCAAGAGAAGGCTAGGGAAAAGGCACGGAAAGCTACCGTGAATAAGGGTTTCATATTGTCTGGACTTGAAAAGTACATTCAATACTGGCAGAATGGAATGACAAGGTGTGAAGGATTTGCAAGTGCATTTGGTCCATATGTGGAATACTGGAAACATGTGGTACAAGAATTGAAGGAACCACCACCTGAATGTCTTCCGGAGTTGCTAGAAGGCTTCTGGCCAAAGCATGACTGGAGAACATTGGATGATGAAACCCTTAACCAAGGATGTAGGATGAATCCTATTGATATGGTTCCTGAAGAAGAAGACCCGGAACCTTATTGCGGCCCTGCAAATGAAGCACTGAGGGAAAGCTTCAATTCTTGGGTTGACATTCGCCCAAGTTCATGGGTTCTTCTCAGACCTGAAGATCCTTCAGTGTGCGATGTTTGGCAAGGACGAGCATTGTCTGAAGTAAACATAGAGCCGGGGCATGAGATGAACGGGAAGTTCATGCTCCAATATTGGAGACCCGATAATTCTAAGCGAACGTTGGAGTTGAGGTACCGAAATTGTTGGTACGGAAAATGGGTAGTGGAAGAAACCGCCCCCACTTGGGTGGATGCATCTTGTGTAGTATACGCAACTTGGTCTAAGATAGTCCATCCTAAATCACGGACTATTCCTAAGAAAAGTAGAGAGGCGGCCCTTGTAAATTTGAATAGGGCAAAGGAGGTGGACCCTTGATGAATTACGAAGTGGTCGTTAGTGTAGCTAGCGGGAAATCTCCAGATGCAATCTTAATTCGATGTCACCGTAGTGATGTTGAGTTTTTTTGCACAGAAGTCTATACTTCTTTACAGTTTACTCACTATTTTTTTTGAAGAGGTCGTGCATGGGAAGCCTCGATGTTCGAATGGAAAGCAGGCTATGATGTTCAAGGTGTGCAAAAGTAGGTTGTGGCAGTCGAAGCAGATGCTTTGACTCCATTACCTTAGGTAACTACCCTCTTTCATTTGTGTAGTGGATCTTTTAAGAGATCACGACATATTAGATCGCTATGACATAGTTCTATTACTTCTAATGTTAGCACTCTTAATATCATTTCGAGTTTCCTTTCTTCCACCGTTTGTGACCTTTTTCCTTGTAATTTGCGTTGAACTTCCTTGCTTTGGTAATTGCGGCCTTCACTTATATAAATATGTAAGAAGGCATCTTTTTATTAAGATTCTTCATAGGTTGAACAAATAAGTAGGGCATACAGCAGATGACATACATTGTGCTTCATAGTAACCATGAACCCATTCATCTCCTAAAGTTACTTCTCCATCGCGGGATTTCCAGGTAAGTCCTTTCTTCTAGAGCCTCGATTCAGTGGTACCATAAGCAATTGTCATTCACCGTTTTTCTCTTCTCTAGACCCTATCTTCTCAATATTTCCGTGCCTACATGAAGGGATTATTGTAAAAACTTGAAATGTGTTAGAACTCTTTGTAGTGAAATTCCAAACCTTTGTAAGTTCTCTTTCAATTGCTTGGAATGGTGTGAACTTAGCACTGTATCTGGACAACTCCCGATGTAATCCATAACCACATGCATCAGCGGATTTCAGCATCTAGGGAATTTTGGACTTTCAATAGTCCAAAAGTAGTTAAATATGGCATATTGTAGGATCTTATAGAACTTTCGTTTGAAAAGACATAGAAAAAATTTCAGAAATTTTCACCATGTAGATAGCAAGATATTAGCGTTTTAGTCCTTGCAAAAACCTTTACAAAGTCCTTGTGAAAAGTATCACAAGGTCGCATTTGTATGAAAAAATGTCCAAAATGGTGGTTACTCTTTGCATTTATTCTTCAAGGCAAGTTGGATACATGCTTGAAAATTTTCAAATCATTTGGAATTGTACAACATATAAAAAAAAAGTAGTAAGTAGAAAGTAGAAAATACTAAATTGTTAACAATTTTCTTGTGGAATTGAAAAATGTCAATCCCAATGGTTGCAATGTTGTAATAAACAATCTACACCTAATGTTTTCATTTTTTTTCCAAAAATATTGAAAATTGAATTAAATTAAAGACTTCAAAGTTTATTTTAAAGTAGAGATTCCAAACTACCCACAACTAAAACTCTTCATACTTTCATCTCATTGATCAAAATGAAATAATTCAAAAATATTCATGTATAAATAAATCTAGAGAATCAATTTCAAATTTAAAAAAAAAATTAATTAATTAATTAATTAATTATTTTTCTCAGATTGCCAACCAAACATTAAAAATTACATATCATACAATAACTTTTTAACCACGTATTCAAAAGTTATGAAAATTGTTGAACCTTAAAGCTACTCCTCCTTAGACACATGTTGTGTGAAAATTTTAAAAAATATAAATGAAAATTCCATTTGTAGTGAACTGCCCAAAATCACTATATTACAGAAAAAAGTCCATTTGGTCCTTTAGGGGTTAACATTTAGACTTCTGTCTTGCATAGGAGGATTCTATATCATGCATCATTAAGGGTTAACTGTTCTTCCATGTAATACTTGCAGTCTAAAGTTTTCAATCCTAAAGACATTTTAGTCAAAGATTGGGTTGCATATTTGAACTTTGTGGAATGCTAAGACCATTGCATATTGAATCTAGAAAACTGATATATATATATATATATATGTATATGTGATTAAAATACATCTCTTCAATGTTTTAACAAACACCATGTTTCAGTCAGATGCAGCAGGCAACAGCTGCGAATACAAAATAAAGAATCTGTACATAAATTTCACCTATGTTCACATGCAGAACGTAAAATTGGTCCTACCAAACCAAGCTTTCTACCTGACACGTCTTAGAATCATCAACACGAGGGATTGTGCAGTCTCAGTGTACTCAATATTAACCCTTCTCCATGCTGAACCTGAGCACAACAGAGCCAGCATTAGTGAAAGAGAACTCCAATTCAATGTTCGTCTAGAGTTCACTTGAGATGAGAATAATCTAAACATATAGGGCCATCCTGCCCACGAATATGAAGGAACCCCACATATATAGAAACTTAGCCGTTGGTCATACTAAGCATCGTCAAAAAAAAGAGGATTAGGACACAATAAAACTACAACCACTCACAAAGAGAAATAACTTACCAACGCAGGCAATAGTACATCCCAGTTGATGCCAGCAACCGAGGTCTGCAATTGCAATACGTCCTTCTCATTCAGACACGTCCAGCTATCTACCGAACGTGCCTTTGAATAGAGGCGAAGAATCCTGCTTTCTTAGGGTACTGAAACTCCAAAGAGAACACTAAAAGAGCCCCATCGTGGGTGCCTACAAGAAAACAGTCTTCTGGAGTAACCGTGAGAGAGGTAACCGCCACTCCTGCCCCTTCGTATCGACGGACGACTTCCAGAGATTGAAGTTTGAAGACTAACACCTGACCTTGATCTCCCCCACATACCAAAAAATGTCCACAGTGACTGATGTCCATGCAGTTCAAACGGCCCTTCACGTCTACTGATGCCAGCCACTTCCCATTAATGGAGCAAACATGAAGACTCAGGTCTCCATGGGAATAAACAACAACCAGACCATGTTGTGAAACCTTCAGGTTCGTAACAGGGCATCTATTAGGATGTCTAATAGACCTCACATATCGACCTGTTCGTAAGGTGTGGAAAATGCATGTGGCATCCTTCGAACCACTCACAACAACATCTAACTCCACGCGAACAGCAACAGATGTGATTGCGTCATCATGGCCACAAAGAACATGTCGGGGTTTGTCGGATATCACCACCGTGTCAGACTTTCGATGCTTCTCTGTTAGAGAATCTTTGATACTTCCTAGCCTCCTTGTACTGATGCTGGTATGTTCAATATCCCAAACCATCACAGTGGTATCTCGACTGCCGGTAACAACCACACTACCATCCACAGCCACTGCAAGACCATCACATCCAGATTTGTTGTAATCTCTCAAAAATCAAGACGAGTATAAAGGCCTGTAAGGTTCTTCCAGATGAACATAATCCAGTTCAACAATTACACTGGACAAAAACACGGTGAGAAATGCAGATAAGAGGACGGGAATAATACAGCAAATCATAAACATGCAGTGAAGTATCAATAACAAACCTGACAGAGATGTCACGACATCCTTGTGCTGGCTGTTACTCTGAACCATGTCTCCTCCATCTAAAGAAATGACCTTGAAGCTATTGTCCCAATGACCACAAGTTAACAGGAAGGATGAAGAGCGCACTAAGAGCGTTCCAAAGCAACAAGAATTTAGTGAAACATCGTCAACAATGGGGCCGTAGATTTTCCGGCTCAACACGACCTCCTGGCCAATCCCAAAATAAGAATCCTGCACCATTTTCAAAAATTTACGAAATAAATGATACAAGGAGCTTATGAAACATTAAAAGGTGTGCAAAATCATCGATTCAAATGCGAGATAATAATGAATGGTCCAGCAAGAACAAGAGCATTTACCTGAGAGGAAGAGAATGTGAAATTTTGCAGAGCAGGTGTGATCCATGTCCTCACTACCACAGACAGACTCTTATTGATGGTAACCACTAACCCATCAATAAGTCCAACAAATATAACCTTAGAAACTTTCTGGCCGAGAGATGGAGACTGCGCAGGAATAGTAGAAGTCAATGTGATGGAGGCAGGAGCATAGTAAAGAGGGCGTGCAATGGGCTGTGCCGGTCCTCTTTTTGGATGCTTCTTTCTAAACAATTGTATGGGTGTTTGACCAAAATTTGCAATCTGATCCTCAATAGCAGCACGTTCCAGGCAATCTTCCATAGCGGTCAGGTCTACTGCTCCTTCATATGTCAAATGGTAGAACACGTTCGCAGCCTGCATGTAGCAATATACACGTAAGCATCATTTCACTAGAGCATTCTATGAAGGAGCTAGGACAAACGGAGGTCTCAAATTTTGGGTTTAAGGTACGTTCTCTGATTTCATAAGCATTGTCTCAGATCACTGAAGTGTCTTGTTATGAAATCCCATAGAATGGTCATACCTGTCAGACTTGTCCAGAAGTCAGCACGAATTCAAGACCAAAAAGGTTACAAATCTACCAATTATCTTCACCATGGAGCTTAAGCAATTTCAAATGCCGATTAGAATATCCAATGACACTGAATTGGTATGTAACCCCAATGTCAAAAACCACACCAAGAGCAACAGAGGCATATGCCTTCTGCATATAAAAAATCATTTAAATCCCAAATTTAAGGATGCATATTTGAGTGGTCAACTAGCCATTCGAATCAAATATTCGCTTTACTAATGAGAGCCAATTGTATTACTAAACCCAAGTATATTGATTGACCACTTACTTCAACGGCTGGACGGCCTCGCTGCTTGTACCCAAATATCAAATCAATCCATTCATGGATATGGTCACTAACGTACTCGCTCTCCAGAGCTTCCCTATTCAGTTGAATGAAAAGCTCAGGTGAATCCTGTAAAATCACGACACCACATACCCACATAAAAGATAAATCTTCCCGTCCAAAGTCATGAGCGACAGAAGACGACAAATTTGAACATGCGCAAGATGCAATAAAGTACAAAAATCAGTGTCATTAATTTAGTATTTCTACCTTCGCCCAAGGTGGTAGGACCACATCTCCCATGGTCTCCCCATCTTGCTTCACACCAAGATAATAATCGTTGCTATTGACCAGAAACTCGGGAAGGTAAAAGAACTCTGGTACTAGTTCTTTGACGTCACTGGAGTTGGTTAAGCAATTATTGTAGGCACTTTCTACGCTATGGAAAAGACGGTCAGCATGGTCCAACTTGCCTCCCTGCCAAATGGGGTAATATTAGTTGCAGTATATCGTGCAGGATGCAGAATGCAGGTAGAGAAGTAATTCTATACTTACCTCTCCGTAATACAGCAAACCACCTCAAAAGATGACAAAAAATGAAAGTAATATCCTGCAATTTCTGAATCTGGAAGAATGACCAATCACGGAAACACGTAAATGGGAAAAACCCTCAGTACATCTTGTAGTCTCATCCTAAACCCCTACAAGGATATACGACTTGTACTCTCATTACAATCCTCGTTTCTCATCTTTACCTGAAGCTGCCGATGCAGGAGGGTAAAAGGCTCAAGACGAAGAAGATAGAACAGGAGAATTCCCATACTTGAGTAATGCGACCCATAGTAGAAGCTGCAGTTATTAAAGATTCAATATTAGTACTCGAACAGACAAAATGCTCAAATATTACTCATCTTGTATGATGTTGCTGGTCAATTTGCGACAGCACTAATGAAAAATTCAAAATCATCACCATTGAGATGAACTATGAATTGTAAAATTCCAGACAACCGAGCAACAAAATCAACAAAGACTATTAATTACCTTGGAATGTCAGGATCTGAAAAGTTTAGAAACCTCTCCTCAAACACCTATTATACAAACAAAGGGCACGTTATAAAATATAGAGAACACAGCTCCAGACCATTGCAACATCAAATCAGCCTGCAACGTAAATGAGGACATATATTGGATAGATGAAGCGTTACCTCAAATCGTTTCTGGTTCAGTGCACCCACTGGCTTTGACAAATCACGGAATGAGGAACTATTGCTAAGATCTAATTTCTCTGATGTATAGTCTGATATGACCCAAGGGAAAACTGGATATTGAGTTGTGTCATTGTAAGACCTCCCAGCCAGTGTGTTCAGGGTCACTAAGTAGTCGAAGTTGCTCATCTCTCGGCGGCGCCACTGCTTCCTTGCATCCTCAGCCAGTTCAATAGCTTTTCTTCTATCGATGTAATCAATTATATGCTCTTTACCTCTTGACCCTGATTTCCCCGAGCCCCGTCCATTGTGAAGATCCACTACCATCACACCAATATCCTTCGAGAGCCGCTGAGTAGGAAAATTGAAAAATACAGGAGGGATAGAACTGGTAAAAAAGATTTCAATAGCACTGTGTTGCAAGAGATATCGAGTTGCTTGGACAGCCTTCACCTAAAAGAAAACAAGCACATGATCTTAGACGTTTAAGCATTTACCTCTCTCTAATACTGCGAATTTGAACACTATCGAAGCAAAATGACAAAAATCAACTGAGGTCGTATCTTTCAATTGGACAGACAACAGAAAACATATCCTCGAATTAGGTGAAAACAAATCAACCGATATATTAGGCCTTACCTGAGACAAGTCCCAACGGCTGTGTCGCTTGATACCCTTCAAAAGACCTCCCTGAATTGGATCTAGACGCTCCATTGCATTGCCTCTATCACCCTCTGTTCCATCAAAAAAGTCTTTCCTGCCACTCATCTTCGGTTTACTGAACCCCTTTTCCATAGTGACAGCATCAGGATAATTAAACCCACCTGCACTATTGAAGACCGATCGTCCACCAGTACCCTCGACAATAAACTCGCCATAAAAGTGAAGGCTGGACTGCATTATCTCCAAGCGTCCAGCCACTTTCCTCTTGGCAGACACCATAATACAAGAGACTGATAGTAAAACCTGTAAATAAAAATCCTTATTAGAAGTATAGGTGAGGACCAAAACCAAAGACAAGTCATGACATGCGTTGATATGGTTGCAGGGAAATCGGAGTACACTTCCTTAAACATAGGATGGCGCAACAGAAGTATGACACGGTGACCATTTTGATAGATAAATCAACAGATAAACATAGAGAACTCTACCTCCTCTTCCCCGGCTTCCTCTGGCAGGGTTACATGTGCTTGCTCCTGCAAAGATGGACCCTCATCTGAAGCATCAGCTGCACTGGAAGACTCTTCAGAATTACGAAAACAATCGACATCCACCTCAGCATTGAAGACTTCCGAGTCCTTTGCCTTCACGTGAGCATCATCATCTGTAGTGACACAAGCATACGGCACCAGACTTCAGCAGTTATAAAACTCGCACTGTAGCCATACAGTGATATAATGTCTCCTTAATTTGTACTAGATGGGAACACACAGGGTACTGGTCGTGGACAAAGACAGTCCACACCATCATACCTGCAACTATAACACTACTTTCCAACATGCACACTTTAAATATAAGCCTTGAAACACAAATACACAAGGAGAGTACCAGAGAACCGAGAGTATTGAGAACCTTCTAAACCCTGTCAAAATGTAACGAATGAGAAAGGAATATAACAAAAATCAATCTATGTATCAGCATGTCACACCAATACATGAATTGCACACTAACCATCTGATAGACTTTCTTCTGTCACTCCCCGCATGCCTTTCAGCAAAAAATGTCTCACTCCACCCATAAGTAGCTCTACAGAATTTCCTTGCTCATTGACAAGATCCACTGGGGGATCCTTAGAGATACTGGTAACAGGATGCAAGAATTCTTTGTTGAAGTGATAATTTCTTCTAAGCTTCAATCTTCGCCTCAAAGGATCTTCCATTTTATCCAACTTCCAATGAAGAATGACATCATTTGGGAATGGTACGGTAGACCAAGGTCCTCTCTCATCAGTCAAGTAACGGAACAAATGGCACCACTGCTCCTGTAAGATTGCAGATTTCCTTGGTTAATACTCACTGCAAAACAAATTCCACAATACCTAAATCAAGCAGCATGCGCTGCACAGTACAAAAATGATCTAAAATATATATGTGAAGAAACAACCATCTGGCACATGATACGATATGCAAATCGACTGTCACAGTTACTAGATCCCACAAAAAACAAGTAGACATCAGTCAAGGGCTTCAAATCTAATGCAGTGATCCATAAGCCTACTCCAATAGAGACATGCGTAGAGGCAGATATATTGCAAACATAATTTCTTGGAAACATAAAAATGCACAAAACTGAAGTTTCCCAAGAACACAACTCACAGATATCGCTTGCTGTTCTTCATCATACGCCAGCTGGGCCGCAGCTTGACGGGAGCGGTCTACTGAACATATAGAACTCAAACCCACATGGCTCTGGTCCTCTAAAGCAGTCTTCTGTTGTGACTCCGCAAGGTTTGCATCATCCAGCTCACTTAATAGTCCTTCAACATCCTGAGCTCTCTGGGTCGCAGTAGATTTCAGATGCTTGGCCTCCTCAATGACCTGGTCATAGTACACAAGAATGGAAATTAAATCGAACGAATGATCATATCCCTTTCCAGTCATCAGAATTTTTTTTTTCAACTGTGACAACAATATCACTATGATCAAAAGATTCTAATAAGAAACGTCACGCCTGCTTATTAAGCTCTAAGATGCTTGATTGGATCGGATAGAGCTGTACCGCAGCAACAACCCTATCTCGCTGAAGTAGACTTTGCACTGAGGACTCGGATATGGTTGATTCCAGTTTCTTCCCCTTTTCAACCAAGCTGGTCGCTAGCATAGATTTCCCAATATCTATAGTCTCTTGTATCAGTCGAGAAACGACATGAATTCGAGCTCCATCATCCAATTTCCCTATCTTCACTCTTGCATCCAGCAGTGTCCTGCAGAACCAACATCAAAGCTAAGAGATTTAATGTCGAAAGAATCCAGAATAGGGGAAAAGAATTCAGCGGCATTTTCTCATTTTCAAAAATCCAACTCTTCAGACGGAATCAAGCTGCAACCACAAAACCATGTCAATTGAAAGAGAACTTCGTTACCACAAGAACAGTTGCAGTCGGTTCTTGTTCAGTTCAACTTCAGAGGACACAAAGGATGGAAGAAGTGCCAGAAAGTGTTGAACACAGAGTGTGGCCGTCTGCAAATCCGCGTTGTAGAGGTAGAGTACAACAAGTCTGAAAACGATCCGTGGACACCTCTCACCCCTTAGTCGAAAGACCTTGTCTACAAGCTTGTTCGGAGGATTCATGCCCACCGCCCCCAATCCACTAGATACCACAGCAGCTGCCATTTCGGCAGCAGGAATATTCAGGGACTCAACAAGTCCTCGAGCTCTTTGCCCCAAAGTGGGACCAGAAACTCCAGTCTGATAAATATTTCCACTGCCTGCTCCCCTGCCATTCATAGTGATCAAAAGGCTCCACACTTTATCGTACAACCGCCAACAATGATACTTGTTAAGAACGTCTACATGCTCCCCTGAGGATGTACGAAATCGCCATCGCGACACACCAATAGATCCTTTCCTGAAAAATTAGACAAAAAACTCTCCGTTAAGCAGTGAGTAGCAGTGAGTAGCATATTACACGACGAAAGGGGCATTCAAATAACCACTGTCTATGCAGACATTCATCCCAATCATAAAAAACAGATGCAACTTCTGTCCGTGAAAAGATAAGACCAGAACCAACTTACTGAATTACACAAAAGACAACGTAATGAAAACAATGTTTAAGATCGAATACCTGATCAACCCGGGTTTTGTACCCTCCCACTCATCTTCAGAGGGCTTTGAAGAGGAAATCTTGAACGGGAAAAGACCTAAATCAACATAGTCACCCGAAAGAAGGCTATTGTCTTCTGCATTCGCAGAACCTGGCGCAGATGACTGATGCAGGAAACGACCATGAAAAATATAGTTAAAATTCATGAGGTCAACTCCAAGACAAAATAGAACTGAAAGCAGGATCTTAACGTTTGAACAGAGCAGTCGTTACTCTAATGAATGGCAATCAATATCCGAACCTCTGGATTTTAGTCTCCAGCAAAGCATAGTTACGGGCTGAAGAAAATACCAAATGACATTACAAACAAACTGTAATTGCACAGAGAAATAAGAAGGAAGCTTTGAAATAATCAGCCAAGTACACGTTAATAAAATGGAGATAAGGGTTTGCGTGCTCAATTTTCTACTCAGAGCATAGTAAAGAAACAGCAAAGTGATCAAAGAGAGGCCCAAACGTACAGGAAGCAGGTCGAAAGCTTCGCCCAAAATCAACTCATCCACGAGAGAAAGCAGGTAAAGAGCATTGTCACGGCAGGGTTGCGTAAAAAGAGAGGCTTGCAGAGGTAATCCTTCTACTATTGCCTCCACAAGGTCCCCAAGCAGTACGTGCAAAGTGTGGAATTCGGATAACTGACCCTGCAAATCATCAGGGTTATACTGAGAATCGATGCATGGGACATTTTCATTGACTCGTCAATTTGTCTTGGATATCTGACTGCAGTAAAATCTGTCCAAGTAGTTCATGTAAACTATACAATTTACAAGGAAGAATAACATAAACCAGAGCATCATCCTAGAACGACTTCCACTATCACTCAAACGTATGCATCTAAGACAAATCCTGTAAAAAGATACACGAAGAAGGACAGCAATTCATACATGAATATCCATTAAGAAACATAAGATATATATCTCTTGCAGAAAGTAGCATGATTAGGTCTGCACAGCTATGAGTATAAAATCAACTACAAGTCCCACTGGAGACATCATTTCAACGAAATGACACTTGTTACAAAGTTTAATCAAGGCTGTAATGCTAACCAAGCCCAAGAGATGAGATACGGGAATGCAACTCGTTATTCAGAGAAACCAGAAGTTACCCAACGGGAGCTTACCTCCTTCGCCAACAAGTGAACGAAATTGCATGTCCTCTCTACATGCAACCAGCCATTACGAGAAGTGCAGATACAGTACACATGAAAACAACGAAAGAGCTTCCGCATTAGAGACTCTTCTGGACCCAACAACCAAACAGATTCTTCTGCAGCATCTCCCAGAGTACTCTTGCTACGTTTCAAAGAAGCTGCAAGGGCAGCCAAGAGCCATCCTTGCCAACATGGCTCCTGCAAAAATGTAAAAGAATATGAAAATTCGACTCTGTTGACAATCCAGGTAAACCACTTTTTGAATTTCACAACAGAAGAACCTTCAATAAGTAAATAAGTTAAATGTCAAGTGAGGGTCAATTTCATGAGTTCAAATTGAATACATCACCCATAGCAAAAATCAACATTAACCTACTTCAGGAAACCAACCAAATGGACAAAATGAACTTCAATGAACAAGGTATGAAGTGAAAAAACAAACCAGCGTCAGTGCTTCGCTGTTCAGTGGGTTTGCCTCTAGCAAGCCAAGGGTGTCCTTCAAAATTTCCAACCTCAACATAGACTCTTCTGAATTAGCAAGTACTTTGAAAAGGATTTTCAGCATCTGAGGAAGCACAAATGCTCCTACTCTTTCACCAGGTTTTTCAGGAACCCGGAAAAAGTTTGAAATTTGAGAAGTTAACTTGGCACGACTGAGACTCTTCGCAGCTACAGGGTAACCTTGTTCAATATTCGAGCATTCCTGGGTTAACTGCATATACCAATAATAATTCAGAGGATGATCAGATAATACGAATACCAGAAAAATCAGAATTTTCTTCAGAAAATAACAGTGCCATTGCTTACAATGAACTATGAAATATTAATATAAATGAAATGAATTCCTAGCTTAAAACAATATACGCCACGGCTTAGTCAAAGGTCCGGATGTGCTTGTAGTTCAACAAAATGAACGACAAAACACCCTAGCAAAAATTATAATACAGAACTAGACGAGAAGAGAAACTACCTGCTTAGGACAAGCTTCCCCCAACAAAATGTCGAAAATAGTAGCCCGTACAGCATCGGTGAAAGGAAACATTGACACAGACTCGCTCATAACTGAGAAAACATGATTAACCCTGATCTTTTCAACGCGTTGCAACTCAGCGGTAGCTTTTGATGTGCCCAAAAACGAACTCCCAGCAACTTTTTTATCGACCATGGCAACCACGAGCACTCCAATCAGCCTAAATGCCAACAGCCGAATAACTTCTTGATGCCTGCAGTTTATTATCAGAACGCACTTCTCCATGTCAATGAATAAACCGTAATATGAAACCAATATAAATCTGTAAAGGATAGTAGGTGGTAAAGAAAAAACATGACTTGCAAGCTGAGATATTACAAGCCATATGACGCAACAAAAGACGCCTGTTTCCGACGATATGTCCAATTCACTCGACAGAAAATAGCGCAATCCAATGTGAAGATCTGAAGCTCAGTCACTATGTCAATGAAAGAGCCAAAATTAAGAAGCTGAACTTAGACAGAGCAACCAAAAATTTCAGGGAGAGGAAGACCTTCCAACAGACCTTCTGATAAGATTTAGAAGAATTGTAATTCCTCCAAGTGCATTCACATGTTCGATGAAGGACGAAACAAAAGATTTCTGAGTCAACAAGCCCAAAATCATGTACAGCACATCCTTGACGCATACTTCGTCTTCATTAGTCTCCAGAAACGCCACCAAGGCCTTAATGTCAATTAGCGTAACTTTCTCTCTGCATTCCCAAACCACCGTATTACAGGTCGAAAAATTTAATAAGAAATCAAATGGGGCATTTGAACATCGGAAGCAGCAGAATGTCCAATAAATGAAGACAAGTATATGAGATAATCGTCAGGACATGATATGAACACTTTGATTTCAGTGTATATTTGAAATTTCCAACCCATAGCCGTAATGATGAAAGCAACATCTGAGTACTTCCTCAAAATCGTACGCCATGAATTGAAACTCGTCCAATCATATCGCAAAATGAAAACACCACCAAGACCTGGGTACTTTGATTCTTCTTCAAATACCTCAAAACTCCCTCCGCAAGTACCAGCACGAGCTGCCGTAATTCACTGATTCCCGACCGATTGGGTCGCTCCCCAATAACAGCCTTAGTGACGGGATGAAGTAATGGTTTAGTGCCCAGTGCTTTACGTTTCGGCTTGTCCCAATAAAAGTGCCGGAGCATGTCAAGCACCCGAGGAAGACCACAGACACTTCGTAAGAGGCTCCCGTCATTCTTGAAATACTTGATAAGGGAAACATACAGCTCGCGGTGCACAACCAACGGAGTAAAAATCCAAATGTGCGGATTAAAATACAACTTAACCAATGCTTCCTTAACCAAAGCACTGGCCAGAGAAGCACCTGAGAAAGCAACCAAATTATTTTCAGAATTGTTGCCAAATGTCCTCAATGCATGACTTAAAAGAGAGCATGCCCCAAATTGGGAATTTCTTCATGGCTAATTTCAACCTAACACAAGAAAAGACAAATCACATCAAATCTTACCACTTCCTTTGGCAACAGTAGTGACCAGTCGCTCCAGGGCTGCTACCACATTCACCGTAAGATGCTGAGGCGACACGGACTGAAGCAAGAAGCCCAGTATTGACATCCCCGACATGTTGCGCATGTACTGCTGGTTGGCTAAATTTCCAGCTAGAACAGCTGTAAGCAGATCAATAACCTCGACTGCAACATGGCTGTCAACAGGGTACCCTTCCACATGCTTCTGATCGCATCTGTTAACAGTAATCGAAGAAGTGGTACAAACTGGTTGATCTAACTGAGTCAAAAGAGGGAAAAATACCCCAATACCACCTACACACTGCACACTGTCTTGGACCAAATGTCGATAGCAGAGAAGAGTCCCGGCCATTATAGTGGCATCATACAGCACTGGGTCTGGCGAGTATTCAAGTACTGGAGAAATGTCGAACAGAGCTCGCCCAGAACTTGCCTGAAGTCATTCAAAACAAATACAATGAATGATTAGCAATCTCTAGATACTAGCCAAGCAAGGGTACTTGATGCTAACGTGTACCAGAATCTGGGCATAGTCCAACAGCAGAGACTGCAGACTCCATCCTGTTTTCTAACATAATGAACGTTTCAAGCTGTGTTGGAGAAACAAAATCGAGTTAGCAATACAAAACAAAGGAAGTGCTATGAAATACGCCAAGTAGAGAAACAACGGTAGACTTCCATACCTGAGCATTATACCCAAACACCATCTTGAAAGCCAGCCCGTCTTTGTCGTTGATAATACTATCGGTTGAGATATTCTCGGGCACATAGCCAACTTCACTTGGAAGGAATGAGTACATGTAATCAGGCCCAAGAGAGAACACGCCCTTGGCTTGCTCAGCAGATATGGCATCATCAAACAAGTACGTTGGACCTAGTTGTCCACAGAATGCAGGAGCATACCTCCCTGATATTTTGCTGAAGCCAATTCCATCAACTGTCGTAATTGAAACACTTGCTCCAATAGTACACCTTGTCAGCACCTCACCAACTTTAGGGAATCTGCACAGAAATCGAAAATGGTGCAGCAAAATTTTACAGCTTTTAGTAAACAATCCACGAGTGAAATATAGACAGGGTCGCATCCATTGCACAATAGTCTAGGGTGCACAAAGAAAAGAGATTGTGATGTTCCAAGAAGAAAATTTTGAACAGGCTAATAGCCAGCGTTGGAATTGAATCTTCAAACACAAAATCTCCTTCAGTTCTAATGATTTAGACTCTGCCTGAAGAGTTCAACGTACAGCAAAAAGATAGAAACAGTCTGCATGATCGATTTTCAAGACCATCCAATTAATATCGTTCAGAAGTATACTGCCATTTCAATTCAATAGCAAACAGAGTGACTGACCTTAACCTCTCACTGGAGGCTAGCACACCATCAATATAAACTTTAATGGTGTTTCCGCCATTCAGAGCTCTCTGGGTGTTGTGTGTGATGCAGATGTGATACCATCGTTTCGTTTGTAGTTGGACCTTCAATGAAACTAATTGGCGTTTGGTGTTGATACTCTGCAATCAAGACAGACGATGTCTCATTCCCCATCCCATACTCAGTATGATAAAACAAATATCATCATAGCCATGCTAAACCTCTAGAGTAACTGACGAAACACAGACAAATACTCCAGCCCAGAACAAACTTGATGGCCAGTATGAAAATACAGAAAAAACCTAGAAGCTGATACAAGATGAGGGAAATGAAGAGATTACCTCCACAACTAACTGATCACTGGAAACAGTCGCCGTGCAACCCTTTCCACTTTCTGAAAGGAAACTGAAAAGACCCATCATGCCCTCTGGTGCTTTTGGTGAGCTCACAACTGGAAAGCTTTCAATGCGGGCCCAAGCACAGAAACTGAACCCTCGGGTGGAAGGCCACCGTAGAGGCGATGTCACAACGATACCCTAGCATAGCGCAGAATTTAAGAAAAGTTAAGCACCAAGAAGCAACAGAAATTGTGATTCTCGATTCCACAGATGCGGCTACATGAACAGATATTTTCCTCCCGAATACAACCAGCACTGCCTAGTTTCAACTCGAATTCAAGATACGCTATCCCAAAGCAAGATTCACCTATATAACCCAAACCAAATTACAAACATGAGATAAACCTAAAAAGGAGTACCAAAAATCAGGAGAAAAAACCTCCAAGTTGAAAATATACTCAAAGGACTGAAATAAACGCCAAACATCAACAGCTCTGTATAGATGTGTGCATCAAAGGGCGGTTGCACACTATCAAGAAAAGAATAGCCAGCAAGAAAATTTACTCACAGAATCTCGACCGCTCAGGTCAAAAAAGACAGCAGGACCCTGCTCTTTCAACATGCCTTGAAATATCTCCAACAACAAGGTGCCGTGGCGAGGTCGCAATCCATCTTTACTGCTTCGTAGAAGCGCGAAAATGCTTCGCATATCTTTCCCACTGATACTGTGTCCTCCGATCATTTTCATGAGATGGCCGAATTTCACTATCAGGGCAACATCCGGCTCCTTTGCAAACCATTCCAACAACAACGACAGCAATCCCGCTCTGACACAAGCAGCCCGATTTGCTGTCGACTCCTCCAGCAAAAGTTGAAACGTATCCAAACCATACACTTGATCATGTTCATTGCACTGCAAAAAGAAGAATAGATAAATAAATTCAAAGACTAATTAACGGCCGCAACTCAGGACCATCAAGAATAAAGCGCACCAGTACCTCACTAATAATTGAGTAACCAAACCTATAGATCAAACTCTAAAAGGTTGCTGATGAATAATTCAAGCAAGACCTTAGACAGCAGGAATCGTGGTATTATTGTGGTCAAACATAAGATAATTAATCGTTAGATTATTATCAGCACTTCAAATATAAAACAATACCTCTAACAATTCTGAAGGAACAAGAAAATTTGCAGATAAACGATACAAAGGGCACACATAAGAGCTGTGGACAACTTCACTTACCCGTTGCAAAATGTTGAAGAATAGGAGCACAACGTCTTCGTTCTGAAATCATGCAAATTGTAGTGATTACTGCACACTCTACCATAAAAGGCTCTCCAACCAAATGTTGCTCAAAATAAGAAATTAACAAGCATCATAGCTGCAATTAATTATGGAGCCCCTGATTCCACGTTCGCATCTAACAGCGTTGTCCATCGTAAAAAAATCTCAAGAAAACATAAAGTGAAGCTCAGAATTTCTACCTGAATAACCATGTTACTTGGCTGAAAAATGCCATCAACTAGCATATCCAATAGAGAATGAAGCAGATCACGGCTTGGCTTGCCCTTGTGAAGATCAATAAGAACAAACTCTAGTGTCTTGTATCCAGCACCCACGATACTTCTGAACGATCCCTGGAATATTGCAGGACCAAGATCAGAAGTCTGACAAATAGTTCATACAATTCACTTTTGAAACAGGAACACAGTTCCCCAACTGTCCACTGAGTGACAAAGTGATGGTCAAGCTATGTCAACTGTTATCAACTCTTATCAATAACGAAAGCACGACATCCTATAGTTCTCTCTTGAGAAACATATAGATTTGCAGTTCTTTGGCAAAAGAATATTTCAATAATCAACTGCAAGTTTGTACGTACAAACTCCACAAACTCGGAGAAAGTTTACATTCTGACTTGAAAAATTAATCCAAAACAGAAATTGAGAAGTCAATTGGTCAATCAAAATGCACATTTGAATACACGTACAACAAGGTCAGAAAGGCAAAAACATAACAGCTTTCACACTCACTACAACAGACAGGTTACACTACCTTGGAAGCTTCGTTCCCTTGAAGAAGACGGGTGAGAGTGAACAAAACGTCCAGGCTCAGTTGTGAACCAACTTCTGCTGGACGTTCTTCATTAAGAAGAGTGACAATATGAACAAAGCACTCTCCATCACGAAAAAGAGCTTGATAATACTACAAACAAATACAAACCAGGAATAATAACTATGTCAGGGACTTCCCAATAATAAGACATCTCATATTCTTTGATAAGAATTTCCACAAGACATGAACTGCAAGGACGTGTAGAATCACAAGTTTGCCTTGTGTCATTGAGCGCAAGTCTTTCCTATCGTCTATTGTCTTTTAATTTCCATTAATAAAATCGCATGAAATTACACAATCTTGCTCCTAAGTCCCAAAGTTACAAAACAACCAAAATGCACCCACATTCCATCGAGGTTTTGCAGCTGTACCACGACGCAATAGGTCTGATACCTGGGTGATAAACAGACCAAACTACAAGTGCCGAAATTGAAGTACAATACCTCTAGATAAATTCAAATACAAACGACGGCCTTTTGAATGCTGTCAACGCAGAAGGAAATACTTATAACTATTATCTGCTTGTAGACCACTATCGACAAGGGCGTTAATACAGGAGAAACTTACAGTTAAGTCTGTCTCAAGCACTTCACGCATGCCTCGCAGCAGGTCAAAGACAATGCTGATGTCCGTGCTCCGAGATTCAACCTGAGCTCGTGGTAAAGATTGCAAATACTTAAGACACAGGTCCAATTTGGCATCTTGGTCTTGTTCACATGTTGGTGGCAACTGCAGCAAAAAAGAGAACCACAGAAGCCAAGGAACAATGAGCTGAGGACAAAAACTTAAGACACTGGAGGTGATTCAGACAACCATGCCAGGACCACCGAGCAACATGCTCAGGCGAAGCTATATCAAATATAGACAGAGCAATTAATCCTGTCTGTTAACATCAGGACCTCCGGTGAAATTGATGCATCATACATAACAGTTTATAGCTATGGGGCTTAAGACTAGCATCTGCACACCGAAAGTGCTCTATATCTGCCATCAAATTCAGGAGCTACTCATTCGTGTCAGACAGCAAGAATCGTCTACTGGTTTAAGTGAGAAATTAATCATTTTCATAGTACAATTAATAAACTAAGGTGGATGGAAATATTCATACGAAAAAATTTAATAAAAAAATTGTGATGCATCAAAGAAGACTAGCAGACTAAGTAGTTCAAGGAGAAATTCTTCACATTCAATAAAAGTTCCACTATTACTCCCGCGCACACCACGCACACCACGCACACCGAGCACTAGGACCATCAAAATATTTAAGAGTACTTTCTCTCATAACGAACTTGATGGCGAGTATTGATTTTAACACTACTTCTGAACAAGGTCTGTTCAACACTCCAGGACATCCTGAATACTAGATCCGAGTATAATCCCACGATCTCAAAGCCAGTACGAAGTATAAAGGTACAAAATGCACGTAAGTTGCTGATTATCAGGCAGACTCTTACCTTCATTAGCAGAAGGATGTGACTAAAAGAAAAAGCTCTTGTTGTTGCATCCCACAAAAGATTGAATAGAGCATCAATAGCTTTTGAATTTCGAGAAGCATCCACAACCGCATCTTCGCTTGCTGCTAAATACGATGAAAAAACAGTAGACAATGCATCCATCGCCTCGGGCCAAAGATCGGCCACTGAAGACGACTCGAACCCACTCTTTCCAGCCCTCTCTGTCGAACATTCTTTCACAGCTTCTAGTGATGCCTGCTGCCAAACTGGTGTTAAAATGTGAACAAAAGCTCTTCTGCTGACATTCCATGAAACCGTTACAAGCCTCCTCGTTACATAATCTAGAAGAATGTAAGCTTAGGGAGTAAAGAAAACTGTAAAAAGAGAGATTCAAGGTTACTCTGATGAGCTTTAAACTGGAGGTGTACCTTCTTCTGCTGTTCCATAACGTGCGTGATGATTGAGGTGGCATCTAAAGTCCTTAATGACTTTATTGTGGGCTCTGGAGCTAGTTGAAGTATCCGGTGCAAACTTTTTGCTAGCATTGTAACAATCCTCGGAAGAAATGAACAATGCTGGAGGGCCTCCATAAGTGCACCGCATTCCAACTGTCCCAACCATGCACAAAAGGGAAAGGAAAAGTTACTGTCCCCACCAAATACTAGTAGACCTGAATTGCTGCCCCATTCATCAAGACCTGCATTGGTTCAACCCTTGTTTTTTGCGTGTCCGGTTAAAGAGTCTGTTCTTGACATACTCTGTAACTACCCACAGAAAACAAGTTGAAAACTTTCCGGAACGTTGTAGAACGCTGTACTTCGCAACGCAGTACAAAATCGTTAAAACATTCAGTCTAAGTAGCATACTGCGGCTCCATCATCCTTAAGTCAATTCAACTTTCTTGGTAAATCAAATAGACAGTTCTATCGTCAATTCACTCTTATAAATACCATAACTTAAGTAAACTTGACCAACAAGCACAACGCACGAGAACAGCTAGGATTAATGCTTATCGGCCTCTACACGGCATCCTAACTCTAGCCTAGACTAATCATAGTAACCACCTTCTACACAAGACGAGTGGTAAGGAAACCAGAGAGGACACAACTATTACAGATACGTCACAAGTCACTATTAGTACTAGCAAACGAAGCATGAGGGTGTGTGGAAATGTAGCGCAAGAAATCGAAAGGAACAGTCGACAATTACCAGATTATCCAAAATGCCAGATGTGGTTGCAGCCAGTTCCAAAAATGAGATCACTTCCAGGCGTAAGGGCTCAGTATCTGAAGATACAAAGATTGAGAGTGCGAACTCTTTGGCGCTTGGATCTCCAGAATCCAAACTAGGAGCATTCTGAACCTTCCATGTAGATTTGGAAGCAACTCCTGGCTTTGAACTACTCCTTTTTACTCTTTCAGGATATCTACCTGAATCTCCAAATCCAAAGTAGAAGAACCACTCGGAAAACACTAATTCCCATACTCCGTCCTTGCGAAACAGATTCACCACAGTGGGTGTACCTTCTAACATCTTCTTGAAGACATGCAGAACATAATGCTGAAGCGTGGTTGAGTGACCACTGGCAAATGAAAGTTGCAAGAACGAACTGCTTAGAACTCAGCCACTATGTTCGCTACAAGTCATACAGCAGAAATATGGATTCATAGCTAGACATAGCTAGACAGATACTTAAACACATGATAGCGTAGCGGTAAATGCAGAAATAAAAATAACCAAGAAATGCGTACACTCTAAACCGCAAGTACAACTTCCATGTCAATGCTTGCACGTATGAAAAGGAGTATCTAAAACAAAAGAAGGACGATTAGTACGAGATAAAAGCATCAGACCTGGATGCACTACTGTTGACTTCATTCAAGCTGCCATCATGTGCTTGGAATACGTCAATCAACACATCAATAATAAAACGAGTAGCTTGCTCCCAATAAACACTTGAGTTACCGGCTACCTCCGGTCCTCCTTGCATACCTGCTGCAAAGCTCATAGCATCCCCAACAGGGACCAAGACAGAGCACAGAATCCGGCACAAATCAGCCACTCTCCAATTCCAACTACGTAAATTAATTCCTTCATAGATGAATTCGTTAACATCTTCAGCATTCCGAACACCGCCAGATGGAACGGATTCCTGGTCCAGAGATGTAGTGACTGGAAAGATTTGCTGGTTGTTTGGTGATGCACTTGGCTGCGCAGCAAAGGACACAGACGCATGCTCTCGTGACCGAGCCTGCGGAGAAAGGTTCATCCTTGCTGAATTGAACATATTAACCTGAGCTGATAGGGAGTTCTTCTTGGGAGTTACATCTGGAATTGTAAAAGCAGCCCAGCTGATCAATTGAGCAAATTTTTGCACGCCACCATTCTCTCGCATGCTCTGCAAGCTTATAGGGTTCCGAAAGCTGTCGAGAAAACATGAAAGTTAAGGATTTCAAGAATATACATTATGCCATTGTAAGTAAGATGCATCAGAACTCAATAATAAGGGCGAAAGAGGATACATTGCTTCCCTCAAAACCTGCAACGATAGAAGCTGCAAATCAAATTCAACCGACATCTTATTAATAAACGATTTTTCACGGGTAGCAGCTGATTCACCAACGTTTCTTTCTCTTCTCAGCATATTACGTACTCCAGTAACACTGTCGTCATCAGGCGATAGTGATCCAAGGCCATCCAACAAAACCTGAAGACCCCCAATAACTCGGAAGAAATTTTGTGATCGAGTATTCTCCATAAGTGTCTGTTGGAGTGAGTGCAACACAAGTTGCTCAAGAGATGAATCTGATGGGACGCCTTTCAGGCGCAGTATTCGAAGAAGTTTTAAAAGCTCTGGAAAGTAACAACAGATCATCAAGATATTAACTCTGATAATTAGTGCAGCAGAACCTAACAATTCAGTTGTGTTGGCATACCATCCATAAGCATTGAAATGGAAGATATACCATCGGTCACGAAAAGACATCAAGCACTATAATATGGTAAGAAAAAAACTTTGAGCCACACACCTTGAGGTGCGACCGGTCCTATAGTTTTGTGATCAACTACATCAAATTCAGCAGATATGTGACATGCAGAGTATACGTCATAATTTCCTCAACTGGAAGAACAGACTAGCACGTAAGGCCGAAGTCGTATGAAAGAGCTCAGGAGCTTCTCAAGAAGCAAGAAATGCATACCAACAAACCAATTCAATCCTCCAGTCTCCATCAATGGAATTGTGCCGCTTGAAACTCCCGATGCGTCTCGATTAATTTTAATTCCTGTCGTCTCCAGACCTTTTGAGATTTGCCGAACACCTGGTGTATCGAGTCCAGCATCGGTGGATGATCGCCTATGCATACTTCGTAGTTTTTTGCCTGAGGCATCTGATGGCTCAAGGACCCTGCCACAGTTGAAATAGCAGAGGTAAAAAGAATGTACTACACATATCAACTCTTCACAAGTTTTGATTCTGAACAACATAAAAACAAATGTGTAGGACTGGATTCCATTTGATCACTTTGCATTCGGCATAGGCAGGAATATCTGCGCATCAATCTGGGATCTTCATGGGCAAAAATGACTTAAATGTGGACACTATCCAGTTACAGAGTAACGAAAATCTTCACTGTTTGAGGAATACTCTATCACGTAAGCGAGTCGCATGAGGGACTCTGAACTGGTCCTTTAAAACACATTGAAAATACCTTCCCTAACGTCATCACAACGACAGCCCGGTGATCTCACCTTAATCCCACCGCAGTAGAGGATTTTCCATGATTGTCCTCCAAATTAATGTAGTTTGCTACAATTGATACGATGTTACTAAGCAGAGTCTGTAAGAAGCTAAGTTGAGAAGTGACTAAATCTGGTGTGTTGCCATCTGAAACAACCAGACTAGCTACGCCTTTCAATTGGACGACAGCAGCTGCCACCAACCATATCACAAAATAAGTCGTGAGCAAACGAAATAAGGATGAACAGACACCACCTCCAAACTCCAGATACTAACAGACGATGGACAGACGATCTCGATTTCGTACCGTCCACCTTGAAACGACTGTATGAAAGACCAGTTACGAGAAACAACAAATGAACACAACACTTGATCCCGAGAAAAATAAAGGTGGCTATGCTACATCTACCTCACACAAGCAGCAGCAAACCAAAGGGGAGAATCTTCAACTCGAGGAATACCAAGGTTACTGACCTTTCATCACGCCCATCAGGGACTGAAGTCCACCAAAGTATGAGAAAATCTTCTGGTTATGTGAGGCTCGCGTCACTATGTTCAGAGCTTGGGTCAGAAGTAGAGACATAGCCATATCAAGCTCGCTAAGCCACGCGTCCGAGCTGCCATCTGGAGTCGTATTCACTGCATGATACGGGCAATCAGAAATGAGAAGTGAAGCAAAAAACTCTACGCCTCCCAAGATAATATTGCTAAATCATTCCATTAAGATAGAACTGCCATTGGTTGTTCTGCAGACTGCACATATAATTAATCAAGACGGTTGTCCAGAATGTTCCCGTCAGCAAGTTCAACTTGTCAAGAGATTCATTTAACAAATTACTGCTTTTCATTTCGTAATGTTATACGGCCATCAGCTAGTACTTACAAGCAGCAAACATCTGAATGACTGCCTTCAGCTCTCGAAAAAGTCCGAAGATCACTTTTGTTGGGTGTCCATGTATGCAGCCCACCACTGTCTTGCTATCGTCTCCGGATATGCTACCGTCTCTTTCAGACGCTTGACTTGATGATTCGCCCCGATGTAAATCCTCAGCAGGTGTCCAATTCGCGAATATCCGAACAAAATTTTCCAAAAAGTACTCTAGCGTTTTCTGCGTCTCGTCCTGAAATTCAAATGGCATAGAGTAGGTTAGTAAGAAAATGCAAATATAATATGGATATGAACGTCTTGTCCAATCTCAACATCGGTTGAATTATCGTCGTCACCTGAAAAGTAGCTAATCAGTCAGGCACTGAACTCAACTATGAAATCTTAAATAAGTGTTCTCAGCTCTCTAAAAAATGGGAGGACGTATATAAATCCCTGAAATGGAAAGGAGATAGTACGCGGATGTGCACTGCAAAATTAGGTCTATTAATAAATCCACTTCGCCTTCAAGAAAGATGAACAATTCGTCAGAAATTAGAGAGAGGAGTTTAATATCACATACCAGCCCCAATGCCTCTTGGTAAGCTTGCCACAACGAGCCAAGGAAAGCTTCATCGCCTTCATTTCTGCACTTCCTAACACCCGCCCCGGTTTAGAAACACTAGAATACAACTGCCTTGCAAAATTCACTTTACCAAAATTTCGACTCTGATCAAAGAACAGTAGAACTTCCACTGCAGGTAGAGAACATAGAGGAATGCCTGAATTGTATATCAGGCCAAGATGGCGCATTCGATCCCTCCCCTGATGCGTCAGTTCCGTCCCCGCGAGAGTGTCCTGGCGAGCTTCGGCGTAAAAATGCTGATACCCCTTTCACTAGATGCATTCTCCTCTACCACCCTCCCGCAGTGGAGCTGCAAACCTGCGAAGATCAAACATATCATCGCTTTTATGAAAATGCTTTCAGAAGTGATACAGCTTTGACTTAACAGGCACAGAAACGCGGAAGGATCACCTCGATGAAAAGAAAAGGGGAATATATGCCTATCCCTGTGTACAAGACAGCAAGGACAACTATTACAGTCGTATCAAGGATGAGAAAATAAGCTAGACTCAGCCTCAAAGGTAACGAATTATCCCGAATTTGAAAACACAAAGACAAGCAATGACAAGAGTCTCTGACGTCAATTAATCCCACAGAGTACTTTGAACCCTAGAATGACAGGGAGCTAGGATTCGAAGTCACGGGAAGAAAAGGTAACAGAAGGGATGGGATGTAGGATCCACTGTACGTCTTCGGGTGCAAGGAATCCATCCAGTTTCATAAACATTAGAAATCAAACAAAATACGATTTTCCAAAACTCTATTTCAACTCGTATTGTGATGCCGAAACCCTCGTCTTAAAGTAATGCAGATAGCAGCTCTGCTTTGTACGTAACATTCAGCAATTAACAGAGGACGAGAGCGCCGGATCAAATAGCCATCGAGAGCACTCGAGATTTGCAACTCCCATTAACTTCGTGATCAACAAAAATCCTTCTAAGACATGCAACGTGTGCACTAGAGGTATAAAGCCCATGGGGATACACAATTCAGCCGATGCAATGTACGAAATGGCTAGCTGTCTCCGAAGTCTTGAACAAAAACAGTGGAAAACCGCCGATCGACTGTCAAAATCTACATATGAGGTACAAGAGAACGATACATCGTCGCTAAGAATTGACATTGATTGACTCGCAGAAGAATGATTAGCGACTGTTACACGTATCCCATCTCGGAATGATAGTCTAAGGAGACGTATTTTCGAATGATGCGAGGAACTATTGGATCCTTGTGAAACCATTATTCGCGATTGCAGTCCATACACGAGGGAATGATTGCAGACAGTCGCACGGGAATTTGATAGTTTTGAGACGAAGGACAACTCACAGTGCCATGCACAACTCGTCAGGAAGTAGAAGCGTGAAGGTCAAATGGTAAGGGGGCATGGCATCCGCCTCCGGGCCATGATTGGTAAACTCGTCGGTAGAAGCGCACAGCGGGAGCTCGAGTGACAAGGACAGTGCCAAAAGAAAGAGGCTAAGGATGGAGCACAAATCATGCCTGCGCAAGAAAACAAGGGAGGAGAGGGAAATGTCAGCAGGAGGAGCAGATAGGGCGAGCGAGTAAGGACCAGCGCGAAAGCAGATCGAGGAGGGACGACCAACGGGAGAACACGGGAGAAATCCAGAATGGAGTAGGGGAGGAAGGAGAGAAAGAAAACCCTAAGGTGGGAGAGACAGAGAACAGGGGGACGACGCAGCAGGAGCAACAGAGCAGGAGCGGAAGGAGAAAGGGACACCGGGAGAGGAGAGAAATGGCTGCAGGAGGGAGAAGGAAGGATCAAGAAAGAGAAGTGAAGGAAGGGAAACATTACTAAACTTAGAATTTGAACATCCTCATCAGTGAAGACGATTAGACCTCTAAATTCACCCACAAAAGGACATCTTCAATTTCAAGGGACCGATCACATTCTCTGTTTGTGTCTTTTAAATAAATACTGTACTTAATAGCATATTCAGTTTTAAGTAATTTTATTTGAAAATTATGTTTTCAATATGAATTCGTATAGAAAAAAAAAATCAAAGAATATTCTTATTTTAGCACATGGTAGTTGTTAGTTAAATATTTGGCCACACAAATAATATGTTTCTCACCACAATGAATGTCTTAGCAAAGGCATCAACACCTTTCTTTACTAGGATTGAATGATCTTCCATGCACACAACCTTGGCACTAGTGTGTAGCACTTTTATGAAATGAGTCCCAAGAAAAAGCGTCTCAACCATTACAACTACTTGTGGTATGCATGTCAACAACTAAATCCAAAGTAGATAGAATAAACCAAAGAATCCCAAATGTTTTTGCTATCATCATAACATTGCCAAATGATCATTTTTGCTTGTGACATCGAGTAGGGGGATTTCCTTTACTCACACATCCATACTCAATGTTCATGTTGCCAACTTTGGACAAATCTCAACACCTCCAATTGCAAATTCCCATTTACTAAAAAAAATTCCAACAAAATCCTCAATTGTCAAATTAGAATTTAGATGTTTAGCATCAATGATAGAAGTCTATCGTGAGAGCATCATTGTTGAAAGCAATGAAACCGCCACCTTAAGAAAACCATGTTTTAGATGATGTTTAATATAACAATCAATGTCTAAATTGACGGATTTTAGGTGATGTCAAATCTAACAACCCTTGTTTTTTTAGTCAACAATGATATCTTGATGTTACATTGAAAGTCACTATTGACATAAAACAAGGGTTGTTAGATTTGACATCACCTAAAATCAATCAACTTAGACATCAAAAAACTATGGTTTCTTATAGTGCATCCATGTCTCTATTTGTGCACTATACAAACTACACAAGAATTGTAGCACAATGTCACCTCCAAAAAATAACAAGCAACTACCTTCTACTAAAGCACCTAATATCTATCATGTCTGGATGCACCTAATGGAAGCAACCAAGAGAATAACAAGCTTGGTCTAGAAGCCCTTCAAGAAATGCAACATTGTACTTGTTACAGCCTTGACTTGAGGTTTAATCTGAGATCTATTCACAAAAGACATTATATTCAACAAAGGTGGTAGAAGTTGTTGGCCACAATCAAATGTTTTGTATGCCTTAGGCCATGGAGTAAGATATCTAATTAATTGTGTATAAATAAAGATCATCAATGCCACCTTGTGCTCTTATCTTATCCTCTCTAATATCTTTTGATGATTGACAAAGACAAGCATGAAGCTTGTAAGATATACAAAGATTTACAAAAAAGAAAACCACAATGGCTAGAATTCTCTATATCTAAGGTGTACACTCCTTCCATTATTTGCAATGTCTCAACTTTTCAAGCTTTGACACAAGAGGAATATATATTTTATACATAAGTATGAAACTTGACTTTTTAAGTTTTCTAGTAATCTAAGGCTAAACAATTTTTAATATGGTTATAAATCACAATTTTGTCAAAAATTTCAAGAGTGCATGTTGATTGTGCAAAAGTGCAATAAGAGATTTAGTTTTCTAAGAATTAGATAGTGGACCATTGTTGGCAAACACCCACTATAAAAAACCTCATGATTCTAATGCACAATAATAAAATATCAATTCAAAGTCTTTAAAAAACATACAAAAATGAATTATGCATGTATAAACATGAGCAAAAAAAATTCCAATATACTTGTTGTAAGTGCTATTATATTTGCCCTAAAATGCAATTAGGCATATAAATTAAACAAATTATTCTGAAATATCAAACATGAAACTTTTTATTAGAAGTGTCGCATAGTTTAATCATTCAATGAGCTTTACATTTGAGCCCCCAAATAAAGTTCTAATGTAAATCAAGTATTCTCTAATTGTCAAAAGATATTGGAATTACTAATGGACTTTTGGTTTTAATGTTGGAAACATAAACATTTACAAAAAAATGTATGTACCATTTCACATTGGAGCTTTTTCAAACTCTTTGCATTTCAATTCACTTTTATCTTCTTGTTGGAATTTGAATAATGTGTCTATAAAGCATTTCCAGAAACATTAAAAAAATTTAGCTTGTGAAAACTTCAATTGTTACTTGCAAGACAACCAAAATCATTAATTTTTCATGACAAATGATGTTCAAACTTGAATATTGAATAGATTTTACTAAAGTCTAATTTTTTTGACACTAATTACATTATAATCTCAACTTTGGTACAAAAAACTTGTTCTTGGACTTGTTCCCAAACTTTTTAAATGATAGGAAAGGTTAGAGATACAAAAGACTTGCTAAATAATAGAAAAAGATAGGGATGCAAAAGACTTAAGTTGCTAAATGATTAAAAAGGTCAAAGATACAAAAGTGAAAAACATTAGTAATATAACATAATGGTTTTACATTCTATTGTATGTCAACAAAATAAGGAGTTGAAAATACCTCTTGTAACAATTGCCATTGTTCATCATGTTGTTCATCCAGTACTCGCCATGGAAGACCAAAAGCAAATTCAATTGTGTTGCCTTGTGCCAAATGAGAAGTTGCCACTACATTTTTCTGCAATAAGTTCAAAATCATGATTATTTGTGTATTAATTATTATATTATAATTTATAGAAAGATTGAGCATTCATATGTGCATTTGGTATTAATATATAGTAAAAATTACTTCAATTTAATAGTATGAATTACAAAATTGTAGATTGCATAAAATGAATAGCCTTTTGAATTTTTAGGAACTAAGTTGATATGAATTGAAACTTACATAATCATCATTGATGTAATCACGCCCTTCTTTAGGAAATTCAAGATGGCCGTGATACTTTGATAATTGTGGGGCTTTGAATTCAAAGTAATTGAAAAGAGTTGCTGTTACAAGCCTGTATAGCCATTGAAGCCAAATACTCAAAAAATTATATAAGATATATTATCACATACTAAACAATTATTAGATTATCATGTGAACTAGCCACTACCTCCACGCCTATTAATGAACAATTTACATTTATATAATTAATAGATTAAGAATCATACAATAATATGTGATTATAACATCATTATGCATTCAAATAAAAATCATCCAATAATCCTCAAAATGTAAGTCTATAATCCATATAGAAGTCAAGAGAGACTTTTGCAAGGTAATTTTGTTGTTTGATTTAAAATCCAAAATTTAAAATTTTCAAACTATAAATTTAATAGAAAATTTGTTAAATAACAAGTTTGTACCTATTTGCCACTAATACATACTTTGACTCCATTTCATGAATAATATCTTGAGCTTTTTTGGGTGATGGAAGTTTTAATAGTGCCATAGCTAGTAAGACAAAACATAATACTTTAGATTGGACTATAATATAAGTTTGTAGTTACTAGAGATTGACAAATCTTCTACCAAATAGTAATCATTATAATGATTCAATCATTGAGTTTTGAATAGGCTATGAATTAAATAGAAGAGCTAGCCAAAATAGAAAATGACTCACTAGTTTGATAATTGGATGACATTGGAGGTACAATTCGCACTTCACATTTGATTTTCATAATATGAGTAAAAATCTCCTGTGTAAGTGAGGATTAATTAATAGTCTAACTATAAGTATACAATCTTGTACACACCTTATTATTATTTCAAGTTACAAACAACAATCCAAATTTCAAAAAGTGACAACTAATTAAAGCATGCAAAAATTGTTGTGTCTATGCACAATCTAATTTTGAAATTGAATTAGGATTAAAAAAAACATTTCAAACTCTAAAATTACAATTTGCAAACTAAAAAATACTAACTGCCAACTCATTGGAATGTAGTCCAGGTATTAAATTCTTGAGCAATAGAACCCTATTGCTTTGAATTGCTGGAACTAATGATAGATTCCAATCCTGCAAAATTCAATCCAAATATTTATCAACACACTTACTCAATTTATTGAGTTTATAATGCATAAAAACAAAAAACTATCTTAAATTGTCAATATAGAAAATATAAATAGGTATGACCAATTTCACCTCAATCCTTGGCTTGAAGATTTGTCCTTGAGGTTTCTGTAACATCACAACATTTTAAGTATGAATTCAATAAATTTTTTCATCACCATATCAATAGTGTGACATGTCAATATAGGAAATCGCATAATTATGACCAATAATATAGAACTAGTAAAAGTACAAAAAATTAAAATTTTCATTAAAGCCAACAATCATGTGTTCAAAATAATCACACTTTTTGAAATAAGAGACAATTCAAATGCCTTTAGAAAAGCTATTTTTACATTATTTTTAAAAGGAAAGGCCATAGAATAGAAATAGATTGAAATATATGTAGAGAAAGAGATATGGGTGTAGGCATCTAAGAATTTACAAATGCTCAAACAAAAAGTTTTAAAATTATGATTAGGTGACTACTTATTACTTGATCAACACATGTTGATGGTGATGACTCCAATAAATTTACCACCTGACTAATATTTGTCATATCTTTGCTTGATGTAATTATAGGTGAATTTAGAGAATTTGATCCATAACAACATAGATCCCTTGCTATGGATATGTTTCCTTTTTTATTAACTATGTCTTGAGTTTGAGAAGCAAATTGACTTTGATTTGTGCTAGTTGCATGAAGAAAATCTTCATTTCTATTTGGAATAATGTTAATATTTTTAGTTTGCAACTCCTCTTTTGAAGTACAAAGATTTGTATATGGTATACTTAAGTCCATCTTCATTATACTTGGATTTAGAGGCTTGGCTTGTAAAATGATTTTTTTAGGTAGCATCTTTTTAGTTTGTAAAATAGGTACAGTAGAAATCGTTTTTGAATTTAATACACCTTTTATAGTTTTCTTCTGAAGTTTAGGAAGTTTACTCTTTTCAACTAAGGAATTGGAACTTTGTATAGGTTTGATATTTTCATTTGGTGTCCCTTCATGAAGTATATCTTCATTTTTCTTTTCAACATTTTCAATTAGATTTGTTCCTTTATCCTTAGTAGTATCTTGCTTTGAGTAGTCTAGGAAAAAAGAAGAACGGGACACTTTGAATGGTTTACCTTTCTTTACATGTTGCTTTACTTTTGCTATAGACATTGATGAAACAGACAATGTATTTTTAATTGACAAAACCTCTAGCCTTTGATTTGACTTGATCTTTGATGGTGCTAGAAGAGCAAAGACTAAGCATTCATAACGTGCATTAGACTTTTCTATTGGTGTAGCATTCACCTCACTTTTGATTTTTTTGTGAATATGTGATTCATTATTTTTTTCTACAACATCAATCTTATGTAACTCTGGTACCATATTAGAGCTCTTCCTCTTCAATTTCCTTTCCATTGAATCTCTTGGTAAAACAAGTGATGTCTCATAAGTGGAAGAATACAAATCTCTGATTGCACCCTAATGGAAAGGCAAACTAGAAATATGAGAATAGCAATAGAATGCATCCTAGAATTTGATATTTGAAAATAGGTTCTCAAAGACCAAATATTTATAAATCAGATATTTTATTGATATCACATTGATAATATGAAAAATAAATTATTTTTATATTATTATTTCAACTAATAAAATTAATTAAATGCATGAAAGCCTTTTAATGTCATAATGAACCAAGGTTGTAAATTCTAAATAAGCTCAAAATTTATTCTAGTAGTAAATTAAAAATACAAGAAATAACATTTTGTTGTATGAAGATTAAAGCTTGAAGATAATGTAAATGATAAGAATCTTTGAAGTGTCAACAAAAATCAAACCTGTGAAGATGATTGTCCAATAATCTTATCCACAAGCCACTCTTTTTTGTTGTATATTTTCTGAGCTGCATCCCATTAATTTTCTTTTCTTTGAAATTGTTTGGAATTTGTTATTGGAAAGACGTCTTTTTACTATGACTACAAAATCATTATTATTGAAAAGAATTGCAAAGTTTTAGACATAATTATAGTAATGAATTATCATAATAAAAAATGCATCGATTTCTTCAAACATCTACTTTTTAAATATGTACAAAGATTTCTTTTTGAGGAACAACAATCTTGAGTGTAAGAAGTGATGATGCTTGCAAAAATTAAATCAATTGTTATAGAATACCTCCAATGGCTTCTTCTACTGTATCAAGACCAACAATTTCTTCATTAATAGGGTCATATCCTCTACAAAAAAAATAGTCAGCAGCTTTGATTTGTTTACTAGAAGGCATTTCATTGAAGTGTTCTTTTGCAGTGCAAAGGACAATGCATTTGCTAATTATGTTATCCTGAATTGAGATGTTGACAACAACCAATTAGACTTAATAAAAAATATGCATATTTGTAATGATTATATATAATATAATATTATTATAATAACTAATTAGAAATTTGAATCATTTAATTACAATGTATACCAATAATATATCATTTTCCACACCAAACCCTTCTCCAGAAGCTAGAAATAGTTCTTTTGGATTTGGGGTGCAATTCAATCCTTTTACTTGTTGTGGAAACTCAGAGCTTGAGAAAAAACTTTGAATTTTGCACATCATTTTATCCTCTTTTTGAAATAACTTGATAATTTTTCCAATGTGACCATCCTTCAATTTCAATGGACATTGCACACAATCTCCAAGTGCAAACAATTCACCATCTATCATGACAGACTTATAATTGTTGCCAACTAACTTTGTTCCCCATACAAATTTTGTTTTATCAACACTTTGAACATTGTCCATTTTAGATATAGACATGCTATCTTCCCTTTGCTATCTCAAAATGTAATTTGGTTGATATTAGATTGAGGCAAGAAGCCAATCATATTTATTTAGGTTTATAAATTGATTTATTATCAATTAATTTAATATTTGACTTTGCCAATTTTATGCTATATACAATACTTAGAGCCATTTTTCTACCATCATCAATCATAGGAAGCAAAATTAAGAACTCTTTAATAGCATTTCTTTGTCACTTTCTTCAATTTACATCAATTTATATATTTCTGTATATGGTCCTTAGGAATTTTTTGATTGAAAAAACAAAAGAAAAATTACAAATAACAAAAATGTCACAAATCCAGTCTATGTGCAATTTGAAAAGAATTACAAAACTTCTACTACCATGTTCTATGCCTCTATAGTCATTAAAATACAAAAAATATACTCACAAATCTCACAAGTGAAATAAAACTTTACAGAAAGACTTTTGTTGAAAACAAACAATGAATAAAAATCTCCCAACTCAAATGAATATTAATCCAAAAGATATGTCTACACAATCTTAAGAGCACAATTTGGCAATGATCAATATGTTGAATATAAAAGTAATTGAAATAAACAACTTCCTCATAATAATTTGTTTTTATTTGCATACAAAATTCCAAACATAACCATTATAGTTGCATAAATGAATGCTAACAACAACATTACTATCATTTTGTGGGCATATGTACTATGAAAACTTCAATAGAAGGAAAGTTCTTCAATATAAGGAAATTATAACTTTTGTCATTGTGGTCAAGTTCCTAAAACTAGCATCTATGTCACTTAACAAAGCACACCTTTCTTCTATTGGCTATTATACAATAAATATTGAATTTAATATTATCACCTCACCATCATACTACTAAAATCATAAGTCCCTCTGTAATATCACAAATGCTACCATTAATACTAAAGGGCTTGTGCTTACTATGCTATACATTCATTGTATCACATATTAGTAAAAATTTGATATATTTGAATAGAGTGCATGATAATGATTTCAATAAGTCTTTAAAAGAATCATTTTAATTATCTTATAAAAATATTTCCAATCATGGATACATAAAAATCATATTTTTACACAATGTGATATTATTGAAATAGAGTAGTAGTTCACAATCACCTCTATAATATCATTTTTTACAAAATAAAAATAATATAGTCATTGCAATTGAGGTGATATTAAAGAGGATCAATATAGTGATATTATAGACGTAGCAATTTCATTGCTTTTCTTGGCTTTATATTTCTTTTGCATTTCTATGATTTTGTGCTTTTGTGAGCTTTGAGCTTTTGATTTCAATTTTCTATTGCTACTACCAAAATGATTTGAGAAATTTATTAGATTGAACCAATTTTGAATTTCACAACAATTAAATTGTTCATGAAGCTTTTGAGATTTATAATTTTTTCCTTTATATTCTTCAATTTGGGTTGCCATTGTTTGTAACAATTGAGTCAAATTTCTAATGCATTCTAATGTATGTGTATCTTTTACCATATTCATCATTGCATGTATTTCATTCATCATTCATTAAATTTCTATTGTTTATTTCAGTATATGCCTATTTATTGAAAAAATTATATGAACATTTTAATAATTTTTATCGAAATATTTATTGAAATTCTTGCTTTGCATTCTACTTAATACATAAAAATTCTTATAAAATTCTAATGGTGAATGCGTAGCATAGCAAGTGCCAACCACTAGTGATAATGATATTTATATTAAATGTCAATGAGATATTTGACAAAATGATTTTGATTTTTTAAAACAAGTCTTTATTTCAATTAATTATTGAATGAAAATATTAAATGAATTATAAATAATAATATGATTTTTTCTCATTTCTACTTGAAGGTGGTAAAATTTTTTTGTATTTGTTAGAAGTATTTAGAAAAATGTTAAATATTCATATCTACACTTGAATAAAATGTCTTGTGAAAATAAAATTAAGTTGAAAATTTTTTACATTAATATATGAAAATATTAATGGTAGTTCCAAGGTTTTTGATTGCTAAAAATATGAAAAAAGATTGCAAAAAATTCAGTTGGATAATTGAAATTCCCTCATAAAAATATGAACACTTGAAGTTGAAAAATAGTGAGCCTAGTAAATTATTGAAAGATGTTGACTTTGTTGAATGGCATTATTTTATTTGAGCATGAATTGAATTAAACATGCTAGTATAAATATGGAATTTAAATATTTTTATTTCAAAAATTTAGATATGTAATTTAGAAAATCTATACAAATCCTAAACTTTGGTAATTAAAATGTTAAAATCATTGTAGACCCTAAACTATTGTAGTATTGTATACATGAATTGATATTGCTTACAAAAGTTTCAATTAAAAGTGCAAGAACTTCACTTGTAATGAAAAGCAACTCAAATTTATGAAGGTTCAATTGTAAATTTGTTCAAGTAAAATTTCCTAAAAAGTGACTGAAGATAACCGAATCGGGTGTATGTTTTGTAAATTTTTGAGCTATTTTGGGTGTAATGTGTGAGCTTTTGCAACTAGTTTGGTTTTTTTCTTGTTCAAATTGGGTATTTTGGTCAATTAATTTAATTCCAAATGGGAGTAGTCTTGCTGCCTAGTTGGTTGGTGTGGTTGTTTAAAGTTCCAAGTCAGAAATCTAGTCAGTGTTGAGTTGGTGAGTCAATAGTGAAGGCCAACTGGGGTAGTGTTTGGTTTTGAGTTAATTGTGTTTCAACTGAATTGGATGAATGCTGGCAGGTGGAGTGAAATTATGGTTAATGTTGGTGTCACACTATAAGAAACCAAAATTTATTGATGTCAAAAGGAACGGATTTTAGGTGACATTGAAAAAAACAAACCTATGTTTTTATGTCAACAATGATGTCCAATATAACATCAATGGACATCATTGTTGACATAAAAACATGGGTTTGTTTTTTTGATGTCACCTTTGATGTCACCTAAAATCCGTTCCTTTTGATGTCAATCCGTCACCTAAAACAAGGTTTTCTTATAGTGATCAGGTGAAATCCCAAGTTGGGTCAATGTCAGTTGGTTGTCTTCCCCGATTTGGCAACTGCCAATGCAAGTCCTATTAGGTTCTGAATTGGAGTCATTTTCTTCACCCATTGTTGAACGAATATCCAATGTGTGTCCCAGCCTAATTGTGCTATGTATGTTTTTGTTTTCCTTATGTGTAAGTTGTGTGTGAGTCCTAGTCGGATGTGCGTCTATGTTGATCCAAGGTCGGATCGGAGTGAGTATATAGTTTCTAGTCAGGAATGGTGTCTGTGTCAATTCAAGTTGGTGTGGAATGATTGAGTGTGTGAGTCAATGTGTCCTAGTCATGATATGTATGTGCCAGTGCATGGCAGTGTGTGTGTGTTATGTGTTGAAATTAGGAGTATGTGGAAGTTGAATTGTTTGCAGTGTAAGCAGGAAAGTGAAGATGAAGCTTAGATGAAGCAGTAAAGATTTGCAAATCCTAGTTGGAATTTGTTGAATGATGATGATGAAATCTATTTGTAGAAGATATTTAGAGCTTAATAGATAAATCATGAATTTTGAATGTGTGAACAATATTGTGAAATTTGTAACGGTGATTTGATCACCAATTCGGAATTTAAATAAAAATATGTTTAAACCGAATTGGTGTCAAGTGCATGTGAAGTATTTATGTTGAATCCTAATTGTATGGGAGCCTGTTGTTGTGAATTAGTGATGAGCCAATTGAAAATTATTTGCAATCATGTGAGTTTAGATTGATCCAATTTGTGTTTGTAAATGTCGTTGTAGTAATTTTGAAGCATCCGAACTGTAAATCAGTTGAGTGAATTATGTTGTGTTTGAATATGTGTGCTTATTGAATAAGTTGAAATGTATGTTTAAATCCAAGTCGGAATATTGTGAGATTAATTTTGTAATAGTCCAAGTTCGAGTGGGTAAAGCCTGAATGTTGTCATGTGAATTCCAATTCGGTTTGTAATTTGTGAATGAAGTCACGTGTTGGAAATTAATTGAGGAGTGTATGTGATTGAATCCAAGTTGTGTCTGTAAATGTGTTGATATATACCAAATTGGAGTGTAAATTCAATGGATGTGAAGTAGCAATTTGAAGAAGCAAGATGAAGAGATCAGATGTTGTGATATCCTATTAGGAGACAAAGCTTAAAGCAATAAGATTCAACCCGATTTGGTGGTACAAGGCTATACTGAAGAGTACTAGCCCCAATCCAATTCGGAAGCAGTAAAGCTGTGGTTGGTTTACAGCAGAGTTGTGACGGCATTATGATCCTAGTTGGAAAAGAGAAAGACTAATTGAAAGATAAAAGAAAAGTAAAAGATAAAGATTAAATACTAATTGGGAGATTATCTTAACCTTTGTGGACTTTAAGAGTGGAGTGAACAAGACGTGTGGGCCCCAAAGAATCACCTACAAAACAATACATTGAAGAAAATTAAATTTTTTAAAAAGATTAATTTTTAAATTTATAATTTTTACTTTAAAAAAATTGAAAAGAAAACTATGTAGATAGAACAATGTAGACTATCTTTTGACTATTTGTAATGAATACTTAATGTCAAAATCTTTTTGGGTGAGGTGGAATCTCCATGTCTTTTTCTAGGTAGGAAGAAGTTGAAGTATTTGTCATTAAATCAAAGCATATTATTTTGAAGATACCAAATACAAAAAGTCAATGTCTAGATTTCTATAGAGACATTTTTGGCAAGAAGTCACTCTTTAAAAAGCTAGTCGAGCAAGTATGCTAAGATATTATAGTCCACCTATTAAATATATGAGAAGTGCAATTATAGAGATACCAATAGTCTTGGGATTATCTCAAGAATCCCAAACAATCACCTATAAAATCATATATCATATTGAAGAAAATTGGATCTACTATAAACACTAAAAGAAAACCTTGTTGCTTTCAACATAATGTACATGATGTTTTTGTTTTTTTGTAACATAAAAACATCAATTTCAAAGCAAATTGATGCCTATCTGGAAATCTAAACTTACAAGGTGGATAGGAACAAAGTGAGACAATCAAGATGGTTTGACAAATACTGAGAAAGATTTGAAAAAACTGTTTAGTGTATGATGATACCTCTATTGGGAACTTGGAGCTTCTTCAAATTCAACCAGCAAGACCTTTCTTGTTGCTACCATGTAATTCACACACAACCTAAACATCCAGAAGTTGCCCAAATGATCTGCTATGTAACTAGAGCTCATTTGAGTCTCTCATCAATTTCAAGCAAGGGAAAAAATTAGGATTGCAATAGACTTCAAACAAATCAAGCAAGGAGGATAGGTGAGGATGGGACAAAATTTGACTTGTACAATGAATCCACCACATTAGGATTTCACCTGATGTTTTACCATCCTACGTATCAACGTGAAATTGATTCTATGAAAACTATCATTTTCAAGAAACAACATCCAAATCTCCATGTACGTGAACCCAACAACAGAAAGAATTCAAGCACCCTTATCACCTCGATGGATATCGAAACATTTTACATGGAAGAACCTCTAAATTTCACTTTTACAACTCTCTATTCCACTGACAGAGCTCGCAACAGAAATCCTCGCAAGTTATTGTATCAAACACAAACAAATGAATACCAAAATATAAATTGCATTTCTTGCTTACAGTTTAATTGAAGTATGAAAATGTAAAGAAGGAATTTTAGAAACTTTAATAGCCTAGATTGCAAGATATTTGTGTTTAAAGTGAAGAAAATGGTTTTTTTTTGCACCTTCTTTGATTAGATTATTTGACTCTAAATCTTTTTAATTCAAAAAATTTACAAAATAGATATTGATTTAAAAAAATTATATTGGAGAATGGAATTGACACTTTGTAGAAAGAAACAATTTTATTTTCATTCTTAACAAAATTATTTAATTAAAAGTAGATGGAAGATTGAAGGACAAACTAAATTGTTAATATCTCTATGATGGAATTGAAACATTCTAATTCCAATAGTGAAATTGTTCTAGCAAGCATAATAAATTGTGTAGACATTTTCTTAAATTGTGAAAATCTAGTTCAAAATCAAATCCTATACATTGTTTTTTCAATAAGATATTATGATTGCCTATAGAACAAAAAATTCCGTAACTTTCACATCACTAGTCTAAATGGAATGGATCAATGCTTTTTGTATAGACAAAAATATTATCTATGAAAAATATATTTTAAAAATTTATATTTAAAGCTTTTGTAGATTATTTTTGTTGCTTAGACTTAGCTATTATAAGGTTATTTGAATTCTTCTATTGCCATTGTTGAAAAATCACACATTAATAACCTCTAAAGTTCAAAACCACTTAAAATTGCCATTTCTATAGCAAAGAGCAAAAAAAAATTTATAATTTCTTTTTGCATATCTAATTGTAAAATCTTGTATTAGACTAGAAATAAAAATGTGTGGAAGAAATTTGACCATATAGATTTCAAGATATTTGCATTCAAGGTGAAAGAAATAAGTTTTGCACCTTACTCAACTACACTTTTTGGCTTTAAACCTTCTTAATTTATAATTTTTGCTTTAAGGATTTTGAATTTCTAATTTTACATGATAAAAAATTGAGTTGAGAGTCTAGGAAAAAAATTCAAAAACACACACACATTTAGTTTTCACTCATTAAAAAATTGTTAAGTAGAAGTAGGTTCAAGATTGAAGGAAAATCTAAATTGTTAATAGATCTATGGTGAGATTTTTCTAGCAAGAGATCTTAACCTTGTGAAGTTATTATTGAAGTAGCAAATGAATCCTACAAGATTTTCTAAAAGCTAATTAGCTTTTTTATCTTCACAAAAAAAATTCAAAACATCATGACAAATATTGAGTTCATAGGAACCTACCAAAAATCCATTTAAAATCCATTTTGTCCCTTGAAGGGACAATGGGACTTTAGGGGATTAAAAAAGGAGGTTCTAAAAGCACGGGACAATGGAACTTTACTTACTTTAGAGGGTTAAGATAGGAGGTTCTAAAAGCACACAAGCTCTAAAATTGCCCACCTCCTCAAATGTATACTAATTGTACATGTTTCTTTTTTGTTGTACCAACAATGTACAAACAATGTGCATTTGAAGAGGTGGCTGATTTTAGAGCCCTATGCCATTTCAACTTCAAAATTTCATAACTAATATCACAAAGCTCTGAAAAATATGTAACAACTTGGGTTAGATGTCAATTTCATTTGTCTTCCAAGGAAAATTTATTGAAAAATATTTCAAGAAGCTTCACCTCCCCAAAATTCAATTTCAACTCTTAAATGAGTGATTTAAGGACCTCCTACCTCATCTCCATAGTCCATAGAACATCTTGACTACCTTGTAAGTCAAAGGAGAAGCAATCAACAAATATAGTCTATTCCTCTGCTGGACGGACATAAATGAGGGTCTTTGAAAACATTTAATACCAAATTAATGCAATATTCCATAATATCATCCTTCAAAGAGGAGTCCATCTGTTCACTGTCTAGTGTCTACAAGGACGCTAAAGTCGTAATAGAGAAGAGAATCACAAATCGTTTGAATCAGTTCATCACGCACTTGCTTCGGCCAAAATTCAGAATATCATAAAACTAAAGAGTGAGGAGCCGAAAACAAAAAAGAACCTTCAGAAAGAGTGATGGATCGAGCCCGGAATGTTGACAACCATCCAATGAAGCCAATTTCAATTCGGAACTTAGTCCATCCCGATCAGCATTGTTGCCCAAAGCTAGTTTCTTGTGATTGCACAGGCATCCCGACAGGCATGGGGCTTCCCTTGCGTCCATTTCACCAGCAGTTCTTCTCCCTTGAGCACCTCAAATTTGCCGAAGTTCACTCGCATGTGCACATGGTTCTCACATATACTACAAGAGAAACTCGTCCCAATTGACAAAAATCAGCCCCTCTTAATCTACAGAAATTTGACAGGTTTTTGTCAATTAGGACAATTTTCTGTCCGAATTGACAAAATATTGTCCAAATTGACAAAAACCTGTCAATTTTCTATAGATTAGGAGGGGCTGATTTATGTCAATTAGGACGAGTTTCTGTCATTTTGGACTGGTTTTCTTGTAGTGATACTTCTGCAACCACACGTACATAGCATGAGATCACGGTCTTCGCTTTCAGCTGGTCCACGGTCATGCTCTTTGATCATCGCTCACTAGCTCCAAGCTTCTCTACTAGCTCATCTAGTATCTCTTTTGAAATCTCAAGCTAGGAGCGTCATAGTCATGTATATTGATTGGCGACTGTGCTCAAGATCTCAAATTGCTATGCTGCTCAGGCACAAGTTTGTTGTTCTTCAAAGCACACGTTTACTTCATTTTCTTGGAAATCATGTGTGACAACTCATATTTTTGATTTTGTCCGTTTACCTTTTTGAGTGGAACGAAAATTAGAAATAGGTATCCGAATCCAGCTAAAAGGAGGGAGATAAATCAAAAATAGTTAGAAGAGAACCTTACGGAACTAATCCGGTTCTAGGTAGAAGCGGACCGGATTGGATTTCCAACTGGATTCTCCTTGACCGGATGACAAGGACCGGATCGGATGTTCGACTTGTCATAATGGCCAGTCTAGGGCGTCAGGACTATATAAGGCCTGATCCTGCCCATTTTCAGATCTTTGGTTTTCGCGTTATCTTCGTGTTGTCGTTTCCTTTTTTAGCGCCTGATCCTTTCTGTTATGGCAGCGAGAGACTGAGAGCGTGGGAGAGTCCGATAGTGAATAAGAAAGGTGATGGGTGAGACAGAGAGATCGCCTCCGGGCGCGAGTGGGTGAGGTTTGAGCGCGAGCGGATACGGAACAACGAGAGGCTGAGAGTGTCAGCACGCAAGGGGATTGTTTTACAGGTGGAGCGGAAGACCAGAGTGTGAGCGCTCCCTTGTTAGGTCAGAAGAGAGTGAATCCGGATAGAACCGTCCTCATGCCGTTGCTGAAGCGGAGGAGACCGGGCTCTAACACCCCACCCCCAAGTGAAGTGAAGTTAAGGAAAGTGATTCTGGTCATGCCGACCAAGGAACCGGAAAAGAGAGAACTCATGGATGACTTAGCGTCCATGGATTGTTAGGGTTTAGCCTTGAAACCTTGGGGTTTCAAAGATGAGAGGATGATTAGGGAGCTCATGGGTGGCTTATCGAACGAGTTCGATAATACCTTGAGAGGGAATCCGGTCTAATGGACCGAGGAATTGTGGCGGGCCGTCTACGGATTCCAGACGGGAGGACTCGGACTTGCCAACCGGAAGGATGATTTCATCCAGGGCAAGTTCAGAAGTGCCGTGAATCCGAAGAATGGCTACGCGGTAGAGGACTGTATCAATGACTGGGAGCGTCGTCTACTGCAGTTCCTTGTTCCGGTCCTGCATCCGGAAAAGCCCACCAGGGTGACCATCACCTTGGGTAACACAATCTTCGGAGCGCTGCGCGGAGACTGGAGAGTAGACTGGGGTCGAATTTTCTTCGATCTAGTGTCCTAGCTCGTTGCAAGAGTAGGGAAGAGTAGGGCCACCCCATTGTACCCTTACGTGTACCACCTCTATCGACAAGAAGAACTGCTGATGGAAGTGGAGACGAAGGTTTGGAAGGCCCAGGAGCGGACCATGAAGTATGGTGAATCCGAGTCCGACCCGGAAGCGGATTCCGGGAACGAAATTGAGGAGGAGGAAGAAGAAGAAGAGGAAAGAGGAGGATTTGCAGTTCATCTCTAAGAGGCAAAAGACCACGCCACCCAGAAATCGAGGAATGCCTCCGGTCCAAACCCAGCCGCGCAAGAGGGAGGCTCTAGCCGGACCGGATATGCCATCCGGATCGGGAACCGGAGATCCGTTCGATGAGTTAATCGGGATCCTCTACAGAATCTGGGCGGATTGGGAAATCAAGAAATGGACGATTGAGGAGATCGCGCACTTGGTTGGAGCGGAACCGGACAGTTAGCTACCACTCTGGGTAGCTGAGAGTATCATCAATCTGGATGAGCTCCGGAAGATGAAGGCGGAAGGCAAGCGAATGCATGATGAGGTTGATACCCTCGAAGTCGAGCTTTTTGCCTTGAATGAGAACGCCACCGCGACAAGAGAGATGGCAGAGGTTGGCCGCGGAGGTGAAGAACGTGCTCGGAGAACCTGGAGCCACGATCACGAAGGCGCGCCTGTTCGAAGAGGAGGTGCACAAGGAAAAGAAGATATCCGGAACAAGAGTAGTGCACATCTTCACCGATTTTGAGGAGCAGATGGAGAAGCTCTTGTCCAAGGCACGGGAGTCAGCGGAACGAATCGTAGAGAGCAGCCGGAAGCTGACAGAGATTCCGGTCCGGCTCTCTGAACTTTCACTTCCGAACTTATTTCCGGAAGTGGCAGCTCAAGAACCGGGGAAGGACAAGACGCCCCAGTCGAGTAGGGCACAGGAGGAGATGCCCAAGACTAGACCGCAGCCGATCGACTTAGACTCCCTGGAATCTAATAGAGATCACTCGGTTCCACCTCCGGATGGGGAACAGAACCAGAATCTAACTGAGATGTTCGAGCAGTTGGAGAGACCTGCCGAGAGTCCTACCATCGGATCTCGAGTAGGCAAGGCAGAATAGGAAGTTTTGTAGAAGTAGGAGTTAGAAACAAGAACCGGATTGGTATTTCTTTGCGTACTTTCCATTGATCTAGCTTTGTGTGTTTTTCCCGAGTGTTGGCAGGAGTGCACGGAGTTGGAGTAAGAGGGTATGTACGGGTGTGTTGGCAGAATTCTTCTTTTGATGTGTCTTTTCGGTTCTAAGTACATGTGAGTAGGTTATGAAGAGTTAGGAGTGGATTCCAGATCCTTAGCATCCGTAGAAGTTTTGCATTTCGGGTGAAAAAGCCGTTGATTAGACTAGGTGGATAGGGAGGGATTCCTTAGCTGCGCTAGAACTCCTGGGTGAAAAATCCGGTTGAGTGTCCTGACTCTTGCGAGGTCTTGCCACTGTTGTTGGTGAACGGAAGAGCTTTGTAGAGGTAGGAACGGACGGGTGCACTTGTAGCCACCTAATTTCGTACGGAACGGATTCAGCATCAAGGTCATTGTAGTATGAGAGGATCGTACAGGGGGTCTTTGTATGACCTGTAATCCGGATTGCCATCCGGATTGCTATGAAGGACCAAACTGGATTCGGGTTAGTTAGGGGATTAGCGGACAGGAGAGTGGGTCTTCAGCCACTATAAGTCACGGAAGGAGTGGTGGGCCTACCACTTTCAAAAGCAAGCGGCGAACCCTTTGATGGTAAAACAAAGGTAAAACTAAACCGGGTACGGAAGGGTGGACCGGAACGGATCCGCCCAAGAGGACACTAGGACCAGAAGTTGCAGGGTCCTGAGTTGAGAAGTTAGTTAATAAACCGGAAAACTAGTGAAACCGGAAGTAGGATAAAATCTGGTCGTAGTCTTCCGGTTGGTTTTGGATGTTCCGGTTTTCAGAACTAGAACTGGAAAGTAGAATTTAAGGGTTAATTGGGTTTAGCTCCTTGTTAGGATTAGCTACTTCACAAGATCTCGTGGATTCGATCTTTAGGGTCAATTTGTTATGCTCTAGAGTAATTTTTGTAAGTATAATAGGGAAATTGTTTACTCGGTGCTGCGACATCATGCGAAAGTCTAAATTTTCAGAATTCAAATTGTGAGACTGCTCGAATAATGCAAAAAAAGTCATTAAATTGCGTTACATGCTGTCGCGACCCAAATGACACCTAACAGCTTCCAACAGCTCACTAGGTTCACTCCAATCCACTTACAGCATCACTTGGTCATCAACTACCTACCACTGCACATGCCAAGCACACATAGTGTTAGTCCCCATTTCCAACTCAATTTGTCAAGTTCCAGTTACCGGGACTACTAACACACACTCCCATCGTGACACCGGGCATGTCACTTAGTAACATGGGGCAGAACTTCCACCTTAATGAGCAAGGACCCATGGTGGCACTACTGACCATGGTCCTAACCGCCCTTGAGTGTCACCCCTATTCCATGCTAGTCCATTTTGCATTTGCTACTCATCCACTAGAGGTAACCGGCACTCACAACTTGGGACACATCTAAGGAGGCCTAGCAAGGAGCGGGACTCCACCCGACCGATGCCACGGAACACGCACAAGTGTCCCATGGTGCCTTGAAGTGGTGGTGAAGTCACCACCACTAACCATGAGTCACCGGGACTCACCAAGGCTTCAAGAGGGAGTGAGGAAGGAGACCAACCCCTCCTATAGTATTCTCTGTGGTATTCGGCAGACCCCCCCATCCTAAGTCAAAGGAAGTCCTTGAATAACTTTGGGTTGTGGAAGAGCACCCACTTCCAACCCAAATCGCCAAGTTATGTTACCGTTTGAACTTCCGAACTTCCAACCGGCGTAACTTTGCGCTCAATGCTCCAAATCCAACATGCAATCCCATTTTAGACATTTATGCGACAAGTAAATACCGATGGATTACTCACTCATCCCATTTGGACAAGTTCTCGCAAAGCTATGGCCCTCTAAAGATTCGGATGCACTGGGGGAGGCGTCACACCTTCACCACGGCTCTTCTTTTGGCTATAACTTTTGACTCATGTCTTATAACCTCGTAATGCTTGTCATTCTAGGTTTCTTGTGTTTATAGCTTTCCAATGATATGCCACATGCCATACTTTGTTGTGGGATTCATTGGGAACCCCTCACACCTAATCCTCAAGTGTCCTGGCGCCCCTAGGACCCAATCAACTTTGAGCGGCCATAACGTTTAGCTCACAATTCCAAATTGCGCGTTCTTTGCATCATTAAAAGCGTATTGTCAAGAGCTTTCCAAGCATGTATGATACTCTCATGTTCACTTCAAAACCAGGGCGCCATTGCACCCTGTTTGATCGGGAGTCTCTCCATTCTCCCTACCTAGTCTATTGCAAGGCTTGGGAAGTCACTCCCAAGATCCCCCTTGCGCACTAAGGTTCATTGGGCACTCCAAGTAGATAGGGACGTGATACTCACCTCCACCAAATAGGGTCGATGCCTTCATCGACATTACTTCTTGTCGGATGCATTGAATTAAAAAGGGTAGCCATCCCCCTCAACATTTTCATTGTGTTCTGGATAGCTAACCCCGTAATGACCCAAGTACTCATTTACTTAGTTCAAATGGCTAAGTCTCCAAAGGTGGCACTAGATAAGTCCATGGTTTTGGCACCCTCGATGGCAAACATCCAAGAACCTAGACCTATACTAAAGGAATTTATTTACTTTAAGACTCCCCCGGCTTGCCTTATTTTGGCTCCGAGTTAGGCTCAACTAGCCTATCTTACTTACATGACTAGAAAGAACTCAAGGCTCATCAGTTTCTACTTGGTTGCAACACCAAGACCCCTCTCAAACACTTAAGTTATCAAGTGATGAACTTTGTAAGCCTAGAGATAGTGCCAAGTCCCGCCCGACTTGTCCTTTGAGTACTCTCCCGAGGCATGGATGATCAATCCATGTGTAGACAATGGTCTACTCCCAAAGGGCACTTTTGTTAGCCCGTGCCACTATCTTGATCCCGCCCGAGCAAGTCCTAAGTTTGAAAGTCAAAAGAATTTAGTCCTTTGCAATCTTCAAGCCAAGGCCCCTATTTTACAGCATTCTCAAAATTGATTTACGTATCATTCCATCCTCTTCTACTAAATCAAACATCAATGAGACTAGGATTCATCTCATAGTGCTAATTTCAATCAAGAGCTAACTCACATACAAGGAGTCATTTCCAACATTGTGACTTTATTTCAAAACAAGTACATAATAGACAAGCGCATAAATGCACTGTTTACACGTGTTTACAAGTGTTGTGTTTCTCCCTTACTAACAAAGGTTGATGTCCTCATCAACTCCTACGCGGCTTTTTGTTGGATTGTCTACTTTATTCAAATCGATCCACCACCTCCTTTGCATGAACCATATCTTTGGCATTCACCTAAATTGTTTCCTTTTCATGATACCCCCGCCATTTCACTAAGTATTCCTTGCCCCTTTTCTTAGTGTTTCTACTCTTGAGAATCCCTTTCACCTTATACTCAAGGTGTTCCCCAATTAATTCAGGAAGAGGCCGCAATACTTGCTTGCGTTCTAGCCTCAAGGTATCTTCATGATATGGCTTCAACAATCACTACAACAATGGCAGGGTTTTATGACTGCAAAATTATGACTGAGGATGACTGGCGACTGCTTGTAGTCATATTTTGAGAGGCCCAAGTCTTCTGTAGAAATATGACTGGGAAATATGACTGCCAGTCATATTTTGACTTTGTACTACATATACGTATACTATACGTCCATGGGGAACATGTTATATTTAATAGGGAACGTGTGGGAACATGTTTAGGGAACGCCCAGTCATATTTTTTTTCTCAATCATATTTTTCAGTCATATTTTCACTTTTTTTTTTTTTTTTTCCAGGTAACCTAATGAAAATTTGGGCAGGTGAGTGCATAGTCATATTCTTGTTTCAGTTGTATTTTCCAGTCATATTTTTTTGTCAGTCATATTTTCCTGCTAGTCATATTTGTCAATCATATTATTTTCTCAGTCATATTTTGCAGTCATATTTTTGGCCAGTCATATTTTGTAGTCATATTTTTTTGTCAGTCATATTTTTCAGTCATATTTTCTTGCCAGACATATTTGTCAGTCATACTTTATGTCAGTCATATTATTTTGTCAGTCATATTTTGCAGTCATATTTTTGGCCAGTCATATTCTGCAGTCATATTTTTCAGTCATATTTTCTACCAGTCATATTTTATAGTCATATTTTATGTTAGTCATATTATTTTGCCAGTCGTACTTTGCAGTCATATTTATTGCTAGTCATATTTTGCAGTCATATATTTTGCTAATTATATTTTGCAGTCATTTATTTGGTTAGTCATATTTTCCAATCATATTTGTCTGCTAGTCCTATTTTATGTCAGTCGTGGCAGTCTTGACCTTCACATGTACTTCACACAATAGAGGCATTCTCAGACAATTATGATTTTAAACGTTTACATTCTTGATTTTCTGCTAACACAAATGACATATACAACTTGACTATTGAATTTCAATGACAACACATAATCTCACCCAACTTCTACACAGGCGCATTCACTATCCAATCTACAATACACCATACAGTATCCCTTGTATGTCACCTTCCTCTAATGACAAGAAAACTTTTGTACTATATTTGTATGTTATGTATTCAATGCAATGTTTTTGAGAATACTCAATTCGGAATATGAAAGAAAAGTTTATGTATTATACTTCTGGGCATGTTTTTGAACTCAATTACAATCTCCATCACAATATTGTAGGTCATCCACATGTACTTCGTCTTGTTGTAGACGTTGCAATGCAATTGCCACCACATCAGCTTCTACTTCCACTTCATCACACAAGATGGGTGTTTTTGGTATGAGGTCTTCAGACAAGTCAGTGGCTTCGAGTCCGTGAAACTCTGTTGACTTTCCAAGGGATATGCACTCCACTTCAGTTGTTCCTTCATGTTCAGAGAACAATCGAACACCTCTCAGTTCCCTACGGAGTACAACTTCCCATCCATGTCTAGCCTTGTCTGATGCAAAAAATACTTGTTCAATGTGGAGAGGGAATGCAAATGACTGTGCTGAGTAAGGAATCAATCTATCGAAATTCACACTAGTGAATCCATACTCATCATGCTTCATAGTGGCTCCATCGCCCTTCATGTTTGCAACCACCCAATTGCAATATAGTATCACTACCTCAAACTGCCCATAATCTATAGATAGGATTTCCTCCACCCACCCTACGTACTCTAGCTTTGAGTCCTTCATGTTTTTATCTTTTGCGCCTACTCGACAAAGTTGTTTAAAGGTTGCTGCTATTCCTGAGTCCGTTGTTGTCAATTTCTTCTCAACGCTTCGAACATGAATGTGGTTTCCAAATGCATACATGGAATGATATGACTTGGCTCGATCTGATGGAGGTAACATTAGAGTCCTCACATCTTTGTCCACTTCTTCTGTACCGACTTCTATAGTTTGTAGCACTGTCTTTGGAAACCAAATATGAAACTTTTCTTCGCACATTTCAGTCGGATACACTACTCGACTTTGATGTTTTTTACGCCTATACTCTTGTCGATCTCTTTCACGACGGCGCATGTCATCTTCATGCCTCCTACGTCATTCAATAATTGAATGTGTGAGTTCATTCTGATTTACAAACCTAATACTACTTTGAGTCATACATGCACTTACAATACTCGTTGCTGTCATAAATGAAATTACATTGCTAGGTTTAGTCACAAACGCAATCACTGAAGTAGTTAACCAAAAAAAAATATACTAATGTTGTTTTCACAGAAATGTTAGGACATGACTATGTGTAGTTACAATTTCATATATGACATTTATATTGCATTACTAAATGGGAACACAAATAGTGATGGATCTTTTTTCTTCAATGGGATGGAAAAAAACATTATTATTGTCAACATTTGATTGTAAATGCTCTTATGTAGTAGGGGGGTTATTTCTTTCATAGGACCTCATCTCCTCCACTCCTCCAACGGTGCCGCATTGTTCAATACAAACTCGTGAATCCATTGTTGCAGTTCACTTGATAGGTGGCGTGCTCGTCCACTGCCTTCCAAAATTTTGTCATACATTGATGGATCTTCTTTGTCATCCCACACTCTTCGGGTGGTCACTGTATACTCCTGCATGTATTCAGTACAGAACTCCAGTGCTTCCACCATAGTATAGCCTTCAGCCATGCTACCCTCTAGTCGAGCCCGATTCCTGACATATCCTTTTAGTGTCTTCAAATATATTTCAATGGAATACATCCAACGTGTATGAACGGGTCTGCAAATTTCTACTTCTTCCACAAGGTGGACAACTAAGTGGCTCATGATGTCAAAAAAAGATGGCAGGAATTCTTTCTCCAGCATGCATAATGCTATCACCATATCTGACCTCAATTCCTCAAGAGCATTGGTATCAATGGTCTTAGCACATATCTTCCTAAATACACGGCTCAACATAATTATAGCTTTTCGTACCTCCTTTGTTAGCACTGTACGAACATTGAGTGGTAAAACTTGTTGCATGAGGACATGGTAGTCATGTGATTTCAAACCCTTCATGGTCCCATTCACATGCACACACTTCTTCAATTGATCCACATATTGGGTCGGTGTTTGCAATGTTCGAATTCCATCTACGAAGACCTGACGTTCCTGTTTCGTAAATGTGTAAGATGAACGAGGTAATATGACGCTTCTAGGTTTTTTTACAAGTATGGGCCAAAGATGCTTACGTACACCTGCCTCCTTCATGTCCAAACGGACCTCCAAGGAGTCTTTTTCTCCGTACAAGGTCTTCAACATATTCTCGGTGATGTTCTTCTCACAATGCATGACGTCCAATGTGTGTCAAATCAAAAGGTCCTGCACAATTACTTCCGGGTGTTACATATTGCATACACTGTGACTATGTTCAATCATTTCATTCATATAACTACCTCTAATATGTCACAATATTTTGATTTATAAGACAAAAATTGTACTAGACTAGTACATTTCTTATCACTTCAAGAAGCAATTTCATAAATTACAAAAAACATCAAATTCCCACACCCACTTACTTTCCAATACAGCAAGTCATACAGACATGTCCTCCTCTTCACTCCGTGCTTGTGTACTGGATCTACCAAATTTTCTACTCCATTTTCACGAGACTTTGTTAACCATTCCTCTCGCTCTTTTGCATAACGAAGTTGTTCTCGACCAGTCATCCTTTTAGGTGGAGGTCTTACATCGACTTCACCATCAAATGTACCCCTCTGTCGTCTCCACTGATGAGTCATAGGTAAGTATCGTCTGTGCCCCATATACAAATTTTTTCTCAAGGCTTTAGAACGCCTAGTTACTATATGTGGCCCACATACAGGACATGCTCTATATTCTTTTGTTACTTGACCTGAGATTAATCCATATGCTGGAAAGTCATTCACCGTCCACATGAGAATGCCATGTAACTTAAATGATTTCACTTCTGAGTTTTTGCAAGATCCGTCCAAGCAATCAACCCCTTTCCATAGTTCTTGAAGCTCCTCAATTAATGGTGCCAGGTACACATCTATGTTCTTCTCTGTTACACTCTCTTTTCCTGGAATGATTAACGTAAGCATCATGAAGAAATTTTTTGTCACCAACCAAGGGGGAAGATTGTAGTTGAGCATAATCACTGGCCAAGTTGAATGGCTAAGGCTTTGGTTCTGAAATGGATTCACACAATCTAATGCCAAGCCAAGTCTGACATTGTGCTTGTCTTCAGCAAACCATTGCCACTTGTTGTTCACATGATTCCAAGCCTTGGAATCTACAACCGATCTCATCACCTTGTCTTTGCTTTTCCCACCTACATGCCATTTCATGAGCTCCGCCAATTGTGTATTGCTATACATTCTTCTTAATCGTGGAATCAAAGGAAAGTGTCTCAATACTTTCACTGGTACTCTGTTGGAGTTCTCTACATATCGGGATTTGTGGCAAGTAGGGCACTCTACTGCGTCTTGTAGTTCGTTGCGGAACAAACAACATCCATCTCTACACGCATGTATGGAATTGTATGACAACCCCAACTTCATCAAAAGACTTTTGGCTTCATAAAATGATTTGGGAAGTGAATTCTCTTTTGGTAATATGGTCTCTGTCAACAACTTCAGCAACTCATCAACAAAACTGTTAGAGACACCATGAATAGTGCAGCTCACTAGCAACATGAGTGTGGACATCAAACGGTTGGAATCGCTTCCCACGTACAAAGGAGTTTGTGCTTCTCGCAAAAGAACATTCATATCCACGCTAGTTACATCTTCCATATTCGTTGAAGTCCCCTCTCTCTCCATCCGATCATTGTTGGCATCCACTTGCTCGTCAAGATTGTTAGTGTATGAACTTCGAAAATCATTTATCCTCAAACCATCTTCATCTGTTGCATCCTCAAGTATGTCCGTAATAATATTCTCAATTCCTTCTCCACGGACATGTATATTGTCATACTTGTTGAAGCACTCTATTACCATACGGAGCACATCCACCTCTCCAACATTTGGAGAGGGGTCTCGTTGAACAGACTCTCCTCGAACACTTCTTCGTTTATGCAATCGGAGGTCCACAGGAGCATAGTCATCTTGTAGTAGTCCATATGTACCACATGCACATATAAGTTTATTGTAAAATTAATAATTGGAACATGCGAACTTGTGGGACGTGATCATAATAAAATATAGCATTCTGTACTGTTGGATAATGATCATGAACATTTCAATTAGCACTCCAAATACGATCTCTTAAGTCAAAGAAAAGATTATCAGTTTTAGTTTTCATAAATTGGCAAAAAAATCAATTTTCATTAATTCATTGTATGCTTAGGATGAATTAAAAATAATTATCATTTTCTATTACTACGTCATGAATACACAATTTCATGTTCATGATCTACTTTCCCATAAGGCCAAAATACATGTAAACAATTGACAATATCTGGCACTCTACCATCATATTCCACTACATATAGTGGGCCTCAATAACATTGCTAACTACACAATATGACTGAATACAAAGTGTGACTATGCATAGTTTTTTAGAAAAATTCAATGATCCTATTCATTTGACAATACATTTTTCAATTTACATAGTAATGTGCATAGAATTCCTCTCCAGCCACAATATCCCTTGATGCTATTGTCATTACATATCCCCACTCCAAGTTGTTCCATGGTTTGGGCAGCATGCGAAACTCCCACATGACGTTCCCTAACTCCTCTCGACCTATAGAACTATTAATAAATCCGGCTACATTTCCCTTCAATACATCTCCGTCTATATACAAGTCCGGCTCAACTTTCATTACATATGACTTTATGCGAGGCCGTCCCTCCTTTAAAATTTTATACTCTACTAGTGTGTACTGGGGTCTTACAAAGGGAAGTAACTCTTCCCCTTTTTTCGCGGGTTGCAGGGCAAAAAGACCCCAACCTATGAAAGGAAACGTTGATATCTTCACATCCCAATTTCTTTGCCAATAGGAAAATATTGTTAGTTTCGGTATGGGACCATCACACCACTGTCCATCATACACATTTGACCTCCACTTCTCTAAAGCCACTACTCTTGTGGACGTTCCTTTCAGTGTGCCATTCGTTGAAGTATGTGTCTCTCTTACAAATGTTTGTAAAGAAACCAAAGAGGAGGCTTCCACATAGGGTCTCCACAAGGCCTACATAAGTCATTGAAACTTTAAGAAAACAATGTAGACGTATATCATTGACAAAAGCATAGTGTTTTTTAATAAACAATTCATTATTTTCAATGTCCTTACCAAGATAGAGGCCGTAAAAGCTGGGTCCCTCTTCTTGCTGCGAGGATGTTTTCGAATTGTACGTCTATCAAGCACTTTTCCTCCTGCACACTTCATGCAGGGGCATGGGTACTTTGTTAGACGCATGTTATTTGCTTGAATTTCTTCTTCTTGCCATAATCGTAGCTCTTGCAAACTTTGAAGCTCCCCTTTAGACATGTTGTGTACTTCCTTGATATGCACTACAAAGAAAATGTCAATGTCATATATTTTAATCACTTCTGCATTAGTCATAATTGAACATTAACATGACTATTGCAATATGGCTATGACTACTGCATAGTCATAAAAATTGTTTACAGTGACTACGTTCATTCCTGTGAATGCCTAAACTGTACTCGGTATAGTCTTAGAAGTCTACGTACAATTCAAGTTACATAACATGACTAAATACAGTTATATAAGTCAACATATTACTCAACTTTCATGACATGACTGACTACAGTCATATAAGTGGACATACAACTCATGTTACATGACATGACTGACTATAGTCATATAAGTCGACATACAACTCATGTTACATGGCATGACTTGATACAATCATGTTAGTCGAGATACAACTGAAGTTATATGACATGACTTGGTACAGTCATATAAGTTGAAATACAACTCACGTTATATGACATGAGTCGGTACAGTCATGTTCGTCAAGATACAACTCAGGTTACATGATATGCCTAGGCACAGTGATGTGACTTCGTTCACATCACCAACTGTACGTCTACACTGCATGCCAAGAACATTGCAACATTTCAAGTATAATTTGGTATTTCATACCAACGCACAGTGCAATGGAACAATACGAGGACCACCAACACAAAGGCCAGACATACTTTTCTATTAAATATGGAAAATGCCCGTTTCGTAGCCTACTCAAAAATAGGCATTGTGGCGAACTGTGGCAAAGTGGGCCACCTACAATAACAACAGAGATATACCTAACAACACGTGGGAACATAGAGCTCATACTAAGACTACTATTGCTGCACACTTGTAGTTAACCCCTAAGCACCTCTTGCCCTGAAAAAGGGGCACTACTCTAAATTCAAAGAAGATCCTATAACTTCACAAATCCAATGCATACTACCTTGGGTTTACTTAAGGGAAATAAGAGTACCATGTGGAGGTCTGCCAAGTGGGGTTGGACATGTACATCATTGGTAAATGGAGTGGGTGGCCTTTGTTATCCGGAAGGGTACAAGGAAATTGCTACTTTTTTCTTCAAATGAGTTCCAAGATAATAGGGCCAGTGCTTTTGGCCGGTTGCAAATGCTTGGGGTATGACATCTCTAATTCAATTTCCTTGCATATGTTTGTAGTGCAAGGTGATTGACTTACGTGTAAGCCAATCCTATACCTAGCTGCCGCTCTGTTCAAGTGTTTCAAACTTCGTTGCCATTCATTCAAGGTTCGACTTTGAAGATTTGAGACGCTAAACTCAATCCTAAATTGGATAAGTGACCCAGAACTTCTTCCTACTCTTGTGGCTATAATTTCAGGAGCATTTGATGCTTCTCCCTATTGAAGATTCTATAAAACTAACTTTACGGAAGAAAACAACCTCTACTTACAACGTATGAATCTAGCTAAACCGAATTCAAGACAATACAAAGAGGTAATGGATTGGCATATGAAGACGAATACCTCCTCTAGGAAATAGGCAGAGCATGCCCTAGTGTTTTCGTAAAAAGAAAGATCCACCAAAATTGATGAAAGGGAGGATCTACCAAAAAATTCTCCACATCAGTTTCAATGAGTTTGGATTGGAGAACATGAACAATACCAGCACCTTTGGAACGTGCCTATCAGTGATGCACAGTTACGCGTCTTCAATCATTAATACCTGATTTCCATTGCGTACGAGGTTAATGTTATGATATAGAATTCAAACTGAAATCCTAAAATCTAAAACAATTAACAAATTTTAATTTCCGGAATGATGGCGAGAGTCTACAAATTGTTACATCTTATTGGTCAACAATACGGTAGCTATATTCTTAATGGCTTCACTTGTTCTCATAATGCGTGCATTTTGAACTCCAAACCATAAATATTTAATGGTCAAGAACATGGTGGCATCAATCTTTTGCCTTCAATTCTACTCATCATGCCTTGTTCAACTTGAATTCAGGAACGTGAAACTTAAATTAAGAATGAGGATACACAAGGGATCAGAATTTATGACGGTTTTAAGTTCCTAGTTTCTATGGAGGATGCTAAAATGCCAGGCCAAACTTCCGAATTTTGATCAATCCTCGTTGATCTTGACCTTATCCACAGTACGCGGTAATCATGAATATGAATTCAACAAGCAGAACACCAAGTTCATGCATTACATGAATAAACTTCAAAATTGCAGGTGAAGGCATTGCAACTCCTCTCACTAGATTCTTGATTCGTGATTGTTATTTCAAAATTTGTTTTGGGATTCACATTCGATCAATCAATCCAAACTTTGCACCCCCAACGATCAAATTCAAGAATTCAGCCACGTTTCTTCTCTTTGAATTTTTCCTTAGCTTTTTAGATTCTTGATGAATGTGATGCCTTCATGTGATTCATAGCAATACTCATCGGAACTCTGAAATCTGAATCCTCTCCGTATTGTCGGATTGCCAAATCCACAGACTCTAAGGGGAATCCTAATCATATATTCCTTGCAAATCCACTATAAAGCCACCTTCACAGACTCATCACTCTTCATTCCAACCCACACCGTTCCAAGCTCACAACCAAGCCTCTCACAATCCAACTTCAGGCATCAAGTTCACAAGAACAACAGTCACTAGTAGAAAACGCAGAAATTTTTGTTGTTTCGGTGACGTTGTTTTGGTCACCAAACAACAGATTTCTGCTGAAATTTACAGAAGTTTTGGTCACCGAAACAACAGAAATTTCTGCGTTTTCTACTAGTGAGTAGTTACATCGACAACTAGAGTTCCTTACAGCCGCACTACATATCGCCATCTGCAGTGACGTCTTCGACATCGAGCTAAACCAGTCCGACTGCATGCAACCAACAACGGCAGTGAAATTGCTACTCTTGGTAACTCTAGCATCGCTTACATTCTGCGTGGCATTAGCCGCCAGGGATCTCACCGAAACGCAGTCCATTCCATCCTCAATTCAGGTCCCGGAAGACTCAAACCACCACTACAAGCTTCACCAAGCTGTCCATGGTCGTGGCTACCAGCACTACAAATACAACGGCACTTTCTGGGAGCTGTACAACGCGACCGCCCGTCTTTACAACGTAGAGAACAAGCAAGTGGGCCACCACTTCTTTCTTCCAGAACTCGACAGTCAAGGTGGGCAAGCCACTTGGGAGTCTCTCCAGTCCAAAACAAACGGCGGAGTTTCCTTCAGCATCATCACTTGCAAAAATGTGTCGAAGGTTATAGTCGACGAGGATAGTATTCCGTGGGTGTTGTTGAAGGCTACGCAGACCTCGGAAAGCACGCAATTCTTCGGGGAAGTGGTGTTCGTGCAAAGGGTGAACACCCAAATGGGACTTGCACCGAAGAGTACCAAGAGCGATTCTGTGGGAGATGTGAAGAAATTGCCTTATACTGCCGACTACTTGTTCTACGTTTCGGAAACGCAACAACATTGATTAGAGTAGGATTAGGCCGGTATTGCTCGAACTTATTCTTTGCCAGCCCATTTTTGACTGAAACTTGAGGCTATCACTCCAAAGTGAGTTTGGGCGTTAGCCTGAAGTGAGTGTAGATTAGTGTAGTGCATGCTCAAGACTCGATTCTCCTGAATGCAAACTCGGAAACTAGGATTTCTGTTCGTAGAGAACATCCATTTTGTCATTCAGAAGGTGTTTTAATTAATTTGTGCATAAAAATGATTTGCTAATTCCAAGCTTGGTCTTGCACCGGGAGCTTTGGTGGCATCTAGAAGAATTCCTCTTTGTTGTCACCAGATCTTGCAAAAATTTCTAATCTTGTCTCAAATCTCTTTCTCTTACAGAGAACTACATTTCCAAAGCAAGAACGACACTAACCAGCAAAAAACTTCAAAGAAAGTCTCCATTGAGAACTCGATTGGGGCTAGCATGGGCGGCAATTGTTAATTATTTTTTTGTCTTCTTGTTCTAATTTTTAGAAAACTTATATGTATCCACATCCCCTTCCATGAACTTCATCGCTAAGTAAGTGAATGTGTTTTGGGCCTCAATGTCCACTACATATCCTATGGATGAGCCTGCTTGAGAAATAAGAAAGGAGGAAAATCCTTACATGGAAGTGACGCGGGAGGGACTGCTGCCATTCAGAGAGCATGTGGAAGCAGGAAACGAGGAATCTGCAAGTGAACTATCTTCCGCTTCTTCACAAGGGCAGAACTGTCCGCCGCTGATGACCAAGTATAATTGACGGCCAGGCGTAGCCCGAAACTTCTGCAACAGGGGCGCAAGGTCCTTCACGTCACGGACGTTGTGCGCATAGAAAAACACGTTTGTGCGTTGGGGATGCATGTCGTGTACTATTTTTTTAAAAAGTCCGGCTAACTCCGGCAGCACTTTGAAGTCAAGGCCATTCAAAAAATATACTAGCTGCGTTGAACAACTTCAGAATACGAATGCCCTTAAGTCATGCACAGACCTGAAGAAAACCAAGCTAGATGTCGGTGTTACAAGATTCAGCGGCACGTCGATGAAGTTTGTAGAACGCTTCGTCCAAGCCTCCTCTCGTGTGCCTCCTGTGCTTGCTCAACACCTTCGAGGAAGTAGTCGGCTGATAGGTTATGTAACTTATTGATGCATCGACTGACATTCTTACTTCCTTGTATTCATCGCTGTACAAGCACCGCTGGTTGTGGTCATTTCGAATCGCTTCTCAGCTATCCGAGCTGCACTGACCCACCACGCTTCGAAGTTCCATTTCAGCAGCTCGAGATGGAAAACGAGGTAGTGACAGAGAATGGATGGGCCCAACGATTCCTACGAGAGATCGGTGAAGGCAGGTGAACACGTCTACATGCAGTGCGACGGAAGAAGCCACCAAAGAGAAAACTCTATTTTTAGATGCTGTCTTTAGCGTAAAGACTGGCAGTGCTTCACTTTTCGGGGGAATTCTGAGTTGGAAGCCCCAGTGACAGTGCTATTTTAGCACCTAGTAATCGGTCCCACTTCATTTAATTTCTGGGGGCCGCCGCTCCAGCTCCGACTCCAGCGCAGGTTCAGTTACCTCTTCCGCTTCTCAACAACTTGCGGCTCCATACTTTCTTCGTCTACCACTCGTGTTTTTCCTTCGCTGGTTCACTAGGTTTCCAACATCTTCCTCAGATATTTTGTTTTCCCAAGCACGGATATGAGATTCAGCACAACATGCTCTGAAGGAGCCCGACAAGAGTATTGATGTAAGTCATTCTATACAGTGCTTGTAATGTGCTTTGACTTTCGTGCGCGCGCAAGTTTTCATATTTCTGCAGTTGCTATCCACCTCCGCATTCCTACTTCTTGTGGTTTGTTTGCCAGTACTGAAGACAAAGGTACAGAGGAGCGTAGATTAGGTAGTTAGTGTTCATTGAAGGGAAGGTATGATGCTGCAAGCCTCTTTCATGTAAACAGAAATTCCGGTATGTGAAGTATCAGAGGAGAAGCAGTTGCCGTAGGATTCACTTATTTGTACGAGGTTGAATCACGGTTTGTTATCTGGCGTCTGCTGGAGGTTCCACTGTCTGCACACCAAGCGCAGAGAAAAGTCTATATTGCTGGTCTGTCGTATGAAACTACTAGTCATACTTTGCTAAATATATTTTCACAATATGGAGAGATAGTAGAAGGTGCTATTTCATACCACAAGAACACAAAAAAATCCAGGTCTTCTACTGTCCAACTACTCTTACATTTTAGTGGTTTAAAATTGATAGACTCCCTGGGCCGCGAACATTTCTTTGTAAGCATCGACTTGAATCTAAGATGCTTCAATTTTCCGACAAGTTCTTTTTTGGGCATAGATCCTCACATCTCGAGCATAGGAACAATTTGGTAACTCAGCCAAATATTGGCAAGTGTAGTTACAATGTAGCTACAGTTAAGAAGGGTCGTTGATCAACACTGGTCTAGAATGTTATGCTTCTCATACAATTCAAACTCTTGAAAAAAGGTTCTCGAAATCCAAGCCTACCTCTTCGGTGTCACCCCCATCTCTGAATAACTCGTATGCGGCCCGCATTACAGGTTGACTGTGAAAATTTGATTTTTACAAATTATTCAAGTTTAATTTTTGTTACATATAAATTACAAATTTAGGAACTTAATATCTGTCTATGAACATTGGTATCATACTTGAGTAAATAATTATATGTTGTAATACTTGGCAGGTATGACTTGACACAACTGAATGATAAAATTTGTTTATATTATTGTAGTAAAGCCCATTTTTGAAATGCAAACCTTCTTCACAGGTGCTCGTTGTTTGTGTAGTTTACATTGAAGTAGACAGCTTCTGATGTTTATTCAATTTCAATTGAAATGGGCTCCTGGTGTTCAGTTATTTTTATTTTCAATTTATGTTTCAACCATATTTACTTTTGTCTTTTTTTTTTCCACTTTGCTTTTGCAGTGCTATATTGGCGATAGAGGAAATAACAAGCTGTACTGGTGATTCTTTAGAGCAAGTGTATTTGCTCTTTTTTGGGAAGTTCAGTGCAACATTTTTATTACAAGTACGTTAATCCACATCACTTGTTATTTGTTTATTTACAGTGGACATGTATGGAAGACAATCCATTCCTTACCACTTAAGCGAATTTGCACTTCTGTGGGGTGATTCAGATGAGTGGGAGAATTTTGGAATGTGCCGAAATAGATTTTGGGAGTTCATCTGAAATTTTCAGATGCTTTTGACATAAAATGGATTTACTATGAATTATTTACCTCAAAACAATGTTCCTCCCATACTGGTGATATAGGACTTGCTTTTCTTGACCATGACTTGAAAACAACATCAATGAAGGGCTGGTTTCAATATTGAGAGACTTGTAAAAAATAATAATTTACCACAATTGTTCCAAGTGTTTCATTACTATTCATCTCTTCATGTACCGGAAGAGCACACCCTACACTGCAAGAATTTTGGATTCATTAGGAATGGGTTGGCTCCCATAGTGTTGCGTATTGCCGTCTTTTTTCCTGTTTGTTTGTTCATTTGGAATTTTTAGGGAAGCCACATGCAGTTATCCTTTTGCATTCAGTAAGAAGCAATCATTGTAGTTGTTTTTAGTCATTTACATTGGTCACGTAAATGCAAACAATTGTCTACAAGGGAATGAATTTTTCCCCTACTTTCAGTCTTCTTCAATATAATTGAGTTTAGGAAGGTGCATGTTATTCAATGAGCGATGGGACATTAGGAAAAAAATTATCTATAAGTTCGTGTATTTGTGTTATGATATGTGGCCTTAAAATAATATTGTGGCATAGTCAGAGTATAGGGGCTCTAAGAAAGTAATAAAGGTTTTCAACGTTGTGCATGCATTCAATTGTGCTATGAATATCAATTCAATGTATTATTGTTTAGTACAATGATTTTCAATTTCATGTGTATTTGTAGTTTCGAATTTCAAGAGGTATTATGTAGTGCTCTTTTATTGTTTCCTATTATTAACATATACAGATGAAAAATATATTAGCATTAATGTCTGAGACGTCACTATTGTATTGAGATGCAATTTTTTCCTTTCCAAGTAGGATTGTTTGATGTAAACAAGCACAATAGCATGGCTTCAGAGATCACTGAGTACGGGAGGTTGAGAAAGGAAAATATTCAAAGGAACTCACAAAAATTGAGTGATCTAGGCTTGTTGGACATTGCGACACAATTGGCAAACATAAGAAAAACAAGGTAAGATACTAAGCTCTACGTAGTTTTTAAGAAATAAATGGATTCGTGTATTGAACTTTTGTGAAATTAAAACCATTGCCCCTGTTCAATATTAATGAATGTACATGTTGAAGTTAAATGTAGGAAATTTTGTTTTTATTGAACTTAATGAAGAGGCCTGACCCATGTGTTTTTTGACTTAAATCAATCACATCAGGGCTTTAGGATTGAGAACTATGGAGAATATCTTGGCGACAATGACAAGACAAATAGCTAATTTGCCAGATGATGTGCAAGTGGAATTGTTTCGCATAATTGCTAGTTTTCCAGCAATTACGTTTTCTATATTGGAAATGACTTCTAATCATCTTGCGGGGATTTTTGAGAGTAGTCGCGACGTGCCCTTTGATAAGCCACAAGGTATAAATCAAGGAAAAGGAGTGGAGAGCTCTGGCACTATCTTACCAACATTGGAGAGGCACACACGGGCAACAACGTGGAGGGCTTTACCAGAAGGTAGTTTTGACATCAACTCAGGAGGCAATGACAAAGAAGTAGAAGAAGAAACATTGGAGGAAGACTGTTGTAAGTCGAAGGTTAGCTTCAGTCCTTTCCTATTGGAACTAATTGTGCTGGAGAAAGACACATAATTCATTGAATTTTAAAGAAGTTTTCCATCATTGTTGAAGTGTTTTGTTATTGCAATTGCCATATGTAGGTGGTTAGTTGTAGTTTACAATTTCTCTTTAAAAGTGCATTCATTTATTAGATTCATAATTTGTCTTCAACAATTTGGTATTAGTCATTTCTGACTTTCAATAGTTTTAAAGGTTGATGTTTGTGAGAGAGAAGCAAGAACACAGAATTTGTAAATCAAGTTACTCTCATATGAGCACGTGTGATTCATTAGAGTTAAACTAAGTCAATACATAACCCTTATTTGTACTAATGACTAATTACAATACATTGTACTGTAAAATGATCATGTCTAATTGACCGGAGTCATGAATAGCAACGCTTTGTTCACTTCCAACTGAAGAATTTAGAATTGTGTGTACTGTTAGTCTATATTGATTTACTGTGACTTCGTGGCAATCAATATTCATTTGTTGAGACATTTTGTAGTGATGTATCATCTATTGTGACTGTGAGCAGTTAGTAATGATATTTTGTGAGTGAAAGCCAAGTCTCGATAGGTGTTCTGATAGTATTTATAGTCAGAAAAGATGTTTTGTGACTGCAAGTCAATTGAAAAATAATCATTTGTGACTCCCTGTAGTCACAAATATTATTATGTGACTTGAAGCCCAGTCACAAATGGTGTCTTATGACTGTCTGTAGACGGAAATGACCTTTCATAACTAATTGTAGACACAAATATTATAATGTGACTTCAAGCCCAGTCATAAATGGTGTTGTGTGACTACTTGTAGTCAGAAATGACCTTTTATAACTAATTGTAGTCACAAACATTATTATGTGACTTGAAGCCCAGTCGGAAATGGTGTTCTATGACTGTGTGTAGTCAGAAATGAGCTTTTATAACTAATTGTAGTCACAAACAGTATTATGTGACTTGAAGCCCAGTCGCAAATGGTGTTCTATGACTGTTTGTAGTTAGACATTAGCTTTTATCCAAATTTGTAGTCAGAAGTGATCTTTCGTGACTGTTTGTAGTTTGGAGAGGCCAATTACAAAGAATTGTGCTCATTGTAGACATTTTTTTGATAGACATGAGGTAAAAATTAGGAGTTTAGACTCATGTGATGAAAATTAGATAATTAGAATTTGCATTTCCTAGAGAGTAACTCAGAAGTTGAACTTCATGTTTTGTAAAAATTTATTTCTTGGTAGTTTTTCTTGAGTTATGTAGGATATGAAGGTCCTCCTTCTGTACTTATTATACTCATATTATAAGTTGTTTCTTTCTGCATTTACAATTGCCTAGCCATCAACGTCATCACCCTAGGCCGTGGCCCAAGGAAGCCACACGGAAGAAGAAGATGACTTCATCAACAGAAATGATGGTCACAACACCATTGGAAGAGGACAATTTTTTGTTCGATGACACAGAGGAGACAATGATGGGGGAGGAATCGGATGAAGATATTGAGCAGCACTTTCGTGCGGAGGAGGATGGAGATGTCCCAAATGAAGAGTTGTCCAATGATGTAGTGGATGAGTTGGAGTTACGGGAAGTTAGCATATTAAAGCGCATGGCAAAGAGTGGAGCAAACTTGAAGGAAGTACGTGAGAAAATGCGGAAAGTGAGTGGAAATGAAGGGAAGGAAATTAGCAATGTGGACCGAAGCAGAAGTCTTCAACGACAATCCAATTTGAAGCAATTCAGGAGGGATCTACAGAAGGTTGATGATAGAGATTGGGTTGAAGTGGACCTTGTTGGTCGTCCTACAGGAGTGCATAGGGCGGATTAGTTAACAAAGCTGCGTGGATATTCTCGTGATTTGGATTGGAGTGTGGATGACTTCAATTCACATCCCCGACCTCTGCTATTAGCAATCAAGGACAAAATGGCGTCCAAATTCGAGTATCGTGGTGGGAAGGGCGATGTTCCTGATAATGTCTTCTTCCGCATTTTGAGGTCCCAAATGAAGACAGAGAGAGCAAACATGAAGAAATTGATAGAGGCCGAAGCTCCCATTCCCAGAACTATGAAGGCTCATCATGTAGAGAACTTCAAGAAGCTCATCAAGAGGACAGACAAAGTAGCATATTCAGAACGCATGAAGGTTGCATGACAAACCGTGCAGAAAGTGTCCTATAGTGGCCGATCTGAGGGAGAAGTGAAGTCACAACTAGTAAGTGAAACAGATGTCTACACTTTTGTAACTTCTGTTTACCCATGTGATTGTAGATGGGTGTTCGTAGTCATTGTCTTTTGGATTTTATTTTTATAAACATGAAATTCTGAATGTAGTATGTGTTGAAGGTAAACTTTGTTGGTCATATGACAATGCTTAGCCATAAGTAGAACATATTCAGGAGAAGAAGAAATGATGGATAGGATGTTGCTTTGAGTTCTTGCAATCATAAATAACAGACATTAATGTACTTAAAATTGTATTTCGATTGTATTGTGACTAAGTATAGTTATATTTAGCCTTGTATGTGACTACTTGAAGTCATATTTGGATGTACATGTGAATATGTATAGTCATGTGTAGGTAATCATATAAGTACATGTGCTCATATTTGGTTTTCAATATGAGAAGTTCCATTTGAAAATAGTAAGTTATGTTAGTAGTAGTTGTTGTAATTGGACATGTGCATCACAATGTGAAATAGTTTATTGTTTGTCAATGCTTTCAAGAAATTTCACTATGGTTGAATGTTTTGGTCTTGAAATTTACACATATAGGGTTGCCGTCATTGTAGGCTGCACATTTGGGGAGACCCCCTACTCAAATGGAAGTGGAAGCAGAGCTTGTTTCACCAGACGAATCAGTGCACATTCGGTCGTCAAATTCAGGAGGGGCGGGCACTAATTCAAGGAGGGCGGGTAAAGGCATAGAAGAAGTGCGAAACGAATTGTATACATTCCAAGAGACTGTGAAGGGAGAATTAAGTGAAATGGGTTCCCTAGTGAAGCAGCTTCTGTTTGAAGTCCGCAAGCAGAATGGAGGGAATACACACCCGTCTAGTTCTGAAATAGGCACCATAGTGTCGGAAGTTGCAGGTGGTGAGGAGATCATGGAGGAATAGGTAGGTTTGAGGAAACTGAACCCTCAGAAGATACAGGAAGAAACAGCCACAAAAGCACATGTATTGAATGTGTCGAAATGTGTTGAGGTAGTGCATGCAACAGTGGAGGTTCGTACAAAAATAAGAAGCCCTTTAGTGTCATTCAATGTAATTGAATAGGGTTTGTTGCTTTTGTATTTGTTTGGAATTTCATGTGATGTGTAGTAGGTAGACATGAAATCTCAACTACTAAATTGTGGATGTCATTGTGAGTTTAAAGGATGAAGGCACGATTGATAAGTCAAGAAATGTAAAGCAAAAACCCAGCACTTTGCCAGTGCTGGAGCAAATTGAAGAAGCAATAGATGTTACAAAAGCAAAAAAGGATTAAGGGAGCGTCAAGAAGAGGAAGGGCGAGGGTAAGAAATTGTGGGCAGACATAAGTTATCAATCTAGGCGTTCAACGTTGACTGGAGGGAAGATTGGTGAGAAGATGAAGGAGGTGCAAGAGGATCCCAAGGTGTGATGGACTGCCATGACTTTATTCAATGTTGCAGTAGTTTATGGTATTGTGTGTGCAAAAGGGGTGAGAACAAGGTATAATTTTTATAGGTGAACATATAATTATGGATTGAGTGTTTTTTAAAATGGTAGATGGTGCAATGTTAGACAGAATGTAGGGAGGTTCATGTTATGGAATATGTTTTGGACGTGTATGAGTTCTGTTGAACATGTTTGTGGATTAGGTGCCATAACTTGAACAAAAGCATGTGTGCATAATTAGAAGCAGTAATATGTAGAAGAAAACAAGTGCTGGTGGTCATAATCTCTATTATGTGACTGATTGCAGTCATTATTTGCATGATGCGACTGACCATAGTGGTAATCTTTAGTACATGATTGGTGTCAGTCATATTATGCAGAATGTGACTGTTGGCAGTCATATACTGCTGTGCATCACTAATGCTAGTCATATTCTATAGTATATAACAATTGTCAGTCATATTATATATTTTAGAGTAAATGGCAGTAATATTTTTTAATATATAACTAGTGAAAGCTGTATTTTAAAATATATACGTAATGATGATTAAATTTTGTATTATGTGGGGAGTCATATTAATGTTTTTGTCAGATGTATTTGCCATACGTTTTCGTATGTAGCTTTGTTAACCTTCGATTATTTGTATCCATTTCTATTTAGAGGGATAGTAATTTCTTGTTTTGGTCTAAGAGGATCCTTTTGTTGTACAAAGTGTATGAAAAGGAGTATTCGTATTTCTCATTATATGAAGTCGTACCATGAAGTATATTTTGTCGCAAGTTGTGGGGGTCGATAATTTTTCATCATTTAAATAAAGTGACACTACTATTCCAAGTGTATAATAGTGGGTGTTTTACTTTTGAGGTCTCAAAAGTGTTCCTGAGTCGTATGTATTTATGTTTCATAATTGATATTTTGTTGTTGTATGTGTTGAATTTATAATTGTTATAATACCATGACATTGAATACTAAATTGTTGATGTGCATGTAGATTGGAGCAAGAGGCTCTAGAGAACAACATTTGGAATTTGATTCCAAATTAATGGAAGAAGAGCCTACCAAAAGGAGGGGGCCAATGAGGGCCGCAAAGGTTGGAAAACCTTCAAAGAAAAAGAATATTTCAGGGAAACTGAAGTTTCTACCGGTGAGAGTTTCGGATGATTCACGAAGAAAGGTACTTATGTTGAATGTCTTGGATTTTCTATGTGACATCCGACCACTGCATGATGGAAAAGAATGGGGGTTAGGTGGTACGATCCATTATGAGAGAGAATTCGGAGTCAAAATTAAGAAAAGGGAAGACTGTGCAACTTTTGTGACAATGCTGCACTATCGATTTGATGTGGGGATATGGGCTCCAATTGGAGAGGCACTTCTACAAGAAGTGGCTCGATTCCTAGCTCGGGGGACACCCATGAAGTGGTGTTTTTTATGGGGAAAGGAAATTGGTGGTGGAAAAAGAGACTTGCATGATTTATTTGACATGATACCAGATCCAACCCATGGATCGGCTAGGGTACTTCAAGTGGACTGGGATTCCACAGCTACCTCTAAGTCACCTGGTACAAATGTATTACACATTGCTGCATGGGATCCTCTAGCTTCAGAAGACAACTTCCTAAAGAACATGAAAGGACCCTTTGAAGTTTTTAGTCAAAATCCTTCCGACATTGAATATTGTGTGATGTTCTTGGACAAGGCAATCAGTCAGTTACAGAATCCATTGCCCAAGGTATGTATTTTTGAATATGTTGTTTGCCTTTCAATTTCAGAAGTGAAAGTGAAGCTCTATCGTTTGTTTATTTAATGTCTACAACCATTGTAAATGTAAATGCAGGATGCACAAGGTGGGAAAAAATATCTTCAAGGTTCTCGAAGCTCAAAGAATGAAAGTCCTACCGCCTTGGCTGTAGGGTTGAAAGTGAAGGTGTTCGATGTGGACGATGACAACAAAGCAGAAGACAATGTAATTGCGCATGGAGTCATAGTGAATGTTGTAGGAGGTTCACTTCATGGACGGCTCATTGAAGAGGGCAATGTGTCTATAAGCATAACATCTGTGGTTCCCGGATCAGAGATGGTTCTTTTATATGAGGCAAACAACAACGACGACCCTCCTATGGTGCATGTAGGTGATGCTGTGAAGTCTGTGACAAAGTGGCCCATTGAAGCGTTGGCTCCTTTAAACGAATGAGTGAAGGTATGCAGTAGTGAATTGCTCACTCTAGTATAAAGTGAGGTGTGTGTTTATGTGTTCTCAGTGTGATTTTTTTCATATGTGTTTTGAAGTTCAGTAATAAATGTCATTGAAGTGCATTCTGGAATGTATATCCATGTTTTGTGATTTGAGAAGTTGCAAAGACATGTTTAGGATATGATATTAGAGTGTGAATTTGATTTTCTTTGTTTAAAAGACAATATGATTTCTAATTATAGAGACTATTAGTAGAAGTCACTCATAGCAATGAAAAACATGAATGAATAATCCACCAAGTAAGCTTAGGTAGTGTAGAACTGCTTTATCGCTTTTGAAATTCGTACTTCGAAATACATGTGAATACTTCTAAAAAAATATAACTAAGATCAGTAACATGGAATATGACTCATTGTAGTCATATTGCGTGTCATCAAAAAATATGACTGAACGCAGTCATATTGTATATCACTACAAAATGTAACTCAAAAGAGTCATATTGTACATCACTGCAAAATATGACTCATCTTGGTTATATTTGACATAATAAAAAAATATAACTCATTGCAGTCATTTTTTTATGTCACTAAAAAATACGACTCACTAGTCATATTTCACCTCACTACAAAATATGACTGACCGCAGTCATATTCCACGTCACTACAAAATATAACTCATCGCAGTCATATTCCATGTTACTGCAAAATATGACTGACCACAGTTATATTCCATTTCATTCAAAAATATGACTCGCCGCAGTCATATTTCACATCACTGCAAAATATGACTGACTGCAGTCATATTCCACGTCATCAAAAAATATGACTCACCACAGTCATATTCCACATCATCAGAAAATATGACTCACCGTAGTCATATTCCACGTCATCAAAAAATATGACTCATCGCAGTCATATTTCACGTCATCAAAAAATATGACTCGACCCAGTCGTATTCCACGTAGGATTTTTTTATTTTCTCGGGCAACCCAAATAAAAGTCAAAAACCCCCTAGGAAAGTCAAAGTATACGCCTAGTTGGCATACTATGGCTAAAAATGGGTATTTATACCCCTCGGAAAATATGATTGCCAATATGACTGATGTCTGAAGCGACTGCTTCTAAACGACTGGAGTCAGTCATATTCCGAGTCATCTACAGTGATTTCTGTGTCAGTCATATTTTTTGATTTTACGACTGCTTGCAGTCATATTTTGCAGTCATAAAACACTACTTTTGTTGTAGTGGAACGCACAAGGTCCCCGATTAACTCATGGATGATGGTTGCCCAATCCATCATCATTTTACCCTGAAGGCTCTCCAAGATGGCGGAGGCTACCTTCGCTACCACTCACCGCGGCTTAGTTGGATGGAGGATAGGATTAAGGAATGCTATCACATCCTGGTACTCCGAATTCACTAGGTCGGATACCTGATGACCTTCCTTCGGATTGGCGGGCGCCCGGAATTCGCCCTCCATAACCTCCTGATTCTTCTCCATGACCTTGTCCGGCGCCTCCCGGAACTTGTAGACGACCCTCCATGTGTTAACCACCTATAATTCTGGTTTCGCCTGGAGGGTGGTATCCAAAATACCACTTTCTAGACGAAGTAGGTCAGCCACCAGGCTCTCCTCCCTAATGCCCCACAGAACCTTCAGGAGCCCATCACACCCCATGTTGGTGAGGTTCTTCCGCAGGCGCACCAGCCGGTCCTCCATGGTAGGAACCTCCAAAACTACCTTCATCACCAAAATGGTCCTCAGTTGGGGCGGCAGTGGCGGCATCTCTTCGTCTGAATCCTCGGGTAGATCCTTCAACTTGCGCCGGCTTGCCCTGGAAGACATCGTGTTCACAGGAAAGCCTCACACAATCTCTCCCTAACTCTCCTGCTCACAAAATTTCACTCCGGTAACCCCTCCACGATCGCAACTCACACAGTCCCTCAATCTACCGAAATTCTTACAAAGCTAAGAAGACGGAAAACACCAGTGGAAGGAAAAACAAGGAAGTACTCGTACCCTCTGCCGGCTACAATCCTCCTCTTATACTGGCCAGATAGTCGGTTAGTCGGATGAATGTACGAGACAGGTTTTGGCGGCAAAACCCTATCCCTAATACAGATCCGGTTCCCGGTTTTTAGGGCCAGCCACTAGTAGAAAACAGGGTCAAATGTGACCAAACAAGAAATGACTGGTGACTAAAACGCTACTGGAAAATGACTACCAATCGCAGAAATGGCGCCAAAGCTGACCTGTCAAGGGCCACAGTCATTTAGTAGTCACTTCCTACAGTAACGAATAGCAACCGGATGAAATCGGCGACCAAAATTGGTATCATCTACAATTAAGTCTGTCTTCAATTGCCTTATAACTGATGTGGACTATCTGTAGTCATACTACAGTGATTAGCACTATAAGAAAACCTTGTTTTAGGTGACATTCAAAAAAACAACCGACGTCAAAGGGAACGAATTTTAGGTGACGTTGAAAAAAACAACCTGTATTTTTCATGTCAATAATGATGTCCAATGGAACATTAATGGAGATAATTGTTGACAGAAAAACATAGGTTGTTTTCTTCAACGTCACCTAAAATCCGTTCCCTTAGACATTGAAAATTTTGGTTTCTTCTAGTGTAGAATGTTTGTCGAGTGCCGATAGGACTGACGAATGACTGCCAATAAGACACCATGGAAATTCAAATTATAACTTTTTTATTATGATATTCTATAAAGGAATTATTTTATTACAGTCATGTTTTAGTCATAGACAGGGTGCTTCAGCTGACTATGGAAATACTAACAAATAACTTTGTCAGGTGGCTCAATGTGAAAATTGCAAAGAAACATTTTCCAATCAGACATAGAATTGTATACAAAAAACAATTGTATAAATTAGTGTGTGTCACGTTGTCCAGTAAATAATACAATATGTGATGCATGTGGATTTTTTTTATGAACACTCTAATACTTTGCTATTCACTTCTTCCGCAGCATCAGCTCCTCCACCACTAAGCTGGAACTCAGCACTAGCATCTGCATTGCCACTAAAAGATTTCTGAACAGCATCAGCTACTGCAAAAGCATCCATCACTGCATCACAAGCTCTTTCTTGTAAGTCAGGAACATCATCCCTGTTGTCAAATGCATCATCTATCATTTGTCGTGTGTTGATCTGTTCGTCTAAAACGGGTGGGCCATAGTTTGTTGGCCTCCAGAAAGCCGCCTCCCACTCATCATCTGACGAATCCCGTTGCCCAGGACCTCTCCATACTCGAAAATGTGCATCTCGACCATTGCGAATGAGGTGAAGTCTTACTGTGGAAAGTTTTAGTGTCCGATGACCCTTACACACTAAACATGGACAATGCATGGGCTGTATGTTTAGCAATCGAGCTCTATTCACCTCGCAAACCCATAGGCGATCATCACGAAGTTCTTGCCTCCTGCGGTTAGACAATGGTGCCCTTGCTGGCTGCATGCTGTACACTGTGACAAAGGATAGGAAAGACTACAGTCTGCACAGTATGTTTGTTCTGCATTCCAAAGAATACATTCTGTTGTCAGTAATATATTGTGGAGGTAAGCATTCATGTTTTTGATAGTCAAATGCGGCACTTCCACTACATTTGTATGCTGAAAATGGCAAGTTCACCCCCACAAAATATGGAAATAACTAATCATTTATAAATCACAGCATGTACATTTATAAGCTAGAAATGGAAACCCACCTATAAAATGGACATACAAATTGCCTCTATTGATCTCACTAGCTATATACATTCATGGAATTTCTTTTAAACATGACCTCTACAAGAAATGGACATTAAGATGCTTCTAGTCTAGGATCTACATTCATGCAAATGAATGGTAAGGCTAGATGAACTAAATTATTGCACACAAAATTGCCTCCATTGATGCCAAGAAATTATTGCAATTACAATGCAATACCTAAAAATAATTGGAAATGAATATGCCTCTACTAATCACTCTTTATTCCAAAAATTTGAATAGGAATTCAAACTACATTCATGCAATTAGAATGTGAAGCCAAAAAATAATTGGAGATTAATAAAATGTCTTTCCCTATTTAAAGTCTAAATTCTTGCAATTAGAATGTGAAGCCCAAAGAAATTGCAAATGAAAATTATCCTACTCATGAAACTACATAGTGGCAATTAGAATGTGAAGGCCAAAAAATATAAAAACCAAATTCACTCTATTCATGCAACTCCATTAATGCAATTAGAATGTGAAGCCCATAAATAAATGGAGATAGTAATTACTCTAACTACCTATGGAATTACATTTCTACAATTACAAATTAAAGTGAAAGCCCAAAAAAATAGGAGATTGATAAGGGTTTTTTTCCATGAAATTACAATCTTACAAGTCCAAATGTGAAGCCCCAAAAAATTGGAAATGGTAATTCCTCTACTCATGCAACTACATTAATTAGTCAATTTCAATGTAAAGCTAGGAGTACCTCTAATGATCTTTCTTCATTTATGCAAGTATTATGCAAAGTACTCATATGATTGAATTGAACATGCCCAACATGTTATCCGTTGCAAGCACAAATTAAAAAAACAAAGGCTACAAAATAACAAATTGCAATTGCAATGTGTTGTCCATTTGCTATAGTTAGCTTTACAGAAAGTAAAGTTAAAACAATATGGAGACTATATATGAACATGCATCTTAGACTCATAGTAACTGCATTCAGCCTTAGCGAAAGAGAAGTCCACAGAAAATTGGAAACCTATTACAATTTGCAGTCCCATTAATAGCTATGGACAACACTTGCAGAAAGACAAACCCTCCTCAAATATAGATGGACATGCTTCTCATACGTACGCCCACTAGCTAAATTCATCTGTAGCAAAAGAAAAGCCATGTAAAATTGGAGATCAAAATGAAACTCCTAATCCCATTGTATATATTCAACACATTCTAAAGCAAAGTCAACAAAAAATGAAAATAACAATGCATTCAATAATCCAACTACATTTAGTCAATTTCAATGTAAAGCAAACCAAAGTTTTATGATCCCACTTGAGTACTTGTAAAACAAAATATCTCTTTCTGGGGTTGAAATAGTACCTCAGTTTGTTTAATGCATGAATGAACACCACAGCTCTATCCTTATCGACGGTCACTATAGAATAATTATAGGGTCATTCATGTAAAAATGACTACCAAAAGACTTCAATACAGATAGTAACTCCAAGACAATGACTTAGAAATGAATTAGTGCAGTCATTTTAGTAGGACTCTTATTGAAGTTCTATTTTAATGACTTATACGTTATTTAGATAGTACTGCCGTCATTCAGAGCTCAATAATTATTATAGAGGCAATGACGTGGTAGTGGACATGTTTTCCAAACAATCATGAGACACCTTTCATGGTTCTCATATAGTTTGCATTCACTTACTTGGTTGTAAATACTTTCACTCTGACAGACATTACTTCATTGATTCCGTTGTTGAACTGCTTGTTTCCATGGCCGTCAAGTCTCCCATCCATGCTGCTACTATACTAGGCACAATTCTATGGCTAATGGTTACCACATAATTAAGATAATTACACCTAAAACCGTCCAAATAAACTTTTAGCATAGTTCCCATTATAATATTGAAATTTCTTTTTAAGTACTTTTTTTGTTAGTTGCTAGGAGATTCTAAACTCTCTTAGAATACCTTTTTTGGACACCATGCAAAAAAACTATGAATTTTTGAAGTGCTAAAAATAGATTGTTCTAAAGTCGACCTTACACTCTCATAAACAATGGAAGTACCTGTCAGCAAAATGACTAGTTACATGGACGATTTTTGGAAAAGGTCACTGCTAGGTGTAGTTACCTTATTGGATGGTTGCGTTGGATGCAAAACAACAATGAATGCACACCCTTCTAAGGTTCATTAACTCCATATACAAGACTATGTTAAATAGTGAGTCTTCATTTGCAAGGCTTTAGATATTCTGATCTCCACATTCTATACTAGCACAATTCTGAGCACCTACTACTACTTGAATTACATTCATATAAAGCTAGTCTGAATTGTGTATTGATGAAATTATTGTGATTAGGTGATCATGCTACATTGGTGAACACCTAAGTTACTTAATTAGAATCTATAGTTCAAAATTTGATTGTAGCATGACTACTTGAATGTCAAATGATTGCAGCGCAAGATTGGAATGAGTAGTGCAATTAGAAATCAGACTGCTTCATGATTACTCTATGTCAAAGATTGAGTTCAAATGTTCAGTTGTGCATTACCTTAGTTGTTGTCTATGCACACCCTAAATTTGCTTGCTTTCTCCTTAGTTTGAGCTCCTTCTTCATCATGTCTCCTTCCTCAATAGGTCTCCTTCCTCAGTAGGTCTCCTTTTGTGTGCTCCTGATTCTGCATTGCTTCACTAGTCTTCTACCTTGACCGCATTCTACTTCTGCAACAAAGTAACTATGGAAGATAGTGAAATTCCTCAGAAATCACTTTACGAGCTTGCAAGAGATGCACGTGTGAAAGAGAATTAAAAACGCTTGAAACCACTAAAAATAGTAGCTGCAGCCTTGTGAGTCTTGTAGCACCCAACAAGTTTGTGTCAATGACTGAACACTGTGAAGATAGGAGCTAATGTGTTAGATTTGAATTGCCAGCTTTTATGAGGCTGTCAAAACCGCGGCAAATTTGGCGGCAGTTATCTCCTAGTGTCTCTCTAGTGCTTTGGAAGTCATATACTCTGGAAATGAGAACGGATAGTCATTAAAAAGTACTTTCATGTCTTTCTTCTATCATTCCTAAGACACCAAATGACAGCAAGGAGTCTCCAATGCTAGACACGTGTCAAAATCTGCTTGCACTGTCGTTTTAGTGGCCCCGATTTTGTCTCTCAATTTCCGGAGTTCTAGGCGCCGGTGAGTTATGTTTCTGGAGCTCCAACTCTGATGCATGTTGGAATCTTTCGTGAGTTGGGTTTTAGGGCATGTTGTTGATAGCTCCATGTTCTGTGCTGTCTCCCTCCACTGCTAATTCTTGAAACGACTTGTTGTCTTCAGTTACAAGGTGGTTGCTCAGGAGGGGGAGATTCGAAGCAGCAAGCAGCAGACCGGTAGTGCTCCACCTCGTCGAAGCAAGCGCCTGCACTTGCACGTCGTCACAACAGAGGAGACGGAGTGCACAACGAAGGGGGAGGCCAACGACACCATTTGTAGCGACTCCATCACTAGTTCGGAAGGTGAAGGGTACGTGTTTCTTGAATCCATCTGAGATTGTGGGTGGGTGTCTTGTGAGCCGCTTCAGATGTTGGTGCAGCAAGTGACGCTAGGGTTTTGCCGATGTACAATAAGTTTTTTAGATTTTGGCTCTTCGGTGTTTTGGGCCACAATTTAGTTTGGCACTAAAACGCATTTCCATTGATCTGCAAGCAATTTCTGTCATGAGCGGGATTCAAAGCCGCATGTCTAGTTTCCTCTCTTTCTGCGAGCATGAGCGCCGACTGTTTTCTACCTACAATTTCGGTCATGAGCAGGATTCCAAGATAACTAGTTCCCTTCTGTAGCTAGAATGTCCAGAACCGCTCCAAGTCGATGAAGCATAGCGGAGAGTTTGTGGATTTTTCTTGCTTGTGGGCACGTAAGATGCGGTTGGCACTCACTTGATGTTCACGATGCCACACCCTTGACTCTGAGATTTGGGCATGCAAAGACTCACCGCAACCTCATCGCAATGGACTTCGCTGCGAAAAGCAGCAACTGTATTGTAGAAGACCATATCCAAACATTCAAGCAGTGTTTTTGAAGGCTGATTTTGAACAGGCCGAAGCACGTCAGGCCGTATGAGGTCAACCCGAAGAAGATCAAACTAAAACAAGTCCAGTTGATTCAGGCCAACTTGACTCTAACCTCGTCGCAGCAGAGGAGACGGAGAGAATTTCTTAGACCATTTGTGGGTAGGCGGGTGATCAAGGGTCTGAGGAATTTGGGCAACGTGTGCTTCTTCAACTCGGTGATGCAGAACCTGGTTGGGGTGAGTATGCTTTGTGAGCATTTCAGAAATTGGCTAACCATTTATAATTTCTAGAATTGTATTTGACGATAATATATCTCGTGAAATGAGAATATTTCATGAAGTAGTACACCTTGAAGATATGAACCCATCCTAAGTGAGTCCTTAGGTTTTTATAGGTCATATGTAGTGTTGTTGTAGTTGTGTGGAAGTGATTCTTTTTGCTCTTTTGCCATGTTAAAGTGCCGTCTCAATCATAGAAGAGTCATTGTCTAGTCACACAGTCAACTGTAGTCATAGTAGAGTTACTTTGTAGTCACATAATTACATGCAAATATAACAGAGTCACTACGTAGTCATAGACTAGTCAAAAGCAGTCATGAATCTAATATTTGTTTTTGTTGTCAGCAACCTTGGACTCTTCAGAGGACGATGGAGTTCTACCAACATTGAAGAAGACAACACAGAAGCAACCTAGGAGTGCTTTTTCTTTAGCACTTGTGCCTGCAGGTGGAGTCCATGGAGGTCGAGACTCTTCCCACATGCCTCCACCGGGTTATTGGGGTTCTAGTCCATAGATGCAGGGTGGGTGGAATCAATATCCTTCCAATATACCTCCACCACCATGGCCTTCAAGTAGTGGACCTCCTTATGGCCCTTATCATGGCTCATGGCCAGGTGCATTGCAAGATCCTGGCAATCGTTCTCTGGAGAGTGAAGGCAGAGCTGATCGATGTCAAAAGCGACATCGAAATGAGACTTTTGTTGCACACAGGAGTGTGGAAGGCAAGAAACCATATCAATTAATAGTGAAGGCCGGTGGAGAGATTGATACCACATGCGACAGCAAGAATGCTTGGGACCATGCTATGCGCGTAAGCAGTAGTCCACGAATTCTTGACATGAGTGATTGAGTGTGGTGAACTGGGAGTCTCAAGAGCCAAACTCAGTGGCACTTCTTCGTGAGACTTTGGTAAAAGACTTTGAGTTCGTTGGCCACACTCTCAGTGTGCAAGGGTTTCGATGTGCCATCAAAAAATACATGAAGGCAGAGAGGGCTAGGCTGAAGGTGAGATTTATGTCAGGCAAAGAGGCTTGTCCATCTCATATTGACCCCCTACAATGGGACAAATTGAAGGTGTATTGGCAGACTGAAGGGCAAGTGGCCAAAACAACGAAGATGGTGGAAGCCCGTGGCCACGTGAAGGATTATAGTACCATGGGTAGAAAGGGAAGAGTAGGGAAGGAGTTGGCAGTGGTAAGCTTAAGTTTTTTGGTTTGCTCCCATATTTTTGAGGACCTTAGGCATAGTCAACCACAGATGTTGATTATATTGTTAATAAGGTTAATGTTGTTTTTCCCTCTAATTGCAAATAAAAAGAAGAGAGCACAGCCCTGGCCTAACCAAAATAAAAGAAGGGATGCAAGAGGCTGAACCCACTAGCGCTATGATGGAGGTGAGATTTCCATTTCAATTTGAATATACCATCTACTGAAGTCATTCTGCATTGGGATTGTCATGAAGATATATATATTTTTTTAATTCCTTAGGTGATTGCTCTTGCACGTTATTTTTTTCATTTGTTGAAGAAGGTAGCATGTACAAGTTAAATGCAGTCATTCATTTGTCATACTGTAGTTATATACATTGCACGCAATGTTTCAAATGACTAACAAAGTCCAATGTTGGTGTAGTTGTAGTCATATATTAGTTTACATTGCAGTCATTTCAATGACTACAGACTAGTGTAGCTTTTTGACAAGTAGTTTCATAGTCATATGTGAATTTATACTTTAGTCATTTTGATGACTATTGTAGCACTGTACCAGTAGTTTTATAGTCATATATGAAATAACACTTGAGTCGTTGAAATGACTATTACAATCTTACCTCAATAATTTTGAAGTCATATAAGATAATAAGAGTTTTCTTAGAGCTTTCTGGTACTTTGCTTGAAGGCCCTGGTTTGTTGAAGAGGCCATGATTCTAATGTGAGATGAATTATTGTGGCATGTAGGGTGCCAGAGGGGCAATTCGCACTAAGCTGATAGCAGTAGAGGAGAAACAAAACAACATGGTAGAGGAGCAGAAGCACCTTCAAGGGAAAATGACCCAGATGTTGCAATACCAATCAGAGAACACCAAATCCATGGACGAAATCATGAATATGTTCAAGGATCTCTCAAACTGCTTTTCATCAACCCAAACCTCTAGCCCAAGCTTGGGCCTCTCTGTTTTGGAGACCCAAGCACCACTTGCCACAACGAAGGAATACGTTGTACAGACTCGCTCTAGAGCTCCCTTGAAGACACCTCCAGCAGCTCTCTCTATACAGATGTCAGAATCAAGCAGTGATTCTGACACTGGCAAAGGAGCACCTTCAATAGCAAAGATTGAAGAGCCTACCCCGGTGATACAAGAGCCGCCAATGGAGGATGTACTTTCCTCGGATGTTGATCCTATAAATGTTGACCTAGTAGCAACTGTTGAACCATCTGCTGTTGCCACAGTAGTTGAGGTTGGAGGTCCTACCCAACGACCTCCTCGGACTTCTCCAAGGATGCAAAAGGTGCTTGCAAAGTCAACCACGGAAGGCAATTCAACACCACAAGATAATTCAGTAAAGGTTAGATCGTTATTAGGACATAGAAGTGAATACCAAACATTTTTAAATTCACAATGACATGTTAAAAGTTGGTAACAACCTTGATGATGTTGTCAATGTCTTTGTAAAAGGATTCCTAAGTGAATAGACTTGTGATTCCATTTCATTCAATTTTAGTCCTACATGTTCCCTCACTTATCATGTATTCACTAAATTAACCTTGTATTCTTTGCATTTTGCAGTCAAAATCTGGCAAGGGAGGAGCAAGGCCAAAGCCCATTCAGAAGAAAAAAGTGCAGGCAGAGAAGGTAAAAAAACATGTCTATACAGAAGTTTCCTTAATAAATGTTAGAGGATAAGTGGAGTTGTAATTACAATCATGTTTTTTTAAATTCTCTAATTGGTTGCATGCACTTGCTACTTCAAGACAGAGGGTGCCCACATAGTCACAAAGTAGTCATTTTTGTGGTTATGTCTACATAGAAACTGCCCAAATAGTCATAATATAGTCATTTCTATGCTTATGACTACTTGGGGACCAAAGTATATGACTCTAGGTGAACTACTAGGAACCAATTGTCAATCACTCCCCTACACCGATAGTATATGTAGCCATAGTATTGATTGTATGCCTAGTAAGAGTCACTTGTGCAAGATCAGACTAGAACTTGACACCTTCATTTTTTGTGGCAGTTCATTTGTGGGCAAGAAGTATTTTTGCTGAATCCAAAGAATTTGAAGCAGAGCGTTGCTACGGGTACCATTAGCGGATTGGGTGAGCAGCACAAGTTCCATTTTTGCACTATTCCTGACTCTTGCTACAAAGTGGATGTCAAAGAGGCCATTTGGCCACAAGTGACACTGATGTTCCCAAATGCGGCTGATGACCAAACAAAGGTGAAGGACGCTGTGGGTTCCTGTACTTTGTGGGAGGGAAAGTTCATCAAAGTTGCTCTCTCAAGTCCATAATTGTGGTATGGGCTTAGCTATGTGTCTAGGACTTCTAACTGTGGATTGTAGACAAACCATTTTCAGAGATAGATGATGTGAGTAGGAGTGTAAGAAACATGTTTGTCATCAATGTGGTCATAGCCATCATGATGTCCCCTTTTTTTAAATATAATATTATTTATATTTTACTTGTCATTTCTTTGTAACAGCCTTAGTATATATGATGTAAGCACTATTGTCAAAGTCATTTGTCCTTGTGGTTATTAAGCCAAAATTTGACATCTTTATGTTTGAAAAATATGCATCTCTAAGCTGTTCATCATATACGGATTATCAATGGAAAAGAAGGCTTTGTTGGAATGGTACAATTTATACATATTTTCTTCATATATGTCTTATAGCACTCTTTTTGAACTATACAATGACTACATGAAACCATACCCTAGTCATATTATAAGGCCGAGTCATTTTGCAGAATGACCCGATCAAGCACATCCCTGACCATATTAATCACTACATTCAATTGAATAATATCTAATTTATGACTACGATAGCCTCAAATATGACTACAATATGACTGCATTCACCTCCGAAAAAACTGACAAATGACTACAGCAACCTTGAATATGACTACAATATGACTAACCTGAGATCAAGTATTCTGCATTTCAGCTCAAAATTTAGTCGTTATCCAATAGAATCACTCCAATATCAGCCGGTAAAAAACCGCCAACTCAGCAAGTTGGATCTGTAGCCACATGGCAACGCACCATTGGAGGTGTCCATATTATCACATCTAGATGAAGTTCCACATCAGCATACGATGAAAAAAAATGATCATGGTATAAATGACTGTCTTGTCCATAATCACTCGTCCTCTATGACTCTAAGCCCAAAATCTACTTTCAGTCATACTATCGTCATAAGTGTCCAAAATGACTGGTTATGCAGTCATACAGAGCAGTCATTGATAGCCCCTTTTCTACTAGTGAGCACTGTCATCCGATTTCCGGAACTTTCTAGGGTTTAGGATTTTAGATCTAATAAAATTTTCCCGGATCCGGAAATCCGGTTTCCTTAAATTAACCTAACTTCTTAGGAGAACTCAAAAACTTTCCTTTTTAAGGGAACAATTTTTGAAATTTCCCGTCATATGCTAGTATTCTGGGCCTAGCATGTAGGATCACATTCCCACACACCCTCCAGGCGAAACCAGAACTGTAGACAACCGAAGTGTGGAGAGCCGTCTACAAGGTCCGGATGGCACTGGACAAAGTTATAGAGAAGAACCAAGAGTGCTTGGAGGGCGAGTTCCGAGCGTCGGCCAACCCGAAGGATGGGCACTAGGTGTCCGACTTAGTGAATCCGGAGTATCGGGATGTGGTAGCATTCCTCAACCCGATCCTTCACCCAACCAAGCCGAGGCAAGTGGTAGCCAAGGTGGCTTCTGCCATCCTAGGAAGCCTCCAAGGTAAACTGATGATGGACTGGGCCTTCGTCATCTACAAACTAACCGGAAATCTTGTGCATTCTCTCCGGCAGGGGAAAAAGGGTGGGAGCCCTCTTTCGGCTTACATCTCCCACCTATATTTCCAACACTCCTTGCTTAAGGAAAACCAAGAGACCGCCTATCAAGAATTGGTGCAATTCTAGAAGTACGGAGGAGAAGAACTTTCTTCCCGGGAAGGACCAGATGATGAGGAGATGGATGATGAGGAGCCGTCCAGCCCCTGGCGAAGAGACCCTGGTGACAGAGGACTCCATCGGCAAGGCCAACAAAGGACCCTTCTACTCCGTAGCCTTTGGAGGAGAAAATTCCAGACCAGCAAGAAGAAACCGGACCTGCTCCGCAAGAAGCCCCATCGGCTCTCCATGGAGTTGGACCGGTGCAACCGCAAGTTGGTCTAGTTTAGGCCGAGGCCGGACCTTCCCGGCCCAGACCAGAACCGGAGGAAGAAAAATGGACCAAGCTCCGACTAGGGGGGACACCCTTGGAGGACATGGCCCAACACATAGTATGGCGGGCGGACGATCTCACGAAGATTCTCATCAACTATGAGGAGACTCTCAAGCGGGTGTGCCGGAAGATGGCACTGTCCGATCAGAACGCCATCTTCCGGAGGATGGACGCGCTGGTGGCGGTGGAGAAGCAAAACGCCCTCTTGATCGAGGAGCAGAAGCGAATGGTGACGGAGTTGGGAGCGTTACGAGTAGAGAAATGGCCCCTGCTGGATCGAATCCGAGAGTCGGTAACCAAGAACGTCAGCTTGGAGGGGGACCTGCGCACAACCCAAGAGACGGCGAGAGTCACCAAAGAGGATCACCGCCGATAGATAGAGACGCTGAGCCAAAGTGTGGTCCAGCTCCAGAGCTCCTTGGAAGTGCCGGCGGACTACATCAACAAAGCCCGGTTGTTCGAGGCTAACTTCGACGCACTTCAGCTACCAGCTCAAGCCGGGTGCCCATTATCAAGTGCTTACAAGAGCAAGCGAGACGGATGGACGCCTCATGAGCCAAGATGAAGGAAATGATGGAGTACCTGGCTCCCATAGGGTCAGATCCGGTAAATCTCTCTTCCCCTTCCACCCAAACCTTGCTGGTTCCGGAAAGTAAAGAACCGGAATCCATCGCTATAGAAGTATCACCGGTGGCACCTTCTGCGCCGGAACCTTTACCACCGACGGAGATGATAGAAGAGGTGGATTTGGGTGCCGTGGTACCCCAAGGTGGTGAGAACCTTGTTCCGATGACACCGATCATTGATCTTACGGGTACTCCTCTGGAGTCATGAGGAACTCGAACGGTGCAGTCTTCTCCTCGCCACAAACAGACCCGGAAGGATTCTCGAGGAAGTCCAGAAGTTCCGATAGTTGGAATCCGGAGCGTAGACAGCGACACCAACAACACGGGGGGTCCAATTTGGAGAGCAAGGGGTCCGGATCTATCTTCTCCAGGAAGTAGCCGGAAGCAGATTAATCTCGACTTATTGAAGGACCTCATTTTCCCCAAGGATAAGGATCCGGCGGAATAGTAGGCAGTAGAGTAGGCTAGTAGTAGTACCAAAGTCCGGCCGTCAAAGCTGGAAAAATAGGATCTAGGATTACTGAAAATCTAGCGGACCAATAGGAATGTTTTCTGGGATTTTCAAGATGATGTTAGTTTTAGTTTAAGTTAGGTTTTGATGGACCTTTTTGGTCATTTACAGCCGTCCCATTATTTTTAGCGTGTATCTTTTTTGAGCTTAATCCAAGTATTTGGAGGTTTCCATTCTCTATCTTTTTGTATTCGGTACATGCTTGTGGTGTGTGTGGGTCCATTCGTGCTTTTCCGGATGCTGAGAACTTACCTTGAGTAGCAAGAGTCGACTTTGTAAGTGATTTCCGAACGTCTCTGACTTGACGGGGAGAGCGGCCGGATTGTTTCGATAGTAGTGTTAGTATACTACCGCCTGGATGCCGGTATAGCCTGAGGGTAGGATACGGCCTTAGGTAAAAGGGTATCTAAAAGGCTGCTAGCAACTTCTGTGTACGGGAGTTTTGCAAGACGTGCCCGAATTCCGGATTGCCGGAATTCCCCGTAGACGGAGTCAAAGCCCCGGCACAATGCCCAAGAGAGTATGAGAAGATCTGCCCGGTCGACGAGAGGCTCAGTAATAGGGTAGGCTAGAATGTCGTTGTAGTCCTTGACCGTCCCTGCGTGACCTGGTCCGGTAAGCATTTTGGATCTGTGAGGTGACAGAACAGAAGGACACTTCCGGTCCTTTGTGACAACTCATATTTTTTATTTTTCTTTGTTTACCTTTTTAAGTGGAATGGAAATTAGAAATAGGGATCCGGATCCATCAAAAGGGAGAAAGATAAATAAAAAATAGTCACAAAAGGACCTTACGGAGCTAATCCGGTTTTAGGTAGAAGCGGATCGGATTAGATTTCTAACCGGAATGGATTTCCATCCGGATTTTTCTTGACCGGATTAGAGAGAACCAGACCGGATATCCGACCGGTCATAAAGACAGTCCAGGGAGTCAGAACTATATAAAGTCTGACCCTGCCCATTTGCAAGTCTTTGGTTTTTCATGTGTTGTCTTAGCGCCTGACGCTTTTCCGCTTATAGCGGCAGTACAAGAGGACCCGATAGTGAGTGAGGGGTGTGAGACGGAGAGATCGCCTTCGGGCACGAGTGGATGAGACACAGAGTGCGAGCGAATACGGAACCGTGAGAGACTGAGAGTGTGAACGCACCAGGAGATTGGTTTGTAGGTGGGGCGGAATATCAGAGTGTGAGCACTTTCTTCTAGGACCGTAGAGAGTGAAACCGGGTAGAGCTACCTTCATGCCGCGGCTGAACCGGAAGAGACTAGGCGCTAGCACCCCGCCCCCGAGTGAAGTAAGGTTGAGGAAAGTGGTTCCGGTCATGCCGACCAAGGATCCGGAAAAGGGAGAGCTCAGGGAGGACTTAGTGTCGATGGGTTGTCAGGGATTATCTTTGAAACCTTGGGGTTTCAAAGATGAGAGAATGATTAGGGAAATCCTGAGTGGCGTATCGAATCAATTTGATAACACCCTGAGAGGGAATCCGGTCCAATGGACCGAGGCTTTGTAGTGGGACGTGTACGGGTTCCAGCCGAGAGGACTCGGGCTTGCCAGTCGGAAGGATGACTTTGTCCAGGGTAAGTTTGGAAGCGTTGTAAATCAAAAGGATGGATATGCGGTAGAGGACTGCCTCGATGACCGGGAGCGTCGCTTGCTCCAGTTCCTGGTTTCGGTTTTGCATCCGAAAAAGCCCACCAGGTTGACCATCACCCTGGCTAACACGATCTTCGGAACATTGAGCGGAACCCGGAAAGTAGACTAGGGCCGGATCTTCTTTGATCTGATGTCCCAGCTTACTACAAGAGTGGGGAAAAGTAGGGCTACCCCACTGTGCCCTTATGTGTACCACCTCTATCAGCAATAGAAACTGCTGACGGAAGTGGAGCTGAAGGTATGGAAGGCCTAGGAGCGAACTATGAAGTACGGTGAATCCGAGTCCAACTAAGAAGCGGATTCCGGAAACGAAACCGAGGAGGAGGAAGAAGAAAAAGAAAAAGAAAAAGAAGAGGAGGAATCGCATGTCCCCTCCAAAAGGCAGAAGACCACACCTATCCGGAATCGAAGAACACCTCCGGTTCAACCCCGATCGTCCAAGACAGATGTGCCACCAGGACCGGATGTGGCATCCGGATCAGGATCCGGAGATCCGTTTGACGCGTTGGTCGGGATCTTCTACGGAATCCGGGCAAATTGGGAAGTTAAGAAACGGACGCTCGGGGAGATTGCGGAGTTAATTGGAGCGGAACCGAACAGTCAGTTGCCGCAGCGGGTAGCTGAGTGTGTCATCAATCCGGATGAGCTCCGGAAGATGAAGGAGGACAGCAAGCGGCAACATGATGAGGTGGACACCCTCAAGGCCAAACTTTTCGCCTTACTCGAAAATGCCAACGCAACAAGGGAGATGGCGGAAGAAATGAAGAAGCTGGCCGCGGAGGTGAAGGACGTGCTCGGAGAACCCGGAGCGGCGGTCACCAAGGCGCGCCTGTTCGAAGAGGAGGTGCACAAGGACAAGAAGATATCCGGAACCAGGGTGGTGCACATCCTCACCAATTTTAAGGAGCAGATAGAGAAGCTCCTGTCGAAGGCACGGGAGTCAGCGGACCGGATCGTGGAGAGCAGCCAGAAATTGACGGAGATTCCAGTCCGGCTCTCTGAGATTTCACTTCCGGACTTGTTTCCGGAAGAGGCAGCTCAGGAACCGGGGAAGGACAAGACGCCTCAGTCAAGTAGGGCACAGAAGAAGACGCCCTCGACCGGACCGCAGTCAATCGACTTAGACTCCCCAGAAACTGAGGAAGAACACCCGGCTCTACCTTCGGATGGGGAACGAAACCGGAATCTAACGGAAGTGTTCGAGCAGTTGGAGAGACCTGACGAGAGCCCTACCATTGGATCCCGAGTATATGAGACGGAATAGGAAGTGTTGTAAAAATAAGAATTAGGAACCGGATTTATAGAGTATGAATCGGAATAGAATCTGGTTAGGATAAGGTAGGACCGGATTGTCAGCGCCTTCAGAGGCGGAAATTATGTATTCACTTTTTGCTTTTTGCTTTTTGTATATAATGCAGTCTCTGAGCTGGAGACTAGGAGAGTTCTTTTGGCATTTCCTTGTGTACTTTCCCTTGACTTTATTTTGTGTGTTCCTCCCGAGTGTTGGCAAGAGTGCACAGAGTTGAAGTAAGGTGGTATGCACGGATGAGTGGGCAGAGTTCTCCCTTTGATGGATGTTTCCGGTTCTAAGTATATATGAGTGGATTATGAAGAGTTAGAAGTGGATTCCAATGCCTCAGGAGCTGCAGAAGTTTAGTATTCCGGGTAAGAAATTCGTTGATTAGGCTAGGCGGATAGGGAGGGATTCCTTAGCTGCGCTAGAACTCTTGGGTGGGAAATCCGGTCGAGTATCCTGACTCCTATGAGGTCTTGCCCCCGTTGTGGGTAAAACGGAAGAACTTTTGTAGGTGTTGGAACGGACGGGTGCACTTGTAGCCACCGAAATTAGTACGGAACGGATCAGCGTCAAAGTCGTTGTAGTATGAGAGGATCGTACGGGGGGTCTTTGTGTGACCTGTGATCCGTGTTGCTATCCGGATTACTGTGAAGGACCAAACCGGATCCGTGTTAGTTAGAGGATCAGTGAATAGGAGAGTGGGTCTTCAGCCACTATAAGTCACAAAAGGAGTGGTGGGCCTACCACTTTCAAAAGCAAGTGGCGAACCCTCTGATGGTAAAACAGAGGCAAAACTAAACCGGGTTTAGGAAGGGTGGACCGGAACGGATCCGCTCCGTAGGACACTTAGGACCGGAAATTGCAAGGTCCAGAATTGAGAAGTTAGTCCAGAGACCGTGGAACTAGTAAAACCGGAAGTAGGATACGGTCCGGTCGTAGTCTTCCGGTTGGGTTTTGGATGTTCCGGCTTTCAGAGGTAGAATCGGAAAGTAGAATTGAAGGGATTAATTGAGTTTATCTCCTTATTAGAGTTAGCTACTTCACAAGATCTCGTGGATTCGATCTTTAGGGTCATTTTGTTATGCTCTAGGGTGATTTTTGTGGGTATAATAGGGAAATTGCTTACTCTGTGCTGCGACATCTTTGAAGAGTTAAGTTAGTGTTAGTATTGGAGATTGAGAGAGAAAAAGAGAGAGAGCGTGTTTCTGGACACGGTAAGCATCCGGACGGTGGATCTTGCCACTTGTCATTCAAATCTAGGGATCCCGGAAGGGGCGATTGAACGATTTCCGGAATTTTCCGGAATCCATCCGGCACTAGTGGCCGGGCCGGACATATAGTCCGAACTAGTAAGTAAGAGAGAAAGTGAAAATAGGATTGAGTTAGCCTATGACTCTGTAAACCTCAAGTCCTCGTGGAAACGATTCCGAAGCGATTTATTCTAAGTGGGCCCTTAGTGCGAATTAAGGGTTAACTTAAGGAATATTCGTCCGACTAATCACTACAACCTCTCATTTGCACCTGATAGCTCTAGTTTACCCGCCACACTCTAAGTTGGTTGCACTACTTCTGTGTGAGTGTGTTTGTTTCCCTTGCGTTGATTAGAGATTAGAGAAGAATTAGTTGTATGTATCTAAGTGTGGCCGGTTGAGATCGGGTGAGCGTCGCGAGAGAGTGTATGAGGATTGTCACAAGTGGTGTCGTAGCACAGGAGTCCAAAAATCCTTCTCTAAGGCTCAATATTTCTTAAAAGAGGCTTTAAAGTGACTCGAATATCGTTCCCACGAAGATCGAATTTCTAGGTTCACAATTACCGGAAAATGGTAGAGTGATGGTCATGAAATACAAAACCCCAAGCAAAACAATAGACCAGAACTCTACTTGGTCTCGTTGTTTTTTTGGACAAACACAACCGGATCCCTCCGGTCCAACAATTATTAATACATGTTAGACCGGATCTTCCCGATCTAACAACACTGACCGGATCTAATCTAATTTAATACCCACTTGTTTATCACACAGACTTTCTAATTGGTTGGTTTCTTACCCCACTTCTTTATACTATCCCGTAACTCTCCCAACACTTCTATTTACATACCTCTAGTAGTTTTCCGTATTTACGTTTTATAGACCGTAACCGGGATCCACGTTTCCACAAATCTAACCTTAACCCTTAGTATTCACATTCGGTCTGTAGCGATTAGTCGGACCAGTATTCCTCCAATTAGCCCTTAATTCACACCAAAGGCCTTCTTAGAGTAAACCGCTCCGGAATCGTTCCCACGAGGACTTGCGGATTACAGTTTCATAGGCTATCCTGGTCTAAGCACTCACTTTTCTCTCCGTCGGATTATTCCGGACTTCCGGTCGGGTCCGGACACTAGTGCCGGGTGGGTTCCGGAAGGATCCGGAAACCGTTTCAGTGTCCCTTCCGGGATCCCTGGGTTTGGATGACGAGTGGCCAGATCCACCGTCCGGATGCTTACCATGTTCGGAAACACGCTCTCTTTCACTCTCTCTTTCTAATACTAACAGCAACCTAACTCTTCAGGGACCGGAAGTGTCCTCCTGTTCCGTCGCCTCACGAATCCGGAAACTCTTCTAGATTAGGTCACACAGGGACGGTCAAGAACTACAATGACATTCAAACCTTTAACCGAACACTGAGCCTCCTGTCGACCGGCTGGTTTCTCCTGTACTTTCTTGGGCTTGCGCCGGGGCTTAACTCTGTTCTACGAGGAATTCCGGCAATCCGGAATTCAGGCACGTCCGGTAATACCTTCGTACACGGAAGTTTGCTAGCAGCCTCTCAGATACCCCTTTTCGCCTAAGGCCATACCCTACACGCAGGCTATACCGGCATCCGAGCAGTACTACCCTAACTTTACTGCCGGAACCATCCGGCTGATCTCCCCCTCAAGTTAATACATCCGAATACTCTCACAACATCGACTCTTGCCACACAAGGTAAGTTCTCAGTCCTGGAAACGCAAGAACGGACTCACACCTCTCACAAACATATACCGTACACAAGAAAGATAAGAGGTTGGATACTCCAACACACTTCATTATTAAAACTCCGAAAAAAAGGTACAATGCTGAAACTATGAGATGGTTGTGAATGACCAAAAAGGTCATTAAAAGTCCTACTTATACTAAGACTAACGACATCCTAAAAATCCTACAAAGCATTCCTACTGGTCCGCTAGATTTCCGGAAGATTCCAGATCCTATTTTTCCGGCTTTGACGGCCGGACTCCGGTATTGCCACTATACTATACTACTGTATACTATTATTTTGAATCTGGATCTTTCGGAGGGACATAGTCCTTCAGAAGATCCAGCTTTACCTCTTTTCGGCTACCCTCCGGAGAAAACAGATTCGGACCCCTTTGACCCCATCTTGGGATTTCCACAATACTGGTGTCCCTATCTACACTTCTAGTCCCGACTATCTGAATGTCCGGACTCCCTCTCGCATCCTTCTGAGTCTTCTTATGACGCGGAGAAGACTGTACCGGCCGACCGGCGTGAACTTCCGGAGAAGCGCATGTCAAGTCAATGGTCGAAGTCACCAACAGCAGGTCTTCACTTCCCGGAGGTACCACTGCTCCCCAGTCCACTCCTTCTGGTCTTCCGGCTGGTGGTGAAAGTTCTGGATTTACCGGGACCACTGGTGAGACCTCCGTAACCATAGGTTCCGGATTGTTGCTTTCCGGAACCACCAAAGTCGGCGCTGACGGGGGAGATTGAGGTGCCGGATCCAACTCTGTGGACGTAATGTACTCCATCATCTCCTTCATCGTGACCCGGGATGTATCCATTCGTCTTGCCTGCTCCAGTAAGCATTTGACGATAGGAACCCGGCTTAAGCTGGCGGCTGCATCAAGGTTAGTTTCAAACAGTCGGGCCTTGTTGATATAGTCTACCGGGACCTCTAGAGAGCTCCGGAGTTGAACTACACTTTCGCATAAGGCCGCTATCTGCCGGCGATGAGCTTCTTCTGTAAGCCGGGCTGTCTCCTTATCGGTGCGGATGGTGCTTTCTAAATCTACATAGCGAGATTCCGAGTTCCGGACTTGGTCTCGCAACGTCCAGTTTTCTACGCGCAAAGCCCCCAGCTCTGTTATCAAATCCTTCTGTTTTGCTATGAGGAGGTTGTTTTGCTGCTCCGCTGCTACCAATGCATCCATTCTCCGGAAAATGGCATTCCGGTCGGTTAGCGCCATCTTCCGGCACACTCGTTTGAGGGCTCCATCATAGTTCTCGCAGATCTGGAAGAGATCGTCTGCCCGCCACACCAGATGCTGAGCCATCTCTTGGATGTCTTCTAGAGGCGGCCCTCCCAATCGCATGGTTGACCGATCCCTCTCCTCCACCTCCGTCATCCGGGTCCGGGAGGGTCCGGCCTCAGCCTGAGTGGCGACGGTGTGCGGTCGTATCGGCCCAACCAGTTGCAAGGATGGTTGGACTCCCTTCGGAACAAGTCCGGTTTCCGTCTTTACTTCCTGAACCTCTTCTTGTAGTTCTGGTGTAGGAGACTCCTCTGACGGACTTACCGGCGACGTCCTATTCCGCCGTTTCCTCTTCTTTAGTGGAGAGACCGGTTCCTCTTCCTCAGTGTCCTCATCGTCCGGGCCGTCTCGGGTTGAGGGCTCCTCTCCTCCGTACTACTGAAGTTGGACTAGGTTCTGATACGCACTCTCCTCATTCGCCTTGAGCAGAGAGTGGTGGGCGTACAAATGAGACAAATATGTTGGAAGAGGACTCTGGCTCTTCTTTCCGGACCGGAGGGCATGCACTAAGTCTCCGACTAGCTCGTGGATGATGGCTGCCTAGTCCATCATCATCTTTCCCTGGAGACTCCCCAAGATGGCAGAGGCTACCTTCGCTACTACTCGCCGCGGCTTGGTGGGATGGAGGATAGGGTTGAGAAACGCTACTACATCCCGGTACTCCGGATTCACTAGGTTGGAAACCTGGTTACCTTCCTTCGGATTGGCGGGTGCCCGGAACTCTCCCTCCATCACCTCCTGGTTCTTCTCCATGACCTTGTCCGGCGCCTCCCGGAACTTGTAGACGGCTCGCCAAGTGTTCACCGTCCACTGGTCTGGTTTCGCCCGAATGGTGGTATCCAAGATACCACTTTCCGGACGAAGTATGTCCAAAACCAAGCTCTCCTCTCGGATTCCCCACAGCACTTCTAGGAGTCCGTTACACCCCATGTTGCGCAGATGCTCCCGTAGGCGCGCTAGCCGGTCCTCCTCCGTCGGAACCTCCGGAACCACCTTCATCACTGGGATGGTCCTCGGTCGCGGTACAAGTGCCGGCACCTCGTCCTCTGAATCCTCAGACAAGTCCTTCAACTTCCGTCGGCTTGCCCTAGAAGCCATTGTGCTCACGATCAATCCTCACACAATCTCTCCCTAAATCTCTGCTCACAACTATCACTCCGGTAACCCCTACACGATCACAACTCACACAATCCCTCAGTCTACCGGAATTCTAACGAAGCGAGGAAAACGGAATACGCCGGCGGAAGAACAAAAGAAAGAGGATAAGTGTGCCCGCGGCCGGCTACAGTCCCCCTCTTATACGGACCCGATGTACGGGATAGGTTTTGGCGGCAAAACCCTATCCCTAGTACGGATCCGGTTTCTGGTTTAGGGCCGGCGCCGTCGTCCGATATCCGGAACTTTCTAGGGTTCCGGATTTTTAGGTTTTTAGCCCTAATGAAATATTTACGGATCCGGAAATCCGGTTTTCCTAATTTGCCCTAACTTCCTAGGAGAACTCAAAAACTTTCCTTTTGAAGGAGACAAATTTTGAAGTTTTCCATCATATGCTAGTATTATGGGTCTAGCATGTGGGATCGCATTCCCACACGGTCCAGATCTCTACTTGTAACCATGTCGAGTTTAACCTCTGAAGGAAGAGGGATCTGCTAATTGGGATTCAGGAAGGAAGCTTAATTCCTACCCTCCGATTTTAAAGCGTCAGAAGTTTCACTATGTAATCAAACTTTCAAAAATAAACTTTCAAATCCTACAAATGAGAAAATAGACCATCCTCACAACTGGAAAGGAAACGCAATCGTGTTCAACAGGTCACGCAAGCTGGTCTAATTCCTTCTAACCAATGCTACAATGACAGCCTACTGAGTTAGTCCTAAATCCGGTCTGAACTAACGGGGATCAAAGAGGGGAAATGAACACTATGGAGGCGTACTAGCCCTTGCTTCTTCCAGAGAGTACCCCACCTTCGTACTTCTTCCGAGTCCATTTCTAGTCCACACTAGAGATCCCTTCTGCCTCTGTTCCATGCACACTAACCCAATACTCGATCGGATAAATTCAGCATCTAGGCACACCTTATATCCACTTACACTCACTTTCCAGTCTGGACTTCCAAAACAGGGATAAGTGTCAAGTACACACAACTATGATTTGTTTCAATCATACCAAGAGCGAACCCTCAAGTACTCATGAATATAAGAAATTAAGATAAAGATGCACACCAGGACCAAGCAAATCCTAGATTTAAATACTAAACTACTCCCTCAAAATCCTATCCTAAAAGTATCCTACCAACTAATCAGGGCCACACACATTTCATTCCCTTACTACTTTCTAGCCCTGTTGACTTTCACTTAAACTCCCACTACTTCCGCTAAAAGTGGATCTCAGATCCTATAATTACGGACCCAGTCACTTTCCAACTGCTAGTGGCTGTGTCACTCAAAAAGTAAACTTCCTAATTATGTACAACTATCCCAAAATTTTAGGCTTTCACCACCTTATCCTCAAAAATTTACCCTAAGTAACTTCCTAAGTTCTTAACTTCTTCGCGGCCGGCTTCTTTACGGTTCCGGTCTTTTGTCCCTGGCGTGTCTTACCCCGGGTGGCGTGCTTCTTCTTCTTGGTCGCGGCAGCCTTGATTGCTCGAGTCTTTGCCAATGTTTGATCCGGGTTAGAATACGGTTCCGAGTCTTCCTTAGTTCTGGATTCTTCATCCTCGTCCTCCTCTTCTTCTTCTTCCTCCTCCTCATCTTTCTCTTGAATCGGCCTCTTCTTCTGTGTTGACATAATTGGAGGCTTCTTCTTCTGCGTGGTTGGTGTGGAAGAAACCTTGGCCCTAGCACTCTGAGGAGTTGTTTCCTCAATTGTTCCACCCTTTCCGGATCCTTGTCTCTGAGATCCAGTCTTCTTTTCCACCCTCGACCTGGATTCACTTTTCAAAGCTAAATTGAGTGGGGTCGAAAGAACTACCTTCTCCTTCTTTGTTGGAGGGGTTGGAGAAACTAGAGATGATTCACTTAGGTCGATAAACTTGCTGCTCAGCCCTAGTTGGGGCACGTTTTTCTTCTGGGGTGGTTCCGGTCTAGATTTCGTCTTTTCTTCATCTACGGCCTTCGCCTCCTTTGATGTTTTCTTCGCCTCACCTATTGTCTCCACTTCTCCGGTCTTCTCCTCCTCAGTAGCCTTCACTACTTCTGCTGCTTTGAGAACAATGTCCGTTACTTCCCCCAGCAGGGAAGTCATTTCTCCCTTAAGCTCAGGTCGGACTCGAGAGCTTGGTACGTCCTCCACCTTGTCCTTCGCCTGGACTTCTTCTACGGGTATCGGAAGGGATGCTGGTGCGAGTTCCGTTTCCGGTTCTTGCTCTCACTCTCTTCGTTCTTCTACCTCCTTCATCACCTCACATAGTGGCTCTACTATTGCCTCCATCTTACGATGGTAGGACACTAGGACCATCATTAGGTTGGCTGAAATCTGCTTTCCAATCTCCATCACTTTTTCATCAAATAGCATCGCTTTGTTGATGACCTCGCCGGCTCGCCCGGATTACCAATGAACTCCCGGATCGCCTGAAGATTCTCCGAGGCTGTTTTGGTGAACCTCTTCTGTTGGTCTAGTTCTTCTTTCTTGTTCTCCAACTCCTTCGTCAGCTGGTCCACCTTATATGTGGCCTTGCTCAATTCCCTTTTCACCGCCTCTTTCATCTTCCGGTCCAGCTGGAAAACAAGTTGCTGCGGCTAACTGATCCTCAACAACTGGCATAGTTCTTGGATTGTCTCTTGATTCTTCCTATACTGGACCCAGAACTCACTGAGTTCCTTCACAATCCAACCCAGGGGGTCCTGGTTCCAGATCGGATCGACACGTTTACTTCCCTCTCCTACTTCTGGATCTTTGTCTCTCCGATCTTGCCTCCTCCACTGTGACTCAGTTTCCTCGACTTGTGGAGTATCTCCACCTACCTCGGCCTCTGAATCTTCCTCTTCTTGCCCAGCTTCCTCATCCGGGTCTTCTATTTCAAATTCCGACATGGCTTTGGTTGTATTGTATGAATCTAGTTGTCTATTTGTAAGCCAACCATGAGCTTGGTACAAGTGATAGAGGAAAGGGGTCATAGGAGAAGGTTTAGACTTTCCTATGCCCCCTACCAACCTCTTTATTTGATCCCTCATCACTACTCCCCAATTTATTTTCCGGTCACCAGATAGTGCACCAAAAATGGTGTTTGCTAGAATGATCGTAATCCTATTCGGTCGCTCTGGACTAAGGATAGCTGCAAGATACTTCATCAGCCGCTTCTCCCTAACGTTTATATAATCTGCTATGGAAAAGCCATCTTTCTTTGTGAAAGGATTCTGGAACTTACCAACAAAGAAACGGTCTATCCGCGAAGCCGGTCCTTTGTCCGTCTTTTTGAAATCGTATGTTTCTCACCATAGCGCTGGAATCTAGTTCTCTGGTCAGCCCCTCGACGTCCCCTTCCATTTCTTCAATGGTGCGCCGATCACCTCCCTCACAATATCCTCATCCTTCAAGTTCCACGGCCGGGCTAGAAAGCCTTCACATCCCATCTGCCGGAGGTCTTCTTCTAGCTCCGCCTTCTCCTTTGGATCAGTTGGTACTACTGGCTTCACCATGCGTAAAGACACTACTACCTCTTCTCTCACCATCGTGAACTACTTTCTCTAAAACTTATCAGTGACCGGAATCACTTTTTGAGGTTTCAAAATCACTAGCGCTCTAATCAACTCACTTCACTCAGGGATCCTCTTCAAAAGTCGCTCCAACAAAACACTTCTAATTCTCACGCTCATTTGTGAATTTGTAAGAGTGCTCTCTTCTTGAGACCTGTCTTCCCCTAATCTGGACCGTAAACTAGAATGGATGCACCCGTAATTCCTCCTTCGGCTAACCTATGAAGACACTACGGATGCACCTTACAAACCTCTTCTTAAAGCAGCTTTCAAGTAAAAGGAGGTCACAGCCACTTGCCCCTTCTATTTTAACTTTATCGGGCTAACTTCAGTCACACGGGACCGTTACAGGTGACCGTTTCCCAAAAAATAGACCTGCTCTTGAGTGCGGTCTAGAGCTAGGTAGGCACCCGTTATGCCCGGATTGCCTGCTATCCGTTTCCAGTTTCCGGTTTCTGATTTTCTTCTGGTTTCCGGTTTCTGATTAAAAACTCACTCCGTCCTATCCTGACCTAACTATCCTGTTTCCGGGTTTTTGGTTTCCGGTTTCTGGTTACTTTTATTAATACTATTATCTATTCTAGAGTAACCCTATTCCGGTATCCGGTTCCTAACTACTTACGGTCTATTTTTCTAAAGAAAAACAAAAAAAATAGGGAGTAAGTAGTTCTAATCCACTTATTTCCCTTCTAAACCTAAAAACTAGATTTTCGTGCTCCCACAGGTGGTAATTCGGTTGAGACCAAAGAGAGATAGTGAGGAAACGGGACGTGCGGCTACAAGAGAAGTAAAGTAGCTAATCGGTGAGGAGACGGATGCTGCAACTAAAGCGTTCTAGAGCTCAGGGACAGGTGAGCGCAACAAAGGTAGAAATTAAAGTTAGAAAGGTGGCACCATTAGAGCCTAGTAGCGACCGAGAGAAAGCGAAGTTGATGGAAGATCTCTCTACCATGGGGTGTGCAGGTTTCTTTAAGAAACCCTTGGGCTTCCGGAATGAAGCCATAGTTAGGGAGCTCATAGAAGGAGCCCCTAACCAATTTGACAACTCCCTCCGGTCAATTCCACCCATGTGGACACGGGAAATCTGGAGAGGAGTTTACGAGTTTGAAGAAGGCAACACGGCGTAGGCTAGTCGAAAGGGAGATTTTGTCAAGGGGAAGTTTAAGAGCGCAGCCAACCCCAAGGACGGATTTGCCATTGAAGATTGTGTCAATGGGCAACACTACCAATTGCTGGAGTTCTTGGTGCCGATCCTGCAACTGGAAAAACCCACATGAGTTATTTCCACAATCAAAAATGCCATCTTCGGAGCCTTGAGCGGGGAGAAGAAAATGGACTAGGCGGGCTACATTCATACGTTGGTGAACGCCTTGGTAGACAACGTGGGAAAGAGTAGGGCTACTTCGGTATGCCCCTAACTTTTTCACTTATACAAGAACCAGAGCCTTTTGACCACGGAGGAGAACAAGGAGTGGAGAGTCCAGATGGCTCTCCGGAAGTTCGGAGGATCGGATGAGGAAGGATCCGAGACCGAACCAGATAGCCCAGAGCCGGAGGACAAAGGTGAAAAACCAAATAAGAGAGCCTGGAAAGAAGAGGAAGAAGATGAAGAAGAGGAAGAGGAAGTCCCCCTCAGCAGGAGAAGGATCAAGCGGACGCCTAACCTAAAAGACAAGGAGCCAGAATCGGTGGTTAGAGCGGAACCAGCCATTCCAAAGAAGGAGAAGCTAGTGGAGGCGATCAAGCCAAAGACTGCTCCAATAACACAATTGACAGACCTGACGGGTCCGTTCAATGACCTAATCTGGATTTTTAGTGCGGTGAGAGTGGATTGGGAAGTCAAGAATACCACACTCCGTGAAGTGGCGGACTTGTTGGGTGGTACGGTAAATAGTGTGCTGCCGAAAGCGGTGGTAAACTACATCAGCAATCCGGATGTAATCTGAGAGTTGGAGGATCGGGTGTTGAGGGAGAACATCAGCCTACGAGAGATGGATGAGTCGGCGCTCCAATTGCAAGAGGAGATTCAAAGCTTCCAGAAGGACTTGGAGACCAGCCGTGAGTAAGTGAGAATTATCAAATCTCTGTAGGAAGAGACTAGGGCAGTGATTGAACGAATGACCTTAGTGGTGGGGGCATTCAACGATGTGATGGCGAAGGCCAAGCTGTTTGGCGAGGGAGTGTACAAAGATCAGAAGCTTTCCGGGACCTGGATTGCCCGCATCCTCATTGACTTCGTTAGAGAGATAGAAGACACAATGAAGAAATTTCGGAAGGATGCTAGATGAATAGAGAAGAGCATCCGGAAATTCCAGAATGAGCCGATTTCTTTATCCAGGATTCCAATCCCGGATGAATAGATGACCTGGAGATCTTAGAAGGGAAGTTTGAGACCCCAGTCTCAAAGGAGAAGGAAGGAGGAAGAACTTCCACGTTAGGAGCTCCAAGGCCAATGACAAGGATAACTTTCCCTGTGGAACCGAAACGCGTTCCGGAAGGGGGGAACAGGAGTAAAAACCTTAGCAAATTATCACCAATGGCTACTCCAGATAGTGGTGGATCCCCATAGGATGAGTAGGTAGTTAAAGATTTAGAAGTAGGAGATTTTGTTAGACCAGACCTTATCCCAAAAAATTAGAAAAAGTTCAAATCCGAAAATCTCAACTGGATCAGTGCCGGACTTCTAGGGACACTTTCTGTAAAAAATTTATATATAATTCAATTCTCAAGATTGAGACAAGGAAAGAGTCCTTTTTCTTGCATATGTTGTCTCTTCTTGTATTTTCTATTGTTTTCTTTGTCTTTTCAAAGAGTGGCTGGGTAAAGAGATGAAAGATTGAGTATAGATGAGCGGATTGTGGGAGGAATTTCTCCCCTTGCTGTTATTTTGTGATTGCATGTACATGTGAATGGGTTGTAAGCATTGGAAATGAATCATTGCACCTCAGTAGATTTAGGGTTCATTATTCCGAGTGAGATAGCCAATGTTAGGCTAGGCAGTTAGGGAGGGGATTCTTAACTATGCTAGAGCTACCGGATGGGATATCTGGGTTAGCATCCAATTGCTTGAGAGGTCTCGCCATCTGAAACAGTAAATAGAAGAACTCTGGATTGCGCTGGTACAGGCGGATACACTTGTAGCCACTTTAGTTTCGCACAAATCTAAGGAAGCATTAAGGTCGTTGTAGTTGGAGACGATCGTATGGAGGATTTTTGTATGACCTAAAGGCCGAATTCATTTCTGGTCTATTGTGAAAGATCAAATCAGATCCTGTTAGAATAGGAAATTAGAGTTAATCGAGTGAGACTTCTGTCACTATAAGTTTCGGAAGGAGTGGTGGGCCTACCTCTCTAAAACCAAGTGGCGGATCCCTCTGAAGTACCAACAGAAGCTAAGCAAAACAGGAACATAAATCGAGGAAGAAGAGATCTTCAGATGTAGTAGCGATATCCATGCGGACTTGTTAGTTCCTGCAGGATTTGAGTTTATTGGATGACCAGATCTTGGTTCGGATTGAGTAGAAGTATAGTCCAGATCAGCGATCAATGGTTGAATGAGTTGTCCGGTTTGGAGGGAAAGGAGAACCAGAGAGAAAGAAGAGCATTTGTATTGATATTTATCCCCAACTACCTAGTAACACAAAACACTTCACAGAGTCTCTTGGGTTTGATCTTTAGAGTCACTTTGTTATGCTTTAAAGTGGTTTTTGTAAGCATAATAGGAAATTTCACTTTATCCTATACTGCGACAACAATAATCTGGATTTAGTTAGAAAATGGTGCAGGTGCGAGTCTTGAACCTAGTACGGTTTTGTGCGGGGATAAGTGACCGCCAGAGGAATATCCCCGCTCACCTAGAGGGTCTATCAACCATAGGAGCGATCTGAAAACTATAGAACTATTTTCTACTTAGATTTGGGTGTCTTTTGATCTATCGTTGTAGTAAGGAGAACTAGGTACAATCGTGTGTGACCTGCTTCCCGGATTGACATGGCCATCCGGATTGTTGTGAGGGTGTGTCTAGGTGTATTCTGCTACCATATAGTATTCTTAGGTGTTTGTGTTTGTTTTGGTGAAGTTTAGTAAATAGAGAACTAGAGTGGTGAGTCCCTATCCCTCAAAAGATCAACAGAGGACCCTCTAAGGGTGAAACAGAGGAATTGAAAACCGGTAATTTAGAAAGATAGATCCAGATCGGAATCCAGATAGTAGTTTTCCGAAAAGAAGAAGAGGAGAAGGAAAGAATCTGGATCATGAAGCTTGAGGAAACATCTAGAATTCCCTAGAACGATAATCCATGTCATCTTAACATATTTTTGTGGCTAAGAATGCTTACACCTATATTGCACGTACGACAGTACTACCCAAACTTTAGAGACGTCGTTCAAGGCATTGGCCATGTTGAACTCCTGTACCCAACCAGCTTGCAAACATCGATAGAGTTCGATTATTAAATTTGTCATTTCATCCACAATACTTCAAAATCATCAAGTCAAGTACCATCATTAGATCGAGTCCTATACCTTCAATTTCTGAGGGGATTTGAACGTTTACTTCAACCTAATTCTAATCCTCTCTTGTGCATCACCCAAACTACCACATATATGCACAGCTACAACCATAGCCATATTTAGCAAGTCCACCAATCATCACATTTGAAGGGATTACATTATGATCCTCCATTCTCTCAAAAATCATTCGTGCATCATCCAAACTGCCACATTTACCTTACATGTAAACAAGTGCATTGCAAATATGCAAATTTGATTGAAGTCTCGTTTCAACGACATGCCTGTGAACCTCCTTCATCCACTCTGAAGCCCCAATGCTTTCACATACATTCCAAATGATAGCATAAGTTAATGCATTCAGTTTAATACCTTTCTGTTGCATTTGAAGAAACAGTTCATATGCGGTGTGCCCATAGCCATGCTTTGCAAGCCAATTCATTAGAGCACATGCATTTGATCTAACTCGGGCAATTTCACCACTCTTCACTTCAAACTTCAAATACCGAATCCAAGCTTTATCGCTAGGGTGACATTCTATGTACCTACATATTTCAAACCAAAGTAAAGAAAGTTGAGTGGAACACATTTTAAAGGACAGCCAGTATGACAAGGCCAAAAATAAAAACTACAATGAAATGCTATGAACGCTACACCCTAAATAGCTCAAGTATAGCATTTGAACTCCAACTTCCATAATAGGTCAAAAGTCTCAAATTACCAAACCTACTATAAATTGACCTTGCCCGATCAATTTCGTTGTATCGAAGCTCAAACATTACATATGTAGCCCAACCATAATGATCAAGTTCCCAAGTCATCTACTACTCAAAGATTTGTCGAGCTCCAGGCAAATTTCCTAACATCTCCTCCATATAAATATGCTTGTACCAGAGCTGGTCGATTCTTGGAAGCAAAAACACAGCCTGCGAAATATTTCCAAACATACGTTGCGTATATTATGAAGCAAACTAGCAAAGGGACAATATGTCTTGGCATTTAGTGCAATGATTAGTGCAAAAATACCTTAACATCCACCGTTGTGCGAGCAAAAGCACCAAAACTCTATGGCACTCATTGTTGTTCCAAAAGTCGAATGGCAATTCTAGCGTTGATTTCTCCTCCAAACGCAGCCTTAGTGATGCATAGGTTTTGTCTTGGGAAACTTTGACCTTGCTGTAGAAAGTTGGAATACCAAAGTTGTCTTCCATTGTCCACATCTTGATTGTAGCCGCTATAACTTAATTTCTGAAAACCCTATTTCAATCCAACTCTAAGTACATAAGGAGTTCATAGAAACGCCTGTAACCCAAACCCAATGCACGTAATGAGTTCACAGAAACGCCTAGAACTGAAACCCTAAACCTCCTGGAAGGCATCTGAATTGATGGCCCTACAATTGAATCGACAACAATAATCGAAAGAACCGATATGCAGCGCTAAACCCTAAACCACAACTCTCATTCCACACACTCATTCCGCAGCGTTTCTCAATTTGGCCTAAATCCTAAACCTCATAGAAATCACACATGCATCAACCAACTGCGAGTACCTCGACTCTGTTCAAACTACCCGAGATCCCTCTACAAAGAATCCGAAACACCTTCACCATAGTTCAAATTCAAGTGCCCTAAACCAGAAGTTCAAATTTTGTCAAACTCACTATGCATTACATGCACGCACATTTTCCACTAGCCGTTACATTGAAAACGTACTAAAGTACTAAAGCATAACGGAAAGTCTGGATTATAATAAGCTCATTCATCCACTAACTTCAAAATATGCTCTAGATATACCCTAGACTTATAAAGTATCTATATTTGACTAATATTGTAGCTGAATATTAACTAAACCTACTAAATTTAATTCCTTGGATCCCATTCCTTTCGCCCCTAATTTATATCTACCTAAATTTTAATGGACCATATTTTACGGCTACCTACATTACTTATAAAGGACATGCCACTTTTAATGTTCACTAATTTGTATGTAAATTTCTTATAAATTTTACCCAAAATGATTTAAATCTAGTCTATCTTCTGCTGTACGTAGGTTTCTAAAATGTGAAAAGTATCCTCTCTGAGAATTGATGACCTCAGTAACCTCAAGCGGATTCCACAAATAAAGATGGACACATGGAGAATTCCATTATAATAGCGCATCACCAAACAACCAGTCATTTTTAGATTTCAATTTGCGCTCATTCAAATCTACACTTGTCCTAGATGGCACTTTCTTGGTTCAGACTGCATGGTCTGAAAATGACTTATTGTACATTGCTAAGACTGGTTTTTAACACGTGAAATATCAGTGACACTATTAGATTTGTAATCCAATTGAGGTTATAGTAGTCTGCTCAAAAACTACCCGTCCTCTTCAAATCACCCCTATAATTAAGTCTTAAATGGACCTTAAATGATCTTAAAATGGATAATTGACAAACTCTTAATGGGTTGAAGTTAAAGTGGGAGCAACTTCAGGTGTATCAAAGATCACTTCAAGGTTTAGATGTGGATGGTTAAAGTATGTAGTTGGGTTGATTCTTAAATGTAGTGATAGGTGAGCATTTATATATTTAAATGAGAAATTAACAAGCCAACTACTGTATTTGGAAAATGCAAAATCTAAAAATTGATTGCATACAAGTATGGTCGGTTTAAAAAACCCTTGGTTATTACTTATTACAAATTCCCATGTTTATTCTTGGTTTCCTCATCTCCCTTTATAGGCTGTATGTATGCTCATTTTACCATACCTACTATCATAAATAGGTGCCTAGGACTGAAAACTTTTAAAAATCATAACTAATTCAATATCATTTGAAAAATCATGAAACCACTTGTATCAGATGTTGCATCTATTTATCTATCTCGGAAAAATAAATAAAAATTATCACAGTCTATAGAAGACTATGAAAAAGGCAGAACTCGTAGCATCCAATTGCTAACAAGTAGCCCATACATGGTCGCTTTAAGGCCATACTACCTTAAACAAAATGTCTACTTAGAGGTAGACAGGTTTAGAATGCTTCCCCTATACTCCCCATGATGACTTTAGAGGTGACTTTTTAGTGGACATCAATGGGCTATAGTATTACATGATTTTAAATTTGTACCAATTTGTTGCCCTCCGTCTCTTTCCTCTATTGGGAAGAAGTCTTGAATGGCTACATTAGGGGTGCAACCATGATGTACAAAGGGATGGATCCCAATTCAAAATACAAATTCTTGTTCAATGCAATATTCGTTTATGGAAAAAAGAAATTTGTTGTTTTTGCATTCATTTGTTTTCTTTAGTGGCACTACACTTTCAACTCTGTTTTCTAAGCAATTCCCACAAAATAACAAAGGCCCATGCGTCCCTATATATTTAGATTTATAAATCTCTCACCATTTTCAATTTTTTTGAATTGTAGTATGTAATCGTCGTCATTGCGAATTTGCTTTGTATTGAAAAGTCTTTAGTCCATGTTTTCCTATGGAATTATCAACAAATGCAAAACCTAATACATGGCCACCAAGGGCTGTCAAGCCTATTAAGGGTTCAATTCTCTAATGTGCATATCTAAACAACATTCTATGATCTTTTTATAAATGGAAGTGAGTGTAACATATCTCTTCAAACTAACATTTTTAATATTGGATTGCTAGTCTTCACGACCTTGACTCGTACAATAGCTTCCTAGGAGTGCCAAATTGACATTGCGCATCCCATCAATTTCATATACGACCCCGCTTCATACCATATCCAAGTCCAAGGTGTGCCGATTTGGTCACTAGCAAACCCACAACAACCTTCATGTATTTTACACTCCTCGATGCCATCTTTTTGTAGATTTTCCTCCTTAACCACCTCAAAACTTGCCATTTTAACAAAATGACTGTTCTTTCCAACTCATAGAGGTCTTTCTAAGGTTAAACCAACTTCTAAATATTTTGTAATTGGCTAATTTTGTATTTTCTATCCTTTCCAACTAATGGAGGTCTTTAAATATAAATATAAAATTTAAACTTCCATCTATTATAAATAAGGAATTCCAAAATTTTTACCAAGGGTTATCAAAGGTTGATTGGTATCATTTGGCGCATCAATTCAACTATCTACTCAAGTTCATTCCAATGCAAGTACATTTAATAATCTTTTATAAACTATGCAACTTTATTTGCTATAGTTGTGAAACATTGTACCAATTTCTTTATGTGGAGAGCAAATGATTTAATAGTTTATTCAACCCATTCAAACTCTATCCATATGTGATGATTCAATAGTCTAGTCAATCCATTTTAATTTTGACCATGTATGACATTGATGATTCAATATTCTAGTTAATCCATTTAAGTCTTAACCATATTTAACTTTGATGATCCAATAGTCTAATCAATCCATTTAAGTCATAACCATATTTAACTTTGATGATTCAATAGTCTAGTTAATCCTTCCAAATTTTGAATAAATCTCACTCTACTTCCAAGAAACTTTACCTCTTGCTACATATCTTCTTTGAACAAAATTTGAAGTTATTAGTTAAATGACTATTCATTACACCATAAACCATAGGCCCATACCATACACTAAGAGAGGTTCTAATTATAATCATTCATATATGTTTGGAATTCATATATGTTTTAGCATTGTTCATCTCCATTAAAGTGGAAAGCAACAAGGAAATTTCAATGATCCCAAGTGTCGACTACCCATTCATAAAAACATTATTTATATTCTATAAATTTTTAATTGATTATTTTGAAGAATTTTGGTAGGAGACTCCGGTCAGAACCATCCAAGGGCGGGTCCACCCTACCACGCTCGCTCTTGATACTCCGTATAAAATAGATCGACTCAGCTTCGGAAATTGGAACCTGTCTGTTTGAATAACGAGTACACACGAAGAGTCTTACTGGAAACGAAATTCTAGGAGGATTTCGACTTCATCTGCCAAAAAATAGGCACTACACTAATGATAGTATTAGTGTTGGCAACTCTAATTACGAAGAGTAACACTAATTGTCAACAATCTGGTTAATGTTACCAACACTAAATGTCAACATAGACACTATTTGTCAACTATTGGGTATAAATTTTTTACAAGTTTACATTTAGTGTTACCTAACTATTTCATCAAAATGCAAAGAAAAACGTAAGAACCCAAGAAACCTAAGACATGCTCAAAAAAGTTAGTACTCAGAAAAGTGAACACAACACTAAATGCCAATTAATTGACATTTAGAGTGGGTAGGGTAAAAGCTCAAGTAACACTATTAGTAACATAACACTAAATACCATCATTAGTGTAGTCAACTTACTCTACACTCTTGGTGGGAAACTAGACGGAAACAAAATAGATCACTACAGGTGACAAGAAGCTCTCAGCATTAATAAATGGTTGCAAAAGGTTACCAAACAGAATTTGATGGATTTGATAGCATCAATCACACAATCTCGGTCCAGGCCATAGATGCCTCTTTCCTAGATATGTCTTCGCCAAACAACTTAGCAATGCCTCCACAAGGATCATCTTGCTTCACCAAAGACTCTCCTACAAGAACCTGTCCCCACGAAATTCCAGCCAACCTATCAGTTGGTACAGCCTCTGCAGTATGTAAACAATCACTAAAGTTTACAGAAACATTTTAATATATCACGGCCGTAGAATTAAGGAGTTTAATGTGAATTTTTTCGACTAAAACTCCTTGATTATTTACTAAACTGCGATCGTTGGTACGGAAAAAGTTGCAAATATGGTTGACATACCGCACCGACGCCTGCTTCCCGAACCAACGCAATATCCTCTGGTACAAACAATCCTGATTCTCCAACCACCTGAATACCAAGCATTGCAATGTCCCATGAATTCAGTTCTCCCATATTACAGTTTTCAAAAATTAAATTTAAAAATTCAACAACATTCTTCATCATGCAAACAACATGATGCCGCTAAACATACGTTAATATGAAAATAAGCTGTTTCAACAGTTCGCAGGAATGTCGTCGAGTAAAACTCACGATGATATCTCTATCGCGAATTTGTGATCCAATTTCTCCTTTCAAAAGATTTACTGTATTATTAATGTCCACCTTAAAAGTCTCTGCAAAGCACACAATCAAGTCATTTGCGTATCCTTTACAAAAACGGTATAATGATATAGTGTGCAAATTGAATTCAGTTAGTCCATCACCACCAAGTACATTAATTCCCTCTCAGCGTTCTTCTCAGATTTCACGGAGAAACAAGCACACGACTTTGCACACAGTTATGGAACAACGAGTCAGAAACCATGCTCATTGAGGTCAGGTACTCAGCAGCCTGGAGGAAACAAATCACTAAAATCAAGAAGCATGGATTGATTGACCTATCATTAACCAGACAGTCTGTATGCACCAGGTAGAGGATTAAACAAGCGAACCTAGACTGCGATTGTTGATGCCAATAAGCTCTACATTTGGCAAGCCCAATACACGATTCATCTCAAGGTCACTGTGTACCTAGATACCAAAGAAACACGCATTTTGGGTCATAAAGGATACATGTTAGATAGAGGCTCTGTCCATTACTTGTGACAAAACCACGACCCCATTCCTAAGACCAAATCAATTCGGAGGAAGTAACCTCTAGCATCATAGGCTCCAAAAACTCTCGATTCATCAATCGCACATGAATAATGAGTCGCATGCATGCCTCCAGCAACATTAATGACACTGTATCCTTGTACAGCCTCGATCTCCTTTTATGCTTCTCACTACGATCTCCGCGCTTGAAGTTCAAAGAAATGCGGATTCATCCACGAGTGGCATGATTGGAAAAATAGCTGTGTATACCTCAATAAGAGCAGCCATGCCCAGAGCTTTCGCAATTTTGCTCATGTAAGCAAGATCCTGATCAGGTAAGACCGCCGCTATCAAGAGGACAGCATCAGCACCGCTGACGCGTGCTTTGTAGATTTGCCACGCATCAATGATGAACTCTTTGCACAAAAGCGGGCACTGGTTATACCAACAGAACAGCATTTCAGAGTTAACAGAAGCAGATATGTTATATAAGTTACCCCTATGCAATGAAGTTCAGCAGCTATGAAAGATCAAATATAAATAATCCGATCAGTAAGCACATGAACTCCAAACTCTCTCCCTAGAACCTCAAAGTCTCCTTGAAAATCACTCTCAACACATCATCTGATTTTCGGGAACTAACGTACTTGAACCCCAGCATCTCGGATTAGTCTCAAGTTCTCAAATCCTCCTTGGAAATACTTCGAGTCGGTCAGTACACTCAAACACGCAGCTCCACCTTTTTCATAATCCTGTGCAATTCGAACCTGCATTAAGCACAACACGATAAGGAAAATAATTAATGAGACGAATCCTTGCAAAGAGATTTTGTTCATACTCCAAGAGAAATAACACAACAAACACTGCTATCAACGATGGGACACTAGTGGAACTATTCATCACAATACTGAAAACTGTCTCACACATTAAATGTGCACGATCCGCAAGAAACGCTCTTGTAAGAGCAGTGACGCAGAAGGGAACACGAAAACAATGTTGATAAAGTATAAATCAAAAGTAGACTACACAACGTATTTCCTCCTGACACATTACATAATCCCAAACTTGAATAGTTATTGCTCGTGCATACTAATATCAACTATTGCAAAGAAAAGGAATTCCACAATGGCAGAAAGTGATACTGGGTCAAAATTAGGCTGGATGACACCACGGCTTGGTGACGCTTTTTTCACTTCCGCAATCAAAGCTGGGTACCCAGTCTCTGCCATCCGTATTCTCAGGGCTCCCACAAAGTCCTTCGTGGGACCGACCCCCTTCATTGCCTTTGCTAAAGCAGTAAGGGGAGTCCTCTCCTTCATCTGCCAAAACAAGCACAGAATTGATCTCGAGGATTATTTTCCATGACGGTACAGAGCATCAGTAAGCGGGATCGTCTTACCAGAGTCAGTGCCACCACACAGTAAGCAGTAAGCAGGCAATTTACATGAAAACTCTTTAACACAATCAGTTAACGACATAAAGAAACCAGACATAAAGTTCCAGATTCTGTGAAATTAACTAATTAAACGACTGCATTGACAAACCTAAGCTTCAGAAAATGTCAGATCCACAAGTTCTGGCGCGATACCTGAGCAACTTCCACATCCTTGTGCCACACGATTTCCTCCAAGATGTTCCGCGGGGTATTGCCTTCGCTCTGAATCTTGAATTGGAAGGGTCCTACGTTGTGGATAGGCGGACCTGTTGCTGGTCGACGCCTAATATTGATACCCTGGGTATTTAGATTTGACTCATCAGCTTTCCTCTTCTCTTCTCTCTCTTTCCATTCCGGTGGCATCACAGGCATGTTGCTCGAGGGCTGGAACTCCAGGACCATCGGTGTGGGATCAGGGATTATGGCATCTGTGCTATCGGACTAAAAACAGAGCACTGAAAAACACTCAGCAAGAACATCTCACCGACAATTTGAAAAGAGACAGAAGCAAGAGTAATGAAAAGACTAAAAAAAACCCTTAAGTGCAATGGAGATTCTCACTCACTCCACCAGAACAGCTTCAAGAGCTTAAACCCAGTTAGATAGTTCTCTAGTAGTCCTCCATGCCGACTAAACAGCTCTTACAAAGTGTCTTCTTTCTAGAACACAAATGGCAGTTATAAGTGTAAAAAATCGCTCGATCGCAACACTCTTTGGAATCACATTGATTTGCAACTTCAACCCTAAAATTGGCGATGGGTAGCTCCATCGGCGACTTTTCTGGGCGTGTTGGAGTTAGCATGAAAAAGCATAGTACGGATCTTCCCATTCTTAACAGCAACTGTCCCATGATAGCGCTTCTGTCTCTAGCTCAATGCTAAATCGCGCTGTTCTCTTCCGGAACAGGACAATTCTATACCTATTATCGCCCCACGTACTAATGCCAGTACTTTAAAACCGCACCACATTATGGATTGCACAAAGACGAAGCTAAAGACTCTGTCGCGGCATCGCAATGAGAAACACTGCCATTATTCAATTATCTGCAAAGCACACTACCTCGTTGATGCCGTTCTAACCGAGAGAGGAAAGAAATATACGTCAGGGAAAGCTATAAGGTGGTGACTTACTGGAGAAACAGAACAGGACAGGGCAGGCCGTGCGGCGTTCATGGTGGATTTCGCGGCGTAATTGAGGGACAGGCTCGAACCCTTGAAGGCAGAAGAGAGAGCGGCGACAAACGCACATGCGGGGGAGCTGTGAGGTGAATTGGCGGTAAGGGACGCAAGGAGGAGAGGAGAGGGAGAAGGAGAGGCAGATGGAGAAGTACGGAGAGAAAAGTGGATTGCCATTGCTCAGCACAGCAGCAGGAAAAGGATGCAAGAGAAACGCCAGGGGCAGATTCAAATGCCAGAAACACAAGACTAAGTTGGAGCAGTGAGGGTAAGCTAAACCCTTTAGCCGCCCACATGCCACTTTAGGGCCGCTGGGTCTCGTGTACAGGAGCGTCGCTGCGGAATTGGTCGCTGTGAATCTGTGGAGGTCTCCCAAACACAGAAAATTCGGCAGTGGCTTGTTGCTCGGAGCAACTACACGGAAACGGGAGGCGCGATCAGTGTTATATTGCGGATGCCCTGGAAAGACGCTGAGGACGTTTTGTGTTCTTGGGATGGTCAACTTGGCTTTGAGCATATTCAGCAACGCATGATTTTCATCGGATTTTTGGTGTGCAACTTTATTGATGCTATGTCCACATCATTGTCCAATTTCAAAACATTTTTGTTTTATGATATTATATGGGTCCATTTATTATAAAAAGGGCACACTATCCAAAGAATTTCATTACATTGAGTTTTTTTCCTTAAAACTTGATTTTCACATTCAAAACAATTTTTTTTTCTTTTAAGGAAAAACCTAATATAATGAAGCTTTTAAAAGTGTAGTTTCTACCACTTGGAAATTGGAAGAAAATCCTTCAAATAAGCCTTTCAGTAAGGTTTGTAGTTAAATATCTATACCACATAAATTCTCTTTTTATTAGAATGTTCTATACTATGATGTACTTCTATTTTGAACTTGGGGGGTACAGTGCATTAAAAAATAAGAATATAGGAGCGACCAACCACTATTTTATAAGGGGATATTACTTTTTTTTATATGCTATAATTATGTAATTTTCTACTTTGGGTTAATAGAGAAGAAGCTTGCATTACTAATAATTCTAATTTTCTATGAATAAATGATATGGTAAATTAGATTGAAAAAAAAAATCTACTACGGTTTTTGTCCTACATCAAACAAAATTTTTGTGCACAATGATGTAGTAAGAAATATAATGTTCTCATTGTGTTTATAAACACAATAACTGGGACCAAAATGTACATATCATATATCTATGAATAAAACTAAGGTTTAGGGTCTAAGGCTAACATGCAATACTATAAACTTTGTTCAAAATCCCCTACACCTACATTGTAGCAAATACACTTGCATCAATGGAAATGTCCAAGAAAGAAATGGGTTCACAACTTCACAAGCACACATAGCTACAAATGCATGCCCCATAGCCACACATGTATACACATGTATACACATGCATACATTGTGCCTTCATAAGATCTAGTCCCGTGAATTTTTTTGTTACCGGTTGCATAATATCCCGAGGAAGGAAAGAAAACAACACAATGGCAAGAATTATTGAAGAAAAAAAGAAAACAACAGTGTCACTTATCCTCACAGTAACATAAATAAAGGGTCGAAATAAGATGAGCCATGTTTCTTGATGTTATAAGTTATGGAAATTAACACCACCTATGCTAAAACAAAATGTATTCGAAGTTAGTACAAGGTGATAGGTTTGTTAAACAATTGACGTGTAAATACCTGATACTCTTTAAAGTTATGGAGACCCATTTTCAAGTACCGCTAAAATTTGCTCATGTACAATTCACACCCTACACCTGTTGCATATGCCAACGCTCCGATTGAGAGTATAGTTTCTTCATAGACAGTGGCATTGCACCAAGCAAAGACACGAAGGAAGAATCCCATCATATTGTCGGTGTACTATACCACACCATACTTTGTCACCTCTATTGCACCTAACTTTTGAATGATGACCTACATACAGAGTTCGGAAGACCATGTGAGCTCGATTGTATATGAATAAGCAATAAGCAAAACACAACAACTACAAATAGTTAAAAACGTATACAAAATTACAATTGACTATTAGGATTTCATGCTAGCATGCACGATATTTAGGCTCACAAAGACGAAAATTGCTAACTAAATCAGTAGCTCCACAAGCATAGCCCAAATAATGAAACCATGGAGGCAAAGGTAGACTCCACAAGCAAACATAGTACAGTTTCATCTAGTTTGACTTTGATACATGGACCACAACGTCAAATATACAACACAAAAGGCAAGCTTACAATGAGAGTGAAAAAATGGCCTCATAACAAACAATGGACACACTACAGAAGAGCCACAGATGTAATTCACCTGTAGAACACCACACAAGAGGGTCTGTAATTCGCTCTGCTTCTCTCGATCATCGATCAGAAAAAAGCACGGCCATTTCTAAAATAACATTGAGTTTCTACATGATCACGGACACCAATTGCATAACAATTGAGGCAATGTCCTCCGTTGAGATTCTTACAACTTTATTGAGAGTCTCATATGCCGATGTCTCCAACCAAGAATCTTCAGAATCCTCCCTCTTGGTAGTTGTCAACAAGGCTGGCACAATGCTCTAGAAAAACAAAGATATAGGAGATGACAATTGACCACCTCCTTTTTAACCCTGTGCTACAAAATAGATTGCTCTAGACCTTCTTAGTAATATTAGGTGTCTCCTTGATGGCCTCTAGGATGACAACAAGAATTATGGTTAAATTGGATTGAGTGATAATTGGAGCCTCAAGAGAAGGTCCATCAAGGAACTCAAAGATCCTTCGTAGGGTCCACGTTGTAGTATCCTTCACATGGTTGTTCTTGACTTTCATTGCTTGCAACATGAATGGGAGCAGCATCATGAATAAGTGTAGTCAGCTTGTCCAACGAAGGTCCCTCCAAAATAGATCCAAAAACGTAGGTAGCAGCATCTTGACAGCACAAGTCGCCCTTCAAAATGTTCTCCTGAACTAATTACAAAATGATGTATACAAAACCATGCTACGCCATGGAGCAATGCAACCAAAAATGGCTTACCAATCTTTCCTCCACAAGTTGCCTATGATCTGCTGGTATCAAAATTATGGGTTTGCTGGACTTACCCTCCTTCATTGGGTGGTCGTTGTACAGGATCTGTTTCTTCCTACACCACTACTTGATGTGGGGAGTTGAATGTAAATGATTCCTCTTGAAATTTGCAAACAAATTTTGTACGGCACTCTAGAAGTGATCACGGCCTGTACCCCCGATTTCTCTTTTATACTCTTCGCAGGATATCTTCACAACAACCATGCCATGGTGATTGTAAATTTTTAGGTCCCACTTGTGATTTGCAAAATCTAGTGACTCTAGCTTCATTCTTAGCTTCTATACACCCTACTTGTAATTCTTAAGCACATCAGTAGGTAAGAGTGTCGATTGCAACAAAGTCTCCTTATCTTTAAGAAATTCAAGAACTCGAATTAGATTCCATTTTGTGCCAACTTCTACTTCCTCCAACATCTATGCAGCACCGGCTTGCAAGACATCCGTGCCACATGATTGGATAGCTTTGTCAACTCTAATTTGTACTTGGGGCTCTGCTACTAAGATACTGCTCTTTGTTTCGATTTGGTTTTCAACACGATACCGCTTGTGAAGTCCACCGTCACCCTCCAACGTAGGAATGACATAAACACGTTCAGTTACAAGGTTTATGACCTTAAACCTCTTCAGTATTCGACATTCGTCTTTGAAGTTCTAGAAAAAAAAGGTCACTCCACGCATCTTGTGTTCTCCAAGTGCGTATGTAAATCTGCGTAAGTGTCACCCGAATGGCGAAAAAAGGGACTTAGTAGCTCTAGCCACCTAACATCATCTTCCACCAAGTACAATCTAATTTTGAAATTGAACGTCATCATCCATGCCAACAAACCCTATTTTGAACACAAAAAATCTGTCATTACACCTTAAACCACATTTAGATGCAAAACGCAAGAGAAAGGCAATCTAAATCTTGAAAGGTAAACCCTAGATTCAGCAAGACAACAACAACCACACGCAATATAAAATCCAGCCGCCCAATTCAAAGAATTGCATTACTTGAAAGCAAAGGGCGGTAAGAGGTTCTCATTGCATATTGACCCCAAGCACCATATCACGTTCTCACGAAAGTCAAAGCCACACAGAAAAATTGATTCACCAAACCAAAAATCCTATACGTAGAACACAGATCCACAACAAATTGTAACGAGGGTTGTTTTGGAACACCCCCTGTGGGAATCCAGAATCCGGAAACGGATTAAGGATAAAAGAATTAGGTGAGAAAAATAGAGAAAAATAAAAAAATTTATAGTTAGAACGTGATTTTTGTGTGAGAAAATCCAAATTAGAAAATAAGCGTTCCGGCGAGATCTATAACCGGAACTTATCCGGATCCGGAATCCGGATTTACCCGGAACACAGGAACCTACCGTATAGAACTCGTAGCTACGAGGATAGGATACCGTTAGTACAACGAACCTGTAGCTGTTGTCTTGATTTCCATAGGAAGACGGTTTAGTATTTAAGTTGTTTGCCGAGGGTTTTTATCGTCACCTTCCTGTTTTGTTTTTTTGAGACTGTCCGTGTGAATAGTTGAGAGAAAGAGTGGTGAGTTAGCGACTGAATTAGGGTTACTCTTCTCTCCTCTCGTTTTTACTTAGGTGTTATGGCATCCGGAGCGGTACGAAAGGTAGCGGTATCTGCTAGATTATCTCTCCGGCTATTCCGGACAATCCGGAACTACACAAGCAATTAGAGGAGGATTTGACTAAGTTAGGGTGTGTCGGTTTATTACACCGACCCTGGAACCTTAAGAGTGAGGTTATGATCCAGGAACTACTTTACGGGGTTCCGAATACTATAAGAAAACCTTGTTTTAGGTGACGGATTGACATTAAAAGGAACGGATTTTAGGTGACATCAAAGGTGACATCAAAAAAACAAACCCATGTTTTTATGTCAACAATGATGTCCATTGATGTTATATTGAACATCATTGTTGACATAAAAACATGGGGTTTTTTTTTTCAATGTCACCTAAAATCCGTTCCTTTTGACATCAATAAATTTTGGTTTCTTATAGTGGAATCAGTATGAGCTCACTCTGAGAGGATGGCCGGTCACGTGGACAGAGGACATCTGAGCGGATGTATATGAGTTTCGGAAGAGCGGAAACGGGTTAGCGTCGAGGACGGACTGTTTTGTAGCCGGGAAGTTCACAGGGTTTGCAAACCCTAAGGACGGATTTGCTATTAGCGAATGCAAAGACGAGAGACATAGGCGAGTCCTAGAGTTCCTCATTCCCATCATGTACCCGAAAAAACCTACACGGGTCACCGTTACGGTGGCCAATACTATTTTCAGGGCTATGGAGAACCGGGCCGTGCACTGGAGTAGAGTCATAGCCGGATTAGTTTCTAAATTAGCAGAAAATGTAACCCACGCCAAGGCAAGTCCGGTTAGTACCTACTTGTTCCATTTATACCACCAGCAGGAACTTTTGAGCGCTAAAGAGATAATCTAGTACGACACCGGAAAGGCCATTCTGTCATACGAACTTTTTAGGGAGGAAGCGGAAGATTCGGTCAAGTCGGAACCAGAAGGACACCCTAAAGAATCCTTGACTGATCCGAGAAACAAAAAGAGGAAGTCAACAGATCCGGGTTCGCGAGCCAAACCACCAACGATGGAAAGAGGGGAGTCAAGTAAGGACCGGAAGTAGAAACCGAATCAACATTTTTCAATGTTGGATTCGAGTGGATACGAGAGGCCAAGGTACTCCACGACAATCTAGCGGATCTGATGCTAGACACGGCGGAAGTTTTGAAGGTCAAACCGGATCAGATTGTGGAAGCCGTCAAGCGACTACCCAAGCTGAAAGATCTAAAGCGAAGGGAAGATCAGATTCAGGAGTTGGAGGCAGAACGGAACCAACTCTAGGCCCGACTGAATTGGGCGGAAGGGGAGATGGCAACTTCAAAGGAGAAAGAGAAGGAGGCTCTCTCTCTTGTCAAAAACCTATCCGAAGCAATCGACATCAAGGCTGACGTCATCACGAAAGCGGCTTTGTTTTATTCAAAGATGATATCAGAAGGCCACATCACCGGGACCAAGATAGTGACCATTCTCGTAAACTTTACTGCAAGGATAGAACGAGTTTTAAGAGAGCTACGGCAACTACTGGCGGCCATCGATCCGAATCAAGTGATGGATTTCTCAACCTTTCCGGAACTTCCTTTTGTCTCAGGTACTCCAGATAGACTAGTAGCGGATCGAGCAGCTCAGATGGAGGGACTGAGAGGGATACTCACGCCAACTGAGCCTATTTCCAACAAGATGCGAATGACGGAGTTAAATTTGAGGCTAGCTTTGGAACTGGAACCTGAGTTCAGTGTGAAATCGGTTTCGATACCACCCAAAGTTTCGACTCCGGAAATTCTCAAGGCACAAACGGTACCAAACCTTTTGAAGGGGACATTCAAAGTTCCAGGACAACAGGTTAGAGGAGATCTCATCAACCGGATCGGTGGAATGACCAATCCGGCCCGGATGAATTCGGAAGGGTTCTCGCATATGTAAGAGACTACACCGGAAAAGAGAAGCAAGCCTGCAGTACTGGAGGAGACACTGCCAGAGAAGGAGAAGGAAGATCAAGTCATTGAAGATTCCAAAGAAGAGAGTGTACACTCCACTTCCGGAACTGAGGAGGACAACGATCCGTCTCCTGCAACGCGCCACATCCAGACTCGAGCAACAACGAAAACGACTCCAACCAGAAGTACGAAGGGGACGCCAACCAGTCAAGCAAGCAACTGCTTGAAGAAGGGTCGGAGGCCAAAACATTAGAATTCTTAGGAAAAATAGTATCGGATCCAAAACAAGTTTCCGAGCGTGGGCCCAGATTTTGGAATCATAAGCATGTAGTTCGGGAAGATCTGGTATTCTCGGGACAACAGTAACTGGCCTTTCCGGATATTTCGGGGGTTCAGTGATTAGTTGGCTGGATTTCCGGGTTTTCCCTGTCAGGCTTTTAGGAGTTGACTTTGGATTTCCAATTAGTATTTTAATGGCAGGTAGGTTAGTTGTTTGCCATTCTATTCCAATTCCATCTTAGTGCTTTCACGTATGTTATTTCAATTTCTTTCTTAATCTATGTGAGTTGGGATACTACTAGCTACACTTTGCCTATAGAGTTTTAGCTGGTGTATGCGTTTGTGTGGTATCCGTGTACTAGAGTAAGAGAGGGACGGGAGAGAAGGAATCCGGATCTTGAACTACGGATCTCTTGGATGTTAAGCTATTCAGGAGGGGATGCAGGCTGAGTAAGAAAGTGAAAGCGTTACGTGCCTTTAATTTGCCGGAACGGCGATCCGGGTAGAGAGGTAGAGGTTTCTGCGAGTCCGGAACTAGGAGGGTTCTATGCGGAGGTAAGCGACTGCTAGAGGAAAGGATCTCCCGCTACTCCGGAAGGTCTACCAACCTCCACCTCAGTACGTTGTCTTCTCCTTGAAATCTACTCCCTTGAGTTTATAAGTTCGAATCCGTCGTTGTAGTAAGAGAGGTGTGAGAATCTCTTTGTGTGACCTGCTTCCGGATTGGCCAATCCGGAAACTGTAAGAGAATACTCCTCTCTCCTCCTACAACTGCGTTGTCTAGGGTGTGTTGTTTATTTAAAAGTGCAGGGAGGTTAGTTACACAAGTAGTGAGTCCCTACCCCTTTCTAGACCAAGGGCGGGCCCTCTGAGGATAAAACAGAGGTAGCAAAAACCGGAAGTTAGAAAAGATAGAACTAGGTTCCGGAGGTGGTCCGGATCCGGATCGGATTCCGGAACGTACTAAGTTTCCGGAACGAGGTGAAGAAGTGAAGCAAAGGGAATTAAAGGTGTAGGTACGATCCGGATACTTCTAATTCATAAGATATCATACTAGAGTTCTTTAGAACGATAATTCGTATCATCTTACAACAATTTGTTGTTGTAAAGATACTTACGGCTAACTGCGCGTACGACACCCCCACCAAACCATTTGAAAACCCTAAACACCTCGTCCAAAGCAAACTCATCTCCTTGCAACGATGCACACGCAATGGTTGGGTTCAGGTGAGGTAGCTTGAACTGTATTTTTTTCAAACCATATAGTATCTCTAAACCAAATTGCCAAAATCTTTCAATCCAACTACCGTACATTAGGGTTAGGTTTGTAAAACCCCATACAAAATATATTTTTTTGGCCAAACAATGATGCTAATGTGCGAGCCTAAATAGCGAGCTTGTGAGCTGCGAGCATGGAGCTTGTGAGCTTGGAGCCTTCAAAAAAAATTTGAAGATTTTTTTCCAAAAAAGTTTAGATTTTTTTTTGGGTCAAAAAATAGAGTTGAAATTACTATTTATAGTAGATTTTGGGACCTATAACCACTACTCCTATGACTATGGATGTTATCAATTATTTTTATTTACTCTAGTATTTGTCATTTTCAATGGAGACAGACCTTAGGACTTCAGTGCATAATTTATCATTGTGTTCCAACATTGCAATTGTACTTTATATACTATTACTGATTATGTATAGAATACAATATACATAGTTGAGCAAGAAGTTATAAGAAGAAAAGGTGAGTATTAGCTAGCCTCCACTTTGACTACTCTAGATGAATTATGAATACCACACTCAATATATAAACCGCGCCCACTACTATAATTCGAGGTCTAATGGAATTTGAAACTAGGACATCTACTTCAATCTCATAGTCCTCTAGCAAATATACACCAATCAAATGTTGCGGACGCAACTCTCAGGCGAAACCGAGACCAGAATCGAGGGGATTCCTCGAACAGATCAAGAACAGGACTAGAATAGAGGGGATTCCTCCAACAAGAGTTGAAACTAGAGTCAAGAATACTAGGAACAAGCTTTAGATTGCTTAGAACAAGAGTAGGTACAACTGGTGTTGACGAGAGTGAGAAGCAATGTCTCCCAACTCTCTATTTATACTAGTCTAGAAGTAGGCTAATCTGCTTCGCCTTCAAGAAGAAGTTACCTAGCTTGCTTGAGGCCTAAGGCGACTTGGAGTGTACCCCAAGTCAACTAAACTACCTTGCTTCGCCTTCAAGGCGAATCTATTTGTTCCGCAAGGCGTTGTAAACTTCCTAGAAACTTCTACTAAGGCGGTGGCTTGTCCCTAAAGGTACCGCCACCGTTATGTGTAGCTTCTCAAGAAGCTTCCTATGGTCTTGGTCTTCATTCGTTGGTTCTCGATCGTTGGCTCTCGATCGTTGGCTCTCGATCGTTGGCAGTCAATCTTCCGTTCTTGTCTTGTATGTCACGTTCGTGACACCAAATTGAGTGATCACTCTTTGCAAAGAAAAAAATATATGATGCGGTTTAGGTCTTAAACAAAAAAACGTTAAATGAAAACAAATTGGGAAAAAATGAAATACAAATTAAAGAAACAAAATGAAAAGTATATGATTAACAAAGGGGCAAAAAATAGAAAGGAAAATGGAAACTAAAAAAAAAAAAATTGAAATGCTAAAGAAGTTCATAATAGAAAAAAATAGGAAAGAAAAAAAGACAAAAAAATGATTTCATATGTATATTTTAGATACTATATTAGTAATCAACATTTCAAGACTTTGACACTCAAGTCTTCTTACCTCTTAACATTTCATAAAATAAATGAGGTATACTTCATACTTCATGAATGCATAAATTTTTTGGATTCTATACGCTTCAAATTACTTAAATTGTATCAAATTTAAATCAATACAAGACAAATGAAGTACCTTCAAGTATCTAGCCATGTCTATTCTAATACTATGATGATCCCTGCTTGAACTAGAAGAAGTTTCACTTCGTTCAAGTTGTAACTAGGTGCATGAATGAATTTGTCATCATGAGTGTCCATCTTGCAGAAATATTGATACAAGTACTATAACTGTTTGCAATTCATGTATTGTTGACGGTCTCCAATAGCGGAGATTGCCATATGAACGAAGTCTAGGCATGTGTAAGTAGGAAACATACCCATTGTAATTTGATACACATTATGGTCTGCTCCAGTCTCCAATGACACTATTGCACCTAGCCTTGGAAAAGAAAACAAAGTCACTCCTACAATTTGTCCTTTGATGTTGCCTGCACTCTTCTACTTGTTATATTGTTCTATTGTTGGTGCATTTGCATTCCTATGTATAGTTCGATTGTTCCTAACCATTGGATACACATCTGCATCTTGTGGTGGTGCTTGATCATATAAGACACTCTAGAATATGTTAGACATGTTGAAGAGTCGTTGTGGCAATAATGTAGGGCGCTCTTGGAGATGGAATTCAACATGTTGTAGCAACTTAGTCTTTTCCCGACTAAGGTTCATCTCAGTCAAAATAGGCCAAAGTTCCGGCACCTCTGGCCTGTCGATGACATAATTTCGTTTTGTACTTTTCACACATCGTTTTATGTCATCTCCACAAAACCAAAAGTCTACCAGGACTTCTCGCTTACTCTTGTACTCCTGTACTCTACCTTTCTACCATAATAGGTAGGAGCTGGAGTTCCTTTTTTCCCCTTGCAATTTTGGCAATGTACTTGATGTTTGAACCCTGTTGTTGAGTTTGACAAAGCACGTTTAATTTGTGGCTAAGTCTTGCAATGTGCCACTTTGATGTGTCACAATCACTTTCAAATGCAATAGTCACATGTCGAGATGGTTGCACTTCAGGCTCTTTTTCTTTGTTCTAAAAAGTGTTTACAAGAACTGTTGTGAACCTTGTTCAAACACGAGATTGAGAGAAGTTCACTTTATCCAGATGAGTCTCTTGAATCGCCAATGGGAACATCCAACTTCCTCTTCATGCTTCCAAAGATCTCTTCTCCTTCCAAATACGGTATGTGAGTTCCAACTTCCTTAGCTTCAAATAATGTATTCAACACCTTTGTAATTTTTTGGGGGTCTTCGCTTTGTCTTGCAGCTCTCAACTTCAACTCCCCCTTTGATGGCCCAGATCCACAGTATGTCCTCTTAAGTAAGCACAGTAGTTGGTCATTTGTATTTGACGCAATGTGAATTTCTGGTTTTACTTAGCTTATCTAGAAGTTAGAACAGAAACTAGTGGAGATTGATTAAGAGCTGTAGGAAAACCAAAATTATAAACGGAAAATGAAATTGTAGATAGATTAGATCTAATCCAATCCAAAGTTCAAATTGGTCGGGTCCGGAATCCAATCCAAAATTGACCTACGAACTGGATTAGGGTTAGACCGGATGTCAAGCCATCAAAACCGAAAAAGGTCATAATGGCCAGTACGGGGTCTTGAGACTATTTAAGGACTGACCTTGCCAATCTTACTTCTTTTCATTTTCTTGCGGTTTAGGCGCTCCTTGTGCTGTTTCCAACACCTCGTGTCTTCGTGTAGTATTTGTATGGTGACGTATGAGAGCGTACTTGTAGAATTTGATAGTGTGTGACACTACTTCCGGTTGAAATCGGAGAGGAAAGTAAAGAACGGGACGTGCGACTAGGAGAGGGTAAGGTAGAATCAGTAAGGAATCCGGCAAAGGCAATCTACGTCCATGCCGCTGTTGTGTAGGAAGAGAGCGGAATCGGCTGGCTCCATTCCGGTTGAGGTAAAGCTTCGAAAGGTAGTTCTCGTTATTCCCTCCTACGAACGGGAAAAGGCCCAACTCATAGAAGATTTAACTTCCAAAGGTTGCTAGGGGTTTGTTGAGAAACCTTGGGGATTCCAAGACAAACGAATGGTGAAAGAGCGCTTGGGCAAGTTGTCCAATGAATTCGACAACACCTTGCGAGGGAATCCATCCCTCTAAATTGAAGAAGTTTGGAGGGTGGTGTATGACTTTTGAATAGGGGGTCTTGGAATGGCCTACCGGAAGGATGAATTTATCTGAGGCAAATTCCATGGTGTTGTAGTGATTAGTCGGACCAATATTCCTCCAATTAACCCTTAATTCGCACTAAGGGCCTACTTAGAGTAAACCGCTCCGGAATTGTTCCCACAAGGACTTGAGGTTTACAGAGTCATAGGCTAACTCGATCCTATTCCCACTTTCTCTCTTACTTACTAGTCCGGACTATATGTCCAGCCCGACCACTAGTGCTGAATGGATTCCGTAAAATCCCGGAAACCGTTCAATCACCCCTTCCGAGATCCTTGGGTTTGAATGATGAGTGGCAAGATCCACCGTTCGGAAACTTACCGTGTCCGGAAATACGCTCTCTCTTTCTTTTTCTCTCTCAATCTCTAATACTAACACTAATTTTAACTCTTCAAGGATCGGAAGTGTCCTCCTGTTCCGTCACCTCACAGATCCAGAATGCTTACCGGACCAGGTCACACAGGGACGGTCAAGGACTACAATGACATTCTAGCCTACCTTAACACTGAGCTTCCCATCGACCGAGCGGATCTCCTCATACTCTCTTGGGCATTGCGCCGGGGCTTTGACTCCGTCTATGAGGAATTTCGGCAATCCGGAATTCAGGCACGTCTTGCAAAACTCCCATATACGGAAGTTGCTAGTAGCCTCTCAAATACCCTTTTATCTAAGGCCGTATCCTACCCTCAGGCTATACCGGCATCCAAGCGGTAGTACACTAACACTACTGTCGGAACAATCCGGCCACTCTCTCCATCAAGTCAGAGACGTCCGGAAACCACTCACAAAGTCGACTCTTGCTACTCAAGGTAAGTTCTCAGCATCCGGAAAAGCACGAATGGACCCACACACCCCACAAGCATGTACTGAATACAAAAAGATAGAGAATGGAAACCTACTCTAGTACCTACTAGCCTATTCTAGTGCCTACTATTCCACCGATCCTTATCCTTGGGGAAAATGAGGTCCTTCAATAAATCGAGATTAATCTGCTTCTGGCTTCTCCTCGGAAAAGACAGATCCAGACCCCTTACTTCCCAAATTGGCCCCCCCGTGATATTGGTGTCCTTGTCTACGCTCCAGGTTCTAACTATCGGAACTTCCGGACTTCCTCGAGAATCCTTCTAAGTCTGTTTGTGGCGAGGAGAAGACTGCACTGTTCGAGTTCCTCGCAACTCCGGAGGAATACTCGTAAGATCAATGATCGGCGTCATCGGAATAAGGTCCTCACCACCTTGGGGTACCACGGCACCCAAACCCACCTCTTCTATCATCTCCGTCGGTGGTAAAGGTTCCGGCGTAGAAGGTGCCACCGATGATATTTCTGTAGCAATGGATTCTGGTTCTTTACTTTCTGGAACCAGCAAGGTCTGGGCGAAAGGGGAAGAAAGATTTACTAGATCTGACCCTGTGGGAGCCAGGTACTCCATCATTTCCTTCATCTCGACTCGTGAGGCATCCATCCGTCTCGCTTGCTCTAGTAAGTACTTGATAATGGGCATCTGGCTTGAGCTGGTAGCTGCGTTGAAGTTAGCCTTGAACAGCCGAGCTTTGTTGATGTAGTCTACCGGCTGTCGTAGCACAGGAAAGTAAAAATCCTTCTCTAAGGCTCAATATTTTCTAAAAGAAGCCTTAAAGTGACTTGAGTATCGTTCCCACGGAGATCGAATTCCTAGGTTCACAATTAGCGGAAAATGGTAGAGTGATGGTCACGAAACACAAAACCCCAAGCAAAACAATAGACCGGAACTTCCCCTTGGTCTCCTTGCTTTTTTGGACAAACACAACCGGATCCCTCCGGTCCAACAATTATTAATACACGTTAGATCGGATCATCCCGATCTAACAATTTTGACCGGATCTAATCCGTTTTAACACCCACTTGTTTATCACACAAACACTCTAACTGATTAGTTTCCTACCCCACATCTTTACACTACCCTGTAACTCTCCCAACACTTCTATTCAAATACCTCAAGTAGTTTCCCATATTTACGTTTTACAGACCGTAACTGGGATCTACATTTCTACATATCTAACCTTAACCTCTAGTATTCACATCCGGTCCAGATCTCTACTCATAACCATGTCGAGTTTAACCTTTGAACGAAGAGGGATCTACTAATTGGGATTCAGGAAGGAAGCTGAACTCCTATCCTCTGATTTTAAAGTGTCAGAAGTTTCACTATGTGATCAAACTTTCAAAAATAAACTTTCAAATCCTACAAATGAAAAAACAAACCGTCCTCACAACTGGAAAGGAAACGCAGTCGTGTCTAGCAGATCACGCAAGCCGGTCTAATTCCTTCTAACCAATGCTACAACGACAGCCTACTGAATTAGTCTTAAATCCGGTCTGAACTAGCAGGGATCAAAGAGGGGAAACGAGCGTTGTGGAGGCGTGCTAACCCTTACTTCTTCCAAAGAGTACCCCTCCTCTATACTTCTTCCGAGTCCATTTCTAGTCCACACTAGAGATCCCTTCTGCCTCTGTTCCCGCACACTAACCCAATACTGGACTGGATAAACTCAGCATCCGGGCACACCTTGTATCCACTTACACTCACTTTCCAACCTAGACTTTCAAAACACGGACAAGTGTCAAGTACACACAACTATGATTTGTTCAATTACTCCAAGAGCGAACCCTTAGGTACTCATGAATATAAGAAAATAAGATAAAGATGCACACTGGAACCAAGCCCGTCCCGGATTTAAATACTAAACTACTCCCTCAAAATCCTAATCTAAAAGTAACCCTCCAGCCAATCAAGGCCAAACACGTTTCATTCCCTTACTATTTCTAACCTTGTTGACTTTTCACTTAAATCCCCACTACTTCTGCTAAAAGTGGATCTCAGATCCTATAATTATGAACCCGGTCACTTTCCAATTGCTAGTGGCCGTGTCACTCAAAAAGTAAACTTCCTAATTATGTACAACTCTCCCAAAACTTTAGACTTTCACCACCCTATCCTCAGAAATTACCCTAAGTAACTTTCTAGATTCTCAACTTCTTTACGGCCGGCTTCTTTACGGTTCCGGTCTTCTGTCCCTGGCGTACCTTACCCCGAGTGGCGAGCTTCTTCTTCTTGGTTGCTGCAGCTTTGGTCACCCGAGTCTCTGCCAATGCTTGATCCGGGTTAGAATACGGCTCTGAGTCTTCTTCAGTCCTGGATTCTTCATCCTCGTCCTCTTTTTCTTCTTCTTCTTCCTCCTCGTCATCGTCCTCTGGAATCGGCCTCTTATTATGTGCTGACATAATTGCAGGCTTCTTCTTCTGCGTGGTTGGTGTGGGCGGAACATTGGCCCTAGCACTCTGATGAGTGGTTTCTTCAATTGTTCTACCCTTCCCGAATCCTTGTCCTTAAGATTCGGTCTTCCTTTCCTCCCTTGACCCAGATTCGCTTCCCAAAGCTAAATTGAGTGGGGTGGAAGGAAATACCTTTTCCGTCTTTGCGGAAGGAGTTGGAGACATTGGAGATAATTCACTTAGGTCGATAAACTTGTTGCTCAGCCCTGGTTTGGGCACGTTCTTCTCGGACAGTTCCGGTTCAGATCTCGTCTTTTTTTATCTACGGCCTTCACCTCCTCCGATGTTTCCTTCGCCTCGTCTGTTGTCTCCACTTCTCCGGTCTTCTCTTCCTCAGCAGCCTTCATTTCTTCTGCTGCATGGGGAGCAATATCCGTTACTTCCCCCAGTAGGGAAGTCATTTCTCCATTAGGCTCCAACCAGATGGAAGAGCTTAGTAAGCCCTCCACCTTGTCCTTTGCCTAAACTTCTTCTACGGGTACTGGAAGGGGTGCTGGTGCGAGTTCCGTCTCCATTTCCGGTTCTTGCTCCCGCTCTCTTCGTTCTTCTACCTCCTTCATCATCTCGCGTAGTGGCTCTACTATTGCCTCCATCTTGCGGTGGTAGGACACTAAGGCCATCATCAGGTTGGCTGGGATCTACTTTCTGGTCTCCATCACCTTTTCATCAAACAGCATTGCTTTGTTGATGACTTCACCCGGATTGCCGATGAACTCCTAGATTGCTTGAAGATTCTTTGAGGTTGTTTTGGTGAACCTCTTGTACTGGTCCAGTTCTTCTCTCTTCTCCTCCAGCTCCTTCGTTAGCTGATCCACCTTACGCGTGGCTTCGCTCAGCTTTCTCTTCACCGCCTCTTTCATCTTCCGGTCTAGTTGGGAAATAAGTTGTTGTAGTTGACTGATCTTCAACAGTTGGCATAGCTCTTGAATCGTCTCCTGATTCTTCCCATACTGGACCCGGAACTCACTAAGTTCCTTCATAATCCGCCCTAGGGGATCTTGGTACCCTCTCCTATTTCTGGGTCTTTATCCTTCCGGTCCTTTATTTTCTTCCGGTTTCCGGTTCCTAGTAAAACTCACTCTGACCTACTCTTGACCTAACTATGCCGTTTCCGGGTTTTAGATTTTAGATTTCCGGTTACTCTTGTTAACACTATTATCTATTCTAAAGTAACCCTATTCCGGTATCCGGTTCCTAACTACTTACGGTCTACTTTTCTAAAGAAAAACGAAAAAAAATAGGGAGTAAGGAGCTCTAATCCCTTTATTTCCCTTCTAAACCTAAAGACTAGATTCCCGTGCTCTCACACCGGCACTTCCAAGGAGCTCTGGAGCCAAACCACACTTTGGCTCAACGTCTCTATCTGCCAGCGATGATCCTCTTCGGTGACTCTCGCCGTCTCTTGGGCTGTGCACAAGTCCCCCTCCAAGTTGACGTTCTTGGTTTCCGACTTTCGGATTCAATCCAGTAGGGTCCGTTTTTCTACTCGTAACGCTCCCAACTCCGTCACCATCCGCTTTTGCTCCTTGATCAAGAGGGCGTTTTGCTTCTCCGCCGCCATCAATGCGTTCGTCCTCCGGAAGATGGTGTTCCGGTCGGTCAGTGCCATCTTTTGGCACACCCGCTTGAGAGTCTCCTCGTAGTTGATGAGAATCTTTGTGAGATTGTCCACCCGCCATACTATGTGTTGAGCCATGTCCGAAATGTCCTCCAAGGGTATCCCCCCTAGTCGGAGTTCGGTCCTTTCTACTTCCTCTGGTTCCGATCTGTGCCAGGAAGGTCCGGTCTAGGCCAGGAAGGTTCAGCCTCGACCTGAACTGGACCAACTTGCGGTTGCACCGATCTAACTCCGTGGAGAGCCGGTGGAGATTCTTACGGAGCAGGTCCGGTTTCTTCTTTCCGGTCCGGAACTTTCTCTTCCAAAGGCTACGGAGTAGGAGGGTCCTCTATTGGCCTTACCGGTGGAGTCCTCTGTCGCCGAGGCCTCTTCGCCAAGGGCGTGGACGGCTCCTCGTCATCCGTCTCCTCATCATCCGGTCCTTCCCGGAAAGAAAGTTCTTCTCCTCCGTACTTCTGGAGCTACACCAATTCTTGATAGGCGGTCTCCTCGTACTCCTTAAGTAGGGAGTGTTGGAAATACAGGTGGGAGATGTAAGCCGAAAGAAGGCTCCCACCCTTCTTCCCTTGCCGGAGAGAACACACAAGATCTCCGGTTAGTTCGTGGATGACGGAGGCCCAGTCCATCATCAATTTACTTTGGAGGCTTCCTAGGATGGCGGAAGCCACCTTGGCTACCACTCGCCTCAGCTTGGTTGGGTGAAGGATCGGGTTGAGGAATGCTATCACATCCCGATACTCCAAATTCACTAAGTCGAACACTTGGTGCCCGTCCTTCGGGTCGGCTGGCGCCCGGAACTCGCCCTCCAAGTACTCCTGGTTCTTCTCTATGACTTTGTCCGGCGCCATCCAGACCTTGTAGACGGCTCTCCACACTTCGGTTGTCCACGGTTTTGGTTTCGCCCAGAGGTTGGTATCCAAGATACCGCTTTCCGGACGGAGTATGTCCGATACTAAGCTCTCCTCCCTAATGCCCCAAGGAACGTCCATCAGCCCTTTATACCCCATGTTTGTGAGGTTCCGTCGTAAACGCTCCAGCCGGTCCTCATTGATGGGAATTTCCGGCACCACCTTCATCACCGGAATTGCCCTCGGCCGAGGCGGTGGCGGTAGCATTTCTTCGTCCGAGTCTTCCGGTAGATCCTTCAACTTGCGCCGGCTTGCCTTGGAAGACATTTTACTCACACGGAAAACCTCGCACAATCTCTCCCTATCCTTCTTGCTCACAAAGATCACTCCCACTATAAGAAAACTGCGTTTTGGGGGTTGTTTTCCAAAAACGTGCAGTTGTTTTTTTAGACATCACTACGTCACTTGATTGACAACCAGTGGAATCTGAATTTTGTGCAATGTCGGAGAAGACGGGCTACGTTTTTAGAAAAACACGTTCACGTCACGAAAAATATGCCTATTTTGGGTGATGTTGAAAAAAACATGACAAAATTTTTCTGGACATCTACAACAACAAGTTAAGTCCACGTCAGCAACTGCGTTTGTTTTCATTGCGTCAAACGTCGATCCAGTCACTGCTGACTGCGGGTAGACGCTGCCCTAAGCCAAAAAAGGCAGGGAAGGGCAGGTGCTCCCAAGGAAGACCCAAAAAAGGGCTTGGATGAATTGGATGGATGTTTCAAGGTATAGGTGCAGGGCTGATTATGGATTTTTGGGTGTTTCTTATATAGACTTTTATAGTGACCACAACATGTATAACAAATTGTAAAATGGATGGGAACATAGTCTACTTCATTCTTAAAAGATGTCAACATAGTTTAAAATTTATTTGGCAAAATTTCACTAAAAAAATGTAATAAAATTACATTTACAAGGGAAAGATGTTTGCAATTATTAATAACATTTGTGGACAACAAAGGTTTGTCAAAGAATGGATGCACTAGGCAAATGATGCTAATTGCATCTACAATATCAAACATGGAAGGTTAAATATTTTGCTTTACATTCTTTCACACTCATAGGATTCATCAAATGAATGACTTTTGAAATAATGTGGTCTTCTTCATTTTTTGGCTTTGGATTCCTTGAATTAGTTTCAAAGGCTTTTTCAAATAAACAAAGTGAACCCTTTTCCCGGGTTTTATCATCCTATACCAATTTTTTTTCTAGGTGCATATTTTTTTTGGCTTTCTCTATTTCACTTTTCGATTGAGAATATGCATGTATAGACTAAAGACTTGGCATTTTCTTCCAAGGCCAAATTGCCATGTACCCTTCATTTTCCCTCTTCCTTGAAAAAAAAATAATGTCACTGGACATGGAGCCCTTTGAAATAATGTAGCCTTCTTCATTTTTTGGCTTTAGAGTCCTTCAATTAGTTTCAAAATCTTTTTCAAATCCAAAAATTAAAGTGAACCCTTTTCCCGGGTTTTACCATCCTATACCAATTTTTTTTTTGGTTTTCATATTTTTTTTGGCTTTCTCTATTTCACTTTTCGATTGAGAATATGCATGTGTAGAATAAAGACATGGCATTTTTTTAATTGATTTAATTGTTTTATTTTCCATTATTTTTTTATATGGATGTCAGTCGTACCTACCTATAGTAGACATCACATGGACTTTTGCATGTCAAATTGATATGTAACATTGTTTTTTCTTCATTTCTAACCATACCTTTGAGAAACCCTTCTTTCTTAAGTTCATTTTTACAATTTTTTTGTGGACAACTCTTTTCTCTTTTTCTATGGTATAAGAAAAATGTAGAGGCACTTGGAAGTGAAAATGTCCATGCAAACATGGTGAATTGCTAATGTGGAAGTGGAAATGAACAACAATTTCTCAAACATATCTTACCCTCATAAACATGGAAAATTAGATGTTATGCTCATTTACAGCATGCATGTCATGCACTAATACTAAACCTGTCAATGAGGATGCCAACTTAGACGTCTCCTGAAATTGTTTTCTTCTCACAAAAGACATCTTATGCTACATTCCGCTGGACAAGGCAGCTCTACTTCTGCGATTTCAGTTCTTGAACTCTATGCTTCTTCTTCCAATTCTGAAGCTTCCTCTTCTTCTCTATTGTCCTCCCTTGCTACTGAAACAAAGACGCCACCATTTGCAGCTGCTTGTCTTACGGGATCTAAGTCAAGCATCTGCGGTTGGAGCCCAACAAAGTTTGAGTCCCGACCCACATCTATCACACTAGGAATTGGCTGGTGCACCTCTAATTGCCCATGTCTTCCCCTAACGTCTGTACGGCATACTATTTTCCAGCCTTGTCTTCCTGGATCATCAGAAAAAAAAACTTGTTGTACATGCAACGGGAATGCAAATGAGTCCGCATGCACTCGGCCATCCGAGCGGTTGAAGTTTGCCATGTTGAAGCCATATTGATCCCTCTTCATGTTTGGAAAGCGAGGATCTCGACTCTGCTGAATCCAATCACACACAAGGATTGTGGTGCAATGATTCCTGTAGTCAAGCTCTAGAATCTCTTCGATGTAGCCCACGTACTCATTGGTTCTCTCTAGGGGTTGACCATTGCGAACCCCCCATCGAAGTTGTTGAGAGAAAAAAGCCACAACACCTGAATCGCGTGTTACTAGTCCAGCTTCTGCACTACGCACGCGCAAGTGCATTCCAAATGCATACATTTGGCGGTGCGCGATAGCAAATCTCTGTGGTGGTTGGCTATATTGCACAATATCCAAATGAACATTTTCACCTTCATCTTGAAGCATTTTTACTTTTGTTGTCAACCAATTAGAGGAAGGAGGCAAGTCAAGCAATTCAATTGGATAATGCACGGCCATTGTAGGGTGTCGTCGCCTGAAGTCCCTTCTAAATATTTCCCTCTCCTGCCATCTTTGTGTTCTTGCAGCAATGTACTCCCTGCATGCAAGTATACCAAAAATTAGCAAAACTAATAGAAGAGACGGCTTAGGCGGCTCCTGTCTGCACAGGCGTTGACATGTATCGCCATGTCTGATCTAATGTCCAATTTCTCTATTCTGTGTCATGCCCTATGTCCCCAAATACATCAAAATAGACATCCTCTTTGACAAATGACGAGGACATGTTCCTCTGCCTTTGTCTAATACAACATTGACCTAAACAACAAAGGACCTACTGTATGAAAAGGTCATGGACTGCATGATCCCAAGATGCTTATAGAAGCTACATATATTTTGACTTTGGGAGACAAAGAATTCGTCACACTCACTGGCGCCATTCTTTGAGACATGTTGCATTGTCTAAGACAAAAGCATGTGTGAAGCCACGAAACTGATCGGACATCTTACGCTTACGCTTGCAATTTGAACGCAGAATTTCATCATTCATGGTTGCATCCTCATCTGGGTCCCATACGTGGTGGGATGTTCCTCTATATTGTCTCATGTACTCTGTGCAAAAACCAAGTGTGTCCTCCATTTGGTACCCTTCTGCAATGCTACCTTCAGGATGCACAAATGTTCTTACATAATCCTTCAATGTCTTCATGTAGCGCTCAATAGGGTACATCCACCTGCAATGAACTGGGCCACATTTGAACAACTGTTGAACCAAATGTGTCGGAAGGTGAGTCATGATGTTTAGAAACGTTGTTGGGAACTCCTTCTCCAACACGCAAGTGGCCATGACAACATCGTGCATCATTTCCTCCTCATCAGCTTCATGTACCTCTTTGGCACAGAGGCGCTGGAAAACTCTACTCATTTTGATTATAGCCAAACGCACGGTTTCATCCAAGACACCACGAACCGCTAGGGGAAGGATCTACCAATGACATTGCACACATACACAATAATCAGTTTAGATTATGACCAAGGGCAGTGTAGGACAATGATAGAAGTCATTAGGCATTAGCCCTAACATGCACGAGCATTAGAATCAAAAACATTGGTACCCACGTCAATTGTAATGTTTGAGCAGATCCAGCTACGTGTTTATTTTGACATCACATTTGTGAGAGTGGTGTCATTTGGTATGTTTGAAGGAACATACTTTTGGATTCTGAGAGTAAAATCTACTTTTTGCGCAATGACCACTTTATCAAAATTTCCAACAAGAGAGCTTTTTCAAGGTACCTGCTGCATTAGTACATGATAATCATGTGTCTTCATGTATTGTAATTTTCCGTCCACCAAGCGCTTGTGAATGCTTCCCACATAGTTTGTGGGAGTTCTAATGTTCGATACAATTGCAATGAACTCCCTTCGTTTGTTAGGATTCAAGATGAATGGGGCATGTGGCATATAGAATTGGTCTTGCTATCTTTGTGGGGCTTGCAACCAAATCTCTTCCCGAATGCCTAGGTCCTCAGCATCCCTCCAACTTCCTGGACTATCATTCATTCCAAGTAAAGTCTTGACAATGTTTTCACACAAGTTCTTCTCACAATGCATGGGATCAAGGACGTGGCGTTCCAACAAGTTCTGCAATCACAGACGCAATAATTCAACGCAAACATTTGTCAGTGAACTTACATTACAAAGCAATCTAAACTTACAGTTCAAATGCTCATGTCCAAACAGTAGCCTCCAATGACATCCATTCCAGCACTCTCTGTGACATCATACTAGATTAGACATGCCACATACAACATGTGCATGTCTACACTTGTTGCATGCGTCGTCTACCTTGACGTCCTCAACATACAAAACATGTCAGAGACTTTATGTTTTACCTTCCAATAATCAAACTCATAGAAAGCACTCAAACGCTTCACCCCAGTTGTATGCACTGGATCATCAGGTCCATTCTCTTTTCCGCCCATATCCAAGTATGATTGTCGCCATGCCGCATAGCGAATGACATCTTGCCCCGACATGATCCTTGGCACGCAATGGTGCTCCACCTTGCCATTAAATCTTCTATTCCGTCGATAAGGGTGGTTGCGAGGTAAATAACGACGGGCTCCACCATATACAATCTTCGAACCCCTTGTGCGTCCATTATAGAGCACATCACCTGTCTTTGCCATGCGTGAATTTGTATTTGGTCCACAAGAAGGGCAGCCCCTATAGCCCTTGCAACAAAGTCCTGAAATCAACCCTAAAGCTGGGAAATCTGAGATTGTCCAGAACAGCAATGCGCGCAATGTAAAACTTCGACTTCCTATGGGTTGGAAGAAATCTTGGGCTCCAACACCATGCCACAATTCATGCAACTCATTTAGTAGGGGGCGCATGAAGACGTCTATATTGTTAGAAGTAGGTGACTTCTTCCCTGAAATCAAAATGCACAAAGAGATGAAGAATTTCTTGGTGACAAACCATGGCTCCAGGTTGTAAATCAAGATTAGCACAGGCCATGTAGACCAATTTGTGTTGTTCAACTTGAAAGGATTGACACCGTCTAAGGCCAAACCTAGACGGAGGTTGCGAATCTCAGAACCAAAGTTGCCAAAAGCGATGTCTGTATCAACATGTTTCCATGCAGGGCTGTCCACAACTGAGCGCATGATGCCGTCATTGCTGACATGTTTTTTATAGCCTATCAGCATGCGTGCTATCTCAGACGACCTCCACATGCGTTTAAGTCTAGGAATTAAAGGAAAATGCCGAATGACCTTGGACGGAACTTTGTCTGTCCCAAAAATCCAACGACCTTGGCCACACTTAGGGCAAGTGTTTAGGCTGGCATATTCGTCTTCAAAAAGTACACACCTATTAGGGCATGCGTGAACATTGTTGTAACTCAAGCCTAGGCAGCGAATGCTTCGGCGTGCCTCATAGTGGTTGCCAGGCAACTTGTTCCCCGATGGCAACAAATCCACATGAAGGAAGCGGAACAACTCATCAGTAAATTTGTTGCTCACATGGAAGACATTGCACATGTTCATTAGGATAATAGTGGCCGAAACAATGCTTGTCTTTAAACCTGGAAAAACGGCTGTGGTTGCTTCTTGGTACAATTCGTCCAAGCCATCCATTGTGTCCGCAGCAATGTCATCCTCATCAACCCCTTCTTGCATAGGCCCAGACTCCTCGTGCAACGCATCCCCCCTATCAAAGGCCTCCATCACCTGACGTTGGACCTCATGATATTCATCCAAAGGAGGAGGAACGTCTTCTTGCATATCATTTCCAACATCTGCATGAATGTTGCCTATGTCAGGTGCCTCATCTGAACCAACACCTTCTCGAACATCATCGTCAAAAGCAACATCCTCCACCCATAGACCTCGAGAGGGGTAGCCATCTGGGGGGTCTCCCCCAAGGATGGATTCTTTGATGAAGGGATCCCGACCCACCGTTGCATGGTGTCGTCGAATAACTTCAATACTTTTTCGACATGAGCCCTTGCAATCTCTACAAGGACACTTGTAAGAGCGTATGTTATTCTCAGTGGCCACTCGCAACTCCGTTTGCAATATCAAGTCACCTATAGGAATGTGGCGTAGTGTGCGACCATCATCCGTAATTCGTATGGTGGTTTGACGTCGACGTGCATCTACATTGGTACGGTAGGCCATGGGCACTGTAGAGCTACTGCATGTGTATACAATTCATTTGAACAATTTTCACTTGGGTGGCAGAGCTCCTGCACGAAGACATCATACTTGTTAATACTTGCTATGCAAACATATTGTCATGAAAGACGTCTTCTCTGACATCCTCCGCAACATTCTATATTTTTAGTGACATGATAATATTGTCATGAAAGACGTCTTCTTTGACATCCTCCACAACATTTTAGATTATCAGTGATATGATAGTAGATGTCTCTGCAGACGAGGATCATAGAGTGAAAGCCTTATTGTTCAAGTGTTGTTTGTATACCAAACATGCTTAGCAGGATTCCAAAATTTTCTGTGGTGTTCTCCAGTCTTTGGAAATGAGGAACGACGCAAACTAAGGGGAGTCATGCCAAGCTTCCTTGTCCATTTGTATCATTAATGCCTTTGCAAGCTCTAATTGACATGTATACCTCCACCTATTATATGACTAGAAATTCTGGTCAGCTAATTCTCGAAGTGAGAAAAATTTCTTAGGGTCTATGTATTGAAATTTCTCTATCATGCATGTGGTTTTACTAGAAAACATGAAAATTACAAAGTACATGTCACGACTGATGTCTGCCGTGACATCCAAGATGACGGTTTACAGTACGGACCAAGTCAATCCATCATGATAGCTTCTTCTGTACGTGTCTCACATGGATTTGGCAAAAAGAAAGGCAAACAGTAGACTCCATAGAACAGTTGATGGGCGCTGCAGACCTCATTTGCCTTCAAGATTTCAATTATTAGAGCTACGTTGTATCACTAACTGGAATGGCAATTCTCCCTGGACTTCGCAGCCGCACTAGGGTTGTACAGTTTGCGGAGGCACCAACTCCTACTCAATCTGACTCGGATGCTGCAATAGTTTTGACAAATTTCATCTCGCACGCAATGAGTACTCCCCCGCGCTCGATTTTGAAAAAGCTAGCGGAAGTAGGGAGTTGAAGGAGCACACGCTTGTCTAAAGGCGATGACGGGCGACAAGCAGCAGCAGTCGGAGCAGTAGCTCCCGTTTCAGAAGCGGCACCTGCCTCCATGGTTTGTGAAGCACCGCCTCCTTTCTTTAATTTCTGATGTGAACATTGAAATTTTCAATTCCCCCACCAAGATCCAAGCCAACAACGAGATTGGACCCGGAGCTTCCCTGCGCCCACCTGCCGCAGTGTTAGGGTGTGCCTGACCCCAGCTATAGGGTCGAGTCCCGGGTATAGGCCACCGTGGCAGCTTTAAGCCCGCCGTCTTGTCGTTGTTTCTCCCCTGTCCTCTGTGATGTCCTCGTCTTGAATTTGCTGTAGTATGCGACCTCCTCTCCAGCCCCAACTGCCCTTGCAATATTTGGAAGTATCGCAATTTGTTTGTTTGATTCGTCAATTTCTTGGTGGTTGTCAATGATCATTTGATTGCGAGGGAAATTGCGGCAGGGTACGTCCAAATCAGTGGAGGAGGGCAACATTTCCGATTGGTGAACCTTTAAACTTTGTAGCGGTTGGTGTTTGGTGGGGGTTTGATTTTCTAGGTCTTGGCTCAATTGACTTGTGCCTTGGGGTTCTTGTAACAGGAGGGTGAGTTTTTTGTACATTGGCGAGACCCCCCTAGCAACATGACGCGGCCAAGGCAATCGGGAAAGCGGAGGGGGGAGCCGCCTACCGACTTCCAGGGTTCCGGTTCCGAAGCAGCCGCCCTAGTCATGCGGATGCGCGCTGAAGGGGAGCGGCGGACGAAGGCGCGGGAGGATCTGGGAGCTAGTTCACGGGGGAAGGAGATCCGGCAGCCGCCAACGAAACGAACCAGGGTTTCTTAAATTCCATCGGAGCCAGAAGAGGAGGAGGAGATGGATGCTGGGACAGAGCAGGAGCTTGAAGTATTTGGCGGCTTAGAACACAGCGTTGGCATGGCTGAACACAAGCAGTCGTGGAGGTAAGCAACCCACGTTATAACTTTTTGTTTGAAATTATTGGAAGTCGTGATGCAAGACAGTTGCAGGTGTGTTGGGTGTCAAGGGTGACATTTTCTATAACAGGTATGCGTTTTCTCAGACATCATTTCTGACGTCCCGTGTGACGCGCGTCCAATGTGATGTCAAAGTAGACGTCAAGCGTGACATCTCTCTATTTACCATATCAGGAGGTTGTCACGGAAGATGTCAAACGAGACATGTTCTTCGATTCATTCCAGTACTTAGTGATAGTCATTTGTTTTCATGTTTTCTAAGCCAAAGAAACTGAACTTCAGTATAGTAGTTGACGTCCTCCTACCATGCTTGAGGATTCTTGTGTCTGTAAGGCAATTGCCCTTCTCTTGGTTGTGTGGTGCCACCACAGGTTTCGGTAGTCAGTATAGGGTTTGACTTTCTTAGTCTGCTTTTTCCGAATATTTTTAGTTTTGGCTGTGTAATTTGATTGGCCTCCTATTTTAATACTACCAAATAGAAACTGTTCTAATACTACCAACGAATCAGTACAGTACTGAATTGGATGTCTCAGCGGACACAATTTTGGATGTCAAGAGCAATGTCAGCCACTGCCAAAGCAAGACTTGGCATTTACTATTCAACCCTAAACCTTGAACCTCAACTTTGAGAATTGATCTATATTGTTCCCTTCAGAAGTAGGTTTTTATGCTAACTTTGATATCACTTATGCAGCCAAGGCTACAACACTGATGACTCCAATTGTGACACCGATGAAGCCATAGAGGCTATGCATCCCACGGAGCAACGTAGAGGTGTGCCCTCTTCGACAATGAAGAAACCAATTGAACTAGATGTACAAGGACAACCACATGGATCTATGAGGGACACTTTGGAAAAGGATGTCAAAAAGTATGCGAAGTCCCTTGATCCAACAACCGGATGGGAAGGACAACCAAAAGAAATGAGGAGGGGATTTTTCAAGCGCCTCTACACGGGTTTGAACCTTTGAACTACCCTTCCCCTATTTTCTGAATGCCATTCTTTCAAGTTCTCTTACCTTCCTTTGCATATGTCTTTTTGGATGTCCCAATTGACATCTTCTATGACATGATCTTACCTATTTTTGTCCTTTGTCTACAGCAACCACCGAATGAATTTCAATGTTGAGTAAAGCAAGTCCTAAGCTGATTACATGTTCTCTCAGACTGGCAGATGGTGGGGGATTCGGATCGAGTTAGCAAGAAATGGCTTCAGCCCTTCATCACCAAAGTGCTCATTAACATGCGATGGAGAATTGGGCAAATGATTGCTTCAGGTATGGACAGGCCCAAGGATATCAAGAAATTTTATTGGGACACAATCGAAGCTGCGCGTGGCACTGAGGCAGCCCAGAAAAAGTCAGCCTAAATGCGGTCAATTTCAAGGGGGAAGGCTTCCACGACAACTCAACTGAAGGTTATTGAGAGAGAGGTGGTTGCTCGCTTGGTGAGTGCGATTCTAAACACAAAACGCTCAATTGACCATGAATTCACTCCATTTCAGTACATGTGTGTGGATACTTGATGCATTTCATTCCATTTCAGTACATGTGTGTGGATACTTGATACATTTCTAGTTTTGTACCAGCAAGTTCGATGGTCCCGCTGACATCTGCTTCAACATTCAAGATAGCAGGTTGCCCTGTTTTTGCTGACATGAACTCTGTTGTCTTTGTTGACATATTCTTCTTTGTTTTTACTCTACACCAATTAAATTTACCGTTGACCTGCTTTTGGGATGTCCTTGCGTGTGTCCTTGTGTGCAGACCATGTTGAACAGCAGGAGGCCATTTGACATTGAGATAGATGCAGAAGTTGCTAAGGAATTTGCCCGAATTGAAGAAGAGAAGCGTAGAGCAAAACCAAATATTGGGCAAGAGCTCGAGGACATGCGAGCTCGGGTGAGTAACCTTGAAGGTAGCATGGTTGAATTGAAAGGGAGCGTGGCCAAAATGGGAGACGACATGACGACATCACACAAGCGCGTGGAGGAAATGTTTAAAGAGCTGATGCAAAACTTATCCTCAAGTTTAGCAGATGCATTTCAACTTGCTTCCAAGAACTTCCTCCAACCTATGCTGCATCCTGTTGCCATTCCAGAAGTTGTAGCGCCCGTCATTCCCGATGTCCACGAAGACGTCCCCGAAGATGTTGGAGGCAATGTCACTGCGGGAGAGGATGGTATCTCATCTGACCATGAGGCAGTCCTTCCAGAAGAATCCGGCCACGGCTTAAACCTACAACAGGACAACATCGCACAGGGAGAAGTGGAGGGCGAGAAAGAAGCAGAGGATGCCTCTGCGTTGGTGGCTAGCGATGCACCAGAGGAGGCAACGGGTGCAGTTGGAGTTGATGCCGCCAAGAGTCCAGGGCAACATGTAAGTTTTTTGTCCTTCCATCAAAGGCTCAAACTTGAATTAAGTCACAATCTTTTCATAGGCTCTTTTTTTGATTTTTTTTATCTCTATGCCAGAAAACATAGAAATCACTATAGTGCTTGGATGTGCTTGAGAACTACATGACTGATCAATAGAATGGCTACGATTTTCATGTTGTATGTGATGTCATAGTAGACGTCTCGAATGACATCCACATTATCATGAGAAAAAAAATATAAAATCTAATTTGCCATGGCTCATGCTGTTTCAGAATGATGAAGACGTCCCAATAGAGTCCATAGGGCGCCCTCGGCGTGTAGTGAAGCTGAATTCAATGCAGAGGGCAGGGAAGGCGGTGGCCAATGCTAGCAAAGCATGTGCTAGCACACCCCTTCCTAAACCCTCAGCACCTAAAGCAATTGGACTTCCAAAATTGAACCCGTCTACAGCAAAGGTAGTAAACCATACCTTTTCAATTGTTGTGTATTTTGAATTTTGTCTTCTTCACCCTCATTTCAAGTGAGATTTCCTTTTTAAGCCTTGTTTTTCTTAGAAAAGTCTAAACTTCCATTGAACTCTTCTAAATTGTCTTCCACTGTTTCAGGCAGCGACCACGAAGAAAGCTGATGCCCCTCGGAAGAAGTGAAATGGTGTGATACTATTCTCACAACCGACATCAAAGGAGGCTAGCTTTACAACACTATGTTTGTCCCATATAGGTACTCAAATGAAATATGCAGCTATTAGTTGTTTTTTCTACCTTAGACCAGAACATTACAATGTGTTCTTCAAAATATTTGTAGAGGAAGAACATCTTTCTTGTAAAGGATGTCCGATTTCTATAGATCTTTAAAATTTGTGTCCATGCCTTGTGTGTGAAGTTCTCCCTCATATGCATATGGAATGCGTCATATTTCTCTTGATTTGCAATTGGAGAAACAAGACTTGGATGGGGTGGGCAAGTCATTCTTGTCTTTTTTTATGTCCTTGGTCATGTCCTTCAAAATTCAGTCATGTATAAGTTGTTGTCTGTAGCAAACGTGGAAGCCATAGTTTGTACTCCGCCTAATGTTGTTCAAAACATGTTTCATTTGTTTCTATGTTAGCCAAAACATGTTTTTAACATGCCAGTGATGTCCTCGGTGTACACCTGCCTTTTTCTAAATGTTATAGTGAACAGAGCATTAACAGTCACAAGTGGGAGTGCTTGTCCTTGATGATATCCTGAACAACAACAGGATGAACACATGCATTTGAACAAACAAGGCCTTGATGTTCTTGTTGACGATTTATGATACTGTCCTTGTTCCTTTACATGTCTACTGAAACATACAGTATAACACAGAAGACCGACCTTAAAACCCGTGATTGTCACAAATGATGTCACAAAAAACATAGTTGCGTCTTCAATGATGTCACGCGCAACATCAGATTTTCACTAAAAGAAGCAGTGCATAGTCCACGTCATCAAATGCCACGTCAGATTTTACGTCGTCCACGTCACCCTTGAAGGGGTCCACGTCACTATCCACGTCATATGCCACGTCAAGAAGGGAATGGATGAAAAAGAATCCCATGTGGCGCTGCCCGCCAATGTGGCACCTACGTGGAGTGCCAAATGGCACATTCTGGGGAACTTGCATTTCCATGTCTCAACCCATGTCAATCCAAAAACAAGCCCAAATTTGCATGTTTTTTGCAAAACATGGGGACGTTTTTTGCCTGTCCATTATAACGCATTTTAGGTGACATCTACGTTGACAGAAAATGGCGTTTTTTCTGACGTCACAAAACTGCCGGTTTTCTTATAGTGTTCGGAACCACTTGCACGATCGCAAGTCACCCAGTCCCTCAGTTCTACCGGAAATCTCTAAGAGTTTAGAAAGACGGAAAATAAAGATGAAATAAAAAAGCAAGCGTGCCTTCCGCCGGATACAGTTCCTTTTTTATATGGGCCAGACGGATGAACGGTCGGATGAAGATATTGAGCAGGTTTTGGCGGTAAAAACCTAACCCTAGTACGGATCCGGTTTCCGACTTTTAGGGCCGGCGCCGTCATCCGTTTTTCGGAATTTTTTTAGGGTTCCGGAATTAGGTTTCTTAGACCTATTTGGGATTTTCCGGAACTGGGGTTCCGACATTTCCCAATTCTTTCTAATCTCTTATTAGAAACTTCAAAACTTTCCTTTTTAAAGGACTAAATTTTAAAGTTTCCTGTCTAATGCTAGTTTTAACACTATATTCAATATTTTGAGAGGTTTGGGGTCTCTCATAATAATATTGTCCATTTAGACCCTAACAAGTGAATTATAAGTTTAGGCAATTTAGGTGGGCAAACACTGAATTTGCTAGTTGTAATGCGCAATTTCCATTAAAATGAGAGTCTTTTGAGTGATGGTCTGTTCAAACACATGTAATTCGGTTTAGAGTAAATGTTATAATTAATATAAATAAAGATTACGTCATCTTCTAAACACCAAGTCATGAACTCCGCGGTTGGTTGTGAGGGGTTGTTAATCTCATTGAAGCGGTCCGGGTTCGATTCCCGTTGGACTTGTATGAGTGCATGAGAGAACAACATGACTTGGTGCTGCTAAATGAGCTTTGTAAGCAGGAAAGTTGTAACAACCAACCGCCCCCCTACCTAGAATGTGACAAGTGCTTTATCTTTTAACCAAATAAATAGTAGATATATCTACTACTTTTTTTCCCAATAACAATGTAATTTGAAATAAAACATACTCACTGATAAACAAATAAGATAATGAAGTAAAAAATAAAGAAAAGAAAGCTGAAGAATATAAAAAGAAGTATATTGAGACTATACTTAAATTCCAATGTTTTGTAAATACAAAATATACACTTGAAATCAATAATGCAATGCCAAGCAATAAAATAAAATCAATCCACTCAAAACTATACCATCTAATCTACTATATGAATTCCCTTTGTTACACAAAACATGATGATGGAAACAACGTAATTATAAAACCTACAATACATACGCATACATATTACATAGCTACAGATATCAAGTATAGGATGCGAGACTTTGGTTGATAACGTCAATTTGAGCAGCAGGAATCTTGATCATGCATTGACAAGTATCTTTTCGAATGCTCCCAAAGTGGCGGTTCAGTTTCATCCACTTTCCAACGTAGACCTCTCTCGCTGTCCCATCTAGTGTAGAAGTCTTGAACATCTTCATCTCTTGATGTTGGACGAAAGTATTGAATGAATACACAATTAGGTTTTTCTGGATTACAATTTGGATCAGACAACGCCCTTGCAATCCAAACCAGATGACTGTCACCATCTGCGGGTCGAACTGCAACAAAATATCCTTCACAAAGATCTCGACCCACCCTAAAGGATGGTTGTGGGCGACCTTTCAAAGGGCCTACGTACGCGTCATCTTCTCTAAACTCTTCACGATCCTTGCCATCTTCATCTAATTCATCCACCTGAGTTGCTTGAACACGGCTCGTTGGCCAAAAACCATCCTTCAAAATAGAAGATAAAGGTAGTGGTTCTAGCAATGCTACCTTGACACCTTGCCAGTAGTGCACTACGTGCTCATAGCGTCTTCGGTACTCTCTAGTGCGATCTTGATTGCACAAATTCTCCCAATACCTCACGAATCCGGATATGCCCTTCAAGATGTCCTCTGCACCTTTTATTGGACTCGGCAGAACTGCTTCTAGTACTCCACGTGGCCACAAACTTTGCCCTTCAGAGTCCTCCTTCCACAATTTCATTCCATAACCAGTCCCCTTCGGCAACCACTCCACATCAGTGTACAGCATTTTGTACTTCATGACTGGACACCCAGTCGAGTCAAGGTAGAACTTCACTTGTTGTGGCTTTATGTGTCCAACCATGATGTCATTGTCGTCCAAAACTTTGCCTGCTATGAAACCCTTGAAATCTGGCACCTCTTCGATGAGGTGAGGGATTGTCGGAATGGATTCTACATCCATGAATGACTTCATAAGTGCAGGAATTGTAAGGAAGTTTTCTTTCTTCAAAAGCATGCTCCATCTCCCGAAGAGTGCATCAATGTTGTCATGAATATGACCCACAATCATGAAGTTCACGTACACTTCACGAAAGATCTTGTTTGCAACAAGTAGAGACCAATAACAGAAAACAAATCTATTCTTGTTATCTCCGGTGGCATTATCCATCTGCACATTCAAAATAGGAGGCAACGGCATTCCTAGATATAACGTTTTCGGTAGCGGAGGTAGCGATGCTTCGCAAACTTTGGCACCCTTCAATATTGCCCTAGATAAATTTGTGGATCCAGACCCCGTAAACAATTGCCGAGAAGACGATTTTGGTGGCAATTCCAAATCTCAGAGCAACTTCGCCATGGAGCCAACAGTGTAGTTTGAGTCGTGGGGAAACATATCCAAGCCATAGTGCGCATATCAAACATCAGCATGACCATGCGCAATCATGCCAATGACTGAGACGGGCAATTTCATCAGCCCATCAAGTTCTTTAGTTTTGTGGGAAAAGACCGGAGAAGCGGTCTTGGCATGGTCCATCTTGTCATGCATGATCGTCAAACATTCATGTGGAAACTCATACGAGTGGTAACGATTTGCGTAGTACAGCTCCCTATGTACCCAAGCAATAGCCAAATGTTTGTCAAGCCTCCTTGACCATATCAAAGCACTTTGAAATCCAGCAATACAACTCCTTCGTAGCTCTTGTAGTTTGTCACACACTGAACACCGAGCAAAATTATCACCAGGTTTTTTCACCTCGTACTCTGAAAACTTCGAGGACCTGATCTTGCTCAGGTTTGAAGTGGAAACTTCGGGTAATTCGAAGGCTACATTGACATCATTGATTTCTTTCATCTTATCCTTCCATTGAAAAGTAGAGGGAAGACACATGGATACGACCTTGTCCCCTGACTTCAAAGTCCGAGTACGATGTAGCATGTGATTTGCCTCCTTTTCAAGGATGCACTTTAGCGTGGCAGTTGCTTGTTGAGTGTGCTTTCTCGGCTTCTCCAATCCTGTATTTCCATGGTCTCTTGCCTCTCGTTTGTCCTTCCAATATTTGAGGTATCAATAGAATGTAGCCTCCGGGACCCCAGAAATATGCATCCATGCTCGCATGCACATGTTGATGCCTTCAACGGTCAGTGTCTTCTTTCCACGTGCATCAAGATGCACTGACCTGTGTACATCAGTCTTCATGTGTGACCTGAACTTGAATGATGTATTGGAGTACATTCACTCGCGGAAGGCCCGAATCTTCTCCCTTGGAAATGGCTGAACGCAATTTTGGGAACAACAGACTTTGCTAGACACCAAGTTGATGTACTCTGGAGTGAGGAATTCCTTAGATCTGCGGGAGGTCACGCGAGATGGATTCCTAAGGATACTTGAATATGGCCGTACAGATGCTAGAGGTTGTGGATTCAAGAGGCAGGCTTGTAGCTGATTGAATCTGTCTCGCGCCTCATGGTCATGAAGACTTGCTCCCACACAATGGACTCATTTAATCGGACAAGCTACCAAATAGTAAATCTGCTCCTGAGGGTTATCCGCTTCAAAGAATGTCTTGGTGATGTAAACTGCTACATGGGTATCTCCAAGAGGACCATTAGCTCCAAGCATAAGGTCTGAGTTGACACTATGGTAATCCCTTCGCTAACAAGTAGACCCTCCTCATTGTAAAGAGTGACACATCTTGTATTCCAAAGATGACGCGGAAGTCCTTCGCACCCAGGAATGCCTACATTCATCCCTTCCAAAACTGGGAATTCATCATCCGAGGATTCCATGAAGTCGTCAGAAGTCGTAGATGAAGTCATGTCACGTATCTGGAAAACCAAGTGAAAAGCAGTATTAAAGTCAATGTCTGGCATCAAACTCCAATTGACCTGATTGACGCAGTAAATGGTGTTGGTATTTCTGAGCGGTAGTAATATTCGAATGGCAATTCAGCGCAACTGGCGCTGAATTGTATTTCAGCTCCCAGGACACTAACATATCGTCGCAACCAATTTCATGCAATAGATGATTGCACTTTAGTGCGACCAACTCTGAATTGCAATATAACAACCACGACGAAGACATACGTCGTTACTAATTCCACTCCCTGCGTGATGAAAATTCAGCGCACTACAAGAGAAACACGTCCGAAATGACAGAAATCAGGTAGTCCTAATCTACAGAAATTTGACGAACTTCAGTCCGAAATGACAAAAACTGTCCGTATCTACAGAAAATTGTCCAAATTGACAAAAAACTATCAATTTTTTCTAGATTAGGACTAGCTGATTTCTATCATTTCGGACCAGTTTTTGTCATTTCGGACTGCTTTTCTTGTACTGGCGCCAATTGAGCTAAAATAGCATTAGAATAAATTTCATTCTCTGCAAGCTAAATTGCAATTCGAAATTACTCGCACTGGAATACCGTCACAATATATTTCATTCCCTCCGTGACGACACTTCAGCACGAGTCACGCTCAATTGCAATTAGTCATTAGTCGTGGTGGAATATTGTCATAATACATTTCACTATGTACGTATCTACACTACAGAGCAACTCGCGCTGAATTGCAATTCAAATCCAATAAGTCTGACACTTCAATGCGAGTCGCGCTGAAATGCAATTAGGCATTAGTAGTGGTGTAATATCGTCAAACTACATTTCACTACGTGTGTATCTACACTTCAACGTGACTCGCGCTGAATTGCAATTCAGCTCTAATAGCTCTGAAGTATCTCCAGAGTATATTTCATCACGTTTTTATAGAATATAGATCTAGACCAGCTTACTTCAGTGCACATCAACGCGAGTCGCGCTGAAGTGTCGACACTACATATTCCTTTACCTTTGTGAAGACACTTCAGCCCGATTAGAGATGAATATCAATTAAGCGCAAGTCTAGGTGATCCGTCTACACAAAGACAATGGAAACTCTAGTAGAAGCACTTCAGCGCGAGTTGCGTTGAAGTGCATTTCATTTTCATTTTAGTCAATGGATTTCTATTTATAGTAAGTCCGTCTTTCGCGGAGGGATTTATGTAGAGTTCTGCGCATTCTTCAGACTACACTCGTCGAACGACTTGAGGACTTGAACATTTCATGGAGAGTAGTCGGATTGACTGATCACAACGTGAATTGTGCTGGAGATCATTGAGCACCTACGCAAAACAACTGCCAATCATGGAATGAAAGATCTTATGCAAACCTAGAGGCTGGAATGACAGATCCTAGAAGCTGCTAAATGGAGAATTCTCATGTTTTCAAAGGGGTCAGAGTGGCTTACTGTAATTCCTATGCGATGGATCTCCTACTCGAGCAATACAACGGACAACAATCGGCGTTGTACCAATACAATTGCGGAACAATATTAATCAAACTCTTCTATAGACATAATAGAACAAGTTGAAAGCGTAGAAAAGAACAGCAAAGCTCAAAATTGATGCAGTTGAAGAGAAAGGTGGAATGACTAGAATGCAACTAAAGTGCCGACGTCCACTCAACTCCTCGGCGGGAAGGAAAGAGCGCGAAGTCAGTTCTCATTTTTGAACGGCGTACATTCTAATATCAAGTGTCCCCAGAATCACGATGGCCTTGCCACGTAAACCTTTTGATATCCACATGCAATCCTGAATTTAGTGGCTGGCCCCACGAAAATAATGGGGTCACTACACTTTTCATTAAGTTTGTGTTGATTTTTAAAGTCCGTAGTGGCATATCCCCTTTGGTAGTCTCCAAATGCGGACAGTAGAAGCTACTATCCAAACCCTTTCCTATTTTGACTTCAAAATTTAAGCCGAATTGTTGACCTTACAATGCACCTAAGTTCATTATTAGGAAATGAAGGTTCCGTTACTTATACTAACCATGTGGCACGTAATGCGGCTTGCCATATATATAGCACACACTAGAATAATGTTAATTTTGGATGGAAAGTGCTTTTACTGCAAACTTCCCCACCTTTAGTCAATGGGAATATTGTTCTTCTTCTAAAGTGAATGAAAAGTATGATTTTAAAAATTACTAATAATGTTGGAATGTTTAAAGAATGTCCCTTTTCCTGCAACAGATTCGAGGGTTTAGGATGGGAAAATTTTGGCTTCAATTTCAAGGGTTCATGGTCTCAGGGTTTCGGGTTTCGGGCTTGGAATCCACGCCCTAAATTCAAATAAATTGTCTCCAGCAAGTCATCAAAAAAATTTGGAAGGAAATTACATCTACCATTCCTAAATTCTTTTAACCTTGCCTTTGAAGAGGTTCTAATTTTTACCCATGCAAACCAAAGCGGAAAATGTGGAGTTCAAAACGAACAACAAAATACAAGTTCTAAATGGATTCAAAATGTACAATCTATAGCCATTTCTTAGAAAAAAGAATTTTGTTTTTGAAAATGAACAAAAATCAAAATAGCCGTCACAGTTGTACTTTCATTCTAAGGTTAATTAAGTGCTAATTCAAAACAATAGAAAAAACGTCAGGTGAAAAGAGTAATGCATACAAGAACTTCAAAATTCAAGGCCCAGCCATATCTACATGAATTGAAGGGCTCATAGAAAAATTAAATTAAATTATTTTTTTCGTTAGGTGCCCAATCATAGATTATTGAATTATCATTGAAGAGCATGATTCTAATTTCTACCTATTTTTCCTTCCTCATTTGTACTTCCCTTACATGTTTTTTCTAACTTTCTCAAACAAAGTACAACCCCGACCATTTTTCCATGAAATTGGTCCACGTGGAAAAATTCAGTTACATTATTTTTTTAAAGAGGTGCTTATGGATTATCATCAAAGAGGGCGTTTCCAACTTCTACATTAATTTCTTTTTCCATTTGTACTTCCATTGCATTTTTTTTCAACTTTCTCGGACAGTCCATGTTTAAAAAAATAAATAAGTGACGCACATGTTTTTGTTAACCTAAAATATTAAAATTGACTGTACTTTGCGGTACCAAAGTCATGAAATTCAATCAAGGCCAATTTAAATGACCCAAAAAATTTGTCCACAAGTTCTAAATTTTTTTTGGTTGTGGGTTTGGTCAATGCATGTGTGAAAAAAAATAAATTAGTGATCCACATGGTTATTTAAACCTAAACTCTTAAAATTGACTGTACTTTGTAGTGCCAATGTCATGAAATTCAATCAAGGCCAATTTAAATGGGCCCAAAAAATTTGTTCACAAGTTCTAAATTTTTTTTGGTCGACCAGCATGTGTGAAAAAAATAAATCGGTGACCCACATGTTTTTATAAATTTAAACTGTTAAAATTGACTACACTTTGTGGTACCAAAGTTATGAAATTCAATCAAGGCCAATTTAAATGAACCCAAAAAATTTGTCCACAAGTTCTAAATATTTTTTGGTTGTGGGTTTGGTCAATGCATGTGTGAAAAAAAATAAATTAGTGATCCACATGGTTATTTAAACCTAAACTCTTAAAATTGACTGTACTTTGTAGTGCCAATGTCTTGAAATTCAATCAAGGCCAATTTAAATGGACCCAAAAAATTTGTCCACAAGTTCTAAATTTTTTTTGGTCGAGCAGCATGTGTGAAAAAAATAAATCGGTGACCCACATGTTTTTATAAATTTAAACTGTTAAAATTGACTGTACTTTGTGGTACCGAAGTCATGAAATTCAATCAAGGCCAATTTAAATGGGCCCAAAAAATTTGTCCACAAGTTCTAAATTTTTTTGGATGTGGATTTGGTCAATGCATTTGGAAAAACATTACATACTACTAACCATGATCATTAAGTAGATTTACTTTGACCTCAACAATATTTAGTAAACATTTGTTTGGTACAATGCCACCATATTCATAGTACACTATGAATATCATCACTAGTACCTTGAATTTCAATGCTTGATTGTGAAGTGTGTTAAGATATTTATTGTGAAGCGTTATTCGCTTAATGGGAGTTTGTAGTGATCTTAAATTGTAATTATGGGTACCAACATCATAATGACTGAGACTAGTAAATTGAATTCATGATGAAGTGTTATTTATTTTAAGTGATTTGTGGTGACACTATATTATAATTATGACTCTCAACATCATATTAAGGCTACTACTAAGTACATTCATTATACTCTGGTTGGAATAATTTCAATCTATTATAATGAATGTCACATGAAACTAGAAATTGTTAAATATGATGATGTATAGTTTAAGTGATTTAGAACTTGTGGACAAATTTTTTGGGCCCTTTTAAATTGGCCTTGATTGAATTTCATGACTTCGGTACCACAAAGTACAGTCAATTTTAACAGCTTAAATTTATAAAAACATGTGGGTCACCGATTTATTTTTTTCACACATGCATTGACCAAACCCACAACCAAAAAAAATTTAGAACTTATGGACAAATTTTTTGGGCCCATTTAAATTGGCCTTGATTGAATTTCATGACATTGATACCAAAACGTACAATCAATTTGAAGAGTTTAGGTTTAGAAAAACAATTCGGTCACCAATTTTTTTTTTGCACACATGCATTGACGAAACCCACAAGCAAAAAAAATTTTAGAACTTGTGGACAAATTTTTTTGGCACATTTAAATTGGCCTTCATTGAATTTCATGACATTGGTACTACAAAGTACAGTCAATTTTAAGACTTTAGGTTTAAAAAAACATGTGGGTCACTAATTTATTTTTTTCACATATGCATTGACCAAAACCACAACCAAAAAAAATTTAGAACTTGTGGACAAATTTTTTGGATCCATTTAAATTGGCCTTGATTGAATTTCATGACTTCGGTACCAAAAAGTACAGTCAATTTTAACAGTTTAGGTTTAAAAAAACATGTGGGTCACCGATTTATTTTTTTCACACATACATTGCCCAAACCCACATCCCAAAAAATTTTGAAACTTGTGGACAAATTTTTTGGACCCATTTAAATTGGCCTTGATTGAATTTCATGACATTGGTACCCAAAAAGTACCTTCAATTTTAACAGTTTAGGTTTACAAAAACATGTGGGTCATTGATTTATTTTTTTAAAACATGCATTGAACCAACCCACAACCAAAAAAAATTTTGAACTTGTGGACAAATTTTTTGAGTCCATCTAAATATGCCTTGATTGAATTTCATGACATTGTACCTACCAAAAAGTATAGTCAATTTTCAGAGTTTAGTTTTAAAAAAACATGCGAGTCACCAATTTATGTTAGTAATGTGTGTAAATGCCCTAGGCATTAGAATGCGGTGTTTGCAGAACTTTGAAGTCAAACAAAACCTAACCAAGTTGTTATTTTCAGTAGTTTAATATTCTCAAAGAAACTTTGTGAAGTCTAGTTTTAGCATCAAACATCTATCGAGTAGATTTCAAGCAACTATAGAGTAGATTTTAAGAAGCCATAAGTTCATTGGGGTTATACATGTTAGGCTTTGTAACCTCAAATTCTTTTGGTCACCAGTTTTTTAGATTTGACTTGTGAAAAGAGGGTTGAAATTTTTTTGCAGTTTGAACACCTTCATGGTCAAACATTATAATCTTTCACTGTATAAGTGATATTGTTGTCTTTTCTTTTCCTATGAGATCTCTAACATGTCAAGTTTGAATTAGTATGGTTACAATTTTACAAAAATTGATACAACTTATGGAAATGTTGGCATTTTGTTCAATTTCAAACAAATTCCAAGTTACTCAAAATAGGCCTTAGCTTTTGTATCTCCATCGATTCTAATTGATATTGATATCCATCTATGTGCACACCATGTCCATTTATCTTCCATTCAAAGATACTCGTGAGGCACCCTTTCAATCTTGCATCCGAGTATAGGCCCTGGGTATACGATGTGTAGGTATCAATCGTGAGACACCTTTTCAATCTCGTATTTGAGTATAAGCCCAGGATATCAAACATATTAGGGAGGGTATCAAACAGATCAGGATGGGTATCAAATAAATCAAGGGCGGGTATCAAACAGATCAGGGGTGAGAAGGCTGGGAGGTCACTTTTTTCCTTCGACGTAATCGAGGCTTCACTTGCTAATGAGAATATGACACGTGTCAGACACGTTGTAATAGCATCAAGGTGGCAAGTGCACAGTCAACAATAAGTGGCACCTTCCAGAAATCAGGGGGCCACGGGGGGGAAGCTTGTTGTGGATGAAAATTGGAGGATGTATCTCCAAAATCAGGAAGTAGGGAACCTTCTCTACCAGCTGCCTTCGTTGTTCAGGGATGAGAATAGGTCGATGAAGCTCCTTTACTAGCAGCCCGGCCCTTCAATTACATGAAATTTGGTAGATGAATGAAACTTGGAGTCTTCGTCTCTCCGGCCGAGGCCGGTTGTTGTCTAGGGTTTGGCGCTCGCTTCTGCAGCGCATGATTTTTTTGCAGTTTCTTTTGTCTGCGTGTGCTTCATCTTCTTCTGTGGCGCTTCTTCCTTCTTCTTTCTGAGGGTTTAGGGTCAGTGTGTATTTCTTTCAGTCTGTTTTAGAAGACGTCATGGTGGGGGGCTGTGTTTTGAAGGAGCTCACAGTGAGAGACTTGTGTTTTGAAGGAACTCATGGTCGGGAAAATTGGAAGCTGCTGAAGAAGAGGTCGGGGTTCGAATCTGCAAGGTCTTCTAATCGTAGCAGGTGAGTACTTCGGGTTTTCCTTTTTGATGATTAGGAATGTAGATTTTCTTGTTTCTATTCTCCTGCCACGGTTTAGAACACTGAATGCTGAAAGTAGTTATAAGTTATTGAAGATTCTTTTGAATGATGGAGGAGGAGGTTCAACATTAGGGTTCCAATCTTTGGTAGTTGCTGGATACAAAGTCTGAGAAGGAACCATTTTGCATACTAGCTCAGCTTCATTTTAATGCATAGGGTAAATGTACTATTCAACCAATTCAGTAGATGCAGCTTTTCCTTTGCAGCAGAAAGCAATAACTCAGGCTAATATGCGTGCAGCAAAAAAAATTACAACTTCTACGCAGCAGCAGAAACTTATTAGGAATATTAGCGAACTAATAGCTAGTCTAATCAAACGCAGTTCGTCTGCTGAGATAAACAAACCAGCAGTCTGATTGATGTATATATTGCATGGCAATTAAGTACGAACATTGAACAGCGCAGAAGAGTTTGAACTTCGACGTATAATTACTGCTTGATGGATTGTGCAATGGTGTAGCTCGACCAAGTTCATATCGAAATTCACTGTGCGGGATTCAGGGTTTTTCTCTCAGTTTTTCTCTCGTGTGATGTTGCATTGTTTTTGGCTATGGTGTCAAAGCTAAAGGCACTAGACGTTTGTTGTTCCAAGTTTCATGTTTCATTTCTGTATTTCATTGCTTTTCAAACTTGTTGTGTAAGCTGCCATTTTGAAGGATGGATTATATTCAATGGCAGAGCATTGAGGTCTCAAAGTCTGTGTTTGTTGTTGTATTCAGGAATCAATTAATGAGGAGGTGAATTGCAGTTTCAGCATTCAGCTAGCTTCGGAATCTGGCTTTTTCTTGTTTTCAGTCCAAATCCAATTCTTGCCTTTCCTTGATTTCAATCACAAGTATATCCTTAACCAATTCACTTTTAGGTCAATCCGTGCTCTAGTTTGCTTAGGGTTTGGCTGAGTAGGGTCATTATGTGCTTGTATTTGCTTCAAGTTTGGTTTGTTTAGATTTCTAATATCTTAGGGTTTGTATATGCTTGGATTGACTTAGGGTTTGCTTCATCTTGGATTTCTGAGGTTCTTGCTGTCTGCCGAATTCATGTTCGTATACGGACATTGTTTGTTACTATAGTTTTTTGATTTCAGAGTTTGCTGCTCTTGTCATAGGGTTTGGTTGAGGGTCTGTCTGTGCTTAGGTTTGTTTAGGGTCTGTATGTGTTTTGGATTTTGTGTGAGAAATTCCGAAAGAGTTCAGAAGTAGGCTTGCCCTTAAAACCCTAAAATATGACAGAATGCAAATCAGTGCAAGCTGCGTTGATTTGACAATATACTATCATAGAAGCTAGAAAATTTGACATATCTTGGCTAGCCTATAGGATAAATAGTTTGAGGATCACAGTGATTAACTGGAGTCCGTCACCTAAAACGAAAAACTGCATGTCAACGCGAGCCACGCTGATCTGCAATGTCCCCCTCAAAACATAAACTGACGAAGACCATATAATTGAACTAAAATCTAGGAATTCTACTACGATAATATCTCCAGACATGCGAATCAGAGTGACCCAATTTGAATCGTAGTAATACAATTCCATAGTATTTAAAAACCCTGCACCGTTGATCAGCGCGAGACGCGCTGATCTGCAACGTCTCCCCTCGAAAAAACAGACCACCCCAAAGTACATAAAATAAATCCAAATATATGAATTCCACTAAGTAAATATATAACAACTATACACATCAACGCGACCCGTGCTGAATCGTCAAGTCTTATCGTAAAAGATAAGAAAGTAGGCTAACTGAGGTCATGGGGAAAGAGAACCAAAACCCAATAAAAATTGACCTCACCTTCATAAGTAGAGAATACCTCAACATCTACAATAGAAAAGCAATAACACAAGTCCGAAAAGAGCAATCCACAAACCATACGCAGATCAGCGCGACTCGCGCTGATCCGACAAGTGCATTCATAACAAGCCACCTGACATATTATTATTCTCCTCGTAGAATGGATCAACACAGGGAAGCACTGGAAATGTATTTCGACAGATGTGATATTCAGTACCCTGAAGACCCCAACGAGACAGATGGATCCCTCATTGAGGGCAAGTACTGGGAGTTCAAGCATTTAAAGAGGGTAGAAGCGTGGGGATTCCACATGATCCCCTTCAGAAACAACTTTTGTTTAGTGTACAAGTTCAAGAACGCGCAGGTGTTTCTAAACCTCTCCTACGAGGAGATGGTAAAAGATCTAGAAATGGACACCCTTTCCATGGTTAGAGTGAAGTGTGTGACAACGTTTCCCAACGTTGCCCCTCAAGACCAGTACCACTTCACAATCTGCCTAAACTCCATCCTCATTCCGTATGTGATGACACCCCTCCTCGCAAGCCTAGAACCCACGCCGTTCCGGGATGAAATAAAGGAGTTGGAGAAAAAAATCGATAATAATGAGTGGCAGAATTCAGATGGCACGCCCCTGAACCACAAAAAGCTCTACAGCAAGATCCGCGCCTTGTTCAAGGACTTCGATCAACTCAAAGGGAAGTTGGCAATGCAGACCGAGTTGAGCCAGCCGAGATCCGTCTTAGTGGAAACCTCCAGACAGGGTGTGAGTCAAGGCTCCAGACTCAATAGCACGTAGGAATCCGGAGGCGCTCGGGGAACCAGAAATTCGAGAAAGCTGGTAGAGAAAACCCCAGAAAATAAGAAAGGGAAGAAAAGTAAGGCCTCCCCGTCCGTGCAGGCACCCCTGGCAAGGTCCTCTGAAGTATCTGAAGTTGCGGAGGCAAGTTACGTCGACGAGATGGCACATGTCCCCCATTCTCGAGCAACGGAAAGAAAGCCAGACTATAAAGAAGTAAGCAAGGTGTACAAGAAGTTTTGGACCACTTGTGAGGACGCCTACATCTTCAAGACTGATGACAAGAAAGAGATTGACATCTCTCAATTAGTTCCACCTCTTGCAACATTCAACATCCGCTCGAAGGAGGACTGAATCGTCGAGGATTTAGTGAACTGGCTACTAAATATGCCCGACAAGAGCACGAGACAAACGCTTTGCGTCATGCCGGTTGGATACAATGAAAAACCGAAGGAGTGGGCAGAGATTGAAAAAGGCGATTTCTACATCATCAATGGGCAGCACAACGTCGCCGCCAGTAAGTGGATGATGGATGACGCCAACAAGATGGACCACACGGAGAGGGAACACTTCCGGAAATGGAAGTGCTTCGTGGTCTGGTCAAATGACGCAGAGAAGCTCAGGCTCATCTCTGCGTTCTACAATAGGACAAACCACTTCCAGGTTGCACAGCTATCATGGGCAACGAATATCCTCGGAGCGCGGTCAGTGTGGGAGGCTATGGGGAAGCCAAGAAATCCTACACAAGCAGCGTCCGTCGGGACCAGCACGGCTACAAGACGCACGGTTGAAGCAAGAAGAAATAGAGAGTCCTTTCAGGTATGTATGCATTTCAACGCAGTTCGCGCTGATGTGTAACGTTTGGCTCAAGTCAACTAGCAATGCCAATTCAAATATCATTAAACCACCTTATCTAATGAAAGTGATGTGCTTGATCCTCAGAACTTCGAGAAAGCTGTCTTCTTGCGATTCTCGATGATTGATGTGAACAAGAACCTCCGAATCGCAAAGTCAAAGTCCAAGGAGGAGAAGTTGAAGCTCACGAATGAGCTCAAGCTAATCACGGCCTCAGAGGAAGTGTACAAGCTCTAGAGCGAGATTATCACTACAGCCGCATTCGGAGAGCTTATCAACCCAGACACGCGGAGAAAGTTCAATGCAAGGGAAGGATGGAACCCAGATAACTGCCTTCTCAACCGAGAATTCTTCAAGCATCTGGGAAACCTGAGCTACGACGAATTGGCGACACTTGCCAAGCATATGCTAAACCAGACGGGAGCGAAACGCACCTTGCCTTATCCGAAGGTGATGGTGAAGGCCGTGTCGTCTGTGCTGTAGAGTTGCTATACCGCCAGGGAGTGGTCGGAGAGGCAGAAGCGCAAGCACTTGGTGAAAAAAGAGCTTCACCAAATTGATCCTGAGCTTGGGCTTATGAATGCCAAGAACGAAATCATCAAGGACAATTGGAAAGCATTCAAGACGTCGCGAATGTTTTCCAGAGCCACGATGGACGTGCTCCTCAACCGACTTGGAGAGGCCTATTTCGGGAGAGCAAAATCCGTCAGCCAACAGAATAAGACTTGTGCGGAGCTCTCCCCACAAGCATTCGAATTTTTCAACGTATTTCTTCATCACAAGAATAAATTCAAGAAGCCTACGGCCAAGGGTTATTACCACCCATACGTTGAAAGCACTAATAGTTTTATGGAGTGGCCAGCAAGAGCATGGGATCCAGACACGTCGAAGAGAATGGCGTTGGGCGTGATCGACTTCAGGACATTACTTGGAATCGAGAATAAAGGGAGCTCCACTGTAGACAGCCCTTACTTTAAGGAAGTAATGCTATCACTCCGCAACATGCACGACCCGGTACTTCAAAATGTTCCCTCTTGGCTCTTTATTTGTGGCGATGAGAAGGAATAGGCACAGGTCCTGCACTTCGTGGAGTCGGACGAGATTCTAGCTTCTTTCTTATTGGACTACTCCACATACAATGCGGGAAAGAATGACCGCTTCGGAGCAGGGTTATCTAGACGTCCAAACGGACGTCTAGCGTCTGCGTCCGCCGGTTCACGAACGTCCGCCGACATAGGACGTTCCGACCGTCCCCGTCCAACGGACAAGCGGATGGGCGGATGGGAAGGCGGACGGGGCGGATGGGAAGGTGGACGGGGCGGATGAGGAGGCAGACAGGGCGGACGAGGAGGCAGACGGGGCGGACGGGGAGCCGGACGGGAGGGCGGACGGGGAGGCGGACAGGAGGGCGGACGGGAGGGCGGACGAGGAGGCGGATGGGAGGGCGGACGAGGAGGCGGACGGGAGGCGGACAGGCAGGCAGACGGGGCAGACGGGAAGACGGGTCAGTGTGGGGTCGTCCGATCGGGGCATCGGGCGGAAAATGGGATAAACTTTGGTGTAGGGATGAAACCATGGGTTTTTTTCCAATTTTTGGAGAATTGCTAAAGTGGCAATATACGACAAAATAATATTACTAAATTTTTTAGTATTCATTTTTATTTTGGATAGAACTATCTTTTCATCCACATATTTAGATGAGTTACATTTGATGTGCGCAATTTCATCCAATTTTTTTTCGGTCAAATTCGAGCAATTTGGCATTATCATCCAATTTTTCTTCAAATTTAACCTATAGATTTGGTGCAGTCCATTTTTTTTAGGCATTTGGGCCTTCAATTGGCCCAATGAAAACAATGGTTGATGGTTCAAACAAATTCAATCATCCAAATAACCATAGGATGTTGTAACCCCTACATGCCTAAGCCTTGTTTTCAAATTTCAACTTCCTCTAATTTGCTGTAAATTGAACAAGGAGCCCACATTTTGGTAAGATGTATCAATTTTTTTTGGAATTGTAACCATACAAATTCAAGCTAGACTTGTTAGAGATTGCATAGGAAAAGAAAGCACAAGAATATCACTTGTAGAGTGAAAGATTATAACATTTGACTATGATGCTATTAAAATCGCAAAAAAAAGTTGAAGCCTTTTTGGCAAGACAAATCTAAAATGTTGGGGATCCAAAGAATATGAGGTTAATGGGCCAAACTTGCACTACTCCAATCAATTTACGACTTTACAAAATTTACTCTATAATTTTTTAATATGAATTTCCAATGTGAATTTTCCTCCAAGATCTACTATATTTGAGGCTCATTTCCAAAAGCTCTTAACACAAAAGAAAAGTCAAGATTGCACAAGGTACCCTTGCATAAAATCTCTTTTAGAAAAATCATTGTCCTTTAATTGCAAGATCGGACTTCTGGAGCCAAAAGTAGACTTCAAAAAGAATCTTCCAAAATTATTAGCTTACTAAAATGATGAAAAATAGTTAGGTTTTACTAAACTTCAAAGTTTTGCAAACACCATATTTAATATTTTAGTGCCTCAAGCATTTAGGGGGTAATTACTATTTTTTTTTAACATCTTAATGAAGCTGACAAACCCGTTGCATTAAAAAAATTAACAACATACCATTGATACCAAACAAAAAACCATGCTTCCAGAATCTAGAAGACAATTTACAATTATACATAATACATTGTCCAATTGAATATCTTCAACCATACATGGCAAATTGAACAATTGGAAGACCATACAATTTAAAACAAAAACTTGCCAATCTTGCAAATACCAACTTAAAAAATCACAATTTTCGTAATTTCAGGGTTTTAGACTTTTTTATGCAAAATTGCAAACCAACAATGACAAAAGATAGGGACAATTCACACACTTTAAAAATCATTATCAATTAAAATATACTCGCCAATTACAAAGGCACATAAAAGTCCAACTACATTCATTGGTCTTAAAAAATCAAAATGGTGCACATATGCTATGCAACTATGTAATTCGCATACATACTACTTGGCAACTATACATACTACCAACCTATATAGTTATATAAACTATTCTTGAACTTCAATATGAACCACGAAAGTGTTCATCCAGAATAGGCCAGTTGAATGAAGTACTAAAACGGAAGATGACTTGTGCCAAGTACTCTCTTTATTCTGAACGCGCTTCAAGTAAGTATCAAACACCTGTGCAAATTGTGGATGGAGGTACTTGACATGTGAGTTACTTGATTCACGTTGCAACTTGTGATATGCCTCCGACATGTAGTGCCTACTGATCCGTTCAGCTAATTTAGCAACAGCATATTGCTCGGATTGCATGGAAAGAGAAGGGATGTTTTACACATCCGCATCTCTTCCGTGTACATAGGTAATAGTGGGATCCACCCACCACCTCATCTTTATAGCTTTGTCCTTTTCAGCTGTTGATGTGAATATATACAACGACTTCATGGGCTCGTTCATCACTGTAGTCATCCCCCAATCACAAACTCCAATGTAAACCCGGGACCCATCTTCAAGAAAGTGAAACATAATGTTGTCCGGAGAAATGTTGTTGTGGAGATGTCCAGCGGTGTGCACTGCATTCATGATGTGTAGTAATGCCCATGCAAGCTCCACGCGTTTGGCTCTAAATCGCTTCAGATTTTTAGCAGCAATGATTTCTTCTTCTGTTATACGCGGCTCATATAGCACTCAAAGGGCTATGTTGTCTGGATAGTCGTCATCTCGACGCATCATTTCACGCAATGTACCGCCGTTCCACCAGAATGAGTATCCTTCATTCTTTTTGGAGTGCACTGCAAAAAAACGTATCACTCCAGCATGCGGAATCTTCACTGCCATAGTCTCAGTATTGTGTTCCATCTTTGCAAAAGCAGATCGTTCACCTTCTTGGAGAGACATCTTTGCTGCAAACTCCCATGATGGATGAATCTCCGCACATCTTTCTATTCGCACTCTCCGAATTGTAGCATAGCCACCCCGCATGATTTTGTTATTTACGGGAATCACCGTGGCCGTTTGTGGAAGGGCTATTAGAAGGCGACGTGTATTTTGTGCTTGGTCCATTCTAGGCTTGCTCATCCACCAACCAATTGACCCTACTCTATTCTGCCTCCTCCTAAATGGTTGGCACCTTTTGGTGAATAAATCCGCTTTCATAATGACATGCTCGAAGGCTTCATCATTTTCGTGTTTCTTCCTCCAATATTTATCCAAAATGACCGAGGCATTCCATAATGCATCATGCACCTTGCTGTCAAGAAATTTGGGGAAATTCTTCTTCTCCGTTTCATGAATCCACTACGGTACGTGCAAGGCGTCCAACATCCTCTGCCTCATATCCACGAAGAATTTCTTGATGCAGTCCTCTTTATATCGCACATATTTAGTGTCAAGAGACACTATAGTCTCTGTCTCATAAAACTTCACAATCAATTCGATTAAGAATGCTTTGCAACTCTCCGAGGGATTCTCCCTTGTCCACTGAATAGAGGGCGCTTCTTCTTTTCCCTTCGGCTCCTTGGAAGCCTTCTTCGCCCTTGGCATGTTGATAAACCGGTAGAATGATGAACGTCAAAGTTTCAAAAAAAATTTGGCAAGAGTTACCCCAAATATTAGACTCTTACCCACCCAAAGAAAGGAGCCAATGTAGGTCAAACCACCAAGCTCTCCGCTCTCTCTTGCATGCAAGGGGGAAGGCAAAAGTGAGAGCGGACGGTCCGTCCGCTTCTCTTATATGAGGCGGACAGCCTCATTCCAGTCCTACAGTGGACAGAGGCCGTCCGATCAGGCGGACAAACTAGTCGTCCGCCCCGTCGGGTCCGTCCGATCGGACGATTTAGGGTTGGCAAACGCCTCGTCCGGTCCGTACGGTCAGATAGAGCCGTCCGATCAGGCGGTCGGACAGTTTGCGTGATCGGACGGGCCAGAGGGGGCGATTTTTAGATCATTTGCTTCGTTTCTACCGTCACATTTTTAGGGTGATTTTTTCCCCTTTTCATTCAATAAGCTTCATGTAGGTCTTCTTGTTTGGGAGGAATTGGGCATTTGGGCATTTTAATGCCTAATAATTAAAAAAATAAACCCAAGGCTTCTTCTCAACTTCCTTAAATTTCTTGAAATTTTTACTTCTGAAGAAATGTCAATATTTTCATTACATTTATCATTTTCTTGGAATTTCAAGTTTTTAACCGTACAAGTTCAAACTAGACATGCTAGAGATTATGGAAAAAAAGAAAGCACAACAATATCCCTTATGGAGTTAAAAATTATAATGTTTACCTATGAGGGTGTTCAAATTGCAAAAAAGAGTTCAAATATTTCTTGCAAGTCAAACCTATGAACTTCATGAAATGAAAAATTGGAAGGCTTAATGTGTATAAGCCCAATTACATTAGGGCTAATCAAAATCCACAATACTATTATACAATTCTTCCAAATGAATTTGGATTCTAATTTTTTCTCTAGAACTAATTGTATTTCAATCTCATTTCCAACTTCCAAGAGCAGGTAAAGAATACAGAAAGTCAACATTGCATTCAGTACTTTTGCACTAAATCTCAAAAAACAACAACATTGTCAAGCATTTCCAAGATGAGATTTTTGGTACTACAACTAAACATGTTCAATAGATGTGCATGTTCAAAGTTTTTAATAGTGACATCATTGACCACTGATGGTCACAACAATGGTCACAAAATACATTTAAACAATAATAGTAAATCCATAACCTCTGAATAAGCCAAAAGACATCTTCTACTCTACCCTTAAATAGTTAAACTACATTATACTCTATTCTGAATCCGAACTACTATCGTCATTTCGACCTTGGGGTGTGGGACCGAAGCCACCAGATCGCCTATATCCGCCAAACCCTACTCCTTGTCCGTAATCAGAGAAGTATGGACCTCCAAATGGTGGAGGTGGAGGAGGTGATGCATTTGCCTCGGACCCTCTTGTCCCTCATTCGCTTGAGCCGGTGTAGTATGAGCTTCCGCGAGGCCCATATGAGTCCGGCCCTCTCGTCCCCGGATAGAATTGCGACCCACCATATTGAGATCCACCGTAGTCCGTGAACCTTGTGCTTCCATGGCTTCCTCGTATGTTTTGGAAGTCATCGTGGGGGCCAGGGCTAAAATGCAAACTTCCTCCTCCATATTGCGGGCAACGCACATCACGATTATGACGAGGTGGTGACCATTGTTGACGCGGGCGACCTTGATCCAAAATACTATTTCTTGTTGCCTCTCGCAATTCATTTTGGAAGTCCAAGTTTTTGCGCTCTTCTTGACGTTCGTGCCTTTGTGGAAGTGGAGGTGGAGGTGGTAAGTCTTCTTCATCATCATCATCACTATCCTTTGCATCTGACAGTGGTTTCGGAGGAAATCCAAATTGACCACAATTAGACCACTCCGGCATGTAATTGCTTGGGCCAACCCAAGTGGTGTCTATCATCGCTTTGTCACAGCTCAATTTGGTCTTCATGTCCTTTGTAGGCACCGTACGCCAATCCACATCTTTCTGGAGTACAATCTTTGTCCAAATCATTGCCATGGTGGAATAGTTCATGATATTTGGTTTGAAAGCACCTAGACCGCAAGATGCCCAAATTTCCTCGTATCTCTGCTTGAAATGTTCACTCTTGCAAGTATTCATGGGACCTTTCCACCGTCTCACTTGTCTCTCTAACACAACCGTGTCATCTATTGGCCAGAGTTTCGCAATGTGTGACATTTTCACATACTCTCGGCACATTATGCAAGTCCATACTGCTTTGGACTCATATTGCCATCCCTCTTCAGCCACACAAAAGTGGTTGAAGTAGGCGTCCCAATCCATGTCTTGTGATTTTCCCTTTGTACTCTTTTTGAGCGGATTGGGAAATCCTTTTGGAGCCGTGGTAATCCTTCTTTTCCGCACCGAATGCAATGTTTGAGTGAGAAGTTTACAATTTCTATAATTGAGAAGGTGATGAAGAGATTATAAAAAATTAAGTTAATTCATTCACAGTTGTTCACGCTCCAAGTCGGAAGGGGCTCACACATACCAATTGGCGCTGGATCTGCCCACTCCACAAGGGAAACAACTGTGCGGAATGGGCCGTCAGCGCCCCTCTTTATACCGTCTGCCGATGCTAACATCACTGCCCGAATTCGACGGGCGGACGGGCCGACCGCCAGACTGGACGGGCAATATACCCCGGCACGTCCAATCGCACGGCCTTGACGAACTGCGGAAGACTGCATCGGACGGAGCCCACGGACGGACGCTTCAACCGCGCGGCGGACGGTCGGACGGATAGCAGACGGACAGCAGACGGGTGAGCGGACAGGCGGACGGCGGATGAGCGGACGGCGAACGGGCCATTTTTCTACACATTGAAGTTCATCACTTGGAATACCCTATGCTCGAGTCAGATTTGTTAAAAATTAATTAAAAAATAAAATAATTATGGCATGTAGTGAAATTTTCAGAATTTATAACAGGATATAAGTTGAAATCTAAAAAAAATTGATGAAAACAAATTGAAATCTCATAACAAATCCTAATTAAATAAATTAACCTAAATACTAAATAAGAAAGAAAATTATCTATGAGAATAGAGATTCAATTTCTTTTTTATTTGGCATTTTTCCAAATCTTTCTAAATTTTTAAATATCCAAGGCACAAAATTTTGATGTGAACTATACTTTGAAGCCTAATAATACTTAACCAAGTTGTTATTCTTAGTAGTTTTTATATAGAGATATAGATATAGATATAGATATAGATATAGATATAGATATTTTAAAGTCTATTTTAAATCTAATTTTAGCATCAAAAATCCAATTTTCAAAATGATTGATTATGATTTTTTTATTCAAGATTTTCTACAAGTGTCTCCATCACAAACTTGACTTTCATAGTGTTGAGGGCTTTTGGAAATGAGCCTCAAATACACTAAATCTTGGAGAAAAAACCACATTAAAGATTCATTTAAAAAATTGTAGAGTAGATTTTGAAATGCATGTTAGGCCCTTCATCCTCATATTTTTTTGGTGGCTTGATTTCTTTCATATTTTTAAAATCTTTTTGTAATTAGTTATGAATTTTTTAAAGGTGAAAGGCAACGGTCATTAAAAGTGACCATGTCCTAAAATGTGCTTATGTACTAGTACATTCACTAAAGCAAAATGTACCTCTCCGTCATGATCACTCTTAGACACGGGTGTTTTTAGAGCAACTCCCTTATGGATTTACTTTATTTAATTTTAAAGGAAAATCATCTAAGTGACTACAATAAAGTACCTAGTGTTGATTACAAATGCATATTCTATATAAGAGGAAAACTAAAATATTAAATTTTATTTTTATTTTTAAATAATAAATAAATAAACTTCTTTTTGTATTTTAGAAATAAAATATATAGAAACAAAATAAAATGGAAAAGAAGAAAAAAATCTTTGTTTTTAATTAAAAAAGAAATAAAAGATAAACATGCATATTTTTTATATATTCTTGTAATTGAGCCTTGAGAAAATTGAAGAGCACATGAATTGAAAATCCGGCCTTAGAATCCGGCCCAAGGGGTTTACATTAAGTAGGGCCGGATGGAAAAAACTGGGTCCGGATGGAAAAAACTGGAGCTAGATTAAAGAACGGATCGAAGGCAAATCCGGCCGGCCTTCCATCCAGCCTTAGGCACAGTATAAACCCAACCTTAGATAAAAGAAGAACTTATACAAATAGAAGCTAAAAATGTTTTATTGCTTCACGTTTCAAATTCTCCAAGAAAAACAAACAAACAAAACATAACAAAAATAAAAATAAATAAAAAAAACACACCCAGAAACATATCTTTTATGGATTAGAAGATTATAATGCTTTTCTCATTACGACAGGGTTTTAGAGTTCTACTAATTCCAGAAATGTTGTGAAGTCTTACACTCTTTGTATACCCTTACTTTTAAAACAATCCTAATAAAAAAAGGGCATTACAAAATATAGTACAAACATGGTGTTGAAGTGTGTGACATGTATAAGTTATATACATTTTTGGCTTCTCCATAAGTCCATATGTACAAAACACCTTGAAGTCAATGGAAATTGTCCATGAGGTTCAAAACCAAAACCAAAACCAAACCCCTTCAAGTAATTGTTGTGATTGTAGCACCATCTCAATTCGGTCAATTGTAAATTATAACGTTTCACTTCATCACTAATATTGATCATGTTCTTGTTTTTTTCTTTCTCTTTGAAATATCCTACATGATGAAAAAATAAATAAATAAATAATATCCTTTATGTCTAGTTAAAATTTGTATGCATACAATTTCAAATGAATATTACAAATTTATAATTTGCTCAAAACAATGGCGTAATCTGAAATGTAGGAGACTAAGAGTTGAGGGTTTAGGGTCTCACTGTAAACTTCAAAGAACTCTAAATGATTATTTAAAATCTGATTATAACTTGTCTATTTCTTATTTTCTGGGTTAATGAGAAAAGCATAGGATGCTGAAACTTTAATTGACCCAAAAAAACTGACAGTAAGTAAAGGCGGACGAGAAGAATCCTAGGTCTCATGCCAAATTGGAAAAAATTTGGACACCTCGAAATACTAGGCGACGGACTAGGCGGACGGGGCGGTCGGACGCAGTCGGGTTGTCCGACGTCCACCTATCCGCTTCGGCGGTGGACGGGACAGGTTCATCCACCCGTTCGGCGGACGGACGCGGACGGCCCAGCCGGCCGGCCGCTTCGGCGGGGGACAGGGCAGCTCCGTCTGCCGGCTCGGGCCATGTCTGCGTGGTCTGGGACAGGTCCGGTCCCGGGCCTCTTTTAGGTCTGGGAGCGGACGGGTATATTGGCGGACGGCCAACTTACATTTCCTCACTTTCACTCTTCCATTTGGGAATCATTGCCATGTCGGATGTGCTACTATTGCTTCACGCGCTAGTTGCTCCTATGTGGTGAAGAGTGGGGGTCATATTTTGATCATACTACATTGGATTTTGTTTCTTGGTTACTTACATACATTTGGAGACATTGAAGCACATTATATATTTTGAGAGAACGGGAATTATATATTGGAAATTTCCATTCTAAAATTGCAAGTGAGTACTCGACACTCAAGCAGTCATGGCGGGGGCAAGTAGTGCTGCAATTGAAGGCAAAAAGAAGTCAAAACCGAAGGGCGTTGGTCATGAGCTACGGTTTGACATTTTGGATGATGTCAGCATCAAGGCTGAGACGGGTTGGGAGAAAGAGGATGTGGAGTATTGGACCTCTAAATTGTGTCGCAAATACGTGAATATGTATTACATTGGGAAGTTGTGGCCTCGAGAGTGTCACCCTCTTCACACCCGTAAATATTGTTTTAAACCATTGAATTGCCTCAATGAACATTTTGTGCATCGTTCGATGGAGGTGTGGAAGGCCTTATTTCCGGAGAAGGCTATGAGCAAGGGCAAAATTAACTACAGTTTGGCAGACATGGTTTACGTTGAACTCATACTAGGCCGTCAGGTGGATTGGAGTACGTATCCTACGGTAGCGACATTGCCACTTGCGATTGGCAGACATCAGAAACATATCCCTGATATGTGTTCCGAAGGCGCAACTTCTTGAAGCAAGTGAAAAAAAGAAAGCATTAGAGGACGCTATGGAATCAATTCAGATCCCTTTTGAAATCCAAGTGCGTCGTACGGAAGTGCTGAATGGAAAGAAAATGGCGGTAGAACCAGCTTGTATGGGGGACCCCACAAGAAGAAGCACTTGTCTTATGGACGATGTGGAGGGAGAGGTCTTTTTGACTCCACCGACGAATTTGAAACCTACACAAAATGTGTTAGAAGGGGTGCCAGAAAGCAACGTTGCAATGAAGCTCCCTCGGCCAACAGAACATGGATCTACATTGATGTCACAGAAGCACCAAGAAGAGGATCCTATAAAAGACATTGAAGATAGAGAAGACATTCAAGACGTGAAGGAGGCTCATGCTTGTATTGACCGGTTTTTAGCAGACACAGCACAAGACATCCCCGAGGAGGACACTCTTCGTATTTTCTGGGTACCACGTGCGGCGCTGGGGTATTTTTAGGGGGGGTATTTATTTATTTTTTTGAATTTTCAGGCCCCTATAATTACTTATAAACCCCCCTAGAGCCCATATTATCATGCCTATCTTTACTTATAATACGTACATAGGCTGAATTTATTGGAGGCTATTTTCTTTATAAAGAACAAAACTAATTTAACAAGTAATGAGAATTAAAGTGACAAGATATGCCCTGTACACCCACAAGATTCAACTTTAAGGCAAAAAATGGATGTGTTTACATTAGAATGCATACTTGAAGACAAATACATGTACAAATGCTAAATAAAAGCAAGACATTATAAATGACAAAGTAATGAAAGAGTTTAATGTACAAAATGTGTTAAAAAACACAAACATTACAAATGAAAAAGTAATGAAAGAGTTTAATGTACTAAAGGTGTTAAAAAACACAAACATTACAAATCATTTACAAGAACTACGGCAACAAGCTGTAATTCTAAGCCATCCAACACATGTGAAAAAAAATTTAGAGTCTATGACACAAATGTCTACTTGTACATGAGACTCATAGTCACCCCAAACCAATTGGAGAAGTGATCAGCTCCTTCACTCCTACAACCATGTTCTGCAAATCCACCAATCATCACATTCCAAGTGATTACACTGCACCCCATAAATCACAAGTCACAAGTCTGATTGACAAAACCAGCAGCCTCTCAGAAAACAGTCATGCATCAAAAAAGATGCCACACTTCCAATACATGTGAACAAGTGCATCCCTCACACACAAATGTGACTGAAGTCCTCCTTTCAGCTCTACTTTCAGCTCTACAAGGCTCCAAGATGTGCACATGCATTCAAAAAAATTGCATAAGGAATAGCATTTGGTTTAGAGCCAACCGGTTGCACTTGAAGAAACACTTCAACTGGTTTGTACCCACAGCCATGTTCAGCGACTCCACCAATCCTCACGGTCCATGCAATTCATGCGATCCTCCACAACTCCTCCTTCACTTGTGCATCATCCACACTGCCACATTTACCACACATGTGAACAAGCGCATTGTGCATCATCCACACTGCCACATTTTCCACACATGTGAACAAGCGCATTGTGCATCATCCACACTGCCACATTTACCAAACATGTGAACAAGCGCATTGTGCATCATCCTTCGTCACGCTGCCGTGCCGTGAACACGAGTCCAGAACAAATCGCAGGCATACAGAACCCCCGCCCGAAGATTCCCCAGCACCGTTGTGAACACACTAGCAGAAAACACACCCGCACAAACAAACACACCCGCACAAACGAATACACGAACAACACCCGCACTCCGTGACGCCGCTGACCTGAACACACCACCACAATTGATCGCGCACAAACAAGCAAGCTAAAACAATCCCGAACACCATCCTCCACGCTGGTGAACCTTGCACACCCCAGCAGAACTGATCGCGCACCCCGCAAAAGCAAACCCCGCACCAGACAGAACTGATCGCGCACACCGCAAGAGCAAACCCCGCACCAGGCAGAACTGATCGCGCACCCCGCAAAAGCAAAACCCCGCACCAGGCAGAACTGATTGCGCACCCCGCAAAAGCAAAACCCCGCACCAGGAATCGGTGATCGCGCACCCCGCAAAAGCAAACCCCGCGCCAGGAATCGGTGATTGCGCACCCCTCAAAAGCAAACCCCGCACCAGGAATCGGGAACACCTTTGTCACGCCGCTGACCCCAAAACAGAATTCCACAACTGATTGCGCACAAACAATTGGTCGCGCACAAACAACTGGTCGCGCACAAACAACTGGTCGCGCACAAACAACTGATCGGGCACAAACAACTGATCGCGCACACACAAGCAAGCGCCCCCGCACAAGGAATCGCCGACCCCTTCATTCACCTCCTCACCCTAAGCCCACCACCAATCTGATCGCGCACCCACAACCAAGCGCATGCCATCCCCAAGAGCAGCCTCCACGGTTCAGCCGAAGAATTGATCGCGCGAATCGGAAACACCATCTCCACGCTGCCGTCCCTCAACAAGCAACAGAACTCATCGCGCGATTAACCCTAAACCGCACCCAGATTGCAAACAAATTCGTGAACACACGCTGCCGTCCCTCAACAAGCTGCCCCCCTGATCGCGTGATTAACCCTCAACCGCACCCAGATTGCAAACAAATTCGTGAACACACGCTGCCGTCACTCAAGAAGCTGGAGAACTCATCGCGTGATTAACCCTCAACCGCACCCAGATTTGCAAACAAATTCGTAAACACACGTTGCCGCGCCTCCCTCCCAACCTCGAAATTATCATTCGCGCCTAAACCCTAGCAGTAGTCGTTAAACTTAACAGACAGAACAGATGGAAACTACCCCATTCATCGACTGACTACAAGATATGTTGTAGTTATACTTCAGATTTGTATAGTACCTGTATCTTACTAGTACTGTAGCATAACCATAACTGAACCTAGTAGATAGAATTCCTTGGATCCTATTCTTTGGCCCCTATTTTACATTTAAAAAATAATTAATGGACCATAATTTTCGGGTATCTATTTTACTTATAAAAGACATGTCACTTTTTAAGTCCCCTTCTTTAAATGTAAAATCTTTATAAATTTTACCTATGATGAATTAAATCCACCCTATTTTTCGCCGCAGGTCACTTTGTAAAGCGTGGGGAGTGTCCTCCCCTAGAAGACATCATGTTCTATGTCCCTCCATCTCTTAAATCAAGGAGAAGACCAAGCCTATTGTCTAGACCTGAAAATGCAATTCGGACTTCACTAAACCAAAATGAAGAGCATCCAACTCAACTGACAGATGTAAGGATGGACTTTCAAGACAAAGCTGCTGTGAACAATGACGAAGAGACCCCGATTATCCAAGATTATTCGTTGCTAGCTTTGTTGGGCCTAGAGGATCTCAAGACTCTACAAAAGATGCCTCCACTAGAAGAGATGGAGAACTTGTTGCAGTATTCCCTCCGATGGAATCAATTTGAAATTCACTAAAAAGCAACAAATGGCGGAAATGAAGGGAGCACTATAAACGAAGGTGGCCCTGCAAATGTAGGAGGAAATCCTAATGAAGATGGCACTACAAATGAAGGACGCACCTCCACTTCAGGCAATTCAACAACAAGATTTGGCGAGATATTTAGAACGGCGTATTCTCTATCATGTACAGCTAGAGTTGTGGTTGTATTGACGCTTGCTCTTGTGCAAATAACTGATACATTTATGAAAATGACACCATCCGTTCTTCATGGTGCTTTGGCTTTCAGAAAGTTTGTCGAGTTTGCGGACAAACTACAAGACGAGAAGTTGGAAGACCTTAAGCACAAAATTTTTTTTGGAACAGCAGAACTTGGAGTTGAAGGAGGTGCGTTACTCCAAAGAAGATCATGATGACCTCAAGGCAAAGTATGAGATATTGGAGGCAAACCCCAAACTTGAAGCCCTTGGGTGATGACTATGAGAGTGTCAAGAAAGATAACAAGATTTTGAAGCGAATGAATGAAAATTTGAAGGCCACGAATGAGAATCTCAAGGTTATGAATGAGAAGTTGGTGTTGGAATTGAAGACATGCAAAGAGATGTTAGAAGAGCATCGCAAAACATTGTGGACATTATAGAACGAGAAGGCAGGTCAACAATCGCTTGGCGGAACAGGGCTATTAGAGGCAAGTGAACCAGTACAAGAGAGCAATCAACTATCTCTTCCTTTTGACGAGGGCAAAGCTGAGGATGGGACCGTAGAACTCCGACAGTGCATTCCGAGTCCTAAATCCATAGTTTTTCCTTCATTTGAAGATGCTTCCATGCAGTCACAAAATTCAGAAGTTGAAGAGTTAAGGCATCAATTGGACTTGGCAGTTCGAGGAAAGAATGAAGCCGAATCAACAATGAAACGAATGATGGAAGTAGAAGTACTAAGTGAAATCCTTCCAATGGAAAATGCAGATTTACGGTGGATGGTGTGGGCGCGGCAAATACAAGATCATTCCTCTATATCATCCGAACTCATGAACGGGCTCTTAAGGTATGCATTGCAATCGGACACAGCATACGAGAATGTCAAGAGTTCTTATGAGCGTTTTGTGGAGAAGTTAGAGGAGGAAAGAAAGGACCCTGATTTAAAACTTACGGTTTGGGGGAACATGGATAGGATGTATGAGCGGCTAAACCACGGAAAGACCTATGATACGGAGAACATTGATTGGGCTTTAGAAGTAGAGGAAGGAAAGGGTCCCTTATGGCACGTTGTTAGCTCACTTCTAGCAACATGAGAAGGAGCTTGTGCTAGGAAATTTTTCAAATGCTCCCATCTTGGAGGGTCATTGTTCTCTTTGCCAAGGTTGTTTTGGGCCCGAAAGAGTTATAGCATTGGGACAGTGTCGCCATACATTCCATGTGTTTTGCATTCAAAGATCGGCGGAATTTCAACGCCGTTGTCCCGAGTGCCGTATTCCTCTGAGTCCAAGGTTGTATGAAATGCTAGGGATTTTGTACCGTATGCCTACGGGGCACGAATACAATCGATGGAACCTTCCACTTGACCAAGAGCCATACAAATTTTAGAACTATTTGCATTGGGAAAAACCAATGAAGTGGGATGCTCAATCACAAATATACGAGCTATGCGATGGCCCATTTCCTACCAAAGATAAATTCTTTTGGATGACGTCTGACGTGGAGGTTGAGTTGCGTGCCTTTGAGATTAAGAACAGTGAGGCTCGAGAGTTGTTCTGTCACAGCACGGGCGGACATTGGAGCACACAGTACCAAAAGTTTTTTCGAATTCCCGAGAAGGAATGGAAGAGAGAGGGTCCAAATGACCTCTTGGTGGAGGTTGAGCGTGATCCAAAGGTCATAAAGCAATTTGAGGAATACAATACGGATTTGATAGGGCGGGCCCTCATTTTGTCGAAGTTGGAAGAAGCAGCAAGAGTTCGTTCTGTGGTGGACCTAAACGGTAAATCATCTACAGAGCATAAGGTAGAAGACGTTGCAAGGGCATTTGACATGAATATGAAGGACATTATAACCAAGTAGAGGAAGTATCTAGGAGAGGGAGGCGAACAAGCTTGGATGATGAAAAGCGAGAATGAAATGATAAAACAGTTGATGGATGACATAGATTGTGCTGTGAGGGCTTTGAGGGCCCACGAAGTGGAGTTGTCTCCGAAGAAGAAGAATAAACGGAAGATTGAAGAGGAGGATGACCACTCTCCGGAAACCAAACAACAATTTGAGAGGGTTGACATGCAGGTACAAGCTAGCCGCGGAGGGAGAAGCTATGGAAGTAGTCCGCAACTGGTGCCTCGTCGAACAAGTAGAAGACTCATGGCGAGATAGGGGACATCTCGTGATGCCAAAGAAGATAATAGTGTGTTGAAGTAATTGTGAAATGTTTAATTTCCTATGTAGTCGTATTTTAATGGCATTCAGGATATAATTATGTAGTGTGGGCTTCATTTTTTTTAATGACTAGTAGTATTGTATGTGGCCAACCATGTCCGTCATGACTTTTTTGTATTGCATATACATGTAGTGAAGAAAAATATTTTGCAAGTAATTATTTGTTTTTCTGAATATATATATATATATATATATATATATATATATATATATATATATATATAATGTTTTTATCATAAAATTCATTTTCTTGGACTAAGTTTTATTGAAATGTACATGTTATGTCCAATTTTTAGTGAATTGTGTCTTTGATTGAGTATTTTGTTGTAGCACTTTACACTTGTTTTCTACTACTTTGGTAATCTAGTTATCCCTAGGATGGAATACAACCAACTAAAGCAAGAGCCCAAAAGTCCGAAGTAAAGAAGTAACTAAGTAAAATTGGCCACCCTAAAAGGCTAAAATTGCCCTGTCCGCTCGACTGACCGTCTGACCCGACCGTCCGACCCGCTCGCCCGCCTCGTCCGACCCGTCCGCCCTGTCTGCCTGCCCATCCGGCCACCCCGACCGACCGTCCGTTCGCCTCGACTGACCCGACCGACCATCCGTTTGCCCCATCCGCCCACCTCGTCTGCCGGGTTTTATAACCGTTGGCACTAATATTCAACGAATACTTCTAAGGCATACAACATTCAACAAGTTAGGAGTATAAGAGCAAGGAAGAAGGCATTTACAAGCACTTCTGAGAAACTGAACGCTAAGATTTCCAAGGGCTAGGAGCTGCAATCTTTGTGTCCCTTGCTTGGTAATGCATAGTTCAGTGGACAGGGGGGCTTTGGTTTCCAAGGCTTTGCTTACAGACTATATTTGATACATGTGACATGGTGATTTGAACCTAAACATTTGGAACTGAAGACAAGATTGGAACTTGAACTTGGACTTAAACTTGAATGGAGCTTTCCACAATGAGTAAGGATTTTTCCGGTTGGTATGTTGTTCCATCAAGCGGTAAAGTGCAGTGCAAGGCATGTGACTTGGTGTTTGCAAATCGGAAGTGTCGCATGTTGAGCCACCTTGGATATGAAGGCAAAGACGGTGTTCGCAACAGGGGGGTAAGCATATGTCCAAAATTGACTTCGTCAATTCGAATTCTTTTTGCCGGTTGTAATGGGTTATTTGCATGAAGATCGGCCCTTGTAGGAATCCGGAATCCGGAAACGGATCAAGGATACAAGAATTAGGTGAGAAAAATAAGGAAAATCAAAAAAATTTATAATTAGAATGTGATTTTTGTGTGAGATAACTCGAATTAGGAAATAAGCATTCCGGCACAACCCGTAACCGGAACTTATCCGGATCCGGAATCTGGATTCACCCGAAACACAGTAACCTACCATATAGATCTCGTAGCTACGGGAGTAGGATACCATTAGTACAACGGACCTGTAGCCGTTGTCCTTAAATCCGTAAAAAGACGGTTTAGTATTTAAGCTGTCTTCCTAGGGTTTTCCTCTTCACTCTCCTGTTTTGCTTCTCTGAGACTATCTGTGTGAGTAGTTGAGAGAAAGAGTGGTGAGTTAGCGACTGAAGTAGAGACACTTTTTCTCGTTCTGACTTAGATCTTATGGCATCCGGACCAGTACGGAAGGTAGCGGTATCTGTCCGGGTTATCTCTCCGGCCATTCCGGATAACTCGGAACTACACAAGCAGTTAGAGTAGGATTTAACTAAGTTAGGATGTGTCGGTCTACTACACCGACCATAGAACCTCAAGAGTGAAGAGATGATTCAAGAGCTACTTCACGGTGTTCCGAATCAGTATGAGCTCACTTTGAGAGGGCGGCCAGTCTCGTGGACTGAGGACATCTAGGCGGACGTCTATCAGTTCCGGAAAAGCGGGAACGGGTTAGCATCAAGGACAAACCGTTTTGTAGCTGGGAAGTTCACAGGGTCTGCAAACCCTAAGGACGGATTCGCTATTAGCAAATGCAAGGACGAGAGACATAGGCGGATACTGGAATTCCTCATTCCCATCTTGTATCCGAAAAAACCAACACGGGTTACCATTACGGTGGCCAACACTATTTTCGGGGCTATGGAGAACCGAGTAGTGCACTAGGGTAGAGTCAAAGCCGGGATAGTGGCTAAGTTAGCGGATCATTTAACCCGAGCGAAGGCGAGCCCAGTTAGCACCTACTTGTTCCATCTGTACCATCAGCAGGAACTTTTGAGTGCAGCGGAAATAATCCAGTATGACACCAGAAAGGCGATCTTGTCATATGGACTTTCCGAAGAGGAAGCGGAAGATTCGGTCGAGTTGGATCCGGAGGAACCTCTCGAGGAACACTTGACCGATCCGAGGAACAAGAAGAGGAAGTCCACCAATCCGGGGTCGCGATCCAAGCCACTAGCAATGGAAAAGGGGGAATCTAGCAAAGGGCCGGAAGTGGAAACTGAATCAGCATTTTTCAATGCTGGGTTCAAGTAGATACGCGAGGCCAAGGTACTCCACGACAGCTTGGCGGATTTGGTAATAGATACCGCGGAAGTTTTGAAGGTCGAGCCGGATCAGATTATGGAAGCTGTCAAGCGACTGCCCAAACCGGAAGATCTAAAGAGAAGGGAGGAGCGGATTCAGGAGTTGGAGGCGGAACGGAACCAACTCCAGGCCCGAGTGAATTGGGCGGAAGGGAAAATGGCAACTTCAAAGGAGAGAGAGAAAAAGGCCCTCGCTTTGGTCAAAAATCTATCCGAAGCAGTCAACATCAAAGCCGACATCATCACGAAAGCTGCCTTGTTTGACTCAAAGCTGATATCGGAAGGCCACATTACTGGAACCAAGGTAGTGACCATCCTCAAAGACTTCACTACGAGGATTGAGCGAATTTTGAAGGAGATCCAACAGCTCTTGGCGACCATCGATCCAAATCAGGTGATGGATTTTTTTACCTTTCCGGAACTTCCTTTTGTCTCAGGTACTCCAGAGAGACCGGTAGCGGATCGTGCAACTCGAATGGAGGGGTTGAGGGGGATACTCACACCAGCCGAGCCTTCCGCCAACAAAATGCGGATGACGAAGTTGAATTTGAGGCCAGCTTCGGAACCGGAACCTAAGTCCAACGTGAAGTCGGTTCCGATACCACCCAAATTCTCAACTCTAGAGGTTTCCAAGTCACAAACAATGCCGAATTTGATGGCCGGATCATTCAAGGTTCCGGGACAACAAGTCAGAGGAGACCTCATCAACCGGATCGGTGGAATGACCAATCCGGCTCGGACTAATCCGAAAGGATTTTCACACATGCAAGAGACCACACCGGAGAAGAGAAGCGAACCCGCATCATTGGAAGATACACCGCTAGAGAAGGAGAAGTAAGTTCAAGTCATCGAGGACTTTGAGGAGGAGAGTACCCACTCCACTTCTGGAATTGAAGACGACAACAATCCGTCTCCCGCAACGCGCCATATCCAGACTCGGGCAATAGCAAAAACAACGCCAACTAAAAACACGAAGGGAATGCTTACCAGCCAAGTAGGAAGCCGCTCAAGGAAAGGACGGAAGCCAAAGTATTAAAATTTGTAGGAAAAGAAGTATAGGATCCGGATCGGGTTTCCGAGCATGGGCCCGGTTTCCGAAATCTTAGGCGGATAGTAAGGAAATCCAGTAATCTCGGACAGTAGTTATTAGCCCCTTCGGATATTTCGGAGGTTCAGTGATTGGTTGCCTGGATTTCTGGGTTTCCTTTCCAGGCTTTTAAGAGTTGACTTTGGATTTTTATGTTAGTATTTTAAGGGCAAGCAAGTTAGTTGTTTGCCATTCCATTTTACTCCATTCCATTTTAGTACTTTCACGTATGTATTACAATTTTCTTCTCTTAATCTAAGTCAGTCAGGGTGCCTCTCGCTGCACTTTGCTTAGACCGAATCTTTGGCTAAGTGTATGCATGTATGTTGTATCCTCGTACTGGAGAAGGAGAAGGGAGGGAGAGGAGGAATCCGGATCTTGAGCTACGGATCTCTTGGGGGTGGAACTAGTCAAAAGGGATGCAAGTTGAGTAAGGGAGTGTGAGCGTTACGTGCCTTTAAATTGCCGGAACGGCAACCCGGATAAGAAGGTAGAGGTCCCTGCGAGTCTATAACCAGGAGGATTCTGTGCGGAGATAAGCAACCGCCAAAGGAAAAGAACTCCCGCTACTCCGGAAGGTCTACAACCTCCCCCTTGGTACATTGTCTTCTCCTTGAAACTTTACTCCTTTGGGTTTATGAGTTCGGATCCGTCGTTGTAGTAAGAGAGGTGTGAGAATTTCATTGTGTGACCTGCTTCCGAATCGTCCAATCCGGAAATTATGAGAGAATACTCCTCCTTCTTCCTACAGCTATGTTGTCTTGGGTGTGTTGTTTAGTAGATTTAGAGTATAGAAAGGATAATTGTACAAGTGGTGAGTCCCCACCCCTTTCTAGATCAAGGGCGGACCCTCTGAGGGTAAAACAGAAGCAACAAAAACCAGTGACAGAAGAGAGATAGAACTAAGTTCCGGAGGTGTCCGGATCCGGAACGGAATCCGGAATGTACTAAATTTCCGGAATGAAGTAGGGAAAGTGAAAGAAGGAGAATTAAGTGAATAGACACAATCCGGATGCTTTTAACTCAATCGATATCATACTAGAAGTTCCCTGGAACGATAATTCGTGTCATTTTGCAACAATTTGTTGTTGTAAGGATACTTACGGCTAACTACGCGTACGACAACCCTTGACAATGTAGATGGTGAAAACATAGGGAGGGTTGCAAGCAATGCCTCAAATGGAAGGGATTTTTCATGTTCAACACAAGAGGACTCGTGTGCAGCGTCGTCTGAAATTCATCGTATGTCTTCAAGGATACATCAAAATGTGGAAATATCAAGTGAATAATGTCCAACTCCACCCTCTTCCATCAATCGGCCCCAAAGACAAAGTCGGCTAGTAGATGGGTTTGAACAAGCTGATAGACGCAATTTGAATGCATTGTGGACCAATTTCTTCTATTCAACCAACATACCATTTGCGGTAGCTTGAAGTGAGGCCTTCAAAGAAGCAATGAAGAAAACAGCTGAGTTTGGTAAGCCATACAGCCCACCATCGTACAACGCTCTACGAACCAAATTACTAGAAGAAGCGAAAGAAGATGTCAAGCTAAAGTTGCAGAAGAGGACTGAGGATAGTATCAGAAAGTTTGGAGCAACCTTATCTATTGATGAATGGAGTTCAATTACAAATCGGCCATTGGTGAATTGCATGCTTGTATCTTCTGCAGAGGAGCAATTTTTGGGATCGGTGGACACAAGTGGGTTCTTAAAAAACGCAAAGTACTTGGCCTCTATTTTTGACAAATTCATACAGGAGGTGGGTCCGCATAATGTGGTGCAAATAACAATGGACAATGTTCCTGTAAACCCTCGAGCATGTGGAATCATAAAAGACAAATATCCTCACATTTCTTTTCAAGGTTGTGTGGTGCACGCCTTGAATTTGTTGCTAAAAGATTGGGGGAAGGAAGCATGGGTGGCGGATGTCGTGGCCAAAACTTGTATGGTTTTTACGTTTTTTAGAAAGCGGCACATGCCGCTTGCAATATTTTGTTCATACGAAAAAGAGCACAGCTTATTGATGCCAAGCGAAACAAGATTTGCTTCAAATTTCATTGCGCTTGAACGCTTGTTGAAAGTGAAGGGAGCACTTTAACAAAGTGTGACAAATCCGCGTTGGGAACAATATGTGAGGACGTTTGACTACAAAAAAAGAAGAACCGTACAAAGTCTCGGTATACAAAGAAGATAATAAACAGTGAGCATTTCTAGAGGCGTTGCACGAATTTTGTGCAGTTGATGGACATTGTTGTGTATGGCCTTCGTGATTTAAATGCAAAGACGCCATGTTCAGGGAAAGTTTTGTACATTATGAGGAAGATACGGTCGTATGTGAGGGGGTTAGAAAATCCGCCTTTTCTATTGAGCCCCAAACTTGCCAAACCATTGAAGGAGGCATTCAACGCTAGAAGGGAAATGGTAGAGACCGATCTCCAATATGCAGGAGCTTTTTTGAATCCCTATCTTTTGCACGATAAAGAACTAGCCGACGATTCAGAGGCCACCAAGGCATGCAAGCGTGTTCACATGCAAATATGTAAACCTACGGACTACGCGGACGTCGTCAAGGAATTCATGGCGTTTCGACATAGGGAGCCTCCCTTCCACAACATGTTGGATTTAAGTGAACAAAAATTATCGGCACACGCTTGGTGGGATTTTGAAGGCGCATGTGGGAAGCTCATTGCTTCAATTGCAAGGAGAATATTGGGCCAACCGGTATCTTCATCTTCATGTGAATGGAATTGGAGTAGCTATTTTTTTGTTCACAACAAATCTCGGAACAAGTTGAGAACAAAGAGAGCTGCAGATTTGGTGTATGTGTACACTAATTCAAGAGTGTTGGCCGCATCCAAGGAGAGGGATGAGAAGAAGTGGTACCTTGAAAATGTAGATTCAGAAGAATCGGAGGGGCCAAACAAAGATAACGAGAGCAGCGAAGATGAAGAAGAAGGTGTTCGTGTAGACGAAAATGAAGCGTATGGACAAGAAGCAAATTGGGACGACCCAATATTCAATGAAGAAGAAGATTTGGATGGCAACACATACAATTTTGGAGGTGAACTGTTTGCAAGAGTAAATGTGGATGATGATGACATGGGCAACAATGACTGAGATAAGTACGACTTTCCAATGGACGATAATAATTGTAGAAACGACGAAGGCGTACCTTCCATAGCAAGGTTTGTAGATGGAAATCGATTTCTAAGTAGCGACAAGGTCCTCAATCTAAACGAAGAGGACGCAAATGTCCAAGTCCTAACTTCTAAATGAACCATAGCATCCAATGCTGGAACTTCCGAAATAGATGAAGTGATTAGAAGCGGTAGGTCTCCATCCATAGTGGTGGCCCAACTAGAAAAGAATGACAACGTTGAAGACCGCGAGCAAATGAATGTGGACAAGATAAGCGTGGAGTCTCTAGGAGGATTGGCAAGCAAAAGCAATGGGGAATCAAGTAGCCTAAACCATGAAGCGAGTGGGACACAAGACAATGCACATTCACGTTTGATAGAATGTGGAAGTCCAAACTTGCTTCACAATGGCCAAGACACAAAGGAAAACATGACAAGTTTTGTACGTCCACCACGTAGCATTCCTCCAATAGGTGCACGCTCACTATTTAATAGTGTAAGCACTACTTTGGTGGGTTCAGGAAGTTCTCAATGTCCGAAACGAGCTTCCATCATTTCGAAAGAAATAAAATGTACTGAAAATCGAGGATTGAAGATTTCTTCATTCACCGATGACAAGGAAGATGAGACGTTGGCCTCAATGTTAAAGAAGCAAGGAAACTGCCTACCAGCATCTTCGACAAGGCTAGCGGACCCGACACAAGAATCTTCAAATGTTATAGAAGCATTCACTGAAGAAGGGAGAAAGGCAGGGATGGCAATGATGATTGAAGAACCCTCTAAAGCAAAGAACTAACGAGTAATGGAGCCGTTTGCTATCTCTCCAATGAAGAAAGTAAATGCAGGAAAACCCCCCCTTGATAAGCATTTGTCTATTCCAGAACTTCCGTTGAGAAAAGGAAAAGCGGTTGATCGCCTCCGTGAACGTGTAGGGAAAACCTTGATGAAAGCAAAGAACAAGCAAATGATGGGCAAGCCTAAGAAAGCTCGTGTATCTTCAATAGTACAAGAGAAAAGAGGGGGAAATCAAACACTTTCATTAGACGATGAAGAGAATACCATGAGTGATGAAGATGATGGATTCTAATCAAGAGAGTACAGTAGCGAGGCAGAGGTGAAAGGAGATAGTGATTACCACCCCTAGGCATTCAAATTTAGAAAGGGTTTGAATGAAGAACATTTACAGAACTTGGTGCTCAAATGCTTACGATTTAGAGAGATGAATAGCTAAGATTTATTAGTTCTCGGAGCATTTCTTAGTAGTACAAGGTTGCCAAATTATCTTGAAAAAATTAATCAAACTATCATTTTTGGGGGATTTTGTCCCAAGTGATATTGAAGAAATCTTCATTGTGTTATTTTTTGTTCTCAATTTCAAGTGTGTAGCACGTAAAAAATACTGAAGCGCCAAAACTCCCAAATATATAAGAAGAACCCTAAAACAAAATAAAAACCATGCAAAATTACAAAATGCAAAGCTACAAACCTTCACTCACTCAGTCGGTCACTCCCTAAACCCCTTGAACCGTTCGCCTGTCCGCTCGTCCGCCAATCCGTCTGCTTGCCCGTCTGCCCGTTCGCCAATCCGTCCGTTCGCCCGTCCGCCCGACCGCCCATCCGTCCGCTCACCCATTCACCCGTCCACCAATAAAAACGCTTGTCCGCCCATCTGTCTGCCCGCCCATCCACCAGTTTGACCGGCCCGTCCGCCAATCCGTCCGCCCGACCGCCCAATCGCAGAACGGCGACCGAGGACCGTCCGTCTACGTCCGTAGGGTCCGGATGTGCGGACGTCAGGACGTCCAATTATGGATGCAATTTTGTCGCAGACGCACGTCCACGACAACCCTACCTCGGAGATATTTCGGCGTCAAATAAGCCGCCGAAGGTGTTTCTGGTGTTTCTTCAGCATCCCAACAATGCAATTGGAGTGGGTATTCTAGAGGAGTACGAATGCTCGGACTCCAATCGGTACGTGAAGGCACGTGCCTACAACGAGCTTGAATACCGGCTCCACAGCTTGGAGTTGCGCATGGAGTTCTATTTGTGGCTTGTGAAGAGTTTCTGCGCTCCAAGGGGTTGCATCTTCTCCTGTTTTGCGGAGGCAAACTTACATGCGCTGTAGTGGTATGTCCCTTAACTGTTGATCAACGCGACTAGCGCTGATTTGTTTTCTTCCTCCTCAATTTCATGGTTTCACGCACTAGTCGATTCAACGCGAGTTGCGCTGAATTGTCACTATCTACAATTTTATTCTAACCCTCTGCCTCTCTCCCTTGCAGATGTCACCTATAGACGTGTACGCTATTGGATTCGTAGTGGAATCCCCTGCCTGGATAAGGCAGATTTTCTCGAAGGCCTACACGCTGGATAAGGCAGATTTTCTCGACACTCGGTACCCCATCAAGAATGGTAAAGGTCCCAGTTTCTCCTCCAAGCGGAAATTGAGATCAAGTTAAGAGTCTCCAGCTAGAAAGAAGGCGGCTCCAGTCTACGATGATGTAGAAGACATTTCCACTGATGAAGAAGAAGACGACATTATGGAGATGGATAATCATAATGTAGGCATTGAAGAGATGCCCACACCAACGAGACGACACACTGATGTGCCGGGATCGTCTGCTTCATCCATGCTTCCGCCCTTATCGCAGACGCCGCAGACGCCCACTCCTTCTGGACAACCGCAGAAAAAGAGGAAGGTAGATCCCATCACCAGTGTCGTCCAGCAGCTGGCCGAAATTCAGAAGTCGACCGCAAAATCTCTGGCGGCTCTGCAGAAACAGACCGAGAATTCACAAAAGCAGACGGAGCTACTGTTGGCTTAAATGAGAGTCGACAATGCAAACAAGAGGTTGTTGAACATGGAGATGCACCAGCACAACACGGACTGGATGAAGGAGGAGTCCCGGAGGAACAGGGAGATCATACAGCTGTTGATGTCGAGGGTCGGAATCCAACCTTTTGCTGAGCTACAACCTGCGACGCATTTGCCACCGCTGATGTTGCAAGGCCAACCCTCTAGCTTCAACATCAGCAACGCCTCCAGCTCGGTGCACTTGGACAATGCGCCTCCACCTCTTCCTGGTGCGGATCCTGTCCCGATGCCACTCCCACCGGCAGAGGAAGCTCCAGAGGCCATTGAACGAAGTGGTGTCGATGTTGGCAAGGGAGACACCGCAATGGAGGACGTTGGCATTGGGCACATCCTACCAGTGGATGATTCCGGGCCGACGCAAGCAAGTTTTGACCAACCCACCGAGGAACCACCTGCAGGTTGTGCCCAATGACCATTTAGTGTCTTGTGCGTAGTCTTAGTACGACTCGCGTTGAATTGTATTGTAGTCTCTAGGCTAGAGATTCAATTGTAGATACAACATGCCGACTAGAAGCAATTCAGGTGGTATAGAAAATGTAGGACTAGTTTTGTAAATGAAAACTCATTTCATGAAATTGTAATAAATGGATTTCTCACAAACACTATTTTTCCTGATTCTTGAATCGTAGGCCTCCTGAATATCGATTGCTTGCTTGAGAAAGGGCCTTTTGTTGTCGCTCATTCTCTTCCACCAATGCCTTCACCACACCCAAACATAGATGAGGCACAACCAATGGATGAGCAATCGGTACTTCCTAGTCCTGCACTATTGGTACTGGAAAACCAAGATGAACCTTCAGGTTCTACGCGGAGGAAGGTAAAATGCGCCCTCTTGTTCTGATGGACTCATTACTCTTCTGCCTTCATTTTGAGCAATGCTGCCTCCTAGAAATCGTGTCATTTGGCGTGACTGGACACGATTGCTTCCGTTTGTTACCAAGGGTCCGATCTGTAGGGCTCTGATAAGGGATCCTCCAAGGGAGTCCATAGGTCATTGAGGTCCGGGATGGCAGGGAAGTGGTTGAACGTCATCCTGAACCTCAATGGCATTCTATGTGTCACAAAAGATTGGAAGTCCAAGGGGTCAGGGAATGCGTACAACCAAAAGTCGGAGCCACACTCGGGGCCATTGTAGGACCCAAGGCTGTCTACGTCAAGCCCAACTGCTCCTTGTTCTTGAAGAAGTTAGGCAAGATAGCATTTGTCTCAATGTGGAGTTCCATGAAGAAGTCCACCACTGATGAGATCTACGCTTATCTGTTCCGAGATAGAGGGTTGCCCTTCCAAGTTCTCGGGCAGAATGCATGCAAAACGTTGAAGCGCTGGGATGGAGCCAGTACGTGGATCCCCTATAAGGAACCGGGAACCGACAAAGCATTGTTCCTCAAGAACCTGGACGTGCTTTTCGCCGATTCCTGAACCAACTTCACTCCTGACAGCGCCCCGGCCAAGGACCATTCCAGTGATGAAGGTGGTTCTGGAGATTCTGACAGAAGAGGACCGCTTGGGGCGCCTACGGGAGAACCTCACCAACATGGGGGGTGACGGACTCCTGGAAGTGCCATAGGGTATCCGTGAGGAGAGTTTGGTGTTTGATATCCTTCGCCTGAAAAGTGGCATCCTGGATACCACCATCCGGGTGAAGCCAGACCTATGGACAGTGAACACCTGGAGGGCCGTCTACAAGTTCTGGGAGGCGCCGGACAAGGTTATAGAGAAGAACTAGGAAACGATGGAGGGTGAATTCTGGGTGCCTGCTAACCCGAAGGAAGGTCATCAGGTTTCTGACCTGGTGAAACCGGAATACAAGGATGTGATAGCGTTTCTTAATCCTATCCTCCACCCCATCAAGCCGCAGCGAGTAGTAGCAAAGGTGGCCTCCGCCATCTTGGAGAGCCTCCAGGGAAAAATGATGATGGATTGGGCGGCTGTCCTCCATGAGCTAGTCGGGGACTTCGTACGTTCCCTCCGGTCCGGAAAGAAGAGTCAGAGTCCTCTTTCGGCGTATCTGTCTCATCTATACGCTCAGCACTCTCTACTCAAGGCCAACGAGGAGAGTGCGTATCAAGACCTAGTCCAATTCCAGAAGTACAGGGGAGAAGAGCCCTCGCCTCGAGACGGACCAGACGATGAAGAGACAGAGGACGATGAGCCAGTCTCTCCTCTAAAGAAAAGGAAAAGGCGGAATAGGACGCCACCGGGGAATCCGTCGGAGGAGCCTCCCGCATCGGAGCTACAAGAAGAAGTGCAGGAGTAGAAGACGGAGACCGGACCAACTCCGGAAGATGCTCAACCTTCCATACAACTAGTGGGGCCGGTACGACCACACACTGTAGCCACTCAGGTCGAGGCCGGACCCTCCCGAACTAGGAGGATAGAGGTAGAGGAGGGAGATCGGACCACCATACGATTGGGAGGAACGTCCTTAGAAGACATCCAAGAGATGGCTCAGCACCTAGTGTGGCGGGCGGATGACCTCACCCAAATCTGTAAGAACTACAATAGAGCTCTTAACCGGGTGTGCCGGAAGATGGCACTAATCGACCGGAATGCCATCTTCCGGAGGATAGATGCGTTGGTGGCGGCGGAGCAGCAAAATTGTCTCCTCATCAAAGAACGGAAGAAATTGGTGACGGAGCTGGGAACGTTGCGCGTAGAGAACCGGACGTTGCAGGACCAAGTCCGGAACTCAGAATCCAGATGTGTGGATTTGGAGAGAACTCTCCGCACAACCCAGGAAACGGCTCGACTTAGAGAAGAGGACCATTGCCGATAGATAGCGGCCCTATGTCAAGGAATAATTCGACTCCGAAGCTCTTTGGACGTACCGACGGATTACATCAACAAAGCCCGGCTGTTTGAAGCCAACCTCGATGCAGCCGCCTGCTCAAGCCGGGTCCCTATCGTCAAGTGCTTGTTAAAGTAGGCGAAACGGATGGATGCATCCTGAACCAAGATGAGGGAGATGATGGAATATTTGACTCCCATTGAGTTGGATTCGGTACCCCAGTCCCCCCCGTCCGTGCAAACTTTGGTGGTTCCGGAAGGCAGTAATCCGGAACCTATGGTTACTGAAGTATCACTGGTGGTACCGGTGAATCCGGAACTTTCACCACCATCCGGAAAACCAGAAGGAGTGGACTGGAGAGCCGTGGTACCTCAGGGAAGCGAAGACCTACTTCCGATGACTCCGACCATCAACTTGATGGAGGCGTCTCCGGAAAACACAATATTCAATATTTTGAGAGGTTTAGGGCCTCTCATAATAATATTTTCCATTTAGGCCCTAAAAAGTGAATTGTAATGTTAAGTAGTTTAGGTGGGCAAACACTAACTTTGCTAGTTGTAATACACAATTTCCATTAAAATGAGAGTCTTTTTAGTGATGGACTGTTGAAATACATGAAGTTTGCTTTAGGGTATATATTTTGATTTATATAAGTGAAGAGAATGACATCTTTTGAACACCAAGTCATAAGCTCCGCGGTTGGTTGTAAGGGGTTGTTCATCTCATTGAAGCGGTCCGGGTTCGATTCCCATTGGGTTTGTATGAGCGCATGAGAGAAAAAACATGACTTGGTGCTACTAAGTGAGCTTTGCCGGCAGGAAAGTTGTAACAACCAACTGACCCCCTACCCAGAATGTGACAAGTGCTTTACATGTTAACCAAATAAATAGTGGATATATCCACTACATTTTTTTCTCCAATAGCAATGTAATTTCAAATAAAATATATTTAGTGATACACAAATAAGAAAATGAATTAAAAAATAGAAAAAATATAGCTCAAGAATACAAAATATACATATATTAAAGACTATATTTAAATTCCATTGTTTTGTAAACACAAAACATACACTTGAAAACAATCATGCAGTATCAAACACTAAAATAGAATCAATCAACAAAAACCTATATCCTCTAAAAAAAACTGAAACGACTATCATCTATTATAATATTAAGGGTCCAACACTTATGCAATGAAAACAATTTCATATAAGATGTAGAAATAAAACAATACCCTCCATATGAATGTCATAGTTAAAATGCATCCAATGTATGTACATGATTTCTCCATATCATGTATATGAAGCCAAACTCTGGTTGATGATTTCGATTTGAACTGTAGGAATCTTGATTCTACATTGGCGAGTTCCTCTTCTGTTTTGAGACTTCCATGTTGTAATTAAAGTGTTTGTTGTCTCCCACGCAGGTTCTTCGGTTTCATCAACCCTCCAAAGCAAACCTCTATCACTATCCCATCCTTCATAGAAGTCTTGAACTTCTTGATTGCGTGATGTTGGCCGAAAGTATTGAATGTGCATACAGTTTGGTTTCTCGGGGTTAGAGTTTGGATCAGACAATGCTCTGGCAATCCAAACTGGTCTGCTGTCTGTGACAACTCATATTTTTGATTTTTCTTTGTTTAATTTTTTTAAGTGGAACGAAAATTAGAAATACGGATCCGGATCCATCAAAAAGGAGAAAGATGAATAAAAAATGTCACTTATGAGGTTAACCCGGTTTTAGGTAGAAGCGGATCGGATTAGATTTCCAACCGGATTCTCCTTAACCGGATTAGAGGGAACTGGACTATACGGAACCGGTTTAGAGGGAACCGGACCGGATATCCGACCGGTCATAAAGACAGTCCAGGGAGTCAGGACTATATAAAGCCTGACCCTGCCCATTTTCAGGTCTCTGATTTTTCACGTGTTGTCGTTTCCTGACTTAGCGCCTGACGCTTTTCCGTTTACAGCGACAGGGAGGGAAAGTACAAGAGGACCCGGTAATGAGTGAGAGGTGTGAGACAGAGAGATCGCCTCCGGGCACGAGCGGGTGAGAAACAAAGTGAGAGCGGATACGGAACCGTGAGAGATTGAGAGTGTGGACGCGCCAGGAGATTGGTTTGCAGGTGGAGCGGAACATTAGAGTGTGAGCGCTCTCTTTTAGGACCGTAGAGAGTGAAACCGGGTAGAGCTAACCTCATGCCGCGGTTGAACCGAAAGAGACCAAGCTCTAGCACCCCGCCTCTGAGTGAAGTAAGGCTGAGAAAAGTGGTTCCGGTCATGCCGACCAAGGATCTGGAAAAGGGAGAGCTCAGGGAGGACTTAGCGTCGATGGGTTGTCAGGGATTATCTTTGAAACCTTGGGGTTTCAAAGATGAGAGGATGATTAGGGAAATCTTGAGTGGCGTGTCCAATCAATTCGATAACACACTGAGAGGGAATCCGGTCCAATGGACCGAGGCTTTGTGGCGGGACGTGTACGGGTTCCAGTCGGGAGGACTCGGACTCGGACTTGCCAGCCGGAAGGATGACTTTGTCCAGGGCAAGTTCGGAAGCGTTGTAAATCCGAAGGACGACTACGCGGTAGAGGATTGCCTCGATGACCGGGAGCGTCGCTTACTCCAGTTCCTGGTTCCGGTTTTGCATCCGGAAAAACCCACCAGGTTGACCATCACCCTGGCTAACACGATCTTCGGAGCACTGAGCGGAACCCGGAAAGTAGACTGGGGTCGGATCTTCTTTGATCTGGTATCCCAGCTTACTACAAGAGTGGAGAAAAGTAGGGCTACCCCACTGTGCCCTTATGTTTACCACCTCTATCAGCAACAGGAACTACTAACGGAAGTGGAGTTGAAGGTGTGGAAGGCCCAGGAGTGGACTATGAAGTACGGTGAATCCGAGTCCGACCAAGAAGCGGATTCCGGAAACGAAACCGAGGAGGAGGACGAAGAAGAAGAAGAAGAAGAAGAGGAGGAATCGCATGTTCCTTCCAAAAGGCAGAAGACCACGCCGATCCGGAATCGAAGGACGCCTCCGGTTCAACCTCATCCGCGCAAAGGGGAGACTCCACCCGGACCGGATGTGGCATCTGGATTAGGATCCGGAGATCCGTTTGACGCATTGATCGGGATCCTCTACGGAATCCGGGCAGATTGGGAGGTTAAGAAACGGACGCTCGGGGAGATTGCGGAGTTAATTGGAGCGAAATCGGACAGTCAGTTGCCGCAGCGGGTAGCTGAGTGTGTCATCAATCCGGAGGAGCTCCAGAAGGTGAAGGAGGAGAGCAAGCGGCAACATGATGAGGTGGACACCCTCAAGGCCGAACTTTTCACCTTGCACGAAAACGCCAACGCAACAAGGGAAATGGTGGGAGAAATGAAGAAGTTGGCCGAGGAGGTGAAAGACGTGCTCGGAGATCCCGGAGCGGCGGTCACCAAGGCACGCTTGTTCGAAGAGGAGGTGCACAAGGACAAGAAGATATCCGGAACCAGGGTGGTGCACATCCTCACTGATTTTGAGGAGCAGATAGAGAAGCTTCTGTCCAAGGCATGGGAGTCAACGGACCGGATCGTGGAGAGCGGCCAGAAATTGACGGAGATTCCGATCCGGCTCTCTGAGATTTCACTTCCGGACTTGTTTCCGGACGAGACAGCTCAGGAACCGGGAAAGGACAAGACGCCTCAGTCAAGTAGGGCACAGAAGAAGACGCCCTCGACCGGACCGCAGCCGATCAACTTAGACTCCCCAGAAACTGAGGAAGAACAACCGGCTCCACCTACGGATGGAGAACGGAACCGAAATCTAACGGAAGTATTTGAGCAGTTGGAGAGACCGGACGAGAGCCCTACCATTGGATCCCAAGTGTATGAGACGGAATAGGAAGTATTGTACAAATAGGAATTAGGAACCGGACTTATAGAATATAAACCAGAATAGAATCCGGTTAGAATAAGGTAGGACCGAATTGTCAACGCCTTCAGAGGCGGAAATCATGTATTCACTTTTTGCTCTTTGCTTTTTGCTTTTTGTATATAATACAGTCTCTGAGCTAGAGACTGAAAGACTTTTTTTGGCATTTCCTTGTGTACTTTCCATTGACTTTATTTTGTGTGTTCCTCCCGAGCGTTGGCAAGAGTGTACAAAGTTGAAGTAAGGTGGTATACACGGATGTGTGGGCAGAGTTCTTCCTTTGATGGATGTTTCCGGTTCTAAGTACATATGAGTAGGTCATGAAGAGCTAGAAGTGGATTCCAGTGCCTCAGCATCTACAGAAGTTTAGTATTCCGAGTGAGAAAGTCGTTGATTAGGCTAGGCGGATAGGGAGGGATTCCTTAGCTGCACTAGAACTCCTGGGTGGGAAATCCGGTCGAGTGTCTTGACTCCTGTGAGGTCTTGCCCCCATTATGGGTAAAACGGAAGAACTTTTGTAGTTGATGGAACGAACGGGTGCACTTGTAGCCATCGAAATTAGTACGGAACGGATCAGCGTCAAAGTCGTTGTAGTATGAGAGGATCGTACGGGGGGTCTTTGTGTGACCTGTGATCCGAATTGCTATCCGGATTGCTGTGAAGGACCAAACCAGATCCGTGTTAATTAGAAGATCAGTGAATAGGAGAGTGGGTCTTCAGCCACTATAAGTCACGGAAGGAGTGGTGGGCCTACCACTTTCAAAAGCAAGCAGCAAACCCTCTGATGGTAAAACAGAGGCAAAACTAAACCGGGTTTAGGAAGGGTGGACCGGAACAGATCCGCTCCGTAGACACTTAAGACCGGAAATAGAATGATCCAGAATTGAGAAGTTAGCCCAGAGAACGTGGAACTAGTAAAACCGGAAATAGGATAAGTCCGGTCTTAGTCTTCCGGTTGGGTTTTAGACGTTCCGGTTTTCCGAGGTATAACCGGAAAGTAGAATTGAAGGGTTTTATTAGGTTTATCTCCTTAATAGAGTTAGCTACTTCACAGGATCTCGTGGGTTCGATCTTTAGGGTCATTTTGTTATGCTCTAGAGTGATTTTTGAGGGTATAACAGGGAATTTACTTACTCTGTGCTACGACACTGTCACTGTCTGCAGGGCGAACTGCAACAAAGTACCCTTCGTATACATCTCGAGCCACCCTAAAGGATGGTTGTGGACGATCCCTCAAGGGCCCAACATAAGGCTCATCCTCTCCATGCTCTTCGAGATCTTCACCATCTTCGTCTAAATGATCAGCTTCTGTCACTTGAATACGAGTAGTTGGCCAGAAACCATCTTTTAGAGCATTAGAAGTAGGAAGTGGCTCTTGAAGAGCTGCCTTTACACCACGCCAATAGTGCACCACATTCTCATAGCGCCTACGATGTTCTCCACTCACGTCTGCTCTGCACAAGTCGTCCCAATAGTTTATGGATCCTGATAAACCTTTGACAATGTCATGGACACCTTTCATTGGGTTGAGTGGTATTGGCAAAGGCACACCACGTGGCCACAGACTCTGTCCTTCATCGTCTTCTTTCCACAGCTTAATGGCTTGACCGTGCTTGCCTAACCAGCTTTTATCCGTGCACTTCAACTTGTACTTCATGACTGGGCATCCAACAGAGTCTAGGTAGAACTTCACTTGTTGCGGTCTTGTGTGTCCCACAAGGATTTCATCACCATCCATCCATTTTCCTGCAATGAAACACTTGAAATCAAGCACCTCCTCTATGAGGTGAGGGATAGTAGGAATAGACTCAACATCCATGAATGACTTCATAAGCGTCGGGATTGTTGGGAAGTTCTCCTTCTTCAATAGCATGCTCCATCTTCCAAACAATGCGTCAATGTCGTCGTGTGTGTGACCAACAATCATGAAGTTGACATACACTTCTCTGAAGATCTTGTTAGCAACAAGTAGAGACCAGAAACAGAAAACATATCTATTCTTGTTGTCGCCGGTGGCATTGTCCATTTGCACATTCAAAATAGGAAGCAAAGGCACTGCTGGAACTGCATTCATTGGAGGTGGTGGTAGTGACACGTCGCACATTTTTTTACCCTACAGCACTGCCCTAAACAAATTTGAAGACCCTGATCCAGAAAATAATTGCCGAGAAGAAGACTTCGATGGCAATTCCAGATCCAGCAACAACTTTGCCATAGAACCAATTGTATAGTTTGAATCGTGTTTAAAGAGATCCAAACCATAATGTGCATAACGCACATCTCCATGACCATGAGCAATCATGCCAGTGACAGACACAGGCAATTTCACAAGGCCATCAAGCTCCTTATTCATGTGGGAAAAGACTGGAAAAGCAGTCTTTGTATGATCCATCTTGTCGTGCATAACTGTGAGGCATTCGTGTGGAAAAGCTATTGAACGATGACGGTTTGCATAATACAGCTCCCGATGAGCTCGAGCAATCTCATTGTGCCTATCCAACTTCCGAGAATACTTCAATTCATTGTGAGACCCACTTATAGCACCATTCTTGAGGTCTTGCAATTTGTCACACGTGCCACATCGCGCAAAATTGTCTCCAGGCTTCTTCACCTCATACTCAGGGAACTTACAACACCTAATCTTATTCAAGTTCGAAGCTGACACCTCACTCAGTCCAAAAACAGCATTGACATCATTGAGTTCTTTCATCTTACCCTTCCACTAGAAGGTGGAAGGTAGGATCTTGGCTACAACTTTCTCTCCTAACTTCAGGGTCTTCGTACGATGAGGCATGTGATCTGCTTCTTTCTCCAGAATGCACTTCAATGTTGCTATAGCTTGTTGAGTGTGTTTCCTCGGTTTCACCATTCCCTTATTGCCATGGTCCTTTGCCTCTCGACCACGCCTCATGTACGATTGGTAGCGGTAGAATGTGGCCTCAGGGACCCCAGCTATATGCATCCACGCTCGCATACATACCGGTGTATTGTCAATTGACACCATTCGTCTACCACGCTCGTCAACATGCACCTGCCTATGCACATCCATTTTCATGTAGGTCCTGTGTTTGAATGTGGAGTTGCGATACATGCGTTCACGAAAGGCTCGAATCTTATCCCTAGGAAATGGCTGAACACAGTTGCGACTACAACATATTTTAGTAGACACTGCATGGATGGAATCTTGAGTAAGCAACTTCTTCGATTTCAAATTTGTTTCACGGGGCGCATTTCGGACCATACTTGTGTATGGTCTCGAAGACGTCGAAGAGGGCGGATTTAAGAGAGCCTGTTGGAGACAATTGAATTTGTCCCTAGCCTCATGGTCTCTAAGGCTAGCTCCACGACAGTGGACAAGATGAATAGGCCAAGCCAACAATGAGCACACTTGTTCCTCTGGTAGGTCTTCTTTGCTATGTGTTTTGGAGATGTGGATCACCACATGGGTGTCACCAAGAGGGCCATTGGCACCCAAAACGAGGTCAGAGTTCACACTATGACAAACACCTTCACCCACAAGCACTCCAGCCTCATTGTACAAGGTGACAACTCGAGTATTCCAAAGACGACGCAGTAGACCTTCGCATTTCGGGACCCCAACATTCATTGCTGCGACATTCTGAAATTCGTCTTCTGAAGATGCCATGAAATCCTCTTCATCATGTCTGAATTCACTGAATTCAGAACCCGATGACATGTCCATGTCATCAGGGTCATCTATAGTATCCATAGATACCTGTAAAAATGCAATGTCAAAAAGGGTAAGTGAATTGCAGCATAGATCATGCAATTTCATTCATGTTCAGGTCGACCCGACTTGAATGACCAAATGTTATAGCTACATCTATGACACCAACGAACTTATTCTGTGAAGCCTAGGTTTCAACTGCAATTGACATCATTCATTAAAATTTCTTATAAATTCAGATATATGTAAACTCTGTTTTCAGGTCGAATCGACCTGAAGTGTCTGACCCCTGGCCTTGTATAATTTTTGTTAGCCGAAAATATAAATGTAAGAAGACTGAGTACAATCCTGAACTTCAGGTCGGATCGACCTGAAGTGTCCTTTGTACTCTGAGATAATGAACCCATCTTCATCTGTTCAATTCCACAAGGAATTCCCAATTTTATTCCTTTATAAATCTCGAACTTCTCGAACTGAAGTCTGAGATAAGAGTACCCACACTTCAGGTCGAACCGACCTGAAATGAGGACTTACAGTGAGCCGAATCCCATCTGCACACTATTATCATTACGTATAGAATTCTTGGTGATTGAATCTGTGAATATCGAGAATTTCAGTAGGACATCTACGAGATTTTCACTTGAACGAAATTACAATTATAGATACAGTTTAGGTCGACTCGATCTGAATTGCCATGTATACCATTTCATAAATGATATTCGATGACAGAACTATTCAATCTACCTAGGATACGTTTTACATTACTTCAATTACTATCATATGTGTCAGTTCAGGTCGACTCGACCTGAATTGCATGAACGAATGACTAATGTAGACAATCTCACATTCAGGTCGACTCGACTTGAGTTGCATGAAAGAATGATTAATGTAGAGAACCTCACATTCAGGTCGACTCGACCTGAATTGCATGAACGAATGACTAATGTAGACAATCTCAGATTCAGGTCGACTCGACCTGAAGTGCATTAAAATTTATTCATGTACCGTTGTTCGTATTCAGGTCAACTCGACCTAAACAGTTCCGTATTTCTCGGACATTGTGTTGCCAGTCTCGTAGTAATCGTGATCTCGTGTTCCGGGTTTCCCGACGAGATAATCGGGCACTGCACTCTCAGAATTCTGCAACTCAGATGTCGAGAACTGAACATTGAATGAAGACCTTGTCACTAAAAATTGAGGAAGCCTAGAACTCATAATCATGCAACTCGATTTTCAGTAATAAACGTTGGAAACACACGCACTCTGCCAACTTCAGCAATTAGGAACTCGACAATAGATGGCAGCGCTGAAAGAAACATTATACACACTCAGAAAACTACTATGTGCTTACAAAGTAACTATGTCCAATCCATTGAATGAAAATGTTTGAAAATGCTAAAGGCTTCTAACCTGAGGACATACGCAAGGCAACAAGCGCGTTCACCGAGATCCTCGAAGCGCAATACTCCGACACTCTAGATAGTACAAGTACAGAAGTTGATAGAGGCCAGTAATGACATGAGAGAAGTGAAATCTCGCATGAACGTCCATGCATTCGCGACGGAGAAGGAGAGTACCCTAATGCGCGCGGACGCAACGACATTCAAAACAATTTTGGCGACAATGTGTAGGCGCGAATGCGAAGGCGGGAGCTGTAGGACGGAATTTGAAAATCCCGAAATCCTTCCGCAAATTCCTTTGATTTTTTATTCCCGCCTACACTGTTCATGACAGAAATAGACACTGACAGCTATTAAGTACTTATGAGGTTGCTTTCTTGCACCGTTAAGCACTAATTTCTAGATTCTATTTGTAACAAAATCTAGGCAAGAAGTCTTCATTGTCTTTTTTTCTTTTGCAATTTTTGGAAGTCAATTTGATTTTGTTGAAGTTAGGGTCTGTTTGTAAATTTAGACAAACACAACCTTTTGCACCACCCAAGTGTTTGCATGTGATTTTATCAATAAGGGTTTTACGGTTTAGGGTTTAGGGTCTTTAGGGTTTAGGGTTTAGGGTTTTCAGGGTTTAGGATCTTTAGGGTTTAGGGTCTCTACGGTTTAGAGTCTCTAGGGTTTAGGGTCTCGAGTTCAGGTATTTTTGTAGATTAATAAATCATTTCATATCATGTTTTTGAAATATTGAACAAATATTTAATTTAGAAGTGAATTCAAGGTTTTAGTACACACTAAGGAATTATACTGCATGCACTTTCAAATTCTTTTTATAATGTTTGCAATATTAATTTTTCCATGAATCCGAATTATTTCGCAGAGATTTGCAACTTGTGTGTTATTTTTTCGGACATGCTTCCACATCAAACCGATACAAATTAATGGTTTGGTTTGTATTAATTACAACATCAATCCTATAGTATTTTTTTGGAAACTCATTTGAAAAAGTGTGGGGAAGCAATAGGGTTGTCTTAAAATTAAGTTTTTCCATGAATCCTAATTATTTTGAAGATTTGCAACTTGTGTGTTACGTTTTTGGACATGCTTCCACGTCAAATCGATATAATTTATTGGTTTGGGTTTTATTAAATACAGCATGATTTTTAGAGTATTTGTTTTGAAATCCATTTCAAATGAAGAAGACAGTGTAGGAAAGCAATAGGGTTATCTTAAAATTAAGTTTTTCCATGAATCCTAATTATTTTGAACATTTGCAACTTGTGTGTTACGTTTTTGGACATGCTTGCACGTCAAACCGATATAATTTATTGGTTTGGGTTTTATTAAATACAACATGATTTTTAGAGTATTTGTTTTGAAATCCATTTCAAATGAAGAAGACAGCGTCGGAAAGCAATAGGGTTGTCTTAAAATTAAGTTTTTCCATGAATCCTAATTATTTTGAAGATTTGCAACTTGTGTGTTACGTTTTTGAACATGCTTCCATGTCAAATCGATATAATTTATTGGTTTGGGTTTTATTAAATACAGCATGATTTTTAGAGTATTTGTTTTGAAATCCATTTCAAATGAAGAAGACAGCGTCGAAAAACAATAGGGTTATCTTAAAATTAAGTTTTTCCATGAATCCTAATTATTTTGAACATTTGCAACTTGTGTGTTACGATTCTTGACATGCTTGCACGTCAAACCAATATAATTTATTGGTTTGGGTTTTATTAAATACAGCATGATTTTTAGAGTATTTGTTTTGAAATCCATTTCAAATGAAAAAGACAGCATCGGAAAGCAATAGGGTTATCTTAAAACTAAGTTTTTCCATGAATCCTAATTATTTTGAACATTTGCAACTTGTGTGTTACGTTTTTGGACATGCTTGCACGTCAAACCGATATAATTTATTGGTTTGGGTTTTATTAAATACAGCATGATTTTTAGAGTATTTGTTTTGAAATCCATTTCAATTGAAGAAGTGTAGGAAAGCAATACGGTTGTTTTAAAATAATTTTTCCAATGAATCCTACCCGATGAATTCATCCTCAAAATTTCAGTAGAATTTTTATGTATTAGATAAAATGCAGAGCAAGAAATGGGTTGGCGCTTGCTATGCTATCCATTCATCATTAGAATTTTATAAGAATTGTTGTGTAAAACTTTCAAATAAATCTTCAAATAAAAATCTCAAAAACTTTCTGAAGAACTTAATTCTTTTGGAATCCAAAATCACTTCAATTGAATGAATTTCTTAAAATTATTTAGTAGTAGCAATAGAAGATTGAAATCATGAAAACTTACAACTCACAATAGAACAAAATCATAGAAATGCAAAGAAGTGTAAAGCCAAGAAAAGCAATGGATTTGCCTTCTCTATAATATCATCATATGGATCCTCTCTAATATCACCTTAATTGCAACAACTATATTATTTCTATAATATCACCCTTTGTAAAAAGTGATATTATAGAAGTGGTTGCAAACAGCTACTCTATTTCTATGATATCACATTGTGTAAAAATACAATTTCTATGTATGCATGATTGACAATATTTTTACATAATATTTAAAATAATTATTTTACAGACTTATTGAAATCATTATCATGCAATCTATTCAAATATATCAAATTTTTACTAATATGTAATACAATGAATGCGTAGCATAGCAAGCACGAGCCCCTAGTATTAATGATAGCATTTGTGATATTACAGAGAGACTTAGTAGTATGATAGTATGATAAACAAACCAAATTTTGGAAAAAGGGTATCTATTATTATGTGAGGCTACAAAAAGGGACATATCACAATCCAAGTACTTGGGACGGGTATTGAAGATGGTCGGGTATCAAAGCCGGGTATTGAAGAAGGCCGGGTACCTAAAACCACCTAGAAGAACCAGGTACCTAGACTGCCGGGTATTTGCCTGCAGAGGTCTAGAAACCTAGGGTTTGGTGTCCGCGCATTTTCATGCATGTCCGTTGTTTTGTCGTGCACCTCTGTTGTTCTCTCGTGAATCTCTGTTGTTCTCTTGTGCATTCCGCTATATTCTCGTGCATTCCACTGTTCTTTGGACGCATTTTTGTTGCATCTTTGTTGTTTGTACATTTCGCACTTGCTGGCAGTTGACACGCATTTTTTTTAGCACGGGCGTCGTGAAGAAGAGGACCTTGTTTTCCGCATTGTGTGTGACTTTGGAGTTCGATTCAATTGGAGGGACTTGAAGCTATGAAGAAGCGGACCTCAAAGCGGGCGTCGTGAAGAAGCGGACCTTGAGCATTGTTTTCTGTGTGATTTTGGAGTTCCATTCGATCGGGGGGACTTGAAGCTGGTGGCTGGTGCTGTGTGTTTGCATCTGAAGGAGGTGCAGCTTGATCTCAAGGACGTGCAGCTTGAAGTAGGGTTTGGGGTTTGAGGTAAAAACCTGACTCAATTCATCACTGTTGTAGGAGTGCAATGGTTCTCTTGAGGCGTGTTTAAGGGTTTAGGTCTGTCAGTTCTGTTCAAGCGTGTTTAAGGGTTTAGGTCTGTTTAAGGGTTCTCTTGGGTCTTTTCTCAATTCCTCCAAGATTGGAGTCTCTGTTCCTCTTAGGGTACTGATTTGAAAGTGGCACTTCTGCTTCTTTGGACACTTCGGGTTTGGGATTGGTTTTTTTGCTTTGTATTTGCTTTGTGTTGGGAATACTGTTGGATTTCCTCTGAAGTGTTGAATTCAAAATAATGGAGGAGGTACTTTCACGACATTTCATGATTTGTATGCATAAGATGATATTTCTACATTGTATGAGATGCAAGCTGCGTGCATTTCTAAGATGCAAGTTGCGTGCATTTCTACAAATGCATGTCTGCGTTTCTACATTGTTGGATTCAGCTACTTGTGTGAATCCTCATTGTACTTGTGTGGGGATTGTATTGTGCCAGAGCACTTTGCCGAGGTTCTGAAGCGCAAGGTTGTGTAACCTTATTCTACTTCAAAGAATAGGTACTGGTGGATAAGCTACAACAACAACAACGAGGTTAGTATCTAGAACTTCATTATTTGTTTTTCCTTGCTCACATGTGGTTGCACAATTTATTCTAGAAAATGAGCTTCTGGAGATAAGAATTGTGTATTCTGTTGGGTGGTATTTGCTCCCAACAGATTGGATCTTTATTTGTAATTGTTGGAAGGAATGTGGTTGCTTGGAATATGTTTGTAGTTTGTTTCTTGGCATTTGGCTTGCAATGTAAGTTTTTTAAAATTGGTTTGTTTTTTGCATTTCAGATTGACAATTGTAGCACTGGAGTTACAAGATTGTGGAGTCCATAATAAGCAGCTACACTGAAAGTAGGAGCTAAGTTGAGGCTGAAGTTGCATAGCGCTTGCTTGTAGAAACTCAGGTATGTATTAATTTCAATTCTCTTGCACCATCTCAGCTTTGAATAGTGATTTCTGTGATTGTTGTAAAGCTAGCTGCAATGTCTAATGGGGTTTAACTTGCGGGATGTATCGTGAGCGTACGTTCCTTTTTTAGTTCTCGTGAGGTTTGTTGTTTTCTATTAGAATTCATGGTTTGGGAGTTTCTAGATGGAAACATGCTTGTTTGGGATGTTGTAGGTTTGTACAATGACTTTTTGGTTTTAGGTTGAGGTGGTCTGCTGGTTTGAGATGTTTTTGATTTCTTTGGCTTTTTTCAACTCTTGAATTTGTTGAAAATGTGGATAATATTGCAGGTTTAGGAGATTAATCCATCTACATTGCATTTCAAGATCCTCATTTTTTAATTCCCGAGGTGAGTTATAATGCATAGGACTTCGTTTAGGGTTTAGGGTTCAGAAAATGTCATTCATTGATTAGGGTCCAGTACTTCAGTTCCAGGGTTTGTTTAGGGTTCAGTGCTTAGGGTCTAGGGTTTTTTTAGGGTCCATTGCTTAGGGTTTAGGGTTTAGGGTTTCCTTAAGGTCTACGAATTAGAATTCAGAATGTCAAGGAAAGAAATGAGCAGCCACAACCACACAATTTCCCCAGAATTAGCCCAATACTACCCGGGTATCATATTGTTACACTAAATTCCTAAATGTACCACGAATGTAAGGCGCCTGAACGAAACTGCAATTCAGGTCGCATCGACCTAAATTGCATATCCCGTCAAGCACATATCCTAGGTCTGGGCAAGTTCCATGAAAATTTTCAGATGAGATAAACCTGCATTTCAGGTCGATCCGACCTGAAATGTACACCTACTAGCATTTTCTGTACAAAGAAGGCAACTAAATGAAAGGGAATTGCACTAACATGTCAGAAGACAAATAACAAAGTCGTCCAAATTCAATGCAGATCAGGTCGGTCCGACCTGAACTGCAAAGAACACCCTATGCAATCTGATGTGTCAAATAAGTTGGAAGACCAACAAATTAATAACTATCACGATATTAGACACCTATTTATAAACAAATGGACTAATAAATGAGTTCATTAACATGTTGGTAATGTACGTCACATGACCCACACTACGATTCAAGTCGCATCGACCTGAATTGCAGAGCCCCATAAATCATATCCTCTCCCAAATCTTTGCATTTGTCTGTGCTATTTCATGGACAATGTTGACATGAGATGAACATGCATTTCAGGTCGGACCGACCTGAAATGTTTACCTACTAGCATTGTCAGTACAAGGGAAGCAACTGAGTAGCAGACATTGTCACTAACATCCCAGAAGAGAAATAACGTGATCGTCAAAATTAAATGCAGATCAAGTCGGTCCGACCTGAACTACAAGGAAGACCCTCTGCAATCTGACGTGTCAAATAATTTGTAAAACCAACAAATAAATTACTATCATGATATTAGACACCTACTTGTAAACAAGTTGACTAATAAATGAATTCATTAACGTACTGGTAATGTACGTCACATGACCCACACTACAATTCAGGTCGATGTGACTTGAATTGCAGAGCCCCATAAATCATATCCTCTCCCAAATCTCTCCATTTGTCCATACTATTTCATGGACAATGTTGACATGAGATGAACATGCATTTCAGGTCGGTCCGACCTGAAATGTACACCTACTAGCATTGTCAGTACAAGGGAAGCAACTGAGTAGCAGACATTGTCACTAACATCCCAGAAGAGAAATAACATGATCGTCAAAATTAAATGTAGATCAGGTCGGTCCGACCTGATTTGCAAGGAAGACCCTTTGCAATCTGGCACAACAAATACGTATTCCCTTCACCAACATACATATTTATATGACTATATTAGACACCTAGTATAATTAACAAATTGACCAAAAGACACATTTCTAATAAACATTCATTTACCAACAACAAACATAATAACACTATCGCATGCAATTCAGGTTGAACTGACCTGAAATGCCAGTTCCAAAGTGAGAACAATACGTACTAGGACGATCCGATAACATTAATCAATAGCATTGAGGACATCACAGTAGCAGAAATTTTTGAATATTCTGACTAGAACTTCAGGTCGAGTCGACCTGAAGTGTATGAAGCAAAACAAACCGAGTCCAAGTAGATCAAACACATAGAAGATGAAATGTAGAAGCTCCATGTATTGGTTTTTAGGTCGGGTCGATCTAAATCAACATAACAACAACTCTTGTTCTAACAACATCCCGTTTGGAAAATGAATGCAGAATGGATGACCAAATCGAGAAGCTGGAGGCCTTCTACGTACGCTGTGCGCACGAATCCTCTAGGGAGGAAGGGGACGACTTTGACAATGACGGAGACTACTGGGAATTCAAAAATCCCGACAAGGTCGAGAGTTGGAGTCTCCACATGATTCCATTCAAGAACCTCATTTGCTTCGCTGCAAAGTTTAAAGACACAGACCATTTCTTCAACATATCCTTTGATGAGAAGATAAAGGACGTTGCCCACGATAGTGGTCCTTTCTTGAAAATTCGGTGTGTTACAGCTGTGATTGGTACACCCGAAAGCGAGCAGTACCACTTCACTATTCGCTTGGACTCCTCAAGATGTGCCTTCAACATATCGCACTTCCTCTCAACGTTGGAACCGACTGAGTACAGAACGGAGATTCCCGACCTTGAGAAGAAAGTTGACCACAACTACTTCAAGACAAAGGACGGGAAGTTGGCAACGGGGAAGGCCCTATACTCTCGCTTGAAGACACTCCTGAACGACTTCACAATTCTGAAGACGAAACTTGAGCTGAAGAAGAAAGACATGACTGTCAGAACTGTCTCCCAGGAGTTTCCAAGTAACGTGGAGGGACAGAGCTCAATGGGTACACCTGGAACCCAACAGAGTCGGGGGACAAGAAAGTCCATGCAGGCCGCTACTCCATCACGAGCTCCCAGGAAAAGTAAGTTCGCATCAACCTCAACAGCGGCAACAACAGCGCAAGACCCTAGTGCAATTTTACTAGAGGAGCTGAGTTTTGTATCCGCGGTAACTGAGGTCCCGGTCCCTTATGACACCAAGAAATCGCACGATTACATTGCATCCGCGGAGGCATACAAGGCCTACTGGAAGCACTACACGGACGCCTACATCTTTGGCCTGGAGGATAAGAAGACCATTTCCATTGAGCAGCTCATCAAGGCCCCAGAGGACTTAAACATCCATAGCCATGAAATGAAGCTCGCGGAGGACATGATGACATACCTCTGGGAAATGCTAGATAAGTCCACAAAACAAACATTGTGTGTCATGCCAATGGATTGCTTCGAGAAGCCAAAGTCGGAGGACTGGCCAGCACTTGAAAGGAAGAACTTCTACATCATCAATGGGCAGCACAGTGTGACTGCAAGCAAAATGATGGTGGACCAAAACCTTGACGAAGAGATTGTCAAGAACTTTCGTCAACGGGATTGCTACGTGGTCTGGTCTACAGATGCCAAGAAACTACGGGACATATCGGCGTACTACAATAGGGTCAACCACTTCGTGGCGCAGAAGCCCTCGTGGTCAACAAACATTCTGGGAGCCAGAAAAGTGTGGGAACTCATGGGGAGGCCACGCAATCCAAGGGAAGCGGCCCCAATAGCGACAATGTCCAACGTCAGGCGAAACGTTGAGAGTACAACAAATAAGAAGAAATTCATGGTAAGAGATTCAGGTCGAGGCGACCTGATCTGAGAATGTCGTCTGCCACCTAGTGTTCTAGCTAGCATAGGTGATGTATTGATTCTCTTCACGTGATAATGAATGAAGAGTTCGAAGTAAGTAGAACGACAAAGGTGCATTAGACGTTCAAAATGAAATGTGTAGTTTAGGTTGGTCCGAGCTGAATAGAGAGCTCCAAATTGACCGTGACATACAAAATTTTGTTGCAGGAATTCTCATCGGCAATGTACAAGCGGTTCGCTCTGCTAGATGTACTAAAGGCCCAGAAGGCTGCAAAAGGCAAGGACGCCAAGGAGAAGCTCAAGATCCGAAACGAGCTGAAGATAATCACAGCTCCGGACGACGTGTACAACCTGTGGAGCGAGGTCATCTCTAGTGCTGCACATGGGGAGTTGATAGACCCCAATACTAGATTGAAGTACAATGAGAAGGCCACTTGGAAGTCCGAGCAAGGGAATCTGACGCATGAGTTCTTCAAAGTGCTCGGAAACCTTTCCTTCAATGACTTGTCGAAGCTGGCCGAACATATTCTGCATCAGAATTCAGGGAGCAAGAACAAGGACTACCCGAAGGTCACAATCAAGCTTCTCTCTGCTGTACAGTGGGGTACAGCTCAATTACGAATTCTTGCATTCACAGTGAAAAAAAAGTTCACTGCTGCCCACTTTGACGCCCTCCCGAGGGCTGAAAATTTAATATTTTCTCACAAATTTTTTTTTACAAGATCCTCTTTATGCTAATAACATATGTGCCAAATTTCAAGTCCAAAAAATTTATACAAAAAAAGATATTCAAACATGTACCAACATGTGTTGTTCAAAAAAAAATTTCACTAATACCAACTTTGACACCCTCCCAAAAATTGAAAAAGAAAGTTTTGGCCTTGAAATTTTTGGTGTAAGATAAACTTAGTGAAACTAACTAATGTGCAAAATTTCAAGTTCAAAAAAATTTCCCACAAAGAGTAGTTCAACTTCTACCAATTGATAGGTGTAGCCATGAGAAACAATTTCACTATGGCCCAACTTTGACACCCTCCCAAGGGCAAAAAAATTGTTTATGTACCATGAAATTTTTGGCATGAGATCACCTCTATGTTGGTAATATGTGTGTGAAATTTCAAGGCCAAAAGATTTACTTAAAAAAAGATATATTCAAAATCTACCAGCATGTGTTGTTATGGAAAAAAAATTCATAACTAGACATGTTGGTAGAAGTTGAACTACTCTTTGTGGGAAATTTTTTTGAACTTGAAATTTTGTACATAAGTTAGTTTCACTAAGTTTATCTTACACCAAAAATTTCAAGGCCAAAACTTTTTTTTTCAATTTTTGGGAGGGTGTCAAAGTTGGTATTAGTGAAATTGTTTTTTGAACAACACATGTTGGTACATGTTTGAATATCTTTTTTTGTATAAATTTTTTGGACTTGAAATTTGGCACATATGTTATTATCATAAAGAGGATCTTGTAAAAAAAAATTCGTGAGAAAATATTAATTTTTCAGCCCTCGGGAGGGCGTCAAAGTGGGCAGCAATGAACTTTTTTTTCACTGTGAATGCAAGAATTCGTAATTGAGCTATACCCCACTGTACAAGAGAGCTGCTACACTACTAGGGAGTGGGTGGAGAGAAGGAAGCGCAAGCACAAGGTGAAGATGGAGCTTCACGCCCTAGACGCAAGCCTCGGGCTCATGTCCTCCTTGAACGAGTTGAACCACGAGAGGTGGAGGGAGTTCAAACGAAGTCGGAACTTCACGAGTGCCACCATGAACGTGCTGCTAGAGCAGCCAGGGAACGAATACTGGATGGAGGCGAAGCAGTCAAGAGCAAAGGGGAAGAGCGCTGAGGAGATGTCAATGTACGCGGCTGAGTTTTTCCGGGTCTTCCTGCAGCAGAGAAACAATTTTGTGCCCCCAAAATCCACTGCATACTATCGTCCATATGACGTTATGTATAAGACGCACCAAGATTGGCCTAGAGGCGTGCTCACTACAGAGAACGTGAAGGACATCAAGCTTGGAATGTGGGACCTGCATTACACCCCGAATGTGGTGTCAAAGTCTAAGTGTACGCCAGCTGATCCATACTTCGCTGCAGTTGTCGAGTCCTTCCAAGAAAAGGGCCAGCCCCTTCTCGAGGACATTCCGGTGTGGGTGCTCATTTGTTCCGACCTCACCGAGCAAACGCAAGCACTTCACTTCATAGACAGCAATCCCGCGTTGAAGGAGTACTCCATGAGTTTCTCTAACTACATTCCCTCACCCAATGAGCGTATCGGTGACTTGTCTGCACGAAGCAAGAAGGCGGTGGAACCAATTTACCTGACCATTCTGCAAAGCCCAAGCAATGCTAGGACGGTGAGAATGAGGTCTTCCTATGATGCTCCCAATACTGAAACATTTACGAGGCCCGGGGCTTACAACGAGCTAGAGTTCAGGATTAATAATACTGAGCTACGGATGGAGTTCTTCCTCAATCTTGTGAGGAAATTCTGCGCTCTTGGAGAAAGCGTAATGTCATTCTTCGCTGGGTCGAAGTTCACGTGTGCTGCGATGGTAAGCCTGAACACAATGAATTCCACAATGTAATGTTTTGGCTATGGTTAAGGTCGATTTGACCTGAATAAAATGAACATGTATTTCTTCTTGAAATTATAAGGTGATAGAAACTAGGTCGGGTCGACCTGAGTCGTAGCATTCACTGGAGTGTGTTCCTCCATAGTTTGGCTCGACCTGACCGGTGCCATTGAGTGCCCAAGAGTGAACTTCAGGTCAGGTCGACTTGACCCAACCTACTACTGACGTTACATGAAATACCATTGTATCCTTGTTAGGGAATTTTCATACTATCGTAATCTAATAGTATGTGACGCTGTGTGTGACTTTGCAGATGAGTGGGGTTAATGTGTTTGCTGTGGGTGACTCAGAGGAGTCTAACGAGTGGACTGAAATTGCAACCACTGCGAAGAAACTGGACAAGAACGATTTCCTTCTAGAGGGATACTATGTCGATGAGGGCAAATTCCCGCGCCAACCATCGGGGTCAAGCACGCCTTCGTCATCAAAGCGCAAGGGGAAGGCAACTGGAAAGGCAAGCACACCGTCCGGTCGGAGGTCATCTGCAATCATATTGTGTGAGTCCTCCGACAGCGATGGGGCAGCCGGTGATGACGACGACGACGACGACGACGTTCCCATGGATCGGAGCACCCCTCCAGTGATTCGCTCTCAAAGCATCCGGGGATCATCAACATCGTCAGGTCAACCACTTGACTCGTCTACCATGCCGTCTCCAGCCTCCAGGGAGAAGTGAAAGAAGGGAAGATCACAAGCCGACGACGACTATGATGCAGAAATTGCAGAGCTAAAGAGGAGGCGGGAACTGGATCAAATGATGTTTGACAGGCAGGCCAGGGAGATGGCGGAGTTGCGACAGTTTATGGTGGCAATGTCACAAAAGAACGACTCCAAACTGGAGGCCATTATCAACAGTCTTGGTGGGGCCATGCCTCTAGCATCCGTACAGCCGTCTCAGGTTGACCAAGTGCTTTTGTTGCAGGGAGCGCCAGCAAGACCAACGATGAGTGGATCTTCAAGCTTACCCTCCACTCCACGATTGACTGGGGTGCCTTCTGTCTCTCTCACTCCTCTTGTAGGTTCCGCAGATCCTCCAGCTCCTCCTCCTACTGAGGAGTGCCCCTCCACCCCTACACCTCCACCTGATGACGAGGACATGGCTCGAGTTCCACTTGATGGTGGCAGGTCCTCAGAGACCTTGGAGTCGAGCCCGAAGATGTCCGCGGATCCTGCCATCGCCATTGATGATGATCGGAGTCATGCATTGGATGGCCAGGATGCACCATCAGGTTGACCACACAATCACTCGATGTCATTTGTATAGAATTAGCTCGACTCGAGCTGATTTGTGTCATAGGTTGTACTTAGATAGAGACCCTTAGTGTGGGAGACAATACTTTTTGATAGAAAACAATTTTTTGACAAATCCATATCTTCATGTAAGATGATGACTTTTTTGTACTGAATTTTATTAATCAATTATACGGATTTTCTGTAAAAATTTTAAGTCTTGTTTGTCTGGCCCTTCCTGAATTGCAGAACCTCCTTTGATGGCTATCTCAACTGGATCGAATGATCTTCCGAAATCTATTGCTCCTGTACAGCATGTACAATGTCCAACATTTGGTTGTGGCATTATAGAAGCTACAAGTGGAGGTGCACCGGAATCTGAGTCCATGCACTTAGATGATGACGTCTCTATTCCCGACGCTCAACTTCTGGAGATTGAAATGCTAGACCCTGTTGGACCGACGTTGTCTTTGCCGGAAAAGGTAACCTCGTGCCCATGCGTCCTTAATCTCTGCGCTAATAGGTACCTCTGTATTCATATATAGTCTGCAACAATTGGATTTTTCCTTTTTCCTTGAGTTTCGAAATGTGTCAGTGCAGCTTAGTAACTAGCTGCACATTTGTCCGTTTGATAGCAGGGATCGGTTCCCCCATCTGAACGTGGAGATACGTCGAAGGATGTTGAGATTCCATTGACGTCCAGGGTGACCGTCGCCGAGAAGTGGCTGAATGTTGTCCTGGACTTGAATGGAGTCTTGTGTGTCTGTGAAGATGCCAAGTACAAGGGGTGGGCTGTGCACGTCGGGAATGCAGACCAACCGCACTCCGCCACGATTCCTGCGATTGTGGGACCGAAGGCGGTCTTTGTCAACCCAAATTGCGCTCATTTCCTTCGTGAGCTAGGATTGATAGCACACGTTTCTATTTGGAGCTCCATGAAGAAGTTTACTGTTAAAAAAATCGTCGATTATCTTTTTGTCGGTCTGGATAAGCCTCGCATTATACTTGGGCAGGAGTCTTGCATGACGCTCAAGTGTGAGGAACAGGGCCGGATAGTCACATTCAGGGAGCCAGGCACCACCAAGGACCTGTTCGTGAAGGACGCGAATACCTTGTTTAATAATTTCAATGGGCAATTTCTTCGAGAGAATACTGTCATAGTTGACGATAGTCCTATGAAGCACTTCATGAACAAGTCGGAGAACGTCGTTCTCCCCATCAGTTGGTCTCCCAAGGGTAACGGCCTCTGGGACTCATATTTGGACATGGTCCTTTTGCCCTGGCTCAGGCGACTTCACATAGCTCGAGATGAAGGGTTGAAATCATTTCGCAAGAGTAGTGCAGGGAAAATTGGGCGGAAGATGTTGTATGACGAGAGAAATCGTGGCATGTACAATAGTCTTATGGATGCAGTCAGAGTGTCTTCAGCGTACCGATAGCACATTGCATTTCATTGCTGTTCATGAGCCACGTGGATGCAGTGACTGTGTCATCGTCTAATCGGCGTTACGAGAGGGTAGTTTATTTATTGCTTTAATTCAGGTCGAGTCGTGCTGAATGGCATGTGGATTGTTCTCTGAGTTCCTAGTGAACTTCAGCTCGCCTCGACCTTAATGGCTCGTGCATTCGCATGTATGGTTAGAGATATACGTAATTTCTGTAATATAATTTTTTTATGAATACCTTTCTGTATTTTCTTCTTCCTCCAGTTTAGATCGGGTCGACCTCATTCGATTGCCAGGACTTCCTAGACTGCAAATTTGCTATTGGAGTTTACTTGTAAATGTAATGACAATTACAGTTTTTGATTAAATTGTTCTAATCTCTTTGTTTTCTTAGAATTTGGGAACGTCGTCCTCTCTAGTTCGGCACACCAGTCTTCCGTGCACTGCATCAGTTGACTCTTTCTTCGACTACGGGCAGAATCTAATTCTGAGTACAAGAAACTTCATGTGTTCGGCTGCCACTGCAAATTCGACAATGGACTTCTCCCTAAAGCCCATTGATGATGGGGTGGTGGATAGTCCCCCGGGTTCAGCTCCACATCGTCCAAAATCATGTTCTCCATCACCCATGAAGTCTAGCGATGTTTTTGCTACACCGATGTCGTCCTCACCTTGCGATAGAGCAACACAACGGAAACTATATGGTGAGGACGTGGGTCCTTCTTCGGATGTTCAAGGAAGTATGTGGGCTTTCCAAGCTCATGAATTACAAGCAAGTACAACCACAGGCCGAAGATGACGAAGGCAATCGTGGAGCTCAAGAGTAAATGACACATATAGTACTTGTTCATAGTGTAGAGTCATACATTCATGCTTCATGAAAGCTCAATGTGCATATTACAAAAGAACTCAGAGCTCGAGTGAATCACACTCGTAGCTTTTATAGTGTACGCAGAACAATGTAATGAACTACATTACTAGCCTTTATAGTTTGTTGCCTATAATATAGTGTCACTGGACCTAGCCAAGCATAGTTTAAGATGTATGGAACAACTCATGGTGTACAAGTGAAAGGTCAATATGAACGTTTACCTTGTGGTTATGATATTTGATTCCTACTTGTATTCATCTGATTTTAATTCTTGTATGATTTGAATATTGTTTGAGGAATTCTCTTCTCCGTTTTCAAATGAAATTAAACTTCTGTAACTCTCATTTCGGTGGAATACTCTCATTTTAATGAATATTATGTTGGAAGTTCACGCTAGCCGGACGGTACAGTCCTCTCCACGTCATAAGAAGACCTAGAAGGATTCACGGGGGAGTCCGGACGTTCAGGTAGTCGGGACCTGGAGTGTAGATAGGAACACTAGTATCGTGGAAATCCAAAGATGGGGCCAAAGGGGTCCGAATCTGTTTTCTCCGGGGAGTAGCCGGAAGGAGGTACAGGTGGATCTTCTGAAGGACTATGTTCCTCCCAAGGATTCAGATTCCAAAGAATAATGTGCAGTAGTGTAGTATAGCGGCAATATCGGAGTCCGGCCGTCAAAGCCGGATTTATAGGATCTGGATTTTCTAGAAATCTAGCGGGCCAGTAGGAATGTTTTGTAGGATTTTTAGGATGATGTTAGTTTTAGTACAAGTAGGAGTTTTGATGGCCTTTCTGGTCATTCACAACCATCTCATAGTTCCAGCATTGTACCTTTTTCTGAGCTTAATTCTAAGTGTTTGGGAGTATCCATTCTCTTACCTTTTTGGTATACGGTCTATGTTTGTGAGAGGTGTGGGTCCATTCTTGCTTTTCCGAGGACTGAGAACTTACCTTGTGTAGCAAGAGTTGATTTTGTGAGTTCCGAGTGTACTAACTTGATGGGGAGATCAACCGGATGGTTCCGGCAGTAGTGTTAGTATAGTACTGCTCAGATGCCGGTATAGCCTGCGTGTAGGATACCGCCTTAGGTGAAAGGGATATTTGAGAGGCTGTTGGCAACTTTCGTGTGCGAAGACGTGCCCGAATTCCGGATTGCCGGAATTCCCTATAGAACAGAGTCAAAGCCCCGGCGCAAGCCGAAGAGAATATACTAGTATAGGAAAACCCACCCGGTCGACAAGAGGCTCAGTATCCGGTTAAGGTTAGAATGTCGTTGTAGTCCTTGACTGTCCCTACGTGACCTAATCCGGGAAGCCTTCCGGATTTGTGAGGCGACAGAACAGGAGGACACTTCCGGTCCTTGAAGAGTTAGGTTAGTGTTAGTATTAGACAAAGAGAGAGAGAGAGTGAATAAAAGAGAGCGTGTTTTCGGACACGGTAAGCTTCCAGACAGTGGATTTGGCCACTCGTCATCCAAATCCAGGGATCCCGAAAGGGGCATTGAAACGGTTTCCGGATTCTTCCGGAAACCCATCCAGCACTAGTGTCCGGACCGAACCTATAGTCCGGAGTAGTCTGACGGAGAGAAAAGTGACTGCTTAGATTGGAATAGCCTATAAATTTGTAATCCACAAGTCCTCGTGGGAACAATTCCGGAGCGGTTTACTCTAAGTAGGTCTTTGGTGTGAATTAAAGGCTAACTGGAGGAATACTGGTCCGACTAATTGCTACAAATTTCAAATAAAATATATTTAGTGATACACAAATAAGAAAATGAATTAAAAAATAGAAAAAATATAGCCCAAGAATCTAAAAAATATATATATTAAGACTATATTTAAATTTCATTGTTTTGTAAACACAAAACATACACTTGAAAACAGTGAGTATCAAGCAATAAAATAAAATCAATCAACTGAAACCTATATCCTCTAAAAAAATTGAAACGACTTTCATCTATTATAATATTAAGGGTTCAACACTTATGCAATGAAAACAATTTCATATAAGATGTAGAAATAAAACAATACCCTCTATATGAGTGTCATAGTTAAAATGCATCCAATGTATGTACATGATTTCTCCATATCATGTATATGAAGCCAAACTCTGATTGATGATTTCGATTTGAACTGTAGGAATCTTGATTTTGCATTGGCGAGTACCTCTTCTGTTTTGAGACTTCCATGTTGTAATCAAAGCGTTTGTTGATTCCCACGCGGGTTCTTCGGTTTCATCAACCCTCCAAAGCAAACCTCTATCACTATCCCATCTTTCATAGAAATCTTGAACTTCTTGATTGCGTGATGTTGGCTGAAAGTATTGAATGTGCACACAATTTGATTTCTCGGGGTTAGAGTTTGGATCAGACAATGCTCTGGCAATCCAAACTAGTCTGTTGTCACCGTTTGCAAGGCAAACTGCAACAAAATACCCTTCGTATAGATCTCAAGCCACCCTAAAGGATGGTTGTGGACGATCCCTCAAGGGCCCAACATAAGGCTCATCCTCTCCATGCTCCTCGAGATCTTCACCATCTTCGTCTAAATGATCAGCTTTTGTCACTTGAATACGAGTAGTTGGCCAGAAGTTGTCTTTTAGAACACTAGAAGTAGGAAGTGGCTCTTGAAGAGCTGCCTTTACACCACGCCAATAGCGCACCACATTCTCATAGCGCCTACGATGTTCTCCACTCACCTCTACTCTGCACAAGTTGTCCCAGTAGTTTATGAATCTTGATAAACCTTTAACAATATCATTGACACCTTTCATTAGGTTGAGTGGTATTGGCAAAGGCCTACCACGTGGCCACAGACTCTGTCCTTCATCATCTTCTTTCCACAGCTTAATGGCTTGACCGTGCTTGCCTAACCAGCTTTTATCCGTGCACTTCAACTTGTACTTCATGACTGAGCATCCAACAAAGTCTAGGTAGAACTTCACTTGTTGCGGTCTTGTGTGTCCCACAAGGATTTCATCACCATCCATCCATTTTCCTGCAATGAAACACTTGAAATCAAGCACCTCCTCTATGAGGTGAGGGATAGTAGGAATGGACTCAACATCCATGAATGACTTCATGAGCGTCGGGATTGTTGGGAAGTTCTCCTTCTTCAATAGCATGCTCCATCTTCCAAACAATGCGTCAATGTCGTCGTGTGTGTGACCAACAATCATGAAGTTGACATACACTTCTCTGAAGATCTTGTTAGCAACAAGTAGAGACCAGAAACAGAAAACATATCTATTCTTGTTGTCGCTGGTGGCATTGTCCATTTGCACATTCAAAATAGGAAGCAAAGGCACTATCGGAACTGCATTCATTAGAGGTGGTGGCAGTGACGCGTTGCACATTTCTTTACCTTGCAGCACTGCCCTGAACAAATTTGAAGACCCTGACCCAGAAAATTATTGCCGAGAAGAAGACTTCGATGGCAATTCCAGATCCAGCAACAACTTTGCCATAGAACCAATTGTATAGTTTGAATCGTGTTTAAAGAGATCCAAACCGTAATGTGCGTAACGCACATCTCCATGACCATGAGTAATCATGCCAGTGACAAACACAGGCAATTTCACAAGGCCATCAAGCTCCTTACTCATGTGGGAAAAGACTGGAGAAGTAGTCTTTGCATGATCCATCTTGTCGTGCATAACTGTAAGGCATTCGTGTGGAAAAGCTATTGAACGGTGACGGTTTGCATAATACAACTCCCGATGAGCTCGAGCAATCTCAACGTGCCTATCCAACTTCCGAGAATACTTCAATTCATTGTGAGACCCACTTATAGCACCATTCTTGAGGTCTTGCAATTTGTCACACGTGCCACATCGCGCAAAATTGTCTCCAGGCTTCTTCACCTCATACTCAGGGAACTTACAACACCTAATCTTACTCAAGTTCGAAGCTGATACCTCACTTAGTCCAAAAATAGCATTGACATCATTGAGTTCTTTCATCTTACCCTTCCACTAGAAGGTGGAAGGTAGGATCTTGGCAACAACTTTCTCTCCTGACTTCAGGGTCTTCGTACGATGAGACATGTGAGCTGCTTCTTTCTCCAGAATGCACTTCAATGTTGCTATAGCTTGTTGAGTGTGTTTCCTCGGTTTCACCGTTCCCTTATTGCTATGGTCCTTTGCCTCTCGACCACGCCTCATGTACGATTGGTAGCGATAGAATGTGGCCTCAAGGACCCCAACTATATGCATCCACGCTCGCATACATACCGGTATGTTGTCAATTGACACCATTCGTCTACCACGCTCATTGTCGCAGCACAGAGTAAGCAATTTCCCTATTATACTCACAAAAATCACCCTAGAGCATAACAAAATGACCCTAAAGATCGAACCCACGAGATCCTGTGAAGTAGCTAACCCTAACAAGGAGCTAAACCCAATTAACCCTTAAATTCTACTTTCCGGTTCCAGTTCTGAAAACCGGAACATCCAAAACCAACCAGAAGACTACGACCAAATTTTATCCTACTTCCGGTTTCACTAGTTTTCTAGTTTATTGACTAACTTCTCGACTCAGGACCTTCCGGTCTTAGGGTCCTCTTGGGTGGATCTGTTCCGGTCCACCCTTCCATACCCGGTTTAGTTTTGCCTCTGTTTTACCATTAGAGGTGTGGGAGCACGGAAATCCAGTCTTTAGGTTTAGAAGGGAAATAAGGGGAATAGAGCTCTTTTTACTCCCTATTTTTTTTGTTTTTCTTTAGAAAAGTAGACCGTAAGTAGTTAGGGACCGGATACCGGAATAGGGTTACTTTAGAATAGATAATAGTGTTAACAGAAGTAACTGGAAATCGGAAACCGAAAGTCCGAAAACGGCATAGATAGGTCAGGAGTAGGTCAGAATGAGTTTTATTAGAAACCAGAAACCAGAAGAGAGCGGGAGCAGGGACCGGAAACAGAACCGGAATTCGCACCAGCACCCCTTCCGGTCACCGAAGAAGAAGTAAAGGCGAAGGACAAGATGGAGGACGTGCCAAGCTCTTCCATCCGGTCAGAGCCTAAAGGAGAAATGACTTCCCTACTAGGGGAAGTAACGAACGTTGCTCTTAATGCAGCGCGAGTAGTAGAAGCTGTTGAGGAAAAGAAGACCGGAGAAGTGGAGACAACAAGCAAGGCGAGGGAACTATCGGAAGAGATGAAGGCTGCAGTTGAAGAGAAGACGAGGTCTGGACCGGAACTGTCCGAGAAGAAGAACGTGCCCAAACCAGGGCTGAGTACCAAGTTTATCGACCTCAGTGAATTATCTCCAGTCTCTCCGCCTCCTCCTGCAAAGATACAGAAGGTATTTCCTTCCATCCTACTCAACTTAGCTTTGGAAAGTGAAACTGGGTCAATGGAGGAAAGGAAGACCGGATCACAGGGGCAAGGATCCGGGAAGAGCAGACCAATTGAGGAAACCACTCCTCAAAGTGCTAGGGCCAATGTTCCGCCCACACCAACCACGCAGAAGAAGAAGCCTCCAATTATAACACATAAGAAGAGGACGATTCTAGAGGACGATAACGAGGAGGAAGAGGAAAAAGAAGAGGATGAGGATGAAGAATCCGGTACTGAGGAGAACTTAGAGCCGTATTCTGACCCAGATCAAGCACTGGCAGAGACTCGGGCAACCAAGGCTACAGCATCCAAGAAGAAGAAGCTTGCCGCTCGGGGTAAAGTACGCCAGGGATAGAAGACCGAAACCGGAAAGAAGCCGGCCGTGAAGAAGTTAAAAACTTAGAAAGTTACGTAGGGTAAATTTCTGAGGATAGGGTAGTGAAAATCTGAGGTTTTGGGATAGTTGTACATAATTAGGAAAATTACTTTTTTTTGAGTGACACGGCCACTAGCAGTTGAAAAGTGACTGGGTCTGTAATTATAGGATCTGAGATCCACTTTTAGCGGAAGTAGTGGGAGTTTGAGTGAAAGTCAACATGGTTAGAAATTTAGTAAAGGAATGAAACGTGTTGAGCCTTGATTGGCTGGAGCGTTACTTTTAGGTTAGGATTTTGAGGGAGTAGTTTAGTATTTAAATCCGGGACTTCTTTGGTCCCGGTGTGCATCTTCATCTTACTTTCTTATATTCATGAGTACCTGGGAGTTCGCTCTTGGCGTGATTGAAAGAAATCATAGTTGTGTGTACTTGACACTTGTCCGTGTTTTGGAAGTCCAGACTGGAAAGTAAGTGTAAGTGGATACAAGGTGTACCCAGATGCTAAGTTTATCCGGTCCAGTATTGAATTAGTGTGTGTGGGCAGAGACAGAAGGGATCTCTAGTGTGGACTAGGAATGGACTCGAAAGGAGTACGGATTGAGGACCACTCTCCGGAAAGAGTAAGGGTTAGCACGCCTCCGCAGCACTCGTTTCTCCTTATTGTCCCCACTAGTTTAGACCGGATTTAGGACTAACTCAGTAGACTGTCATTGTAGCATTGGTTAGGAGGAATTAGACCGGCTTGCGTGACCTGTTGGACACGATTGCGTTTCGTTTCTAGTTGTGAGGACGGTCTGTTTTCTCATTTGTAGGATTTGAAAGTTTATTTTTGAAAGTTTAATCACATAGTGAAGCTTCTAATACTTTAGAAAGGAAAGGTAGGAGTTAAGCTTCTTGCCTAAAGCCCAATTAAGCAGATCCCTCGTCGAGAGGTTAAAATCCACATGGTTACAATTAGAGATCTAGACCGGATGTGAATATTAGAGGTTAAGGTTAAATCTGTGGAAACGCGGGTTCCAGTTCTGATCTGAAAAACGTAAATACATATAACTACCAAAGGTATGTGAATAGAAGTGTTGGGAGAGTTACAGGGTAGTGTAAAGCCGTGGGGTAGTAAACTAACCAATTAGAGAGTCTATGTGATAAACCAGTGGGTGTTAGATTGGAATCAATCCGATCAGTGTTATTAGATCGGGAAGATCCGGTCTATAGTGTATTGGTAATTGTTGGACCGGAGGGATCCGGTCGTGTTTGTCCAAGGAAACAAGGAGGCCAAGTAGAAGTTCCGGTCTATTGTTTCGCTTGGGGTTTTGTATTTGTGTGTGTTTCATGACCATCACTCTACCATTTTCCGGTAATTGTGAACCTAGGAAATTCGATCTTCGTGGGAACGATACTCGAGTCACTTTAGGGCCTCTTTTAAGAAATATTGAGCCTTAGAGAAGGATTTTTGCTTTCTCGTGCTACGACACGAAAAAGTGGCGTCGCTGCCGGGGATTGAAAATACTTAGAATTAGCGATCCGGTCTCTGGGAGAGACGGTCATGAGAAGTTAAAACTTCTGTAGGAGTGTAGTATCTGAGTTCATCAACCTGTTCAGAGGATATCTGAGAAGTACTGAACAGAGAACATTGAACTTATCCATGAATAGAAAGGGAGGAGAAGGAACTTCGTCTAGAAGATCTGCCCTGAATATTCGTGGAGACGTTCTTGTTTATGCGCTACCTAGCGTAAACGTGAACCCAAGATTACACCCTGTATCTGGGGTCACCGTACCAACAGAAGTTGAAGCGTTAGAAGTAATTGTTGAAGTTCCTGAACCTGAGCCGGTTACAGTTCAGATTCAAGAGATTCCGGTCGAGTCTGAGGAGGAGGTAGAATCAGTCCACTCGGAACTGGAAAGTGACCCTATGGTAGGATCCACTCGCCTAAAGTATAGTAGTTTCAAAGGGGACGACAATCAGGATGTAGATGACTGGCTGTATGAGTTTAACTCCCTTGTTTTGGCCAACCAAGAGGAATTTGAAGCCAAACAACGGATATTCCAAGGACTACTGAAAGGTGAGGCGCTGAAATGGTACCAAGATGTTCCGGACGCAACCCGGAATAACTGGGACCGGCTTACAGACCTATTCGTCAGAACGTTTAGAGAATCCGGTGGAGAAGCCAGAGCGTTAGGACGACTTAGTGTCATGACTATGAGACCTTCAGAATCAATAAGGAGATATAGACAACGGGTGAAAGCTCTTATTCAAAAGCTAGATATGGAGATAAACCCAAACGTCCAAGTTGAGTGGTATGTTGCAGGATTTCCAGACGAGATGGGGTTTCACATCTGGCAGCAACACCCAGCTACATTACGGGAGGCCATGGAAGCAGCCCAAAACTATGAGAATGCATCTCACTCCATCCGGAATGCCTTGAAGAGAAGCGACCGGAAGGGGAAGAGGCACTCTTGGAAGGAAAGCAGAAGAAGGAAGTACTCCAGCAGTTCTGAATCAGAGTTGAGTGAAAGTTCGGAGTCTTCATTAGAAGATTCTGGACCGGAACCGGAAGAAGTATCTGGATCCAAATCCAGACATCGATATCATCATTCTATGTACAAGCAAGAAAAGGCGGAAAAGGCTAAGGCTCTTGGTCAAGTCAAGATCGAGAAGGACGAGTCAAAGGAGTTCATGAAGAAGGTTGCAGCGACTTTGGAGGCAATCAAGGTGAACTTGACGGAGAACCGGAATCCCAAGCGGACCGTACCAACAAACCGAACAAACATTTGGTGTCCGAGGTGTGGAGAAATGGGACACTACCCGAGTGAGTGTAACCGGCCTTTCGTCAGGCGAGTCAACTACGTGAATCAAGAGGACAAGGTCTACTACACCAATCTAGAAGAAGAAGATGATATGGAAATGAATCCGGTCTACCAGATTCAGCCGACCTATGTGAGGGGACGACCACCATAACAAATCATGATAAACAACTTTGTACCAAGGTCAACTCCAGTGGCAGGTAACCAAGTTGCTATCACCCCACCCAGACCTTTTGGGTTTTGTTTTATTTGTAGAGGAGGGGATCACTATGCCAATGTCTGTCAATACAGACCCGGTCAAGGTGCACCCTTAGTTCTTCCTTGCCAGAATTGTCAGGAATACGGTCACCATTCTTCTCAATGTCCAAAACCTGCCCAGAATCGTGTGATCTACAAACAAGTAGAGGTTCCACCACGGGAGCAGACGGCACTAAACTATGGTTCGAAGACCGGAATTGAGAATCCGGATAAATGACATAGTAGGGTGGAGTTACCAGTAGTAGTAGATTCATTAGTCCATAGAGTAAGTACCCGTTGCTCCACCGAGAAAAATAGAATAGAAAGGCATAGGAAAAGACATGGTAGGAAAAATAGAATAGTTAGGAGTTGGGAACCGGATTCAAGTGATTCTCATCACTCGGATGAATCCAACTTAGGACCACCCTTAGCAAACGCAGAAAATGGGGTAGAGCCTATAGAGGTTCCTGAGGACATCAGCAAGCAGGTTAGACGGGACCTGGAGCAACCCAATCCTATACCACAGGAAAGGGAAGTTCTGGTTTCCGGTCCACCTAGCTCACCGAAATGAGTTAGATTTGATGACACCCTATTTTTCATTCAACTATATAGGGTGTGTAGTCAGTATAACATCTTGCAAGACATTAGGGAGCAGAAAGCCAATGTCACCATTGGCTAACTGCTTGATGACAACGCCAACTACCAAAAGCTAATCAGAGATGCATGGCTGAAGAGAAGGAAGAGGAAATTCAGACTTCCGGCAGTTGTTGTCAACTTCGCCAATGTAGAAGATTACGGTCCACCAGAGGTCGTGGTAGAAGTGGAAGGTTGTACCATCCCTAAGGTACTTGTAGATGGAGGATCAGGAGTAAATTTGATGTTGGAGGATACGGCATTCGACTTGGGATTCACCACGTTTGAGCAAACCAACCAAGTCTTGAGAATGGCGGATCAATCCAAAGTGATTCCGGTCGGACGACTTTCTCAGGTCTCGACCCGGATTGGAGAACTGACTTACTTGTTGAACTTTGTCATCATACGAGTGGACAAAAGAAGACCATTTCCAATATTGCTTGGAAGACCATGGCTGTATGTTGCAAGAGTGATCGTGGATTGGGGACGCAAGGAATTCGTAATCAGGAAATCCAGTATCCGGATCCCTTGGAGTTTTGAAGAGCATCTTGGAGAAACAAGTGAATCAGAAGGTTACACAACTGATTGGTCGAAGGCTGAAGACTCTTCCAACATTTCATCCTACTTCGTCCAAGAATTTGACGGAATTATGGAAGTTGATCTCGACTTTCCGATTCCGGTCCTGGAATTTGGAGAAGTCGAGGAACAGATCCTATCAGAGCAGAAAGAGAAACAAGTCAAGGACAGATCTTTGGGAGAAGCAAGTGTCCCACTGACGTCAAGTTGGATCAAGCAGCAAATCGAAGAAGGTAAACTATCCACCATTAGTTTGAAAGACGGGAGGACTAACCTTCCTTGGAGTGAGATCCGAGCTGAATCAGAGGAGCAGGGACCGGATCCGGTCAAAAACATTGTTAACCCCTCCGATTATAAGAAGGTAGAACTTCAGGAAGGAAAAGCCTTCTTCCTGGGAAAATCTCTAAATTCAGTAGAACAAAAGAAGTATGTAGACTTGCTGAGGAAGTACTTAGATATCTTTGCTTGGACATCTTCAGATTTGAGTGGTATACCCTTAGATCTGGGGGAGCACCGGATAGATCTCATTGAGGGAGCTGTTCCGGTCCGGCAACGTTAGTATAGGTTGAACCCCAAGTACTCACTCATGGTTAAGGAGGAGATTGATAGTCTACTAAAGGCAAGATTTATCTACCCGGTCAACAACTCAAAATGGGTGTCGCCCATTGTTGTTGTACCCAAAAAGGTAGGAGCAGATGGAAAAGTGAAGATCCGGGTTTGTCAAGACTTCAGGAAACTAAATGCTGTGACAAAGAAGGATTATTTCCCTCTGCTGTTCACTGATATTATCTTGGATCATGTTTCCGGTCAGGAGTGTTACAGCTTCTTGGACGGATTCTCAGGATATAATCAAGTGTTTATTCGATTGGCAGACCAGTTGAAGACCACGTTCACGACGGAATGGGGGACGTTTGCCTTCAACCGGATGCCATTCGGTCTATGCAATGCACCCGGAACATTTCAAAGGCTCATGATGGATATCTTCCGAGATTTCCTTAGGCACTTTTTGGAAGCGTTCATTGACGACTTTGCAGTGTTCAGTACAAGGGAGCAGCATTTGGAGTTCCTGGAAAAGACTTTTATCCGCTATCGCGAGACCGAATTAAAGCTACATCCGGGAAAGTGTTTCCTAGGAGTTGTATCCGGGATCTTATTGGGTCATGTAGTTAGTGAAAGAAGACTAGAGGTTGACATTGAGAAGGTCAAGGCAATCTTAGCCCTTGTTCCACCCACCTGTGTAAGGGAGATCCGGGGATTCCTAGGGTGTGTTGGATATTATAGGAGATTCATTGATGGATATGCAAAGCTAGCAAATCCATTAACTGAACTCCTGAAAAAGGAAGTTGAGTTCATCTGGACGGAAGAAAGACAACAGGCCTTTGAAGATTTGAAGAGCCGGTTGGTGAAGGCACCAATCCTTTCTCCACCAGATTGGACTCGGGAGTTCCATGTCACCTTGGATGCATCAGGATGGTGCCTAGGGGCGATCCTTTGGCAGTCTAAGGAGAAGTCTGAGCATCCGGTCTACTATGCGAGTAGATAGATGAGCCCGGCTGAGAAGAATTACACCACGACCGAGAGGGAGGCTCTAGCCATGGTGTATGCTTGCAGAAAGTTTCGGCATTATTTGTTAGGCTACAAGGATGTTTTCTATACGGATCACAATTCCTTGCAGTATCTAGTAAATAAACCGGATCTTTCTGGTCGGATAGCAAGGTGGATATTGCTGCTACAAGAGTTTAACTACAAGGTGGTAGTTAAACCTGGAAAGGCAAATGAGAATGCTGATTACCTTTCCAGGCAGCGACGTATGGAAGTGGCCAATGATATTTCTGCCAGTTTCCCGGACGAGTTTCCTCAGGAGAGAGTGCGGAGACCGGAACCGGACTCTAGAGAAGTAAAGGAGGTGGCGGTATTCCATATTGGTGAAGTGGAAACTTCAGAGTTCAAAGAAATACTACAGTATCTCTTGAACCAGAAATTTCCAGAAGGATACTCACTTGAAGAGAAGATTGTATTTCAGCAAAAGGTAGCTCCTTACACTTTAATACAAGGCGTTCTATTCAAGATGGGGGCAAATGACCAGTTACGAAGGTGTTTGGAGAAGGAGAGGAAGCAGGTCATGACGGCTCTACATTTTGGTCCCTCAGGAGGACACTTTGCAGGCGTTACGACCGTAAACCGGATCCGGATGGCCGGATACTGGTGGCCTTCGATGATAAGGGATGTGAAAGCATTTGTAGCCACATGTGATCAGTGTCAGAGGACGGGCGCACCCTCTTTCAAGAATCACTAGCCACTGACCTCGTTCATCCCTCTCACTCCATTTGAAAAGTGGGGGATCGACTTCATTGGACTGATTAATCCGGTCACTGCCAGGAAGAAGAAATATATAATCTTAGCGACAGATTATGCTACCAAGTGGGTAGAGGCGAAGGCCACAAGGAGGAATGATGCTACAACAACAGCATCCTTCTTATTTGAAGAAATTATGATGCGGTTTGGACATCCGTTGGAGCTGGTCAACGATCAAGGGACGCATTTCTTAAACGACATGATCCGGGCCATCACAACAACCTACATGATCAAGCATAGGAAGACGACTCCTTACAATCCGAAGGCCAACAGATTAACGGAGCGAGCTAACGGGATCATCGAGAGGAGTTTGCTGAAGATGGTTTCCACCCACAAAACTGACTAGAACGCTATATTCAAAATTTTGGGAGTTTAGGACTCTCCCAAAATAATATTGTCGATTTTGATACCAATACGAATGGATGTTTTGTATATAATTTAGGTTGACAAATATTAGACATACTAATTTTTTAATGTAATTTCCATTAAAATGAGAGTGTAGTAACATACAAAGTCTCTAATTCGAACATTAGGTCAAATTTCAAGCACCAATGCTAACATTAATATACAGAAAATCTTTACTTTTTGAACACCAAGTCATGAGCTTTGAAGTTGGTTGTAAAGGATGGTTCATGTCATTCAAACGGTCCAAGTTCAATTCCCATTGAATATGAATAAGCGGTTGAGGGAGAGGCATAACTTGGTGCTACCTAATGACCTATGCATGCAGCTAGGAAAGTTGTAACAATCAATCGGCCCCTATCCGAATTGTGACAATTACTTAACACAATTATCAAACACATAGTCATTAGAACCACTACCCATTTTTTCCAATTCCTTCAAATTATCAATAATATTCATCATAGATATTATAACATAAGTGCTTCAACAAAAATAAATTAAAACATAGAAAAAAAATAAAACTCAAATGTACTTAGAAGCAATTTATTATAATTGAAATTGAATACTCTTGTTTTGTAAAAACAAAAGCTACATTTCAAAGCATATAAACAATACCAAACTATAAATCCAAACCAACAAAATTAAAGTATATGCCATCTACTGTAATATATAAATTCCATCCATTACACACAGTATGTGGATGGGAAATACAAAATAAAGCATACCACATATACTCTTATGTACATATGGCTTCTCAATTATAGGAAGTCAAGCTCTCGTTAATGACTTCAATTTGTATAGCAGGGATCTTAATCATGCACTCATGAGTGTCTTTCTTGATCCTCGACTTCCACGTTGTCATAAGAGCATCAGTGTGTTGCCAAACAAAAGGTTCAATTTCATCGACCTTCCAACGCAGACCTCTTTCGCTGTCCCATCCGGTGTAGAAATCTATAACATCTTGATTCCTTGATGTTGGACGGAAGTATTGAATACGGACACAATTCGGATTTTCTGGGCTACAGTTCGGATCAGACAATGCCCTTGCAATCCACACCGGATGAGTGTCACCATCTGTGGGGCGAACCGCAACAAAATAGCCTTCAAACAAATCTCAAGCTACCCGAAAGGATGGATTTGGACGACCATGCCACGCCAATACCTCACTATGTGCTCGTAACGTCTTAGGTAATCCCCGGTGACGTCTGCATTGCATAAATTGTCCCAATATTTCACGAACCCCGACACACCTTTGACGATGTCATCTAAGCCTTTCATAGGCTTCAACAGAATAGGCAGCGGTTCACCCCGTGGCCACAAACTTCGCCCTTCAACATCTTCTTTCCATAATTTGATGTCTCTTCCGTCTTCTCCTAACCACTCTACATCAGTGCAAAGAAGTTTGTACTTCATGACAGGGCACCCCGTTGAGTCCAGGTAGAACTTCAACTGATGTGGTTTTGTGTGTCCAACGAGGATGTCATCACCATCAACAAGTGACCCTACTATAAAACCCTTGAAATCGGGCACTTCTTCAATAAGGTGAGGGATAACGGGGATGGAATCCACATCCATGAACGACTTCATTAGTGCTGGTACTGTTGAGAAGTTGTCTTTCTTCAAATCCATGCTCCATCTTCCAAACAACGCATCTATGTCGTCATGTGTGTGACCCACAATCATGAAGTTCACGTACACTTCCCGGAAGATTTTGTTTGCAACAAATAAAGACCAAAAACAGAAAACATATCTATTCTTGTTGTCTCCAGTGGCATTGTCCATCTGCACGTTCAAAATGGGCGGTAGCCGCATGGTTGGAGCTAAAGTATTTGGCAACGGCGGTAGTGACACGTTGTGTCGTACGCGTAGTTAGCCGTAAGTATCCTAACAACGGCAAATTGTTGCAAGATGACACGAATTATTGGTCCAGGGAACTTCTAGTATGATATCGATTGAGTTAGAAGCATCCGGATTGTGACTACTCACTTAATCCTCTTTCTTTCACTTACCCTACCGCATTCTGGAAACTTAGTACATTCCGGATTCCGTTCCAGATCCGGACACACCCGGAACTGAGTTCCGTCTCTCTTCCGTCACTGGTTTTTGTTGCCTCTGTTTTACCCTCAGAGGGTCCGCCCTTGATCTAGAAAGGGGTGGGGACTCACCACTTGTGCAATTATCCTCTCTGTACTCTAAATCTACTAAACAACACACCCAAGACAACACAGTTGTAGGAGGAGGGAGGAGTATTCTCTCACAGTTTCCGGATTGGCTGATCCGGAATCAGGTCACACAGAGCAATTCTCACACCTCTCTTTACTAGAACGACGGATCCGAACTCATAGATAAAATGAACAAAGTTTCAAGGGAAGACAATGTACCAAGGGGGAGGTTGGTAGACCTTCCGAAGTAGCGGGAGTTCCTTTCCTTTGGCGGTTGCTTATCTCCGCACAGAACCCTCCTGGTTCTGGACTCGTAGGGACCTCTACCTTCTTACCCGGATTGTCGTTCCAGCAATTTAAAGGCACATCACACTTACATTCCCTTACTCAATTCACATCTCTCCCTCTCAACTCAACACCAAGAGATCCGTGGCTCAAGATCCGGATTCCTCCTCTCCCTCCCTTCTCTTTTCCTAGTACAAGGATACAACCATACATGCATACACTGAGCCAAAGATTCCGTTTAAGTAAAGTGCAGCTAGAAGCACCCTGACTGACTTAGATTAAGAAAAAGGAAATAATAATACATACGTGAAAGCACTAAGGTCGAATGGAGTAGAATGGAATGGCAGACAACTAACTTGCCTGCCCTTAAAATACTAACACAAAAACCCAAAGTCAACTCCTAAAAGCCTGAAAAGGAAACCCGGAAATCCAGGCAACCAATCACTGAAAACCCCGGGATATCCGAAAAGATTGCTAACTGCCGTCCGAGATAACCGGATTCCTTACTATCCGCCTAAGATTCCAGAAATTGGGTTCATGCTCGAAACCCCATTCCGGACCCTATACTTCTTTTCCTAGCAACCCTAATGTCTTGGCTTCCGTCCTTTCTTTGAACGGCTTCCCGCTTGGCTGGTAGGCGTCCCCTTTATATTCTTTGCTGGTGTGGTCTTTGCTGTGGCCCGAGTTTGGATATGACGCGTTGCGGGTGATGGATCGCTGTCGTCTTCGGTTCCGGAAGTGGAGTGGGCACTCTCTTCCTCAGAATCTTCGATGACTTGAACTTCCCCTTCCTTCTTTGGTGTTGTATCCTCCAATGTTGCGGGTTTGCTTCTTTCCTCCGGCGTGGTCTCCTGCATGTGCACAAATCCCTGCGGATTAGACCGAGCCGGATTGGTCATTCCACCGATCCGGCTGATGAGATCTCCCCTGACTTGCTGTCCTAGAACCTTGAATGTTCCGGTCATCAAATTCGGCATTGTTTGTGCCTTGGAAACTTCCGGAGTTGAGAACTTAGATGGCACCGAAACCGTTTTCGCGCTAGACTCCGATTCCGGTTCCGATTCCGAGGCTGGCCTCAAATTCAACTCTGTCATCCGTATCTTACTAGCGGAAGGCTCGGTTGGTGTGAGTATCCCCCTCAGGCCCTCCATCCGCGTTGCCTGATCCGCCACTGGTTTCCCTGGGGTGCCTGCGACAAAAGGAAGTTCCGGAAAGGTGGAGAAGTCCATTGCATGGTTTGGGTCGATGGCCGCCAGCAACTTCTGAATCTCCTTGAAAATTCGCTCTATCCTCGCGATGAAGTCTACGAGGATGGTAACTACCTTGGTTCCAGTAATGTGGCCTTCCGATATCATCTTTGAGTCAAACAAGGCAGCTTTCGTGATGATGTCGACTTTGATGTTGACTGCTAAGGTTAGATTTTTGACCAGAGCGAGAGCCTCTTTCTCTTTCTCCTTCGCAGCTACCATTTCCCCTTCCGCCCAATTCACCTGGGTCTGGAGTAGGTTCCGTTCCGCCTCCAACTCCTGGATTCGATCCTCCCTCTTCTTCAGATCCTCCAGCTTGGGCAGTTGCTTGACAGCTTCTACGATCTGATCCGGATCCACCTTCAATACTTCCACGGTATCTATCACCAAGTCTGACAACCCGTCGTGAAGTACCTTGGCTTCACGTATCCACTCGAGCCCCGCATTGAAAAATGCGGATTCTGTTTCCATTTCAGGTCCTCTGCTGGACTCCCCCCTCTCCATTGTCGATGGCTTGATTCTCGAACCCGGATCGGTTGACTTCCTCTTCTTGGTCCTTGGATCCGTCAGACGTTCCTCGGGAAGCTCCTCTGGCTCAGACTCGACGGGATCTTCCGCTTCCTCCCCGAAAAGTCCGTATGACAAGAGTGTCTTTCCGGTGTCATACTGAATTATTTCCGCCGCACTCAAAAGTTCCTGTTGATGGTACAAATGAAACAAATAGGTGCTAACTGGACTCGCCTTCGCTCGGGTCACGTGATCCGCTAATTTAGCCACTATCCCGGCTATGACTCTACCCTAGTGTACTACCCGGTTTTCCATAGCTCCAAAGATGGTATTGGCCACCGTAATGGTAACCCGCGTTGGCTTTTCCGGATACAAGATTGGAATCAGAAACTCTAGTATCCGCCTATGTCTCTCGTCCTTGCACTCGCTGATAGCGAATCCATCCTTAGGGTTTGCAGACCCCGTGAACTTTCACTATAAGAAACCCCTGTTTTTTACTGCGTTACGCTGTAACATCCCCGTTATTTTTGACGTCACTACGTTTTTGGACGAACGCGCAGATCAGGGACAATTTTTTGTGACGTCATCTGAAACGTCATAATAGACATCAGGAAATATAGGGATGTCACTTTGAACGGACGTGTTTTTCACTATGTCAGAAAAAATAAATGACGTTTTAGATGACGTCCAAAAAAACACGAATTGGCCACGTCAGCCACTGGTGCGTCTTTCACTGCGGGCAGGTGCACTGCTGTCACTGAGAGGGCAGGGAGGGTGCTGCCCTACAGGGAAAACACCTGATCAGTATAGGAAAGAGCTCCAGGCTGTAAAATTCAGGCTTTCTGGGAGGATGTGAAGTCATGGATACAAGGTAGGATGAAAGTGACATAGACACATGTAATGACTCAACAAATGTGTTTTGGTGTTACAAGTCTAGGGTATGCCAAAATAAAAAGGATGTACAGAATTAAATATTGTAGGTCCTACAACATGAAATATGGGAAATAAAAATGGAGACTCATTGGGATAACCTTATCATAGAGGTGAAGTTACGCAATATTATTTGGAGATGGGTTTTGAGAACAGAAAATGGGGATTACTTGGGAGTGTTGGGATCAATGTGACATTATTCCATTGGCTTTGAAATTGCAAATTAGGCCCCATAAAATGGAGAGTGACTTGCAGTCCCCATAGTGAATTCCTTCCAATATTTTTTGGATTTACGGAGTTGGGATAAAATTAAATGGGGAGAAAATTAAATGGGGAGAATATAGGGGTGTCCAGTTCAAATTCATTCCATTGGGATGGGGCTTGGGGGTCCCCCCCAATATGGGGAGAATGGTAGTACGGGGAGTGCGAAGAAGTGCTTTCCATTGGCGGTTCGTGGATGGCCCAAACAATTTGGGAGTAATTTGAAGTCCCCACAATGAATTCTTCCCAGTGCTTTTTGGATTTAGGGAGTTGGGAAAAAATTTAGATGGGGAGAACATGGGGGGGTTATAGCCAAGTTCATTCGATTGGGTTCGGGCTCGGGGGTTCTCTCCAAAAAATTGGGGTGAAAGCACATTACGCCCCCCTACAAAGTATGTCAAAAAAGTACTTTTTCAAGATGTATTTATAGAACGTACTTTTTTTTAGATAAAATAAACATTATTTTCACTTCGCAATTGATCCAATTGGTAGGTATCTATGTAGAGAAGGTATTCTACCACATTCTAATCCAATTTAGTGTTTCATCCATCCTCTACAAAGTACTTTACCAACAATATAAGCGTGTTAGGTTTGCAAAATAATTACAAATGACTTTGTACAGGCCAAATGAATGATAAAAAAAGCACATTAGTTTGTACAAAGATAGAATATATATACTATGCAAGGGCTTCTTGGTGATAGTAGAACTATAATTACAATATCTATTGGAATGTGGAAGTCAGATGGGCATTATCTTTTGCGGAGGAAAAAGACACAAAAAATAATATTTACGTTCAATTTTTTATGAGTAAAGCACACATTCACATACTATAGCATGGCTACTGTTTAAATCTCCAAAATTTTGAATATTTGTTTGACTTTTTTCCTTGCTTCTATTCGTGAAGAATTACTTATGGTACTTCAGAGTAGTTTTAAACTTTGAACTTCATCTCCACTCTTTGTTTTCAAATTTTAAAACACAAGTTCTTCAACACTACTAAAGAGATTTTTGAAGGCAAGGGAGGGGCATTTCAAGGTTGTTCAATTTCCCTTTGTTGCCTAAGAATTTTGAATTAGGCACTGCTGTCAAATAATTTTAATTACTTTCTTATAATTGAAAATTTTAAATTTTTTTAGAAAATTACAATTTTATTTAAAAAAAATTATGAATTAATATTATGTACTGTGGCATGGTTTGCATTAAATGCTAATGTGGCGAATTCCCACAATCTAGGAACTTCAAGGAATTTTTTTTTTTTTTTTGGCTTCGTTTATCTTTTAATGTATTGTACAGTTTAAATATTTGACTTTGAATATTAATCTTAATCTGAAATTTGGGTACTATAGAGTTATGAACTTTAAATCTTTATGTTGGAAAATGGAGTTGAGAATCTAAGGGAAAAAATTCCCACGTGGCACTTCATTCTCATTTTCAAAAAATTCATAAATAGGAGAAACATCAAGATACAAGGCAAATTTACATTATTAATGCCTCCAGGATAGCTTTCAATTGCACTAATCCCAATAGTGAGATTATTGTAGGAAGTAGAATTTGCATATAAGTTTTCTAAGGTTCGAAGTGACATGAAAAACTAGAAATTGTGTTAACACACTAAAATGCACTTCCAATAAACTCAAGTTCAAATGAAGATGTTCATTAAGAAACTATTGTCTATAAGTATGTTATTTTGTAATGGCAAGAATGTACGAGCATCCATTTAAAGTTTCCTTAAGTTCTAATGGTACTTCCACCAAGGTACTTTATATACTTCAAGTACTTCATGTCCACTTGAAAGTACTCCTAATTTTTGATGAACGTGTATTCAGTGTTGTGTGCTGTCACCCCATAGTGCATTCCTTCCATTGCTTTTCAGATTTAGGGAGTTGGGAGGAAAATTAAATGGGGACAACATGGGGGGGTTCCGGCCAAGTTCATTCCATTGGCTTCTAGGTGGGGAGATCTCTGCCTACAGAAAAATACAGAGCACATTATGTACTCAGCCCAATCTGATTCATTACTATTTTCCACTCTTAGAATATGGTAGAACACAATAATTACAAGTACAATTCCTCTCACTACTACGGAACATGGGGTGTGACATTCCATTCTATACAAGACATTGATAATCCTTCTATTCAATGCATAGACGACTTCTTCCATTGCATCACCATGCTCCACTAAACAATCTTCCTAAGATCTATGAGAAGGTCTTGTGCTAGCACATGCAAGTACCTAGACCTCGCTTTGGGGTGAAGGCAATAGCAAATATGGTGTTTGAGACATTCTCCATGCAACTTTCACCTCAGAACTCCATGGGAAGGAAACAAAAAACTTTTTTATTGTAGCGAAAAGAACATTCAGAATGGAAGGTGCCCCAATTCGAGCGAGCATTCCTGCGACCTTGGTTTAAATGTGTCCATTGGAATGTTGTATCCAACGTCCTTTTAAACAAGTGTGTTAGAGTGGGCGTCCTCCTTAACATCCATTCGCACATCATGTGCAATGTCAACATCGACAATGAGTGTGTAGCGGCCGTTTCATAACAGATTAGCCTCCATTTGCCTACTGCTGTCCATCTCTCTCCTACTCACTTCAAAACCGCATCCACGGTCAAATGTATGTGCCACCATCTTCGGCCGGTTGCCTCTGAGGCTCCACGTCCACCAACTGAGGTTGCAAACCGGGGAAGTCTGTGTCACTGCCAACATTAATTATGGTAGGCATAGGTTGGTTCAATTGTAGCTGCCCACGTCTGCCCCGGACATCTGTGCGACACACAATTTTCCAACCTTGCATGTGCGGATCATCGGAGAAGAATACTTGTTGACAATGCAATGGGAAAGCAAAAGAGTCAGCGTGGACTCTACCATCCATGCGAGTGAAGTTTGCTCTTGTAAACCCATATTGGTCTTTGCGGATGTTTGCATATCGAGCATCTTCGTTTGATCGAACCCAATCACACACTAGCACTGTCGTGCAATGATTCCGGTAGTCTAACTCCAATATCTCCTGAATATACCCCACGCACTCATTGGTTCTCTCTATGGGTCGCCCATTGCAAAGCCCCCAACGCAGTTGCTCAATGAATGAGGCCACAATTGCGGAGTCGCATGTGACACGGCCCCTCTCTGCACTACGAACACGGAGGTGCATGCCAAACGCATACATTTGGCGATGTGAGACTGCATACCGCTCTGGAGGTTGCCCGTACTCTACAACATCGGGGTCAACATGTTCACCAGCATGTCGCAGACTCTGAACTCTTTCACTCAGCCACAATGCAAACGGAGGCAAATTGGAGAGCTCGCTGGGATACCGCACTGGCACTGACGGATGTTGACGCCGAAATTGTCTTCGAAAGGCCTCCCTTTCTTCCCAGATGTGGCCTCTCGCTAACACATACTCCCTACAAGGCATTCAGATCATGCATTGTTAGACGACGCTTACAGTGCCAAGGCATAGTGAAGAAGCATTGTGAAGGTACCATATGTCCAATTCGACGTCGACTGCAAGTTTTATGCATTCACAAAGATGTTCACTGTGACGTCGACACGAACACGTATATAGCTAAAACGTTATAATAAATGTTTATCAAGACATGATCTCTGACATTGTGCACATTACTGTCCAGGTCCCTAGACAACAGCAGTACAAATATCATCTCATAGTAAACTCCAGGGAAACAATGTCAAGAAGGTTGAAAAGAGCACTCACTCCCGCCATGGTTCTAAGCACGCTGCGTTGTCTAGGACGAAGGCATGCGCGTAGTTGCGAAACTCATTGGACATTTTCCGCTTTTGCATCTTCTTGCTTGAAATAATTTCATCAGTCATGATGGGTTCCTCGGTAGCATCCCACACCCGTTGCGTTGTTGCTCCATACTGTTGCATGTACTCTGTGCAAAATCCTAACGTCTCATCCATTCGATAGCCTTCAGCAATGCTACCCTCGGGGTGTGCATACGTCCGCACATAGTCTTTGAGTGTTTTCATATATCGCTCAATTGGGTACATCCACCGGCAATGCACAGGACCGCAAGTGAAAAGTTGCTCTACTAGGTGCACAGGCAAATGAGACATGATGTTCAAGAACGTTGTCGGAAACTCCTTCTCAATCTCGCATGTCGCCATGACAACATCGCGCATCATGTCTTCCTTGTCATCAGGTCGCACCTCCTTTGCACATAGCCTTTGGAAAACCCTGCTCATTTTAATAATAGCTAGGCGGACCCTCTCATCTAATATGTTCTGAACCGCAATGGGAAGAATCTGCAAAACATGTGGACGCACACAAACAAAGTTATTGAATTGTTGGATATTGTTGACATTGACGTGTACACCAAGAAAGGAGTGTAGGTGGTTCCCTCACTTGTTGCATGAGGACATGATAATCATGTGTCTTCATATATTGCAGCTTCCCGTCCTCTAAGCGCTTGTAAATGCTACCCACATAGTTTGTAGGGGTCCAAATGTTTGAGACAATGGCTACAAATTCTTTGCGCTCATTTGGTATGAGTATGAAAGGTGCACGTGGCATGTAGTATTGATCATTTTGCCGTCGTGGAGGTTGTAGCCATATCTCTTCTCGAATGCCCAATTCCTCTGCATCTACTCTACTTCCAGCACTGTCCTTCATGCCCAACAAAGTTTTGACTATGTTTTCACACATATTTTTTTCGCAATGCATGACATCCAAGATGTGAGGCTCCAATAGATGCTGCCACAAGCAAAAAAAAAATTGGGAATTAAAGAAAAGAAAGCAGAGTTCCAAAACATGTGTACCACTACTGTCAAGCATGTACTGTTCAAGTGCTGACGTGCTCTTCACTTCTCAAAACAGAGTTCTGTTCATCGAAGGCAGTGACAACTACGTTACTCCCAATGTCTGATATAACGTCAACCATAATGTCCCAATAGACGTCAAGAATAACAACTGTGACATACAGATGGTTAGAAACCCACTGACCTTCCAATACGGCAACTGGGACAGAGGACACAGGTGCTTCACCCCAGTGACATGAACTGGGTCATCAGGTCCATTTTCTCTGCCTCCTAGATCCAAGTACGATTGCCGCCACGCTGCGTATGCGATGGTTTCCTCGGTGGTTTGTTTCCGGGGCCTATCACGAGGCTCCATTCGACCATTAAACCTCAAATTGCGTCGGTAAGGGTGATGCCGCGATAAATAACGACGAACACCACCATACACAATCTTTGAGCCCTTTGTTCGCCTGTTAGGAAGAACGTCTCCCAGTTTAGCCATCCTTGCATCGGTGTCTTTTCCACAACAAGGACAACCCTTGTATCCCTTACAGCACAAGCCGGATATGAGGCCCAAGGCCGGAAAATCAGAGATCGTCCACATCAATACAGCGCGTAAGGTGAAACTGCGACTCCCTTGTACTTGGGAGAAATCAAGGGCTGGAACACCTTGCCATAATTCTTCGAGCTCCTTCAGCAATGGACGGATGAAGACACCAACGCCTTTAGATGTAGGTGAGTGCTTTCCCGAAATTAGTATGGATAGTGAAATGAAAAATTTCTTGGTCACTGACCAAGGCTCGAAGTTGTATATTAGAATTAGCACTGGCCAAGTCGACCAATTACTGTTGGTCAACTTGAATGGATTCACACCATCTAAAGCTAGAGCCAACCGCATGTTTCGCACCTCAGAGCTGAAGGTGCCGAATGCGATGTCTGTGTCGATGTGCTTCTAGGCAGGACTATCGACAACGGAACGCATGATCCCGTCATCACTAACATGCTTCAGGTAGCCAGTCAACATCCGAGCTATCTCTGGTGAGCGCCACATTCGTTTGAGTCGAGGAATGAGTGGAAAGTGCTGAATGACCTTGGAGGGAATGTTATTTGAGCCATCCATCCACCGGGAGCTACTACAATGGGGACAAATCTCGAATGATGAATATTCATCTTCAAAAAGGATACAACCATTTGGACACCCATGCACGTTGTTGTAATGCAAGCCTAATTTTCTAATGGTCTTTCGTGCTTCGTAATGGGATCCCGGCAGCTTATTACCTCTTGGGAGTAAGTCCACAGACAAATACCGGAACAACTCATCACTAAACCTATTGCTCACCCGAAACACCGTACACATGTTCATAATTATGATGGTGGCTGAGACAACACTTGTCCCTGATCCATTGTACAACGGGGTAGTAGCTTGTCTGTAAAGGTCCTCCAATCCGTCCACGCTATCACCACCAACGTCATCGTTTTCGGGAAACTCCACACTACCTTCAGCCTCTCCGTGTAGTGCGTCTCCTCTGTCCAATGCCTCAAGGACCTGCCGGTGGACTTCGTGATATGCATCTAAAGGGATGTGGGGCTCCGAATCAGCTGGCCCTGCATTTTTAGGCTGTGCGACGTTGTTGTTGATGTCAGGCTCAATGTCAGAAGGAGCATTGTCAATGACATCATCGTCATAAGCAATGTCCTCTACCCACATTCCCCGCCGTGGATAGCCCTCGGGGGGGTCTCCACCCAGTAAGGATTTTGTGAGAAATGGATCCCGACCAACCTCTCCGTGGTGCCGGCGAATAACCTGAATGGTTTTTTGTAAACCGCCCTTGCAATCCCTGCAGGGACACTTGAATGATCGAATGTTTTCCTCTGTGGCGACTCTCAACTCAGTGTGCAAAATCAAGTCACCAAGTGGAATGTGGCGTAACGTGCGTCCGTCTTCTGAAATACGGATAGTTGCACCTTGTCGGTGGGTTTGGGAATTGAGACGCCACGCCATCTACGAAGTGAATACAAGGTCGCAACCAAGTGTTAAAGAGTGTTTAGGTTCAGAATGATACAAATGTGAGTGTGACAGACAACGCACATTGCTTCCATGGCCAAGTTCCGTCATTGCAGAACAACCTCGATCTTCAAATCACAACTAAAGACGTGCGTTAAGATTCCTTCACAATTAGCGTGCCTTTCTCAATGCAAGCATTACTGGAAATGAATTCATTGTTTTACTTCTAGGCCCATACTATGTCATCCAAGGATCGAAATGTAAATTTCCATTGATGGCACTTCGAGCCCTGTATTGACTGTCAAAGAGGATGTCAAAAGTGACGTCAACAATGACGTCAACCTGAGTTTGTTTAAACACAAACTGCAGATGCCTCATCCGAAGTCGTCACAGAGCATGTTGTAAGTGATAGCATTGTGCACAAGAAGACATATTCTTCAACACGAATATGACAGGCTGGATGTCCATTGTGACATCATCGACAACAGGAGTCCGTACGAACAGAGTCCAAGCTTAGGTCTTTCCCCACGTGTTTAAGGGTTGTCCCACAATGACAGAGGTGACCACATTGCCCATGACTACTATCTTCTGTGTCTCATGAGTTGAGGGCGCACCACCTTATACCATAGAGTGTATAAGTTCCTCACCAATATGGCCGTATACTGTGAAGTGCCACTGCGTCGTAGGGTGGTACGCTTTGCGGAGCCTTGCCAGGAGGCGTCTGTCGTCCCGGCGGAAGACTCTGAGGCGGCTTCGTTGCTCACTAGTCTTGTCTGTGGGCATATATGTACCAATCTAGAAGGTCAGTCTGTGAAGACTCCACGAAGAAGTACTGCTGGAGGAATCCTTCGATGCAGCTCTCGCCACACCGTCCAGGATGCTCTCCCACTTCAAACATTGCCTCCAAGGCATGAGGGCATTGCAAAGGAAGGTGCTGTCCAGCAGGTAATTTCCAATGTACACAACTTCTTTAACGAAACGATGAAATATCGTGTAATTGGGATACTGGCGAGCCTCGCAACTGCATTAGGGTTTGCAGGGAGGACTACCGCTGTCGCTCCGCGCGGAGTTAGGGTTTCCAAGCACGGGCTTCCGGTGGCGCGGGCGCGAGTCAGGCCTTCGCCGTGACGGCCATAGGGGCTCGTAGGGGGCTCGTAGGGGGGCCACCTCAGCTGTAGGCGGGGGCGGGCCTTCAATTCCACAGCACACTCACTTCCGCCACGCTACGTTGCTTTGAACGCGCGGCCTTGCACAACCCTGAAATTGCAGCGTTTGTGTAATCCTTCAATTGCGTTCGTCTTTGGAGCCAGCCTTGCTAATGTGAGAGAGGTGAGGTAGGTGCTCCCCAATCGGCATCGGTTTTGTAGTTTGCAATTTTCATTTTTGTGTCAATTTGGCAAGGGCGGCGTTCTTACATGCAGTTGCAAGGGGCGCAACTCTCCACCGATCTGGAGCAACAAGGGTTCCAATCTTCCGCCACAGCTTCATCGGAGGCTAGAACACGCCTTGCACCAAGTCGATTGCGCGCAGGTTTTCAGGTTGCCAAGATGCCTCCCCAATGTGTGACCTTTGTTGTGGACGCTCATGTGCGCGTTTGTGTGTGAGGAGGGTACAGAACGGTGAATTCTACGTGCAGTGGAGAGGGGCAGGTGCGGACATGCCTCGCGCTCAGGCCCCTGCGCGGAAGAGGAACGCGAGTCAGCGGCGTGAAGAGGACTCCAGCGAACATGAAAAAACGCCGCCGCCAAAGCCAATCCGCATGCGTGGGGAGCATGAGCGCCGCTCCAAGGCCAGAGGAGACCCTTGGCCTGCTGCGTCGGCGGGGAAGGGACGAGACCGGGACAACAATCCTCCACCGAAGAGGAAGAGGACCCCTCAAGTGTAGTTGGAGTTGTCGGAGGAGGCAGGGCACGACGCAGAGGAAGAGGAGGAACTCGGAGAGCAGTCTTGGAGGTAAGTTTGGGAGCAGACATAATTTGAGTATAGAACCACTGGTATTCAAGGTTTTTGGGGAGGCGCGCGTTGGTACGGACGTCAAGTGCAACGCACACCATGTTGCTTCTGACGTCGACTCTATCATGTTAAACGTCATAGACGTTTAATGTGACATCCGCATAAATTGTGTGACGTTCATGTCTGCGTCACGAAGGACATGTTCTTTGAGTTGAACTCTGTACAAAGAAAGGTGATTGTTTGTTCCTCAGAGAGCAATCATATTGAATTCCGGAGTGATCAATGAAGACGTTCGGGAGTCATCCCTCTACAAGGGTGGCAGATCCTAAACCACGGCGGCTTCCCAGTTTCTATCAAGAGGAAGTTCCTGTCATGTTCAAAACAACGTCCAGGCGTGTTTACATTGACGTTAGGTTCAACGTCGTGAGCAACAGAGTCGCATGTACAGAAGTGTGAAGCCAAAAATAGCGTATGTGGATGTCTTTTGCGGGGGTCCAGTTGCGGGATTGATTTGTTTGTACTGACGTAACCCCATTTTCTTCCCAAGCTGATAGTGCATTTGACCTTTTTACAGTAAGGGCTACAACACAGGGTCTGATGAACCAGCTTCGGATGCTGATACTGAAGAGATGATCGAGCAGCTGATCCCCGAACAGTCTCGCGAAAAAGGCGTAAGCACTGTAATGAAGAAACCTGTGGAAATCGACCGACAGGGGGAACCATTCGAACCTATGAGGGTTCCTTTCTCCAACGACATTAAGAAATATGCGAGAGACCTTGACCCCAGGTTTGGATGGGAGGGTCAGCCCAAAAAAGACAGACGGCGCTTATTTAGGCGCCTCTATACAGGTTTGTATTCAGTCCTTCTCTGTGAAATGAAGACGACTATAGACCTTGTAGTTCACTATTGCATGTAGTTCAAAAGACTATAAAAGTTGTAGAAGGTAACTCATTGGCTATGAGGCGGGGCAGTGGATGTCACCTGTAATGTCCACAGCGACGTCGAATACAATGTCACGCCTGACGTCAGTGTAGGATCCTCTACAGTGAGGGGTGCTCCCTATGGTCGTCCGCACCACAGGGACGTGCAGTGAGTTTCTGGAGACATAGTACTGTCCATATAAATTCTCTTGTTATTCTTTGGCACAACAATGTCATACATAATGCAGAGGTAGCTATACTAAGTTCTCTGGCTTGCAGATTGGTGTATAGAGGGAGAGTCCAAGCGCGTGTCGGAGAAGTGGATGCAGTCGTTCATCACAAAAGCGCTCATTCATGTTCGTTGGAAGCTCAATCGATTGATTGATGGCGGAAAACCCAAGCCGATGGGAATGGATGACGATGTGTGGGAGGCATTGAAGGAGGCTCGTGCGACCGATGCTTCCCAAGAGAAGTCAGCCCATATGTCTGCCATTTCTAAGGGCAAGGCATCCAGCACAACCCAGCATAAGGCCGTTGAGAGAGAAGTCATCTCGAGGCTGGTAAGTATGTAGTAACAGACGTCCACCTACTTGCCCAAGTCGACACCACTTTCATCACACATGTTGCGTTTGTTTTTCCAAAAAATGTCCGCTCTGGTGGTAGATGTGTAGGACTGGGCCTTCTTCTTTGCATGTGGAAGGACCTTTGTGGGGTGGCATTGAAGCATGTAATCATTGCATCTGAACTGTAACTGCATATTCTTCTTCCCCTTGTCGGGTGGCATTCAAGCATGTAATCGTTGCATGTGGACTCTAAGTGCATATTCTTGTTCCCCTTGTACGGTACCATTGAAGCATGTAAGCTTTGCATGTGAACTCTAAGTGCATATTCTTCTTCCCCTTGTAGACTTTGTTGCGGAACAGAGCACCGTTTGAAGCAGAGGTGGACGCAGAAATGGCCAAGGAGTTGCAACGTCTGGAAGAAGAGAAGCACAGAGGTCGAAGTCCCCATAGCAAAGAGCTGCAAGATATGCGCAGTCGGCTGGATGAGCTTGAGCTCAGTGTAAGTCGCCTTACTGAGACCGTGAGCACGTCCCACAAAAGCATGGAAGAAATGCTACGTCAGATCCTCACAAGTCAGTGTAAAGCAAGTGCTAGGGGGACCCCGGAGCCATCCTCGCCAATGGAGGCAGGGAATGCACCACTTCTGACGTCACCTAGGGCAGAGGCATTGAAAATGGCACAGAAGGACTGTCCTGTGCCCGTGTTGCAGCCCACAGCTCCTGTAGATGTCGTTGAGCCAGTCCCCATAGCTGTCCAAAGCAATGTCAAAGACGATGTTCTTGTTGACGTTAACGCCAACAAGCGGGCTGTTGAAGACGATGTTGTTCACGACGTTGTAGCTAACGCTGAGGAGGAATAGGTACAAGGCGCCGGTGAAGTTGCCATCCCTGAAACTGCTGAAGGTCAGCAAGGAGTGGAAGATGTGTACGCCATAGTGAAAGACTCCGGGGTGCAGGCAACATCTGAGAGGCGAGAAAACACGATGGAGACCTCCACGGAGCAACAGGTGATGCGACGTCTCTCTTTCCATTTTAAGTGCCAAGTGATTGACGTGAAGCACTCCCTTTGTTAGGCTAGTGACGTTATTTCCATGAATTGCCTTGTATGAGGATGGTGTCATAGCGTAGTAGCGGATGCCTTGCAATGCTTCAATTTTTTTTTAAAAGTGCGTGTCAAATTGGACATCCAAGTGAACATCACTAGTGGCAGACGCTGATGCACTGTAGGGCTCAGCCTGTTCTTTTCAAAGCCAGAACATCAAAATACTATGTAAGCAGAAGTCGAAGTTTCCTTTCAGTCCCCCATTCCATTGAATGCGCAGGAATGTTTTACAATAACTATGTGCATCTTACAGGAAAGCAAGTGCCTCAATGGTGCTCAGGTAAGGCTAGGAAGTGTAGGTGATTAGAGGATGTCAGAAGTGAATAATAATTGTGTGATGGTGTTGCAGGAAGACATTGAAGTCCTTGGTGAGTCCTCAAGCCGGCCTCGGCGTGCTGTGAGGACCACGCAAGGTGCGAAGGGCACGAAGGCTACACCGAAGGCAGCAATTCCCAAAGCGGTGGGTCTTCCTAAACCTACCCAACCCACTAAAAAGGTTAGGAAGCCTGCATTCCATTCACCCATACTTTCATTTGTTTCTGTATGCAACTTAAAAGAATAATGCAAGTGTAGCATTCCTTGACATCTGTTGTGGCTATATAAGAGTCCCAGAAATAAATATGCATGAGTAGGTACTGCTGGTTTTGACTTGGTGTAGTACGATGCAGGCTGCTTTTGTCAAGAAATCGGATGCACCTCGGAAGAAGTGAGTCTCTATTTGCCACAGCGTGTCCAACTTCACATCGCATATGATGGTCAAGCATGTTATTCAGAACATTGAGTAGAATGCACCATGTTTTCATCGAAAGTGCTGTAGTTAATGTTGTTGTGGATTTCTTCGTAGTACTAGACTATGGCATTTTTGTGCAGAAGTTGGCAAGTGGCCTTATAATCCCAATGCCATTGAAAACACAGGCTTCTATACTTGGACATCTCTTACAAAGACACATAATTCATCTTCTAATGGCATATCTCAATCTTCCATTCACTCATGTGTATGGGTTGTAGAGTACATCGTCTTTGATGTTGAGGTTTATGATTCACGTTGTTCATTTCGTTCGAGAAAACATCCTTCCTCTCGCATTGTATGTCTTCTGTAATGCTCAAGAAAACACTGCAGATGTCACTGTGCGTGTCAAACGGAACACTGAGCGCAAAGCAATGCATACCCCAGTACACGGGTTGCTCTACTTAATGTCACAATAGACGTGTATGTGGACGATGTCTGCGATTTCAGCAAAGAATAAATTCCACAATATTATCCACCCAGCTCATTTCCTAAAGCACATTCTCGTTGACTCTGATGTCATTTAAAACATCCTCCTGTCAAATGTGACGTCCCAGAGAACATCACACAGAACACCGGCATGTACCGCAGAAGAGTGCCACGTCAGCTGCCACGTAGGCTGCGTGCACCGGAAATTATTTTCCACGTCGGATATTTAGGGGTCTACGTCATTGGACACGTCAGAACGTCGGTGGATGAAAAAGTTGTCCAACGTGTCCCTGCCCATCGTTAAAAATCCTACGTGGATGCCAAAACCCCTCCACATGGCACTCTCAGAAACTCTTGGGTGACCCTGTTCTTTTCGATGTCACAAAAAATTTAAGCACGTTTCAACACATAACATGGCACGTTTTTGGCCCGTTCTTTTAGACGTCACTACAGGCATCGTCCTTGTTAAATTAGACATCACGGCACGTTTTTTCCCTTGTTAAAAAAAACCCTGATTTCTTATAGTGTTTCCAGCTACAAAACGATCCGTCCTCGATGCTAAACCATTCCCACTCTTCCGGAACTGATAAACGTCCGCCCAGATGTCCTCGGTCCACGCGACTGGCCGTCCTCTCAAAGTGAGCTCGTACTAGTTCGGAACACCGTGAAGTAGCTCTTGGATCATCTCTTCACTCTTGAGGTTCCATGGTCGGTGTAGTAAACCGACACATCCTAACTTAGTCAAGTCCTCCTCTAATTGCTTGTGTAGTTCCGGGCTATCCGGAATGGCCGGAGAGATAACCCGGGCAGATACCGCTACCTTCCGTACTGGTCCGGATGCCATAAGATCTAAGTGAGAACGAGGAAAAGTGGTTCTACCTCAGTCGCTAATTCACCACTCTTTCTCTCAACTACTCACACAAACAGTCTCAGAAACACCAAACAGAAAAAGTGAAGAGGAAACCCTAGGAAGACAGCTTAAGTACTATCCCGTCTTTCTACGGTCTTAAGGACAACGGCTACAGGTCCGTTGTCTCAATGGTATCCTACTTCCGTAGCTACGAGACCTATACGGTAGGTTCCTGTGTTCCGGATGAGTCCAGATTCCGGATCCGGATAAGTTCTGGTTTAGGGTTGTGCCGGAACGCTTATTTTCTAATTCAAGCTATCTGGTCCAAAAAATCACACTCTAACTAAATTTTTTTTATTTTTTTTTATTTTTCGCACCTACTTCTTGTGTTGTTGATCCGTTTCCAGATTCTGGATTCCCACACGTTGCACATGTCTGCACCCTCTAGCACAGCCTTAAACAAATTAGTGGACTTTGAATTTTTGAACAACTCTCGAGAAGAAGACTTTGGAACTAATTCTAAATCTCGCAACAACTTTGCCATTGATCCAACGGTATAGTTGGAGTCATGGGAGAAGACATCTAAGCCATAATGCGCGTAGCGTACATCTGCATGACCATGTGCAAGCATGCCCGTCACAGAAACTGGTAGCTTCATGAGGCCATCGAGTTCTTTACTCTTGTGAGAGAACACAAGACAAGCGGTTTTCGAGTGATCCATTTTGTCGTGTATGATTGTAAGACATTCATGCGGAGACTTGAATGACAACTCTCGATTGATGTAATATACATCCCTATGGGCACGAGCAATGGTAAGATGCCTATCCAATCTTCTTGCCCATTTCAAAGCAGTTTGAGATCCACTGATAGCACCCTTAACAAGCTCATTTAGCTTGTCACAAGTAGCACACCGAGCAAAATTATCCCCTAGCTTCTTCACATCGAACTCTGAGAACGTTGTGGACCTTATTTTACTCAAGTTCGAAGTGGAGATCTCCTTCAATCCGAAAGCCGCATTGGAATCATTGAGTTTCTTCAATTGGTCTTTCCATTGAAATGAGGCCGGAAGAATCTTTGACACGACCTTCTCACATGCCTTCAAACTCCGGGTGCGATGCGGCATATGATCGGCTTCCTTGTCAAGGATGCACTTTAAAGAAGCTATTGCTTGTAGGGTATATTCTCTAGGCTTCAACAATCCTGTATTACCGTGATCCCTTGCTTCTCGATCAAGCTTCATGTATTTTGAGTAGCGATAGAATGTAGACTCAGCAACCCCTGTAATAAGCATCCATGCGCGCAAACACATATTTATGCCTTCAATTGTAACCATCTTCCTTCGATGTGCACCTTCATGAATTTGTCTGTGCACATCAGTCTTCATGAAGGCACGGTGTTTAAATGTTGAATTTATGTACATTCTTTCTCGAAATGCCCGAATTTTCTCCCTCGGGAACAGTTGGACACAGTTCTTATTGCAACACACCTTGCTAGACACCATGTTGATTGACTCTTGTGTAAGGAGGTCTTTTGCTCTGACAGCAGTTTGACGAGGCGGATTTCGGTTGGCACTTGCATAGGGCCTAGCAGATTTGGATGATGGTGGATTCATTAAACTTACTTGCAGACGGTTGAATTTGTCTCTCTGTTCATGATCGCGTAAACTAGCATCACGACAGTGCACGAGCTCAATAGGCCAAGCTACTAATGAGAAGACATTTTCTTCAGAAATGTCCACTTCAGAATGTGATTTTGAAATGTGCACTGATACATGAGTGTCTCCAAGAGGTCCAGTGACACCAAGTACAAGATCTGAATTCACACTATGATAAGTACCTTCTCCAACAAGAACGCCCTCTCCATTATACAAAGTAACAAACCTTGTATTCCATTTTTGTCGAGGAAGCCCTTCACACTCAAGAACGCCAACACTCATTTCTTGAAGTACCTGGAGTTCATCGTCTGATGAGTCCATGAGGTCAAGTGGGACATCAACGGAGCCCATATTATCTGTAAACATAAACCACAATCCGAATAGAAAATTAATAGATGAAGAAAGACCTATCAAATTTTATTTAATGTAATTTATTAATTTATGTAAATGCAGTTTAGGGCAGACCTCCCTAAAATGCACCACTAGACAAACAAAGTTCTAGATCAATGAAGACCAATCTGATCAAAATTAATGATCATTGTACGGCTAACAACCCTTATCTACTTTATAGTAGTGTGAAGTTTTCTGAACACAGATGGCGTAGACCTCATTCATTTTCTTAATCTGTCAATATCAATGGTGTGGCGGTTTTAGGCGAATAGCATGACCACTTTGTCAGATTTTAGAAACTAAATAAGACATCCCTTCATATTTTCTTTCTTAAGTACGAAAATTGTGGCATTTCAATTTAGGGCGAACCTACCTAAACTGCATGAACATAGTGTGAAATATTTCAGACTCGACATCCTGAAACCCTATAAATTGAACATGGAAGAAGTGCATTTTAGGGCGGACCTCCCTAAACTGCATGACCGGTAATAACTGCGTGAAGGTTGTCGAAGTCCTTTCTAAATTGAACAAGAACCTACTTTGTTCACTGTTGTGCAAGTAATGAAACTATTGCAATGCAATTTAAGGCGGACCGTCCTAAAGTGTATGTCCGGACTCTCCGTGTATTGAAGATATAGCAATACCTACCTAGTTAATGCTTCTAAAATATTTAGGTTTGTCAGTATGTAGTTTAGAACGGACCGCCCTAAACTGCAATGACAGTATATATAGCGTAAATATAAATTGTCTTTATTTCAGTGGGTAAATGATGCATTGCAATTTAGGGCAAACCGCCCTAAACTGCATGAATAGGGTCAAGGAAATTGGATTCAGTGTTAGTGTATTTTGTTGTCATATTCATAAAATTATTTCCGATCGCAATGCAGTTTAGGTCGGACCGACCTAAACTGCACTTCTTACATAAACGTAATATGCTCGACATGAAATACAAATTATGATGTGGTCTACTTGCGTTTTAGGACGGACCGTCCTAAATTGCACGTCTTCAAAAACATGTAGCCCAAGAAGTTTCTAAATATAGACCCGGATTTTACGGCTACAAATCAGGGTACCTATTCACACCGCAAAAATTGAATTCAGTATGATGACTTAAAACTGAACTTGTACTTGAAAATGTATGAGCACATTGCAAATTCCTCAATACGAAACTGAAATGTACAAGAAAAAGAGGAGAACTCTGTCGAACTTGAAATCTGTTGCGTTACATGACTATGCACAAAGTACTGGAGTGCTAGAAATGTCTGGACAAAGAAAATGCTTTCATCTGTTGGTTGTACGCAAAGCGCACCTTGAACTGCAGAACGCCTCGTCCAACTGTGCCGCGTTTAAAGTCTTCAAACCACAACAGAACAAAATGACAACAATGAATAACGGAGAGCTTGAATAGGTTCACGATCACATAAGAAAAGCCAAATGAGAATGAGAACGACACTAACAATCTCAATGCGCATACACAAAGCACCCGGCCATCCGTGCCGGGGGGAGCAAAGTTTTGGCGCGGGGGGGAACAAAGTTTTGGCGCCGGAGGGGGGCCGTGCCAAAACAAAATGAATTCAAATTTCAAATTTTTTTTCGGGAGATTCGTTTTCCACTTTGTAGCACTTTTTCAGGCCACACGATCTTTGGAAGAAGTTCGTGCAGTCTTTCATTAGAAAAATAGTCGTCCACTTGATAGTGCTTACTTCAGATTCAAGCCTATTTCAGGTGTTTGCGGATTTGCAAAGTCAACTACTGGAAATTTTTTTCACAAATCATAGTGTTGACAAAGCAAATTTTGCGCGCGATTTTTTGTCTAACATTAATGATTTCCAGAAGTAGGTGAGACATTCTCTCCTTCCTTTTCCTTGCCACGCAACAATGCATGTGCAAAGAATGTATTGAACTTTTGTAACTTTGTTGACTTTGCGTTTCAAAAATAAAATCTCTTTGTTTATGAATGTTGGTGTACAAAATGTAAACAACGCTTTAGGGTTTAGGGTTTAGGGTTTAAGGGTTTTAGGGTTTAGGGTTTGGGGTTCAGGGTCTAGTGTAAAAAATTTAGATTAAATGTTCAACATTCGAAAAAAGAGTACATACATAAACATTGAAAAAACTGGAAAAAAAAAGGTTTAACACTTTGGTATAAACCAAAGCCTTACAAATGAACTTAAAAAAAATTAATTGATACTTCTTCAAATGGGTTTGAGTAGTTAAAAAAATGTAAAAGTCCATGTACTTTTATGGACTGCTCATGCAAAAGTTGTGGACTTCAACCTAATACCAAAGAAAAATATAGGTACAAGCTCGAAATTCTTTCAAAATCGACTAATCATGATTTCTTGGAATTACTCTTTTTGTTTAAAATAATAGAACATTATGAAAGACATACAATAAATCAATTAGTATCCTTGGCAAAGCCAAAAATATTACCCAAATAATTACCCATTCACTTGGAATCAAAGTTCATCATACTATTAAAATCATAAGACCCTTTGTAATATCACAAATGCTATCATTAATATTAGAGGCTCGTACTTACTATACTACGTATTCATTGTATTACATATTAGTAGAAATTTGATATATTTGAATAGAATGCATGATAATGATTTTGATAAGTCTTAATAATAATAATTTTAATTATTTTATTAAAATATTTCCAATCATGCATACATAGAAATCATATTTTCAAACAATGTGATATTATTGAAATACAATAGTAGTTCACAATCACCTTTGTAATATCACTTTGTATAGAGGGTGATATTATAGAAATAATATAGTCGTTGCAATTGAAGTGATATTAAAGAGGATCAATATGGTGATATTATAAAGGTAGCAATTCCATTGCTTTTGTTGGTTTTATACTTCTTGCATTTCTATGATGCTGTGCTTTTTTGAGCTTTGAGCTTCTCATTTGAATTATGTATTGCTATTACCACATGATTTGAGAAATTTATTAGATTGAATTGATTTTGGATTTCACAACAATTAAATTGTTCACGAAGTTTTTGAGATTTACAAAGTTTTTCTTTAAATATAATAGTATAATAATAAATAAACTATTTTAATTTTTGCTTAGCAAAACAAGCGCCACCTATGTAATATCATATTTTTCAAAATTTGTGATATTATAGAAATACAATGGCTTTTACAATATCACACCTCTAAACTCTACAAAATTACAAAAGTACGATGGTCATTGAAGAGAGGTGGAAGTTAAAAAATATGAATAGAGTGATATAAAAGAATTGACATTTCATTGCCCTTTTTGGCTTCAAACTTCATTGCACTTTCATAATTTGGTGATTTTTTGAGTTTTAAACTTTTGTGACTTGAATGTTTTATTATTATCAATTGATTTGAAAATTTTGTTAGTTTAAAAAAAAAATAATAATTTTTTAATACAATATTATGGCAAATGAGTAGTGCACCAAGCGCCAACCTTTAGTCATTTATAAAATATTAGTATTTAGGGTTTGTATAGTTCAAAGAATATTAGAAAATTGTGAATTCAAAATCTTTAAGCGTCAAATTTATAAAACAGTTATTAGAAAAACAAATTTGATTATCAATGAAGATAGTAATTTTAGAAAATGAGAATAGTTAGAATATTGCATTTTGATCTTGTAAATTTTTTTAATTAATTCAAAACATAACTAATACCCAATATTTCATCAATTTCAAAAATATTTTTATATCTATTTCACTAATAAATATTGGTTAATGCAATGGAAGATGTAAACATATAGGAGATGAGTATGGATTATAGATTAGAAGTGTTAAAAGTCACTGCTAAGTTAAGTTGCAATTTACAATACATCCTTATGTTTTAGAGATTGAATTTTTAAGTCCTTAGGAAATTATAGGTTGTCAATGATTTAAAAAGGGACAATAAATGTTACCATTTTACAGTCACAGTAATTTCTTCTAAACCAAAGACAATTTTTTTGCTCTTAACCAATGAATGTGCTTAGATTTGATATTTTCGTAAACCTCAAAGTTCCATTGTAACTTGAACTGATTTTAGGTAGGCTCTTATGGACTCAATATTCATCTATTTATGATTTTTTGAAACTTCTTGTAGAGATAGAAAATACACTACCTTTTTGAGAATATAAATTTTTTTCAATCACTACGCCATGGGCGCAAAAATTATTGTACAAAAGCTCCTTTTTAAAGTTTGGTGGAGAATCCATCCTCCTAAAAAAGAAATTCAATATATATTTGAATTCTTTTTTATCATAGATTTTGTATAATCATCTGCATGGAAAGCTTTCATTCCTCTTCATGAAAGCTCCTTCTTTATTCTTTGAATTTCAGGTTTATCAATAGTTCTTTCTTCTCTTCGCTTGTATAATTGAATCAACTTCATCACTCAACAAAGATGACATGAAGTAGCACTATTGTGATGTGTGCCATTATCATAATTTAAAATTTTTAAAAAGAATTTCACTCCATAAATCTTTGGAATTCAATAAAGAATTTATATAGTGTAAAGAAGTGATATTTTTGGTATAAATTGAAAGTTCAATGCCCTACATAGTGCAAGGGCTTTGTTTGTGAATGCATTGTGAAAGTTATTTTTGTTTCAAAAATAAAAGATAATTGAATTTAAATCTTTAATTTTTCCAAGCCTTACATTTCAAATGGTAATTCCAAATGCCACAAAATTGGCATGAATGCAAAGCACTTGTGCACAAAAGAGTGCAAAGACTTCATACAAGAGGAAACTTTTACTTAGTTCACGATTTAGGGTACAAAAAATAACATTTCAAGATCCTTATTGTTTTCTTTCAAAAAAATTAAGCCAACTTCTAAATATAAATGTATTGTCTATGGCTATGGTATACATGATTTGCTTTTGTCAAGAAAATTAACTAAATTGTTCCACTACCATATCCGAAGATTCCTTCATCACTCCTTAGACGACAAACGTATGTTGTAGTGTTTATGGATTAACCTTCAAATGACGAGGCGGATGATTTTTGTTTGATGGATGACAAGAAAACTTCATGCAAATGATGGAAGTTCCACTATTCATCCTCCTAATTCCGTGTGAAAACAAAAAGATCATCTATAGTATTTTGCTCTTGCAATGAGTGTTTCTGCATTATTTTAATCTAACAATTCACACGGTGAAAAACGGTTTCTCAATTTAGTGGGTATCAGCCAGAGGTAGGAACCTGATTAGGTGTGGTTGAGCATTGGGTGGGTATGAGGCCGTTACAAGTCGGGTAGGAGGTGGTTTAAAAGGCGGGTAGGGGGGCAGGTACGAGGCGGGTATGCGGTGGATAGGGTGCGATTATGGGGCGGGTAAGAGGCGGGTACGGGGCGGGTATGGGGCAATTACGGGGCGGGTATGGGGCAGGTGCGGGGCGGGTACGAGGCGGGTACGAGGTAGGGAGCTTGAGGTCGACTTCGACATTCCAACTAGGGTTTGTTTTCCGCTGCTCCTGCTCCTCGTCGTTGCTGCTCCTCGTCGTTGTGCTGCTCCTCATCATTGCCACTCTTTTTGTTCCTGCTAGGATTTTTTGCCACAGAACATGAGATCAGGGTGTGTCTGCATGCGATTTAGGAAGGAGGTGTTTGGTGGCGGATTTGCGGATCAGGTCTGTAGCGACTCAAAGGCCGAGGGACGTTGACGTTAGCGTGAAGAAGCTCACGTGATTCAACATCATTCTATTCAGGTTTGCTCCTGCTGCTCGTCGTTGCCAGTCGCGTGCATTGTTTTCACTGATTTGCTCTTGCGCCGCTCATTCCACTCCAGTTAAAATTTATATTTTTCTGGTGTAGTTTTCTTATTATATTGTCGTTCGGGAAAGAGAGTGGCTTGATTTGTGCTCGCACTCGCTGCGAACTTAGAGTGACTGTAGTTGGGGACTAGATGGAGTGTTGGCGGTGGAGTATGGAGCGTAGGGATCCAGAGTGAGAAAACGAAGATAATAGGATTCATTGGGGTGTTGGAGACGGGATTGCGGTTTGGATTTAGGGTGTGATGGTTAGGTTTTTGTGAGGGGGAGAATTGGAAGTCTTGAGTTCGTTTTGGATGGTTTGGTGCGATTGAGGGATTGAGGGAGTATTGTGATTGCTTGCTATTGTGATTTCTTAATAATTTGATTGCTTAGATTTCGTGTGAAGAGATGAGATGAGTCTTCCAGTGAAGCGACAGCACGAGGAGACGGCGGTGGTTAAGGTGGTGGAGACGAGAGTAGGAAAGCAGCAGCAGCAGCAATTGTTCTTGCTCCTCGTCGTTGCCACTCCTTTTGTTGCTGCTAGGATTCTTTGCCACAAAACGTGAGATCAGGGTGTGTTTGCATGCGATTTAGGAAGGAGGTGTTTGGTGGCGGATTTGCAGATCAGGTCTGCAACGACTTAAAGGCCGAGGGTCGTTCACGTTAGGGTGAAGAAGCTCACGTCATTCAGCATCATTCCATTGAGGTTCACATCTTTTTCACTTCATGTAAATCTGCATCTATCACTTTGGTTGTACTCCAGGTAGTGATTTGAATTTGCCAAAGAGGCAGACGTGTTAGGTTAGTTTGCTGTGTGCTTGTGCAAGTGTTGAAATTTGTACATGCCCACCGACTTGACACTGTGAGAAACCGTCAGAAACTGTAAGATTTGGTTATTAGGATTCTTTGCCACAAAACGTGAGATTAGGGTGTGTCTGCATGGGTTTCATTTCTATTTATAGAATGGTGGAAAACAATTGGGAGCACTGGTTTCAATTGCATCTGGATGTTGCAATTATGGTGAATATGGAGACGAATCATTGCTTGTCTCCCAAATTACATGTGACTGACTATTTGCAATTGCACTTCTCTTGTTTTCTCACTCCTTATTTTGCACTCTTGGATTTGCAGCACTACGATTTGGATAAGTTTGTGGTAGCAGCTTTGAGGATTTTTTCATTTGTGGAAGGAGACAAGTATCAAAAACCTATCATTGTGTTATTTGGCAGGTCAGGATTCTGCACTGGATGTTAATAAATAGTTCAGGTTTAAGGGTTTAAGGGTTTAAGGGTTTAGAGTTTAGGGTTCTAATTATCATGCTTTATAGTTGAAGAACGTGTTAACCCTCGCATAGAATTTGACGGATATGACCATGATATCTCCGGGTCTTAGGCGGGTATCACCTAGATATCCCCGTGTATCAAGCGGGTATTGAGTGCAAAGTCAGAAATAGAACATCTGCAATTTAGGGCGGACCGTCCTAAACTGCATTTCTGTAGATCATGAGAATTGATCAATCCTATATATATGCTACGCTGAGAAATAAAAAATATAGTCCATGTGCAAGTTAGGATGGACCGCCCTAAACTGCCTTTCTGTTGATATTCAGAATTGATCAACCCTATATATATGCTACATATAAAAACCGAGAATATAGTCCACGTGCAATTTAGGACGGACCGCCCTAAACTGCACTCCAAAGCACTACACTGACGACAGAAGCATAGACATTACCATAAAATGATTAAAGAAATCAGACACATTAAACAATTTCAGTGATGATTGGTAGATAAAATACTTCTAAAACTCAATGCCTCTTCTACTAATTAAACAATAATGCTTACAAACCAAAGAATAATCCCAGCAGTTTAGGGCGGACCGCCCTAAACTGCAGACTAATAGAGAAACGGAGGCAACAAACAGAAGATTACCAAATCAAAAATAAATAAGGGCGCAATCAAAATTGACTTAATAAAGATCAACAAGAAAAATGTGCGTCTACGTCTAGCAACAGTTTAGCTCGGTCCGTCCTAAACTGCAACAATAGACTGAATTGTAGTTGTCCATGCTCAGAATGGAGGACTACATGGATCAACTTAAGGCGCACTTCAAAAGAGTAGAGGATGTCGAAGAAGAAAGTCCAAATATAGACGAGGATATGATAGAAGGGGACTGGTGGGAGTTCGAAAATCCAAAAGAGGTGGACGCGTGGTGTCTGAAGATGGTGCCCCATACAGACAACATGCACTTCAACATGAAGTATCGAAATTCCAAGACGTATCTCCTGATTTCATTCGACGAGAAAGTGAAGCGAGTGTCTACGGAGAAATTCCCAAACATCAAAATTCACTACGTCACCACCACCAACGAATTCCCAACGGGCAATCAGTACTACTTCACAATACTCTTGAACTCAGAGAAGATTTGGTTCAACATATCGCCATTTTTGGAGAGTCTAGAGCCAACGCCATACAGTTCGGAGATCAAAGAGTTGGAGCGCAAAATAGACAATGGCGAGTACCACAACATGGACGGAAGTCCACTGACAAGAAGCAAACTATGCACGAAGATCACGCTCCTGATGAACTCCTTTGTAGTCATCAAGGAGAAGATGGCAATGCAAAGATCCTTCATGGCTCCACAAACGGTATCTGTGGAGACAGCTGCTCAAGATGAAGGTCAGCCATCAACGGGGAAAAAGGTTGGTGGGTCACAAAGTAAAGGCAAGAAAAACAGGAAGCCCCCACCATCTCCAGCAACAGCACCTCAAAGCAGTCCGCTGGCATCCGGGTCAGCAAAGAGGGCAGTCGAGAGGACTTCGGAGCAGTCAGGCGTGGAGTCGGCAAGCTATCTCGAAGAAATGAATGTCGTTCCGAAAGCCCTTAAGACGGAGCGGAAGCCAAACTACAAAGATATAAGCGCTCTGTACAAGAACTTCTGGGAGAAGTACTCCACCGCGTTTATCTACGGAGTTGGTGAGAAGAAAGAGCTGCCAATTGGAAAATTGAAGGAGGCACCTGCCGAACTCAACATATGCGTGAAGGAGGACAAAATTGTTAAAGAAATGCTCCATTATCTTGTCAACATGCTGGACAAGAGTGTGAAGCAAACTCTTTGCGTCACACCAGTCTTGCCAAAAGGCAAAAGAGATCCACCTCGATGGGAGGAGGTGATGGACGGAGACTTCTACATCATCAATGGCCAGTACAACGTAGCTGCAAGCCACTTGATGATGCAAGAGGAAAGCATGGTGAACGAAGAAGTGAAGAAACACTTCAGAACCTGGAAATGCTACGTGGTTTGGTCACTCGATAAGGAGATGTTGAGGATAATCTCCGCATACTATATCGGACCAACCACTTTTAGCCCGCTACGCCATCTTGGGCAACAAATATCTTGGGAGCAAGGACTGTGTGGGTTTCCATGGGAAGACCGGCACCACCGAAAGGAGACAAAACTGGTGGACCCTCAGAACGAGGCAAAGCCCATACTGCGCTAACGCAAAAGTACAAGGTAAGCATTTTAGGGCGGACCGCCCTAAATTGCATATGCTTACAGTTTTGTACTTGCTCTCTGAGAGAGCTCCTTCTGCAGTGTAGTTTATGATAAGATCACAAGTTAATGAATCTAGTCAATCCTTGTGCAGAGTTTTGAAAAGGCAGTTAATCTCAGATTCGCCATGATTGACGTAAATAAAAGCTTCACGATCTCAAAGAAGAAGGGTGCAGACGAAAAGCTGAAGCTTACAAACGAACTGAAAATAATTTCTGCGCCCGACGACGTTTACGAGGTTTGGAGTGAAGTTATCATTAGTGCTGCACACGGGGAGCTCATCGATCCAGAGACGAAGATGAAGATCAATGAGAAGGAAAACTGGAAACAAGAAAGTTGCGCAATGAGTAGAGACTTCTTCAGGCCCCTTGGAAATCTCAGCTACGACGATATGAAGAGATTGGCGAAGCACATTCTCAATTGCTCCGGACTAAGTCACCACCACCCATATCCGAAAGTGACAATCAAACCAGTGTCCACGGTCGTACAAGACTGCTACAGCGCCAAGGAATGGGTGGAGAGAGTGAAGCGGGAGAAGAAGGTGAAAAAAGAGATTCACCTGATCTGTCCAGAACTCAACTTGTTCAATGCAAGGAATGAGCTCATTCCGGAGAACTGGCGACAGTTCAAAAGGAGCCGCTGCTTCACTAGTGCAACGATGAATCTATTGCTCGAAAGGCCAAGTGAGGCATATTTTTCGATGACCAAGCAAACCCGAGGAAGAAATAAGACAGTAGCAACCATCGATCCCAAGATAGAGGCCTTCTTCAAAGTGTTTCTGGAAAAGAAGAACCAATTTCGCATTCCTTCGTCGGTCGCACATTTGCGTCCTTACAGCATACGTTACAACACGCACGAGAACTGGCCGGTGGATGTTTGGACGCCGGAGACAGTGAGCTTGATCAATTTGGGAGTGATTGATTTTCGATCGATTCTTGGAGTGCTGGAGAAGGAGAGCTCCACGATGGAGAAGCCGTTCTTCTTGGAAGTACTAATGTCTCAGCAGCAAATGAAGGAACCTCTGCTTGAAGAAGTCAAGACCTGGTTGTTCATCGTCGAGGACGAGACTGACTTATTTCAAGTCCTTGGGTTCGTTGAGAAAAATGAGGTCTTACGCACATATAATCGGAGTTTCTCTGATTACTACCCAACGAAAAATGAGAGGCTTTATGATCTCCTAGCAAATTCGGCAAGGGCACTGAGGAAAGTATTGCTCAATTTTCTCCAAAGCAGAGACCTGCCAACGCAGGTCCGGATTGAACCGGAATTTCGAGCTCCGGATACAATCACTTATAAAAAATCTAAGAGGTACAATGAGCTACCGTTTAGAATGTATATTATGGAGCTGCGAATGGAATTCTACCTTGGGATCATCAAGAAGTTTTGCCATCCGGGGTCAAGCGTATTCTCTGTTTTTGCTGGGAGCAAATTGACATGTGCTGCACTGGTAAGTACATCGCTACAATTTAAGTCGGACTGACCTAAACTGCAAACCTGCACTTGACGCTTACTGCTTACTTGTAGTAAATGAACAATTTCTAGATCCTGGTTGCAGTTTAGGGAGGACCGTCCTAAAATGTATAGATAGTCTGGAACTCAATGATTAATTGTCATAATAGTCAACGTTATTTTCCTATCCTAGCCTGTGTTCCTTAGATGTTGTTTAGGTCGGACCATCCTAAATTGCAAGTCAGTAACTCTGAGATTCTGCATGTTGTGTTTGGTTGTAGATGAGCTGGGTAGATGTTTTCGCTGCTGTCCCGGATTGCGAAACAGACATCTGGCAAAATATTGCCACGGTCGGTTTATCGTTGGACAAGGATGACTTCCTCGACTCCTCATATGCTATTGACGAAGACATTGTATCGACTCAACGTGAGTTACAGTCCAACCCTGATTCGACCAGACCAAAGGGGCGCTCGGAGACTGCTGCCTCGCTTGGCCAAAACTGGGGGAAGAGGCGCATGGAGGAAGACGTCGAGGAAGATGAAAATGAGGAGGAAGAGGATGACTTCGACGTAGAAGACATTGCGGTGGATTACGACGTGTTTGACGAAATCACCACGCTAGGTGCTCGTGCATCGCAGACCAATTTAGGGTCGTCAAGCTCAACAGGGCTGCAGAACACGGCAATTCAACCTGTGGATGCTGAAACTCCGATTTCCAAAACTCCGGTTTCCAGAACTAGGCCTACTAAGAAAAAGAAGGTGGACCATATGCAAGCCTTGTCGATGTCGCTGGCGGTGGTCTTGAAGCAGCAAGAGGAAATCAGGCGCGAACAAAAGAAAGACCGGGAGGAAAATTTAGAGTTCCAAAAGGAATCAACTAAAAACTTTGCGGGTCTAGCGCAAGCCTTCCTAGAGGAACAAAGGTTGAATAGGGAGGAGCGTGAGCATAATCGGGTAATGTGGCAAGCGTACTTGGATAGAAATCAAGCCCAGCCTGTTGCCACGCTTCCACCACCAACAGCTTCGCAGCAGCTCTTCATCGGAAACAACCCATCAGGATCCAATGATAGTGTTGTCTCCGTTCCACAGAGGGATGCTGCTGCGCCTTCGCCTCTTCCACCGGGGCCTCCGGATTTTATCCCTCCGCCTATTCCTGTGAGAGAAACACGTGGAGGTCAGAGTTCTTCATTGCCCAAGAACGTCACATCGACCTTGGAGGGCGCACAAGCTGCAAGCGAGGGGATATCCAAGGGAGATCAGCAGTGTGATAGTGGGCAGAACTTGTCTGTGGATCCAGAAGGGGTAGTGCCCGGGAGTACCACCGACCGCGCCAATGATCCACCAACAGGTTGTACCAAGTAATCACTCGATGTCATTTGTTGTAGCTCGACTCGAGCTGATGTGTATTCTAGAGCTGCATTTGTAGATATAGTGTACATAGTTTTTTTATGGACACGGAAACTTCTAGTGGACTGAACCATGGAGTTCCAAATTTTGTAATCAATTTTTATTTTAACACTCATTTGTTGAGGCTATAATATATCGTTGTCTTACACAACATTCTATCTTAATTCTTCTATTGCAGGGCTTCAGAATGCTTTCAATGTTTGTACAACTCGCGCTTCTTCTGTAGCACCATCAATTCCTATGTTGGAAAATGAGTTTGTTGCCCTTGATGAAATGTCGGTGCTAGGACCTCCTCAAAGTGAATCGAAGAAGGTAGTTACGACTGACATTCAACCTGAGGCTGAACCTGTTCCTGCTGAGTCCTCTTAGCAGCAAGTATGTTCATTTCCCTATTGTCCACGGGTTCTGGAATTCGTATCATTGTAGTGTCGACAAGAAGAGGAGGTGCAGAATGTTAATTGTCTTCACTCTATTCCTTTTGACAGTAGGAATCCGGTCCTCCATGTCGTCGTGAAGGGACTTTGGAGGGCGTCGTTCGTCCATTCAGGTCCAGGGTGGCGAACAAGTGGATCAATGTTGTTCTGGACCTAAATGGCATTCTATGTGTCTGCGAAGATTAGAAGTCCAAGGGATTGTCGCACAAAAAATTGAGAGACTTCTCGCAGCCGCACTCCGCAACTGAGCCCGCGCTAGTCGGACCCAAGGCTGTGTGGGTGCGGCCTCATTACTCTAATTTCCTTACAGAGCTTCAAAAATTTGCAACAGTTTCAATGTGGAGTTCTATGAAGAAGTCTACCACTGAACTGATTTATCAATATCTTTTCCGAGACGGACTGCTGCCTTCACAAATACTTGGGTAGGACTCCTGCCAAACACTAAAACAAAGAGATAGATCGGGAAGGTTGACCTATTTCAAAGTACCAAGAACAGACAAGGACTTATTCCTCAAAAATCTAGACCGGTTATTTAAAGATAGAAGAGGAAGCTTCTCGTCTGACAATACTGTCATTGTAGATGACAGTCCTGTAAAGCATATAATGAATAGGCCTCATAATGTCATACTGCCTGATTCGTGGAGTTATAGAGGGAATAGTCCGCGAGACTCCTTTCTTTTCGATGTTTTGCTTCCTTGGTTTCAACGTTTACACATAGCTCGAGACCAAGGTTTGAAGGCATTCAAGGAAAATGGTCCTGGAAGAATTGGGCGACGAATGCTTTGCGACGAAAGGAACCGCAAGGAGTACGAAGTGCTAATGGAAGTAATTCGCGCTTCCTCTAGTTTGAGTTAGGTCATGGTCTATGGTTTCCTAGGGAAGTGTAGTTCAAGTGCAAGACTGGCGCATTTTAGCTCGGTCTGCCTTAAATTGTATATACTTATTTTTTAATTGATATTGGTAGACTAGTGGATTGAATGAATCCATTCAGAACGTTTAAGCGATATCAATTTTGTGTGTGATATGTTTGAATTGGTTTGTTCTAGTATGTTGTGTGATCCACTTCATTTGTTTCAACTTGTGCAGTTTAGGTCGGTCCGACCTAAACAGCACATGCTTGGCTTATATACATGTCAAAGTTCTTTTGAGCTTTTTGCTGGGTGTTGTCTTTTATTTTAGTTCTTATATTGTTAGGTCTGTGTATTGCGCGGCAGTGTTTTCTCAATTTGAATTATGTTCTTCTTCAATCTGTGGCTTTCTTTGCTTGATAGATGATGAGAACTTTGGAGGCCCATGTTCCGAAAGGTGGATTCGCTTGTGCAGCTTCTGCTGACTCCATCTTAGACTATGGGCAATACATCATTCTCAGCACTGGAAATTTACTGTATTCGGCTACTACTGCAAATTCCACCATGGATTTCTCGACGAAGCCTATTGAGGACAACGTGGTCGATAGTCCTCCGAGTGGTAGGACGCGTCCGCGGCTTTCTTGCTCCCCGTCGCCGCTGCGATCCGTTGGCCAACGTGCTTTGCCATCTACTTCTTATCAAATGACTCAAAGAAAGCTTTACGGGGAGGAAGGTTGTCCAGGCATTGGAACAAATGTAACTTTAGGCATTCCAAGTGAGATTTGCCAAGTGTGTCCAGATATTGCTTCCTCTCTTCCCCACCTTCCTCCACTAACAGAAGTTGTCCAAACGAAGTGATCTCGGAGCTCTTCCATGTATATTGCAGAGGCGACCACATCGGAGGTTCCACTACCTCCAATTCATAGACGCAGATACTTGAATGTTCCAAAACGTCAACGCTCAAGTCTTAGTGGAGAGTCCCGACTAGAAGGGAGCCGTCGTTTGTGGGATGCTACGGAAGAAAGGTCCTTGGAGAAGCAAAGGTGGGACATCATTCGAGAGCGGTCTGCAATTTGTACTGGGTACAATAGAGGACCGGAAATATTGAAGGCATATGAGAAATTGAAGAGTATGTCACAGTAGTAAAGCACATTATGCTTATTACGGAGCATGAGCTACATCATCCGATACAATGTAGATGTACAGTTGAACATCAACAATTGTTGACCATGATAACATTTTGGGTTCCTTATAAAAAGCTACTATAAAGTCTAGAATCCAAATGTAATTTTGGGTTCTTTATAAAAGGCTATTGTAAAGTCTAGAATCCAAAGTGTCATTCCATAGTGTACACACTATTACTTGTATATTTGATGGATATTATTGGTAAATTCCATTCTTCTCATAATGGACTTGTAATATTTACACTCTTTTCTAATGATGCATTGCTTTTCTCTCTCCGTATAGAACAAAATCACCTATGTTTAAAGAAAACTATGTATTTAGAACCTCTCATTTTCTTAGAAAACTCTCATTTTAATGAATATAGTGTTCTAGGACCGGAAACTACCTTCCGCCGTGCACGCTTACAATACTTCGGAGAAAACGACCACGGGGAGGAGTCCATTCTTCTTGGTGTTTGGACAGGCGGCGTTGCACAAGATTGAGATGGAAGTAGAGACACATCGGGTCATGGCAGCAAGAGGAGGAGTTCAAGACCGGAATCTACAGATCCGGTTGTTGGCGATCGAGGATTTGGAGGAAGCTCGGTCGAAAGCCTTGGAAAGAACTATAGTAGTTCAATCCAAACGCAAAGATGATTTCGATGCAAGGTTATCCAAGAGTCATGGAGTCGAGGAGGAGGATTTGTGTTGTTATACGATAATCGACATGAAGACTTTCCGGATAAGTTGCATACCAGATGGATGGGTCCATATAAGGTAAACAAAATTTAACCCAATGGGTCACTCCAACTGGAAGATCTAGGAGGAATCGAAATAGATACCAGAGTCAATGGATCTAGGGTGAAGAAATACAATCTAGAATCATTTTCTGACCCAGATTCAAAATAGGTAAATTTCAAACTTCACCGAGGTCTAAAACTAGATTTCAGTGTGTTCACGAGGACGCTCACAAGTGAAAATGGGGTAATGTGGGAGCACGGAAATCCAGTCTTTAGGTTTAGAAGGGAAATAAGGGGAATAGAGCTCTTTTTACTCCCTATTTTTTGTTTTTCTTTAGAAAAGTAGACCGTAAGTAGTTAGGGACCGGATACCGGAATAGGGTTACTTTAGAATAGATAATAGTGTTAACAGAAGTAACTGGAAACCGGAAACCGAAAGTCCGAAAACGGCATAGATAGGTCAGGAGTAGGTCAGAATGAGTTTTATTAGAAACCAGAAACCAGAAGAGAGTGGGAGTAGGGACCGGAAACGGAACTGGAATTCGCACCAGCACCCCTTCCGGTCACTGAAGAAGAAGTAAAGGTGAAGGACAAGATGGAGGACGTGCCAAGCTCTTCCATCCGATCAGAGCCTAAAGGAAAAATGACTTCCCTACTGGGGGAAGTAACGAACGTTGCTCTTAATGCAGCGCGAGTAGTAGAAGCTGCTGAGGAAGAGAAGACCGGAGAAGTGGAGACAACAAACAAGGCGAGGGAACTATCGGAAGAGGTGAAGGCTACAGTTGAAGAGAAGACGAGGTCTGGACCGGAACCGTCCGAGAAGAAGAACGTGCCCAAACTAGAGCTGAGTACCAAGTTTATCGACCTCAGTGAATTATCTCCAATCTCTCCGCCTCCTCTTGCAAAGACACAGAAGGTATTTCCCTCCATCCTACTCAACTTAGCTTTGGAAAGTGAAACTGGGTCAATGGAGGAAAGGAAGACCGGATCACAGGGGCAAGGATCCGGGAAGAGCAGACCAATTGAGGAAACCACTCCTCAGAGTGCTAGGGCCAATATTCCGCCCACACCAACCACGCAGAAGAAGAAGCCTCCAATTATAACACATAAGAAGAGGACGATTCTAGAGGACGATGACGAGGAGGAAGAGGATGAAGAATCCGGTACTAAGGAGGACTCAGAGCCGTATTCTGACCCGGATCAAGCACTGGCAGAGACTCGGGCAACCAAGGCTACAGCATCCAAGAAGAAGAAGCTTGCCGCTCGGGGTAAGGTACGCCAGGGATAGAAGACCGGAACCGGAAAGAAGCCGGCCGTGAAGAAGTTAAAAACTTAGAAAGGTACGTAGGGTAAATTTATGAAGATAGGGTAGTGAAAATCTGAGGTTTTGGGATAGTTGTACATAATTAGGAAAATTACTTTTTTGAATGACACGACCACTAGTAGTTGAAAAGTGATCGGGTCCGTAATTATAGGATCTGAGATCCACTTTTAGCGGAAGTAGTGGGAGTTTGAGTGAAAGTCAACAAGGTTAGAAATTAGTAAGGGAATGAAACGTGTTGAGCCTTGATTGGCTGGAGCGTTACTTTTAGGTTAGGATTTTGAGGGAGTAGTTTAGTATTTAAATCCGGGACTTCTTTGGTTTCGGTGTGCATCTTTATCTTACTTTCTTATATTCATGAGTACCTGGGAGTTCGCTCTTGGCGTGATTGAAAGAAATCATAGTTGTGTGTACTTGACACTTGTCCGTGTTTTGGAAGTCCAGACTGGAAAGTAAGCATAAGTGGATATAAGGTGTACCCGGATGCTGAGTTTATCCGGTCCAGTATTGAATTAGTGTGTGTGGGCAGAGACAGAAGGGATCTCTAGTGTGGACTAGGAATGGACTCGGAAGGAGTACGGATTGAGGACCACTCTCCGGAAAGAGTAAGGGTTAGCACGCCTCCGCAGCGCTCGTTTCTCCTTATTGTCCCCGCTAGTTTAGACCGGATTTAGGACTAACTCAGTAGGCTGTCGTTGTAGCGTTGGTTAGGAGGAATTAGACCGACTTGCGTGACCTGCTGGACACGATTGCGTTTCCTTTCTAGTTGTGAGGACGGTCTGTTTTCTCATTTGTAGGATTTGAAAGTTTATTTTTGAAAGTTTGATCACATAGTGAAACTTCTAACACTTTAAAAAGGAAGGGTAGGAGTTAAGCTTCCTTCCTAAAGCCCAATTAAGCAGATCCCTCGTCGAGAGGTTAAAATCCACATGGTTACAACTAGAGATCTAGACCGGATGTGAATACTAGAGGTTAAGGTTAAATCTGTGGAAACGCGGGTTCCGGTTCCGGTCTGAAAAACGTAAATACATGTAACTACCAAAGGTATGTGAATAGAAGTGTTGGGAGAGTTACAGGGTAGTGTAAAGCCGTGGGGTAGTAAACTAACCAATTAAAGAGTCTGTGTGATAAACCAGTGGGTGTTAGACAGAAATCGATCCGGTCAGTGTTATTAGATCGGGAAGATCCGGTCTATAGTATATTGGTAATTGTTGGATCGGAGGGATCCGGTCGTGTTTGTCCAAGGAAACAAGGAGGCCAAGTGGAAGTTCCGGTCTATTGTTTCGCTTGGGGTTTTGTATTTGTGTGTGTTTCGTGACCATCACTCTACCATTTTCCGGTAATTGTGAACCTAGGAAATTCGATCTTCGTGGGAATGATACTCGAGTCACTTTAGGGCCTCTTTTAAGAAATATTGAGCTTTAGAGAAGGATTTTTGCTTTCCTGTGCTACGACAAGAGGGTTCGCCGCTTGCTTTTGAAAGTGGTAGGCCCACCATTCCTTCCATGACTTATAGTGGCTGAAGACCCACTCTCCTGTCCGCTAATCCCCTAATTTACCCGGATCCGGTTTGGTCCTTTACAGCAATCCGGATGGCAATCCGGATTACAGGTCACACAAAGACCCCCCGTACGATCCTCTCATACTACAACGACGTTGATGCTGAATCTGTTCTATACGAAGTTAGTTGGCTACAAGTGCACCCATCCGTTCCAATCTCTACAAAGCTCTTCCGTTTACCAACAATGGTGGCAAGACCTCACAGGAGTCAGGACACTCAACCGGGTTTTTCACCCAAGAATTCTAGCGCAGCTAAGGAATCCCTCCCTATTTGCCTAGCCTAATCAACGGCTTTCTCACCCGAAATGCAAAACTTCTGCAGATGCTGAGGATCTGGAATCCACTCCTAACTCTTCATATCTTACTCACATGCACTTAGAATGGAAAGACAACATCAAAGGGAGAACTCAGCCAACACACCCGTACATACCCTCTTACTTCAACTCTGTACACTCCTGCGAACACTCGGGAAAAACACACAAAGCTAGATTAATGGAAGGTACGCAAGGAAATGCCAAAAGAACTCTCCCAATCTTTAGCTCAGAGACTGTTTTATATACAAAAAACAAAAGCAAAAAGTGAATACACGATTTCCGCCTCGTAAGGTGTTGACAATCCGGTCCTACCTAATCCTAACCGGATTCTATTCCGGATCCTACTTCTAACTCCTACTTCTAAAAAAAACTTCCTATTCTGCCTCACTTACTCGAGACCCGATGGTAGGACTCTCAGCAGGTCTCTCCAACTACTCGAACACCTAAATTAGATTCCGGTTCTGTTCCCCATCTGGAGGTGGAACCAAGTGATCTCTATCAGATTCCGGGGAGTCTAAGTCGATCAGCTGCGGTCCGGTCTTGGGCGTCTTCTCTTGTGCCCTGCTCGACTGGGGCGTCTTCCCCGATTCTTGAGCTGCCACTTCCGGAAATAAGTCTGGAAGTGAAAGTTCAGAGAGCTGGACCGGAATCTCTGTCAACTTCCGGCTGCTCTCTACGATCCTTTCCGCTGACTTCCGTGCCTTGGACAGGAGCTTCTTTATCTACTCCTCAAAATCGGTGAAGATGTGCACCACCCTTATTCCGGATATCTTCTTTTCCTTGTGCACCTCCTCTTCGAACAGGCGCGCCTTGGTGACTGCCGCTCCGGGTTCTCCGAGCACGTCTTTCACCTCCTCGGCCAGCTTCTTCATTTCTCCCGCCATTTCCCTTGTTGCGTTGGCGTTTTCGAGCAAGGCAAAAAGCTCGGCTTTGAGGGTATCAACCTTATCATGCATTCGCTTGCCTTTCGCCTTCATCTTCCGAAGCTCATCCGGATTGATGATACTCTCAGCTACCCGGAGTGGCAGTTGACTGTCCGGTTCCGCTCCAACCAAGTGCGTGATCTCCTCAATCGTCTGTTTCTTGATTTCCCAATCCGCCCGGATTCCGTAGAGGATTCCGACTAACTCGTCGAACGGATCTCCGGTTCCCAATCCGGATGGCATATCCGGTCCGGTTGGAGCCTCCCTCTTGTGCGGCTAGGTTTGGACCGGAGGCGTTCCTCGATTTCTAGGTGGCGTGGTCTTCTGCCTCTTGGAGATGAACTGCGGATCCTCCTCTTCCTCTTCTTCTTCTTCCTCCTCCTCGGTTTTGTTCCCGGAATCCGCTTCCGGGTTGGACTCAGATTCACCATACTTCATGGTCCGCTCTTGGGCCTTCCAAACCTTCGTCTCCACTTCCGTCAGCAGTTCTTCTTGTCGGTAGAGGTGGTACACGTAAGGGTACAGTGGAGTGGCCCTACTCTTCCCTACTCTTGCAACGAGCTGGGACACTAGATCGAAGAAGATCCGACCCTAGTCTACTCTCCGGTCTCCGCGTAGCGCTCTGAAGATTGTGTTACCCAAGGTGATGGACACCTTAGTGGGCTTTTCTGGATGTAGGACCAGAACAAGGAACTACAGCAAGCGACGCTCCCGGTCATCGATACAGTCCTCTACCGCGTAGCCATCCTTCGGATTCACGGCACTTCCGAACTTGCCTTGGATGAAATCATCCTTCCGACTGGCAAGCCCGAGTCCTCCCGTTCGGAATCCATAGATGGCCCGCCACAACTCCTCGGTCCACTGGACCGGATTCCCTCTCAGGGTATTATCGAATTCATTCGATAAGCCACCCATGAGCTCTCTAATCATCCTCTCATCCTTGAAACCCCAAGGTTTCAAGGCTAATCCCTAACAATCCATGGATGCTAAGTCATCCATGAGTTCTCTCTTTTCCGGTTCCTTGGTCAGCATGACCGGAACCACTTTCCTTAATTTCACTTCGCTCGGGGGTGGGGTGCTAGAGCCCAATCTCCTCCGCTTTAGTAGCGGCATGAGGGCGGTCCTACCCGGATTCACTCTCTCCTGTCCTAACAAGGGAGCGCTCACACTTTGGTCTTCCACTCCACCTGCAAAACAATCCCCTTTGCGTGCTCACACTCTCAGCCTCTCGTTGTTCCGTATCCGCTCGCGCTCAAACCTCACCTACTCGCACCCGGAGGCGATTTCTTCGCCTCACCCGTCACCTTCCTTACTCACTACCGGACTCTCCCACGCTCTTAGTCTCTCGCTACCGTAACGGAAAGGATCAGGCGCTAAGACAGGAAACAACAACACGAAGATATCGTGAAAATCAGAGACCTGAAAATGGGCAGGGTCAGGCCTTATATAGTCCCGACGCCCTGAACTGGTCATTATGACAAGTCGGACATCCGGTCCGGTCCTTGTCATCCGGTCAAGGAGAATCCAGTTGGAAATCCAATCCGGTCCGCTTCTACCTAGAACCGGATTAGTTCCGTAAGGTTCTCTTCTAACTATTTTTTATTTATCTCCCTCCTTTTAACTGGATTCGGATACCTATTTCTAATTTTCGTTCCACTCAAAAAGGTAAACGGACAAAATAAAAAATATGAATTGTCAAACTCATCAACATGCACTTGCCTATACACATCCATTTTCATGTAGGCCCTGTGCTTGAACGTGGAGTTGCGATACATGCATTCACGAAAGGCTCGAATCTTATCCCTAGGAAATGGCTGAACATAGTTGCGACTACAACATATTTTAGTAGACATTGCATGGATGGAATCTTGAGTAAGCAGCTCCTTCGATTTCAAATTTGCCTCGCGGGGCGCATTTCGGACCATACTTGTATATGGTCTCGAAGACGTCGAAGAGGGCGGATTCAAGAAAGCTTGTTGGAGACAATTGAATTTGTCCCTAGCCTCATGGTCTCTAAAGCTAGCTCCACGATATTGGACAAGATGAATAGGCCAAGCCAACAATGAGCACACTTGTTCCTCTGGTAGGTCCTCTTTGCTATGCGTTTTGGAGATGTGGATCGCCACGTGGGTGTCACCAAGAGGGCCATTGGCACCCAAAACGAGGTCAGAGTTTACACTATGACAGACACCTTCACCCACAAGCACTCCAGCCTCATTGTACAAGGTGACAACTCGAGTATTCCAAAGCCGACGCAGTAGACCTTCGCATTCTAGGACCCCAACATTCATTGCTTCGACATTCTGAAATTCGTCTTCTGAAGATGCCATGAAATCCTCTTCATCATGTCTGAATTCACTGGATTCAGAACCTGATGACACATCCATGTCATCAGGGTCATCTATAGTATCCATGGATACCTGTAAAAATGAAATGTGAAACATGGTAAGTGAATTGAAGCATAGATCATGCAATTTCATTCATGTTTAGGTCGAACCGACCTGAATGATCAAATGTTATAGCTACATCTATGACACCAACGAACCTATTTGTTGAAGCCTAGGTTTCAACTGCAATTGACATCATTCATTAAAATTCCTTATAAATTCAGATATATGTAAACTATGTTTTCAGGTCGAATCGACCTGAAGTGTCTGACCCCTGCCTTGTATAATTTTCGATAGTCGAATGTATAAGCGTAAGTGTGACAACTCATATTTTTGATTTTTCTTTGTTTACTTTTTTTTAAGTGGAACGGAAATTAGAAATACAGATCCGGATCCATCAAAAAGGAGAAAGATGAATAAAAAATGGTCACTTACAAGGTTAATCCGGTTTTAGGTAGAAGCGGATCGGATTATATTCCCAACCGGATTCTCCTTAACCGGATTAGAGGGAACCGGACCGGATATCCGACCGGTCATAAAGACAGTCCAGGGAGTCAGGACTATATAAAGCCTGACCCTGCTCATTTTCGGGTCTCTGACTTTTCACGTGTTGTCGTTTCCTGACTTAGCGCCTGACGCTTTTTTCGTTTACAACGGTAGGGAGGGAAAGTACAAGAGGACCCGGTAATGAGTGGGAGGAGTGAGACAGAGAGATCGCCTCCGGGCACGAGCGAGTGAGAAACAGAGTGAGAGCGGATACGGAACCGTGAGAGATTGAGAGTGTGGACGCGCCAAGAGATTGGTTTGCAGGTAGAGCGGAACATCAGAGTGTGAGCGCTCTCTTTTAGGACCGTAGAGAGTGAAACCGGGTCGAGCTAACCTCATGCCGCGGTTGAAACGGAAGAGACCAGGCTCTAGCACCCCGCCTCCGAGTGAAGTAAGGCTGAGAAAAGTGGTTCCGGTCATGCCGACCAAGGATCCGGAAAAGGGAGAGCTCAGGGAGGACTTAGCGTCGATGGGTTGTCAAGGTTTATCTTTGAAACCTTGGGGTTTCAAAGATGAGAGGATGATTAGGGAAATCTTGAGTGGCGTATCGAATCAATTCGATAACACACTAAGAGGGAATCCGGTCCAATGGACCGAGGCTTTGTGGCGGGACGTGTACGAGTTCCAACCGGGAGGACTCGGACTTGCCAACCGGAAGGATGACTTTATCCAGGGCAAGTTCGGAAGCGTTGTAAACCCGAAGGACGGCTACGCGGTAGAGGATTGCCTCGATGACCGGGAGCGTCGCTTGCTCTAGTTCCTCGTTCCGGTTTTGCATCCGGAAAAACCCACCAAGTTGACCATCACCCTGGCTAATACGATCTTCGAAGCACTGAGCGGAACCCGGAAAGTAGACTGGGGCCGGATCTTCTTTGATCTGGTATCCCAGCTTACTACAAGAGTGGAGAAAAGTAGGGCTACCCCACTGTGCCCTTATGTTTACCACCTCTATCAGCAACAGGAACTGCTGACGGAAGTGGAGCTGAAGGTGTGGAAGGCCCAGGAGCGGACTATGAAGTACGGTGAATCGGAGTCTGACCAAGAAGCGGATTCTGGAAACGAAACCGAGGAGGAGGACGAAGAAGAAGAAGAAGAAGAAGAGGAAGAGGAGGAACCGCATGTCCCTTCCAAAAGGTAGAAGACCACGCTGATCCGGAATCGAAGGACGCCTCCGGTTCAACCTCATCCGCGCAAAGGGGAGACTCCACCCGGACCGGATGTGGCATCCGGATCAGGATCCGGAGATCCGTTTGACGCATTGATCGGGATCCTCTACGGAATCCGGGCAGATTGGGAGGTTAAGAAACGGACGCTCGGGAAGATTGCGGAGTTAATTGGAGCGGAACCGGACAGTCAGTTGCCACAGCGGGTAGTTGAGTGTGTCATCAATCTGGAGGAGCTCCGGAAGATGAAGGAGGAAAGCAAGCGGCAACATGATGAGGTGGACACCCTCAAGGCCAAACTTTTCGCCTTGCTCGAAAATGCCAACGCAACAAGGGAAATGGCGGGAGAAATGAAGAAGTTGGCCGAGGAGGTGAAAGACGTGCTCGGAGAACCCAAAGCGGCAGTCACCAAGGCGCGCCTGTTCGAAGAGGAGGTGCACAAGGACAAGAAGATATCCGAAACCAGGGTGGTGCACATCCTCACTGATTTTGAGGAGCAGATAGAGAAGCTCCTGTCCAAGGCACGGGAGTCAGCGGACCGGATCGTGGAGAGCAGCCAGAAATTGACGGAGATTCCGATCCAGCTCTTTGAGATTTCACTTCCGGACTTGTTTCTGGACGAGACAGCTCAGGAACCGGGAAAAGACAAGACGCCTCAATCAAGTAGGGCACAGAAGAAGACGCCCTCGATTGGACCGCAGCCGATCGACTTAGACTCCCCGGAAACTGAGGAACAACCGGCTCCACCTACGGGTGGGGAACGGAACCGGAATCTAACGGACGTATTTGAGCAGTTGGAGAGACCGGACGAGAGCCCTACCATTGGGTCCCGAGTATATGAGACGGAATAGGAAGTATTGTACAAATAGGAATTAGAAATCGGACTTATAGAATATAAACCGGAATAGAATCCGGTTAGGATAAGGTAGGACCGGGTTGTCAGCGCCTTCAGAGTCGGAAATCATGTATTCACTTTTTGCTTTTTGCTTTTTGTATATAATACAGTCTCTAAGCTGGAGACTGGGAGAGTTCTTTTGGCATTTCCTTGTGTACTTTCCATTGACTTTATTTTGTGTATTCCTCCCGAGCGTTGGCAAGAGTGTACAGAGTTGAAGTAAGGTGGTGTGCACGGATGTGTGGGTAGAGTTCTCCCTTTGATGGATGTTTCCGGTTCTAAGTACATCTGAGTAGGTCATGAAGAGCTAGAAGTGGATTCCAGTGCCTCAGCATCTACAGAAGTTTAGTATTCCGGGTAAGAAAGCCGTTGATTAGGCTAGGCGGATAGGGAGGGATTCCTTAGCTGCGCTAGAACTCCTGGGTGGGAAATCCGGTCGAGTGTCCTGACTCCTGTGAGGTCTTACCCCCGTTGTGGGTAAAACGGAAGAACTTTTGTAGTTGATGGAATGGACGGGTGCACTTGTAGCCACCGAAATTAGTACGGAACGGATCAGCGTCAAAATCGTTGTAGTATGAGAGGATCGTACGGGGGGGCTTTGTGTGATCTGTGATCCAGATTGCTATCCGGATTGCTGTGAAGGACCAAACCGGATCCGTGTTAGTTAGAAGATCAATGAATAGGAAAGTGGGTCTTCAGCCACTATAAGTCACGGAAGGAGTGGTGGGCCTACCACTTTCAAAAGCAAGCGGCGAACCCTCTAATGGTAAAACAGAGGCAAAACTAAACCGGGTTTAGGAAGGGTGGACCGGAACAAATCCGCTCCGTAGACACTTAGGACCGGAAATAGAATGGTTCAGAATTGAGAAGTTAGCCAGAGACCGTGGAACTAGTAAAACCGGAAATAGGATACGGTCCAGTCTTAGTCTTCCGGTTGGGTTGTGGACGTTCCGGTTTTCCGAGGTATAACCGGAAAGTAGAATTGAAGGGTTTTATTAGGTTTATCTCCTTAATAGAGTTAGCTACTTCACAGGATCTCGTGGGTTCGATCTTTAGGGTCATTTTGTTATGCTCTAGGGTGATTTTGAGGGTATAACAGGGAATTTGCTTACTCTGTGCTACGACAGTAAGAAAACTAAGTACAATCCCGAACTTCAGCTCGGATCGACTTGAAGTGTCCCTTGTACTCTGAGAGTGAATGAACCCATCTTCATCTGTTCAATTCGACGGGAATTTCCAATCTTATTCCTATAAAAATCTCAAACTTCTCTAACTGAGGTCTGTGTTGGGAATACCCACACTTCAGGTCGAACCGACCTGAAATGAGGACACGTAGTGAGCCAAATCCCATCTACACACTATTATCATTACGTACAGAATTCTTGGTGACCAAATCTGTGAATATCGGGAATGTCAGAAGGACATCTACGAGATTTTCACTTGAACGAAATTACAATTATAGATACGGTTTAGGTCGACTCGATCTGAAATGCCATGTATATCATTTCATTAACATATTCGATGACAGAACTATTCAATCTACCTAGGATAAGTTTTAGATTACTATAATTACTATCATATGCGTCAGTTTAGGTCGAGTCGACTTGAAGTACATGAACAAATTATTAATGTAGACAACCTCACATTCAGGTCGACTCGACCTGAAGTGCATTAACAAATTATTCATGTACCATAGTTTGTATTCAGGTCGACTCGACCTAAACAGTTCCGGATTTCTCAGACACTGTGCTGGCAGTCTCGTAGTAACCGTGATCTCGCATTCCGGGTTTCTCGGCAAGATAATTGGGCACTGCACTCTCAGAATTCTACAACTCAGGTGTCGAGAACTGAACATTGAATATGGACCTTGTCACTAAAAATTGAGGAGGTCCAGAACTCATAATCATGCAACTCAATTTTCGGTAATAAACATTGGAAACACACGCACTCTGCCAACTTCAGCAACTAGGAACTCGACAATAGATTGTAGCGCTGAAAGAAACATTATACACACTCACAAAACTACTATGTGCTTACAAAGTAACTATGTGCAATCCATTGAATGAAAATGTTTGAAAATGTTGAAGGCTTTTAACCTAAGGACATACGAATGGCAACAAGCGCGTTCACCGAGATCCTTGAAGCGCAATACTCCGACATCCTAGATAGTACAAGTACAGAAGTTGATAGAGTTCAGTAATGACATGAGAGAAGTAAAATCTCGCATGAACGTCCATGCATTCGCAACGGAGAAGGAGAGTACCCTAATGCGCGTGGACGCAACGACATTCAAAACAATTTTGGCGGCAATGTGTAGGCACGAATGGGAAGGTGGCAGTAGTAGGAAGGAATTTGAAAATCCCGAATTCCTTCCGCAAATTCCTTTAGGTTTTGATTCCCGCCTAGACTGTTCATGACAGAAATAGCCACTGACAGCTATTAAGTACTTATGAGGTTGCTTTCTTGCAGCGTTAAGCACTAATTTCTAGATTCTATTTCTAATAGAATCTAGGCAAGAAGTCTTCATTGTCTTTTTTTCTTTTGCAATTCCTGGAGTCAATTTGATTTTGGTGAAGTTAGGGTCTGTTTGTAAATTTAGACAAACACAACCTTTTGCACCACCCAATTGTTTGCATGTGATTTTATCAATAAGGGTTTTACGGTTTAGGGTTTAGGGTCTTTAGGGTTTAGGGTTTGCGGTTTAGGTATTTCTGTAGTTTACTAAATCATTTGATATCATGTTTTTGAAACATTGAACAAATTATTAATTTAGAAGTGAATTCAAGGTTTTTGTACACAGGAATTATACTGCATGCACTTTCAATTTCTTTTTGCAATGTTTGCAAAATTAATTTTTCCATGAATCCTAATTATTTCGAAGATTTGCAACTTATGTGTTATGTTTTCAGACATGCTTCCACGTCAAACCGATATAATTTATTGGTTTGGTTTCTATTAAATACAGCATGATTTCTAGAGTCTTTTTATTTAAACCCATTTCACTTGAAAAAGTGTGGGGATGCAATAGGTTCCTCTTAAACTTCATTTTTCCATGAATCCTAATTATTTCGAAGATTTGCAACTTGTGTGTTATGTTTTCGGACATGCTTCCACATCAAAACCAATATAAGTTAATGGTTTGGTTTCTATTAAGTACAGCATCATTCCTAGAGTATTTGTTTTGAAATCCATTTCAGATTTTCAATTGGCAAAGTGTAGGAAAGCAATAGGGTTCTTTTAAAATAATATTTTCAATGAATCCTACCAAACGCATTCATTCTCAAAATTTCATTAGAATTTTTTCTGTATTAGACTAGCGGTTGGCGCTTGCTTTGCTACACGTTAACTATATTACTTTCATCAAATTCTTATGTGATAGAATGTAGATTAATAAAGTATTTATAATCTTTAAATGAAAATATTGACATTCTCATACAATACTTTTTGGAAATACATATATTGTGCAATAGAAAGTAATTAAAGAAAATCTTTATATCATAATTTTTTTTTTGAAATCTTTGTAAACATGAAAACATTTGCAAGGACACCACCACTTGATAAAATTTTTCACTTACAAGCAATGGTGACCAAAATTGAAGAATTGAAATGCAAATTTGTCAGATTGTAAAGACTTTGTAAATACTTTATTGTAGAATTCAAAATTGCTTTAATCTAACAAAACTTCAAATCATTTGGTAGTAAGAAAAGAAAATCATAGAATTGTGGAAGTAAAATGAAGTATGAAGCCAAGAAATATGAAGCCTCCATAATATCACTTTACCTCTGTAATATCACCTTTTTACATTGTGTGCTATTATAGGTCAAATAGCCGTTGAAACTTTATAATATCACACAGTGTAAAAAGGTGATAATACAGAAAGCCTAGTGATTTTAGTAGTATGATAGAATGCAGAGGAAGAATTTTAATAAATATTTAAATGAAAATTACTAAAATATTCATATAATTTATTTTAAAAAATAAGCATATACTAATATATTCAATAGACATTTAATGAATGATGAATGAAATACATGAAATAGTGAATATGGTAAAAAATACACATACATTAAAATGCATTAGAAATTTGATTCAATTGTTACTAACATTGGCACCCAAAAAAAGAAATTTCAAGGAAGAACTTGTAAACCTCAAAAGCTTTGTGAACAAATTGATTCAAAAGTCACAAAAGCACAAAATCATTTCTTCTATTAAGATAGGTGTTTTTGTTTTGTTTGTCACATTGAGATCTCCCGGACCGTGCGTCCCCCGGTTGCGTGCTTGGTACCGTCGGAAAGTCCTCGGCGAGGAGGGGTGCACCGACTTGGTTCCATGGTGTTTGGACTTATGGTGTGAAAGTTGTGCATTTTCAAGTTATTTTTTATTCTAGAAAATTAGAAAATTATTTTTTCTTATATTTCGGTTGTAATCTTGGTGTCGCAACCCAAATGACACCTAACAACTCTCTAGGTTCACCTCAACCCACTAATAGCGTCACTTGGTCACCAACTGCTTAACATTGCACATGCCAAGCCCCCACAGTGTTAGTCCCCATTTCCAACTCATTTGCCAAGTCCTAGTCACCGGAACTACTAGCACACATTCCCATTATAACACCGGGCATGTCACCTAGTAACATGGGGCGGAACTTCCACCTTAATGTGCAAGGACCCATGGTGGCACTACTCACCACGGTCCTAACCGCCCATGAGTGTCACCCCACTCTGTACTAGCCCATTTTATATTTGCTACTCATCCACTAGAGGTAACCGGTGTGACAACTCATATTTTTTATTTTTCTTTGTTTACCTTTTTAAGTGGAACGGAAATTAGAAATAGGGATCCGGATCCATCTAAAGGGAGAAAGATAAATAAAATATAGTCACAAGAGGACCTTACGGAACTAATCCGGTTTTAGGTAGAAGCAGATCGGATTAGATTTCCAACCGAAATGGATTTCCATCCGGATTCTCCTTGACCGGATTGGAGAGAACCAGATGTCAAGAATCGGACCGGATATCCGACCGGTCATAATGACCAGTCCAGGACGTCAGGACTATATAAAGCCTGACCCTGCCCATTTTCAGGTCTCTGGTTTTCAGGTGTTGTCGTTTCCTTCTTAGCGCCTGAGCTTTTCAGTTTACGGTGGCGAGGAGCGGAGGGTACGAGAGAGCCCGATAGTGAGTGAGAGGTGTGAGACAGAGAGATCGCCTCCGGGCGCGAGTGGAAGAGACTTGAGCGCGAGCGGATACGGAACAGTGAGAGACTGAGATTGTGAGCACGCAAGGAGGTTAGTTTGTAGGTAGAGCATAAGACCAGTGGGTGATCGCTCCTTTGTTAGGATAGTAGAGAGCGAAACCGGGTAGAGCCGCCTTCATGCCGCGGCTGAACCAGAAGAGACCAGGCTCCAGCACCCCGCCCCCGAGTGAAGTAAAGCTGAGGAAAGTGGTTCTGGTCATGCCGACCAAGGAACCGGAACAGGGAGAGCTCAAGGAGGACTTAGTGTCGATGGGTTGTTAGGGATTAGCTTTGAAACCTTGGGGTTTCAAAGATGAGAGAATGATTAGGGAAATCCTGAGTGGCGTATCGAACCAATTCAATAACACCTTGAGAGGGAATCCGATCCAGTGGATCGAGGATTTGTGGTGGGACATATACGGATTCCGGACGGCAGGACTCGGGCTTGCCAACCAAAAGGATGATTTCATGTAGGGCAAGTTCAGAAGCATCGTGAATTCGAAGGATGGCTACGCAGTGGAAGACTGTATCGATGACCGGGAGCATCGCCTGCTCTAGTTCCTTGTTCCGGTTTTGCATCCGGAAAAGCCCACTAGGGTGACCATCACCCTAGCTAACACAATCTTCGGAGCGCTGAGCGGAAACCGGAGAGTAGACTGGAACTGGATCTTTTTCGATCTGGTGTCTCAGCTTACTACAAGAGTGGGGAGAAGTAGGGCTACTCCACTGTGCCCGTATGTATACCACCTCTACCAACAACAGGAACTGCTGACGAAAGTGGAGCTGAAGGTGTGGAAGGCCCAGGAGCGGACCATGAAGTACGGTGAATCCGAGTCCGACCAAGAAGCAGATTCTGGAAACGAAACCGAGGAGGAGGAGGAAGAAGAAGAAGAGGAAGAGGAAGAACTACATTTCACCTCCAAAAGGCAGAAGACTACGCCGACCCGAAGTCGAAGAACGCCTCCGGTTCAACCCCGGCCGTCTAAGACGGATGTGCCAGTCGGACCGGATGTGCCATCCGGATCGGGAACCGGAGATCCGTTCGACGAGTTAGTCGGAATCCTTTGTGGAATCCGGGCAGATTGGGAAGTTAAGAAGCGGACGCTCGGGGAGATCGCGCAATTAATTGGAGCGGAACCGGACAATCAGTTGCCACAGCGGGTAGTTGAGTGTATCATCAATCCGGATGAGCTCCGGAAGATGAAGGAGGAAAGCAAGTGGTAGCATGATGAGGTTGACACCCTCAAAGTCGAGCTTTTCGCCTTGCTCAAGAACGCCAACGCGACAAGGGAGATGGTGGAAGAAATGAAGAAGTTGGCCGCGGAGGTGAAAGACATGTTCGGAGGACCCGGAGCCGCGATCACCAAGGCACGCCTGTTCGAGGAGGAGGTGCACAAGGAAAAGAAGATATCCGGAACAAGGGTGGTGCACATCCTCACCGATTTTGAGGAGCAGATGGAGAAGCTTCTGTCCAAGGCACGGGAGTCAACAGACCGGATCGTGGAGAGCAACCAGAAGTTGACAGAGATTCCGGTCCGGCTCTCTGAACTTTCCCTTCAGGATTTATTTCCGAAAGAGGCAGCTCAGGAACCGGGAAAGGACAAGACGCCCCAGTCAAGTAGGGCACAAAAGAAGACGCCCTCGACCGGACCACAGTCGATCGATTTAGACTCCCTAGAAACTGAGGAAGAACACCCGACTCCACCTTCGGATGGGGAACGGAACCGGAATCTAACTGAAGTGTTCGAGTAGTTGGAGAGACCTGACGAGAGTCCTACCATCGGATCTCGAGTATACGAGTAGAATAGGAAGTGTTGTAGAAATAGGAGTTATAAAGCAGGAACCGGATTGATAGATTATGAACCGGGATAGAATCCGGTTAGGATAAGGTGGGACCGGATTGTCAACACCTTCATAGGCGGAAATCGTATATTCACTTTTTGCTTTTTGTTTTTTGTATATAAAACAGTCTCTAAGGTGGAGACCGGGAGAGTTCTTTTGGGATTTCCTTGTGTACTTTACATTGACCTGGCTTTGTGTAATTTTCCCGAGTATTGGCAGGAGTGTTTGGAGTTGGAGTAAGAGGGTATGTATGGATGTATTGGTAGAGTTCTCCCTTTGATGTGTGTTTCTGGTTCGAAGTACATGTAAGTAGGTTATGAAGAGTTAGGAGTGGATTCCAATTCCTCAGCATCTACAGAAGCTTTACATTCCGGGTAAGAAAACCGTTGATTAGGCTAGGCGGATAGGGAGGGATTCCTTAGCTGCGCTAGAACTCTTGGGTGGGAAATCCGGTTGAGTGTCCTAACTCCTGTGAGGTCTTGCCACCATTGTTGATAAACGAAAGAGTTCGGTAGAAGTTGGAACGGACGGATGCACTTGAAGCCACCTAACTTCGTATAGAACAGATTCAGCATCAAGGTCGTTGTAGTATGAGAGGATCATACGGGGGTCTTTGTGTGACCTGTGATCCGGATTGCCATCCGGATTGCTGTGAAGGACCAAACTGGATCCGGGTTAGCTAGGGGATTAGCGGATAGGAGAGTGGGTCTTCAGCCACTATAAGTCACGGAAGTAGTGGTGGGCCTACTACTTTCAAAAGCAAACGGCAAACCCTCTAATGGTGAAACAGAGGCAAAACTAAACTAAATACGGAAGGGTGGACCGGAACGAATCCGCCTAGGAGGACACTAAGGACCGGAAGTTGCAGAATCCTAAGTTGGGAAGTTAGTCAATAAACTGGAAAACTAGTGAAACCGGAAGTAGGATAAAGTCTGGTCGTAGTCTTCCGGTTGATTTTGGATGTTCCGGTTTTCAGAGATGGGACCGAAAATTAGAATTTGAGGGTTAATTGGATTTAGCTCCTTGTTAGGGTTAGCTACTTTACAGAATCTCGTGGGTTTGGTCTTCAGGGTCATTTTGTTATGCTCTAGAGTGATTTTTGGGAGTATAATAAAGAAATTGCTTACTTTGTGCTGCGATAACCCGCATTCAAAACTCGAGACACATCCAAGGAGGCCTAGCGTGGAACGGAACTCCACCCAATCGATGCCACGGGACTCACACAAGTGTCCCATGGTGCCTTGAAGTGGTGGTGAAGTCACCACCACCAACCATGACTCACTCGGACTCACCAAGGCTTCAAGAGGGAGCGAGGAAGGAGACCAACCCCTCCTATAGTACTCTTTGTGGTATTCGGCAGACCCCCCCGTCCTAGGTCGAAGGAAGTCCTTGGATAACCTTGGGTTGTGGAAGACCACCCACTTCGAATCCAAATCGCCAAATTACGTCACCGTTTAGACTCCCGAACTTCCAACCGGCGTAACTTTACGCTTTGAGCTCTAAATCCAACATGCGAGCCTATTTTAGATATCTACGTGACGAGTAGATGCCGATGGATTGCTCACTCATCTCATTTGGACAAGTTCTCGCAAAGTTATGGCCCTGTAAAGATTCGGATGCACCGGGGGAGGCATCACGCCTTCACCACGGCTCTTCTTTTGGCCTTAACTTTGGACTCATGTCTTATAACCTCGTAATGCTTGTCATTCTAGGCTCCTTGTGTTCATATCTTTCCAATGATATGCCACATGCCATACTTTGTTGTGAGATTCATTGGGAACCCCTCACACCTATCCCTCAAGTGTCCCGGTGCCCCCGGGACACAATCAACTTTGAGCGGCCATAACATTTAACTCACAATTCCAAATTGCGCGTTCTTTGCGCCATTAGAAGCGTATTGTCAAGAGCTTTCCAAGCATGTATGACACTCTCATGTTCACTTCAAAATCAGGGCACTATTGCGCCCTATTTGATCGGGAGTCTCTTCATTCCCCTTATCTAGTCTATTGCAAGGCTTGGGAAGTCACCCCCAAGGTCCCCCGCTTGCGCACTAAGGTTCATTTGGTCACTCCAAGTACATAGGGGCGTGACAGTCACCCCCACCAAATAGGGTCGATGCCCTCATCGACATTACTTCTTGTCAGAAGTATTGAATTAAAATGGGTAGCCATCCCCCTCAATACTTTCATTGCGTTCTGGGTAGTTAACCCCGCAATGATCCAAGTACTCATTTATTTAGTTCAAATGGCTAAGTCTCTAAAGGTGGCACTAGATAAGCCCATGGTTTTGGCACCCTCGATGGCAAACATCCAAGGACCTAGACCTACACTAAAGGGACTTATCTACTTTGAGACTCCTCCGATTTGCCTTCTTTTGGCTCCGAGTTAGGTTCAACTAGCCTATGTTACTTACATGACTAGGAAGAACTCAAGGCTCATCAATTTCTACTTGGTTGCAACACCAAGATCCCTCTCAAACGCTTAAATTATCAAGTGATGAACTTTACAAGCCTAGAGATAGTGCCAAGTCCCGCCCGACTTGTCCTTTGAGTACTCTCCCGAGGCATGGATGATCAATCCATGTGTAGACAATGGTCCACTCCCAAAGGGCACTTTTGTAAGCTCGTGCCACTATCTTGCTCCCGCCCGAGCAAGTCCTAAGTTTGAAAGTCAAAAGGGTTTAATCCCTTGCAACTTTCAAGCCAAGGCCCCTATTTTGCAGCATTCTCAAAATTGATTTACGTATCATTCCATCCTCTTCTACTAAACCAAACATCAATGAGACTAGGACTCATCTCATAGTGCTAATGCCAATCAAGAGCTAACTCACACACAAGGAGTCATTTCCAACATTGCAACTTTATTTCAAAACAAGTACACAATAGACAAGCGCATAAATGCACTGTTTACACAAGTGTTGTGTTTCTCCCCCACTAACAAAGGTTGATGTCCTCATCAACTCCTACGCGGCTTTTTGTTGGATTGTCTACTTTGTTCAAATCGATCCACCACCTCCTTTGCATGAACCATATCTTTGGCATTCACCCAAGTTGCCTCCTTTTCATGATACCCCCGCCATTTCACTAAGTATTCCTTGCCCCTCTTTTTAGTGTTTCTACTCTTGAGAATCCCTTCCACCTCATATTCAAGGTGTTCTCCAACTAACCCAGGGAGAGGCCACAACACTTGCTTGCGTTAAAGCCTCAAGGTATCCTCATGATATGGCTTCAACAATGAAACATGAAAAGTTGGGTGCACCTTGATTTCCTGTGGCAATTCTAACTTATAAACATCCTCAAACAGCTGCTCGGCGATGACAAAGGGACATGTATACTTGGCCATGAAGTTAGGTGTTAGTCCTTTTGACGATGTGAAGTTCTTCACATTCAACCACACCTTTTGTCCCACAGCATACTCCACATGGCGTCTCCCTTTGTTCACTTGTTTGATGTATCTCTTTTGTGCTTTGTCTAAATGCAACTTGATCTTTTCAAGCATAGCTTCTCTATAGACAACAAAGTCTTCTGCAACTTGGCTTCTTTCAAACTCTGATTGCAACCCTTCGATGGCAAGGTCAGTAGGTATAAGTGGCTCCACACTATAAGCCACTTTGAATGGCGATTCTTCTGTAGCTGCATATTTGGCTTTGTTGTAACTAAACTCAGCCAAAGCCAAATACTCCGTCCAATCACTTTGGTCAGCACTCACATAGTTTCTAAGGTATTGATTCAAGACCCCATTCACCCTCTCTACTTGCCCATCTATTTCAGGATGAAACGTTGTGCTAAATGAAAGCTTGGTCTTTGTTTTCCTAAACAAGTGCCTCCAAAATGCACTTGTGAATTTAAGATCTCTATCAAAGACAATCACCCTAGGCAATCCACTATGCCTCCACCAAGTGTTGAAAAAGAGTGTGGCTATTTGAAATGCAGTTGCCACTCTTGTTGTTGGCGCCATCCTGGCCAATTTGCTAAACCGATCTACCACCACAAAGATGGCATGAAACCCGTATGACTCCGGTAAGCTAGTGATGAATTCTATGGAAATACATTCCCATGGACCATTTGGAATGGGCAAAGGCTTAAGTAATTCAACTTGTTTTTGATATGAAGCTCGGTTGGCTTGACAAGTGACATAAGTTTTTACATAATGTGCAATGTCTTCTTTCATCCCAGACCAATAGAACCTTTTAGCCACAAAACTTATGGTGGCTTTCTCACCTCGATGGCCCGCAAGAGGCTTGTCATGCTCCTTTTTCAAGACTTGCAACCTCAACATACCCTTGGGGACATACACCCTACCTTGCTTGAATTTGATTAGGCCTTGGTGTAATCGAATCCCCTTCACTTTCTTGCCAACCCTCAAATCACTTAGGAACTTTTGAGCCTTTGGGTCTTTCATATAAGCCTCCCTTATTTTCCTAGCTAAGTCACTTTCCCCCTCATACATTAACCTTAGTATTTGAATAGAACTTGGTTTGAACTCATCCTTTCGGCTAAGGGCATCGGGCATTACATTTTCTTTGCCCGGTTTGTGAATCAAGTCCACGTTCATAAGAGCCAAGGTGTCATACCACCTCAATTGCTTGGCTGTCACTCTAGCCTGGCTCTCAAAATACTTCAACGACACATTATCGGTGAACACCTTGGTTTGATGAAGACCAAGGTAATGTTGCCATGTCTTCAAACAATGTACCACCGCAAACATTTTTTTTTCATGTGTTGGCCACTTGGTTTGAGTCCCATCCAACTTCTTGCTTTCAAAAGCAATGGTCTTCGCACCTTGCATCAACACTCTTCCAATTGTAAAATCACTTGCATCTGTGTGTACCTCAAAAGGTTGATCAAACTCAGGGAACTTCAACATTGGATGAAAATAAAGTTTGGCTTTGAGCTCCTCAAAAGCTTGCTCACATGGCTTGGACCACACAATGGCTTGGTTATTTTTCAACAAGTCAAATAAAGGTTTGGCAATTTTAGAGAAGTCTCTAATGAACCTCCTATAATAATTGGCAAGTCCAAGAAATGACCTTACACCTTTTTGGATGGTAGGTGGTTTCCACTCCTTGATTGCTTCTACCTTCTTTGTATCCGGCTTGATCCCCGATCTAGACAACATGTGGCCCAAGAAGTCAATCTCCATCAAACCAAACTCACTTTTTTCCCCATTTGCATACAACTTGTGTTTCCTAAGCCTTCCCAACACAATCTCAAGGTGTTTGGCATGCTCCTCCGCCGTCTTCGAATACACCAAGATGTCATCAATGTAGACAATGACAAATTCATCCATCTCTTGATAGAATACGGTGTTCATAAGGCTGATGAATGTTGAAGGGGCATTGCATAGACCAAAAGGCAGTACCAAAAATTCTTAGGACCCATATCGGGTCCTACATGCTGTCTTTTCAATGTCTCCAAGTGCAATTCGAATTTAGTAATAGCCTGACTTCAAATCAATGCGGTGCAACCCCGGGACAAGTGGCCCTTCTCTCCACAATTGTAACAAGTTATTTGGCTCACATCCCTTTTGGTTTTGTCACCCCCTTTGTCTATGCCCTAAACTAATCCTTCTTTTGGCCCACTTGACTTGGCTCCATCTCCACCATGCTTGCTCTTCATCCAAATATGACGCCTCAACTTATGTTTGGAGTGTTTGCTTGACTCACCTGTTGAAGGCCCATCTTTAGCCTTCTTGTTTTGGCCCTCATCATCACCAATCCTTTCCGCCAGCTTCAGCAACTCCGCACAAGTCTTTGAAAGTTGGGGCATTCTAAACAATGTACGTTCTGCCCAACTTTGCAACCCATTGAAGAAAATGATTTTCTTGGCTAGCTCATCTAGCCTTGGAAACACATTCAAGTATGCATTAAACTCCCGCACATACCCCCTAAGACTCCCTGTTTGCTTGAGTCTTATAAGTGCCACTCCATCACGAATGTCTTGGTATACTAGGGTGAAGCGGTTGCTTATGCATTCCTTGAAACTAGCCCAAGTGAAGTTGTCCACCGCCTTAGGATTTTCCCCACAAAAGTGAGTCCACCGAAGCAAAGCATGATCCTTGAGAAAGGTCACCGCAATGGTGATTTTGTCTTCTTCAAGTGCTCTTTGAGCTCCAAAGTCCAACTCCAATTCCACCAAAAAGTCCTTCACTTTGTGGGCCTTGCTAATGCTTGTGAAAGAAGATGGCATGTTGGTTTTGCACAATTTGTGAGAAGAAGAGGTAGAACCTTTCTCCTTTAGCTCTTTAATTTTACCTTGCATCACTTGAAGTGTTTTGACAAGTTCCTCAAACATGAGGTCACGTCCTTTCCATTTGCGATCACGTTGAGGTTTTCCGGGACTAGTGGCGGTGTCACCTTCCTTGGCACTAGTTTCGACATTTTCTTCCTCAATGGGAGTCAATTCCTGTGCCATTTGCTCCAAAGGACGAGAATCCCTTCCTTGAGTTTCCTTTAAGGAAGGTTCGTTAGCCTCCAAACCTTGACTACGTGTTTGGCGCCCTTGTCTTGAAGCTCCAGCTTCACCTGTCTTGGCTCTCACCATGGCTCCAAGACTCACTGCACACCAACGTAGCCCTGCTCTGATACCAAATGTTGTGATCCAAATGACACCTAATAGCTTCCAGCAGCTCCCTAGGTTCACCTCAACCCACAAACAACGTCACTTAGTCACCAACTGCCTAACACTGCACATGCCAAACACCCACAGTGTTAGTTCCTATTTTCAACTCAGTTTGTCAAGTCCTAGTCACCGAGACTACTAGCACACACTCCCATCGTGACACCGGACATGTCACTTAGTAATATGGGGCAGCACCTCCTCCTTAATGTGCAAGGACCCATGATGGCACTACTCACCATGGTCCTAACCGCCCTTGAGTATCACCCCACTCCATACTAGCCCATTTTATATTTGCTACTCATCCACTAGAGGTAACCTGTCACGTCCCTATCTACTTGGGGTGCCCAAATGATCCTTAGTGCGCAAAGGGAGACCTTGGGAGTGACTTCCCAAGCCTTGGAATAGACTAGGTAGGGAGAATGAAGAGACTCCCGATCAAACAGGGCGCAATCGCGCCCTCGTTTTGAAATGGACATGAGAGTGTCATACATGTTTGGAAAGCTCTTCACAATATGCTTCTAATGGCGCAAAGAACGCGCTATTGAGAATTGTGAGCTAAAAGTTATGGCCGCTCAAAGTTGACTACGTCCGGGTGGCGCCGTGACACTTGAGGGCTAGGTGTGAGGGGTTCCCAATGAATCCCACAACAAAGTATGGCATGTGGCATATCATTGGAAAGATATGAACACAACGAACCTAGAATGACAAGCATTACGAGGTTCTAAGAAATGAGTCCAAAGTTATGGCCAAAAGAAGAGCCGTAGTGAAGGCGTGACGCCTCCCCCGGTGCATCCGAATCTTTAGAGGAACATAACTTTGCAAGTATTTGACCAAATGGGACGAGTGAGCAGTCCATCGGCATCTACTCGTTGCGTAGATATCCAAAATGGGCTCGCATATTGGATTTGGAGCACTGAGCGCAAAGTTACGCCGGTTGGAAGTTCGGGAGCTCAAACGGTGACGTAACTTGGCGATTTGGATTGGAAGTGGGTGGTCTTCCACAACCCAAGGTTATCCAAGGACTTCATTCGACCTAAGACGGGGGTTCTGCCGAATACCACAAAGAGTACTATAGGAGGGGTTGGTCTCCTTCTTCACTTCCTCTTGAAGTCTTGGTGAGTCCCGGTGACTTATAGTTGGTGGTGGTCACTTCACCACTACCTCCAGGCACCATGGGACACTTGTGTGTGTCCCGTGGCACCGGTTGGGTGGAGTCCCATTCCTCGCTAGGCCTCCTTGGATGTGCCCCAGTTGTGAGCGCCGGTTACCTCTAGTAGATGAGTAGCAAATGCAAAAAGGGCTAGCATGGAGTGGGGTGATACTCAAGGGCGGTTAGGACCATGGTGACTAGTGCCACCATGGGTCCTTGCACATTAAGGTGGAAGTTCTGCCCCATATTACTAAGTGACATGCCCGGTGTCACTATGGGAGTGTGTGCTAGTAGTCTCGGTGACTAGGACTTGGCAAACTGAGTTGAAAATAGGGACTAACACTGTGGGTGTTTGGCATGTGCAGTGTTAGGCAGTTGGTGACTAAGTGACATTGTTTGTGGGTTGAGGTGAACCTAGGGAGCTGCTGGAAGCTGTTAGGTGTCATTTGGATCACAACATTTGGTATCAGAGCAGGGCTACTATCGCGACCCAAATGACACCTACCAGCTCCCAACAGCTCACAAGGTTCACCATAGTCCACTTACGGCGTCACTTGGTCACCAACTGCCTAACACTGCACATGCCAAGCACCCACAGTGTTAGTCCCCATTTCCAACTCAGTTTGCCAAGTCCCAGTCACCGGGACTACTAGCACAAACTCCCATCATGACACCGGGCATGTCACTTAGTAACATGGGGCGGAACTTCCACCTTAATGTGCAAGGACCCATGGTGGCACTAGTCACCATGGTTCTAACCGCCCTTGAGTGTCACTCCACTCCATGCTAGCCTTTTTTGCATTTGCTACTCATCCACTAGAGGTAACCGGCGCTCACAACTCGGGACACATCCAAGGAGGCCTAGCAAGGAGCGGGACTCCACCCAACCGATGCCACGGGACTCACACAAGTGTCCCATGGTGCCTTGAAGTGGTGGTGAAGTCACCACCACCAACCATGAGTCATCGGGACTCACCAAGGCTTCAAGAGGGAGCGAGGAGGGAGACCAACCCCTCCTATAGTACTCTTTGTGGTATTCGGCAGACCCCCCCGTCCTAGGTCGAAGGAAGTCCTTGGATAACCTTGGGTTGTGGAAGACCACCCACTTCCAACCCAAATCGCCAAGTTACGTCACCGTTTAGATTTCCAAACTTTCAACCGGCGTAACTTTGCGCTCCGAGCTCCAAATCCAACATGCGAGCCCATTTTAGACATCTACGTGACGAGTAGATGCCGATGGACTGCTCACTCGTCCCATTCGGACAAGTTCTCACAAAGTTATGTCCCTCTAAAGATTCGAATGCACCGGGGAGGCGTCACGCCTTCACCACGGCTCTTCTTTTGGCCATAACTTTGGACTCATGTCTTATAACCTCGTAATGCTTGTCATTCTAGGCTCCTTGTGTTCATATCTTTCCAATGATATGCCACATGCCATACTTTGTTGTGGGATGCATTGAGAACCCCACACACCTATCCCTCAAGTGTCCCGGCGCCACTGGGACCCAGTCAATTTTGAGTGGTCATAACTTTTCGCTCACAACTCCAAATTGCGCGTTCTTTACGCCATTAGAAGCGTATTGTCAAGAGCTTTCCAAGCATGTATGACACTCTCATGTTCACTTCAAAATCAGGGCACTATTGCGCCCTATTTGATCGGGAGTCTCTTCATTCCCCCTATCTAGTCTATTGCAAGGCTTGGGAAGTCACCCCCAAGGTCCCCCCCTTGCGCACTAAGGTTCATTTGGGCACTCCAAGTACATAGGGGCGTGACAGTCACCCCCACCAAATAGGGTCGATGCCCTCATCGACATTACTTCTTGTCAGAAGCATTGAATTAAAATGGGTAGCCATCCCCCTCAACACTTTCATTGCGTTCTGGGTAGCTAACCCCGCAATGATCCAAGTACTCATTTATTTAGTTCAAATGGCTAAGTCTCCAAAGGTGGCACTAGATAAGCCCATGGTTTTGGCACCCTAGACGGCAAACATCCAAGGACCTAGACCTACTCTAAAGGGACTTATCTACTTTGAGACTCTCCCGGTTTGCCATCTTTTGGCTCCGAGTTAGGTTCAACTAGCCTATGTTACTTACATGACTAGGAAGAACTCAAGGCTCATCAATTTCTACTTGGTTGCAACACCAAAACCCCTCTCAAACATTTAAGTTATCAAGTGATAAACTTTGCAAGCCTAGAGATAGTGCCAAGTCCCGCCCGACTTGTCCTTTGAGTACTCTCCCGAGGCATGGATGATCAATCCATGTGTAGACAATGGTCCACTCCCAAAGGGCACTTTTGTAAGCCTATGCCACTATCTTGCTCCCGCCCGAGCAAGTCCTAAGTTTGAAAGTCAAAAGGGTTTAATCCTTTGCAACTTTCAAGCCAAGGCCCCTATTTTGCAGCATTCTCAAAATTGATTTACGTATCATTCCATCCTCTTCTACTAAACCAAACATCAATGAGACTAGGACTCATCTCATAGTGCTAATGCCAATCAAGAGCTAACTCACACACAAGGAGTCATTTCCAACATTGCAACTTTATTTCAAAACAAGTACACAATAGACAAGCGCATAAATGCACTGTTTACACAAGTGTTGTGTTTCTCCCCCACTAACAAAGGTTGATGTCCTCATCAACTCCTACGCGGCTTTTTGTTGGATTGTCTACTTTGTTCAAATCGATCCACCACCTCCTTTGCATGAACCATATCTTTGGCATTCACCCAAGTTGCCTCCTTTTCATGATACCCCCGCCATTTCACTAAATATTCCTTGCCCCTCTTTTTAGTGTTTCTACTCTTGAGAATCCCTTCCACCTCATATTCAAGGTGTTCTCCAACTAACTCAAGGAGAGGCCGCAACACTTGCTTGCGTTCCGGCCTCAAGGTATCCTCATGATATGGCTTCAACACTGAAACATGAAAAGTTGGGTGCACCTTGATTTCCTGTGGCAATTCTAACTTATATACATCCTCAAACAACCGCTCGGCGATGACAAAGGGACCTGCATATTTGGCCATGAACTTAGGTGTTAGTCCTTCTGGCAATGTGAAGTTCTTCACATTCAACCACACCTTTTGTCCCACAGCATACTCCACTTGGCATCTCCCTTTGTTTACTTGTTTGATGTATCTCTTTTGTGCCTTGTCTAGATGCAACTTGATCTTCTCAAGCATAGCTTCTCTATGAACAACAAAGTCTTCTGCAACTTGGCTTCTTTCAAACTCTGATTGCAACCCCTCCAAGACAAGGTCAGTAGGCATAAGTGGCTCTACACCATAAGCCACTTTGAATGGCAATTCTCCTGTAGCTGCATGTTTGGCTTTGTTGTAACTAAACTCAGCCAAAGCCAAATACTCCGTCCAATCACTTTGGTCAGCACTCACATAGTTTCTAAGGTATTGATTCAAGACCCCATTCACCCTCTCTGTTTGCCCATCTGTTTGAGGATGAAACGTTGTGCTAAATGAAAGCTTGGTCTTTATTTTCCTAAACAAGTGCCTCCAAAATGCACTTGTGAATTTAGGATCTCTATCAGAGACAATCACCCTAGGCAATCCACTATGCCTCCACCAAGTGTTGAAAAAGAGTGTGGCTATTTGAAATGCAGTTGCCACTCTTGTTGTTGGCGCCATCCTAGCCAACTTGCTAAACCGATCTACCACCACAAAGATGGCATCAAACCCTTGTGACTCCGGTAAGCTAGTGATGAATTCTATGGAAATACATTCCCATGGACCATTTGGAATGGGCAAAGGCTTAAGTAATTCAACTTGTTTTTGATATGAAGCTCGGTTGGCTTGACAAGTGACACAAGTCTTTACATAATGTGCAATGTCTTCTTTCATCCCAGGCCAATAGAACCTCTTAGCTACAAAACTTATGGTGGCTTTCTCACCTCTATGACCTGCAAGAGGCTTGTCATGCTCCTCCTTCAAGACTTGCAACCTCAACTTGCCTTTGGGGACATACACCCTACCTTGCTTGAATTTGATTAGGCCTTGGTGTAATCGAATCCCCTTCACCTTCTTGCCAACCCTCAAATCACTTAGGAACTTTTGAGCTTCTGGATCCTTCATGTAAGCCTCCCTTATTCTCCTAGCTAAGTCACTTTCTCCCTCATACATTAACCTTAGTATTTGAGTAGAACTTGGTTTGAACTCATCCTTTCGGCTAAGGGCATCGGGCACCACATTTTCTTTGCCCGGTTTGTGAATCAAGTCCACGTTCATAAGAGCCAAGGTGTCATACCACCTCAATTGTTTGGCTGTCACTCTAGCCTGGCTCTCAAAATACTTCAACGACACATTATCGGTGAACACCTTGGTTTGATGAAGACCAAGGTAATGTTGCCATGTCTTCAAACAATGCACCACTGCAAACATCTCCTTTTCATGTGTTGGCCACTTGGTTTGGGTTCATCAAACTTTGAAGGTACTCGGACACGTTGAATATGGTCTTCCGCCCCTCCACCTTGTACGAGAAGATGTATGGTTTGTCCTGGTTCGGGTCAATTGTTTCGCAGGACACAAAAATGACCACATTCGGACCACTACTGAACTTGGTAACGGACTCCGTCAACGACACTGGGAGGGTGGCATCTGATTTCCGAAACTTTGTTCTGAATGCCAAGTGGTTTGTCATGGGGACAAGAACGATGGTCCAGTATTCCACCTCGTGAGGATCCTGCCACTCCCAGCATTCGCCTAGAATTGCTTCATTGATTATATCCTCGGCGTGCTCGAGGGGGATGTCATAATGCTTGTATGTGGCTTGGAGTTTGGATCGTTGACCCTCCATATCTGCATGTTTTTGAACCTTTAGTTTATGAGTAGTTGGAAATTCAAGATTTTGGTTCATCATTATGGATTTTCAACACGAATTGAGTTAAATAGCGGTTGTGTTGTGAACATGATCTACTATAACTAGTTGTGTCTGATTTGCAGACTTCTATTCATCTCGAACCGAGTTGAATGACTTATTTATTGAACTGGACTAATCTTATAATATACTTGTAAACTCTGTTCTCAATGCTTCAGGTTCTGTGAAGCTGTTCAACTCGACTCGAGATGAAATTGGCCTGCTCTATTAGACCTATGTCCTATCCTGATTGTTTTAATTCTCTAAAGAGGTGGTCTTCAACTCGAATTGAGATGAACAGCGTGGCGTCCTGATGGTCTGCTTGTTATTATACTGGAGTAGGTAGGTTTTATCCGTAGACACAGTGTATTTATCTCGATTCGAGATGAATCTCGATAATCTCTAAGATATGATTTAGTAATGACGTTCAACTCATTCGAGTTGAATTGGAGTGAACTGTGGCACTGTCGGGTTAAGCTTCATTTTCCGTTTTTAATCTATATTTTTATGGGATTCAACTCGACTCGAGATGAATCTTGCTACGTTTATCTCTTCCTACTCTGATTAAGGCCGTCATGTGTAGTGTTGGGTCTGGCGGAGGGTGGTATTCAACTCGACTTGAGTTAAATTGACAATGCATTTCATTGGTTTTGCATTGGTTCTGAACGCTACTGGTCCTACTGATCCTGCAATTCATCTCGCCTCGAGTTGAATTTCAATTCAGGGTTCTGGTTAACTACAATTTTCCTCTGTACACATCGATAATTCTGACTTCGTGTTTGATTCTTAGGGGATTTTGACGTGGAAATGAACAAAAACAAGTACAAATGCAGTTCTGTTGAGTTGAAATGACATCGGATTGAATTCTTTCTCCTCACTGCTGTCACTGTTGCATTTCAATGAAGAGACAGCAAAACATACCCAAATGTAAACATAGCAGCAACAATCTGGACCACTTGCTTCTCCTGATGCTGAATTGTCTACTACAAATTTGAAGGACTGTCCAAGAAATTCTGAATTTCCTGTGACCACATGACAAATGCTATGAGAAAAAATCCAAATCTCAAGACATTTACATGGACATTCACACAGAATCCCGCAATTACAACACTGATTTAAACTAATCACAAATGCAATACACAACACACAATGCCGCAATTGAAACACTGATTTCCACAAATCACAAACGCAACACACTGCTGGAAACGCACAACAACTACACCCCATGCTCCAATTGGAAAGAAACATCACCAACCTACAAACTACACGCCTGGAAAAATCTACAAGAAACAACATAATGAAATTCAAAAACATCAAGCGTATTGCATTGTAATCAACTAGGAGGGAAACATGATAATACCGCGAGGGAAGCAAGAGCTCCGCTACCTCACGCTCATTCGCCGACCGTCGGCAGCAACAGAACTTCACAAGCGATTCACACTATCTCACAGAACTTCACACCCACAGAACTTCACAACAGAACTTCACACGCTCATTCGCGGCCGCCGGCAGCATGAATGGATTAACGAGATTCCCACTGTCCCTATCTACTATCTAGCGAAACCATAGCCAAGGAAACAGACTTGGGAAAATCAGCGGGGAAAGAAGACTTGAACTTGCGAGGCACAGCGCGCGGAGAAGGAGAAAAGCAAACCCTAAAAACAGCGCAGAAAAACGAGGACGACAATCACCGCAGAAAGAGGATCACGACGACGAACTTTCCCGGCCGATTGATAACCGGGCCGATTGATACCCGTTCAAGGTACCCGTTGTCGATACCCCGAGAGTGAAACCCGTTTTCAATCCCCGTCGCTGATACCCGTTGAATATACCCAATCGATATCTGGAGTATTAGGCGATGGTGCACGGTTAAAAAAAAATTGAAAATTGAAAATTACTCCATATTATAATTGAATACGATAGAAAATATTAATCCCAAAGCACCATTTTGCAATTAAATAAACCTTATTAAATTACTATTTTCAGTAGTTTAGGGTTTAAAAGATTCTTCTTGAAGCCTAGTTTTAACATCAAGAAGTCTATTTTTTGCATTAATAATGCGACTATTAAAATGAATGATTAGGATATTTCTATTTAAAATTTTGTGCAAGGGAAACCATTACAATCTTATTTCTTTGAAGTGTTTAGGTCTCTTGATCCTCAATTGATCATCAAATGATCCTCAAATACACTAAATCTTCTATAAAAAAATACAAAAGAGATTCATATATAAAAATTGTTGAGTAGATTTTGAGAAGCCATAAAAATATTGAATTTCAGAATGAATGATTATGATGTTTCCATTCAAGATTTTCTGTAAGGGAGACCATGATTGCAATCCTTTTTTTTAAAGTGTTCAACTCTCTGGATCCTCAAATGATTCTCAAAAATAATTCTAAATCTTGTATAAAAAAATCATAATAGACATTCATTATAAAAGAATTGTGTAATACATATTGAGACTAAAGCCATAAACTTTTGGAGGTTATGTTTGTTAGTCCCTTCAACCTCACAATCATTTTTTTGGTAACCACTTCATTACATTTGACATAGGAAAAGAGAGCTCAAAATTTTTTATAGTTCTTACTAACACCCAAAGGATCAGACATCACGAAGATCGGACATTATAATCTTTTGAACCTTAAATGATAATGTTATGCTTTCTTTTCCTATGTGATCTCCCCCATATATGTACTTAGAATTTGTATGTTTACAATTTTTCAAAAACATTCTTTCAACTTATCCAACATCTGCTGGCTTCTTGATAAGTATAAAGCAAACATTTATTCAACTTAATATCCAACCAATGTTGGCTTCTTGTTAAATTCAAAGCAAATTTCTAAATAAAGGGCTTGAATAGGCTTGGGCATTTTGGCGTTCAAGAAAAAAAATAGACTCTCAACTAAACAACTTATAAAAAATCTTACACCAAAAATAATATAAACCTGATTGATAACCTTATAGATGTAAAGAATTCACTATAGAGAGACTCCCTTCATTAGGAAGAATTGGAACTTAACATGTCCTTCTAATAATTTATAACTCACTAATCTAAAATTATTTCGAAAGAAAAGGTGACAAACAATTCGATAAAGCCACCAATAACATGGTGAAGAAAGTTTCTCCAATCTTGAAAACTTTCAATATTTTTAAGTTGTGAGTTTTCTTTATTTCTTTATTGGGAGAGACATTTTATTGCCCACTCCAAAAAGAGCCTAAAATTTCAGATCAACTATATATGCTTCATTGGGCATTTAGGGGTTAAGAACAAAATATGACCTGTTTCATTTTTTATTGATTGATATGCAATTCCAAAACAATAACACAATTGGTAGCTTAATTAGTGTATTTCATGAAATTATAAATCTTTAGACTATTTAAAAGTTTCGGTTTCAACTTTTCTATTGATTTTCATTATATCCCTTAGTTATAAAGAATTGAAGGCTGCCTCAATGGAAATGATACATGAGGACATCATAAATAATGGAGTTTTTCACTCATTCAACTCAAGTGCTACATTTATGTAAGTGAAAGCCCAATCAACTTTTAAGGTGTTCCAATTATTCCAAATTCTATCATATTAATATGTAAAAGAAGGAAAACTAAAAATTGTACAACTTCAAAATAATGTAAAGACCATCAATGCTTGAAAATGTTTGGACTATGAAAAAAAATTTAAAGCCTACATGAAATGTGTGGAATGATTATTAATATTCATTCTTTATGTATTGTCACTTACATATATTAAGACTATATTAGGATTGAAACGAAATGATTCCACAATAAAGAATTAAAAGTGCTTGGGGTATTTGGAACTTTCATTTTTTTTTCCATTCATTCATGTAGAAATTCCACAAGTTCATCACCTTTGATGTTTGTTAGCACATTAATTTTTTCAAAAAATTAGCTTTATTGAAAACTTGATACAAAGTCTATGTTATGAAGAAAATTTAACCCTAAATCTGTGAATTCTGAATTTTGGAGACCCTAAATCCGAAAACCTTGACCCTAAACCCTAAACCCTAAGATGCTCAATCTAAAAGATGTCCTGGATTTTTGGCACTTTATAGATTCTAAAAGGGCTGAACCTGCATTTTGAAAAGGACTCAGCAGTTACTTCCCCTAAGTCCAGGACACGGGAATTAAAATGGGTCCTAAAGCCGGAATGCATGCAATTTCCAGTCCGTTGAATTCTCTTTTTTTCCGGGCTAAGATGATTCCTTTCCAAAATAGGCAGCGACTTTCAGCGAAGACGTTTGAATTTCTACCTACTTTTCCCGCCGAGGTTATCCCGCCTGTGTCGAAGTTGTGTCTCTTCTCCAGGAAACATTCTTGTTTCATTTCCTTTGCTTCTGCTGTTGTGTCGCGAGTCAGCCTTCTTCACCCGTTTCGGTGGTTCACTTGCTTGCTTAGACGTCGCCTACTTGTTTTCTGCTATTCTGTCATTTCTGTAGTTCGCTTTGATGCGCCAGTGTATGGTGTTCGACTGAACAACCGTTCAATATCAATTTGCAAAGTGTGGTAGGTTCTTACATTCCGACGACAACACTCTGCTGCCCCTGTCCACTCATTGGATTCGCAATGTTCTGGTGGATGTACCTGCCTTTTGTGTGTGCAGAACAATTGTTGGATATTACATTGCATATTACGTTTTTCTTTGCATTTGCATTGCATTTTTTTTTGGCCTTCTCGTGATTCATACAGAGGAAGCGACAGTCCTCCAATAAGTACGCCGGATTTTACGGAATCGTTGGGAACATGGTTTAATCACATAAATCCTTGACACAAATTCTAAAAAATCAACTCGACTCGAGATGAATCAATGTAATCCTGTTGATATTGAAGAATGATTGGGCTACTATTCATCTTGAGCCGAGTTGAAATGTGGGACAAATGACATTTCAAATGAGATTTATACTGTGATGATTATAAGAATACCATTGGACACTGCTAACTCTGTCTTCAACTCAATTCGAGTTGAACGGATATTCTGGAGCAACTGTTCAACTCGAGCCGAGTTGATTTCATGATGTGACGTTTTAACTGCGAATTAAAGTCCAATGGCTATATGTAAACCTTGGGCTGTTGTTTACCTGGAATCAACTTGACTCGAGTTGATCTGATATTTTGGACCAACAGTTCAACTCGAGTCGAGTTGATGTGATAATCTGAGGTTTAGACTATGAAGTAAACCGTAATGACTATTTGAATGACTCTAGTTGTTTGTTACCCTGTGTTCAACTCGAGTCGAGTTAAATGGATATTCTGGAAGAGCAGTTGAACTCGAGCCGAGTTGATTTGATAATCCGACGTACTCTGTAATGACTATTTGATTGCCTTTGGCTGTTGGTTACCCGCTATTCAACTCGACTCGAGTTGATCTGATTCTCTAGACCAACTGATCAATTCTTGATGACTGCAGGTGATGTTCTAGTGGTCTTGGTATTAGGTACATCTAATGTTTTTTATGATTTTCGGTGAATACGGTTCACGTGGTATTCAACTCGGCTCGATTTGAACGTTTATCCTGATATTCTTGGTGAATTCTCAGAAACTTAATTTATTGGCCTCATTATTCTTAATGATGAAACTTCAACGCCAATTAACTCGGCTCCAGTTTAATGCCTATTTGAATATTTCCAGGTCTTGAATTTTAAGGGTAATGTAATTATTGGATCCTCTCCTTATTAAAAAGGTTTAACTGGAATCAACTCGAGCCGAGTTGAATATTATTTCTGCGGTTTGAAAATGATCTTAAATAGATGCCGCTCCTACTAAACATGTAAATACTAATTGAAAAAATTTCAATACTTGTGATTTCTTGTACAGACGTAATGGAGCAAGGAATGTTAGTGTTGCCAGAGTACTCCTCCGATGAAGGTGAGATTCACAACGAGGCGGAAGCAACTACCAACATTCCTGACTGTGATGGCATCCCTCGAAGGCTTTGGATGACGCAGGTGGTCATCCTTCACAATGTGGACGGTTTGCCTGTAGTCGAGCTAATTTGTCATAGTGTGAACTCCGACCTTGTCCTCGGTTCTCACGGCCTGCTTGGAGATTCCCTTATCGCGGTTCACATCTCTAAATCGCTACGTGCTGAAGATGTTCCAGTGGATTGGAGGTACTCTCTCCATGCTTGGCCTATCAAACGTGTGTTCTTGAATGGATCAAGTCTTCGCGATCACGAGCTTCGAGACGATTATAATCGTCGAGAAGCGAGTCGCTCACAACCTTCCTCTTCAACGTCCAGACCATATACATCGTCGGTCAGAAATCCTCGTCCTGAGACGTGTGTGAAGGCCAAGGACTTGCTCACTCAGGAGTCTATCAATTCAGTGTCCAGCAAATCTTGCTGCTCCAAGAATTGCATTCAACCATTTCCAAGGGAGAAGATTCGGGCTTTCCGTAAACGTATGTACTACAAGTCATCGTTCGAGTTCCGATACCATATGAAACTGGACGTGCATCGTCAAGTCCATCGTGATGCTCAAGGCAAGAGGGTGGTGACTGTCGAAGGGATTGATGTTTGCTTGTCAGCATGGCGACACATTGTTGGTGTCTCGGAAAGAACATTCCATCGTTTCCAAGGGTTCGCTGCAAGAGGTGATCAAACTCAGCCTCATGGAAACTTAGGTACGCAGAAGCCGAGGAAGCATACTTTGCAAGCCATCGCGACATTGAAGTGCATGCTTGAGAAGTCCGCGGATCACATGCCACATCGTACACACACTCTTCCATCTGGAGAGAAGAAGGTGTCCATGGTTTTGCCTGCTACTTTCACATAGAAGTAGACTATTCCTGGGGTCAACGCAGCAAATGCTGAGTTCGGGCTAAAGGAAGTCTTAGCTTCTAATGTCAGCAAGATTAGGAAACTAAACTTCCCTGAATTCAGTGCCAAAAAGCTAGGGGACAATTTTGCTAGGTGCTCCAAATGTGATAAACTGCAAACTTTGAGGAGGACCGCCGTTATTGGTTTACAACGGAAGTGGACTCTTCTATTAGACAATCATCTGGCTACGGCTCGAGCACATCGAGATCAATATTACGCAAATCGCTATAAGTCCAATGCGTACCCTCACGAATGTTTGACAATCATGCATGACAAAATGGATCATGCAAAAACAGCATCCCTTGTATTCTCTCACAAAAGCAAACAACTTGATGGGCTTATGAAGCTACCGGTTTCCGTGACGGGTATGATTGCTCATGGACACGGTGATGTGCGTTATGCACATTATGGTCTAGACGTTTTCATTCACGACTCAAACTACACGGTAGGGTCGTTAGCAAAACTCTTTCGAGATCTTGAGCTTCCACCGAAGTTTTCCTCGCGGGAATTGTTTGCTGGATCGGGTTCCGCTCCTCTATTCCGTGCCGTGCTACAAGGAGCGGATGTTTGCAAATCTTCTCTTCGGCCAGAACCTGAAGTTGCAATTCCGGCGACTTCCCTTCGTCCGGTTCTAAACGTGCAAATGGACAACGCCACGGGAGACAACAAGAACAGATTTGTGTTTGCGTTTTGGTCCCTTCTTGTTGCTAAGAAGATCTTCCGTGAGGTTTATGTTAGTTTCATGTTGGTGGGTCATACGCATGATGACATCGATGCCTTGTTTGGGAGGTGGAGTATGCAGTTGAAAAAAGAAAACTTCCCTACTATCCCATCTCTCATGAAGTCCTTCATGGATGTGGATTCTGTACCTACAATTCCTCACCTTATTGAGGAGGTGCCAGATTTTAAAGCCTTCATAGAAGGTTCCATTTTGGATGGAGAGGATGCACTTGTTGGCCATACCAAAGCACAACAATTCAAGTTTTATCTAAACTCAGCAGGTGTTCCAATTATAAAGTACAAGCACTATTGTACGGATAGTGATTGGCTCCCTGAGGAAGTTGGAGGGATCAAATTATGGCGAGAGGATACCGAAGGACGCAGTCTTTGGCCTTGAGGGGAACCGATGCTTGTTGTCCATCTCCCAATGCGAAGTGTGGATGACATTTACAAAGGGTTATCTGGCTTTATCAAGTATTGGGAAGCATTGTGCAATGAGGATGGAAGTGGAGAATATCGGAGACGGTTCGAGCACTTGGTATTCTACTGGCGAGCAGTCAATGCGGCCTTGAAGGAGACAATTGAACCGTCAACTATATTGAAGGACGGCTTTTGGCCTTTTACTCGCATGGAAACGACGGAGGAAGACGAACTTGATGACGATGGTCAATTGCGTGAGGAATTTGGTGAAGACAATGCCTTTGTAGGGCAACTCCGCAATCGCCCATTGCCATCTTTTCGCGTGGCCCGTGATGTTTTCAAAGGATACTTTGTAGCCATTCGACCAGCTGATGGTAATGCAAAGCCTATATGGATTGCGCGAGCCTTGTCTGATCCTTTTGCAAACCCCGATCATCCTAATTGTGTGTTGATTCAATACTTTCGGCCCACATCACGTGAACGAATTGTTCAAGAATACTATACTGGATGGGACTCCACAAAAGGTTTGCGTTGGAAAGTGGACGAGGCCCAGAACCCGGTTTGGGAAGAAACAAATTCATTGGTGACGACTTGGAAGTCTAGGGTGAAGAAGGACACAATTGAATGTGTCCTTAAAATACCATCTGCTCAGATCGACGTTATCAATGGAAGTTTGTCTGCGTACAATTCCGATTAAAGATGGACAACATGGCATAGGGATCATCCATATTATTTTGTGTTGTATTCAATATTTTGATTTGATGTGGTATTTTTTTGTTTTGCTTTTGCATAACCAAGAAGGATTTTATCTAATTCTATTTTGTTTGCTCTAGATTAGATATATAGATTGGAGATTTACAATTTGATTTTGTAGTATGAAGCACCTTGTGCAACAAATGTGCTTTTACGTTGTATTCAATATATTTTTTATTACTTTATTTATAAAGATGTCTCTATGTTTCCATTCAATTTCCCCATTTATTCACTTCGTACATCTCATTTGAAAAGGAATATGAAGTGGAAAAAAGTGGTACTGGATAAGACCACTTTTTATTCTGTTAACGTGTGAAGCGCTTGTTACAATTTGGGATAGGGGCCGGTTGGTTGTTACAACTTTCCTGCCTGCGAAGCTCACTTAGCAGTACCAAGTCATGTATTTCTTCCAGTCGTTCATACAAATTCAATGGGAATCGAACTCGGACCACCTGCAGGAGATAAATAGCCTCTTCTAACCAACCGTTCAGCTTATGACTTGGTGTTCAGCACTAGACACTATAGATACTTATATAAAAAATGACTTTTCTCTTTGTCTACTATAAATTGTACTAGGCGACTTTGAACTCCCATTTTAATGAAAATTATAACTTACAACTAAAGAATTGTGTTTCCATCAACTTAAACTCACTTCAACTCGACTTGAATTGTAGGCCTAAAAATGGACAACATTATTTTGGGAGGCTCTCCATCCTCCATTTTAATGAATATGATGTTTGCGGAGTTGTTGAAGCTGGCGGAAAGGATTGGTGATGATGAGGGCCAAAACAAGAAGGCTAAAGATGGGCCTTCAACAGGTGAGTCAAGCAAACACTCCAAGCGTAAGTTGAGGCGTCATGTTTGGATGAAGAACAAACATGGTGGAGATGGAGCCAAGTCAAGTGCGCCAAAAGAAGGACTAGCTAAGGGCATTGACAAAGGGGGTGACAAAACCAAGAGGGATGTGAGCCAAATAACTTGTTACAATTGTGGAGAGAAGGGCCACTTATCCTAGGGTTGCACCAAACCTAAGGTGAGTGTTCAAAATGCATACTCTCACATTCGATAGCATGTTCTTCAAGGTGGCTTCTTGGCTAAGGCAAATCAATCCAAGTTGAGTCCCTGCTTGTTATTCTTAAAAGGATTCATAAGTAAGCATGATGTTTCACTCTTGGTGGATACAAGTGCAACTCATTCATTCGTAAGCCTAAGACTTGCTATGGAGTTGGGCTTGCAAATCAAGGAGTCTTGCAAGCCCATCAAAGTGCAGTTTGCCATGGACAAGCCGCACAAGACAAGCAAAGTGGCAACAAATGTGGAAGTCAAGTGTGGGGAGTTCACCTTTGTGGAGGACTTCACGGTGTGTGATATAGATGGGGTAGACCTCATCCTAGGAAATACTTTCCTAGATACTTATGAAGTAGACATAAAAAGGCGGCTATCTTTGAAGGTAGTTGCCAATGTAGATGGCAAAAAGATAGAGTTAGAAATAACTAAGTCACCCAAGATGTTGGGGACTCAAATCCATCTAGTAGTTTTGGAGGAACTTAGTGATACTAAGTTCTTGATTGTTATGTGTGCTGGTGTGGTTGGAGGAGAAAAGAAGTTGGCTAATAGAGCCAATCCCCCTCCAAAGTGTGTAACAAGTGTAATCCATAAGTTTATGGATGTTTTGACAACAGAGTTGCCTGATGCCTTACCTCTTAAAAGAGAAGTGCATCACAAAATTGAGGTGGTGCCTGGGTCACAATCACCATCCAAGGCACCTTACTGGTTGAATCAAAGAAAGTTGAAAGAATTGAAACACCAACTCAATGAGCTCTTGGCTAAAGGATACATTCACAAGAACAAGTCACCTTATGGCGCGCCAATCTTGTTTGTAGACAAGAAGGATGGAAAACTTCGCATGTGTGTGGATTATAGGGCGCTCAATAAGATCACTATTAAGAACAACTAACCTTTACCTTGAATTGATGATCTCTTTGATAGGTGGGTAGGGGCGGTGTACTTTAGCCGCATTGATTTAAAGTCAGGCTACTACCAAATTCGAACTGCACTTGGAGACATTGAAAAGATGGCATGTAGGACCCGATATGGATCCTATGAGTTTTTGGTGTTGCCTTTTAGTCTATGCAATGCCCCTTCAACATTCATCAACTTTATGAACACTGTGTTCCATCAAGAGATGGATGAATTTGTCATTGTCTACATTGATGACATCTTGGTGTACTCGAAGACGACGGAGGAGCATGCCAAGCACCTTGAGATTTTATTGGGAAGGCTTAGGGAACACAAGTTGTATGCAAATGGGGAGAAAAGTGAGTTGGTTTGATGGAGATTGACTTCTTGGGCCTCATGTTGTCTGGATCAGGGATCAAGCCGGATACAAAGAAGGTAGAAGCAATTAAGAAGTAGAAACCACCTACCACCCAAAAAGATGTAAGGTCATTTCTTGGACTTGCCAATTATTATAGGAGGTTCATTAGAGAATTCTCTAAAATTGCCAAACCTTTGTTTGACTTTCTTTTCATCCAGTGTTGAAATCTCCCGAGTTTGATCAACCTTTTGAGGTATATACGGATGCAAGTGATTTTGCAATTGGGGGAGTGTTGATGCAAGGTGGGAGGCCCATTGCTTTTGAAAGCAAGAAGTTGGATGGGACCCAAACCAAGTGGCCAACACATGAAAAGAAAATGTTTGCAGTGGTGCATTGTTTGAAGACATGGCAACATTACCTTGGTCTTTATCAAACCAAGGTGTTCACCGATAATGTGTCGTTGAAGTATTTTGAGAGCCAGGCTAGAGTGACAGCCAAGTAGGCGAGGTGGTATGACACTTTGGCTCTTAGGAATGTGGACTTGATTCACAAACCGGGCAAAGAAAATGTAGTGCCCGATGCCCTTAGCCGAAAGGATGAGTTCAAACCAAGTTCTACTCAAATACTAAGGTTAATTTATGAGGGGGAAAGTGACTTAGCTAGGAGAATAAGGGAGGCTTACATGAAGGACCCAGAAGCTCAAAGTTCCTAAATGATTTGAGGGTTGGCAAGAAAGTGAAGGGGATTTGATTACGCCAAGGCCTAATCAAATTCAAGCAAGGTAGGGTGTATGTCCCCAAGGGTAAGTTGAGGTTGCAAGTCTTGAAAGAGGAGTATGATAAGCCTCTTGCGGGTCATAGAGGTGAGAAAGCCACCATAAGTTTTGTGGCTAAAAGGTTCTATTGGTCTGGGATGAAAGAAGACATTGCACATTATATAAAAACTTGTGTCACTTGTCAAGCCAACCGAGCTTCATATCAAAAACAAGTTGAATTACTTAAGCCTTTGCCCATTCCAAATGGTCCATGGGAATGTATTTCCATGGACTTCATCACTAGCTTACCGGAGTCACACGGGTTTCATGCCATCTTTGTGGTGGTAGATCGGTTTAGCAAGTTGGCTAGGATGGCGCCAACAACAGGAGTGGCAACTGCATTTCAAACAGCCACACTCTTTTTCAACACTTGGTGGAGGCATAGTGGATTGCCTAGGGTGATTGTCTTTGATAGAAATCCTAAATTCACAAGTGCATTTTGGAGGCACTTGTTTAGGAAAACAAAGACCAAGCTTTCATTTAGCACAACGTTTCATCCTCAAACAGATGGGCAAACAGAGAGGGTGAATGGGGTCTTGAATCAATACCTTAGAAACTATGTGAGTGCTGACCAAAGTGATTGGACGGAGTATTTGGCTTTGGCTGAGTTTAGTTACAACAAAGCCAAACATGCAGCTACAGAAGAATCGCCATTCAAAGTGGCTTATGGTGTGGAGCCACTTATGCCTACTGATCTTGCCTTGAAGGGGTTGCAATCAGAGTTTAAAAGAAGCCAAGTTGCAGAAGACTTTGTTGTTTAAAGAGAAGCTATGCTTGTGAAGATCAAGTTCCATTTAGACAAGGCACAAAAGAGATACATCAAACATGTGAACAAAGCGAGACGCCATGTGGAGTATGCTGTGGGACAAAAGGTGTGGTTGAATGTGAAGAACTTCACATTGCCAAAAGGATTAACACCTAAGTTCATGGCCAAGTATGCAGGTCCCTTTGTCATCGCCAAGCGGTTGTTTGAGGATGTTTATAAGTTAGAATTGCCATAGGAAATCAAGGTGCACCCAACTTTTCATGTTTCATTGTTGAAGCCATATCATGATAAATCCTTGAGGCCGGAACGCAAGCAAGTGTTGCGAGCTCTCCCTGAGTTAGTTGGGGAACACCTTGAGTATGCACTATAACAAAAAATGGTAAAAAAAAACCGCGCAGGAACTTCCAAAGTGGTTTTTTTTACACGTTTTTGTGCGTAGTTTTTTTTTGCGCGTTGCGCGTAGTGGACAGCCAACTTTGGCAGCAATTTCCCACTGCAATTTTTGGAATTTTGGGGCGTGTAATATACCATTGGAAAGGTCTTTTAAATAACTTTCCAATGGTATATTACACGCCCCAAAATTCCAAAATTTGCAGTGAGAAAATGCTGACAAACTTGGCTGTCTACTACACGCAACGCGCAAAGAAAACTGCGCACAAAAACGTGTCAAAAAAACCCACTTTGGAAGTTCTTGCGCGGCTTTTTTTACCATGTTTTGTTATAGTGATGAGGTGGAAGGGATTCTCAAGAGTAGAAACACTAAAAAGAGGGGCAAAGAATACTTAGTGAAATGGCGGGGTATCATAAGAAAGAAGCAACTTGGGTGAATGGCAAAGATATGATTCATGCAAAAGAGGTGGTGGATCGATTTGAAAAAAGTAGACAATCCAACAAAAAGTCGCGTAGGAGTTGATGAGGACATCAACCTTTGTTAGTGGGGGAGAAACACAACACTTGTGTAAACAGTGCATTTATGTGCTTGTCTATTATGTACTTGTTTTGAAATAAAGTTGCAATATTGGAAATGACTCCTTGTATGTGACTTAGCTCTTGATTGAAATTAGCACTATGAGATGAGTCCTAGTCTCATTGATGTTTGGTTCAGTAGAAGAGGATGGAATGATACATAAATCAATTTTGAGAATGCTGCAAAATAGGGGCCTTGGCTTGAAAGATGTAAGGGATTAAACCCTTTTGACTTTCAAACTTAGGACTTGCTCGGGCGGGAGCAAGATAGTGGCACGGGCTTATAAAAGTGCCTTTTGGGAGTGGACCATTGTCTACACATGGATTGATCATCCATGCCTCGGGAGAGTACTCAAAGGACAAGTCGGGCCGGACTTGGCACTATCTCTAGGCTTGCAAAGTTCATCACTTGATAACTTCAGCGTTTGAGAGGGATCTTGGTGTTGCAACCAAGTAGAAATTGATGAGCCTTGAGTTCTTCCTAGTCAAGTAAGTAAGATAGGCTAGTTGAGCCTAATTCGGAGCCAAAAGAAGGCAAACCGGGGGAGTCTCAAAGTAGATAAGTCCCTTTAGTGTAGGTCTAGATCCTTGGATGTTTGCCATCGAGGGTGCCAAAACCATGGGCTTATCTAGTGCCACCTTTAGAGACTTAGCCATTTGAACTAAATAAATGAGTACTTGGGTCATTGCGAGGTTAGCTACCCAGAACGCAATGAAAGTATTGAGGGGGATGGCTATCCATTTTAATTCAATACTTCCGACTAGAAGTAATGTCGATGAGGGCATCGACCCTATTTGGTGGGGGTGAGTGTCACACCCCTATCTACTTGGGGTGCTCAAATGAACCTTAGTGCGCAAGGGGGGACCTTGGAGGTGACTTCCCAAGCCTTGCAATATACTAGGTAGGGAGAATGAAGAGACTCCCGATCAAATAGGGCGCAATAGCGCCCTGATTTTGAAGTGAACATGAGAGTGTTATACATGAATGGAAAGATCTTGACAATACGCTTCTAATGGCGCAAAGAACGCGCAATTTGGAATTGTGAGCTAAAAGTTATGGCCACTCAAAGTGGACTGTGTCCCCGGGGCACTGAGACACTTGAGGGCTAGGTGTGAGGGGCTCCCAATGAATCCCACAACAAAGTATGACATGTGGCATATCATTGGAAAGATATGAACACAACGAACCTAGAATGACAAGCATTACAAGGTTTTAAGACATGAGTCCAAAGTTAAGGCCAAAAGAAGAGCCATGGTGAAGGCGTGACACCTCCCCCGGTGCATCCGAATCTTTACAGGGCCATAACTTTGCGAGAACTTGGCCAAATGAGACGAGTGAACAGTCCATCGGCATCTACTCGTTGCGTAGATACCTAAAATGGGATCGTATGTTGGATTTGGAGCTCTGAGCACAAGGTTTTGCTGGTTGGAAGTTCGGGAGCTCAAACGGTGACGTAACTTGGCGATTTGGGTTGGAAGTGGGTGGTCTTCCACAACCCAAGGTTATCCAAGGACTTCCTTCGACCTAGGACGGGGGGTTCTGCCGAATACCACAAAGAGTACTATAGGAGGGGTTGGTCTCCCTCCTCGCTCCCTCTTAAAGCCTTGGTGAGTCCCGATGACTCATGGTTGTTGGTGGTGACTTCACCACCACCTCCAGGTACCATGGGACACTTGTGTGTGTCCCGTGGCATCGGTTGCGTGGAGTCCCGTTCCTTGCTATGCCTCCTTGGATGTGTTCTGAGTTGTGAGCGTTGGTTACCGCTAGCGGATGAGTAGCAAATGCAAAATGGGCTAGCATGGAGTGGGGTGACACTCAAGGGCGGTTAGGACCATGGTGAGTAGTGCCAGCTTGAGTCCTTGCACATTAAGGTGGAGGTTTCGCCCCATGTTACTAAGTGACATACCCGATGTCACGATGGAGTGTGTCTTTGTAGTCCCGGTGATTCAGACTTGGCAAACTGAGTTGGAAATGGGGACTAACATTGTGGATCCTTGGCATGTGCAGTGTTAGGGAGTTGGTGACCAAGTGACGCTGTAAGGGACTGGGGTAAATCTAGTGAGCTGCTAGGAGCTTTTGGGTGTCATTTGGGTCGCAACATAATCGGCGCTCAAAATTCGGGACACATCCAAGGAGACCTAGCGAAGAATGGGACTCCACCCAACCGATGCTACGGGACACACACAAGTGTCCCATAGTGCCTTGAAGTGGTGGTGAAGTCACCACCACCAACTGTAAGTCACCGGGACTCACCAAGGCCTCAAGAGGAAGTGAGGAGGGAGACCAACCCCTCCTATAGTACTCTTTGTGGTATTCGGCAGAACCCCCCGTCCTAAGTCGAAGGAAGTCCTTGGATAACCTTGGGTTGTGGAAGACCACCCACTTCCAACCCAAATCGCCAAGTTACGTCACCGTTTAAGCTCCCGAACCTCCAACCGGCGTAACTATATGCTTTGAACTCCAAATCCAACATGCGAGCCCATTTTAGACATCTACGCGATGAGTAGATGCCGATGGACTGCTCACTCGTCCCATTTGGACAAATACTTGCAAAGTTATGGTCCTCTAAAGATTCGGATGCATCGGGGGAGGCGTCACGCCTTCATCATGGCTCTTCTTTTGGCCATAACTTTGGACTCATGTCTTAGAACCTCGTAATGCTTGTCATTGTAGGGTTCTTATGTTCATATCTTTCCAATGATATGCCACATGCCATACTTTGTTGTGGGATTCATTGGGAGCCCCTCACACCTAGCCCTCAAGTGTCCCGGTGCCCCCAGGACACAGTCCACTTTGAGCGGCCACAACGTTTAGTTCACAATTCCAAATTGTGCGTTCTTTGCGCCGTTAGAAGCGTATTGTCAAGAGTTTCTCAAGCATGTATGACACTCTCATATGCTCTTCAAAACTAGGGCGCCATTGTGCCCTGTTTGATCGGGAGTCTCTCCATTCTCCCTGCCTAGTCTATTGCAAGGCTTGGGAAGTCACTCCCAAGGTCCCCCCTTGCGCACTAAGGTTCATTGGGCACTGCAAGTAGATAGGGGCGTGACACTTGGTACCGTCGAAAAGCTCTTGACAAGGAAGCGTGCACGGGCTTTGTTTTGTGGAATCTGTCTCACGGTGAGAAAATTGTGCATTTTTTAGTTATTTTTTGTTCTAAAAATTTAGAAATTTACTTTTATTTTTGTTTTTGAGTATGGCAACAACAAAAGATACACTACCTCTGGAAAATCCTTAGTGAGGAGGGGTGCACGAGCTTTGTTTTCTGGCATTCCGATTCACAATGACAAAGTTATGCATTTTCGAGTTGTTTTTGGTTCTATAAAATTAGAAAATTACTTTTACTTTTGTTTTGACTGTGGCAATGGCTTAAGACACACGTACTTGGTATTGTCAGAAAGCCCTTGGCGAGGAGGGATGCAATCACTTGGTTTTGTGGTGATTGGAAGTACGGTGTGAAAATTATGCATTTTTTAGTTGTTTTTGGTTCAAAAAAATTAGAAAATTATTTTTTCTTATATTTTGGTCACAATTTTGGTATTGTCAGAGAGTTCTTGGCGAGGAAGGGTGCACAGGCTTGGTTTCATGGCATTCCAACTTAGAGTTAGAAAGTTATGCATTTTTGAGTTGTTTTTGGTTTTTGAGAAAATTTAAAAATTATTTTTATTTTTGTTTTCATTGTAGCAACGCCACAAGGCACTCTAATAGTAATGCAAAAGAAGTATAAAGTCGGTATGGGTCTGCGTTCCATAGGCGGGTCCGGGTACAGTTTCCTGAGACGGGTCCGGGTCCGGGCGGGTACAGGTTTGGGCGGGCGGGTTGTAGTGATTAGTCGGACCGGTATTCCTCTAATTAGCCCTTAATTCACACCAAAGGCCTTCTTAGAGTAAACCGCTCCGGAATCATTCCCACGAGGACTTGTGGATTACAGTTTCATAGGCTATCTTGGTCTAAGCACTCACTTTTCTCTCCGTCGGATTATTCCGGACTTTCGGTCTGATCCGGACACTAGTGCCGGGTGGGTTTCGGAAGGATCCGGAAACCGTTTTAGTGTCCCTTCCAGGATCCCTGGGTTTGGATGACGAGTGGCCAGATCCACCGTCCGGATGCTTATCGTGTCCGGAAACACGCTCTCTTTCACTCTCTCTCTCTCTAATACTAACAGCAACCTAACTCTTCAAGGACCGGAAGTGTCCTCCTGTTCCGTCGCCTCACAAATCCGGAAGCTCTTCCGGATTAGGTCACACAGGGACGGTCAAGAACTACAACGACATTCTAACCTTTAACCGAACACTAAGCCTCCTGTCGACCGGCTGGTTTCTCCTGTACTTTTTTGGGCTTGTGCCGGGGTTTAACTCTGTTCTACGAGGAATTCCGGCAATCCGGAATTCAGGCATGTCCGACAATACCTCCGTACACGGAAGTTTGCTAGCAGCCTCTCAGATACCCCTTTTCACCTAGGGCTATATCCTACACGTAGGCTATACTGGCATCCGAGCAGTACTACCCTAACCTTACTGCCGGAACCATCCGGTTGATCTCCCCCTCAAGTTAATACATCCGGATACTCTCACAACATCGACTCTTGCCACACAAGGTAAGTTCTCAGTCCCGGAAACGCAAAAATGGACTCACACCTCTCACAAACATATACCGTACACAAGAAAGATAAGAGATTGGATACTCCAACACACTTTAGAATTAAACTCCGAAAAAGGTACAATGCTGAAACTATGAGATGGTTGTGAATGACTAGAAAGGTCATTAAAAGTTCTACTTATACTAAGACTAACGTCATCCTAAAAATCCTACAAAGCATTCCTACTGGTCCGCTAGGTTTTCGGAAGATTCCAGATCCTATTTTTCCGGCTTTGACGGCCGGACTTCGGTATTGCCACTATACTACACTACTGTATACTATTCTTTTGAATCTGGATCTTTAGGAGGAACATAGTCCTTCAGAAGATCCAGCTTTACCTTTTTCTAGCTACCCTCCGGAGAAAACAGATTCAGACCCCTTTGGCCCCATCTTGGGATTTCCACAATACTGGTGTCCTTGTCTACACTTCTAGTCCCGACTACCTGAGTGTCCGGACTCCCTCTCGCATCCTTCTGAGTCTTCTTATGACGCGGAGAAGACTGTACCGTCCGTCCGGCGTCAACTTCCGAAGAAGCACCCGTCAGATCAATGGTCGGAGTCACCGGTAGCAGGTCTTCACTTCCCGGAGGTACCATTGCTCCCAGTCCACTCCTTCTAGTCTTCCGGCTGGTGGTGAAAGTTCCGGATTTACCGGGACCACTGGTGAGACCTCTGTAACCATAGGTTCCGGATTGCTGCCTTCCAGAACCACCAAAGTCTGCGCTGACGGGGGAGATTGAGGTGCCGGATCCGACTCTGTGGACGTAATGTATTCCATCATCTCCCTCATCGCGGCCCGAGATGTATCCATTTGTCTTGCCTGCTCTAGTAAGCATTTGACGATAGGAACCCGGCTTGAGCTGGCGGCTGCATCGAGGTTAGTTTCAAACAGCCGGGCCTTGTTGATATAGTCTACCGGGACCTCTAGAGAGCTCCGGAGCTGAACTACACTTTCGCATAAGACCGCTATCTGTCGGCGATGAGCTTCTTCTATAAGCTGGGTTGTCTCCTTAGCGGTGCGGATGGTGCTCTCTAAACCCACACAGCGGGATTCCGAGTTCCGGACTTGGTCTCGCAACGTCCGGTTTTCTACGCGCAACGCCCCCAGCTCTGTTACCAAATTCTTCTGTTTTGCTATGAGGAGGTTGTTTTGCTGCTCCATTGCTACCAATGCATCCGTCCTCCGGAAAATGGCATTCCGGTCGGTTAGCGCCATCTTCTGGCACACTCGTTTGAGGGCTCCATCATAGTTCTCGTAGATCTGGAAGAGATCGTCTGCTCGCCACACCAGATGCTGAGCCATCTCCTGGATGTCTTCTAGAGGCGGCCCTCCCAATCGCATGGTTGTCCGATCCCTCTCCTCCACCTCTATCATCCGGGTCTGGGAGGGTCCGGCCTTAGTCTGAGTGGCGACGGTGTGCGGTTGTATTGGCCCAACCAGTTGCAAGGATGGTTGGACTCCCTTCAGAATAGGTCCGGTTTCCATCTTTACCTCCTGAACCTCTTCCTGTGGTTCCGGTGTAGGAAGCTCCTCTGACGGACTTACCGGCGGCGTCCTATTCCACCGTTTCCTCTTCTTTAGTGGAGAGACCAGTTCCTCTTCCTCAGTGTCCTCATCGTCCGGTCCGTCTCGGGGCGAGGGCTCCTCTCCTCCGTATTGCTGAAGTTGGACTAGGTCTGATACGCACTCTCCTCATTCGCCTTGAGTAGAGAGTGGTGGGTATACAAATGAAACAAATATGCCGGAAGAGGACTCTAGCTCTTCTTTCCGGACCGGAGGGCACACACTAAGTCTCCGACTAGCTCGTGGATGAAGGCTGCCCAGTCCATCATCATCTTTCCCTGGAGGCTCCCCAAGATGGTGGAGGCTACCTTCGCTATTACTCGTCGCAGCTTGGTGGGATGGAGGATAGGGTTGAGAAACGCTACCACATCCCGGTACTCTGGATTCACCAGGTCGGAAACCTGGTTACCTTCCTTCGGATTGGCGAGCGCCCGGAACTCTCCCTCCATCACCTCCTAGTTCTTCTCCATGACCTTGTCCAGCACCTCCCGGAACTTGTAGATGGCTCGCCAAGTGTTCACCGTCCACTGGTCTGGTTTCGCCCGAATGGTGGTATCCAAGATACCACTTTCTGGACGAAGTATGTCCGAAACCAGGCTCTCCTCTCAGATTCCCCACGGCACTTCTAGGAGTTCGTCACACCCCATGTTGCGGAGATGCTCCCGTAGGCGCGCCAGCCGGTCCTCCTCCGTCGGAACCTCCGGAACCACCTTCATCACCGAGATGGTCCTTGGTCGAGGTACAAGTGTCGGCGCCTCGTCCTCTGAATCTTCAAGCAAGTCCTTCAACTTCCGCCGGCTTGCCCTAGAAGCCATTGTGCTTATGATCAATCCTCACACAATCTCTCCCTAAATCTCTGCTCACAACTGTCACTCCGGTAACCCCTACACGATCGCAACTCACACAGTCCCTCAGTCTACCGGAATTCTAACGAGGCGAGGAAAACGGAATATGTCGGCGGAAGAACAAAAGAAAGAGGATAAGTGTGCCCGCGGCCGGCTACAGTCCCCTTCTTATACGGACCCGATGTACGGGACAGGTTTTGGCGGCAGAAACCCTATCCCTAGTACGGATCCGGTTTCCAGTTTTAGGGCTGGCGCCATCATCCGATATCCGGAACTTTCTAGGGTTCCGGATTTTAGGTTTTTAGCCCTAATGAAATTTTTCCGGATCCGGAAATCCGGTTTTTCCTAATTTGCCTTACTTCCTAGGAGAACTCAAAAACTTTCCCTATGAAGGAGACAATTTTTGAATTTTTCCGTCCTATGCTTAGTATTATAGGTCTAGCATGTGGGATCGCATTCCCACACGGGTATAGGTTTGGGCGAGTGGGTACAGGTTCGGGCGGGCAGGTATAGGTTTGGACGGGCGGGTACAGGTTCAGGCGGGTTCAGGCGAGTTCGTCGTGGGATGTAGGGTTCGGGCTGGTTAGGGTTTGTATTCTTTCGTTGTGTTTTGCTGTGTTTGTGTCTTCGTGTTGTACAGTGTGTGTTGTTGTTTTGTTTTCGTGTTTTTTATTTTTCAATTTCCATAGTAGAGCAGAGGTGTCAGATTGTGGGATTGGAGGAGAAGGAGGGAGCAGGATTTTCCATGCTCACAGCGGAAGGTGGAATTTGGAGTGCTTGCTGAGAGAATTGCGCGATTGCAAAAGACATTGTGGGTTGGAGGAGAGTGAGGGAGCAGGATTTTGCATTGCTCGCAGCAACAGAGGGCGCCGGAGCACAAGGCGCAGCAGTAGCGGTCGCAACATTACAAGTATCCTTTCCTTCCTTGCGCTCTCTAATGTTCACACATGCATGGTTTCGTGTTTTCGAATGGTCCTGTTCACAGGTCTTGAACGTAAGAATTGCCTAAAGAAACCCACTCGCTTGCGCAGCTTTTCTGCATGGATGGACAAATTTGTAGGTGAAAAATAGAGAGTGTGTTGAAAAGTATTTCCATAATTGGATTCATGTTAGGAGGATTTGAGGACGTTCTATTTTGAAAATTGCTGTAATGTATGATACAAAATGAGAAAACAACATTGTTGGAATGAATGAAGGTATTGTAGGAGAACATGAATAATGAACACAAGAATTTCAATGTATTACAGAAGCTGGAGCTACAAAGTATTAGTAGAAGAAGGGAATTCAGTAGTTGGGATCGTTTGGGTGGACAGTTGGTGGACACTATGCTGAATGTGTACTAGGGAACATAGAAGTTTCTAATCACTGAAAATTGTGGGTTGTATGAGTACAAAAATTCTTGTGTCAACATTTGTTAGACCCCATGCATTGTGAGAAAAACTTATGCAAAAACTTTCTAAAGACTGTATGGAGAGGAAAGGATTCTATTGGTAGTAGGCAAGATATGGAGACTATGAAAGTTCGACAAGGCTTATGGCTGGCACCTCCACAAAACAATATAGACAATTTCTACATGCCTGCCGCTTCATATATTTTAAATGGCAGTGAGAAGGTGACAGTGATGCAAATTATTAAGAACCTGAAGACCCCAAGCAACTAAGTAGGAGCAATCCACAAGTGTTTGGAAGAAGGGAAACTACGATATTTGAAGTCAGACACATGACTTCCATGTTCTAATGCATCAAGTAAATTTTGGTCTTCCTATGGTATATAACATTGTCATTTGTTGTACAAGTTTGGTTTGCAAGTAAAACGCTTCAAGAGTTCAAGTAGTAGTAGTGGAACAGAAATTTCAAATTGACATTTGTTCAACGACGACATGATGTTCCATACAGGTATAGTAAAAGTAGTTCAACCCGAACTCCAAATATGTACAGCTACAATAGTGCAGAAGTTTTTGTATTGGAGGGCTGAAATACCAAAAGAAAGTGAGCGAAAGGAATAAGAATATGAGCAGCTGAATTGTGTGTACACATATGATCAGGTACTACCACTTACATTGCGAAATGTCTTTAGTGAAGAAGTTCAACAAGCAATCATGAAAGTAAGTCGAGTATTCCAACATTTATGTGCCAGAGAAATCAAAATCGCCGATAGAGATGCTGACATGAAGGATGCAGTTGATGCACTTTGTATGATAGAGAAAGAGTTTCCGCCTACGTTCATGGACATTATGTCTCACTTGATGATTTATTTAGTACAAGATTTCTATCTCTGTGGACCAGTTCATTGTCGATGGATGTATGCCATTGAGAGGTATATGAAAACTTTGAAAGAGTATGTGAAAACATATGCAAGACCTGAAGCAAGTATGGCAGAGGGCTATGCTATGTCTAAAACATTAGGTTATTGTACATAGTATCTACAACGTTTTGAAGAAACATGTCGTCGTGTATGGGATGATAAGGAAGAGCAGAGAATAAACGATGAAATGCTACAAAGAAGTGGTTGGGCACGTGAAATGTTTGAGCAGTTTGTGGGGTGGGCACATGATTTTGTTCTATCGAATTCAGCAGACTTGGAAGTTTGGAGACGGTGAGTGAAAGTTTCCTCTATAGTCTGGTTAGAAGTATTTTGCATAAGCAATGTTATGCAAGAGAGAACATAGAAGGCAACTGCATATTCTACTATATTGTGTTCATAATCATGTTACATGTAAGAGGACAGTGTTTGATTCTTACTAAATAAAAGTATTGGTAATCAAAACACTGCAATGTGTTGTACTATATTATGAAGTCCAAGTACCGAAATGTTGGATGTTCATATTTTTGTGAATCACAATTGTTAGTTATGCAAGTGGAGTATAGGAAGCACACATGGGAGCAAGTGACTAACTAGTTCTGTTATAAGCAGAGAATATACAAGGGCAAGTGAAGAAAGGGATGAAGCTAGGCAAGCTTTTGCTCGTGAATTTGTTTTTTACTATGGACGGAAAGCCAAAATGAAGTATTCAGAAGAGTATAGGCCTCTACCCAAATTTGCTAAGTGGTTGCCTTTGCAAGTTTAGCAAGCTAGAGAAGGCCCAAACAAGCCATCTAAAGATGTGATTGAAGCCGCACAACTCCCCAAAAAGAAAGCTACTTCTTATAGAGTAATGTATGCTCATGGAATGCACTTGCGTGTTCAGAGTGCAAAGGAAGATAAAGTTACTTGTGACAGTGGAATAGCAGCGTTAGTGTTGTGTCCAAATAGGAGGAAGTCATGTAATGAGGCTCGTTAGTGGGAAACTGAAGAATATGTGGGCTAGATTCAAGAGATATTGGAATTGAACTACCGCAGTCATTGTTGTGTTGTACTCGTGTGTTCATGGGTTCCAGCAAAGTTCAGAGCAAGCAATGCATCTGGTGTGAGAAACAAGTATGGCTTCACTCTGGCCAATTTTTCCAATTGCCTTCCTTTGGGACCTTACTCATTTGTATTTCCCATGCAATGTCAGCAAGTGTTCTTCTCAGACGATTTGGAAAGAAGATTGAATTCAGGAGGGGATTGGAAGGTTGTCTGTGGCACGGAAGTTTGAGGCCACCATGCAGACACTATGGCAACAAAGCCAAAGATAGACATTCTAGCTTCAGGTAGAGATGAAGACTATGAGGGGTTGAGAGTTCGAGCTTGGTTAGAATGAATTTTGTTAATGTTGTGTTGAAAGGAGAAGAAATGGCTAGTGTCGCAACCTAACTTTTTGATTTTTCTCTCTATCGTGTTTTGAAACACGGAATCCAGATTAAGTGGACCCGAATTGGTACAGAAAAGAAAGGAAAAGTTAAGAGTTAGGAAGACTACGACCATAAGCCCTAAATGAACCGGATTATGAAGCGGAACAGATATCGGAAACATATCCGGTCTAGTTCCATAACCGGAGGAACGGATCCGGGATTTACGTCTGGAAAATCGGAAAAAAATAATGATTAGGTTTTTAGGGTACAAAAAGACTGCTTTAGGATTTGGGCTATCATTTGCACCTGGGAGCACCAACGTACTTGGCGTGCTCTCAATGCTTTGTATTTGCGTTTGAGAATTGAGTGCATTTGTGAAATCTTGGGAGTTGTGCAAGTTTCTAAGAGTTGTGTGAAGTTTTGTGTGAGTGTGTTTGTCCCCTGTACTTGGACGCAGAGATTGGAGAGTATAGTGATTAGTTGGACCAGTATTCCTCTAGTTAGCCCTTAATTTGCACCAAAGGCCCACTTAGAATAAACCGCTCCGGAATCGATCTCACAAGGACTTGAGGTTTACAAATCCATAGGATAACCAGATCTAAGCAATCACTTTCTCTCCTTCCTACTACTCCAGACTACAAGTCCGGTCCGGCTACTAGTGTCGGGTGGGTTCCGGAAAAGTCCGAAACACCGTTCAGTTGCCCCTTCCGGGATCCTTGGGTTTGGGTGACGAGTGGACAGATCCACCGTCCGGATGCTTATTGTGTCCGGAAACGCACTCTCTCTATCTCTCTCTCAATCTCTAATAATAATACTAACCTAACTCTTCAGGGACCGGAAGAGTCCTTCTATTCCGTCACCTCACAAATCTGGAATGCTTACCGGACCAGGTCACGCAGGGATGGTCAAGGACTACAACGACATTCTAACCTTAACTAGACACTAAGCCTCCCATCGATCGGGTGGATTTTCTCGTACTCTCTTGGGCTTGGGTCAGGGCTTTAACTCTGTCTACGGGGAATTCCGGCAATTTGGATTTCGGATACGTCCTGCAAACTCCCGTACACGGAAATTGCTAGCAGCCTCTCAGATACCTTTCTCACCTAAGGCCGTATCCTACCCTCAGGCTATACCGGCATCCAGGCAGTAGAACACTAACACTACCGGCGAAACCATTCGGTCAATCTCCCCATCAAGGTAGTGACGCTTGGAAACCACTCACTAAGTCAACTCTTGCTACTCAAAGTAAGTTCTCAGCATCCGAAAAAGCCCGAATGGACCCACACCTCCCACAAGCATGTACCGAATGCAAAAGATAAGAGAATGGATACTCCCAAACACTTGGATTAAGTTCAAAAAGATACAAGTTGAAACTATGGGACAGGGGTGAATGACCAGAAAGGTCCATCAAAACCCTTTTTAAATTAAAACTAACATCATCCTAAAAATCCTACAAAACGTTCCTATTGGACCGCTAGATTTCTGGTAATCCCCAGATCCTATTTTTCAAGCTTCTGACGGCCAAACTCCGGTACAGCACTAGATCCTATTTTTCCGGCTTTAACGGCCGGACTCCGATATTGCTGCAATTCTACCCTACTGTACACTAGTCCTCTGGATCTAAATCTATGGGAGGCGCGAGATCCTTTAACTGTTCTAAATTCATCACTTTCCAGCTACTACCTGGAAAAAACAAATTTGGGCCTCTTTCTCCCCATCTTGGGACATCCATGATGTTGGTGTCCCAGTCCACACTCTGGATTCCGACTATTAGAACTTCCAGACTTCCCTGAGAGACCTTCTAGGTCTTTTTATGACGAGAAGAGGATTGTATCGCCCGGCCCCCTTGTGCCACGCCTCTATCTACTTGAGGTGCCCAACGAACCTTAGTGCGCAAGGGGGACTTTGGGAGTCACTCCCCAAGCCTTGGAATAGACTAGGTAGGGAGAATGAAGAGACTCCTGATCAAACAGGGCGCAATGGCGCCCTAGTTTTGAAGAGCATATGAGAGTGTCATACATGCTTGAGAAACTCTTGACAATACGCTTCTAACGGCGCAAAGAACACGCAATTTGAATTGTGAGCTAAAAGTTATGGCCGCTCATAGTAGACTGTGTCCCGAGGGCACCGGGACACTTGAGGGCTAGGTGTGAGGGGCTCCCAATGAATCCCACAACAAAGTATGGCATGTGGCATATCATTGGAAAGATATGAACATAAGAACCCTACAATGACAAGCATTACGAGGTTCTAAGACATGAGTCCAAAGTTATGGCCAAAAGAAGAGCCATGATGAAGGCGTGACGCCTCCCCCGGTGCATCCGAATCTTTAGAGGGACATAACTTTGCAAGTATTTGATCAAATGGGACGAGTGAGCAGTCCATCAGCATCTACTCGTCGCGTAGATGTCTAAAATGGGCTCGCATGTTGGATTTGGAGCTCAAAGCATATAGTTACGCCGGTTGGAAGTTCGGGAGCTTAAACGGTGACGTAACTTGGCGATTTGGGTTGGAAGTGGGTGGTCTTCCACAACCCAAGGTTATCCAAGGACTTCCTTCGACTTAGGACGGGGGGTTCTGCCAAATACCACAAAGAGTACTATAGGAGGGGTTGGTCTCCCTCCTCACTTCCTCTTGAGGCCTTGGTGAGTCCCGGTGACTTACAGTTGGTGGTGATGACTTCACCACCACTTCAAGGCACTATGGGACACTTGTGTGTGTCCCGTAGCACCGGTTGGGTGGAGTCCCATTCCTCGCTAGGTCTCCTTGGATGTGTCCCGAGTTGTGAGCGCTGGTTACCTCTAGTAGATGAGTAGCAAATGCAAAATGGGCTAACATGGAGTGGGGTGACACTCAAGGGCGGTTAGGACCATGGTGAGTAGTGCCACCATGGGTCCTTGCACATTAAGGTGCAAGTTCCGCCCCATATTACTAAGTGACATGCCCGGTGTCACGATGGGAGTGTATACTAGTAGTCTCGGTGACTAGACTTGGCAAACTGAGTTGAAAATAGGGACTAACACTGTGGGTGCTTGGCATGTGCAGTGTTAGGCAGTTGATGACTAAGTGACGCTGTTTGTGGGTTGAGGTGAACCTAAAGAGTTGTTGGAAGCTGTTAGGTGTCATTTGGGTCACAACATTTAGTATCAGAGCAGGGCTACGTTGGTGTGCAGTGAGTCTTAGAGCCATGGTGAGAGCCAAATCAGGTGAAGTTGGAGCTTCAAGACAAGGGCGCCAAACACGTAGTCAAGGTTTGGAGGCTAATGAACCTTCCTTAGAGGAAACTCAAGGAAGGGATTCTCTTCCTTTGGAGCAAATGGCACAGGAATTGACTCCCATTGAGGAAGAAAATGTGGAAACTAGTGCCAAGGAAGGTGACACCGCCACTAGTCCCGGAAAACCTCAACGTGATCGCAAACGGAAAGGGCGTGATTTCATGTTTGAAGAACTTGTCAAAACACTTCAAGTGATGCAAGGTGAAATTAAAGAGCTAAAGGAAAAGGGTTCTACCTCTTTTTCTCACAAATTGTACAAAACCAACATGCCATCTTCTTTTACAAGCATTGGCAAGGCCCACAAAGTGAAGGACTTTTTGGTGGAATTGGAGTTGGACTTTGAAGCTCAAAGAGCACCTGAAGAAGACAAAATCACCATCGCGGTGACCTTTCTCAAGAATCATGCTTTGCTTTGGTGGACTCACTTTCGTGGGGAAAATCCTGAGGTGGTGGACAACTTGACTTGGGCTGGTTTCAAGGAACGCATTAGTAACCGCTTCACCCTAAAATACCAAAACATTCGTGATGGAGTGGCACTTGTAAGACTCAAGCAAATAGGGAGTCTTAGGGGTATGTGCGGGAGTTTAATGCACACTTGAATGTGCTTCCAAGGCTAGATGAGCTAGCCAAGAAAATCATTTTCTTCAATGGGTTGCAAAGTTGGGCAGAACGTACATTGTTTAGAATGCCCCAACTTCCAGAGACTTGTGCGGAGTTGTTGAAGCTGGCGGAAAAGATTGGTGATGATGAGGGCCAAAACAAGAAAGCTAAAGATGGGCCTTCAATAGGTGAGTCAAGCAAACACTCCAAGCGTAAGTTGAGGCGTCATGTTTGGATGAAGAACAAACATGGTGGAGATGGAGCCAAGTCAAGTGCGCCAAAAGAAGGACTAGCTAAGGGCATGGATAAAGGGGGTGACAAAACTAAGAGGGATGTGAGCCAAATAACTTGTTACAATTGTGGAGAGAAGGGCCACTTGTTCCGGGGTTGCACCAAACCTAAGGTGAGTGTTCAAAATGCATACTCTCACATTGGATAGCATGTTCTTCAAGGTGGCTTCTTGGCTAAGGCAAATCAACCCAAGTTGAGTCTCCGCTTGTTATTCTTAAAAGGATTCATAAGTAAGCATGATGTTTCACTCTTGGTGGATACAAGTGCAACTCATTCATTCGTAAGCCCAAGATTTGCTATGGAGTTGGGCTTGCATATCAAGGAGTCTTGCAAGCCCATCAAAGTGCAGTTTGCCATGGACAAGCCGCACAAGACAAGCAAAGTGGCAACAAATGTGGAAGTCAAGTGTGGGGAGTTCACCTTTGTGGAGGACTTCACGATGTGTGATATAGATGGGGTAGACCTCATCCTAGGAAATACTTTCCTAGATACTTATGAAGTAGACATAAAAAGGCGGCTATCTTTGAAGGTAGTTGCCAATGTAGATGGCAAAAAGATAGAGTTAGAAATAACTAAGTCACCCAAGATGTTGGGGACTCAAATCCATCTAGTAGTTTTGGAGGAACTTAGTGATACTAAGTTCTTGATTGTTATGCGTGCTGGTGTGGTTGGAGGAGAAAAGAAGTTGGCTAATAGGGCCAATCCCCCTCCAAAGTGTGTAACAAGTGTAATTCATAAATTTATGGATGTTTTGACAACAGAGTTGCCTGATGCCTTACTTCCTAAAAGAGAAGTGCATCACAAAATTGAGGTGGTGCCTGGGTCACAATCACCATCCAAGGCACCTTACTGGTTGAATCAAAGAAAGTTGAAAGAGTTGAAACACCAACTCAATGAGCTCTTGGCTAAAGGATACATTCACAAGAACAAGTCACCTTATGGAGCGCCAATCTTGTTTGTAGACAAGAAGGATGGAAAACTTCGCATGTGTGTGGATTATAGGGCGCTCAATAAGATCACTATTAAAAACAACTAACCTTTACCTCGAATTGATGATCTCTTTGATAGGTTGGCAGGGGCGGTGTACTTTAGCCGCATTGATTTGAAGTCAGGCTACTACCAAATTCGAATTGCATTTGGAGACATTGAAAAGATAGCATGTAGGACCCGATATGGATCCTATGAATTTTTGGTGATGCCTTTTGGTCTATGCAATGCCCCTTCAACATTCACCACCCTTATGAACACCGTGTTCCATCAAGAGATGGATGAATTTGTCATTGTCTACATTGATGACATCTTGGTGTACTCGAAGACGGCGAAGGAGCATGCTAAGCACCTTGAGATTGTATTGGGAAGGCTTAGGAAACACAAGTTGTATGCAAATGGGAAAAAAAGTGAGTTTGGTTTGATGGAGATTGACTTCTTGGGCCTCATGTTGTGTAGATCGGGGATCAAGCCAGATACAAAGAAGGTAGAAGCAATCAAGGAGTGGAAACCACCTACCATCCAAAAAGGTGTAAGGTCATTTCTTGGACTTGCCAATTATTATAGGAGGTTCATTAGAGACTTTTCTAAGATTGCCAAACCTTTGTTTGACTTGTTGAAAAAGAACCAAGTCATTGTGTGGTCCAAGCCATGTGAGCAAGCTTTTGAGGAGCTCAAAGCCAAACTTTATTTTCATTCAATGTTGAAGTTCCCTGAGTTTGATCAACCTTTTGAGGTACACACGGATGCAAGTGATTTTGTAATTGGGGGAGTGTTGATGCAAGGTGGGAGGCCCATTGCTTTTGAAGGCAAGAAGTTGGATGGGACCCAAACCAAGTGGCCAACACATGAAAAGAAAATGTTTGCAGTGGTGCATTGTTTGAAGACATGGCAACATTACCTTGGTCTTCACGAAACCAAGGTGTTCACCGATAATGTGTCGTTAAAGTATTTTGAGAGCCAAGCTAGAGTGACAACCAAGCAATTGAGGTGGTATGATACCTTGGCTCTTAGGAATGTGGACTTGATTCACAAACCGGGCAAAGAAAATGTAGTGCTCGATGCCCTTAGCCGAAAGGATGAGTTCAAACCAAGTTCTACTCAAATACTAAGGTTAATGTATGAGGGGGAAAGTGACTTAGCTAGGAAAATAAGGGAGGCTTATATGAAAGACCCAAAGGCTCAAAAGTTCCTAAGTGATTTGAGGGTTGGCAAGAAAGTAAAGGGGATTCGATTACACCAAGGCCTAATCAAATTTAAGCAAGGTAGGGTGTATGTCCCCAAGGGCAAGTTGAGGTTGCAAGTCTTGAAAGAGGAGCATGATAAGCCTCTTGCGGGTTATAGAGGTGAGAAAGCCACCATAAGTTTTGTGACTAAAAGGTTCTATTGGTCTGGGATGAAAGAAGACATTGCACATTATGTAAAAACTTGTGTCACTTGTCAAGCCAACCGAGCTTCATATCAAAAACAAGTTGAATTACTTAAGCCTTTGCCCATTCCAAATGGTCCATGGGAATGTATTTCCATGGACTTCATTACTAGCTTACCGGAGTCACACGGGTTTCATGCCATCTTTGTGGTAGTAGATCGGTTTAGCAAATTGGCCAGGATGGCGCCAACAACAAGAGTGGCAACTGCATTTCAAACAGCCACACTCTTTTTCAACACTTGGTAGAGGCATAGTGGATTGCCTAGGGTGATTGTCTTTGATAGAAATCCTAAATTCACAAGTGCATTTTGGAGGCACTTGTTTAGGAAAACAAAGACCAAGCTTTCATTTAGCACAACGTTTCATCCTGAAATAGATGGGCAAGTAGAGAGGGTGAATGGGGTCTTGAATCAATACCTTAGAAACTATGTGAGTGCTGACCAAAGTGATTGGACGGAGTATTTGGCTTTGGCTGAGTTTAGTTACAACAAAGCCAAATATGCAGCTACAGAAGAATCGCCATTCAAAGTGGCTTATGATGTGGAGCCACTTATGCCTACTGACCTTGCCTTGGAGGGGTTGCAATTAGAGTTTAAAAGAAGACAAGTTGCAGAAGACTTTGTTGTCTATAGGGGTAAAAACGAGGTAATAGGAGCCAAAACCAACATCCTATGGGTGGTTTTTAAGGCTGGTTTTAAGTGGAACTTGGATGAGTTGTACACGTAGTTAATTACAAGCGCCACATTACATGCTGATAGTGGACCAACGGGTTTTTTTGTCATTCTTTCAATTCAACGAGTTTGACTCTGCTCAGGTTCCGCTCTGGCGCTCACGTCCTGCTCTAGTGCTCACGTTGTCCGATTTTTTGTTTGGTCATGTTTTGTTTTGGCGGCGCTTGCACTATGCGCAGGCTGCTGATGTGCTCAACTTCTGAACTTTGCAAATCTTGTGTAGGGTTAGTTTGCTCAGATGCGAGGTTACAATTCTAGTCTCAGTTAGTGTACAATTCAGGGTTTAGGTGGGATTTGAGCACATTGGTTTGGTTTTTGCTTACCGCTGAATTTGCTCAATCTATTGCGCACAATGGAGTCAAAAGTGGTGCGAGGAGAGTCCGCAAAACTTTCGAGAGAGAGGAGGGGATCGTTTGACAAGAAGCAGAAGTCTACAAAAGTCCCTTAGTCTGTTCGAGAGTTGCTTCTAGAGTTAGCATCTCTTAAACTGTAGACAACCGAATTTTTTGTGAAGGAGAGACGCTTGTCTGGTTGTGGTCTAAACCCTAAGCATTTCGCGGATATGGCCTGTGTGACCCCGGAGAAAATCGAGGGAGTTTGGGGAAAGTGTTCAACGTTTAAGACAACAAACACTACTCTGAGTCCACAAAGTAGATTAGAGCTTCTCCAGTTGTGTGCTAAAATTTACGGGAAGTCTGAGATTACAAATAATGAGTTCATGGCTTGGGTGGTAAAAGGCTACACTACTGGATTGATGGTTTTTGATGTGAATTGGGCATCCATTGCTGCATCGACGAATTTACTTCTTATCAGCCGATTAGAGGGGGAACTTTTGAAGAGAGATCTTACAGAAGAGGAGGCTACTGCCCTAAAGCATTTGGCGCCTTATGCTATTGCAAAGCCTTCCGTTTCCCACTCGAAGGCCAGTGGAGCAGCTAGCGATTTGGGATCACAACCGGTAGAAGCAAAGTTGCTCTTTGGAAAATTCAAGCCGAGTGGTGTCAAATTATCTCCTGCATCGATAGCGGAGATTGTTCAAGCAGAAGAGGTTTTGGTTGTTGAAGGCGAGCTGCTGGCGAACACCGAAAGTAAGGAGAGGTTTTTGAATTCTTCAAAATCCAGCATTGCAGAGAGAATCATTGGATTCAAATTTGGGGTGGACGATCGAAATGTTGATGCAAAGGAAGCGGCTGAGAACGTGAAGGTGGTGGAGGAAGGATTGCGGCAAAACGATCTATTAATCTCAGCATTAGAGACAAATGTGAGTAAGTTCTTGCTATTCAGTTTAGGATTCTTGCTCAGTTTCATGTAGTTCAAATCAGGGTTTAGGATTTAGGGTCCACAGTCCTTTAGTGATCTTGATGGGATTCGGGTTTAGGGCTTAGGGTGTCACTGCCTGGAATTTGTCTTGCTCTAGTAGGGATTCTAGCTTTGTGATGTCTTCTGAGTTTAGGGTATTTTCTCTTTCTCTCTTAACAGGTACAGCAATTCAGAGACAACCTCGATGAAGGCAATGATCTGTTTGTTGTTGGATTACAAAAGTTAGAGAGCTTGAGGTTAGAGCGACAAGTGCAATGTAAGAAGCTAGAGTATGCTAACTTCAGTTTTGAAGATTGTCAAAGAAGGGCCAAGAAAGCAAATGAGTTGTATACCGATGTTGGTCTAGACATGTGGAAATTTGAGGCTGACATGGCAATGGTGAAGAGAGAGTTGGAGGAGGTGCGACGATACAAGGATGCAGTTGCGGATCAGATCCACCGGATGCAGCAAGGAGGAGGAGGAGTGGCTTGCTAGCCAAAACCTTGCCTACATCCTCATTTGTCAAATGAGGCCGGAACTGTGTTCGAATTGGCATCCCCCCTAGTTGCATTTGGGTTTTATCGCCCTCCTCTGTCTCCACAAGCCTGGTCCGGGAAGGTTCGGCCTGAGCCGGAACGGGACCAGACTGCTGCTATAGTAGTCCAACCTCTTGTGCAAGCAGTCGAACTTCTTCCGGTACCGGTCTGATTTCCGTCTTCCGGTCCAGAACTTCTTCCTCCAATGGTTCCGGTGCGGGCGGATCCTCTGTTGGCTTCACCGGTGGAGTATCATTCCGCCGTTGCCTCTTCGTTAGAGGAGTAGACGGCTCCTCATCCTCCGTCTCCTCATTGTCCGGTCCGTCACGATGAGAAGGGTCTTCTCCTCCGTACTACTGGAGCTAGACTAGCTCTTGGTAGGCACTCTCCTCATTCGCCTTGAGTAGTGAGTGTTGAACATACAGGTGGAATAGGTACGCCAACAAAGGGCTTTGACCCTTCTTCCCCGACCGGAGGGAATGCACAAGGTCCCTTATTAACTCGTGGATGACGGCTGCCCAATCCATCATCATCTTACCTTGAAGGCTCCCCAAGATGGCGGAAGCCACCTTTGCTACCACTCGCATTGGCTTGGTCGGTTGGAGGATAGGGTTAAGAAACGCTATCACCTCCCGATACTCCGAATTTACCAGATTAGAAACCTGGTGACCCTCCTTCAGATTAGCCAGCGCCCAAAATTCTCCCTCCATAGCCTCCTGATTCTTCTCTATAACCTTGTCCGACACCTCTCGGAACTTGTAGACGGCTCTCCACATATCGACTGTCCACAATTCTGACTTCGCTCGGAAGGTGGTATCCAAGATACCGCTTTTCGGACGAAATAGATCAACCACCAAGCTCTCTTCCCTAATGCCCCACGGAACTTCCATGAGACCCTCACATCCCATGTTGGTGAGGTTCCGCCGCAAGCGCTCCAATCGGTCATCCTCGGTGGGGACCTCCGGCACTACCTTCATCACCGGAATCGTCTTTGGCCGGAGCGGTGGCGATGGAAGTTCTTCGTCTGAGTCCTCCGGCAGGTCCTTCAGTTTACGCCGGCTTGCCCGAGAAGACATCGTGCTGATAGAAAATCCTTTTACAATCTCTCCCTACCTCTCTTGCTCACAATTTCACTCCGATAACCCCTGCACGATTGCAACTCACACAGTCCCTCAATCTATCGGAATTCTAAGAAAGCTAGGAAGGCGAAAAACATAGCGGTAAGGAGAATAAAGAAGTACTCGTGCCTTTTGCCAACTACAGTTCTCCTCTTATACTGGCCAGACGGACGGTCAGTCGGATGAATGTATGGGATAGTTTTTGGCGGCAAAAACCTAACCCTAGTACGGATCCGGTTCTCGGCTTTTAGGGCCGGTGCCGTCGTCCAAATTCTGGAACTTTCTAGGGTTCTGGAATTAGATTTCTTAGACCTAGTTGGAATTTTCCGGAACCGGAGTTCCAGTATTTCCCAATTCTTTCTAATCTCCTATTAGAACTTCAAAACTTCCCTTTTTAAAAACTAAATTTTAAAGTTTTCTGTTTATTGCTAGTTTTCTAGGTCTAGCATGTGGGATCACACTCCCACAGAGAGGAACTGGTTGCGTGAGCATTGGCCGGTTGAGATTTAGAGAGTGCCACGAGAGTTTATGTGAGGTTGGTACGCTAGGCGACTCGATTGAGACCAAGGAGTGAGTGTGAGGAAACGAGATGTGCGGCTAGGAGGGAAGTGAGGTAGCACTTTGAAAAAAAGACAGATGCCACAATTAAAGCGAGGACGAAATCAGGTTCAAGCGAGCTCATATAGGATAGAAATGAGAGTGAGAAAGGTGGCTCCTTTAGAGCCCAGTAGTAAGCGGGAAAGAGTGGAATTAACGGAAGACCTCTCCGCCATGGGGTGCGTGGGTTTCTTGGGAAAACCCTGGGGCTTTCGTAGGGAGCTCATAGAAGGAGCCCCTAACCAGTTCGATAACTCCCTTCGACCGGCTCCGCCTATGTGGACGCGAGAGTTTTGGAGGAAAGTTTACGATCTAGAAGAAGATGGAGCAGAGCAGGCCAGCCGAAAAAGAGACTTTGTGCGCGAGAAGTTCAAGGGAGCAGCTAATCCCAAGGACGGATTCGCCATTGAAGACTATATCACTACGCGACACCGACGGCTGCTGGAATTCTTAGTACTGATCCTACATCCGGAAAAACCCACCCGAGTGACTTCCACAATCGGGAATGCAATCTTTGGAGCCCTGAGCAGAAAAAAGCGGATGGATTGGGCGGCCTACATTCACACGATAGTGAATGTTCTGGTCTTGAATGTGGGAAAGAGTAGGACTACTCCGGTATGCCCCTACCTTTTCCACCTGTACAAGAGTTAGGGTCTCCTGACGACAGAAGAGAACAAGGAATGGAGAGCTCAAATGGCTCTCCGGACGTGCGGTGGATCGGTGGAAGAATCCGAGACAGAACCGGAAGACAAGGGTGAAAACCCTAAGAAGAGGGCGTGGGTCGAGAAAGATGAAGAGGAGGAAGAGGACATTCCTCTCAACTGAGGGAAAATTAAGCAAACGTCCAATCTAAGGGGCTCTCCTTCAGTGCCTCGTAAGGACAAAGGACCGAAACTAGTGGAGCCGGTCGTCTCGAAGAAGCAAGAGCCGGTGGAAGTGGCCAAGCCAAGACCTGTTCCATCGTCTCAGCTGATGGACCTGACAGACTTCTACAATGACTTAATCCGGATTCTTAGTGCAGTGAGAGCAGATTGGGAGGTGAAGACTACTACGCTTTAGGAAGTGGCGGATTTGGTGGGAAGTACTCCGACAAGTGCGCTGCCGGAAATAGTGGCAAACTGCATCAACAATCCGGACGAGGTTCGGGAGTTGGAGGGGAGATTACTGAAGCAGAACATCAACCAGTAGGAGACGGATGAGCTGGTGATCCGATTGTGAGGTGAGATCCAAAACTTCCGGAAGGACTTGGATATTAGTCGTCATCAAGTGAAGGCCGTAATGTCTATGCAAGAAGAGACCAGAGCGGCGATTGACCGGATGACAGCAGTGGTAGGGGCATCCGGAGACATAATGGCAAAGGCCAAGCTTTTTGATGAGGGGTTGCATAAGGATCAGAAACCTTCTGGTACCTGCATTGCTCGCATCCTAGCTGACTTTGCTGGGGAAATAGAGGAGGCCATGAAGGAATTCGGAAAGGACACAAAGGGATTAGAGAACAACATCCGGAAGTTCCAGAGTGGATTGGTTTCCTTATCCGGAATTTCGATTCCGGATGAATTTGATGATGTGGAGATCCTAGAGGGGAAGTTTGAAACCCCAATATTGAAGGAGAAGGAGGGAGGAAGAACTTCCATTTCAGCAGTTCCACGGACAGTGACAGGGATGACTTTCCCTGTAGAACCGGAACGAGTTCCGGAAGGGGGGATTAGAGTAGGAATTTGAGTGAACTTCCCCCCGTAGCTACTTTAGATAGTGGTGGATCCCTTTAGGATGAGTAGGTAGGTAGAAATTTAGGAGTAAGGAATTTTGTTAGACCAGACCTTATCCCGGAAAATTAGGAAAAAATTTAGATCCGAAAATCTCGGCCGGATCAGTGCTGGATTTCCGGGGACACTTTTTGTAAATTCTGTATATAATTTGAGTCTCAAGACTGAGACGGGGGAGTTTTTCCTTCTTGCATAGGCTGTCTCTTGTGTATTTTCTATTATTTTCCTTATCTTCCCAAAGATTGGCCGGATAAGGGAGGGAGAGATTGAGTATAGAGGAGTAGAGGGAGAGAGGAGTATCTCCCCTTGGTGTCTTCTGGTAATTGTCGGTGTATGTGAACAAGTTGTAAGCGTTGGGAGTGAGTCAAGACACCTCAGTAGGTTTAGAGTTCATAATTCCGAGTGAGATAGCCAGTGCTAGGCTAGGTAGTAAGAGAGAGGATTCTCAAACTGTGCTAGAGCTACCAGAGGGGATATCTGGGTTAGCCACTAAACACTTGAGAGGTCTCACCATCTAAAGAAGTAAACGGAAGAGCTCTAGATTATGCTGGTACGAGCAGACACACTCGTAGCCACCTTAGTTTCACACGGATTTCAAAAGATAGTAAGGTCGTTGTAATGAATGAAGATTGTACAGGGGATTTTTGTATGACCTACTAACTGGGATTACTTCTAGTTTGCTGTGAAAGATCAAACCGAATCATGTTAGAATAGAAAAATAGATTAGTTGAGTGAACTTTTTATCACTATAAAGACTAGAAGGAGAGGAGTACCTACCTCTCTGAGAACAAGTGGCAGATCCCTTTGAAGTGCCAATAGAGGTTAAGCAAAACCGGAATATAGTCCGATGGAAATGAGTCCTTGGATAAAGTGGTAAAAAGTCCGGCTGGGAGTGTGAGTTCCGGTTTGGTTTTGTTGGTTGTAAATCAATTTTGATTCGGATCAGTATTAAGTCTGGACCAGATTAGTCTGTAGAGATAGAAAGGAATTGTCCGGTATTTGGGGAAAAAGGTTAAGAACGATAAAGAAGGGTATTTGAATTGAGAATTTTCCTCAAACTACCTAGTAACACGAAACACTTCACAGAATCTCTTGGGTTCGATCTTTAGAGTCACTTTGTCATGCTTTAAAGTGGTTTTTGTGAGCATAATAGGGAATTTCACTTATCTTGTGCTGCGACAGTTAGGATATGAAGGAACTTGCAAATCATGGCGTCGATGTTGTATAGTCTTACAAACAAGCATGTGTTAGACATAAACAGAAAGAATGAAAGGTAGAGAGGTTTTCATTGCAAGGGGAAGTTCAATATTTGTTATTCGGAAGTCTATACTTGTGAGTACTCACAAATGCTGCTGGCATTATGGGCAACTAATGATGATTTTTGTACAAATCAAATGAAGCGTAGGAATAGTGTTTCATTTTGTTCTAAACTCCTGATGCATTGTGAACAATGTGTGTGCATTTCAATAGAGGACGTGGTTTATTTATTTGTATAATAGATGCAGGCATTTGCAAAGAGAGCATGATCAAAGTTTTGTTATGTACAAAATGCGTACCAAAATTGAATTGAAAGGTCTAGAGTACATTGCGGAAGCGTAGAGGCTATTGTTGGTCAAAAGATGTGTGGGCTTTGTTTCATGTTTTGGATAAGGAAAAATGAATGCATGTGAAATCATGAAAATGTAATTTTTTTTTTCAAATTGGACAATGACATATGGATGTTAGTTTGAAAGACTATGGTTCAAAAAATTCTTTAACTTGTATGTGTTGTGGACTACACATTGTCACATAACGGACTATAATAAATGCCAATGTATAGGTGAACACTACAAAGTCTTGTAGAACACAAGAAATGTATTTCTTGTTAACAGAACAATGTTAAGGAAAACATAGTTGCATTCCACAAAACGCTTTCTACAGCATTGGTAAACAACATTCAACGTTAGAGACGGATTTTAGTTTTTAAAAAAAACAGACCTCATTAGCACATGTGAAGCATTGAATCCAAGCAGAACATAACCATGTCATCTACAACAAATAAAAAAGAAATGAATTCTTAATGAAAATCGTTGTGCATATACTATAAATGCTGACGGAATGTATTGCCAGGAGGACGTCATTGTCCACGATGGCAGAGCTTGCCAAAATTTTGTATTTTGTTTCTGTTCCACTAAACGAGTCTAACAACAAGATGAAGACGCAACATAGCCTCGTTCGACAGTTACGTTTCAAATGCTCTGGATAATTTGTTCTAACGTACTGGTAAACGTGATGGCCACTATCAACTAGAATTGACATGGAAATGTGGTCACCAAACAGGAAAACATCAAGGCTAAACATGACCTTCAACAGGGTTTTCTTCTAGTGAAAGTAATCGTGTTTTTGTAAGGTAGAATAATAGGTTGTATAGTTGTGTATGTACATGAGGTCTATTTGGAGTTTGAATGGCGACAACAATCATTGATTCACTGAAGAGTAATTTAAGTCCTAAAAAAAACACATTGGCAATTTTCACTTTGTAGAAATATTATAGCATGAAATATTTCTATATGTAAATAATAAACTTTATAGTATAGGTTCCTTCTTTAAACTCAAAAATGGAGATGAAAAATTATTTATTTACAAATGAAATGGTGACATGAGTTTCCATAATACTGTACATTTTATAAACACATAATTAATATAATGTATGATATATTATATATTATATAATAATAATAATAAATTATATAATAGAAAATCACAAGAGGTCGGGCCGACCTTTGGAAAGCCCGCCCGTAACGTCTGTGCAGACGTTACGGCCAGGGGCTTTCTCAAAAGAAAGCAGCAACCCGCGATTTTGGGTCTGCACACCCAAAACCCAATATTGCCTTACCTTCAAATTACATCTGCTGAATTTCCACGTGCAAAAAAGTATTCCATACTAAAGGCCACAAGCCCTTCAGTTTTGCTCCTTCTTCCTTGCGTGCTCGTCTTCCGCCTCCTTGCACCCTAACGCCGGCGCTATGAAGCTCAACATTGCAAACCCCACCACGGGGTGCCAGAAGAAGGTTGAGATCGATGACGATGCCAAGCTGTGAGTCTTTCTCTTGTATTCTGCGTTTCCGCTGGACTGCTTATTCCTTCGGTGTGTTATGTTTTGGGGGGTTTAGGGTTTCGCGACTTTTTGTCATGTTTCTTGGGATTTAGGGTTTCGCGATTTTGCGCCTTCTTGTTCGATGGTGTTTATTCCATGTATTTTCCCAGCAGTGCGTGGGACTGACCTACTTGCTCTCCTAAATGAGGTTTGTGTATTTATATCTTTTTTGTGGTTCAGCCGCCAATTCTACGACAAGAGACTGGCTCAAGAAGTCAGCGGTGACCAGCTTGGAGACGAGTTCAAGGGATATATCTTCAAGATAAAGGGAGGCTGCGACAAACAGGGCTTCCCAATGAAACAGGGAGTTCTGACTCAAGGACGTGTCCTGCTCCTTATGCATCGAGGTAAAGCTCTCATAAGGGAATGAAACCTGCGCTTTCCACTTTACGAGGTAACTCCACGATGCCTTCGATTTGCCCTGATTGCTTGCTCCTGAAATCTTGGCAGGAGTGTCGTGTTTCAGAGGACACGGGAGGCGCAATGGAGAGCGCAGACGCAAGTCTGTCAGGGGTTGTATTGTTAGCCCCGACCTCTCTGTCCTTAACCTTGTTATTGTCAAACAAGGTAAATTACTTTCATTTCCTCTTAGGACTGAGTAGACTAATGGCGTTCTAAAGCTTCTGTGATGATGACTACAAAAGCATTCGAGATTATTCCTTTGGAAATTTTCGGCCTGGTAGAAATAGAGAGGTTGAGAGCATGCAACTTCTGTTTTCTGGTAAATGATTAGCATTGTTTCAGTGTTGCTATTTTGTCAGGTGAATTCGTGTATCTTATGGATACCTTTCCTAATGAGGGGATACCTGTGTAAACTAATGTGGCTTCTCATGTCTTTCAGGCGACAATGACCTACCTGGCCTCACGGATATTGAGAAGCCAAGAATGAGGGGTCCCAAGAGGGCCACTAAAATTCGCAAGCTCTTCAACCTTACCAAGGAGGACGACGTGAGGAAGTATGTCAACACCTATCGCCGCAGCTTTGTGTCGGCTACAGGTACAATCTCTCTTCTCCTGAGAGGACTGTCAAATGAAAATTTGCTATAAATTGTAGATGCGAGTGTTGTTTTTGTACTTTCGTGACTTACATGAGAGTACCATCAGGCAAGAAGAGGAGCAAGGCACCCAAGATCCAGAGGCTTGTGACTCCCTTGACGTTGCAGAGGAAGCGTCGCAGAGTGGCAATCAAGAAGCAGAGGGTTGCCAAGGCCAAGACCGAAGCAGCAGAGTACCAGAAGCTTTTGGCTCTTCGTATTAAGGAGCAACGTGATCGTCGCAGTGAGAGTTTGGCGAAGAAACGCGCGTCTCGTGCCTCCATCGCAAAGCCCGAGGCCTAGGTCATTTCTGTTCAGCTATTGCCATAGTCTGGCTGAGTCTTGCCAACTTATAAGATGCATCTTTCTTGATTACCGACCTACAGAGCTGAATGTTTTGGTATGGAGATGTTGCTTTGGAATGGAAATTCTTTTGTTCAGTATGTTTTGTAGCTTTTACGTCCTGCAACGGTGCTCGTGAATACAAATGCTTGCTTATTGGTTGTACTCTCACAGTGACAATTCCAGCGACTGATGAATGCTGCGATATCATTTTTCTCGACTGCAAGTGGTTGACGCATCATGAGTTTTAAGAAAATTGTAAGCTCTTCTTTCTTCTATCCTGAAGAAAGTGACACAATCCTGTGCAATCATGCTTGCCAGCAAGGTAGGAGGCTCGAATGTTGCAGGCCATTAATTGTGCTACCTGCTTGAAAAGGTTGAGTGATTCCGACTCCAGAATTCCTTTTATGAAGTCTGCTGACTTCAGAATAGATACTCTCCTGGGCGTGCTTTGGTGCTATAATACTTTTTCATTCCCAGAGAATAAAAAACTAATACAAGTCATGAAGTTCTTCGACTTCTGATTTACAATCAATTAACTGCTCTCTTTATCGAACCACCAAAAGCACCGTTGTAATTACTTTCAGGCCGTACTTAATCTATTAAGAGGCATTCTTAGATTTTTTACTGCTGTACCCTTTGAGCAAGACTAGCACCCTGGGGCTATGTCAGTTTGGAATTCCGTAATAATTTCAATTCGCCTCAAAAAATTCTGGAAAATAGGGGGACTCCCAGCTTTGTCGATTCTTAGGGCCGGTTTATACTGTGGGCTGGGCCGGATGGAAGGCCGGCCGGATTTGCCTTCAATCCGGCCCAAGTTTTTCAATCCGGCCCCAATTAATGTAAACCCCTTGGGCCGGATTCTAGGGTCGAATTTTCAATTCATGTGCTCTTGAATTTTCTCAATGCTCAATTAAAAAAAATATAAAAACAATGTTCTCTTTTTTTCTTTTTAATTAAAAACAAAGATTTTTTTTTTTTTTTTTTTTTTTTTTGTTCCTATATATTTTATTTTTAAAATTTAAAAAAAAAAATTATTTACTTACTTAAAAACAAAAAAATTTAATGTTTTGGTTTTCCTCTTACATAGAACATGCATTTGTAATCAACATGTTTAATGCTAAAACATAGGTATTTCATTGATGATGATTTTTCTTTAAAATTAAAAAAATAAATACATTAGGGAGTTTGCTCTAAAAATCCCCATGCTCTAAGAGTGATTATGACGGAGAGGTAAATTTTGCTTTATTGAATGTACTAGTATGTTTTAGGACATGGTCACTTTTAGTGCCCGTTGCCTTTCAACTTTTAAAAATTCATAACTAATTACACAAAAATCTAAAAAATATGAAACAAATCAAGTCACCAAAAAATATGAGGATAAAGGGCCTAATATGCATAATCCCAATCAATTTATGACTTTTCAAAATCTATTCTACAATTTTTTAAATGAATCTTTAATGTGATTTTTTTCTCCAAGATTTAGTGTATTTGAAGCTCATTTCCAAAAGCCCTCAGCACTATGAAAGTCAAGATTGTGATGGACACTCTTGTACAAAATCTTGAATAAATAAATCATAATCAATCATTTTGGAAATTGAATTTTTGATGCTAAAACTAGACTTTAAAAAGACTTTAAAATTTATATAAACTATTAAGAATAGCAACTTGGTTAAGTTTTATTAAACTTCAAAGTATTGTTCACACCAAAATTTGGTACCTTGGGCATTTAGAAATTACGAACAACTCTATTAAATAAACAAGTACCAAATTCTAAATAAAAATAAACATCTTATGTTGAGTCAATTAAAAATGATTGAACCAAACATGCTTAAAAATCTCATATTCACTTATGAATAATTTTATAAAACATCTTATCAAACAAACAAGATTGTATATATTATATTATTATGAATTTATATATTATATTACAACAAGTTTATATAATGTATTATAATGAATTTATATATTATATTATAACAAGGTTATATAATGTATTATAAACTGTGTACAGTTCCATTCCAGAGCTCCAAGCCCACTACAGTACTCCCAATGTCAAACTGAAATATAATTGGCAACAGATCAAGCTCTAAAAATTTAGCAATGCATATTAGTGGAAGTTTCTTGAGCTCACAATTAACAAGTACATACCAAAATAGAAAACAAAAGAATTCACATTCGTAGATGGTGGAGATTTGTACAATCCAACGGAGGAGCCCAATTTGGCCCCAATCCGGCCCTAGATGGGAGTTCGGGCCACCAAAAACCTTGGCCCAATTGCTTCCCTTGGGCCGGATGGTTTGGCGCCAAAACCATGCCACCTAAGGCGACACGTAGGATGAGTTGTAGTTCCATCCGGCCCCAAGTATAAACACCTTGGGCTGAATTTGGAGAAATTGAGCACTCCTATTGGTTCAAACTTGGAGAGTTCCGGCCGGCCTTCAATCCGGCCCCAAATATAAACCGGCCCTTAACGTGCCACAAATTTCTCGAATATGATCGGTTGCTCTGATTCCCCAGCAGAAGCCTCTTTTCCCTTAGATGCACGATTAACCCCTAAGCGCTCCGATGTTCGTTTTCTGGACAACGAACAGAGTTGAATTCATAGTGGACAGAAAAATGCGAATTTTCATTTAGTTTTTTTTGGGAGTTATGTGATGTCTTGCGCATGTTCTGGTGCTCGAAGGGAGACAAATTGAAAATGTCAATTGAAGCAAAAAATACAAGTATAGAAAGATGTTACGATTTCTGTAAAATTTTCAAGCACCTCAATGCTGCGGACAACTGAAATAATCTGTTTTGGGCTAGAAATTTTGTTGGTGGAACTCTGTAGTGAGCAAGGAGGTGTATGTTGGTTTGCAATGAAACAAATTGAATGACTTGTTTTAGAAAAGGTTTTATGAGAGGATGAACAATATTCTCAAGAAGATGAAGGAAAAAAAGTACAGAATTGAATGACACCTAGCACAAAGAGATCACATTCTCTTATGTTCAACTGAAGCAAAAATGGTGGTGCACTAACAATGCTTTCAACTATTGGTAGTCCAGCAATGTCCCCACACATAGGATAAATTTGCCATTGCAAAGCGCAATGCTCTGCACACAGACAATTGATATTTCATAGCAAGGACCTCCATTCATAAAACAAATATACATTTGGTGGACAGTAGTAAGTGCAGAGAGAAGAGAAGCTGCTTGAAGAATTGAAAGCAGTTGAAATCAACAAGTAGGACATTCCGAAGATTGTTCTTCTGTTTCCATCTTCCAATAACTACCAATTGTGCTATTTAGGAAGACAAGACAAAACATAGTGCAAAAAATCTTGAATGCTAAAGCCTTCCCACACACAAAATGGTTAGTTGTGCAATGAATCATGGAACGCCAAAAAATAATTGAGATCAGAAGCTCTCTTCATAAGTGAATCAAGGAAGCAAACAAATTTTCATACAAAATATGATAGATTCATATAGGTGTGCATACCCGTTGACTTATTTCTATATCCAAAACAGCAAGTACTAGTACTTATCTCCACAAATTGTTGCTCAAATTTATAGATACAGTCAATTCTTTCAATTTGTGTCCCTTCTTGTAATTGATATGTACTGAAGTCACTTTGAGGAACGACTACTTGGCGTAGCCTTTTGATAGTATGATGATCCTTTGATGGCATCTGCGCATGCAAATAGTAGTCCATTAATACATTGCAAAACAACAATCTAGTAGTGATGTGGCAAAGTTAGTGCATCTTGGGCTCAACTAGGCGAATACTAAAGCTTCTAGACAAGACATTTTTGTTGCATCTCCCCCTTTCACAAGGGCATGCAAAGGCGGGACAATCTACCAAGCTTGTGGTTTCTATTTCGCTATCACATTGCTAAAATCCTTGGGTGGAAGTAGAGGCACATGGAAAGTAACGTAATATTCATTAAAATGAGAGTATTCCACCAAAAGGAGCAACGACGCCAGCATGCGAGCTTGAAGCTGTGAGCTTGTGAGCGGGGAGCGGGGAGCTTGTGAGCCTAGAGCCTAAAAGCTAGAAAATCCCATTTTTTTGGCAAAAAAAAATTTTTTGCTAAAAAATTTCAAGAAAGTAATTTTTTTTGGTATAAAAGGTAAATCCGGGGCCTATAATTGCGTGTCCTATGACCGTGGATTAGTAAGTATTTTAGGTGATGCTCGAATTATTTGGCTGCATTCTTGAAAATTTTCTGCTACATGGTGAGACCAAGAGTCATTTCTTATTGAGGCTACGGATTTACAAAACCTTAGCTTACAATCTAGGGTTTAAGGCCATATTTGTTATATTGAGACTTTTGGTAGTCTCATTTTTATCCTCGACTCAAAGATAAATCATAATAACTGTTCAATTTTAAGACTATTTGGTAAGTTGAGATTTCAATGTATTAATATATATAAAAACCTTTGATTTCCCAAAGGTTGCAAGTTCATCTTATCCTCGACTCGAGGATAAATCACTATAACTGTTTTAGGGTTGTAGTCTCAAAATGTGCAGATTGTCTCATTTTAACCAATAAGGCCATGTTTTTGAAATTGTGGTGGTAGAGCTTTAGGGTGTAATACTTTTAAAAATTACATAATTTATATAGGTGTTTTACCTGAAGGATCTAACACTTAAAAAAAATTCCATAATTCATATATAGGTGTTAGACCTTTAGGATCTACCACTTAAAAGAATTCCATAATTCATATATAGGTGTTAGACCTTTAGGATCTACCACTTAAAAGAATTCCATAATTCATATATAGGTGTTAGAGCTTTAGGATCTAATGCTACCTACAAATAAAATTGACAAAGCGAACTTGAATTTCCAAATATAAATATAATGATTGAATGCATTCAATTAATATTAATGAAATCTAAAGTACAAGTGGAAAAATGAAATAAAACAAAATAATATCTTCTGTGAGAAGATGAGAACCTCTAAAGTAAATTGAAAATATTTTCAATTACATGAAATGTATTCAGCTATCATTGCATTGAAGTACTTACACCTAGTGTCTACCATTATTCTAACAATTCGATAATCCCTGCTTTAACTAGAATAAGCTTCAACTCGTTGAAGCTATAGCTTGAACATCATATTCATTAAAATGGAGGATGGAGAGCCTCCCAAAATAATGTTGTCCATTTTTAGGCCTACAATTCAAGTCGAGTTGAAGTGAGTTTAAGTTGATGGAAACACAATTCTTTAGTTTTAAGTTATAATTTTCATTAAAATGGGAGTTCAAAGTCGCCTAGTACAATTTATAGTAGACAGAGAGAAAAGTCATTTTTTATATAAGTATCTATTGTGTCTAGTACTGAACACCAAGTCATGAGCTGAACGGTTGGTTAGAAGAGTCTATTTATCTCATTCAGGTGGTCCGAGTTCGATTCCCATTAAATTCGTATGAACGATTGGAAGAAATACATGACTTGGTACTGCTAAGTGAGCTTCGCAGGCAGGAAAGTTGTAACAACCAACCGGCCCCTATCCCAAATTGTAACAAGCGCTTCACACGTTAACAGAATAAAAAGTGGTCTTATCCACTACCACTTTTTTCCACTTCATATTCCTTTTCAAATGAGATGTACGAAGTGAATAAATGAGGAAATTGAATGGAAACATAGAGACATCTTTATAAATAAAGTAATAAAAAATATATTGAATACAACGTAAAAGCACATTTGTTGCACAAGGTGCTTCATACTACAAAATCAAATTGTAAATCTCCAATCTATATATCTAATCTAGAGCAAACAAAATAGAATTAGATAAAATCCTTCTTGGTTATGCAAAAGCAAAACAAAAAAATACCACATCAAATCAAAATATTGAATACAACACAAAATAATATGGATGATCCCTATGCCATGTCGTCCATCTTTAATCGGAATTGTACGCAGACAAACTTCCATTGATAACGTCGATCTGAGCAGATGGTATTTTAAGGACACATTCAATTGTGTCCTTCTTCACCCTAGACTTCCAAGCCGTCACCAATGAATTTGTTTCTTCCCAAACCGGGTTTTGAGCCTCGTCCACTTTCCAACGCAAACCTTTTGTGGAGTCCCATCCAGTATAGTATTCTTGAACAATTCGTTCACGTGATGTGGGCCGAAAGTATTGAATCAACACACAATTAGGATGATCGGGGTTTGCAAAAGGATCAGACAAGGCTCGCGCAATCCATATAGGCTTTGCATCACCATCAGCTGGTCGAATGGCTACAAAGTATCCATTGAAAACATCACGGGCCACGCGAAAAGATGGCAATGGGCAATTGCGGAGTTGCCCTACGAAGGCATCGTCTTCACCAAATTCCTCACGCAATTGACCATCGTCATCAAGTTCGTCTTCCTCCGTCGTTTCCACGCGAGTAGAAGGCCAAAAGCCGTCCTTCAATACAGTTGACGGTTCAATTGTCTCCTTCAAGGCCGCATTGACTGCTCGCCAGTAGAATACCAAGTGCTCGAACCGTCTCCGATATTCTCCACTTCCATCTTCATTGCACAATGCTTCCCAATACTTGATGAAGCCAGATAACCCTTTGTAAATGTCATCCACACTTCGCATTGGGAGATGGACAACAGGCATCGGTTCCCCTCGAGGCCAAAGACTGCGTCCTTCGGTATCCTCTCGCCATAATTTGATCCCTCCACCTTCTTTAGAGAGCCAATCACTATCCGTACAGTAGTGCTTGTACTTCATAATTGAAACACCTGCTGAGTTTAGATAAAACTTGAATTGTTGTGCTTTGGTATGGCCAACAAGTGCATCCTCTCCATCCAAAATGGAACCTTCTATGAAGGCTTTAAAATCTGGCACCTCCTCAATAAGGTGAGGAATTGTAGGTACAGAATCCACATCCATGAAGGACTTCATGAGAGATGGGATAGTAGGGAAGTTTTCTTTTTTCAACTGCATACTCCACCTCCCAAACAAGGCATCGATGTCATCATGCGTATGACCCACCAACATGAAACTAACATAAACCTCACAGAAGATCTTTTTAGCAACAAGAAGGGACCAAAACGCAAACACAAATCTGTTCTTGTTGTCTCCCGTGGCGTTGTCCATTTGCACGTTTAGAACCGGACGAAGGGAAGTCGCCGGAATTGCAACTTCAGGTTCTGGCCGAAGAAAAGATTTGCAAACATCCACTCCTTGTAGCACGGCACGGAATAGAGGAGCGGAACCCGATCCAGCAAACAATTCCCGCGAGGAAAACTTCGGTGGAAGCTCAAGATCTCGAAAGAGTTTTGCTAACGACCCTACCGTGTAGTTTGAGTCGTGAATGAAAACGTCTAGACCATAATGTGCATAACGCACATCACCGTGTCCATGAGCAATCATACCCGTCACGGAAACCGGTAGCTTCATAAGCCCATCAAGTTGTTTGCTTTTGTGAGAGAATACAAGGGATGCTGTTTTTGCATGATCCATTTTGTCATGCATGATTGTCAAACATTCGTGAGGGTACGCATTGGACTTATAGCGATTTGCGTAATATTGATCTCGATGTGCTCGAGCCGTAGCCAGATGATTGTCTAATAGAAGAGTCCACTTCCGTTGTAAACCAATAACGGCGGTCCTCCTCAAAGTTTGCAGTTTATCACATTTGGAGCACCTAGCAAAATTGTCCCCTAGCTTTTTGGCACTGAATTCAGGGAAGTTTAGTTTCCTAATCTTGCTGACATTAGAAGCTAAGACTTCCTTTAGCCCGAACTCAGCATTTGCTGCGTTGACCCCAGGAATAGTCTACTTCTATGTGAAAGTAGCAGGCAAAACCATGGACACCTTCTTCTCTCCAGATGGAAGAGTGTGTGTACGATGTGGCATGTGATCCGCGGACTTCTCAAGCATGCACTTCAATGTCGCGATGGCTTGCAAAGTATGCTTCCTCGGCTTCTGCGTACCTAAGTTTCCATGAGGCTGAGTTTGATCACCTCTTGCAGCGAACCCTTGGAAACGATGGAATGTTGTTTCCGAGACACCAACAATGTGTCGCCATGCTGACAAGCAAACATCAATCCCTTCGACAGTCACCACCCTCTTGCCTTGAGCATCACGATGGACTTGACGATGCACGTCCAGTTTCATATGGTATCGGAACTCGAACGATGACTTATAGTACATACGTTCACGGAAAGCCCGAATCTTCTCCCTTGGAAATGGTTGAATGCAATTCTTGGAGCAGCAAGATTTGCTGGACACTGAATTGATAGACTCCTAAGTGAGCAAGTCCTTGGCCTTCACACACGTCTCAGGACGAGGATTTCTGACCGACGATGTATATGGTCTGGACGTTGAAGAGGAAGGTTGTGAGCGACTCGCTTCTCGACGATTATAATCGTCTCGAAGCTCGTGATCACGAAGACTTGATCCATTCAAGAACACACGTTTGATAGGCCAAGCACGGAGAGAGTACCTCCAATCCACTAGAACATCTTCAGCACGCAGCGATTTAGAGATGTGAACCGCGATAAGGGAATCTCCAAGCGGGCCGTGAGAACCGAGGACAAGGTTGGAGTTCACACTATGACAAATTAGCTCGACTACAGGCAAACCGTCCACATTGTGAAGGATGACCACCTGCGTCATCCAAAGCCTTTGAGGGATGCCATCACAGTCAGGAATGTTGGTAGTTGCTTCCGACTCGTTGTGAATCTCACCTTCATCGGAGGAGTACTCTGGCAACACTAACATTCCTTGCTCCATTACGTCTGTACAAGAAATCACAAGTATTGAAATTTTTTCAATTAGTATTTACATGTTTAGTAGGAGCGGCATCTATTTAAGATCATTTTCAAACCGCAGAAATAATATTCAACTCGGCTCGAGTTGATTCCAATTAAACCTTTTTAATAAGGAGAGGATCCAATAATTACATTACCCTTAAAATTCAAGACCTGGAAATATTCAAATAGGCATTAAACTGGAGCCGAGTTAATTGGCGTTGAAGTTTCATCATTAAGAATAATGAGGCCAATAAATTAAGTTTCTGAGAATTCACCAAGAATATCAGGATAAACGTTCAAATCGAGCCGAGTTGAATACCACGTGAACCGTATTCACCGAAAATCATAAAAAACATTAGATGTACCTAATACCAAGACCACTAGAACATCACCTGCAGTCATCAAGAATTGATCAGTTGGTCTAGAGAATCAGATCAACTCGAGTCGAGTTGAATAGCGGGTAACCAACAGCCAAAGGCAATCAAATAGTCATTACAGAGTACGTCGGATTATCAAATCAACTCGGCTCGAGTTCAACTGCTCTTCCAGAATATCCATTTAACTCGACTCGAGTTGAACACAGGGTAACAAACAACTAGAGTCATTCAAATAGTCATTACGGTTTACTTCATAGTCTAAACCTCAGATTATCACATCAACTCGACTCGAGTTGAACTGTTGGTCCAAAATATCAGATCAACTCGAGTCAAGTTGATTCCAGGTAAACAACAGCCCAAGGTTTACATATAGCCATTGGACTTTAATTCGCAGTTAAAACGTCACATCATGAAATCAACTCGGCTCGAGTTGAACAGTTGCTCCAGAATATCCGTTCAACTCGAATTGAGTTGAAGACAGAGTTAGCAGTGTCCAATGGTATTCTTATAATCATCACAGTATAAATCTCATTTGAAATGTCATTTGTCCCACATTTCAACTCGGCTCAAGATGAACAATAGCCCAATCATTCTTCAATATCAACAGGATTACATTGATTCATCTCGAGTCGAGTTGATTTTTTAGAATTTGTGTCAAGGATATATGTGATTAAACCATGTTCCCAACGATTCCGTAAAACCCGGCGTACTTATCGGAGGACTGTCGTTTCCTCTGTATGAATTACGAGAAGGCCAAAAAACAATGCAATGCAAATGCAAAGAAAAACGCAATGTGCAATGTGATATCCAACAATTGTTCTGCACACACAAAAGGCAGTTACATCCACCAAAACATTGCGATTCCAATGAGTGGACAGGGGCAGCAGAGTGTTGTTGTCGGAATGTAAAAACCTACCACACTTTGCAAATTGATATTGAACGGCCGTTCAGTCGAACACCATACACTGGCGCGTCAAAGCGAACTACAGAAATGACAGAATAGCAGAAAACAAGTAGGCGACGACTAAGCAAGCAAGTGAACCACTGAAACGGGTGAGGAAGACTGACTCGCGACGCAACAGCAGAAGCAAAGGAAATGAAACAAGAATGTTCGCTGGAGAGGAGACACAGCTTCGACACAGGCGGGATAACCTCGGCGGGAAAAGTAGGTAGAAATTCAAACGGCTTGGCTGAAAGTCGCTGCCTATTTTGGAAAGGAATCATATTAGCCCTGAAAAATAGGGAATTGAACGAACTGGAAATTGCATGCATTCCGGCTTTAGGACCCATTTTAATTCCCGTGTCCTGGACTTAGGGGAAGTAACTGATGAGCCCTTTTCAAGATGCAGGTTCAGCCCTTTTGGAATCTATAAAGTGCCAAAAATCTAGGACATTTTTTAGATTGAGCATCTTAGGTGACCGGGAGGGTGGGTGGGACATCCTTGAGCAAGGCTTTTCCTATCATTTCAAGACTACTATAAGCTTGACATGTCCAAATCATATTATGACAAGATGGATATAACCACAATCAAGTCCTAAATCTCTCATAACGTTATTGCCATTGCATGGTAAAAAATACCTTCCATTACAATATAGATCCAATTTGGATCATAATCAAATTCTCCACGGTCCTGTTGTCTAGCTTCAAGCCACTACACTGTAATATGCAAAAACATACAATAAGCTAAGTTGTACTCATGCATTATGATTCATAAACCCAAACGTAGCATATCTCCATTATTTTGTACTAAGCCTGAAAATAGTGAAATACTCCCAGAAGCCATGAACCTCACCTGTCCCCATGAAAAACCCAACATAACAATGTGAGGTTAGTCGTAGACGAGGTGTCTTAAGTTCATGGCAGCTTGTTATCGCTGTCACCGTTAGTAAACCACAAATAATCATAAACTCAAAATACAATAAGGTATAGCTACTATATGCAGTAATATAGACAAGAGGACCTGAGTTGAAGCCATTCTCCACAGTCGTAATCCAGACAAGTATGCTGTAAATCAGTAAACTTTTAGCAATTCACCTTCAGTTGCTTAGTTTGTGTTTAACCACATTGCCTTCCTGCTTTAAGTAGCTTCTGTGATTTTGGGGCTCCTTCTTTTGGTCTAGACCATCCAGTCTTCAGTCCGAGGTGGCCTATCATAGCGCTCCCATGTAGCCTATCTTCGCCACGCTCTGCGTACAGTCCCGGCCCCGTAACTGTCCGTTTGCGGCAGTCTGGTACTGGTCTATAGCCTGATACCGGTCACATCAGTACTGGTAGTGAGGCCTTCCCGTTTGAAGTGGCCCTCTTTGCCACCCTCAATACTGGAGTCCATCGTCTAGGGCTCCCCGGAGGCGGTCAATCTGCCGTGGTCTCACTTAAGCGGGTCGGGATTTGTACCCCCCATGATGAGTTGGACAGGCATATCCATGCCCACTCCTTGTACTCAGGGAGTTTAAACTTGAGCGTTTGTTTAAGTTAGGTACTGAGCTTGCCACACTCTAACTGTAATATTGACCTGTTGACCAAATAAGTTATTAAGCTGTTAAGCCACATACTTGCTATATCCTAATTAAACAACAAAATGTGTAATTAAGGATAATTAAAGGATTTTAGAAATGTAGGAAGGTGGTATAAAAAGCCAGAATCCCCATAAATGTAAACCATTTATTGGATAACTAGTACATAGAAAAAATTCCTGTAGGTGCCTCTTGTCATATATTTCAATAGTCTATAATTTCCCGACTTTTTGTCAAAACCCAAAGCATGTTTATTACAATGCAATACTTGGGGTTTAGGGTTTAGGGTTTAGGGTCAAGGTTTTCGGATTTAGGGTCTCCAAAATTCAGAATTCACAGATTTAGGGTTCAATTTTCTTCATAACATAGACTTTGTATCAAGTTTTCAATAAAGCTAATTTTTTGAAAAAATTAATGTGCTAACAAACATCAAAGGTGATGAACTTGTGGAATTTCTACATGAATGAATGGGAAAAAAAAATGAAAGTTCCAAATACCCCAAGTTCTTTTAATTCTTCATTGTGGAATCATTTCGTTTCAATCCTAATATAGTCTTAATATATGTAAGTGACAATACATAAATAATGAATATTAATAATCATTCCACACATTTCATGTAGGCTTTAAATTTTTGTTCATAGTCCAAAGATTTTCAAGCATTGATGGTCTTTACATTATTTTGAAGTTGTACAATTTTTAGTTTTCCTTCTTTTACGTATTAATATGATAGAATTTGTTGAGGATATTAAATGTTGTCAACTTTGAAACAAATGCTTATTACTTTTGAATCATGAGGTTTGTTGTGAATCAAATGTCCAATCATTAATCATATATTGGATTGAGAAACATGTAAGTTATATTTTGAAATGACGAAGGTTAGTGGTGTGAGACTACATGTATTTGTTTGGTTTAGATTACAATTGTTTTTTGGGCTCAAATTCATCAAACATATTTGTTATGTATAGATGACTCCATTTGCTTTGAAGAGGCATACCACTAATGATGATGGGGATGTTCTTCTTCAACCATTTTAAGAAGAAGCGAAGACTTGGTACAAAGGGTCTCTATCCCACATCAACAACTCCATCAAAGCGATTGAGGATGATGGAGGCAAAAACCTACTCCGACTCTTGGTGTGGGTTTGAAAACTCCTGAACAAATCATCATCGGAGATTAGAGAGAATATTCGTGTACAATACAATAACATTTTGAATGCTGCAAGATGTAATCGCTCGTACTTCAGCAAGTGACATTCATGCATTTCATTTCTTGTGAATTTCCATTTTGCTATGATAGGGTTTAGGTCTCTGCCTACTTTTCCCCGTCTCTGGCAGATTCGGGTATGGCTACTCATCATCCACACGCCAATTCTTTGAAAAAGGTACCTCAGCGACGGTATCACGTTGTCCACGACCTGAATGGACTATTGGTTCATAGGGCATTCGATGTCAAGAAGCATCGCCCGGTCATTCAGAGGCGACCCTATAGCAAGAACTTCTTGGAATGGGTGTACAAAAGTGCAAACTTGGTATTCTGGAGCGGTATGGTGAAGAAGAATGTGATTTCCACTTTGGAACATTTGCTTGCTCCAACATGTTTCAAAGCGAAGGACGTGACCGTTTTATCCCAGGAAGACTGTATATTGTCATCGTACAGGGAGCCTGGAAATCCAAGCAAGCCCTTCTTTTTGAAAGATCTGACAACAGTGGCCAAGATCTTGAAATTAGATTCCCTCGATGATGTTGTCCTAGTGGATGACAGTCCATTGAAAAACTTGGCAAACGATAGCCATAGTGTAGTTTTCCCCCAAACGTGGGATGGTGATGCCAGGGACATGTTCTTGCTGGGGACGCTCCTTTCTTGGTTGAACGGTCTATTCAAGTCCAATGAACCTGTGCCTAGGTATGTCCGGAACCATCCTCTGTTGCATGGTCAGAACCCAGAGGACCCGCTCGGATGCCTGGGGAATCTAATTTTGAAGGGAACTCTATCGCAATCCTGTCCATAGGAGGCCCGATGATGCTTCCTTTGGCATGTACAAGAAGACTGGACAAGTGAATAGGATATCATTTTAACCATTTGTTTGAACCAAGTGCTTTGTAATTACTGTGAATGCATTTTCCATGTAAATATGCACTGCAAATGTTCTTCCGCTTGAAGTCATTCACCACGAAAGTTGGGCCACAATGTTTTCGTGCTCCTTTCCACTACATGAGACGTGGTCATTTTGTGAAAGAGAATATAGGGTACCTTGAGTCGCGGTTTGTTGGTCGGTCGAGAGAACCCAGTTCCATCAATCGCCCTTGACTAGACAAGTACTTTCAGTCACTGGTTCTCGAAATATCTTATGACAGTGCTACAATAATATCTCCTGAAGGATCATGTTCCATATGAGATCTTTCTTTTCATTAGATAGGAGATCTTCGTTTCAGTAGATTTCTCTATACATGCAACGATTCTTCTTCTTTCCCCTTCTTCTCGTCTCTGTGAGGAGTACCTAACGAGACTGCCGAGGTTTATCCGCATGTCTCCCACGTCGGAGAAAAGCTTCTGAGCTACGCTTGCGGTTTAGTGGTCATCGTAGTGACGTGTATTGTCAACGACAGTTCCCCAACCTCCTGATGAGGCGCGCTTGGGACCCTCTAACTCAGAGGCGCGCTTGGGATTCAATCAGCTTCTAGTGGTCCATATTAGGAACTTTTACTTTCTCAATATCGGTTATTCTCGTGTGTTTTTTGAAGTTTGATGTCAATCATGCCTTGTTTATTCGTTGAAACGTGGATCATCTTGGACTTCACTGGAGAATTTTTTTTTCTGTTGACACGAGAATTAGAGTTTTTTTTCATTATTCATGCTAAAGAGTCCAAGCAAATGTAGGATGAGTTGTTGATAAGAGGGGTTAGTCAATAGGACACAGGATCATGTTCCTACCTGTTTTTGTATCATCTACTTTAGTCTTCATTTTGTTTCTAGGCATTGCATTGTTGAATCTCTTTTTAGATTCGATGCTAGAATTGCAGGTGTAAGATCGTCGGAAGGATGCGACTGGCTAGATTTCTATGTTTCGTCATCCATGTTGAGAAGTTTTGATTTTGGATACTAAGAGATCGACCATGACATTGGTGATGTACGGGCTCTCAACGGAACCTATTCGAGTGGAATAGAAAGGTTTTTGCGGTCAGTGGCGGATTGTGAATTTACGATTATTTAGCTCATTGCTTGACGAACTCCAAAGAGATTCCTTTCCAGTCTCTTCCGAACAGAGACCATTGCGATGCACTGGTGCAGCTCTTCAGGTGGCAACGAGAATGTTAGCTGCTTGTACTCCAGGCACAGTGGCTCGAATTATAGGTTTTGTTGGTGGACCCTGCACGGATGGTCTAGGAGTAATTGTTCCCAGGGAATTGGCAGACCCCGTTTGATCTCATAATGATCTTCCCAAGGATACAGCTGCACATTTTAACAAAGCTGTGAAGTTTTATGAAATCCTTGCGAAGTAACTCGTCTCAGAAGGGCACGTGCTTGATATTTTTGCCTGTGCTGTACATGAGGTTTGTATTCCCTGTTTTGACTTTTTGGCTATTGTCGTCAATCTGGTGTCTTCATGTCGTGCAACCTACTCGAATAGAATAATGCCTCCCTGCTTTTAGTGTCTGAGTTTAGAAATTAGGGTACAGAAAGAATCATCACAGTAAACTTGGGATTTGGCTGAGATTTGCAGTCTTTCAGTGATTCTGTTTGATTTTAATCAATTTTTTGTCACTTTTAGAGTTGATTTGATTCTCTTCTCATGGACAAATTTGCATCAAAGGCAAATCATTCATAAAGGACTGCTTGGTCCAAACTAGGCTTCATGCTCTATCTTGTAGTTTGAGGAATTGACACAGGGACTTTCTTTCGTCCCATTTCTTGTTTTCTTACTGGCCAATACATGCAATGCTCTTTGCTGATCGTTTGGATTCAATGTTTCATCAGAATACATAACGCAGTGATTGGAGTGTCGAATGGTTGGTGTGAATATGGGTTGGGGTTTGGGTGTTGTTTGGACAGTTGGGGATCTTCGTGCTCTTCATTGGATTGCTAATTGTTGATTGTTGATTGCTGCAAGATTACTGATTGCTCCTGAAAACTTGTGGCATCGGCCAATTTAGGGTCAAGAGCAGAGGACGTGGGTTTTCTCATTCTCTTGTGCTTTCTAATTCCTCTCTCCCAGAATTTTTGAAAAGGGTTCGTACTCTTCGTTTCAGAATTTAAGGCTTGGTCAATGTCATGGTTATTAATGAACGTAAATGAACATAAATGAACGTGTGTTACTACAACTAACTCCAGACCTCTCAGGGCTCTGCTTTGTACAAATAGATACTAAACGTGATGACTGAGGACGTATAGACAGATGACTGAGGACATCGAGTTACGAAGCAATCCGTTTTTAGCCTCGATGATGCCACTAGTTTGTACGATAAAGAAAATTTGTTTTTTGTCTCTCCTATTCGGAGCTCGTTTTTATGCCAGTCAAATTCCCACCGCCTTTTTCATGTTTAAATGAAATGCGAATATTTTTTCCTCATTTTTCAGTGAACGAGAGATAGATCAAGAATCTAATCCAAATTGTTTCATAATTTTCACGATTCTTAGGGGCCCGCACGATTCTTAGGGTCAATACATACAAAGAATCCATATTCTTTGTATGTATTGACTTGGCTAATATCCTATTGTTGCTTATCCTTGTACAACGGACTGTCATTGTTCCTCCCGATTTTGCCCGTAAAGGGGCCTCAATGAGATTCTGGTAAGTAAGGACGTACGTGTTTAGACAAGTCGTTCAGTCGCTTCGTTGTGTTCTTTTTCAGCCTAGAGCGACATTTGATCTGAACATCGAATTGCTTGAAGTGAAGAAAATCTGCAAATCACAAGGTATTGCATTGTTGTACGCACTCTTTCTAGGATTTGGGCAATTTGAGTGACTCTGTTTGAAAATCTACCAAATTTGTTGGAATTGGCAATGGGTGTGGCGAAGTGGTCCACTTCATGGGGGAATCCATTCAACGTGTTGTTTGCGTGGGGTTGGAAAGAGTGTTGGCACGAGGCATTTTCACCTCTGAAAATAGGTCAAGTCACCGCCATCTCCATCATCGCCGTTTTGCTCTGGTGGAACTTCTGCAACGGTAGATTCGAGAGGTGGCTCCAAATCATGATCCTTTGAGGATTACGAAATCCTAACAGAACTCCAGCTCCACTGTTTCTTATGGTAAAGTAGACTTTGACAAAACTCCAGCTTCATTGTTTCTTATGGTAAGCTAGACTTGATGGATGAAGAGGGAGTACCTTCCCAACGTGGTTTTATGATGAAATCTGACGCACACTACTTCGATTTCAATATGAATCAAGTATGAACTTGCGAACTATGCGTTTGAATTTAGAATTTCATATTTAGCAAAGTGTGAATTTCTTATAAATTTCTGAAGGGTTTGGAGACCATCATGGCCTAAAAGTGTCTTTGGGGTCTATTGCAAATCCTAAATCCAACTTGATCTAAAAATATATCGAATAGTTGACCAAGCCCACCCTAAACCCTAAACCCTAATTTTAAATCAAATTCACAAACATGAAGTCATAGATTTATTTGAATAGAAAACTTCAAATAATCATTATTTAAAAAGAACCTCATTTCAAATCCATTGAAATAAAATTTAGAGGACATAGATGAACTTGGAAGGATTTCTAACATAGTTGGATGGTCTATATGGACTATCCCATGTAAAGTGGGATATACTTGGAGTTAGGTCACTAAAAATCACCCTAAACCATCAAGGCTTATATGGACTAATTATTCCAGACAAGATTTGCTATTGCTAGTGTACACAATAAAGTAGGACCACCCCTCACCAACCATTTATGGTTTTCTAAACATGTTCAAGTGTTGTGCAAAACAAAGCACATGTTTTCATTGGTGAAATGATAGAAATGATGTAGATTGCTAAAACTTTAATAATTTTATCTATCGAACTGAAATGACTATGGATTTTGGGAGGTATAAGTTGAGCTTCATCTATGATCAACATATAGAGTCCTTCAATCCCAATCATTGAACAACTTTGCGAATCATCTAATAGAAAGTAATTGTTCCATCTATTCGACTTCAAATGAATATTTGTCGGCACCAGTATGTATTGATTCAACTCCAAAGATTCCAAATTTTGACGAAATAGAAATTAGGCTCTGCAACTAAAATAAGACCTATTAATTACTTAAGTCCACATATAGAAGTCATTGGCATTCTTAGTTATCTTTTGGGGGGCCCCTACAAATTCAAAAATGTAAGGCAATTTTTTTAAACATCTTCTTCATGATTTCTTTTCCTCTTTTTGGTACCCTAAAGTCTTACTTCAACCTGAACTTGGAACTCAAAAGAATCCTAAACCCTAAAGCCATCCTATAGTGTGTTTTAATCTAAACTTGGAACCAATGGACGGGAAGTAGCGGCATTTAGTTACAAGCGAGCCAAAATTTTTTGAAGGTTTCCGAATGACATTGAAATGATTAGGACGAGGTTCCAACCAAAAAAATAAAGTTTTAGGAAATGGGCCGGTTAAGAAAAAAAATCCCGGCAATTTGGCTGTTTGTCCTTAGAGTATGTAGGAAAGTGACCGATTGAAACTTCTCTTTTCCAACAACTAGCCGACCGGGCATCTACATTTTAGGAATTTTTTTTAACATGTACATACTACATAGTATACCTATAAGTCTTATTAGTGACATAATTATGACTATTTGTAAATCACTAACTTGCAGTCCTGCACAAACAAACTTTTACTGTTGGTTAATTGCTAGTCTAGCAAACTGGCATTCCTAGGCATCATGGCAAATATCAAGACGGCCTTTTCAACTACAATGCACTAGTGAATGGGGGGACAAAAAATTCAGCGACTTGTGGGGTATGATCACATGGAACCATTCATTGCAAGTCCGCTACCCTAGTTCTTCTTAGTTCTTAGGTTGACATCCGACTAAAAATGTGAAAAACCGAGGCAACCTGAGGAAGCACTTAAATAGTCCATTTTTAATTTAGAAACTTCGCGGACACTTCTTGGGACTCAAAAGAATCCTAAACCATGAAGCTGTCCTATCATGTACAAATCAATGCACGTTGCAAGCAGCCGACTTTGTATATTTATGGGTTCTTACATGAGAATAAAGTACTGACGATTTCTGCCTGCCTACATTGCTCGATAATGTCAGGGCATATTTATGGGAATTGGGATTTGGGAAGGATTGAAGGAGGCAGAGAAGTTGTGGCAATTCGTGTGCTTGAAGCTTTGGGGCTCCATAGTTCCACCCGATGAACGGGGAGTTCATAATAGGGTCACTCAGCTTTTTGCCATTGTCTACAAATGCCATTGGGTAATTTTTCATTGTTATTCAGTTGTTGTCTAAGCTCAGTCATTTTGTTCAATAAAAAACCAAATTTTTTCTCCTGATTTCGGTCTTTCTCTTCAAGTTTGCAAAAGCAATTGGTAAGAAATAGGCAAATCAAATTCAAAAACTAAGCTTTGAAACTTAGTGCAAAAATTCAATTGAAGGCAATTCATTAGTTAAAAGCAATTTATTTGTATACTACCATACTTGGAAATGAAGTTCAGCTTTCATTAGATAGTTGGTTCCAAATCCATTGAATCTAATAATCATCCATAAAGTCAAAGACCAATTTGTCATTTGACCACGTACCAATAAGAAAAATAGATGGCAAAATGAAGGGATTCCTTTATTAGTATTCATGAAGTAGCAAGTGGAGAGGTCATTTGTCTGATGAAATTCAAGGTTTGTCATAGAGTAGGGGACAATTTGGAGATGAGAGCTTCAACCACTCATGGTCCAAAATGCACAAATTCTACATCAAGGATTAAAATCAAACCTCATTTAAGCAGAGTAGTACCCAAAAATTTCATAAAACTTTGGACCGGAAAAATGTGGAAAATCAATGTAAATTTCATCTCTAGAAATCCCTTCCTAATTTTGAGACTCTAATCAAAAGTTTACAACAAAGTGGAGAGAGGGATTAATAGAGACATTTTTCTTTGCGTTTTCAAAGAACCCCTTGGAATTTAGGGTTACATGAGTATCCCCGAGGATTTGGGTTTTTTTTTTTAAGCCGAGATTTTGGCTACCCCCCCATTTGTAAGGTCTACGAGTCCAACGGTGGTCATAACTTCCAAATAAGTATCACCAATTGTGAGATATAGCAACTTTGACCGTAGCTCTTCGAAGGTTGACTTTGGTAATGTGTCTTCGTTTTAGAGGGCTTTTCAACAAAAAACATATATTTGGGATGGGCTTGATGTAAGCTATCCGAATATGCTTCAACATTCTATTTTTAGTAATTTCTTCTTAGAGCTTTAGAATCTTGGGTTTATGGGGTTTTTTTGGTGTTTGAAATGGTTTGATTTCATTATTTTTGGATGAGTTTTGGGCTACCCCCCCAATTTAAAGGTTTAGGAATCTCATGGTGGTGGTAACTTCCAAATAACTATCTTAGATTGTGAGATATGGAAACTTTGACTTTTGGCCTTGCCACTTTGACTTTAGTCTTGCGCATGCAATTTGAAGAAATTTTTCAAGATAACTATATTTTTGGATTGGGCTTGAGGGCAGCTACCCGAAAATATCTTCTACTTCTATAAATAGTAACTTTCATTTTGGGGTTCATAGAGGGATGGGGAGCATGTTGGAGTCTCGTGGAAAGCAATATATTTTACTTTTGAGTTGATGCATGGATAGGCACTCTTGTGTGGGTGTTAACATGATGTGGCCCTTCAACATTGGACATTGTATGCTTTCGATATGGACGGATGAAGTTCTGAATTTCAAACTTCATCCACTAATTGCCGCTAAATTTGACGTTGGATTTCTAAGAGCAAAATACTTTTGGAATGCGGTAAAAAGCATCTACAAGGTGGTGCTTTCAATTTTTGCTAAAAATATAAATTTAAGAGTGCCATTTGCCAAGGAGCCCCATTTAGACTTTTGCATAAAGAAGGGGGATTGAAATCCAAAACCATGGGGTCGTAGGTCTTCTTCGTGGGAGTCCAAAATGGGTTTAGGGTTTAGGGTTTAGGGTTTAGGGTTTAGGGTTTAGGGTTTAGGTTTAGGGTTTAGGGTTTAGGGTTACAAGGGTGTTCCCAAAAAAATGGCATGTTTTTTTTGGGCTAGGATTTTGGCTCCCCCCCCATTATCAACTCTTGCGCTTCTAATGGAGAAATAAAAAGCCCTAATAGTTTCATCGTTTGGGAGATATAGCAACTTTGACTTTTAGAGGGTGAGTTGACTTCACTTAGTTTAGGGTATTTTTGAGTTTTGAGTTGACCTACCCCCCTATTTAAGGGTATTGTGAATGCAATGGTTGTGTTGGATTTTTGAAAAAAGTTTAAGGGTTAGGAGTTATAAGCGTTTCAAAAGTTAGAGATAGGGTTGGTATCTTCTTAGGGTTTAGGTATTTTTAGGGTTAAGAGGTACCTACCCCCCCATTTTCGAGTGTTGTGAACACAATGGAGTAATAAAAAGCCCAAACATAGGGCCTTTTTCGAAAGTTATGGCCGATTTGACTTTGAGGACCCCCAAAGTTGACTTTTAGGGCATGGCCGATTTTGGAAATGTGATCTAAAGGAAAGTTGTAGGGTTAGGAAAGGGGATTCCAGAAATGTAAGGCACGTGTTCATCCGACTTTGTATGCATGAGTTATGGACGGATGAAGTCTTGCAAATGCAAACTTCATCCGCCTATAACTCCTTCATGACAAGTCGGATTGGCAAGTGCCACGTGGCATTGGAAAGCCCTTTGCAAACTCTATCCTAATATATCTTTGAATTTGAAACGCCCTTCTTTATGCAAAAGTCAAATGTTAGCCTTTTTCATCCATTTCATTTTGGATGAATTTCATCTATTTCTCATCCAACTAGATGATTTCCATTCATCCATGTATTTTTCATGATTTGATCATTTTTCATTTATTTTGCAATTTTTCATCCATTTTTGAATTTTTCATCCTAAAAACCCTAATTTGGGTATATATAGGCAAAGGGGGGGTTCATTCTTACATCGGGTGGCTTCATTGCGGGACATCAAGTGTAGAAGAATTTGAGGTAAGATGTTAGTTTTTTAGGGGGAATTTGCTTTTCATTGTTGAATATTTAGGGTGTTTTGGTTAATTGTTTTTGGAAGCAAATGATGTCCGATTTTAGGGTTTTGGGTTACATGAGTATCCCCGAGGATTTGGGGTGTTTAGGGTTTAGGGTTTAGGGTTTAGGGTTTAGGGTTTAGGGTTACAAGGGTGTTCCCAAAAAAATGGCATGTTTTTTTTGGGCTAGGATTTTGGCTCCCCCCCCATTATCAACTCTTGCGCTTCTAATGGAGAAATAAAAAGCCCTAATAGTTTCATCGTTTGGGAGATATAGCAACTTTGACTTTTAGAGGGTGAGGGTACTTCACTTAGTTTAGGGTATTTTTGAGTTTTGAGTTGACCTACCCCCCTATTTAAGGGTATTGTGAATGCAATGGTTGTGTTGGATTTTTGAAAAAAGTTTAAGGGTTAGGAGTTATAAGCGTTTCAAAAGTTAGAGATAGGGTTGGTATCTTCTTAGGGTTTAGGTATTTTTAGGGTTAAGAGGTACCTACCCCCCCATTTTCGAGTGTTGTGAACACAATGGAGTAATAAAAAGCCCAAACATAGGGCCTTTTTCGAAAGTTATGGCCGATTTGACTTTGAGGACCCCCAAAGTTGACTTTTAGGGCATGGCCGATTTTGGAAATGTGATCTAAAGGAAAGTTGTAGGGTTAGGAAAGGGGATTCCAGAAATGTAAGGCACGTGTTCATCCGACTTTGTATGCATGAGTTATGGACGGATGAAGTCTTGCAAATGCAAACTTCATCCGCCTATAACTCCTTCATGACAAGTCGGATTGGCAAGTGCCACGTGGCATTGGAAAGCCCTTTGCAAACTCTATCCTAATATATCTTTGAATTTGAAACGCCCTTCTTTATGCAAAAGTCAAATGTTAGCCTTTTTCATCCATTTCATTTTGGATGAATTTCATCTATTTCT